>JAMKCF010000015.1:10216397-11649553 GCA_023634235.1 Pisaster brevispinus | reverse complement strand
TGAATGGAAGTGAATAAAATAATGGACGAGCGGGCGAGCTAGTGAGTGCGTGGGGTGATAGTCACCCACTGAAAAGAAAAGAAGAGAAGAAAAAAGAGGGAAAAAAACGATGTAATGTAACAGTTTACAGTTATAATCTGTGAATCTGCAATTATAGAGCAGGCTATTGAAGTCATGCCAGAAAGGGGCCACATTCAACATTGGAAACATGTTTTCTGTTATACTTGTTGAGGAAGCTAACTTATGTAATAAGGGGATCTAGTTAAAATCAATTTTTGTAAGTTTGAAGGAAATAAAACGGAGAACGATAACACAGGGCATGATTACAAAATCTCTTTAAAGAAGTGGTGGCTCTGAAAAGAGCCGTTTTGTTTAGTAGAAACGAGTTTCTCAGGCTCGTTCACCACGAATTCGGCGGGCGAGTTGGATGTCTTTGGGCATGATGGTCACCCGCTTAGCGTGGATGGCGCAGAGATTGGTGTCTTCGAAGAGTCCCACAAGATAGGCCTCGCTTGCTTCTTGAAGCGCCATCACCGCCGAGCTCTGGAATCGGAGTTCGGTCTTGAAGTCTTGCGCTATTTCACGGACCAGTCTCTGGAACGGGAGCTTTCGGATAAGCAGCTCTGTACTTTTCTGGTAACGGCGAATCTCCCGCAGTGCCACAGTTCCGGGTCTGTAACGGTGGGGTTTCTTCACGCCGCCGGTAGCTGGGGCACTCTTTCGGGCAGCCTTGGTCGCCAACTGCTTTCGTGGGGCTTTACCCCCAGTACTCTTTCGTGCTGTCTGCTTAGTACGAGCCATTGTCTTGGTTTACTGTTTTCAAAGTTGTGGTCCAAGTCGCCAGCATAGCAGCTCCTCTTAAAGGATTGGGATGCCCGTTGAAGGATCGCCCCTGACAAAGGCGGGGACGCAATTGGATTTGCTCATGGCCATTCAGGGCAAATCCCGCCAGAACCGCTTGAGTGGTCATCATCGGGGCCAAAGCTGACACAATGGAGGTAGCTGCTTAAGCATAGGAAAAACTAAGTAATCGTAGAAAATAATTATGCTTAACGGAATACGGTTGGCAGCTCATTATTGTCTGAGAAGTAATTTGTTGAAGACGAAAAGAAAAGAGGGGAGGGAAAAATACAACAAAAACAAAACAAACACAAATTAAAAGCCCAAGAAAGGACTTGTAAACAGATTTCAACCCTCAACAAACAACTTCATTGAATAATACCCCAAACATTACGTGGGGGACCAACAAACAACTTATAAAAACAGTATCAATAGAATTCCACCTCCATTTTGGAAAAGGGAAAAGACTCCCCCACGGACGGTTGAGTTTCCTTTGCCATAACAAGAAACAGTTTCGGGAGTATCGCCATGACGTCTAACATTAAGAATGGTGGGTGTCGGTGGTTTTAAGTTTGTTTAAACGATGTTACTTATGGACAGTGAGTGCCCCAATAGTGTTTTAGACTTTATGTACTTTGTATTTAAACGTAATTTAAACAGAAATATAGGACAACAAAAGGAAGATAGGAGTGTAGGAAACGAATAGACAAGTTGTTTATCTCTTTTTTGAACTTGTGGTGGCTCTGAAAAGAGCCGTTGTTTTCAATGTGGGATTCTTAGCAGGGTTACTGCCTATCCTCCAAATCCGTACAAAGTACGGCCTTGTCTCTTGAGTGCGTAGACGACATCCATGGCGGTGACTGTTTTTCTCTTGGCGTGCTCGCAGTACGTTACAGCATCCCGGATGACATTCTCCAGGAAGACCTTGAGAACACCGCGGGTCTCCTCGTAGATGAGACCGGATATTCTCTTGACTCCCCCACGGCGGGCCAGACGGCGGATGGCTGGTTTGGTGATACCCTGGATGTTGTCCCGCAAAACTTTACGGTGGCGCTTGGCACCCCCTTTGCCGAGCCCCTTTCCACCTTTACCGCGACCAGACATACTTGTGCAGAGCAGAGAGTAGTTACACAAAGAAAAGAGATTTTCTGGCTGACCAGAGCGAATGACTCGGTCAGCCGAAACTTGGATATTTTAGGCAAGCGTTGCGGACGTGGGCGTCGAAACCATCCATGATTTGTTGACAAACAAAACAAACTCAAGACAATCTCAGCAAAACAAAAGTTGAAAATCAAACCTGACTTTTTTTTTATTGATTTCCCCAAGAGGGGAGTGTGGGCCGATCCCGGCAGTAGTGCAAAACCGGGCCAACCCGTGGCCAGGACGGGGCAAGCCCCTCTTCCATGGCCGATCATCCAAAAATCAGATTAATATACTTGCTGCTCGATGAGCAGCATTTCAGATATTATTCTGAAAAGAACAGATTTCTTAGAAATAACTTCCCAGCCAAAAGGCCGAGAAGCGATACTCACAAAGTTTTCCCAAGAATAATGCAGCCTCCGCAATGACACGAGTCACACGAGATGCCATGGTGCCACAAGAGGGCGCTGTTACTTTTTGCCAACTCGCCACACACGGGAAACATTGGGGGTGCAAAATATACCGCAACTCTGATTGTACACAAAGCAAGCGCTTGCACGAAAACTGCAATACAACCAAGTGTTAACGCATGCTATACGCAAGTACATGTGAATTCTGAGTTTATGTTGACGTTGTACAGTGTTGCCTGGGTGGGAAGTGTTTGTCGCGCGTGTCTATTTTTGTTTCCGCGCGCGTTAAGACAATGGACATTGCAAACACGCAAAACACAACACAGTACTCGCTGTGGGATGCTCATTACGCATAAAAATTGTACATAGAAACAACATGTGTGTGATGTACTGTGTGTACACACACACACGCTACGGGCGGTTTGCGGAATTAGAGAAGGGGGAAAATACTGAATAAAACAAAACAGCGGGGTTTAGGAAAGAAAGGCGGAAATACAAAGATTAATGGATCGAGACATAAAAAGAGGATAGAGCCTCTCTCCAGATTATATTTTTCACCTTGTTGTTGCATGGGGTTGGGTGTGCTAAGCAATTTCGTTCGTTAATATTTCGCAGACGTTGTTTTCACCTTGGTTTTTTGGTGTTTTTTAACGAGTAGCAACAAAATTTAATGTTTTTCTGTTCTCTGTAGGACTTTTTTTAATGAAGTGATAAACCCGCTTGTTTATGTTTTAAAAAGAAAAGCTGGATGGAAAAGAAAGTCATGTGAAGAAACCAAAGAAAGGAATCATAAGGAATAATTTCTAATTTAACTTCGGGGCCTTACAAATGCAATCAAGTTTAGAATCTCTCTTTGGATTAATGTGGTGGCTCCGTAAGAGCCGTTTGGTTTAGTAGTCTAGCAAGATATGAATCTAAGAGCTGGACTTGGCGGTCTTCTTGGGCAGCAGGACAGCTTGGATGTTGGGAAGTACACCACCCTGGGCAATGGTGACACCGCTGAGCAACTTGTTCAACTCTTCATCATTTCGGATTGCGAGCTGGAGATGGCGGGGGTTGATTCTTGACTTCTTGTTGTCTCGAGCAGCATTGCCAGCCAGTTCAAGTATTTCTGCTGTGAGGTACTCCATGACTGCCGCCAAGTAGACAGGGGCCCCTGCACCCACACGCTCACCGTAGTTGCCCTTCTTTAAGAAGCGGTGAACTCTACCCACAGGAAACTGAAGTCCGGCCCTGGAGGATCTACTCTTAGCCTTGCTTCTGGCCTTGCCGCTCTTTCCGCGTCCAGACATGACTGTTTATTACTTACTTAGCAAGAAACTGAAAGACACGCTTAGCGTTGTAGTTCTTGGGAATGACACCGTGGACTGTCAGGAGGGTACTTATGGCGTTCTGGGGGATCCTGAATGCACCAATCAGGTTTCTCCTCGCATGGACGCGCCCGGGGGTCCGGGGTCAGCGGAGCATTCTCCTCGGCGGGGCCGACCAGCGGCAGCACGCTGGTCGATTGAGGGATAATTACTGTGGTTCCCACCCACGGAAAAGAAGGAGAAGGACGACGACGACGACGACGACGACGACGACGACAACAACAACAACAACAACAACAGCAAAAACATCAATGACCCAAAGTGACAAACAAACGTCATGTTGTTGTTTTTTTTGGTGTGTGTGTGTTTGTTTGTGTATATATTTAGATTAAATTTGTTTCTCTTTGTTTAAATTGTGTAAATTAATGTTGTCGTGATGTTGAAGTAGAGTATGGCATCAAGACAACCAGCGCCCCCCCCCCCCCAAAAAAAAGGAAAGGTAAAGTGCAACCTACCCAAAATGTATGTACGCCTTCAAGTTGGATGTGTTGACCCTCACTTAACTCGATGTCACAGTTGCATCCAGAAACTTATGAAAGCCGAGCGTGGCCTTTGAACTGCCTATAATCAGAGAAGGAAATACCAAAAAAGAACAGAAGTTTAAAATGAGCAATGCATGTGCCTATAAACGCCAAAAAATGATAAACTAGCTTATTAAAACATTGTTCAAGATGATTTGGACTCGAATAATTAACTTCTTCTTTATATGAAATTATAAACTTTAAAAGCGGAAAGAAACGGCAGGAAGGACCTACTCATCATAAATTAAGGTTATATCTTAATAAATTAAGGTTCTTGTAACACCATGAAATAATGTTCTTGTAATAAAATCATGTTATGTTATTTTATGTGATAAAAACTGTGGAGGGATGGCGGGGGAAGTCAATACGACACGCATGTTTAAATCTCTCTTTGGGAAATGTGTTGGCTCTGAAAAGAGCCGTTTGGATTATGCATGACCTCGGGCCAGCTTATTTTGAAGTTGTGTACTTGGTGACCGCCTTGGTGCCCTCACTGACAGCGTGCTTGGCCAGCTCACCGGGGAACCGGGGAGAAGGAGTCGAACTGCAGTCTGGACCTCTCGGCTGGTGATGGTTGATTTCTTGTTGTAGTGTGCCAATCGAGAAGACTCGGCGGCAATGCGCTCGAAGATATCGTTTACGAAGCTGTTCATGATGGACATCGCCTTGCTCGAAATTCCCGTGTCGGGATGGACCTGCTTCATGACCTTGTAGATGTAAATTCCGTAGCTCTCCTTGCGGCGACGTCGCCTCTTCTTGTCTGTCCGGAGTGGACCCTTGGTGTTACCGGCTTTCTTCTGTCCCTTTCCACTTGCTTTAGGAGGCATGGTGACTAGAGTGTTTATTTGAAGCGTACTGAATTGATAGACAAAATCAGACTGATGGCCCGTACAACGGAGAACGTTTAGCTTTATACTGCGCCTGGAGGATCCGGTGTCCAGTGGCCATTGTTACAATTCGCGCCTCACCCTGTGGGCAGTGAAGCGGTCTGGTGATTTTCTAATATTGTACAACCAGTATGGGGGGGGGGGGGGGGTCCAAAACTTCCCCTTCCCGAAATGGGTGTTTGAATTGGGCAGGCAACCATTGAAAACAAACAGTTACTATTACTTTTAATATAAACGAAATAGAACCTCACTTTGGTCCAGTTCAAACCAACCAAATTACATTCATACTAATTTTAGTGTACCGATTATTTCCCAAGAAGAAGAAATATGCACAAAACATAGAGCGCCAATCCCAAAGAAATGGGTGGATACAAAAATGTATCAATTTTTAACAGACAATGAATGGAAGTGAATAAAATAATGGACGAGCGGGCGAGCTAGTGAGTGCGTGGGGTGATAGTCACCCACTGAAAAGAAAAGAAGAGAAGAAAAAAGAGGGAAAAAAACGATGTAATGTAACAGTTTACAGTTATAATCTGTGAATCTGCAATTATAGAGCAGGCTATTGAAGTCATGCCAGAAAGGGGCCACATTCAACATTGGAAACATGTTTTCTGTTATACTTGTTGAGGAAGCTAACTTATGTAATAAGGGGATCTAGTTAAAATCAATTTTTGTAAGTTTGAAGGAAATAAAACGGAGAACGATAACACAGGGCATGATTACAAAATCTCTTTAAAGAAGTGGTGGCTCTGAAAAGAGCCGTTTTGTTTAGTAGAAACGAGTTTCTCAGGCTCGTTCACCACGAATTCGGCGGGCGAGTTGGATGTCTTTGGGCATGATGGTCACCCGCTTAGCGTGGATGGCGCAGAGATTGGTGTCTTCGAAGAGTCCCACAAGATAGGCCTCGCTTGCTTCTTGAAGCGCCATCACCGCCGAGCTCTGGAATCGGAGTTCGGTCTTGAAGTCTTGCGCTATTTCACGGACCAGTCTCTGGAACGGGAGCTTTCGGATAAGCAGCTCTGTACTTTTCTGGTAACGGCGAATCTCCCGCAGTGCCACAGTTCCGGGTCTGTAACGGTGGGGTTTCTTCACGCCGCCGGTAGCTGGGGCACTCTTTCGGGCAGCCTTGGTCGCCAACTGCTTTCGTGGGGCTTTACCCCCAGTACTCTTTCGTGCTGTCTGCTTAGTACGAGCCATTGTCTTGGTTTACTGTTTTCAAAGTTGTGGTCCAAGTCGCCAGCATAGCAGCTCCTCTTAAAGGATTGGGATGCCCGTTGAAGGATCGCCCCTGACAAAGGCGGGGACGCAATTGGATTTGCTCATGGCCATTCAGGGCAAATCCCGCCAGAACCGCTTGAGTGGTCATCATCGGGGCCAAAGCTGACACAATGGAGGTAGCTGCTTAAGCATAGGAAAAACTAAGTAATCGTAGAAAATAATTATGCTTAACGGAATACGGTTGGCAGCTCATTATTGTCTGAGAAGTAATTTGTTGAAGACGAAAAGAAAAGAGGGGAGGGAAAAATACAACAAAAACAAAACAAACACAAATTAAAAGCCCAAGAAAGGACTTGTAAACAGATTTCAACCCTCAACAAACAACTTCATTGAATAATACCCCAAACATTACGTGGGGGACCAACAAACAACTTATAAAAACAGTATCAATAGAATTCCACCTCCATTTTGGAAAAGGGAAAAGACTCCCCCACGGACGGTTGAGTTTCCTTTGCCATAACAAGAAACAGTTTCGGGAGTATCGCCATGACGTCTAACATTAAGAATGGTGGGTGTCGGTGGTTTTAAGTTTGTTTAAACGATGTTACTTATGGACAGTGAGTGCCCCAATAGTGTTTTAGACTTTATGTACTTTGTATTTAAACGTAATTTAAACAGAAATATAGGACAACAAAAGGAAGATAGGAGTGTAGGAAACGAATAGACAAGTTGTTTATCTCTTTTTTGAACTTGTGGTGGCTCTGAAAAGAGCCGTTGTTTTCAATGTGGGATTCTTAGCAGGGTTACTGCCTATCCTCCAAATCCGTACAAAGTACGGCCTTGTCTCTTGAGTGCGTAGACGACATCCATGGCGGTGACTGTTTTTCTCTTGGCGTGCTCGCAGTACGTTACAGCATCCCGGATGACATTCTCCAGGAAGACCTTGAGAACACCGCGGGTCTCCTCGTAGATGAGACCGGATATTCTCTTGACTCCCCCACGGCGGGCCAGACGGCGGATGGCTGGTTTGGTGATACCCTGGATGTTGTCCCGCAAAACTTTACGGTGGCGCTTGGCACCCCCTTTGCCGAGCCCCTTTCCACCTTTACCGCGACCAGACATACTTGTGCAGAGCAGAGAGTAGTTACACAAAGAAAAGAGATTTTCTGGCTGACCAGAGCGAATGACTCGGTCAGCCGAAACTTGGATATTTTAGGCAAGCGTTGCGGACGTGGGCGTCGAAACCATCCATGATTTGTTGACAAACAAAACAAACTCAAGACAATCTCAGCAAAACAAAAGTTGAAAATCAAACCTGACTTTTTTTTTATTGATTTCCCCAAGAGGGGAGTGTGGGCCGATCCCGGCAGTAGTGCAAAACCGGGCCAACCCGTGGCCAGGACGGGGCAAGCCCCTCTTCCATGGCCGATCATCCAAAAATCAGATTAATATACTTGCTGCTCGATGAGCAGCATTTCAGATATTATTCTGAAAAGAACAGATTTCTTAGAAATAACTTCCCAGCCAAAAGGCCGAGAAGCGATACTCACAAAGTTTTCCCAAGAATAATGCAGCCTCCGCAATGACACGAGTCACACGAGATGCCATGGTGCCACAAGAGGGCGCTGTTACTTTTTGCCAACTCGCCACACACGGGAAACATTGGGGGTGCAAAATATACCGCAACTCTGATTGTACACAAAGCAAGCGCTTGCACGAAAACTGCAATACAACCAAGTGTTAACGCATGCTATACGCAAGTACATGTGAATTCTGAGTTTATGTTGACGTTGTACAGTGTTGCCTGGGTGGGAAGTGTTTGTCGCGCGTGTCTATTTTTGTTTCCGCGCGCGTTAAGACAATGGACATTGCAAACACGCAAAACACAACACAGTACTCGCTGTGGGATGCTCATTACGCATAAAAATTGTACATAGAAACAACATGTGTGTGATGTACTGTGTGTACACACACACACGCTACGGGCGGTTTGCGGAATTAGAGAAGGGGGAAAATACTGAATAAAACAAAACAGCGGGGTTTAGGAAAGAAAGGCGGAAATACAAAGATTAATGGATCGAGACATAAAAAGAGGATAGAGCCTCTCTCCAGATTATATTTTTCACCTTGTTGTTGCATGGGGTTGGGTGTGCTAAGCAATTTCGTTCGTTAATATTTCGCAGACGTTGTTTTCACCTTGGTTTTTTGGTGTTTTTTAACGAGTAGCAACAAAATTTAATGTTTTTCTGTTCTCTGTAGGACTTTTTTTAATGAAGTGATAAACCCGCTTGTTTATGTTTTAAAAAGAAAAGCTGGATGGAAAAGAAAGTCATGTGAAGAAACCAAAGAAAGGAATCATAAGGAATAATTTCTAATTTAACTTCGGGGCCTTACAAATGCAATCAAGTTTAGAATCTCTCTTTGGATTAATGTGGTGGCTCCGTAAGAGCCGTTTGGTTTAGTAGTCTAGCAAGATATGAATCTAAGAGCTGGACTTGGCGGTCTTCTTGGGCAGCAGGACAGCTTGGATGTTGGGAAGTACACCACCCTGGGCAATGGTGACACCGCTGAGCAACTTGTTCAACTCTTCATCATTTCGGATTGCGAGCTGGAGATGGCGGGGGTTGATTCTTGACTTCTTGTTGTCTCGAGCAGCATTGCCAGCCAGTTCAAGTATTTCTGCTGTGAGGTACTCCATGACTGCCGCCAAGTAGACAGGGGCCCCTGCACCCACACGCTCACCGTAGTTGCCCTTCTTTAAGAAGCGGTGAACTCTACCCACAGGAAACTGAAGTCCGGCCCTGGAGGATCTACTCTTAGCCTTGCTTCTGGCCTTGCCGCTCTTTCCGCGTCCAGACATGACTGTTTATTACTTACTTAGCAAGAAACTGAAAGACACGCTTAGCGTTGTAGTTCTTGGGAATGACACCGTGGACTGTCAGGAGGGTACTTATGGCGTTCTGGGGGATCCTGAATGCACCAATCAGGTTTCTCCTCGCATGGACGCGCCCGGGGGTCCGGGGTCAGCGGAGCATTCTCCTCGGCGGGGCCGACCAGCGGCAGCACGCTGGTCGATTGAGGGATAATTACTGTGGTTCCCACCCACGGAAAAGAAGGAGAAGGACGACGACGACGACGACGACGACGACGACGACAACAACAACAACAACAACAACAGCAAAAACATCAATGACCCAAAGTGACAAACAAACGTCATGTTGTTGTTTTTTTTGGTGTGTGTGTGTTTGTTTGTGTATATATTTAGATTAAATTTGTTTCTCTTTGTTTAAATTGTGTAAATTAATGTTGTCGTGATGTTGAAGTAGAGTATGGCATCAAGACAACCAGCGCCCCCCCCCCCCCAAAAAAAAGGAAAGGTAAAGTGCAACCTACCCAAAATGTATGTACGCCTTCAAGTTGGATGTGTTGACCCTCACTTAACTCGATGTCACAGTTGCATCCAGAAACTTATGAAAGCCGAGCGTGGCCTTTGAACTGCCTATAATCAGAGAAGGAAATACCAAAAAAGAACAGAAGTTTAAAATGAGCAATGCATGTGCCTATAAACGCCAAAAAATGATAAACTAGCTTATTAAAACATTGTTCAAGATGATTTGGACTCGAATAATTAACTTCTTCTTTATATGAAATTATAAACTTTAAAAGCGGAAAGAAACGGCAGGAAGGACCTACTCATCATAAATTAAGGTTATATCTTAATAAATTAAGGTTCTTGTAACACCATGAAATAATGTTCTTGTAATAAAATCATGTTATGTTATTTTATGTGATAAAAACTGTGGAGGGATGGCGGGGGAAGTCAATACGACACGCATGTTTAAATCTCTCTTTGGGAAATGTGTTGGCTCTGAAAAGAGCCGTTTGGATTATGCATGACCTCGGGCCAGCTTATTTTGAAGTTGTGTACTTGGTGACCGCCTTGGTGCCCTCACTGACAGCGTGCTTGGCCAGCTCACCGGGGAGAAGGAGTCGAACTGCAGTCTGGACCTCTCGGCTGGTGATGGTTGATTTCTTGTTGTAGTGTGCCAATCGAGAAGACTCGGCGGCAATGCGCTCGAAGATATCGTTTACGAAGCTGTTCATGATGGACATCGCCTTGCTCGAAATTCCCGTGTCGGGATGGACCTGCTTCATGACCTTGTAGATGTAAATTCCGTAGCTCTCCTTGCGGCGACGTCGCCTCTTCTTGTCTGTCCGGAGTGGACCCTTGGTGTTACCGGCTTTCTTCTGTCCCTTTCCACTTGCTTTAGGAGGTACCGGCTTTCTTCTGTCCCTTTCCACTTGCTTTAGGAGGCATGGTGACTAGAGTGTTTATTTGAAGCGTACTGAATTGATAGACAAAATCAGACTGATGGCCCGTACAACGGAGAACGTTTAGCTTTATACTGCGCCTGGAGGATCCGGTGTCCAGTGGCCATTGTTACAATTCGCGCCTCACCCTGTGGGCAGTGAAGCGGTCTGGTGATTTTCTAATATTGTACAACCAGTATGGGGGGGGGGGGGGGGTCCAAAACTTCCCCTTCCCGAAATGGGTGTTTGAATTGGGCAGGCAACCATTGAAAACAAACAGTTACTATTACTTTTAATATAAACGAAATAGAACCTCACTTTGGTCCAGTTCAAACCAACCAAATTACATTCATACTAATTTTAGTGTACCGATTATTTCCCAAGAAGAAGAAATATGCACAAAACATAGAGCGCCAATCCCAAAGAAATGGGTGGATACAAAAATGTATCAATTTTTAACAGACAATGAATGGAAGTGAATAAAATAATGGACGAGCGGGCGAGCTAGTGAGTGCGTGGGGTGATAGTCACCCACTGAAAAGAAAAGAAGAGAAGAAAAAAGAGGGAAAAAAACGATGTAATGTAACAGTTTACAGTTATAATCTGTGAATCTGCAATTATAGAGCAGGCTATTGAAGTCATGCCAGAAAGGGGCCACATTCAACATTGGAAACATGTTTTCTGTTATACTTGTTGAGGAAGCTAACTTATGTAATAAGGGGATCTAGTTAAAATCAATTTTTGTAAGTTTGAAGGAAATAAAACGGAGAACGATAACACAGGGCATGATTACAAAATCTCTTTAAAGAAGTGGTGGCTCTGAAAAGAGCCGTTTTGTTTAGTAGAAACGAGTTTCTCAGGCTCGTTCACCACGAATTCGGCGGGCGAGTTGGATGTCTTTGGGCATGATGGTCACCCGCTTAGCGTGGATGGCGCAGAGATTGGTGTCTTCGAAGAGTCCCACAAGATAGGCCTCGCTTGCTTCTTGAAGCGCCATCACCGCCGAGCTCTGGAATCGGAGTTCGGTCTTGAAGTCTTGCGCTATTTCACGGACCAGTCTCTGGAACGGGAGCTTTCGGATAAGCAGCTCTGTACTTTTCTGGTAACGGCGAATCTCCCGCAGTGCCACAGTTCCGGGTCTGTAACGGTGGGGTTTCTTCACGCCGCCGGTAGCTGGGGCACTCTTTCGGGCAGCCTTGGTCGCCAACTGCTTTCGTGGGGCTTTACCCCCAGTACTCTTTCGTGCTGTCTGCTTAGTACGAGCCATTGTCTTGGTTTACTGTTTTCAAAGTTGTGGTCCAAGTCGCCAGCATAGCAGCTCCTCTTAAAGGATTGGGATGCCCGTTGAAGGATCGCCCCTGACAAAGGCGGGGACGCAATTGGATTTGCTCATGGCCATTCAGGGCAAATCCCGCCAGAACCGCTTGAGTGGTCATCATCGGGGCCAAAGCTGACACAATGGAGGTAGCTGCTTAAGCATAGGAAAAACTAAGTAATCGTAGAAAATAATTATGCTTAACGGAATACGGTTGGCAGCTCATTATTGTCTGAGAAGTAATTTGTTGAAGACGAAAAGAAAAGAGGGGAGGGAAAAATACAACAAAAACAAAACAAACACAAATTAAAAGCCCAAGAAAGGACTTGTAAACAGATTTCAACCCTCAACAAACAACTTCATTGAATAATACCCCAAACATTACGTGGGGGACCAACAAACAACTTATAAAAACAGTATCAATAGAATTCCACCTCCATTTTGGAAAAGGGAAAAGACTCCCCCACGGACGGTTGAGTTTCCTTTGCCATAACAAGAAACAGTTTCGGGAGTATCGCCATGACGTCTAACATTAAGAATGGTGGGTGTCGGTGGTTTTAAGTTTGTTTAAACGATGTTACTTATGGACAGTGAGTGCCCCAATAGTGTTTTAGACTTTATGTACTTTGTATTTAAACGTAATTTAAACAGAAATATAGGACAACAAAAGGAAGATAGGAGTGTAGGAAACGAATAGACAAGTTGTTTATCTCTTTTTTGAACTTGTGGTGGCTCTGAAAAGAGCCGTTGTTTTCAATGTGGGATTCTTAGCAGGGTTACTGCCTATCCTCCAAATCCGTACAAAGTACGGCCTTGTCTCTTGAGTGCGTAGACGACATCCATGGCGGTGACTGTTTTTCTCTTGGCGTGCTCGCAGTACGTTACAGCATCCCGGATGACATTCTCCAGGAAGACCTTGAGAACACCGCGGGTCTCCTCGTAGATGAGACCGGATATTCTCTTGACTCCCCCACGGCGGGCCAGACGGCGGATGGCTGGTTTGGTGATACCCTGGATGTTGTCCCGCAAAACTTTACGGTGGCGCTTGGCACCCCCTTTGCCGAGCCCCTTTCCACCTTTACCGCGACCAGACATACTTGTGCAGAGCAGAGAGTAGTTACACAAAGAAAAGAGATTTTCTGGCTGACCAGAGCGAATGACTCGGTCAGCCGAAACTTGGATTGTTGTCAGTCACTTTTAGAGAGGGCGCTTCCAAAAATATAAAAGCACATCTACATACCCAAAGTTCAACCTCTTTTTCAAGGTCTTGCGTTCTCTTTTCTAGATCTGCGTACGCTACAAAACAAAGAGCGTCGATTGACATAGGTCTTATACTCCACATGGTGCTTATTGAAACTTCTCAGTGAGACATCATGCTATTGGGACCTTCATAAAACACACATAAACTTTTCGGGACCTAATAATTTTAAACATAGAAAAAGTTGTGGGTATACAAATTATTAATGAGCTTGCGCGGATGGATTTTGTGTTAAAATTTGACGATTACCTCGTCCCCGTAATATGAGTTTCTTTGTGTATTTGGAAACATACGACAATTAGACTTGTATTGCTGTTCCTGCTGTTATGTGCAGAACTTACTGGCATTGCCAATGGGCGATCGAATAACGTGTACAAAGATGAATTTATCAACCTGCAGCACTAGCACTCGTACGTAGACAAAACTTATCAAACAGGTGTTAGGATTGACTAATTGATGCAGACTAGTTTCCCGTGATTAACAGGGTAAGTTTGTTTTTATGGTATAGTTTATTTGGTTGCAATATTACAATAGCTTCAATATTAGCCTTTTTGAGATATGGTGGACACTCTGGCAGTGCACTGTTTGGTTTGGGTGCATACAGACAGATTTACCCAAACCAAATACTAATAGTGTCATAGTATGTGTTCACAATGTCTAAAAATGGATTATAGGCCTACACTACACTACAGTCCCTACACTACAAAAATAAAGATTATCAAATAGCTTAACAGTGTCATCATAGTATGGGTGAAAAACAATAACACTTCGATTACATTTTTAAAATTATAGTTAAGTGGCTTTGTTCATTTAACAAAATTTGGCAATTGATTGGTTTCAAGTCCGCTCGCTATTTTGAAGAGGGGCATATTTTTATAGGGGGACGTAGGCTAATAAGAGAACATAGGTGAGAAAGGAGTAAATTTGGGTTGGACAAGTTATGAACCACCCCAAAACACAAAACTCGAGACAGAACAAATAATGGCCAGCACCTACCTACCTACCTACCTACCTACCTACCTACCTACCTACCTACCTACCTACCTACCTACCTACCTACCTACCTACCTACCTACCTACCTACCTACCTACCTACCTACCTACCTACCTACCTACCTACCTACCTACCTACCTACCTACCTACCTACCTACCTACCTACCTACCTACCTACCTACCTACCTACCTACCTACCTACCTACCTACCTACCTACCTACCTACCTACCTACCTACCTACCTACCTACCTACCTACCTACCTACCTACCTACCTACCTACCTACCTACCTACCTACCTACCTACCTACCTACCTACCTACCTACCTACCTACCTACCTACCTACCTACCTACCTACCTACCTACCTACCTACCTACCTACCTACCTACCTACCTACCTACCTACCTACCTACCTACCTACCTACCTACCTACCTACCTACCTACCTACCTACCTACCTACCTACCTACCTACCTACCTACCTACCTACCTACCTACCTACCTACCTACCTACCTACCTACCTACCTACCTACCTACCTACCTACCTACCTACCTACCTACCTACCTACCTACCTACCTACCTACCTACCTACCTACCTACCTACCTACCTACCTACCTACCTACCTACCTACCTACCTACCTACCTACCTACCTACCTACCTACCTACCTACCTACCTACCTACCTACCTACCTACCTACCTACCTACCTACCTACCTACCTACCTACCTACCTACCTACCTACCTACCTACCTACCTACCTACCTACCTACCTACCTACCTACCTACCTACCTACCTACCTACCTACCTACCTACCTACCTACCTACCTACCTACCTACCTACCTACCTACCTACCTACCTACCTACCTACCTACCTACCTACCTACCTACCTACCTACCTACCTACCTACCTACCTACCTACCTACCTACCTACCTACCTACCTACCTACCTACCTACCTACCTACCTACCTACCTACCTACCTACCTACCTACCTACCTACCTACCTACCTACCTACCTACCTACCTACCTACCTACCTACCTACCTACCTACCTACCTACCTACCTACCTACCTACCTACCTACCTACCTACCTACCTACCTACCTACCTACCTACCTACCTACCTACCTACCTACCTACCTACCTACCTACCTACCTACCTACCTACCTACCTACCTACCTACCTACCTACCTACCTACCTACCTACCTACCTACCTACCTACCTACCTACCTACCTACCTACCTACCTACCTACCTACCTACCTACCTACCTACCTACCTACCTACCTACCTACCTACCTACCTACCTACCTACCTACCTACCTACCTACCTACCTACCTACCTACCTACCTACCTACCTACCTACCTACCTACCTACCTACCTACCTACCTACCTACCTACCTACCTACCTACCTACCTACCTACCTACCTACCTACCTACCTACCTACCTACCTACCTACCTACCTACCTACCTACCTACCTACCTACCTACCTACCTACCTACCTACCTACCTACCTACCTACCTACCTACCTACCTACCTACCTACCTACCTACCTACCTACCTACCTACCTACCTACCTACCTACCTACCTACCTACCTACCTACCTACCTACCTACCTACCTACCTACCTACCTACCTACCTACCTACCTACCTACCTACCTACCTACCTACCTACCTACCTACCTACCTACCTACCTACCTACCTACCTACCTACCTACCTACCTACCTACCTACCTACCTACCTACCTACCTACCTACCTACCTACCTACCTACCTACCTACCTACCTACCTACCTACCTACCTACCTACCTACCTACCTACCTACCTACCTACCTACCTACCTACCTACCTACCTACCTACCTACCTACCTACCTACCTACCTACCTACCTACCTACCTACCTACCTACCTACCTACCTACCTACCTACCTACCTACCTACCTACCTACCTACCTACCTACCTACCTACCTACCTACCTACCTACCTACCTACCTACCTACCTACCTACCTACCTACCTACCTACCTACCTACCTACCTACCTACCTACCTACCTACCTACCTACCTACCTACCTACCTACCTACCTACCTACCTACCTACCTACCTACCTACCTACCTACCTACCTACCTACCTACCTACCTACCTACCTACCTACCTACCTACCTACCTACCTACCTACCTACCTACCTACCTACCTACCTACCTACCTACCTACCTACCTACCTACCTACCTACCTACCTACCTACCTACCTACCTACCTACCTACCTACCTACCTACCTACCTACCTACCTACCTACCTACCTACCTACCTACCTACCTACCTACCTACCTACCTACCTACCTACCTACCTACCTACCTACCTACCTACCTACCTACCTACCTACCTACCTACCTACCTACCTACCTACCTACCTACCTACCTACCTACCTACCTACCTACCTACCTACCTACCTACCTACCTACCTACCTACCTACCTACCTACCTACCTACCTACCTACCTACCTACCTACCTACCTACCTACCTACCTACCTACCTACCTACCTACCTACCTACCTACCTACCTACCTACCTACCTACCTACCTACCTACCTACCTACCTACCTACCTACCTACCTACCTACCTACCTACCTACCTACCTACCTACCTACCTACCTACCTACCTACCTACCTACCTACCTACCTACCTACCTACCTACCTACCTACCTACCTACCTACCTACCTACCTACCTACCTACCTACCTACCTACCTACCTACCTACCTACCTACCTACCTACCTACCTACCTACCTACCTACCTACCTACCTACCTACCTACCTACCTACCTACCTACCTACCTACCTACCTACCTACCTACCTACCTACCTACCTACCTACCTACCTACCTACCTACCTACCTACCTACCTACCTACCTACCTACCTACCTACCTACCTACCTACCTACCTACCTACCTACCTACCTACCTACCTACCTACCTACCTACCTACCTACCTACCTACCTACCTACCTACCTACCTACCTACCTACCTACCTACCTACCTACCTACCTACCTACCTACCTACCTACCTACCTACCTACCTACCTACCTACCTACCTACCTACCTACCTACCTACCTACCTACCTACCTACCTACCTACCTACCTACCTACCTACCTACCTACCTACCTACCTACCTACCTACCTACCTACCTACCTACCTACCTACCTACCTACCTACCTACCTACCTACCTACCTACCTACCTACCTACCTACCTACCTACCTACCTACCTACCTACCTACCTACCTACCTACCTACCTACCTACCTACCTACCTACCTACCTACCTACCTACCTACCTACCTACCTACCTACCTACCTACCTACCTACCTACCTACCTACCTACCTACCTACCTACCTACCTACCTACCTACCTACCTACCTACCTACCTACCTACCTACCTACCTACCTACCTACCTACCTACCTACCTACCTACCTACCTACCTACCTACCTACCTACCTACCTACCTACCTACCTACCTACCTACCTACCTACCTACCTACCTACCTACCTACCTACCTACCTACCTACCTACCTACCTACCTACCTACCTACCTACCTACCTACCTACCTACCTACCTACCTACCTACCTACCTACCTACCTACCTACCTACCTACCTACCTACCTACCTACCTACCTACCTACCTACCTACCTACCTACAACTAATAATATAGCCACCAGAAAGCCAAAAGATGTTTTCAATCCCAATTGTTAGCTGAGTGTTTTGTCACAGTAGAAATCACTATGACAATAATGACAAATTACCTTACGATGAATCTTTTGCTAACAGTTTGTAAAATTAAGCCTACAATCACCAACCCCTCGTTCGATAACAACAAACATCTTTAAAAAAAAAAACCTACATACTATAGTTTCAATACTATAGTTTCAATACTCATGCTTAATGTACAATATTAGGTTTACGTTACTGCAGAAACTGGGGGTGTTAAAATTGACATCAGGGTGTTGTCATGTGTCATGTAGATACCAAAAAAGAATCACAATTTACACCCTTGGGTGTTAATACTAATTTCCTCCAACACAATTACATCAGTGTTACTGTTAGTTTAACAATTGGGGTAAGCTCATCTCAGGACTGCATTATTGCATAAAACAAAAACTAATCTTCACAGCAGTTCACATCAATGTGTAGGAATCCACATCAATGTTCAGGCCTACTTTTCTCTCCATGTTACAGAAAACATTCATTGAATCACAATAAAATCAAAAAACACTCTTGGGCTATGATTATTTTATTGCATACATTGACCTCGCTTTCAGTAACAGAACATTTGGCTGACCTTCACATGTAAACTCAATAATTATAAAGTTCATACCTGGATTGCCTTTGCCTGAAACAATCTGCACAGACGGTTTTTGGAATTTGGTTGGTCCTGTCAAATAAAAAAATCACAGTGAGGTGTGTTTGTGTGAGTGGCGATTAAAAGCTACTGGAATATATTTCACATTGAAACAAAATTGATGTTTGCTAAATATTTCAACCCTATAACTTTGTTAAAATGGCTTGTTTGTCCGATTTATTATAGTCGCACAATTACTTGTCTTTCAATGGTTTAATAAACAACATAATTGAAATTGTAATCAATACTTACTCATTATCTCGTCACTGGATGAACTCCCATCACACATTACACCTTGTGCTGCAATCCATCCATCCACTGTTTTCATACAGAGTGAGTTCTTACAGTACACTCAAGTGCCTCTTCATAGTGGGTTCGGTTCTGGCAGCTATATGTGTCAAACATGCATGCCTTGGTATTTCTTTCATCTCTGAAACATAACTGAAAGAAACAAAACTTTTATGTATAATTTGTCCTTTGCATGGTCAAATAAAAGCATTATATTTCTCTTTCTGTCAAGGTCCATGTTACTTGTATTTATATTTTATGGCCAAAGACTATACAGAAGTCTGATTTCCTATAGGACAGAATGGCATACATTGTGTAAGTTTTAAATTGTTTCAAAAGTAACAGCAAAAAACCAACATAATAATAATATGGTGATTTTCAACAACTGCAGACTGATTTGGCATACATCTCCCTGCATTCCCTGCTCTTGTTCGCCTAGATGCATTGTATAATGCTTTTAAATTTATATTTGTATGCATCACTTTGTTTAATCTTTACATAAAGGTGTTCATGTGGCATTCGGTCTCAGTACGAAAAACAAACTGTCCAACAAAAGGGCTCTTAAGTCACATTCAGTTTTGTGATTCACTCATTTTCAAATAGAGTCCTCCTTGAAAGGGTTAAAGTGTTCTGTAAATTGTAACTTTTGAAAGAGAGCTACTTTTGAAACCTTATCTAATATCATTGGATGTCAACAATAAATGGTATCTGTACACAGAGTGATTTGTTAACAGCAAAAAAGTCAAATTCAATGCCATCTGGTTGAATAATGTCAGATTCCAGGTTCAGGAATGAAATAAAAAAATTATTCCCACCATACCAACAACAATGTATGGATTTGTAAATTTTAAATGTGACGCCCGAGGGTGTTTTATGGAGCTAAGCATTTTTCGGACAGGTAGGGTGTCAAGCATAATGGCATTTTAAGTGTATTGTGAGGCTACGACTGATTTTTTGTCGCCCATTTCATAAGTGCTATTGGCAAATAATTCTTGGGAAATATTGGAAAGTAATTTATGGATAATTAATAAGTGACAGACATGAATTTGACCTTAGGGCCTTGTCACACGAGGCAACTTTTACATGCAACTTTGAGTCAACCAACTGCAGTGCAATATACAGGACCTGGTAGAGCAATTTTTCAAACAATGTCTTACGATCCTTAAGAAAAATAATGTGAACCTTCAAAATGTGAATCCTTTTCTTCTTGGAGATTGCCTGTAAATGACTCGTGTGACATGGGCCTTAAACATATCCAATAGTTTATGATTACTGTTTGCTTTAATTTACCAATATTAAACAAATATAGGTATAAATCAATTCAATATGTAAGTCAGTGGCCATGCATGTTTCAGCTAGCAGAGGCTGCTTAGTGTTGAGAGCCCTTATTTGCAACTAAGTAAATGGCATACAGTCTACATGGTCAAAGGTCAAAAGTATGAATCGGAAGATGAAACACCACCCAGAATATCTTTGGAAAAGCAATTTAATGAGAAAAAAATCATAATTAAACCCATTTTACTAGGGTTTAAAAATATGCTAAACCCTATACTTAGGAAGGTAAATATTTAAGGTTGAACATGGTGATTTAATAAAGGCCTGCCTACCTACCCCAACCCGTACATGTTCAAATTATGCAAAATAAGTTTCAGTTCCGGTCAAACTATCATACCAGAAAGGTACTGGTTTTGTTACACAGTCTTGTATGATCCCGGTCTCATCCACCACAAGCACTGTTTTTAAAGTTGATCTTTTCTCAAGTAGTCGTTGGCAGCTTCTTACCAGAAACTGTTTCCGCGGGCAACATGGGGTCTGGGAGTCACTCGATTCTTGCCCTGTACATCATGGTGGTCACAACAAATACTATCAATTACTGTTGGTGTACAGACACCCACTTCTAGCTTTGGCTTTTGCTACCATTGTTACTTTTGTGAGCAAGATCTGCATATCTATTCAATCCCGGGGGGGGGGGGCTGGCCGCATTTTCCTTAATGGGTAGATTTCTATCGACGATCTTAACCTTTTATCACCTGGGCAAACCGTTTTAACAGTTATTTATATGCAAAGATTTTAAAGAGTAATACTGTCTCTGATGCACGTTTTGTTACTTGCAAAATTTTAGAGCCTTAGAATGAATCATCCATCGTTATTTTGTGTCTCTTGTTAAACGCTAGCTCAGCCTATCAGCTTCATAATTCTAGAAATGAACTGGTAGGTAGATCCAGCTGGAAGTTTAAATCAATAAAAGAAAATGTTCACGGTGCACAAAGACTGAACTTTGCCTGTGTGCCATGCACTGCGGCGGGGATAGAGCCCGCACATTAACAGGTGGCTGCCAATGATAGCGTAGCCGTATGCATGCATTGCCTGGGTACATGCGGAGAGTGAAGCCTAGCCTATATAACCTTTTGCCAGCCAACGCCACTATTAAAAGTGTAATCTTTGCTTGCGAGAGTGTTTAATATACATGTAAGCAACTATGCCAATTCTCTAAAATCATCTTGACTCACACTGTCATTATCATCTTTTCATATTTCATAGTATAGTCCTTCAAAAAACAAATAGACCTAAATGAAATAAAATAAAATCTGAGGTAGCTGTTGCATATATTTGACATTGAATTAAAGACACCCCCATCGCTGCCACTGCAAGCCACGCTTGTCGTTACCAACAATGTTTACCAAGCAATCACCCGCCCCGACCCCGCTAGGCCCCACCTGGCCCCGCCCAGCCAATGAACAATTTGGCATTAATACACACACACACACACACAAGTTCACAATAGTTACTTACGGGCAGGGTACGGGTACGGAATATAATTGTGCGTGGGGCTTAGAATTACATGTAAATAATCACCATAGGTCGAACCATGAACCTAGATGAGCGGATTGGCGTCTTGCTTGTAAGGCGGTTGTCAAATAGCTGAGATAGCTCGTTGTCGGCATTGCACCCACTACTCGGCAACCATTTAATACCCTGGGCCCAATTTCATAGAGCTGCTAAGCACAAAAATTTGCTTAGCATGAAATTTCTTCCTTGATAAAAACAAGATTACCAACCAAATTTCCATGTGTTGCATATTGCTTGTTACTGGTAATCAGCTGTTGTTTGCTTATCCTGAAAATCACGTGGAAATTTGGTTGGTAATCCTGTTTTTATCGAGGAAGAAATTTCATGCTAAGCAAATTTTTTTGCTTAGCAGCTCTATGAAATTGGGCCCTGGTGTCTTCACCCATGACACTCTGGCATGACACTCTGGCAGTAGAGTGTGGCGGCCATTTTTTTTTAACACTTTAGTTTTGTGTGTGCATACTCCAGACCTTCCTCCTTGACATTGGCAATACAAAAGGGGCATAAACATTGCCTAATAATTTCGTTAAAGTAAATTTGCCACTATTTCAACTTCTTTTTAGTCCTCAGTTTGTTGAGACAGCAATGCAAATTATTATTATAACATAAAACCACTACATTGGCACTATTTCGACACACATCCATGATAACGCCAGAGACACGTACGTACGGTGATTGTCAGATAGATGCGAGGCAAGCTTATTAATCGGTTTTTGGTGCGAAACATTAAACGCAGACACGTGTGCGTGCCTAACAGAAAGTAAGACGATAAAAAAACAAAAAACAAAAAAAACCCAGACCCAAAACACGATGATGACGATGACGACGACGACGACAGAAAAAGCGCTTCGTCACATACTATTACTAGTGGCAATTGCCGAAATTAGCGATGTCAACAACGGGTCCCTCTTGAGTAATTACTTAAAAACACTGATACACCGTCCCAGTAATAGCTAGCTATGTTTAAAATAATATGAATGTGTTTACTTGTTGGTGAGGCACAAAAACACTTGCTGAAGGTGATTGCACTTACCGACACTGACTGGTGTGATACAACACAATACATGATTCACAACACAAGAAACATGGACCAAACTCTAAATACATAACTAGTTAACTTGAAATCTATCTCAAGAACACACTCTGGTGGTTTGAATTATAGTTTGCGCGTTTGCATTACGCAAGCGTATTTTTATGGAGCGCGTGCGTTTGTATGATGCACGCGCGTATTTATATGAAACGCGAGTAGATTATTTTTATTACGAGCGCGCACTAATTCCCCGCGCAAATTAATTACCCCTTGCACTACACACACGGTTATTTTTGAACACATGGTGACTGTTCGTGTGTCACCTTAAGACAGTAAGCCAAATTTGCACAAAAAGGTAGCCTAAAGCAAAGATGCCTAGATATCAGAATGTTTATCAGAATGAGGTTACCAACCAAAATACCGTGTCATAGAGTCACTCACATGTAGCGTGTCTGGTGTCGTGCTTTATTTTCCCAAGCAAAAACACAGTACATACACATTTTCAGCAATTATAAGTAGCTGAAGCACCTCAAGACTGGGAAAATCATTGATCACCACAAATTTTGCGCAACCAGTATTTATCGCAATGGGGAAAATGGGAAAAAGAGCACATTTATTTTCGGTGGGTATTTATCTCTATTTTGTAGGGAGCTTGGCTCTGGCCATGCTCCGATTACTGTTTACTGGGGAGGGGTAGTGTCCTAGAGCTTTGTTTTAAAATCATCTGTTTGTAAAAGAGAAATGTTGTAATTTGTAGGTAGGGCTAGTTGGATCGGGTATTGTAAGCCTCGTTTTGACTTTTTGCCCTTCACACAAGCGACTGTGCTGTATCACGTGAGATCACCTTATATTTTAGACGTCATTATGGGTTTGCTTTTAATTGTATTTTGGTGAATGCTTAGAGGGCCGGCCTTCTTCCCGTTTCTCTACAGTAAGATTGACCATGGAGTGAGTATGCCGTCAGGCTAGCACTCACTGGGGGGTGGAAATAAAAACTCTCTTCAAACTCACCTTAAGAGTCGACACTCGTGTCCAAAAATAAACTTATGGGTTAGTGAGCTGAGCCTGCCGCCGACACACAGCAGAGGGCATTGAGCTCTATGCTTGATAGTTTTGTGCATTGGATTGTGCAGTTCAATTAGGTCGCACAAAAGCTAATGCAAGGAAGTTTAAAGGCAAAATACATAATTGGTAATTGCTGTACTTTTCAAGAAAATGCGGGAGTTGTGGGTAGAATTTAATTCTTTCAAAAGACCTTTTTATATTTTGGCAGTGCCTGACTGCAAACCCCAACCCCCCCCAAAAGAAACCAAAACAAAAACACACCCCAAAACAAAACGAGAGCAATGGTGGCAGACGAGTTCAACCTGCCAGACACTTACGCATCTTGTTGTATAGAACACACGTTCAAACGGCGATAGTCGGTCAACCCTCAACCCTCGCTTCAAAATGACAAAATTGCATTAAAAAGGGGGGAACAACAAAACCTGGGCAACACCTGGCGAAGGAAGGGATTACACTGGATACTTGGAAACATTAGGTAGCCGAAGTATTTTCGATCAACTTATTTTGTGTAGAAAATACATTTTTTCATTACTGCACTAACTAACTAAGGCAGAAATGAAATACAACAAGATCAGGAACCTGCCAGTTTAAAATCGTCACACAATCGTAAAATTGACAAAGATGTAATATAGGGGCCTATACAGTTTATCAAAAAGTAAAGTAATAACAGCATTAAGGACAAGGAAATGCTTAAATTCGTTTGACTAAAAGTGGACTAATAGTGACTATTGTTCGGTCGGCATGTCGGCATTTGCTATTGAAATGTTACTCAATGCTTCATATGGGCAGTTCACTGCTCAGCCGAATACAGTTTGCTAAAACATTACTGGGAATCCATTGTGTGTGCGTCGCTATGTACACAGAACAAACCGTTAGAAAAGGTGTGGTTAAATAAATCATGGTCGTTAGACGCGGCAGTATTCTCTGTCCCTAAAACCCTGCACAATGGCAGTTAGGTCCATCCTACAGTAAAAGCAGAGAAGAGTTGTGCAAGAAAATGGCGTTAATAACCCTCAAACTGTTATAGCTGCTTGGATTTTGATTTCTGACACTCCCTAAGTCTCAGTGCATACCGGTACTAGATTTTCCTGCCGAAAGGTAGTTGTTTTGAAAATGTTCCCTAAGATTGACCTTACACAGCCTTTAAAATTGACAAATAAACACTCAAAATCTGAAGCATTTAATAAATAGTTCACCAAACAAAGCAGAAGCGTTTTAGTTTTAGCAAAAGCTACCACGTAAAGAGTAAATGCTTTCACATGAATTAGTGTATAATGAATTGGTAGTAAAGCCTGCTTCTTTTTATCCACACGATACAATATTCACAAAGCTCTTTACTCAGCGCGAGCCACACACGTCCGGTTTCAGCTCCTTCCACCCAGGGTCGCCACTTTGCTCACAACCAAAGAGCTCAATCGAGGTGCTAAAGAAAAACCCCAGTAATAACAGGTGGGCATCCAGGGTCCTGTATCCCCGCTCACGCAGGAAGTGTCCATTTCGTGGTACAGGGGTGTTGCTTAAAAAATAAAAATGTAATAAACTAACAGAAACGACAAGAACGTATTTTTGGTGCAAATATAGCATACAAAAATATCATTTGTATCATATAATTAGTTTTTAGAAAGTTTAATGAAGTTACTGTTTTCAGCAAATAGGTAGGGTAGGCTAATAATATAGACCACTACTACTAAAATACTATGTCGAGCTCCTGCATGCTGAACTACTGACAGGCCACGCACGTGCGTTTTTCCACACAGATGCAACAGCTCTCAGCCGGCCCAGTTCGGCCCAGTTAGCTAGGTGGTATGGGACGCTCGACATTTATTCGTTTTGCGGATGTTTTTGAGGCTGAAGACAACTTCTTATTTTCTCATTCACCTTGTACATGGGATGGTAAGTTAAAGGACTAATACACGTAAAGTCACTGTCAATCATACGTCAACATTGTATTGTTTTAAATTTTAAAACACATTTTGCGTTAAACTTTACAAGTGTTTTGAATATAAACACACTGGACAAGTTTTACGCAAAATGTGTGTAGAGGATGGCTGCGTGCTGGGGGCACTGCTGAGTCGCTAGCGGGGAGGCCCAAGACGAAGACTGCTGACGAGTTCGGAGTAGTTTCCGGTGCAGAAAACATCTTGACCGGGTTTTACCATACGCAATGGATTGCATGCTTATTTTCAGGGATTTTTTTTCCTCAGTGGGTTCAAACTCCAACGATGGAGAACGATCTTTTAACACGGTCATAGCGTGCAGCCCGGTACTGGTTACACTGTTTTTATGAGGATTTCTTTGAGGTTTAACCATAACTTGTGTTGTTGAACATGTCGTAAACAGAGGAAGAAACAGACACATACATAGTTCAAGAATGTTGTTGGCCAACTACACAGAACTAGTGTAGTTCCTAGGGCAGGTAGATTTGTAGACATTTTACAAATTATTGTAACCAAACTTTCAATTGTTGCTATAGTTAATTGTGGTAAGGAATCCTGGTCAGCAAAGTGGAACAAAGGCATGTTATTTTCAGCACTTGCCATTTTGTTAACTAAAAAGTGAAATAGGGTCGCGCTATTCTGTCAGTTTAACAATTTCATGACTGTTCAACAACTACGAGATAACTTAAAAGTCATGAATACCTTCAAATGCGATGTTTGAGGGTAAATCGAGAGCTCGTTTACAACTGATTTGACTTTTTTCCTGTAAAATTGGTGAGACAAAATGCTAATTGCGCTTGTATAATATTGCTATTATCTGGGTGAGTGTTTCATGAATGGCCCTCGTGGCTGGCACGCAGTGAAGTAAGTAATTTGCGCTAAACTAAATTAATTACATATTGAGTAGGCCTATAAATATGTGCAAGCGATTACGTATTTAAAAAGTTATGTTATCTGAAGAATTGAATAAGGAGTTATTTGAAGATTTAAATTAAAAAAGATTTTTTTATGAAAAAAAAAATAATTTGTTCAAAAAAGGATAATATTGAAATGAGCCCATAAGTTGTAGATGTCCACAGATATACATTACATTGGAAGGTATTTTAGTCTTGTTTTTTCGAATTGTCATGAAGTTGTCTTGAGTTGATGGTTAATAGTGCGACCAGTGAAATGACCTACACCCAGTGACTCCTGACTGGTTGCAGTGTCAACTGACTACTGACTACTGCTAAGTTTTCATTCATTACAAGTGCAGATCCAAAGGATAGGTCCATGATTCCAAATAAATTTATTTATAATGAATTTTTTTGTGACATGGCCCTAGTCTCATGGCAGTTCTGACCTCACCCAAGTGTTGTCCATGCTAATTGTTGACACTCCTTCAGTTTTAAATTTGTTAGTTAGTGACTGTCCTGGTATATTTTCTGGATCCCTGCCTATAGAAGTCTTCTTTTTACATATTGAGCAAATTAAATAATGTTAAACTTTTCAAACATTGGCAGATATCTGTCACATGCCAGTTATTTGCTATTGTTGTCTTGCTGAGAACAAGGGGAAACTATTGTCTCAACATTCTACAGCTACAGACAGATGGTCAGAACCAAATTTTTCAACCCTTGTCTAAATTTCGCCAAATTATGTTGGTAAAAGCCTATGCCTTGGAGATTTACATGCTGCCAAACTAGTACATCTTGCCACTGAGTAAATTGCTGGCCAGTTCACCAATACGTTTGTTTGACATTAGGCTAACAAAATAAATAGTAACATCAGTGATTTTAAACAAGTCCATTTTCAGTGCTGTTATCGACTCTTTATTTACATGTGGGTGATTTGAAGGGATTATTACAATTATGCAAGTTTTCAAATTGTCATCAAAGTTCATAGTTTTTCAGTAGGCAATATTTCTCAGGAAGATTGGCAGTGAAGACTGATAACTAAGGAAATTTAAGACAAAGAGTTTCATTTGGAGTAGTAACTTTATTTTTATTCCTTGCAGAATTCAAAATATTTCACAACTGAAAGTGTTGGGTATGTATCAATTATTTACATATTGTTCACAGCGGCTTAAAAGAAGGTACACAAGTGTGATGCCCAAATAACAGAAAATACAAGAAATGTAAAAATAATATATAAAGCTTTCTACACAACAAGAAAAGAACACATGCATTTTAATCCAACAGTTCATTATGTGCAAATAGAAAAAAAAACTTGCATGGAAATCCATGGTAAATACATACAATATTGAAAACTCCATTCCTCCTCTTGAGGCTAGCCTGCTGCCCCTATTTATCTGGGTGGGTGTGAATCTGTCCATACAGCCAGTGTTTAGGATTCTTTTGTTAACCCAACCCAGCCCTGTGGAGGCAAATTCAAATGACCACATGCAGGCAATCTGCATGCATTATGC
This sequence comes from Pisaster brevispinus, assembly GCA_023634235.1. Classification (NCBI taxonomy): domain Eukaryota; kingdom Metazoa; phylum Echinodermata; class Asteroidea; order Forcipulatida; family Asteriidae; genus Pisaster; species Pisaster brevispinus. The sequence goes on along the minus strand of JAMKCF010000015.1, from coordinate 11,621,274 downwards.
ACATGGTAACATTGAGGGCGTGGCCGGTGGAAGCATAAATGCTTATGCAATAGTGTTGGTGTGGAAAATAATTGCAGAGCTTCCCTTGTGTTCTTTGTTGGTGACTTTGCAACTTGTTTGCATTTACAGTTAATGGTATGGGCCATCTCCAGCTGATTCAAAACAATGTGGAAGGCAAATTTTTAGGCTACATGCACTTGAAACCACAAACTGGGCATGTACTGGACAAGGAATATTTGTTGCAGTACAGCCCTTAATTTTAGCATTTGACATGTTGAAATATTTAACTTTCCCTCCTTACAATCTTGTTACAATGACAGTGTGTTTGTGGTACTACTCTTTCTGAACACATGCTCCCTGCCAAGTTTTCTAGTGTTCATGCTGATTGGTCGTGGGATGGGAGTTAACTTTGGCCTACTTGGGTTGTGACACTGAGGAGTGATGGAAGATATGAACGCTTTAAAAAATTGCAATTGGCTAGAGATTTTTAAATGGATTAAGAAGCCGGCAAATAACCAAAATGCTAGAGCAAACTCAATTTAAAACTTTTTGTGGGTGAAAAGCTCTAAATTAAACAACATCCATTCCCCCGACTGCATGGCTACAGACCATCATTAGTCCATCAAAAATTTCCACTCTGTGCTTATAAAGTGTTTAGATTTGGATAATATTTTAATGGTCCTGCAGTCCCAAATCCTCCAAAAGCAGACAAGTCTACTGCCTGCAAGAGTAGTTTATTTTTTATAGCAGTCCAATTAATTAATGGAAAATATATGGCATTTATGCCAACTTGAAGTACATTTAAGGAAAGGATTGGTCAAGCCTTGAAAAAGACAAATCATACAATACCCAAGCTTATTTATTTATTTATTTATTTATTTATTTATTTATTTATTTATTTATTTATTTATTTATTTATTTATTTATTTATTTATTTATTTATTTATTTATTTATTTATTTATTTATTTATTTATTTATTTATTTATTTATTTATTTATTTATTTATTTATTTATTTATTTATTTATTTATTTATTTTTTTTTTTATTTTTTTTTTTTATTTTTTTATTTTTTATTTCTTTTTCCTTTCAAATTTACGCAAGGTGCGCTTGAACAAAAAGAAACATTTTTAAGACTTGTCTTTGAAGCTTTGTGAATTATGTAGCACCCTAAGGGTTAAGCCTGTGACGGTTACACGGTTAACCGACCGATTATTCGGTTACACGTTTACATTTTTCGGTTCTGGTAACCGTAAAACCAGTTCCAAAAATGGTGCTTTGTTGAAATTAGTAAATCCGTAAATGTTCAGGGATGCCAGTTTTCCGGCTATTGCCAGAATTCCGGCTTTTAAAAATTTTCCCCAAATTTTTCCGGCGCTCCGTATTTCATCTGGCCGGAAATTATTATTTTTTTATTGAAAACAGATTTCTGGCGCTTGTTGGAGCGACTCGTGTTTAATGATATGTTTTGAAAGCGCCCTCAAGCGTTCGTACATGTATTGTAAATGCCGGAAGTATCGAGCGAAGACTATACTTTTCTGTCAAATGTGTGCGTGGTGCCGTATGGTATGTATCGATGTATTTTGTGTGTACATCCATACACGATCTTTGGACCGTACGTGAAATCGCTCTGAGAATTTTGTTTCGCGGACGATTGGCGTTACCATTGAGACATACCGACTGAGTTTTTGGCGTTACCATTGAGTCATTCTGGATGTTGAAAAGTTCAGGCATGCAACTCTTTCCGCATTTCCGCGTTTTAAAAAAAATGATCAGCGCTAAAAAAAAAAAAATCATAATTTTATTTTTATTTATTTTTTTTAATGGTAGGCCTATGTAAATGTCAAGTTATAAGACTGTTTTTTCTTTTTCTTTTAACCATTATGAGATAAACCATGAAATCAGTGTACAAACACAATCGACAGGGCGGATCCAGGCATTTTTGCAGGGCGGATCCAGGCATTTTTGCAGGGCGGATCCAGGCATTTTTGCAGGGGGGGGGGTCAGAATTTTCTTTTTCTTTATGTTTTATAAAAAAAAATCGCTGTTATGTTTTTTTATTGTTTTGGGGTCTGAGCGGGGGGGGGGGGCGGTGACCCCCTTTCCTTCGCAGCAAAATTTTTTCGGGCTCTGAAGGGAAGAGTCACTGGCATCCCTGAATGTTTTAGACCGCAAGTCGCGATCTTCTATTCTCCTGTCAGTTCTTATTTATTTTTTTCGTCGAGCGTGAGCGTAAACATGTCAGATCTCCGAGGTGCGCCGCGAATAATAGTCTTCGTCTTCATGTTTTGTCTACGAAAATAACCACAAAGGGGACCCTGGAAAGTGGCAGACAATAGAGGCAAGATAAGTCTTAAGAAAATCTTGGACAGGTTTGGCCCATTGAGAGTGCGCGCGTTCAATAGCAGGTTCACCATCAAAGGAAACTAGCCGACACTGAACTTTCTTTGAGTAGATAAAAAATGACAGCGTCCAACTTTCTTAGCTAGATAAAGGCGGCTTCCACAAAGGAAGCGGATTTAGAAATATTATACATAACATAACAGGGTAAAACGGTGGGAGAGCTTTCTTGTTGCGGTTGCGCCAAGCCTGTGCAGTATGCCAGTGCGGCGGCTTAAAAATTCACTTTTTTGATAAAGAAACACGGACACTTGAATGACAAAGATTGTTTATTTCACTGGATACAATTTCACCTACAAGTAAGTTTCCATTATGTGATTCATCCCCGACGAAAATCCGTTCGATGGCAGTGAACAACGTGGGTTTTTTTCAATTTTTTTTTCTGAAACGGTCGGTTACACGTGTAACCGACCATTACGGTTACAAAAAAAACCCGTTTACGCACAGGCTTACTAAGGGTTTACAAGGTGCTGCGTTGCTGCGTCACAGCACTGCCAGAAACACAGTGGGGGAATTTAACTCTATAATGATACGAGTAACTGTACACACGAACTATATCAATCAACAGCGTAAATTACATGTACAAAGTAATAATCCACAAGCGTAACTGACTGGGTATAGTTTTAAATTGGTTGGGGTTGAACAATTGACAAGAGTGGGATTTATTTCAACCAGTGACCTTTGGCATGTTAATCTGGAGGTAGCAATTGCAAATCTTGCTACAGTTAATTTTTCTTTGTTCCAACCCCCCAAAAAATTAATAAAGTATAAGGTTCCATTTGATGGTTCCATTTGAGTGAAATGAACAATGCAAAATGGTTCTGTTTTGTCAGTGATTACGTTCTCAATAAGGTTGTATTGTTTTCAAATAGAAAAAGACACTTACAGAAAAAACACTTGGTGATTTGTGGGGGGGGGGGGTGATTCTAATGTCAACTGGAATTTATTTAGTGTGATGCATCTCACAAAATGGATTCACAAAATGGATTCACTCATATGCAGCAATTTTCGTGGAGTTGGACAAATGAATGTATAGACTGTGGAAACTAATTTATAAGTTCAATTATAAATTCAATTTAATTTAACATTTAATTACCACTACTTACAAATAGTGTTATGTCTAACGAAAAAACTTAAAGTGGAGGCAGAATCAAAAAAGTTAGTTAGGCCTGTGATGGATATGCCTTGACAAAAAGCATTACAGCAAAACAGAATTGTAACGAAACATACTATAGTTCAATAAACAGTAGTACTGACAACTACAATCAGACCTGATGATGGTTTAAGGTGATATGATAATTTTGCACAAGTAACTTTATGTGGAAACACTGAGATTTTGAGGAAACTGAATTGAATGTAGGGATCCGGAGGAAAGTGAGTGTACTTTGGGTTAAAGTAGAAATGTTTTAAGTTTGTTTTGGAATACACTGAAATAGTGCTGCTTTTTTCAATGAACACATAATTCAAGAGTTTCTTAACATCTTAAGGATGTGGTATATGATATCTTAACTTTAAAATACATGATACAAGTTTTAACAATGTTTTTTGAAACATTTGTCATCACTTTGATTTTTGTGGTAGGGCATGGGGCATGTGTGCAGTAGTTAACAAACTAAACATGGATGAAGAGTGGCTGGGTAAAATCACTGCAGCGATTGCAAAGAAAGTCCTACACGAATCATCCACTGGATGTGATATTTGGCGGGGCTTTGTAAAGAGGAGAAGGGGGAGGGGTGGTGGATATGGCATTATGAATGTCCAGTTTCCAGACAGGGATTCACGCACACTGATGCGAGTACATCGGTTGGCTTACATTGTACATACTGGAAGACTAATAACCCGGCAGTACGATGTGAGCCATTTATGCCACAATTCATTGTGTGTGAATTTTCACCACCTCTCCCTAGAGCCCCATTCTGTCAACAATTCCCGCAAAACCTGCAGGAAGCACAAACATTGTATGGGCCATGGAGATTATAAAAACTGCATTCTGTAAACTTTTTGTGAGTTTATTTTATTTTCCTAACCCCAACCCAACCCAACCCAACCAACCCAACCCAACCCTCATCCTTACCCAAATTTGTTTCTATTATTTTCTAAATTTTTATTTTCAAGTTGATTTTTAAAATATTCGGCAAGTTAAATGTGTTCCTCTGTAGTTTTTGTCAAGCTCTGTACAGTTGTTATAAATTGTGTAATTAATTGAATGCCCTGTGACTTTGGATCTGTTTGGCCAGGTTGATACAAGTTGTTCTTACCATAGAAGTGAGAAAATGTTTAGCTTGACACTAAGCTGGTCTAGTCTGTAGTTCTTAGCTGTAACATGTTATGTTATGTGTTGCGCATAGAGGCTCCTGCATTTTGGGCTATATAAGTGTCTTGTATTGTTATTTGACGTCTTTTTCCATATCGTTCTTATCTTGTTTTCCATTGAGGCAGGTCAAGCACTTGAACCAGCGGATATCTGGCAGCCTGCAGCGACACTTTTCATGACTCCAGAGTTTGCAACTATTTTGGTGGGTGACAAGGTGGATGTCATTACGATCTTTTGGAACTGCCTTGAAAAGTATGTGTTCCATTTGGATTTGTCATTGTGTGTGCATGAGTCATGCATCTCCAACTTCTGGCACTTGTTTCTTACTTGGAGTGTCAGTTATGCGCTTCCAAAAATAATCTTATGGGATTTTCCACCTTGAGAAATTTTACTTGTGACAAGGATTTCATTCATTCATTCATTCATTCATTTATTTATTTATTTATTTATTTATTTATTTATTTATTTATTTATTTATTAATTATTATTTTCTTGTTTTCTTTTATTTTCATTTATTTATCGGACGCCCTTGAAGACGCCCTGTTTATTTTGCCAAGTAAATATTTACAAAAATAATACATCCGAATACCAGTTTTGTGACTACACTCATCTATCTGGCTGGTCCGCAGTAACCAGTTCTAAAGAAAGCCGACCAGCATTCATGCAATTATACAACTTTGCCGCCCAGTATTTCTTCTGATAGTGAAAACAAAAAACTGACAATCCTTTAAAAAAAATGTTTTATTAGCCGCGGACACTCTACAGCCCTGTCCTGGGAGACTGATTAACACTCCTATCTTAATCCATTTCAGTTTGTAATACAGTTGTTTCAGTTTAATATGATTGTTTGACTCAAAAGCCATGCCACCTGCTGTGAGTCTTTTTGGTGTTATGACCCAATATGTGACCCTAGGGAGTGGGTAGTGCTCTATTAAACCTGGAAAGTTTGTTTTTGAGGGCTTATAGTTTTAACTGGAAATCACATGTTTTGTGTAACTGTTTTGGAAACTTAAACCTAGGTGCACAACATAAATAAATTGAAAAAGAATATCATTGTGCCCTTATTGTAACATGAACAGCCAGTCAGTGTGACATCCAAGGATTTTATGTTTTAGTTTGAAAAATTGTCATGTGTACAAACAAATCCTGTGGACCCCCCCTAATCGACACTAACAATTTGGACACACTGTTTTTCAATCCAGTCAAATTTGGACCCCCCTTTTTTCAAATCCTGGCTAAAAGCCAGAATGGGCATTGCTCCAATAGCCAGGAAAGTGTCTTTTTCAATGTTTTTACATTCCATATGAGCTAATATGTACCAGTGAACACCAAACTGTCCCAATATGGGAAAACTTTGTTACAGTCGCACCCTGAAGTGGAAAATGGCATACAGCTCTATTGGATTGGAGCTAAAACACCTTTATACCTAGCTTCATCAAAATAGGGAGCCTTTGTTAAGTATGGCTACAGTTTGCCCACAATCGTATAGAAATAAAACCAGGCAAGCAATGATGACTTCCCCCTCCCAACAGAAATAGAGTACACACCAATACAGACCTCCTGACTTGAGCAAGCAACCCACAAAGGAAAATCCACATCCAAAGCCACATTGGCCAAGAAAAGGCAAGACCCCTTCAGATCAACAAACTAAGCGATTCATCCTGAGACGATGATATGGAAACATGGGAGGCTTACTGTTACTAACTGCTTAACCTCATAGGATGCTTCCACTGTGCACTGGAGGGTTTATTATTAGCCCTCGCTACGTCAATTAATGTATCAGTCTACCTGCCTCTGCCTTGACATAACATTCTCTGAATTTGACCCAAAGACCAATAGCCCCTGCCGTCAAATTCTCTGGCCCACGCCCCGGCCTCCATGAAGCCAGCAGCGTGGGTTTCCTGCAACAGTAAGATATCGACACTCTAACTGTTACAGGATTACAACATTTGGCGGCATTTAACCTGATTTCTCAGAATAATTGCATTAATTTAAGGCCCTTATCATAAGTAAGGTTAATAAAGTACAATGTACATGTCTTTTTATATTGAAAGTGAAAGAAAAAGAATCCAGTTTGAGTTCAGTGCAATGTTAATTGTTCATCACTAACTCTCCTTTTGATTGCCTTTTTCTTTTTCCAGGGCATGACCTTGGTGAGTTGTCATCTACTGACTCTACGGGTGATGGGGACGATCTGTGTCTCTTAATGGAGGCTCTTGAGGAAGTGGACCCCCCTGAGTCAAAGTTGGTGAGTTGGTCTTGGTGTTTTTTGACCCAGTTGCTTGCTCCTTCTGTTACCGGTGTTCTTGGTAGCTTTGTGGATGTGGGTTTGCTGGTACCTGTACTGTTGTGCCAGGGGGCTACTGAAGTATTCCTTTCCTTTGCTATGTGGGTTTTTGCTCAGTGGGGTAGTCAGTACTGCTTTCTACTCCTCCAGATGGGGGAAAATCATTGTGGCTTGCCAGGTTTTGTTGAATGCAGGTATTTTCTTGCAAGGTGTCCTTCTTCGTCACAGATTTTGCAGATTGGCGGTTTTCTGCAATCTTTTCCCCTATGGCCCTTTTCACTGCAGTTGAAGCATTTTTTGTTTGTACAAGAGTAGGCAAAGTGTCCTTGATTACATTTTCTGCACGTTTGGGTTTGTCCAGTGTGCTTGACGTGTAACTGCAATTGACCATTGGTGACATACGAGGGGATTGATCTGTCCAGTTCCATTTGGAAGTGTCCTAACCCTGGTGCGAAGGCCGTAGCCTCGGCGATGGCCTACTATTTTGCCGAACTGCAGAAGCTTGGTGGCTACAGGTTGATCAGCCAGTTCTTGGGGATCACAGAATACCTTAACATAGGTTACCTTCTTCTGGATGGGCTGATTTGGGTTGGCCTCTTTCGATGGTGATGGATAGCTTTCCTGACTCATTCAGTATTTGTGTAGTCCATGAGGGTTATGTTGTAAGCACTTTATGTTGTCTTTGGTGAGTAGCTTGTCTAGTTCCTTAAACATACTTTCCAGTGTTGTTTTGGCTTGGAGTTGGATGTTCAGGCTATTTGGATGTCCTGGAAGCCGCCAACTTGCTTTCATCTTCAGTCGGCTCTTCGTCGCTGATGATGAAGAAAACTTAATACAAAATCTTGAACTTGGGAACGAGGCTAAGATCATACATATGATCTTAGCCAAAAGGCTGTCTGCTTGGTAGGAGTCTTTACCTTTGTTGTCTGCTTTCAAAGTTGGGATCCGATTCCCGAGCAGCTCTTCTTAAAAGATCGGAATGCCCGTTGATGAAGGATCGCTCCTGACAAAGGCGGGGACGCGATTGGCTCGTGGCCATTCAGGGCAATCCCGCTTGAGTGGTCATCATCTGGGGCTGAGCTACTTAGAATACAGTCACCAGCCCTCATTGTTTGAGAAGAAATTTGTTGAAGGGGGAGAGAGAGAGAGGAAAAGAGGAAAAGAAAAGAAAAGCGGTAAAGAACTTGTGAACAAATATGTTACAGGGGGGAGGGCAATTGTTGTACTGCCCATCCACTTCAACAGCAATTGAACTCACGTTCAAAGCCTTGGAGATTTCTTTTGTCTGCCATGTCACTGATATTTTCACTCATAATGATTTCACCACATTTTGTTCACAATTCTGTTGCAGCCCATACAGGTGGATGGTACAGCTGTGAACTCAAGAAGTCATTGAGTTTAAGAGCTGCCTGTCAGCTGAGGTTGTGATGCCAGTCTGCAGCCCATGTGAAGTCATTGACAGTGACAGTAGTGTTATCCCCATCTCTTGCCCCTGTGAGTATGCAGTAAATTACATCATGGACAGTTTTGATGTCTGCAGTAATGGCACCACTGAAACTTATCATCAACCAAATTATCATGACTTTCCTAACCAAATTACAAACCATTGGGAAAAGCCATAAAAGATAAACTTGGCATAAATCGGTTTTGATATTCTGTGAGATTTCATAAAACCAAACTAACTAATCAAAATATAAATAGGAAAACAAGATTATCTCGTAAGAAAAAAAAATGCTCTTAGAGCTTTAAAGAAACTTTGGCCAAACCTGATACAGTCTAATTCAATGACATTTTTTTAAAGATTTCAAAATGTTAAGAATAAAAATCTCTCCTTTCAATAAGCTTCAAGTGACCAAGAATAGTATTTAGCTCTCCCTTTAGGGTATGAAATTGTCATAACTTATAAGGAAAACCTACATAACTGAAAAACAACCACTTCAGTGACTTGATATTTGTTCACTCACTAACAGTCATCCAATGACTGGCTATATTCATGAAGGAACACATAGCCACATCAACTCACTATGCTGTTGCCTTGCTGGGGGTTGTGGACAGTGTGTTCATTAAATGTGTGTTGATCCATTCCATTCTCAGTCTGCGAAGTCTGCAAAGATCACAAGGTTTCTTCGTATCATTGTTGTCATTTAAACATTGAGTTTCATGCAATTTAAAATGATCCAAGATTAACAGTTTGCCTCATTGCACCATTTGTAAGTGTTGGATAACCATTGCATTGGGCGGGAGGGAGGGGTGTTCACATTTCAGATTGATCCTTAGTATAAAAACTGTCAATAGAATTCTGCTCAACGAAATAAAAGATGAACAGAACAAAAACATTGAGACGCCCTTGAAACAAAACGGAATTTATAACAAACGTACAGCCAATTATTTTGTGCAGTATTTATCATGGACATAATCTTGAAATAATTGTATATTATGTTGCAGAAGCATCACACCAACAACACACTGGCATCACTACCAGCTTCGCGCCGGCTTCGCGTCGGGTCGCATCAGCTTCGGGCTGGCATCACTACCGGCTTCGCGCCGGCTCCATACTGGCATCACACTGACATCACACTGATCATGCCAGCATCACACTGGCATCACGTGCTACTGATTAAATATTGTTGGCAGTTTGGTATTATTGTTTGGAGTACCAGAACAATGGGCTGCTCAACAATGAGAACAATGGGCTGCAGAACAATGGGCTGCTCATACTGCTTGCTGTGTTCAGATGGGCCTTGACATGATGTTCACTATTGCGTGAGTTTCATCAATAGTTGTTAAGAATATTGAGTAATGACAAATAATTAGTTTGGTCATTTCCCCATCAGTTCCATAAAAATAAAGTACTGTTTGGTTCAATATTTAATTCATTCAATGTATTTTCAAATTCATTTTGATTAACAATTCTCATTCATTGTTTCCATAAGTTGTTATGTCATGATCAATGTTGTTTCTATCAATCTCCATAACAATTACATCGCCATCATTGCACCATTCAGTCCATGACACCTAGAGACTATGCTTTGATGTCATCCCGCCGCCATCCTTGGGGTAAAGCGCACAGCTACAAAATCTGCACGATGCACAGGATTGGCCAGTGAGCAGCCTCCCTTTGACCTCTACCTGAGGGAGTCCCACTGCTGTGTGTACATTTGCAAACAGTCTATTCTTGGCTAGCTTCTTCCTCAAGTGCTCTTGATGAAACTGACCTAATGTAGTCATTACAGTAAATTTTGGAGCTGCAACATTCCAATCATAACCATGGTAGTCGTCAGAATCAGCAGCATCTATGTAATCAATCTTTATCAGCACCGCAAAGTCCTTCTTAATCTACATTGTTTACCATCAGAAATTGAGAGCCATGTCACAATGGACAGTGTACATGCAACCAGGGCAAGGCAATCTCCATAATGAAAGTCAATTTACACATAATTACTTTGGGATCCTATGACCCTGTTGGGAAGGTGTCCCCTGTGCCACCAAAGTCCTGATTTGCAGTCGGTTGTCTGCAAATTGCCTCTAAAAGATGCCCCATGTGACCAAGGCCCTATCAAATAAAATTGTAATCTTGCTGTGCCTAGAGTGCATAGTGTCAAACCAGAAAATAGAGTTGAGTACAAACTGTAAAACATGATCTTTAGTTGCCAATTATTCAACGCGACATACAAACATATAGATGCTTCCCAACACTTCCCTGTAAACACGCCTTCCTGGTGTTTGAATTGTTCCTGCACAAAATCACTGACATGCTCTCTCATTCTGATGCAATCACTAGCAGACAAGACTGACTTAATTTGATCACTGGGAGAATAAAGTCTGCTGCTCATGAATCTATGTTGAAGAAGATGGACCAGTGTAACAGAGCATTGGTCCTTTGCTCTATTCAGTTATTACTTTATGCTGTCCTTGTCCTAAACTTTATTTCATGTATTTATTTGGGAGTATTATGGATATTTAATCAGATTTCCTTTTTCCCTGGTGTTTTTTTGTAGGGCGGCTGCTGGAGAGAAAACGCAGTTTGGCATGGATGTGCATTATTTTGGATCCACACTGGCGCTTGCCGGGGTCATGGGTCAGCAGAAATGGCAGTTCAATGGTTTGTGCACTGGTTGTGCTGGCCAATAACAGAGAATCTGATGGGGCTTGCTGGGGTAAATCTTTATATTCATTTATTCTATACTTTCATACATAATTGTGTAGGATGTCATTGTCTGAAAGTGGTTTCCAATCGGGTTAAAAGAGTTGCGGATATTTCCTGCAGTGTATCGATCACTATGGTAGAGAAAGACGCATGGCTCAAGGGAACAGGAGTCATGTACCCCTCATTAGGTTGTAGTGACGCTGGTACTAGTTAAAATGACGTACGTTTCAATTGCGCCATGTGCCTCAGGGAACAGTAAAGCAATATTGTATGTCTGCTTTTTTAACTGCCAATTTAGTCGTACTTATGTTGGAAGATGATCGACAGCAGATTGCCTAAAAAAAAAGAGGAGTCTAATTAAGTAGGATTTGAAACTTTGCTTGGTGGAAGTATAACTAAGTAAGGTTTGCGGTAACACCATGAGGAAATCTCTTTTGAGTAGTGTAGGTTCTGAAACCACCGGTTCTTTTCAGAACCTACACTACTCAAAAGAGATTTTCACATGGTGTTATCGCAAACATTACTTAGGAATCTATTTACCATGGTATGACAAAACAATTGTTGCACGCTCTACAATGGTGTCCGTGGTGTTTTTTGCACATGGGGGGGAGGGGAGTGGCAAATGGCACCGAGGTGAGGCTGGGGTGCCATTTTTCCTTGAGGATGTAAAAAACACCAGGAATCCCATCGTAGAGTGTGCAACAATTGTATAATGTCCCATCTCGTATTGATGTACTTTATACTATTGTAAGGGGGCCGAGGGCACTACTATTTAGTTGGACGCAGGTTCGAATTTTAAGGCGGATGGCTCATTGATTTGTCTCTTAGCTTAAACTGTTTTATTGTGGATACAGCACGAGGGACCTATACCCTGCACAAGCCTGTTAAAGATTGTGCAGGAGTCGTGACCTTTGGCACAAGTAGGTCAATAGGCCAGGAGGTCACACAAGAGTGGTTAAAAACAAAGAGCGCCACCACTCATCAACATGTGATTAGTGACTGCATCAATATGATGCACTATAAAGAGACAATACATTATGCTACAGCAAAAACAGTCAGTTATTCAATCAAGAAGGTAAAAAACATTAATAACATTGAAAAACAACAGAATGCACAAGTAGGGCTCCTCACACTATCATTTTCTCAATGGCTGCTTATGAGTCAAAATATCTTGTATATTGTATGTCAACTTGCAGTCTGGTTTGGGTCCATGTTCACTGGCATACTGGATGTCAAAGTGTATCAGATACATAGCTCTGAAAGCTACATGTATCTAGACATGGTCAAATGGCAGGACAATCTAATGACCTCTCCTCTCTCGCCTCTCTCCTCTCTCCCCTAAAAATGTTGTAATTGGAGGCCTGTTGTGAGATAGAGCCCAGATGTTTTAGATTCAGTAACCAGAATTATATTTCATCTGTTTTCTGTCCCAGGTAGATGAATGCACAGCTCAATGATGGACTTATCAAGATTTGTAATTTAAGAGAGAACAAATCTCCAACCAGTTACAGAAGTACATGCTGCTCTGAATAGACCAATGAAGCACATTCCAGATAATCAGGTAATATACAGTTCAAATAGTTATATGTAACCAAGGTGGTTGGGTTACACAGGGTATTGACAGCGGAAAAGTCTTGAGATTCTGTGTTACAGTTTAAATTTACTCTGGTGTTGTATTTAAAGTTTTAGAACATTGAAATACCAAATAAATGACATGCTTTTCATGTGGAGGCGGGGTACGGTCAATGATGTAAAATACAAACAATGAATGTGGAGGGCATCTTCTACATCTGTGCCTGTCTGTGCATCTCAAACTCAAAAGGGTGAGGTGTGGCTTCCAGAGTGCCAAGAAGTTGAATGTGTTAAAGACCCACTTTCTTGTTCACGAGGATTTTTTTGGAGGGATCTAAGGACTGTGCCCGCCCATAGACCCCTTGCCTTGGCTGCCATTGCTGAGATCAAACAATAGAAACGTGCATGTATATACGCGCTGTGTACAACTCTCAGCCAATGATAGTGAGGGTGTTGTCATGTGACGTCACATGCAAGGGGTCTATTGACCAATAGCCTTTAAAAGTGTATAATTTTGCAAGTAATTAAGTTAAATTTATCAAGCAAATTAGACGGCACCAGCCGTTGCAGAGTGCTACATGCTTGCACCACTCTTAAAATGAATTGACCTACCGTGCCATCCAGTTAGTGGAGTCGATGCAAATGCAAGCTTTGACATCATTACAAAGAACATGAACAAGGTAAAAGGGTTTATTCATACAAGGGCCTGGCAGCAAAGTTAGTCAGGCTGGCCACATGATCTCTTGCTACTACAAAATTGTTTGAAGGAAAAGCACTTCCAATTATCATCCTCTTTTAAATGTGTTTGAAATAAGCCCTCGGGCGAGACAGTACTTTAATGTACAAGTTCAACAGTAGATGTGAAATTTGACAATGTTTATTTCATTAGACGAAATTAACTTTTTGTTGTTGAAGTGCATTTGATTGGTTGTGTCCCCATGTGTTACCTACTTGGTAGGCATACTTTCCATGATGAGACTAATAGGAAGTAGTCCTGTAAATTATCCAGTGCCATCTAGATGGGGGTGGGGATGTTTATGGTAATTATCCTGGATGGAGATTAGTAAGGTTTAAATATGACGTGTCCTGTTAATAGTAATCTACTGCAGCAGAACAGACTTTGTGAACTGGTGGATTTCTCACAGGATTCTTCCCACTATTCACTATTCCTGAGGGATGTCACTAGTCATTGCCAAAAGAACACGTTCTCTGTTGCTTATAGAGTTACACTGGATTGGAAGTTTTTAATCTGGTTTATACTTAGGTAGCACTATGTTTGTTTAACGCTTAAGTCCTCAAACCGCCCTGCCTGTTACTCCCCAAACTGCCCCAACTGCCCTGCCTGTTACTCCTCAAAAACTGCCCCAAACCGCCCTGCCTGTTACTCCCCAAACTGCCCCAACCGCTCTGCCTGTTACTCCCCAAACTGCCCCAACCGCTCTGCCTGTTACTCCCCAAACTGCCCCAAACCGCCCTGCCTGTTACTCCCCAAACTGCCCCAACTGCTCTGCCTGTTTACTCCTCAAACTGCCCCAACTGCTCTGCCTGTTTACTCCTCAAACTGCCCCAAACCGCCCTGCCTGTTACTCCCCAAACTGCCCCAACTGCTCTGCCTGTTTACTCCTCAAACTGCCCCAACCGCTCTGCCTGTTACTCCCCAAACTGCCCCAACCGCTCTGCCTGTTACTCCCCAAACTGCCCCAACTGCTCTGCCTGTTACTCCCCAAACTGCCCCAAACCACCCTGCCTGTTAATCCTCAAACTGCCCCAACCGCTCTGCCTGTTAATGCTCAAACTGCCCCAACCGCTCTGCCTGTTAATCCTCAAACTGCCCCAACTGCTCTGCCTGTTTACTCCTCAAACTGCCCCAACCGCTCTGCCTGTTTACTCCTCAAACTGCCCCAACTGCCCTGCCTGTTTACTCCTCAAACTGCCCCAACTGCCCTGCCTAATTACATCTGAAACTGCCCCAAACTGCCCTGCCTGTAACTCCTCAAACTGCCCCCAGTTAGGCAAGGTGTATTTTGAGTTTACACGAGCAATTGAAACACGTACACCAAACAGTGGTAGATAGAGCGTGATCTCAAAATTAAGATGTTCTTAAAAACAATGTATAGTCCCCAATAAGAAGAAATGTTGTTTTGCACATAGGTATTAAGTCCCATCCCCAACACTTTATGTTCAGTGTATTTCACACAAAGACTACAATGATGGCCGCTGTACTTGCTTTCGAAATCAACTTGCAGGTGCTTTTATACACTGAATACCATGATTTGAAAGGATTTTTCAAAGAGTTTTAGGTAAAGAAGTTATCTATCTGTAGGTAATAAAGGCATTATTCCCCCAAAGGTATGTTGTCAATATTTTTGATCACTTTTTGGACAACTTGTTTCTTTGAGACGATAGTACCGTTGAGGAATCTTTTGTGCACAACTTACCAAGGTAGCAAACTTTTACTGTGAAGGCAAATAATATTTCCTAATTTCAGTTGATCTACATGTATAATTAAGTTTTCAACCTCAAAGCTTCAATATGGTAAAGCAAGCAAAACAACTACGGAAAACATTTGAAAGTTAATATCACCCTCTTCAAAATAAACCAAGCTTGTATTACAAGAAGATAATCACAAGGACAGTTCTTTGAGGATTTCTAGGTACAGTAGAAAATCTTGTCAGATTCCATGTGGTGTTCAAGGAGTATTGGACTCGATGTTTCCTTGAGTGCTTGAGGATTAAACAGGGTTGCCCACACAGCCATTTTGTAAAGGGACAACTTTAGGGATGGCCCTGTAGAGTCTGGTTGAATGACAGTTAGACAGTCACCAGACCGCTTCATGGTCCGAGGGCATGGTGACCCAATTTACTTGTGTCTCGTGTAATATCTTGTTCTAGCTCTTCATAGTGCTGAGTACTAAGATGGCAGCAGTCTACGGCCAAATAGTCGGTGAGGTTCATAATGCAAATTCGTCTGCCTTTGGTCACATGGTTTGACCACGATTTCTAATAATTTTTTTTTCAACTGTGATAAAGCTGATATTTGACTCTTTGTCATATTGTTTTTCTGTTGTCTCAAACAAATATGAGCAAGTTCTAATTTGGTGGCTTCCAATTTGTTCTCAAGTTTGAGATTAAAAAATTATTAGGAACAAATTTAAGATTGATAATAATAAAAATATTCACTAATGAGAAGCAAAGTACTATTAAGTAAAGACAGTGGTATATGAATCTCTTTTTGGAAGATGGGGTGGTCTTGAAAAAGATGGTTTTGTTTTGTGGAAAGTCAGTGATTCTCTGTTCGTTTTCGTTTTTGCCCCTTATTGGTTGTTGTCTCTATCTTGAAGTTGAAGAGCTTGGTGACATTTCTTTCCTCTACACTCTTCTAGTGTGTCTTTTGGCACAATGGGCAGGTAACGCCTGAGTGGCCTCACTCATGTTATGCTCGGATAAATCCGAGCAAGCATAATCCATGAGGTGTTGGCCACTTTTCGGATCGCTTTGGACACTGGAACTAAAGGACTGTATGTTAGTAAAATTGCTAAGGGTCGGCAGGAGGCTGGGTGCTACGCACTGATGAACACGCCGAGGAGGCTGCTTTCTTATGATGCTGGTAGTGGGCTGCAGCTCTCCTCGCATTATCAAATTCCTGCCGACAGTCACGGCACTGGTAGGTATAGCTGATGGAGGCTGTCGGATGTGCACGTTTCTGATGCCTTTTCAGAGTTTGTTGATTGAAGAAGTTGTCTCTGCAGACAACACATGTCCAGGCATCAGAAAGTGGGTATGTGAAGATCTGGTCGACACTCTCCATCAGCTCTGCATCACTGGTAGGTGGGCTAGATGGGTGGCGATGCATCCTGCCCATGTGCCGGCGCAAGCCCAAAATCGTGGAGAATGATTTCGAGCATACGGCACAATGGGCAGTTAACGCCTGAGTGGCCTCACTCATGTTATGCTCGGCACCGACAAGCAAGCATTCATCCATGGGTTATTTGCCACTATAGTTCACTATTGTACTAAAAAAACAGATACGGTTTTTAAAATGGTTTATTGTTCTCAACAAGCCATACTGGCTATATACATACAATGTTATTTACAATAAAAATGGTTTCTTCCAATTCTCTCTTTACAGTACACTCACTATCAAACTCTTTACTGCTTGGCACTTACGAAAAGTACTGAAGGCTCGGTAATGGCGTAACCATAAAATAATGTTTCTTCCGTGTGCTTGCCAAAGACCCAAGAGGGAATTTTATTGGCCTTTGCGACAGTGATTGACTCGGATCTTAGATGTAGGATTTGATGGTTTCTATCAGTGCAGTTGGCCTGGCTTTTTTGTTCTTGAATTTTGCCCTATTTCGGGCCAACCACACTGACATTCTATAGTCGCTCATAATCCTTGCCATGTTTTGTACCGCTTTCTCGGAAAAACACTAAATGGAACCCGTTTTGCTTTGTACTGCGATTACTTACTGAATACAAGAATTTTAAACAACCACCACCAAGTTAATAAATAAGCCATTCGGGCTTTCTCACATACAGTTAATGCAGAACCCATGTATGCACATGGTTATTTACAATATTTACAGTAGTTGATCGATCTTTAACATGTACCCTCTGTAGTGTTGATGATAATCACACTATTTCAGGAAAAGGATGGGTATAAATGGACTCTAGTTGTGGATATACATAACTTGGAACAAAGATGAATTGAATCGAATACTGCCACCCTCATTGGGGTTCAAGGGATCAGGTCCAATCCCCTACACGGACACAGAGCAATGCCTCGAGCCTGGACAGGATGGCTGTAGCTGTGGTGGGTTTGGCATCGAATTTTGCCTCGTTGCGAGCCAGCCACACGACCATCCTGAACAAACTCAAGGCTTTCACCATCTCCATTTCTTGTTGTTTTGTTTTCGGCTTCGTGAAGAGTGAATAAATCAGGGTGTCCCTGTCGGGGAGGTTTTGCGCATTATTGAAACTGCCCAGGTACTGACTGAGCCACGTGGCCACTGGTTTGACCACACTGCACTCGGTGAACAAATGTTCCAGGGTTTCCACCCGAGTACAGTGGGGGCAGTGGCCAGGGTCGGGAGTTCTTTTCATAAGCCGGTCGCCCGTGGGCAGGATCTTGTGAACGGCTTTGAAGTTTAGCGCCACATGGCGATTCTGAAGTTTTTTGTTCAGATTCCTCTCCCATATGGTGGCCCAGTCTTTACCCAGTCTTTACCCGGGGAGTCCCGTTGTACTTTGGGTTCGGTCCCCTGGCACTCAAGCACGGTTGCAAGGTACAATTTGTGTGTGATTTTTGACCAGTCTTGTATGTGTTGGGTGTTTTTTCTGTAAGTTGTGATGACTGAAGTGTAGAACTGTGACATAATCGCATAGCGGCATGTTTGCGCGTACTAATTTGGCATTTTGCGCTCGCAGGGGTATTGTGCACCAATATTTGGCCAGCCCCCTTCCACTTCCGTTTTGTATCATTTAATATTTGTTTGATGTGTGTACCTTGCGTGGCAGCCACCTTGTCTTCGATGTTTGTGACCCCAAAGCCTCCCTTCAATGGGGGGAGGCACATTGTGGCCCGTCTAACAAATTCACCCTTGGAGTTTGACCTCCCTCCCCCGGGGTGGGTCGCCTTCCGCCACAAACCAAATCTTCGGCAAAATAAAAGTGTTGACAACGGCCACCCTCCCTTTCATTGTCAATTCATTGCCGTCCAAACTTTTGACGGCACTTTCAATTTTCACAATTTTGCTGTCCCACATGCTGTGGCAATCTTTGCCGAATTTTTGGCCTATGAGTTTGGCGGAGTCCATCCAGCGTATGTCAACCGGGCCATCCCGTCTCCCCCTCCATCTGCCAAGATAGAGGCCCTGGGATTTCTGCTGATTAAGCTTGGCGCCGGACGTGCGCTCATATCTCTCAATCACTTTAAAACTCTGGACGATTGATCGGACGTCCGACAGGATCAGGGTGGTATCGTCAGCATACATGGAGACCCTGGCCTCGGTCCCACCGGGCAACTTGATCACGTTGATTTTGGGGTCAGCACTTAATTCGCACCCGAGGGGCTCAAGGGCCAGGATGTAAAGGAGGGGTGACAAAGGGCACCCCTGCCTGACCCCCCAGGAGAGCGAAAAAGGCTCAGAAATATGCCCGTTACAAATGACCGAACTCTTTATGTCGGTATATAATACCTGTATCCATTTCCGAAAATTGGGACCGAAGCCAAATTTCTCCAATACCTGCTGAAGATACCCCCAGTTGACCCTATCGAACGCTTTTTGCTGATCGAGAGACAGGAATGCAGCGCCCATGCTCTTGATAATAATAATAATAATAATCTAAGCATTTATATATCGTTCTTACACAAAAAGGTACCACAACGCTTTACAACAATGATTACAAGCAATCCAAAATTAACAATACAAAGCAATGAGAAATAAATAAATAGCCTAGGAAGCAAAATAAGTATGGAAAAGGTGTGTTTTGAGAGATATTTTGAAATCGGAAAATGAATTAGCATGACATATTTGATAATGAAGATTGTTCCAAAGGTTTGGTGCTGCTGCATAAAAACCTTTAGAAGATGAAGTGTATCTGGTTTGAGGTTTAGTGAGAATCCTTGTATCTGAGCTGGAATGGAGTGTGCGATTTGGCTGGTAAGGAGTGATAAGCTCAGTAAGGTAAGGGGGAGCAGTTTCATTCCAACATTTATATGTGACGGTTAACAGTTTGAAGATGATACGTTCTTGAATAGGAAGCCAGTGGAGTTGTTGAAGGAGAGGTGAAACGTGGTCAGATTTTTTTGCCATAAAGATTAATTTTGCTGCCCTATTCTGTAGTCGTTGGAGGCGTTTGATGTCTTTGCTGGACAACCTATACAGAAGAGAGTTTCCATAGTCTAAACGCGATGTGATTAGAGCACGAACAGCGTGGTGACATGTTGTTTCATCTATCAAGCTTCGTACACGTGACAGGTTTCTCAGATGAAAATTGACAGTTTTGCAGATTGAGGAAACATGTTGGGACATAGTCATTGCCGAATCAAAGACAATACCCAAGTTTCTTATTGTGGAGGATGGTTCTGACCCACGTAATCCTGAATATTCCTCAGCAAGTGGGCATTGTCCAGTATGGTTCTACCCGCCACCGAACAGGTTTGGTCCACGTTTATTATTTTTTGGAGGACCCTACGTAGCCTGGTGGCGAGTATTTTTGTGATTATCTTGTAATCCACGTTTAGCAATAATATCGGGCGCCAATTCGACAATTCTTCCCTTTCCCCCTCGCTCCTTGAAGAGGAGGGTAATCAGACCAGTTTTCTGCGAGGCGCTCATACCCCCTTGTTGGAAGATAGAGCCGAGCACCTCGCAGATGTCCGGCCCGATCTCACTGAGAAATGTGCGGTTAATTCGGCGGGCAAACCATCCGAACCGGGTGATTTGCCCGCCTCCATACTGGACAACGCCACACCAACCTCGGACAAAGTCACCGGGCCCTCGAGTAACAGGAGGTCCTCGCATCCCAGCGACTTATCAATGGAGCCTAGAAAGAAGTCAATTTCCTTTTGTTCGACCAGGGTGGCCGTATAAAGATCTTTGTAAAACTCCCGGCAAATGCCTGTCATTTGAATTGGCTCATTGGTTGTACGACCCTCCCGGTCTTTAAGGCTTTGCATTCTTTTGGCATCGTGGTCTTTTTTGTTGGGTATTTGGGCATTGTCCTCGCCGTGGATCTTGCATTGGCGAGGACTGCTACCGTGTTGTTTTTTCTCTTTTCCGTGCATGTTTAATTCGGCCGCTTTTAGTAGTGGAGTTAGATTTCCTTCCCCGCTATCTACTCTGGCTTGCAACGGATTGAGTTCTTTCAGGGCCCCCTTGTACTCAGAACTACGTTTCCTAGCTGCCTCAGCAGAATATGAGACAACCGCTCTTTTTAGTTGTCTTTTTCCCCCGGCCCACCACTCTAGAGGGTTTTCGTATTCATTCTTTCTCTTGGCCCATTCCTGCCATGTAGTACGAACCATACCTTTGAAATTATTGTCCTCTAGAAAGGAAGTGTTTATGTGCCAAAACCCTGTCCCCGAGTTGGAAATTTGCCTGTTGATTTTTGTTTTCACCATGTCATGATCAAAGGGAAAGCGGTTATCTCATGTTGTGATCCAGCGGACAATTCACGGGACAAATAAATTGTATCTATGCGGGTCGCTCTAGAATTGTCGCTATTGTGCCATGTGAAACATTTATGTTAGGATTTGGGCTACGTCATCCATCCACCAGTCCATGTTGTTTTATGGTACGGAGAAGTTCAAGACTCCCCCATGTTCCCTGGTGGATGGTGCCTGTGTTTTTATAATCCAGGCCCAGGTCAGAGATACAATTGAAATTTCCCCCCAGGATTATGTGCCTCATACCTTTCAAATGTTTCGGAAGTTCTTCTTTAAAGAAATGTTGCCTTTCTGTAGGGTTGTTGGGGGCGTAACAATTGATCACTCTGACCCGGGCCTTAGAATTGGGCTGTGTAATTGTCACTGACACAATATGACCCGCATTGTCCCGTAAATAATCCCCTGGATTCCACGGCTGTTGTTTAGAAAACAAGATGGCTACTCCACAACTACATCGTGACCTGAAGGACCAGAACCCCGCGCAGTCGAACTCCCTGGCCCACGCTCTGGCCTCATGGAAGCCAGAGGCGTGGGTCTCCTGCTGCAGGACTGTAAAGTTCAGTGTTTGTTTCATTGTTTTCCAGAGTTCTTCTTCTTTTTCCTGTCTTTTTTTCTTGGACACTACCTTGAACTCCTCTGTCTGTTCTTGGCTGGAAGAAGAGGATCTGTATCTCTTGGAAGAGGCCTTTGAGATCGTTGAGTCATCAGGTGGTCAGTAGTAAGCTTTCCTTGCATCCATTGTGTCGGTCGTGAAGGAATCTCAAAGTTTAAAAACTCTTGCCTGATTGAATTGAAACGCAGGTTGTTGGTGTTTTGTCAACTTTATTTTGCTGACCAGGCAAACCTTCAGAGTAACCATTTGTGATTCTTCAAGCAGCAACTGCATCAAGTGGTATATGTTCAGGTTTTCCCTTTCCCCTGCACTGCTGTTTAGTCTGTTGTGCCAACCTGTAACGATGACAAAAGCACACTTGGATAAAAACACATTAAAAACAATAGCGTATAAAGAGAAAAACCATAAATAAAAAAAGACAAAAAAAAAATTTAAAACACAATCGAGACGCCATTTGGTAATGTAACGGCACCCCACACTAAAAATTAGGGGTCTGCCGCCGGTTATGAACATGACAATCCGGCCCTTTAAAAATCTTGGCAGTTTTCACACATCCTTTTCAACCTCTGTTGGGAGTCTTTAAGTAAACAAACTTCCTCTGCCCCACTGAGATAATCCCCATAATCCAGTAAATAAACATT
The DNA here is from genome assembly GCA_023634235.1 of Pisaster brevispinus. Taxonomy (NCBI): domain Eukaryota; kingdom Metazoa; phylum Echinodermata; class Asteroidea; order Forcipulatida; family Asteriidae; genus Pisaster; species Pisaster brevispinus. The sequence goes on along the minus strand of JAMKCF010000015.1, from coordinate 11,599,133 downwards.
CACTCACCCAGCTTCATTATTGCTGGAACTATTTCAATGCATTTTCATGTACACTTAAAGTGCACTATTGTTTTAACATGGTTTCTAGACCTCCCTGTTATATTTAACATGATTGATAATACAACATGTAGCTTGTAGAAAAAGGCAACCCTGATAAGAAAAAAACCCAATAAGAACAAGCTTGTGAAGTTTTTTATTTGTATTTTCTCTTAATAGTGACAATTTAGTCATTTTTCATTTCCATCAAAATAATTTCCTTTGATTGAAATTATGCTTTACCAACAGAATGTCTGTTTGTCTTTCTTATAATATTCTACATAATACTATTTTGTTTATACAGTGCAGATGTTTTTTCATCTATTTTGGGGGATTGAAGCACTAATTGAGTTTAAATCTGTGTTGTCATGTACATTGTGCATGCACAGATTAAATTCAAACATACAACAGTTGAGCTATAACCATAGCAAATGAAACGAGCCCCTCAGTACCCACAATATAATCTGTGAGGACAAAACATGCATGTGTCCCTGAGCTTACACCAACAACACAACACATAACTAACTGACTTCTTCTTGAAACATTGTTGTTTTTATTTCTTGTCAAATGATTTATAATATATTACACATCAAGTACTTTAATTAAAAAGTTTAAGTTTATTGTGTTTTAACTTTGTTATTTTTTTGTCATTGGCAGATTCCATGTACAACACCACAAATTATAGGGATCACAGTACAATAGCCCAATTTGATGACCGGGTTTGGGCTGTTTGTGTTAAAAACAATGATATACCTACATGTATCCATACCCATACTTCATTTTTGCAGAATGCAAGATAAAGATATAAATGCTCTGTTAACACATGGGCCTAGTTGAAGGTAATGGAAAAATATGTTAATAAGCGAATGACTTCCGATATCTCGTTTTTAATTTTATGTCTAGCATACAAGTTTAAAGAAATACAATTTGTTACATAATACAGTACATCGTCAATGACAAGATAAATTATAAAAGTTGAGTCTTTATAAAATTAAAATGACAACTTTACAACTCTACTTTTTTACAGGCAAAATTTACTTGTACGGTACTTAATAAAACATTACACAAGCTGATTTCAAGTTTTGGTTTTTCAGTGGCAAAAGTAATTCATACAATTAGGTATTTAAAAGTTACATTTTATAATAAAAAAACCCTCCAAGAATACTTGTGCTTATTAACCTTAGTATTCTCTTTTAATATTATTGGTTAAAAACAGCATGGAGGTGTGTTTGCTGCTGTGTTTTTCTTATAATTGGCAAATTTGTGTAATACTTAAAATAAATTGATACAAATGATGGCAACGAACTTTATATAACACATGGCATGAGTTTTGTTATCTTGAACAAAATCCTGCCTTTTTAGTGATACAAAGGCACATGTTAAAATCTTTATAAAAACACAATTTAAACATGTGTACTTGTGCATATTATAGCTTGTTCGGGTCATAATCGTTCAAACAATAGTCAGCCGAAATGAAAAAATACTTGTTGGAAATACGAAACCTACTCATAACATGGTAAAATTTATCATATTTGTTTACCAGTTCTTAAAAAAAGGCATGATGGTTAACAGAAGGAAACCTTTCCTTCAAAACCTATACCATACAGCACAAAAACCCAAGAGAAACAAAGAGGAAACCGGTTTATTAGGCCTTTTATATTTGTAGGGGAAAAAATCCACTTCCGATTTGGTAGAACTGCAAATTCAACTAGAATTTAGTGTTTGTCACCTCACAAACACTAGGTGTTTGGGACTAAAAAGATGGAACTTTATATTACGCTAAATGTGAAGTTTGTATTAATATAGGCTAGGTCTTTTTAAACACTACTTTTTTAATGATGCAACGTGACAAGTGATGACGTCTTTGTGACGTCATAACTACAAAACAAAAACGAACAATAACAATAGGTGTTCGGGCTATTGCCCGAACACCTAATAATAAATTCTGAAAACACACAGACACACCACCCCAACGTTTTTCTAACATTTGAATGATTCACTGTGAATTATTTCTTTTATACAAAGGGTTGTCAGTGCAATTATATTTGGCCATCTCCTGCTTTTGTCTTGAATGCTCAAGACTCTGCTTTTTTTTGTTCTTCCACAACTCACAATGTTTTTCCTTTCCTCCATTGGCAAGGTCTTAAACTCTTTGCTTAACTGGCCAAACAATTTAGCATGGTCACCGAAAGGAACGTCAGTACCTATTTTTTCATTCCTCTTCAAATTAGCATAAAAAATTGCTGGATTTCTTTCAACTTTTTGAGAAGTTTTCTGTCCCACTTTTTGTTGTCTAGCTCTCTTCTTAATGATACTTATCATGCGAGCCTTTTTACAGAAGTGCTGTTTGTGAAGAGTTTGGGATAATAAATGTTGGTGCTATCCCATCCAGTGATGCTGTATCTGTTGACTTGTTGTAAATTTAGAAGAGTATTTGTGGTAATACAATTCCAAATGTAATATCTGTGCTGGATTATTTCCACTTTTGTTATGTTAACTGGGAAGTGGTGGGGAAATAGTTCAACCGAAAGAGTATGACCTTTTTTTGACCATGTCGGTCGGTGGTGAATGTTTTTTTTTTTGAGATCAAGGATATTTTTGCAGATCCTTTTGGTAGCAATAACTAGTTTTCGGAAGTCTTGTTCGCTTCCTCTTCAGTTGCATGTAGGTCGATTCAGAGAATCGGGTAAATCTCTTTTGGACATCCTTTGAAAAAAGATGTTTGTGGGTTTGCAACAAATATTTATTTGGGGTTGGGGACATAGCCGTGGGTATGTCTTTGTTTTTGAGTGCCCAAAGGTGTGTATCCGTTGTTGGATTGTTTAAAGTAAGGCAATTAGATCTTCAAGTGTTTCTTGTAATTCATATGAATTATTTGCGGGAGAGTGGTCGTCAGAGTTACTTTCAGACGCAGTATGGTCTGGTGGTAGTTTTGCTCTAACAATCTATTCCCGTATATTTTTGTCTTTTTTGAAAGCAATGAAAGGTGGGTTCGGAAAAATGTCCGAGAGTGTTTCATCGCTTTGAATTTGAGGCCAGAATTTGTTTATTGCCCGTGATATATCCTTGTGGAATATTGCTGGGTGTAGGTTGTCGTGAAGACGAGAGGTGTTTTGAGGTTCTGTTTAGCTTCCGGTTTATTATGAATCATGTTTGCCCGTTCATGATGTGATACTTTTAGTATCTGTGTGTTCACTTCATCATGGGTGAGTTTGCTATAAGTTTGTTTTTGAATATCTCGACCTTTTCGTTGAAGTCCTCTTTGTTATTTGTGTTTCTTGCAAAGCGGAGGGTCTCTCCGTATATGAAAGCGTTGAACACATGTGGGGGATGGGATGAGGATTTGTGTAGATACTGATAGGTTTCTGTGGGTTTGGTAAAGACTTTTGTGTCTAGAATACCTGTTTCCCGGAACCTAGCGCCTTTAAATATGGTAAGGTCAAGATAGTTGATTGAGCGTTTTAAGCCCTGAATTTGAGAGTAGGGTGCATTTGATTCATGGTTGTTACCAGTTGTTTGAATTCTTCAATATTGCCGCCGTAGATAATGAGAATGTCATCTCTATAGCGCCACCAAGTGAGAATGTGTTCAGCTTGTTGGAGGATTTGATTCTCAAGATCATGGAGGGTTATGTCACAGATTTCTAGACTGGCTGTGGAGCCCATGGCACATCCGACTTTCTGTAGGAAAAATTTATTTCCAAATTGGAAGCAGTTTCTTCCAATTATGAGTTCTAGAAGAGTTGGGATGTGAGAGGAGTGTGGTTTTTTGATGGTATATTTGTGGTTGTTTCGGTCGAGTGCACCGCATACACAATTGATTGCCTCTGTTTGGCGGACATTTGTGTACATTGAAACAACATCAATGCTAGTGATAAGTACATCTTGTGGAAATGGGGTTACTTCTAATTTTCGCAAAATATCCGCAGTGTCGCGGACATATGTGGGTTGCGAGGTAACTATCGGAAGTAGGAAATAATCCACGAATTCAGACATTTTTGCCGTGGGGCTTGTGCATCCGCTGATGATAGGTCTACCAATGAAATGTTCTCCTGGTGGTGGAGTTTTGTGTATTTTTGGTAGAAAGTACATAGTCGGGCTCGCCACTTTCTGTATGAGGGGGTCGAGGTACTCATAGGTTTTGCGGTTGATGATGTTTTGGTTGGCCATTTTTGTGAGAGCATTGTGGACCAGCTGACTTGTCTCTTGTGTAATATCTTGTTCTAGCTCTTCATAGTGCTGAGAACTAAGATGGCGGTAGCCTACGGCTAGATAGTCAGTAAGGTTCATAATGCAGATTCCTCTGCCTTTGTCATATGGTTTGATCACGATTTGGTTGTTGTTTTTCAACTGTGATAAAGCTGATATTTGATTCTTTGTCATATTGTTTCTCTGTTGTCTTAAACGAATATGAGCAAGTTCAAATTTGGTGGCCTCCAAATAGTTCTCAAGTTTGAGATTGAATGTCGATTGTGGATGCCATGTTGAGGGTGGTTTGAAGGGTTGCGTTTTGGAAGTCTTGTTATGCATTAGATATGCGACTCTCATTCTTCGATTGAAGGTGTTTATATCACTCAAAAGAGAACGGCGTGTAGGTTTGGCGGGAGTAGGAACAAAATTGAGATCTTTACCCAATGCGATTTTCTGGTGTGTAGAAAGCTCAACATTGGAAAGGTTTGTTATGAAATGTTCGCTTTGTTTAGCCAAATCAGTTAAAAGACTATGTTGTCTTTGTTGGGACATGGTTGAGCAGTGGCGGAAAAGCGCTGTACTTTTCTATGGCTTTGTGCGAGTGACTTTCCTTTCTTGTATTTACGATTAACCATTGTTTATTGTGAAATATAAGTGTGTTGATATTTATGGTAATAATAATATTTGCTTTATGTGTAGCAGAATACTATTAATAAATAGACACAGTGACAAGTGGTTTAGATCTCTTTTTGGAAGATGAGGTGGTCTTGAAAAAGACTGTTTTGTTTTAAGAGGAAGTCAACGACTTTCCGTTCGTTTACGCTTCTGTCCTTTAGAAGATGCCTGTCTGTTTCGTGTGAAGAAGTGGAAGAGCTTGGTGGCTGTGGTCAGCTCTTCTTGAGTCTTGAAGTGGGCCTTGATGTCTTGATCTGCCTCCTCCCTTGCCGCTGTGAGTCTTGCGTCGATGTCCTTCTGGAATTTATGGTACTGGTCCAACGTGAGCTCGGCAAACAAGATGCAAACCTTTGCCTCGAGACTTTTCCAAGAATCCTGGAAGGAACTCTCGTAGGTCAGGAGGCGGTGTGGGTGAGGCGGTCTTGCCTGCGAGCTGATGTAGGTCGGGGCAACTTTGGCTTTGACTGCTCGAGTTAACAAGTTGATCTGTTTGTCAATATGGGCCTTAGCTTGAGTCAGAGTGGTGACGTTCAAGGCTAAGGATTTGACTAGATCAAAGTCTTCGGCCGGAAGTTGCTTTCTTGGCTGTGTTGTGGCGGTGTTCTTCGGTCCTTTCGGTAGTGTGTTCTCCAAATCTCTTTCCAAGCAGTCGATGAGTGATCGGTTGCAGCAAGGTAAGGATTCGGTTGAAGTGGTTGGTGAAAGGTCCAAGATGTCCGCCGTGCAGAAACTTGGAGTTCTTGGTCTTGACTCCGGGCTTGAATCTTGAGCTGGAGCGGCAGGAGGAGACTGGAACACCATTGGGCTGGAGACTAGACTCTTACGTGCAGACTTGCAGATCTTGAAAGACATGTTTGTGGATGAGCCTTGTCCCAGGAGACACACTATTTATGTCTCTGGTGCGGACGTGTGGGAAGCCACAATCGCATTTAGACCATGTGGGTGCTCAGGTGTGAGGCATGGGGGTTGCGTGGGTGTTCACAGGTCTTCGTGTAAACAAAGGCGGTAGCCAGAGTCCAATGTATGGGTGTGGTTTATTGGTTGGAAACAGGCGGGAACCGTTTTGTGAGGATCCCGTGTTGAAACCTCTTGTTAGGTTTGAGGAAAACGCGGGAAACATTTCTGTTAGAATCCTGTGTTCAAACCATTGGCAAGGAATGCGGGAGGCGTTGAAACGCGCTCGAGACTAATCACACTAATAAAAATCCGCCACTGTGATCGTTGCTGTATACTGTCTAGCCAAAACAACGAATCAACAATAGTAACATTTCAAACTTAAAAGATGGTAATTTCTGTCAACCACTTTGTTTTCGTGTATTTTTACTATAAAGTTTGAAGTCTATATCAACAGTTGGTAACACTTCTAAATTAACCATTGGAGCAGAGAACAAGGTCCTACATGGTTAGCTAGACGGACTACAGTTAAAGCCGATAGTTATCAATGCGCACGTATAAGACTTGCACCGGACATCAAAACAAACTCCACGTAAAAGATCGTTCTCGGCCGTTTTGGGGTTAATTTTCACGGTTCAAAAAAGAAAATAAGGTAACAGTTATCGCAGGATATTATTTTAACAATATTTTTTACTCAGATTGTGAAACTTTGCTTTAAAAAATATGACTGAATTCTTTAGGCAGGGCTACTGTCCACCTTCCCAAGATGATTATAATAGGATTAGCGGTGATAAGAATCTTAATCTCCCAGGCCTTCTTTCTGAAAAGGATGTTTTCCAACCGAGTGAACAGAAGGCTCACTCGGTTGAGTTTTAAAAGGCGGATCCGTAATGAATGCCCACAAAATGATAAATTTATTGCTAATATTAATAAAAGGACACGAGTCAACTAAAATGAATTTACATGGAAAACAAGTTTTCAGGCATTTCATGATTATTAATCACGTTTAATTAAATGTTCGTCACTCCGTCTCACAACTTCATCATTATAGCTGCCCAGGGTAAGCAATTTCCTCTTCAGACTACACATCTAAATTTAATACAAAAGCAATGGCAGAGCCAGCCAGCAAAAATGGAAAGCAGGCGGGTATTTTTGTAAAGTTATAGTACCCCAGCTATGATCGAAACTGTAGCCGTGGGTACTGCATGGACTTTAGACAATTATTAGACAAAATATAGGGGGTGTTAGCATGGTGAAATATCGGCACAAGGTAGGTAATAAAAAAAAACAGTACTTACACAGCACAGCACAGTACAGATATGGTGGTGGATGGTGTAATTGAAATAAGGCAAAATACTCCTCTAACAAAATAATCTTGACTCTGAAAATGGGCCACCTTGCCTTTGGCTAACTTCAGCCATTTTACTATCAAAATGGTCCATCCTCCACCGCTCCCAATCGTAGAGTCCACACCAGACCATGCTACCATGCTGCCTGTAGTTTTTATTAAAGTGCCAACAATCCTAATAGAAATTTCCACTGGGTCACATGCTAACTTAGAAAAGGACTTACATAACACTTTCCAGTGGCTAAGTGGCCAGCTGGGCAACTGGGTTAATCACAAAGGCTCTCAAACAACTTCAAAATTTAAAAACGATTATGAGCAGGTAATTATAAAAATGATTAGGGATTGTGAAATGTGAGCTGGCTTGGTTAACTTCCCATTGGCTTTATTTCTAGAGAGTAGGGCTTATTTCAGATGACTCATTCTTAAAATAAGTTGTTTTTTAATAACATGTTTAAAATGCCGCAGTATATTAATCATCATAACATTGTAGGCCCTATTAATTATTAAAAGTCATACATGTGAAAATCTCTCTTTTGAAATGTGGTAGTCCTGAATAGGATCGGTTGGTTTGGTTGGTAAGTGAGCTGATTCACTCGGTACCTCTCTTGCGCTTCATTCCCGTGGTTGCTGGTCTGGGGCATATGAAGAAGCCAAAGAGCTGACTGACATCCTGAGTTCTGATCTGCGGAAAAGCTCCACCAGTTGCTCCCTGCCCTTCTTCTGGGCTGCTTTCAACTTGGTCTCTATTTCTAAATTCTGGCCTATGATTTTGGCGGAGTCCACCCAGGGTATGTCAACCGGGCCATCCCGTCTCCCCCTCCATCGGCCAAGATAGAGGCCCTGGGATTTCTGCTGGTTGAGTTTAGCCCCAGACGCGCGCTCAAATCGCTCGATCATTTTGAAGCTATTCTTAATTGACCTGTCGTCCGACAGGATCAACGTGGCATCATCGGCATACATGGAAATTTTGGCTTCAGTACCCCCAGGGAGTTCAACTCCATGAAAATTCATGTCGGCCCTTATCGCACAAAGCCAAATTTTTCCAAAACCTGCCGAAGATAGTCCCTATTGACCCTGTCGAAAGCTTTTTGTTGATCGAGCGACACGAGCACAACACCTAGGTTCTTTTGTTCAGTGTAATCTTGAATATTCCTTAAGAGGTGGGCATTTTCCAGTATGGACCTACCCGCCACCGAGCAAGTTTGGTCAATATTAATGATATTGTGCAAAATTTTCCTGACTCTGGTGGCGAGTATTTTGGAAAGTATCTTGTAGCCCACGTTCAACAGTGAGATTGGGCGCCAATTATTTAAATCGTTTCTTTCTCCTTTTTTGTGGATCAGAGCAATTAAACCCGTTTTCTGGGTGGAGCTCAGCTCGCCCTCCGCAAAGGACGAGTTGAGCACATCGCAAATATCTTGCCCAACCTCGCTGAAGAACGTACGGTAGAACTCGGCAGGCAAGCCGTCCGACCCGGGCGACTTGCCTGTGTCCATACTGTACAATGCCGCTCTGACCTCGGTCAATGACACGGGGCCCTCGAGCAACTCACGTTGCACAGGGCTCAGCATCACATCAACGGAATCAAGGAGGAGCTCAATTTCACTTTGATTGACAGGTGTTGTTGTGTACAGGTCTTGGTAAAACTGCCTGCATGTGGCCGTCATTTCCGCTGGGTCTTGAGTAATGCGGCCATCAGGGCTTTTTAAATTTGGCATACGTTTTAGATCAGGGTCATGGGAAGTGGGTCTTTTGAATAGTTTTTTCCCAGTGATTTTTGGGGCACTAGAGTTGCTAGATTTGGGAATATTTCATAATTTCGGTATACTTGGCTTTCGTCAGTTTTAGTGCATGGGCTACATTTTCATTACCACTGTCTAATTCATTTTGAAGTGTATTGAGCTCCTTCAAGATTCCCTTGATTTCAAGATTACGCTTTCTGGAAGCTTGAACACAGAACGAAATAGCGGCTCTTTTTATGTGTTTTTTCCCACAGTCCCACCACTCGGAGAGAGTATTGAATTTACTCTTGTCTTTTTGGTGATTGCCCAATTTGGCCCGTATGGTCCGCTGGAATAATCCGTCGTTGAGATAAGACGTATTAAGTTTCCAGGAACCACGGCCGAAGTTGCCACTAGAGATTTGGACTTGGGTGGAAACCATGTCGTGGTCCGAGAGTGGGACTGAAACTATTTTGTTCTGTGCCCTGGAGGCTAATTCCCGGGAGAGATAAATCCTATCAATGCGGGTCGCCCTAGTGCCGTCACCACTGTGCCATGTGAAACGTTTACAGTTAGGGTGTTGGGCTCTCCAGCCATCCACCAGGCCGCACTGCTTTGTGACCCGGGAGAGCTCAAAGGAACCGCGCGTGCCCTGGTGGTTAACATGGGTGTTTTTGGCATCAAGATAAGGGTTGAGAATGCAGTTAAAGTCGCCGCCGAGAATAATATTGCGCATGTGCTGGGTGTGTTTTGGAAGCTCTGTGGTGAAGAAAGACTGTTTTTCCGTGGGTGCATTGGGAGCGTAGCAATTTACAAGGCAAACTTTGTGTCTGGCACAGTGATGGTGACGGAAACTAGGCGGCCAGCATTATCCCGGAAATAGCCCTCCGGCTTCCACACATAATGTTTAGAAAGCAAGATGGCTACCCCGCAACTTGATTTTGTACCAAAAGACCAGAACCCCGCCCCGCCGAACTCCCTGGCCCACGCTCTGGCCTCACGGAAGCCAGAGGCGTGAACCTCCTGCAGCAAAAGAATATCACTGCTGCAGGACTGGAAAACCCGACGGCGCTTGACCTGATCCCTCAAACCATTAACGTTAAGAGAAAAAACTTTTAGATTTAACATTGTAAAAACAATAACAAGAATGGCAGTATTACGAAATATGAACATTGATAATAAAATGCGCAAACAGACCAGAAATGTTCATTGTTCATCTTGTTCCAAGTGATCATTCCATCAGCTTCTTCTTCGTCCGGCGTTTCCTCCTCACCGCTTGAAAATCGCTGTCCTCAGCCGAGCCGGAGGATGACCTGTCCCGCTTGCATGAGGCCATGGAAATGGTGGAGCCTCCAGACTCGTTGCCGGACACTCCTCCGGTGGGTCATCTCTCGGCCCAGTCCTTTGGAGTGGAGTCGGTGGTGGTGTCTTTGGTCGTTCTAGTACTAGTAGTTGCTTTTTTGTTGGTTGGGTCGGGTTGTGGTTGGGTCTTGGTGGGGGTTTTGCGGGCTGGCTTGGTGCGTGATCGCTTGGGCTTGGACTTGGTGGACTCGTCGTCAGATGTGTCGGTCAGTTGAGGAAAGACCCTCTCTGCTGATGTTGTTGGGATGTCCTCCGCCTGCTCGGAGTCCGAACAATCGGCCGCACTCTGCTGGGGTTCAGCAGGGGGAAGGACATGGTGGCTGGGGTCTTCCTGGTCTGGTTCCTGTAAGATTGCGGGCAGTCCCTTGTAGCATGTTGTTACATTTCGGAGGGTTGGGGCATTGGGCGGCCCGGTGACCAGGAAGACCACAGTTATAGCAGGGGTCGTAAGGGCAGTCCGACGCCATGTGCCCTGGCCTGCCACACTTCCGACACGTCTTCAGCTGGCTGTCGTATTTGATGTGGAGCGAGAACTGGCCAATCTTTACAAATGATGGGATGGCGTGCGTCAACTCCATCCGATAATGGCGGACCCCATTTTCCCATTCAGGATGGCTCTGCCAATGGCCCCGGCGATGTGATAGAATGCTTCCAAAAAAGCTTAACTTGGACGTGACCGCCGCATCGCTCAACTCCTGGGGAGCGCCAAACACATTCACGAAGGAAATCTTTCTGCCTGCTGGTGTGACCGCTACCCGCTTCTTGTTGATGACAACATCCTCACGTTGGAGCTTCTCCGCTGCATGTGCGTTTACCACTGTGACACACCATGTTTTTTCGTTAACTGACTGTACACACTTTACTTCATCTTGTAAATCTCGTCTAATTTCTTGAAAACCCCATCGGGGTTGGCCTTCTCTTCAAGAACAATATTAAGGCTAAACTCTCAGCTTAAAGAAGCCATCCTAGAGATCCCACAGACCAAACGTAAAGGAAGAAACCAAGCCCCGGAGTCACAAAAACCCGGAGCAGAGTGCTTAATTTATTGAAACTTTGTTCAAAAAGGTTTACAAACAATTAATAAAATGGTACTCTAAAGGAGTTTTAAAAGAAAAGTAATTAAGAAAGGCATACAAGAATTCTCCACTAAGTAAGCAAAAAATAGAAATAACAATATTAAAAGTAAGCCACCAAACCAAGAAAGGAACTTAAAGATCAACTATGCAGACTTCACAATGTAGTCACCGCCCCAGTAATGCAGAAATGAAAGATAAGTCAAATTAATACACCAAGCGTTGAAAATAAACATGTAGGTGTAAAAACGTGACAGATCAAATGAAATCAGCATCACAAGGGCAGACAACAAGGTGAAAAAGTGGAAACATTAAATAAAGAAGAAGTTAAGTCTGCGGCCCAAGAGACATGAGGCCCGCAACAGACCACATAAATACATCCTGCGTTAAAAATTCAAACAGGTGGATGTAAATACATGGAAAGTAATGGAGTACTACACATGATCTAAGCCAAAAGGCCGAGAAAAGAACAGATACGGTTTTTAAACTGGTTTATTCTTGCAAATAAGCCAGTCGGGCTCTCTCATACAAGCAATACAGTCACATGTATATACAAGGTTATTTACAATATTTACAATATTTAAAATGGTTTTGTCACTCTCCGACTTTACCCTCTGTAGTTTGACTATAATCCCACTGATTAAGGAGACGACTGCTTTCCCACATACAGTGAATGCAGACCACCAGTATGTGCAAGATTATTCACAATAAAAGGGTTGGTCACTCTCTGACATGTACCCTCTGTAGTTTGACTTAATCCTCAATTAAGGAATTGACAACTGTCACAATATTTACAATGGTTTGACTATAATCCCACTAATACAGGGAAAATCCAACTAATAAGGGAAACGATTACTGACACCCTCGTTGAAATAGATGTTCTTTCGTGTGCTTGTCAAAGTCCCTTAAGGTCCCTTTTTGGTTCTCAAATTTTGCCCTATTTCGGGCCAACCACACTGACATCCTGTAGTGGCTCATAATCCTTCCAATGTTCTCCACCACTTTCTTTGCTCCCTGGATAGCGAACAAAGAAAGGATTATAGCGTCCGAGTGCTTAATTTACAAGCGAATATTAAAAAAACAATAAGTACAACAATTCAAACGCACACAATATTACTTCAATTAAAAACAAGTAAATAAATTAAACAACCATCCTATCACCCCATTAAAGTATCAAATAAAGTAGGAAATAAACACACAACAGTATGCTTTAAAATTTAAGAAGTTTGGCCTACTGTCCACCTGATGAATTACTGAAAAGAGCGACACAAACTCTCAACAGTTTCCTTGCATCCATTGTGTCAGTCACGAAGGAATCTCAAAGTTTAAAAACTCTTGCCTGATTGAATTGGTTTTTGTGGGTGTACACTGAAACCAGAGATAAACAAAAAGGTGTATATCCACATCCTCCAGGAAGGTGAAAGATTAAAAGCACAGTTGAATAGACAGTAGGTGAAGATCAAAGAATTGCTGGTCAACAGAAGTGAAAAAGACCAGCAGGAATAGCCTGGCTAGTAACCACAGGTAAACAAAGGGTTGCCATGGCTAGAAAAATTGCACATGTGGGAAACAAACAAGTACATGTGCAATAGTAAATGTAAATAAAAAATACACAATGTAATATAACATATTTTGTAAAGCAAAATATACACTGGTAACCTGAGACTATACTCTGGTCAGGGTTACATCCTCCCATTTCTTAACTTGCTACCTCTGGGAGCAAATATTAAAAGAAAAATTTAAAATACTCATGAAAAAAAATTTAATATCCAAAAACCTTTCTCTTTAATTCGGCAAACATACCAGAAGATTTGAACTGCCGGCTAAACACAGTATTTCCCTGCGAATCAAACTTCATCCTCATAGGCGGTTGGGATGTTCTTGTTGAACGTCTGACAAAACTTGTCTCAGGGCTAGAGATCACAGGGATAGGAGTAGAAGGCATTTGAGAAGGAATAGAAGAAAAGGTAACTGTTGACATTGGTTCACTGAGTTTGTGGTTAACAGCTGAATCCAATTGGTGATCACTAATAGAGGAACAATGGGTTTCATCAGTACTGACCACAACAGGATTAGAGGGTTGCTCACTTGCAGGACTTGAGTGAACATAGGTGGGGTCTTCCCCATTGGTGAGGTCACCTCCTTTGTCCTCGGAATTTGACTGAGAACTGATGGACTGTATGGGAGATGTTAACTCAGCAGGCTGTTCTCCTGTGTCTGTAATGACTGAATAGGGCTTAATGGTGTAACAGCTTCCATTGAAATATCAGCATGGTCATCACCACCAGGGAACTCCTCACAAGATGGTGGAAGTGATTTAGCGATGGGACTTTCTGCAGTCAACACCTCTCTAGGATGAACATCTACAGTCATGACAGGGGGAACATCTCTCAGGGATGAATTCTGGTGCCTCTGCATCCAATAAATGATTGAGATTCGTCGGCTCCATGCTAGTGACCTCTGTGGACAAATCCTTACTGCTGGGTGTGCTGAGTGTCTCCAAGGGAAGGAGGACAGTGATTTTTTCATCACTTGACTCATCACTACCACTGATGTCATTGTTTTCCACATCAGCTGGATTTGAAAGCGTGGGCCTTTTTGCTTTTGCCCTTGTGATTGGACGGTTGGACTTTGGCCTTGTGGTGTCAGGTGGTGATTCATCCTTATTGAGATAGTCAATGGGAAGAAGGATGTTCCTATGCAACGTGCGTGTCCGCCCTCCATCAAACTCTGGTTTAACACGATACACAGGCATGTCTGGACTAATACGCTCCGTTATGATGTGCAGAGTCGAATCCCATTGGTCAGCAAGTTTCTGCTTTCCTTTCAAACCGAGATTTCTGACCAAGACACGATCACCACGTTCGAGATCATTGCCATGCACACTGATAAAAGGGTTTGCATGTCCTTCTTGACAGATAAATGACTGTTGACTTGAGATATACACAAAAAACTTTAAATAAATTTTTTACAAGTCTTATGGGTAGTGTCGACATCTGGGTATTATGTTTGTAATTTTGTCAGGTTGACAGGGGTAGTTGACAAACATAAAAGGGACCAGAGGAACCGATTGACAATTGTGTCAATAAATGGATTTTTATGAGAGACCGTGTGGATATTTTTTCAGATCCTCTCTTTGTAGCAATAACATGTTTTCATCAGTTGCGTGTAGGTGATTCTATTAGAATCCGTGGGTCTCGTGTCTCGTTAAAGACATTATATTTCTGTAATTCGCACCCCTTTCAACTCTTATCGTCCGCCATGTAGAATTAGACTGTTATTGGACGATACTATTATCCTGCAGGGGTGACATATGAGGCCTTAGTTGTGACGCGTGATTTACTCCCCGCCCCCCCCCCCCCAATCACATAAACACACACACCGCTTTTTCGTAGAAAATAGGTTTTTGATTACATTTTTCCCTAAATATAACCGCAAGTCAAGTATTGCGCCCATCAACTTGTACACAAGAAATTCTTCATTTCGTTCCACACCTTCTTGATGGGATTCATGTCGGGGGATTCGGCGGGGGTCTTTATATATTGCCCATTTGATTGTTTTCCTCTTCATGAAATCGGCGGCGTATTTATTTAAAAGATTATTTAAAGATAACGATAGTAGAAAGCTTCCCTTAAATACTACTTGCTAATGTGCTGTACTTTTTTGAGAAATGAGTAAAACAATTTCACAAAATAATGTTCGTCTCAGTGAGACGAAAATTATTTTTGCGTGTAGCCATGTACAACGGATTTACGCGACTTTCCTGAAAACATTGCTCTGTGATTTTCGCCTTTTTTTTTCTCTCAAAAACTTGACGACTAATGAAGCTGAAACTTCTACAGGTAAATTGAATTACACACATCTTCATTCACAGTGAGTAGGGATTCATGATATGGCCAAAAAACTTGATCTACAAAAGGTATCAAAACCCTTTTAAGATGAAAAATACAATAAATTAATTATTACCATTTTTCATTTTTAAGTGAAATACGTAAACATTTTATTTGAAGTACTGTTTAATGTTTAGATGAATTTTGTTGTTAATTGAATTTTTAATTAGAACTTGTAATTTCTTCATTAAGTTATTTTTCTTTTTGATGGAAATTGTGTAGTATTTTGGGGGTGATATTTGAAAGTTTTCTATTTCCTCAGTTTTCTATTTCCTCAATGATAGTGACCTTTTTCTTAAAAGTTTTCCTTTTTGAAGTGATACAGTGGCGCCCAGATTATAAGCCCAAGCTTACACGCTACTAGTGGAACGTGCAACACGATAACGATACACACGGTCGTAAACGTTAAGTGTTAATCTGTTCACCACACAGTTTTGCCAATGAATCCATTACAGATCAGTTTAGTGAACAATGGACGGAGTCATCACAGAGCGCCGCTATCGTGTTGAAAGTGTTCTTGGAACACACTCGGTTGCTCTACAGTCAGTCCGCACTGGACTGCACACAATATCCGTTCGTTTTATCTGCAACGTGCATTACACATGCACGGATTTCGGAGCTTGACCTCTCTGTGAATATTTAATGAGCGTGGCGTAGTCTAAGGAATTTCATCATTTTCTTGTGATCAAAGTAGTTTTCTGTCTAAACATTTACAGATTTATAGAGATGAATAGCCGACCTTCAATCCAGTTATACAATTTAATTATTTCGTTGTCAATTATTAGTGCTAAAATTGACTCAAACATTTTGTTTCAAAACGAAACAGTTCGCTTCGTAAAACGTGGGGCTCACTATTAATTTACAATGTTAACACAACGTATCTTTAAGCTTACCGAATAGATAAGGTTATATTCTATCCAAATGCTGTACATTTTACATTTGATTTCATTTAGCCGAGTCAGGGCGCTTGCTTTACCATTGACACTTCTCACAATTTAACGTTAACGTCTGTTGGTGAATAAGCTGCCACGATCGCTTACGGATTTCCTGATCGCTGATTGGTCAACCACGAAACATCATGCTCGCCCACTGTAAGTGCCCGGATGTACTTGTAAACAAAGTGCGTGGCCGCTGTTACCGATTGTTTTGTTCAGTCTTTGGGGAAGTTTCAAACTGAAGGATTGGTGGCCAAATTTGTTATGACGATTTGGGGTACTTGGAGAACAAAGGATATAATTTAAAATGGGGGCGATGGTCTGGATAATTATTAAATTATTAAATTGGGGAACAAAATATTAAATTTTGAAGGTGAGTTGCAAATTTCAAGTTTAAACAGTTTTACTACTGGTTTATTCAGAAATTGAAATACATGTACTTATAGAAGATTTTTTTAAATCATGGTCAGGAATTATTTGGGTAGTTGGATGGTTGGAGGGTCAAAGTCCTATTGTTTTGGTCCTTGTCAAACATAAATGCTCGATACAACAAAAACTCAAGTGAGCAAGATAAGATTTGATTTATATTCTACATACAATTCCCTTATTTTTAAGTCGCAGTGCTTCCATTAAAATTAAACAAATAAAAATATACAAAACAAATACCTAGCTGCTCCATCATTAGATAAATTTTTAAAAATCAAACAAGAGAGTACAAGCACAGATGTAATAAAAATATATATATACATGTATAAGGTATTAAGCAAGTTGTAACGCCTACACACCCACACTGTAGGTTGGCATTGTTTAAATGGACTTTTTATGAGACACTTTATTGCTGAATGGAAAGTTAACAGTACATCTTCTTGTACATGTACATGACTCTGATTTAAGGCGTGTGATCGCACCCTCACGCCATTGCACGCCTAAAAGCTTCCTCACGCGTGCGAAAAATCACACGCCTGATCCCTCTATAACGCACGCCTTGGCATACATTTCCAGCGTAATCATACTTCATAATTTGTAAAATAAAATAACGTCGTAAAAAATTAATTGTTTGTAAATTTCAAAATCCTTCATAATTCTGGCGATAAAGTCCCTAATCTTGATATTTACTAACCACGACGATCGTTCATTTCAGTAAACGAACGTTAAAACACGCATCACATTGTTAGTCTGGCTCTCTCCTTCATGTTCCATACTACAATACGTAGGCGAGTAGGGAAACACACAACTCGATTTTCCAGGGGTTAGAAGACGTGCGGTGGAGTCTAATTGCGACCTCCTTCTGGTTATATATTATACAAAATTGTAACCTCGTACTCATAAACACATCGCTCTCGCCGCACATTTTCCCCAATGTGCGTTGTCGACCGATCGTTCAATCAAAAATTATTGCGAAAGAAGTTTTAAATAAGCGATCCTTTATTCACGAATCCATGGCCGAAATTAGGGGACAAGATTGTCAAAAACGCAAGTTTGCGAACTTCACTTCCGTTTGTTTTTATTTTCTAATTATTTTTAAGCTTCGACAATTGTATGCACCTTTGTTGAGTGTTTAGATAAACAAGTACATATGTATCAATCATGGGAGATTTTGATACAAAATGTCCACATGCTAAACTTTTTATTAAACTTCTCACACTTCCCGCATCGTTAACAAAACACCCCCGCCCCACCACAATGGCCAATTTTTTGCGTTCACATTAGATGATCAGTAACCATTCATTGACATTTGCAGCTGGGAGCACTTGTCGAGTCTAACTGTGGCTTGCAGCCTTCATGGATATGTATCTAATGACTACACTACGATTGGCTGAACAGACGTACTCAAACACGCTGTCATTATACGTACATGTACAATAAGTACTTGTACATGTACATGTATCTTTTTTTGTACAATGATCGTTGCCCCCCCCCCCCCCAAAAAAAAATAATAATAATAAAATAAAATAAAATCAATAAAATTAAATAAATAAATAAAAATATCAGTGTCGACTCTCATTGCGCAATCTGCGCTCCAGCTGGAAGTTACTTCCAACAAATTTGGAAAGACCATTGAAATCGCGACACGTGATTGGAAAAACTTAGTTATGAACACATTGTGCGGACGAAATAAAGCCACGATTTTGAAATTAGCCACAAAATTGCTCGATGGATTTAGTCAATAGGCCTCAGTTTTTTGGTTGTTAGAGTGCCTGGGTGACATAAACTGCACTAAAAACAAATCACCTTAAGAGAGGAAAAACTTTGAAAATCACAGGTGGTTTGAATATACAAAACGCAACAATATGATTTTATTCAACACGGATCTGCATGTTCATTTTATATACACATACATTATTTACATTGTTGTTCATTTTATATACCCATATTTATATTGTTTGTATGAAATCATTACCACTGTGCCACCAATAAATATAAAAGAGCGTCTGAAAACGTTGGTGCAGTTCCTTGCATGATACAATATGTAGGCCTTATCACTTTTAATATATAGGAATAAAAGAAAGAAAATCCTCTTCCCCAAATGTTAATCCTACTGAAAGCCTTCAAAGTAAAATACTGCTTCTCATATAATGAAAATACAAAACATACGAAACACAGCTGAATGTGCAGTTTGAATTTGCATTAAAAATTGCTTACAGAAGAAATTTTTTAAAACAAGCGAAACAAAAAGGGAAATACTTTAAAACATGTAGGCCTAATGAAAAACATTTACAAAATGAATAGGAATATTTATTATATTTTTATGCAAGTCAAATAAAATTATATTGCTTAAACAAAAAACATACTGCTAACAATCGAAATGAGTGCACATTTACTTCGTTAAGGCAAAGTATAGCTTTGGTTTTTGGAACAGTTCAATATTGTTTTAATCCCAGGGATGTGATAGGCTGTTGAGAAAAAAACCTGAACTCTGAGCGCAAAGAGCGAAAGCATGCGAGCTCGAAAACTTGCGAGCATGAAGCCCAATATTAAAATTTATCTTTGGTTTTAAAAGCCCTACTCTGCGTTATTATATGGTTTTATCTTCATTTTTTTATGAATTTGATCCTTAAAAAAAAAAAAAAAAAAAAAAAAATTGGGGGGGGGGGGCCCCAAAAAACGGAATTTCTTTTTTTTTTGGGGGGGGGGGCAAAAAAAACCCGGAATTCCGGTTAAAAACGGATAAATCACATCCCTGTAATCCAATATAAATGTAGAAAGCCTTAATACAATAAAAACTAACATGTGAAAATTTCAAAAGGTGGTTGCGTTTTTTGTTTTTATAAGGCTTTTCAGTATCATAAATTTACTATAAACAAATTGGGCTCAATCATGCGTTATTTTTTTTTTTACTATTCTGGTTAAGTTTCGATTATAAGTGTCGATGGCCTTGATGCATTTTTGCCACGTTGACACTCTTTCTACGTCCGTTCCTGGCGTCATGTGTTCGACTGCTTGTCGAATTGCGTCGACCCGCATTTCATCCAGCTTGCGCTTCCCTCGCACCCCCCTGCAATTTGCATTCACCCTTTCTTCGTCCTTGAATATAAGCCCAGCAAGTTTTCGTGCAAAGGCCATGCTGTCTGGCAACAGATATGCTAAACTGTGCAAGACCGTTTCCCTAAAAACTAGGCGTGGTTCACCATTTTCGTTGAACTTTCTCTCCAAGATGTCTGTCGCCTGCTCTTTCTTCTTAAGCCCCAGGAAGTTGACGATTTCTTCGATCTTCTCATCTGCCGCTCGCAACCTCTCTTTTGTCCTCTCCAACTCGTCTTCCAACCCCCTATTGCTATGAGAGTGGCCTTGCACCCAAGGTCTAAAGTGGCTGTTGGATGCAGCTTGGTGGTTGAAAGCATCTCCAAGTGAGTGTCGCGCATATGGAGATTGGCGACGAGTTGGGTGGGGAGACGGGCGACATGGCGATTTGAGTAGACGTGGAGAGGGAGACCGACGACGAACGGCATAAGGAAGGCGATGGGGAGAACGGAGGTTGGGGATGGAGTGACGCTGATGGTGTAAAGATGAAAGCGTTTGCCTGCGAAACGGCGAAAATCTAATTGGTGGCCGGCGGACTGAAGATTTAAGCAAAGGTGATCGTTGAGATGTGATTGGACTTATTGGTGGTTCTATTTCCATCGGTTCCGGTGATGGTGACCGAGGCGGAGTTGGTGACCGAGGCGGGGTGGGTGACCGAGGCGGAGTTGGCGACCGAGGCGGGGTGGGTGACCGAGGCGGAGTTGTACGTAAAAAATTTTTTTTTATAATTTCATTTGAAATTGTCATTTCTTTTTTAAGTTAATTTTCTTTGTTAAAATAAAATTAAAAAATCCAGAATATTTGGGAGATATCTATATAAGTTAAAGTTATATACATAAATGTTTTATTTCAATAATTAGGTGTTCGGACAAAAGTCCGAAGACCTCTTCTTATTGTTCGTTTTTTTTTTTTTTTATTTTTTTTTTTACTTCTTCAGCTTCTTCTCGCCGTCGATTTTCCGCTAACAAAGACACACTTCCTAAGCTCACATAAACTTGAAACTTTAAACATAGTTAGATATTCATTAGTAGATGAAACCATTTTTAGTTTCGTCATGATGACGTCATCAGGTGTCGAGTAACGTTAAATCAAAGTTTAATATTTGAAAAAATCATAACTCCAAAACAACACAATGGATTTTCACAATCTATATATACATCATCGGATAGGCCTGGTATGACTCTAAAAACGCTACACTGAACGCGACCTCATTTGACCTTGACTTCCGGTTCAAACCGGATGTTGAATATTTAACAAATTCATATCTCAAAAACTACTGATCATTTCATCACAATTTTAACATCAGATTGTAGTCCTGTCATCCTTCCGAAACTTTTGCACAGAAATGATGCCAATATGACCTTAACTTCTGGTCCTAAATGGGTGTTACAGCCAATGCTAGTATTAACCGCAGTTAATTCGTGTATAGAGAAAAGCGCTGTAACTGACTGTCCGCTCCATTATTCATAAGGTTCAAAGTCCACGAAGCCTGTGCGTATAGTCCCACACAACGGAAATGTATCATTGCGTTGCTTATTCTTGTACGTAGTAACAACACGTGTCCCGCAGATAAAAAACTCAAACTCATTCAAAGTTCAGTGTGAATTAAGTTCCGTTGTGCTCGTCTGATGGCTTAATGGAAAACAAGGAATACAAGAGGAGGTTTTACTGAGATATCCACCTGCTTTAGGGATTTGTATGACTTTGACTAAATGACAAAAACTTCAACTGAAAAAGAACAACATTGGTTTGTTTCTCATCAAACACCGAGACCCACGTCACGTTGATCGACGTGACCATGCCTGCCAAAGGCGCTCTAGGCCCTCTGAGTATGCCCTTCAGACACGGTGATTAAAATGGTAAGCTTTTATTTCAAAACCACCGTTAAAAAGAGGGGGCATTCCCTTTTTGTCTACAATAATATTGATATGTTTCATCCATGAACTTTCCTAGTGGTTCTTTTGTTTTTGTTTTTTTACTTTCAAAAATCATTATTTTGTCATGGTTTAATTTTCAACTATCGGATTGAATTGATGGTAACCCCCGCTCAAGTATATTATGTATATGTACTGTGTATGGAAAAAAACATAACTCGTGAACCAAAAAGGGTTTTGACTTTAAGCTAACCATGTACTTAGACCTTAGTGTGTCAATGAAACCAGAGGTTTTCGGCATGATTACGTCATCAATGACGTCATAACATTGAATCAATGTTTAATTTTGACAAATGGAAAACTATAACTGCTACATACCAGATCTTTGGTCTATATGAAAGACCATGGAGTGTATTTTATTAATTTTACACAAAGTGTGACCCTCTGTGACCTTTACTTCTGGTCTAAACTGAAAGATGCTTATTCCATACTTAAAAACTTCATATCCCATTAACCAAAAAAGGGTTGAGACCTAAAACTTTACATACATAGACCCGAGTGTGTAGATGAAACCGCAGTTATTTTCGGGATGATGACGACTCGATGGCGTCCTTACATTAAATTAACCTTTATCCGGAGAACCAAAATTTTTATATTTATAACTTGCACCATCCCCAATGATCACACAAAATGTGTCTCCCTGTGAGCTTCAATTCTGGTCAAAACCGAGAGCTTAAGTGAAAAAAATCACTCCCGGTCCTCGTTTTGAGGCCTGCAAACAATATGATTTTGAAACCAAATGGTCCCTCTATATCAAATACAGTTTTACTCATAGGACTTTCAATTCCAGCAAAACAATAACTAAAAGCATATGACAATTTCAAAAACTTACCAGGTACTTATGAATCTCAATGTCTTGATAAAAAAATGAGCTATGAAAACGGAATGATTTCATCGGTTTTTAAATTTATCAAAGTTTTTTATTTCAAATACGAAATCTTCTACCATTCACTTTACGTATCAATTTGTCGTACTTAGTTATGTTTTTTCGGTTTTCTCTTTAAAAACACTACCTCTGCTAACTCGAAAATGTCTACACCGAACACCTTGTTTTTGTTATGGAACAAAAACTTATGTCTAGATTTATTTGAAATTGTTATAATTATCTTTATTCTTTTTGATGATTTGTTTTTTTGGGGGGGGATTTAAAAGCTTAAATTTTGTAAGTTATACGCAAATGTTTTGTTTCAATACTTTTTAACTTGAACTATATGCAACAAATCGTTAGTTGGCACTCAATTATCTTATCAAATCTTGTATGTTAAGTCTACTTACTTTGGGGTCATTGTCCTGCATGAAGCGGTGCCCGTACGGGAATTTTGCTGCAATGAAGGGTTTCATGCCCTTCACGAGAATAGTGTCGGCATAAAACTCCTTCCGCATTATGCCGTCAAAGATTAGTAAGTTCGTAGCCCCCCGTCTTGAAATCCCAGCCCACACGTAAACTTTGGTTGGATGTTTTGTCTTTGCCTTGAGGGTTCTTGGTGGTTCTTGGTGTTTCGTCATCAATCTTTCTAAACGTTAATTTTGCCTGGCAATCTAGTTCGACTGATGATTCATCGGCGAAAATAACATCTGCAAATTTGTCATTGTTTAAAAGACATTCACTGGCATATGTGAATCTCTTCGCTTGATTTTCGAGTCTTATTAGTTGGCAGTATTTTACACCTGTTCTAACCCAGCCGAGCTTCCATCGATGTCGTTTGATCGTGGATAACGGCACATTGATACCAGCTTTCGCCTCTAAAATTTGTTGAAGGTCAACCGAAGTGGTCTTGTCGTTCTTATTTAGTTCATCGTTAATTATTTTACAATGCTCCGGTGTGATGGTAGACTTGCGACCACCTCGGCGAGAGTCAGCGATGATCCCTTTAAGACGTAACCAGCGAATAATCCTAGAAATCCCCAAAATTGAATAAATGTAGCCCTCCTCAGCCAAAATGCATTGAATCTTTATCAACGAATAGTGTTTCGATTTAACTGAATTACTCTCGAGCGGATCGAAATGGGAACATGTGAAGGCATCGCTGGTAAAACGAGTTATGACATATTAGGGGCTACACTTTGCTAGATAAGAGTTTTCTCCGTGTTTTAACCAATTGTGTTTCAGATTTTCAAAGTTTACCGACAACTTATCACGATGTCACCTCAAACTTTGAGTAGAACCAAACCCAATGGAAGATGGGAATGCCCTCTTTGAAGATACCGGGAAATGTCCTGACATTGACTTCTTTACAATAGTGGTGTTGGGTTGCATAAAACAGGAGCGTTTTGTGCAAGCGGGGCTGTGTGTGTATGCTGGGGGGGGGGGCATTATTCACAGATCTTCAAAGTGATCCGAAGCGGTTGGGAGACATGGATTTTAGTTGATGTTGCATGGCATCCTAGTTTCGGATGGTTCGGGTACAGTACTACATGTAGTACTACTAGTAGCTGCTTGATCAAATGCATGTATGTCAAGGGGTCACGACAATCGCATTTTTATGGCATGCTCTTTATGGTAAAACGTGATGCGGAAACTGAGGTCAGCTTAAAAAAAACCCCATTTTTCCAAGGTTTTGGAAATTATTTACAATTTAGGCTTATTTCTAAATTTAGTTGTATTATTCGAACCAAATTCAAAATATCGTAACAAGTTCTTAAAAAGAAACCTGTCGCAATAAACGCTAAAGCTACTTTTATTTTGAGGTGCCCGGAAATCCATATTATCGCAAATTCTCGTACCTTCTCGAGGTCAAATTACACACACAAAATATAACGGGGGGAGGGGGTCCAGTGTCATCGCCCCCTGTAAACTGAGCTTTTTGGGTGAAAAATCAAGCCTCCATATGCCTACAACACATTCTTCAAGCACATCTAATGCAAACTGATCTTTTAATCTTACTGTATTTAATATATATGAAATATCAACGGGCTCAAATGAAACTTTACTCCCACAAATCAACTAGGCCGAGCGAAAATATAAAAATAACACGGAAGCGAAGTTAAAAAAAGGCTTCAAATCTTGCCTCCTTCTTGGCCGCCTCTAGCTTGTCCTCGATCTCTTTGTCTTGAAAAGTATATTCCTTTATCGCCAGTTTGACAAGAAGTAGCGACGCCTAGGATGTTAGACGGTTCCAGCTTTCTGTGAATGATGGCTGGAACGTCAGGCCTCGGTGTGGGTGTGGCAGCTTCGCTGTGTGTTTGAAGTACGTTGGAGGCTTGTTGGTTGTAATTGCCTGACTGAAAACTGACAGTTGTGTTGTTATGTGGCTTTTGGCGGCTGTGAGTTTGTTCACTGGTTCCGCCAGAAGTTTCACAAAATTAAAGTCAGTTTCAGACAGTCTAGTTCGAGGTACAGGGGTTTCAGATGCGAATTCATCCCTGACGTCGAAAGAAGTGACCAATGAATCCTCCAGACGATCTATCAGCGGTAGTTGACCTCACTGTATGTCACTGCTGGCTAAAGATGATGTGGGAGACGGTAGATCTTGGGTTTTGGGCTTGAGGTAGAAGGTTGATTAAATACAAGACGCTTGTCAACAACCCCAATAACACTTTTCCAAGTATCACGTTTCATCTTTCACACGTTCCAGTACATTATCTAAATCCATTGGTGTGACATATGGACCACCATGCAGCTTTACACTTTCAACAAGCTTTCTTTTAATTTCAAATTTCAATGCTTCCCTCTCTTTCTTCTTTCTATTGGCTTCTTTTGAACGCTCTTCAATCTTTCTGAGAACTTCCTTCTCGGCCTCTCGATGTTTTCTTTAAATTTCTACTTTTGTCTCGTGCTGCCTTTAATAAAACCAACTGTTCATTGCTTGTTTTGGAAAGCAACCACTTTGAGATGGTTTGATTTCTTTTTACCATTTGTATGCTGGAGTGATAATGCAGCGAGGCATGCTTGCGTCGAAACTGACTCAAATCTAAAGCCCTTTTCACACGAGAAAAAAAAACCCCAACATTCCTTGCGACGAATTTAACGAGCGCTGAAGTCATCCCACGCCTGACCGCTTTCGCAAGCTTTCACACGACACCAAGTAAAAATGTGACCACGTTCCATGAGACGAGAGTACAGACTTAGCTGGTTACCACTGAACTATAGAGTTTTTGTTCTTAAACAGCGCTAGTACCAGTTAAATGATGACGTATGTCGCGTGTGCACAGTGTGTTGCGGTAACAAATAAACCATGTAAACATTCTTCAAAATGGCTGCTGACACTCACGAAGACGTTCGGGAGTCCACCAAAAACGACCGGCGACGACATCAACCAAAGATAAGAGTAAGAAGGTCAAGAAATCTTGGTACTACGAGGAAACGATTGCCTTGATAAACATTATGGAGAAGGAAACCACCCAATCTAAAATGGATGGTTTGACCCAAAACGGCCATGTTTGGCGGGAAATCGCGGACGAGGTGGCAAATGGTCGCAACGGTGACCAGTGCCCGGTGACGGTGTGTAAACACACAAAGGTCGGCTCCCGAATGTTCTTCACGCATGCGTGTTAATACCGCTTTCGCGAGGATTGTCGGTCAATAAACAACGGATCGTTTCACACGAAGGTTTGACTAGATTCCTTGCGAAAAATTACGCTAGCGTAAGATTTTGTCGGAGGTCGGGACCTACTACAAAATTTCGCAAGGTTTGCGAAAATTTCGCAAGGAATGTAGGCGATGTAAATTATGACTGTCCTTTCACACGAAGCCCAAATTGTAATTTTTTACAAAAAATTGTAAAATTTCGCAAAGAATGTTCGTTTTTTCCGTCGTGTGAAAAGGGCTTAAGTCACCAAATTCATACTCGGATACAAGGTTAGTCAGTTTGCAGTGCTGCATTTTTTCCCTTTGCTCACTGCTTGCTGCACTGCCACACACTCCACCAGGCAGAAAATCCCCTAGTTGTTTCTTTGTGACCTCGACAAATCCTGAAAAGATCGTTTCCAATGTTCTTTTTTGTTAAACTTGAGCAAGGCAACGAATCATGTATTAGGCAACTCCAAACTTTATCAAATGGGAGAGCAAAGTCTTCAAACATAGGCGTTGAATTTGTTAATGAACTGCTGGCCTTAGACCATTCCTCAATATTGTGTAACATTTCTTGAATATATTTGTACTGGTCCAGAAAGTGTGTGTCTCTCTGCAAAAGATTCCCAAATGGACCAGTGGCAGTATAATATATAATGCTGAGTGCTCTTATCAAGCTAGATAGTTTGTCCCTGTCGCAATCAATCATCACACTTTCTAACTTCACATTCAAAGAATCATTGAAATCGTGGAAGAACTCATGGATGTGCAGTTTATGAAAAAAATAACCCAGCCGCCCCTTGAAAAAAATGATTAAATCGGTTCATTCGAAAACTAGACACCTCGGACTTCTCCTCCACTGTTTCTAAACAAAAAGCCTCCCATTTAGCCTGGCATCCATTCTTCTGGTCACCTCTTGGCCCCAGACAATCACAAGCTGGTCTTATATACCTAGCAGCAGCCGATTCACCAGATGAATTAAATCTGCTAAACTTTACTACAGCATCTCTCCCTAGCCCTTCTCCTAACTCTTGGACAATTTCCTTCTCAAGCTCTTTTAACACTTTTTCACATTTGTTTGAAAGGCCAAGTAGGAAATGTGCATTACAGTATAAAAATTTAAGACTCTCGGATTCGTGGTAAAATAAATGATGGCGCTGTCCAATTCAGTGACACTTTATGACTGTTGACTTGAAAACCATAAGTTTGCAAAATAAAATTTTACAAGTGTTATGGGTGGGGTCTGTGTCAGTTTATTGTATCCGCCATGTTGGTCATTGTGACCGGGGAATGTGGTGGGTGAATATGTCAGGTTGACCAGAGGAGCCATTTTGACGATTGCGTCATTAAAGATGTAGGTGGTGGAGTGAGACCGCCAGGATATTTTTTCAGATCCTCTTCTTAGCAATAACATGTTTTCATGTCTCAATTTCAGGCAATCTTCAGTTGCAGGTGTGGGTGATTCGTAACGAATCCATGGGTCTCAAGTCTCGTAAGAGACAAGTTTGGGGTTTTTTGACGTTCGGTTCATCATTAAGAAGCTATTCTTATTGAACCGTTTGAGGTTTAGGCACTTATGTGAAAAGTGATTGGCTTTTCGTTTGGATTGTGAGTGGCGGGCTTCTTTAGTAAGTTTACGTTTGGCCGTTACAAGAGAAATCTAGGTGAGAATTTGATTAATGAAAATTAAATTAATAATAGTTGGTAGTTGGTGGATTCCTCACCAACAATACTTTCACGATGAGTTTCTAATTGATTGTTAAATGCTTTATTTACACTTGAGCGATCAGACATGACTGCAAACATATTTTGCATCATCTCCTTGTAGATAGTCTCCCTCTCATTTTCCCCATACAAATCACTCATCTCTTCCATCATAGAAATTATCAAGAAGTGTTACGCCATCTTCTACTGCTACAGAGTTAAAACCCCAGATAACGTTTGCCCTGAATTGAGAGTAAACTGCTGACCGACAATCTTTTTACCATCCCTTAATGTACCATCACCATGTAAAGCCCACCCATGTAGATCCCATCCATGTAGATCCCAAAATCCCTTCAGCAACTTGTAATTTGCTCAATATATGAGCCCTATCAACCATATGTGACCGGCTCTGCAAAAATGGCCCTTATGTCGCAAAAATAATTTTGGAGTTAGATACATGGATGGAAAGGTCTTTCTCTCAGCTTTAATTTGGTGTATTTTAGAAGTCTGTAGCATTTTGCAATCCAGAGTTATACTCTAATTTGCATACAAATACTTGCCATTTTTGTCAAAATAGGTTATGGAGAAACAGCCTTTTAAAAGTATTTCAATACCAAGTTCTTGTGAAAGTCCCTAGCAACGAGTACGTTCCCGTTGGACTATTCGTCTGAAATTTTCACCAAGTGTTTGTTAAGTCTTTTAAAGTACAACATATTTTGCATTTCAGTTAATGCACTATATCGCTACTTTTAAAAATTAATTTGCATACTGTGCTATTTCTTATCATTTTTTTGCAAATTTTAAAATAGCAAACACACACTTGAGAATTATTTTGAAGAGTTAAGACCTTTTTCGGTGAATTTAGCTTTTTCTTAAAGTTAAACAAATGAACACTGGCTGTATAAACCCTATGAATGAAAATTATGTATTTTTTGTGTGAAAACAAGAGCTTTTTGGGAAAAAAATATTTAAAAATTATTTCACATTTTGTTTGTAATTTTAAACTATCAACTTGAGTTGTTTAATAAAACTCTTAAATAAGCTCGCTTTTCAGGATTAAAACTATTTTTGGGCAAAAAAATTTAAGTTTTTGAAAAAAAAAGAAAGTTTACAAATTTAATATTTCCTTCTATTAATTTAAATCTAGCACTAGTCAACATGGTTTGCCTTTTTAGATCGAACTAAAGTTAATTAATCAATTTTGAAATAATCTTTGGGTTAACATTTTGCTGTCAGGGTCGATCTTTTCGTTATCTCCTGCTGAAAATGGCGATGTGGAATCAGATTCCAAATCGTTTTCTGATTCAACGTCGTCATTTTCACATCGGAAGTTAACAAAGTAATCTTCCGTTCCACGAAACCAATCGTGTCTCTCTCTCTTCACGGAGATCATTCAAAGCTTCAGCCAGACACTGATTCTTCAAACCCATACTTAAGCAAATAATTAACGAAACAGTATAGAAAACCTGTTGCTTAAAACAAGATATGTTGGCTAAATTAGTAAATAATTATGAAAATATTTACGCTCGGAGCAAGAGAAGTCAGTTGAGTTGGACAGAATTGACAGGTACTGGGCTGTGTTTTCGCGTGGCACGCACTCTAAAAACAGTCACATGGCAGTCACCTGACAATGAATAAACAACCAATCCCATTCACGGCGCATGCGCGCGCTCGACCGTGCGCCCATTGTCCAATCGTTACACTACACTGTATACACGTGACCGAAAAGATCCACGCTCCTAGTAACAAGCGCCCTTTGTATACGTGTCAGAAATTAACCTGCCTTGGTTTTGCATTTGACCTTTACCTTTTATATGTCCACATACAGAAAGGCAACGTCCTCAGCTTTCAGATGATACCAAAATTGTAATAGGGGGGTTCCAAATAATGTGCTGCCAGATGTGTAAAATGACGCAACTTTCCAACAAAACCGCGGACACCGATCGCGCAAACCACCAACAAAACGTACACAAAACACGTTTTTTTCATCTTTATTGGTCAAAATAAACATTCAATCTTACAAATTATGAAAGTGTGGATATCAACGATGTCAAAAAAGGGATAATAAAAAAATCACACCAATGAAAAATTTATCACCCTTTCAACATTGACGAGCCCATTACGTGAAAAGGCATAGCGCGACTTACGGGCCTTTTTTGCAGAGCGGGTCACATATTGTTTGCTGTGGAAGCTGATGGCAGACTATCAATATCAACTTTATGAAACACTAATCTACAAACAGTCCCAATAACATCACCAACTTTTGTTGTGGGGACATCCAGCTCAACAACATAACTCCATGACACATTTCTCAACATCATCAATGTATGGCCTTCCTAAACCATCTCCCCATAATTCTAACCGATTTGAAATGATCATGGAATGATCTGCTTGTAACTTTACCAGCTCTTGTCTGACAGAATCAAGCTCTGATGTAACCTTCTTTTTGTGAGTAGCCAGTTTAGCAACGTTTTTATTTTGAACTCGAAATTTTCTCTGAATTCCTTTCTCTTTTTTCTTCATTTTTTTGTCCATCTGAGAACACCTGTGCAAATCTGTTTCAACTTTGGCCTCTTTTTGATTCAAGTACAGTGCTTTCCGCCTTAGTTTCTGGTATACTGAAGAAGACTTTAAGTTTTTGATTTGATCACATTTCTCAGCAAGTTTTTCCTTCAACACTTTTATTTCTAGCTCCTGTGTTTTCAGTTTTGTGTGCTTGTCTTCAAGATTCCTCTCAACTACAAACAAATCATTTGCTGGGACTTGTCCGTACATATATCAGACAAAATATGTTCCTTTACCCTCAACATTTCAATTTCTTTTTCTTTGTCTTGAACCATTTTCTCTGCCTTTTCAACTGTGCTAATTTTGTGAGAGGTTACTTTTGGATCAGCTGTTTTTTCTCTACTACTTGCGCTAGGTTGCTCTTGAGGATTTTGCACCAACTTATTCTCAATAACTTCATCGAGAAATCTACTAGCGGCATCACTACGAGTTTTGGATTTGTTCAATTTTTAGAACATACTTTTGTTTTGTTTTTTGTGCCTGATGGTTTTTTCCTGATACTTATCAATATACACATGATTAATTACTGAGTATTTCCTCCGTAACAGCTCCCCAGCTCCAAAAGTATGCCACGCGTCAGTTGTAGGCTGTGCAGTATAGGTGGCTTGCTCAAACAGCGTCGGGAAATGCCAGCTGCTTTACATCTTGGCCCTTCAACAAAGAAATGTTTAGAAACAAATGTTATAAACTTAAGCAAACGTTTAAATTGAGATTGCACACTGATTTGTTAAAATGAAATTCAATATCAAAGAAAGCTGTTTTGCTCTAGGCCCTGGTATAGTTTGCTACAACAGCTGATCAACAATAGCTATCCCATCCAGTGACGCTGTATCTGTTGACTTGTTGTAATTTGAAAAAAGTATTGTGTTAATACAGTTCCAAATATGGTAACTGTGCTGTGCTATTTCCACTTGTGTTATTTTAACAGAGAGGAAATCTGTGTTGGGGAAATAGTTCAACCGAGAAAGTGTGACCTTTTTTGACCATGTTGGTCGGTAGTGAACAGGTTTTTTCGAGATAAAGGATATTGCAGATCCTTTGGGTAGCAATAACTAGTTTTCGGAAGTCATGTTAGCCTCCTTCCTCATCAGTTGCATGTGGGTCAATTCAGTGAATCGGGCAAATCTCTTGTTACATCTTAAAAAGATGTGTGGTTTGCAACCATTATGTGGGGATTTGGGACATAGCTGTGGGTATGTCTGTGATTTTGAATAAACATGGCATGTATCGCTAGTTGGAATGTTTTCAAAGTAAGGCAATCAGATCCTCAAGTGTTTCTTGTAATTCAAATGAATTATTTGCAGGAGAATGATCGTCAAGGTCGCTTTCAGACTCAGTTGGGTCTGGTGGTAGTTTTGCTCTGATGATCATTTCCCGTATATATATATATATTTTTAAAGCAATGAAGGGTAGATTTGGAAATATTTCCATGACTGTGTCATGCTCTGAATTTGAGGCAAAAATTTGGAGATTGCCCGTGATATATCCTTGTGGAATAGTGCCGGGTTGTAGGTTGTCGTGAAGACGAGAGGTGTTTTTGAGTTTTGTTGTAGGCCTACTTCCTGTTTTTATGAATCATATTAGCACTTTCATGATGTGATACTTTTTGTATCTGTGTGTTTACTTCATCATGGGTGTAGCCTCTTGTTGTGAGTTTGTTTTTGAACATCTCGACTTTCTCTTTGAAATCCTCTCTGTTGTTTGTGTTTCTTGCAAAGCGGAGGGTTTCTCCGTATATGAATGCGTTAAACACATGTGGTGGATGGGATGAGGATTTATGGAGGTATTGATAGGTTTCAGTGGGTTTAGTATAGACTTTGGTGTCTAGTATACCTGTTTCATGGAACCTGTTACCTTTGTATATGGTAAAGTCAAGATAATTCACTGAACAGTTGGAGGCCTCAAAAGTGAATTTGAGGGTTGGGTGCATTTGATTCATGGTAGTTACCAGGTTCTTGAATTCTTCAATATTGCCGCCATAGATTATGAGAATGTCATCTCTATAGCGCCACCAAGTGAGGATGTGTTCATCTTGTTGGAGGATTTGATTTTCGAGATCATGTAGGGTTATGTCACAGATTTCTGGACTGGCTGTAGAGCCCATGGCACAACCGACTTTCTGTAGGAAATATTTATTTCCGAATTGGAAGCAATTTCTTCCAATTATGAGTTCCAGAAGAGTATGGATGTGTGATGAATGTGGCTTGTTAATGGCATATTGATGGTTTGTTTGGTCGAGCGCATTGCATACACAGTTAATTGCCTCTGGCGGACATTTGTGTACATTGAGACAACATCAATACTGGTAATGAGTACATCTTGTGGAAATGATGTTTTTTTTCTAGTTTTCGCAAAATGTCTGTTGTGTCACGGACATATGTGGGTTGCGAAGTAACTATCGGAAGTAGGAAATAGTCCACGAATTCAGAAATCTTTGCTGTGGGGCTTGTGCATCCGCTGATAATGGTTCTACCAATGAAATGTTCTCCTGGTGGTGGAGTTTTGTGTATTTTTGGTAGGAAGTACATAGTCGGGCACGCCACTTTCTGTATGAGGGGGTTGAGGTACTCATAGGTTTTTCGGTTGATGATGTTTTGGTTGGCCATTTTGGTGAGAGCATTGTTGACCAGCTGACTTGTCTCTTGTGTAATATCTTGTTCTAGCTCTTCATAGTGCTGAGAACTAAGATGGCGGTAGCCTACGGCCAGATAGTCAGTGAGGTTCATAATGCAGATTCATCTGCCTTTGTCATATGGTTTGATCACGATTTTGTTGTTGTTTTTCAACTGTAATAGAGCTGATCTATGTTTCTTGGTCATATTGTTTGTTTGTTGTTTCAAACGAATATGAGCAAGTTCGAATTTTGTGGCTTCCAAATAATTCT
Organism: Pisaster brevispinus; assembly: GCA_023634235.1. NCBI lineage: Eukaryota > Metazoa > Echinodermata > Asteroidea > Forcipulatida > Asteriidae > Pisaster > Pisaster brevispinus. The sequence goes on along the minus strand of JAMKCF010000015.1, from coordinate 11,565,890 downwards.
CAAGTTTGAGATTAAATGTTGATTTGGGAAACCAAGTGGAGGGTGGTTTGAAGGGTTGGGTTTTGGAAGTCTTATTATGCATAAGGTATTTGATTCTCATTCTTCTATTGAAGGTATCTATATCTTTCAAAAGAGAACGGCATGTAGGTTTGGCGGGGGTAGGAACGAAATTGAGACCTTTACCCAATGTGATTTTCTGGTGTGTAGAAAGTTCAACATTAGAAAGGTTTGTTATAAATTGTTCGCTTTGTGTAGCCAAATCTGTAAACAGACTATGTTGTCTCTGTTGGGACATGATTGAGCAATGGCGGGAAAAGCGTGTGGCTTTTCTTAGGTTTCGTGCGAGCGACTTTCTTTTATTATATTTACGATAAACCATTGTTTATTGTGTAACAATAATATGTGGATTTGTAAAATTATTAATAATATTAAGTATAGACACAGTGCAACATTGGTTTGAATCTCTCTTTGGAAGATGGGGTGGTCTTGAAAAAGACCTTTTGTTTTGTTTGTTAGGGAAAGTCAGTGGCTCTCCTCTCTCTTGTGCTTCAGACCTTTGCCTGGAAGTTGTTTTGCTCTGGAAAAGAAACTGAACAGCTTTTTGGCTGTGGTCAATTCCTCTTCCTTCTTGAAGTGTGTCTTGAGTTTGTCTGAAGAAGTCTCCTTGGCCTCGGCTAGACGTCCCTCAATGTCCGCTTTGAATTTGCAATATTGATCAAGTGTGAGTTCAGCAAACGCAACCCCAACCTGTGACTCCAAAGTCTTCCACGACTCCTTGAAGGTTTCTTCGTAGGAGAGTAGACGGTGAGGGTGTGGTGGTCGTGCTTGTGAGCTGATGTAGGTTGGTGGTGTTTTAGTTTTGACGGCCTTCGACAGAGAAACTATCTGATTGTCAATGTGTGCCTTGGCTGTTGTGAGCGTTGCCATATTTACAGCTTAAGACTTGACGTATTCGAATTCTACCGATGGTAGTTGTTTCTTAGTCGTGGAGATTTTCTGGAGTTTTGGTATAGCTTTTGCTAAATCTGCTTCCAAGCGGCTGATCAGTGATCGGTTACCACAAGGATGAGATTCAGTGCTAGTGTTCGGTGAAGCCCCCAGAAAATCAATGGTGTCAAAGGAAGAGCCAGGTGTCTTGGGTACTTCTACTTCTGGACTTGATACTTGATCTTGATCTTGATCTTGATCGGCTACGGTTATTGGTTTGAACAGGAAACGGCTTTTGCAAAGGCTTCTTCGTGAGGACTTGCTCAGTTTGGAAGACATGTTTGCGAATGAGAGTTGTCCTGGGAGATTGGTTGTTTATGTCTCCGTGGCGGACGTGTGAGAGTTAACATTGGTGCACAAGCCAAATGTATGCTCGGGTGTAGGGTGGGGTTGCGTGGGTGGTGCTCACAGGTCTTGAACGGAACAATGGTGGTGGCAGTAGTCCATTGTGTATAAGGGAATGCAAGTGATTGGTTGGCTCGGAAAAACGCGGGATTATTAGGATCCCGTGTTGAAACCTTTTGCAAAACCCAAGTGAGAAACGGTCCCGAATGTGTTTTTAATTTGTAGTGTTTTGTTTTTCCATCCGATTGCGGATTGTTTGGAAATAAAAAGTATTAACAACTTTTGAAAGATATGACTGGGTTTTGTTTAGAGAGCAGAAGTATCTTTGATTACCATGATTTCATAGTAAATGTTTGTTGTATAAGGTGTTACCGCAAACCGAATATATATTGAGACCTAAGTTGTTGTAAACATCAATCTTTTGTGAAGAAGAAACCCAGATTTCATACTTGATCAAGTTTTTGTTAACATATCCAAACCACAGGCCTTCTTAATGTAATTTGCAAGCGGGAGACTTCGGTTGGTGTCCGTAAACACACCGTCTGTCAGCCAGATCAAAACATTATACATGTGCGATGTATGCTGCTGCTAAATAGTCTGGTTGCCGACCAGCTCTCATTGGCTACACAAGAAGTATGCACAGCAACAATGCGCAGTGAACGGACAATCTATTTGTGGAGGTGAAAATCAGACATTGGCTGCCTCCTTCCCAAAGAATGGACTGATGTAGTGGGTTGCGTGCTTGGGATCGAGATCATTTCTATTGATTTATAACATCGTGCTTTGGATCGAGAACATTTTTTCTGATAATACATGCATGCTCTCTCGAAACGGAGCAAGCCAGGCGCGCGTAGTTTTGTCTTCCTGATCCAGATTAAATTTCACTCTTGCACACAATTTGTTAATTATACACAAAATAATAAACTTTTGTTTTTATTTTCGAGAGCACGGCTTGCAATCAAAAGTGTAGCCGTGGTTCTGAAAATAGGCCGTGATTTATTTTATTTGGCCATGCCAATCACGGCTGCACAGCTGGCTGCCTAAAAGCTTGTTGCCCAATGCGATTTTCGGATAGGTTTGTTATGAAATGTTTGCTTTGTGTAGCCCAATCAGTTAACAGACAATGTTGTCTCTGTTGGGACAAGGTTGAGCAATGGCGGGAAAAACGTATTGCTTTTCTTTGATTTCGTGCGAGTGACTTTCCTTTGTTGTATTTACGATTAACCATTGTTTATTGTGAAGTATATTTAGATAAGTAAGGACACAGAACAACATTGGTCAAATCTCTTTTTGGAAGTTGTGGCGGTCTTGAAAAAGACCGTTTGTTTTGGGGAAAGTCAGTGACTCTCTTCTCATTTTCGCTTCAAGCCCTTGCTTGGTTGTTGCCTTGATCTTGCGAAGAAGTTAAACAGCTTCTGTGCTGTGGTCAACTCTTCTTCGTTCTTGAACTGTTTCTTGATCTTGGCTGCCGCTGATTCTCTTGCTTCTGCCAGCTTGGTCTCGATGTCGGCCTTGAATTTGCTGTACTGGCCAAGTGTTAACTCAGCAAACATAACACACACCCGGGTCTCAAGGGTATTCCACAAATCTTTAAAGGATTCTTCGTAAGTCAAAAGACGGTGGGGGTGTGGTGGTCTTACTTGTGAGTTGATACACGCCAGAGGTGTCTTCATCTTGACAGCTTTTGACAAGGAAAACAACTGTTTATCGATGTGAGCTTTGGCTGTTGTGAGGGTTGACACGTTGACAGCCAAAGCCTTGATAAGGTCGAAATCTGCCGATGGCAGTTGTTTCCTTGCCATTGTGACTTTTGGAATTCTCGGAATAGCGTTTTCTAAATCTTTCTCCAAGCGGTTGATCAGTGATCTGTTGCTGCAAGGGAAAGATTCAGTGCTGGATGGAGAGATTTCCAAAAAGTCGGTGCTGTCAAATGAAGATCCGGGTTTCTTGGGTACGTCTTGTACAGGAATTGAGGCTGGATCTTGAGGCTGGTCTTCGGTCACTGGAGTAAACAAGACTCGGCTCTTACAGAGGCTTCTACGTGAAGACTTGCTGAGTTGAGAGGACATGTTTGCGAATGAGTGTTGTCCTGGGAGATGGGTTGTTTATGTCTCCGTGTGTAGGATGGGGTTACGTGGGTGGTGTTCACAGGTCTTAATCGGAACAGAGTTCCGGATTCACCTGAACCCCGGAACTTAAGGCAGAAAAATAGGTGCGCCTGGCAACCTTAATATGAAACTTAAAAGCATAACACTGTGTGCACAAAATTAAACTACAGGATTTGCCCTAAAACACATAAGGCACAAAATGTATACGGTACTGACTTAAGACCATAGTTACAGTATTATGCAAATACCTCAACTAATGATGACTAATTTCAGCGCACTTGGCAAACCGTTGATGGACAATAAAGGCACAACCTTGTGTGCAAATTCTGGGAAATTTGGGCACAACTGCTACCCTAGAATTAAATAAAGGGCCGATTGCAGTGGCACTTGAGCTGGGAAAACAACTCAAAAATAAAAACCAAATAAATGCAAAGTGGGGTTGCTTATATGCTTAAAAGCCTGATACAAGTCAAGTAAAATAGCAAAGTTTAAATCTTAACTTTTGCAAAGTAGTAATTACATTCAACAACATTTGTTTCATACTGACTCAGGGTAATGATACATTTCGATGATAACAATAAACTAATTGAACAGTAAATTGGATTATAGAAACTTAGAAACAGAGCTTATAAAAATGGAGCCAGCATGGTAGGAAAAAAGTGAAGCAGATAAGAACTGCTTTTGTACTTTTCCCTTTATAACAGACAACCAGCGGGGACAATATCACACAACATTACACATCACACACACACATCAAAATTTAAGACCGACAGTTGAGACCAGACAAAGATGGATTAAGATAACTACAAGTATAACATGGGAATTGTAAATTAATAAATTAACTTAGTGACTTGACTTGTTTTCTAGAAAATGTGCCAATTATAGCAGGCTGTTTGAGATCTGTATGGAGGCTGTTCCAGTATAAAATACCTCGTTGCATCAGACTGTTTTTATATAGTGATGTTCTACTATATTTTACATGAAAATCACCTTTGAGTGCCGCACGAGTGCCATGGGAATGTATTGATGCATCAAGAGGAAACATGTCATTGAAACAATCCGGTAATAATCCGTGTTTATACTTGAACATAAATTTACCCAAATTCAGATAGTACAAGTCGTTAAATTTCAGCACTCCAAGTTTGTCAAACAATGGATTTGAATGAGCCAAATAACTGTTTTTTGTAATAATACGGACGGCTCTCTTTTGTAAAAGTAGGACTCTATTACATTTTGCACTAATGAGTCCCCAAGATAGAATTGCATAGTTTGAATATGGAAGGACAAATGAATTGTACAAAGTTTGAGGAATTGTTTGAGGTAGAGTACTTTTCAATAGTTTTGGAGATTTTAGTAGATAAAACATCAATATGCTTCTTCCAAGACAAATTCTCATCAATAATAAATAGCTAAGAATTTAGAACTCTTGGTTTGTTTTAGAGCACTGCCATTTAAGCAAAGAGAAACATTATGCACATATTTATTTTGCCTGGCACTAAATATCATATAATTTGTTTTAGAAATGTTAATCGATAGTTTGTTTGCTAGAAGCCAATTACTTATTTTAACAAGCTCTACATTAAGGTTCTGTATGGCAATATCAACATTGTTATGGTTATACAATAAATTTGTGTCATCTGCAAACATACAATAAGATACCTTGTTAGACGAATTACAAATATCATTTATATAGATAATAAACAACAGAGATCCCACAACAGACCCTTGGGGAACTCCACAAGAGATGTATTTATCAGAGGAATCTTTAGAGTTACATGAAACAAATTGCTGGAAAAATGCAACTTGTCAAGGCTCTATCAGGGTCGCTCTTCCGATCCAGGGGCTGGAAAACTCCACATAATGCCTCACTTGCCTTATGGGGGCAAGCTCCCAAGAATTTTTCCATGAGATGTTGTCATCGTCCCCCAGGGGTGTTGTTCAACATGCTGGCAAGAGCAGCCTCCAACTCCCTCAGACTTAGCGAGAGCTCCAGACCGCTTTGCATGTCCTCGGAAACCAAAAACTTGACAAAAATGGAGTCTGCCCCCAATCAGAGAAGGTGTCAGCTGAATAAAGAGCAGAATAAAAATTCAATCATAAAAACAATAAAAATTTCCCAACAATGTTACCATCAGGACCCCAGACAGATTTAATACTACATTTAGCTCTTCTCTTAGACTCCATATAAGAAAAGTTATCCGAGCCCCCTCCATTTCGAAGTCATAAAGTTCCATTGAGCCACTGGTGGTGGGAGTTCCAGTGGCCTCGGCGGGGATCCAGGATTTTCATGTTTTCATGCCTTCTTGGCACTCATCAGTTGCGTGTGGGTGATTCTATAGTAGAATCTGTGGGTTTCATGTCTCGTGAGAGACATTAGTTTTTGTATTCCGCTTAGGTTCAGATAGTGTGTGATAAATCCGAATGCGGATTTTTAATCCTGAGTTGAGTTTTCAGTATAAGTGACTTGTTCCTCCAGTAAGGAGAAAAGGATGTTTAGTGTTTCTTCCGGGTCTACAAAACCCAAATCATCAGGGGGAGGAGCGAGCTGTTTAGGGGTGGGGTCAGTTTGACTCCGGTTTAGTTTTGCTCTGATCAACTTTTCCCTTATGTTTTGATGTTTTCTGTACGCAATGAAGGGGGGATCTGGAAAGATCTCCGACAGTGGTTCATGATTGCGTATTAGAGACCAGTGTTGTTTGATGGATTTGTTTAGGTCACTTTGGTTGATGTACGGGTTGTATGTTGTACTGAAAACCAGTGGAGTTTTGCTTTCTGCATTTCTCTGCTGTTTGTGAATCAAATTAGATCAGTCTTTGTGTGATACTTTTGTTGTGGTTTTGTTTATCTCTGTAAGGCTGTAGCCTCTTGCAGTTAGCTTTTCAGAGAAATCGTTGACTTTGAGTAGAAAATCATCTTCATTGTTTGTGTTTCTGGCGTAGCAGTGTGTTTCTCCGTATATGAATGCTTTGAATACATGTGGGGGGTATGATGATGTTTTGTGAAGGTATTGGTAGGTTTCAGTGGGTTTGGTATATACTTTTGTGTCTAAAATACCAGTTTGACTGAACCTATTACCTTTGAAGATTGTTAAGTCAAGGTAGTTGATTGAAGTATCAGAGGCCTCAAAAGTAAATTTGAGGGTTGGGTGCATTTGATTCATGTCGTGGATAAGGCTCTTGAAATTGTCAAGGGTGCTGTTAAAGATGACAAGTATGGCGTTTTTATAAAGCCACCAAGTAAGGATGTGATCAGCTTTTTCTTGGATTTGTGACTCCAGATCATGTAGTGTAATGTCACAAATTTCGGGGCTTGCTGTTGAGCCCATGGCGCATCCAATTTTTTGGAGGTAGTAGTTGTTACCGAATTGGAAGATATTTCTTCCTAATATCAGTTCCGATAACTCTCGGATGTAGTTGGAGGGTGGTTTTGTGATAGAGTATGGGTGGGTGGTTCGGTTGAGGGCATAATTGCAACTACTATTTATTGCTTCCGTCTGACGGACATTTGTGTACATTGAGACAACATCAATACTTGTTATCAGAACATTTTGTGGGAATGTGGCTTCCTCGTGTTTTCGCAATATGTCTGCGGTATCTCGGACATATGTTGGTTGGGCGGTAACTATCAGAAAGAGGAAATAATCCACAAATTCGGATATTTTGGCCGTGGGGCTTGAACATCCACTTATTATAAGGTCTCCCAACAAAAGGCGTGCCCGTGGGTGGTGTTTTGTGTATTTTCGGGAGAAAATACATGGTAGGGCAGTTGCCTGGTTATGGGAGTGGATCAAGGTACGCCAGGGTGTGTTTATTGATGTGTTGGTCTTTATGCATATTCATGACTAGGTTGTGGACCATTGTGGTGGTCTGTTGTGTGATATCTTGGTCAAGCTTTGTGTAGTGCTCGGATTCAAGATGTCTGTAACCTAGTTCTAGGTAATCATTGCGGTTCATCATGCAAATGCCTCTTCCTTTGTCGTACAGTTTAATTACGATGTCTGGATTATGTTTCAGTTTGGTAATGGCTGACATTTCCTGTCTGGTCATATTTCTGAGCTGGTTGCGCAATCGAATATGAGCAAATTGGTACTTTGTGGCTTCTAAATAATTTTGGAGTGTTGCACACTGTAGAATTTGGAAGCCATTTTGAGGGTGGTTGGAAAGGTTGAGCCTTGGCAGATTTGTTGTGCATAAGGAAAGCAATTCTCATTCTTCTTTGGAAGATGTTGAAATCACTCAGAATTTTTTTTCGGGTGGGTTTGGCAGGGGTGGGAACAAAATTTAGGCCTTTTCCTAAAGCAACTTTTCTCAATTGTAGAAAGGTTTGCTTTGGATAGGTTTGTTATGAATTGTTCGCTTTTTTCTAACCATCGTTCAAGAATGTTATTCTTAAAGAACCGTTTGGATGTGTGGCACGTGTGAGAAAAGTTGTTTGCTTTTCTTTGAGAGCTGTTTGTTCGTTTAATAAACCTTTGTTTAGTTTGTTTAACAAAGAGGAGTCCTGATTTATATTGCTTATAAATAATAAAATTAGTAGGGGAGATGGCCTTAGCTTTCGATCCAATCCGGACCTTCGTCAGAGGCATAAACAAGAACAAACACAAACATATCCATTTATAGCAAAAAGAGGAGCAAAGGATTAAGGGAGAGTATCCAGAAAAAAGCGGGAAAATATAGCCAATCAGAGTTGTAAATTAACTGGCTAAGAACCAATAAGAGGGAAGAAGTGAGAACAAAGGATGGTCAGTGTCAAAGGCTGGATCACTGGACCATAAAGGTGGTACTGCATTGTAGGCATTACAATGCGGGAAGCATGAAAGGGTAAGATTAGAGGGCAAGCCACATAAGAAAATGCAACTAACAATAGGAGGCAAGATCAAAGTAATTATAGAATAAAAGAATCAGTGTAAGAGGTTAAAACCAAGCAAGAGGAACCTGCAGAGAGAGAGCAGGTTATTAATTCCTCTGCAGAGGGAATAGGTTATAGACAGGTTGATTTTTAAAAACTTTTTGAGAGAGAGAAAAGTGTAGGGAACATGTAAATGACAATAACTGTATCTATTTTGTATCAATGAAGTAAGCGAGAGAGAAAGCGTAAAAATAGACTAGTGGAGAGAACTTGTTATTTACAGTTATTGTATTTATTTTATATCGAAGAAAAAAACAAGCAAAGGTGGAAGGAGTGTGATGGGAATTTAACACCAGTGTTTACGTTGAGTCCAAAGGGTTGGACTGTCTTGAGTTGGTGAATCCAGTGTGATTCTCTGAGTTTGCGGTGTGTGTCGTCACCATTGCAAGCCTCAATCACGATGAGTTCAACATCTTTGACGCTGTGATTAAGGCTGTTGAAGTGGATGGAGACGGGGTACAGTTCCTTGGTCTTTATGGAAGAGACATGGTTCGCAAAGCGAAGACTGAGTTTGGTCTTAGTCTCTCCCACATACTGTAGTCCACATCTCTTACAAGATATAACATAGACCACATTGGGTGTGCTACATAGGGAGTCGGTCTTGATATTGTAAGAAGAGCCAGTGCTATGACTCTTCACTTTAAGTGCAGGTTTGATGTAGAGACAGGTTCTACATTTAGAGCGGGTACACTTGTGACAACCCTGTATCTCTGTTAGTGGTGGTGTTTGGCCTGTACCTGGGGGGAGTTTGGCCCTGACTAGAATGTCTCCCAGGTTTTTTGGGTGGCGGAAAGCAACCATGGGGATATCAGGGATTGCTGAGCGCATCCTCTTAGATGAATGGAGAATATCCATTCTACCATTGAGGATTGAGGAGAGTTTGGGTAGGTTATGGTGGTAGGTGGTGACCAGGGCAACTCTATTGGTCGGGACTTTTCTGGACCCCTTGTTGGCCAAAAGAGTATATGGCGTGGTATACTGAGGGCCTTGTTGATGGCAAGTTGAACCCTGCGTTCGCTGTGACCTCTAGAAACAAGGTGTTTCCTGAGGTCCGATGAGCGCCTTTTGTAGAGGGTATCTGTGGAGCAGATACGTCTTATGCGCAAGGCCTGACTGTAAGCTATTGCCTTCTTACAGTGACTGGGGTGGCAACTGTTAGAGAGAAGGTACTGGTGGGTGTCAGTGGGTTTTAGCAATGCCGCTAGGGGATTTACTGATAGTTACATCTAGAAAGTTAACACTTGTTAGAGAGTATTCAGTAGTGAACTTTATGGTTGGGTGGAATGAGTTTATATGGTCGATAAACTCAACCAAGCTGTCTTGACTACCACACCAGATAGAGAAAATATCATCAATAAATCTCCACCAAACTAGTGGGCGGCTGGGGGCAGAGGACAGAAGTTTTTCCTCTAAGTCAGACATGAAAATGTTGGCATATGAGGGCGCCATTTTTGTACCCATGGCGGTACCCTGTATCTGTAGAAAATGCCTGTCAGTGAATGAAAAGTTGTTCTTAGTGAGAATATGGCTGATGAGTTCCTTAACATGTATCACTGTGGGGCGGATTGTTTGTTGCCCCTGAGGGCAGAGACACATGCACTTATGCCTTCATTATGGGGTATGTTAGTATACAGTGATGAAACATCTAAAGTAACCAAAAAAGCAGAGTCAGGTATTTGATGTTTGACATCCTCTAGCTTATGGAGGAAGTCTGTGGTGTCCTTTATGAAGGAAGGGATGCCGGGGACTAGGGGGTTGAGAAATCTACAAACTCAGAAATACGCTCTGTAGGGCTACCATTACCAGATACAATGGGTCGGCCTGGGTTGTTGGGCTTGTGTATCTTAGGTAGAAGGTAGAAGCGTGCTGTACGGGGGTCCTGTGGAAGGAGATAGTTGAAGGTATCTTTGTCGATACCGTTGGCATTGTGCATTCTAACCAAGGTGTCACTGATTTGTTTGGAAAATAATTGAGTAGGGTCAGTGTCACATTCAATATAATGATCAGTGTTGCTGAGTTGTCTGAGGCCCTCAGCTATGTAGTCATGTGTGTTCATGACTACAACTGCGGACCCCTTGTCAGCACGTTTAATCACTATGTCTGGTGATTGGCGGAGCTGTGTTAGAGCGTGACGTTCATCTTGGGGGAGGTTGTTGGGTGCCCAGGTGTTAGGGACCTTAAGAACCTCGGAGCTGACTGAATTGATGTAGGTATCAAGAGCCACATCTCGGTTCTTAGGCGGTACCCAACGACTTTTCTCCCTGAAGCGGTTGCGGGTGGGTTGGACGTCCACAGATGACGAGTCATCTGTGGAGGGCTCTACATGAAAATATTCACGTAGGCGTAACCTACGGTTGAATTGGGCCATGTCTTGTTGAAAAGACAATTGGTCCGGTTCTCTGGGTGTGGGGCAAAATTTAAGACCCCTTGAGAGGAGTTTAACCTATGGGTCGGTTAGAACTTTGTCAGATAGGTTAACTACTGTACGTGGTGCAACTAGTGACCTGTCAGTATCAGGAACAATAGTTGGCCTCTTACTGTGGAAACGCCTATGAATGTATTTCTTATGGTTAGCTTGGACATTCATGCGTTTCTTGTTCTGTTTGTCCAATAGGGTGGACCGTAGGTGATTGACGTTAGACAGAATGATATCTTGTAGATGTTCAAACTCTTGATTAGAGCATGACTCTTTGAGTTGAGATTCAGTGTCTGTTATCTCAAGTAACTGGTTATCAATGTATTGTTGACATTGATTTTCTAGCAGTGTAAGCAATTGGAAAGACGTGTTAGTGAGTGTCTTGTTCCATTTCTTAAGAAAGGAGGGATCAAGGTCCCCAAAGGAAGGGGCACACTTGATCTGTAGTCCTTTAGGCAGAATACGAGACAAACGATAAAAGCGGTAGTTGTCAAGGTGTGACGAGTAGCGAATGTTCTTTTCTTTAAGCTTACGTAGCTTACGGAAAATGCACTTTGTGTCAGTAGGGAGTGCCATGAGTTATGTCATAGAAAGCTAGGAATATCGAGAGAGAAGTTGTAATAAAAAATTCCTGTGGAAAGTATGGCTAACAAAAAGGGAGAAGTAAATAAACCTGTGGGAAAAAGGGGTTATTTGAAAACCTGCAAAGAGAAAAAGTTATGAAACCTGTGGAAAAAGAACGGGTTAATAAGAGACCTGTAGAGAGAACAAGTTAGGAGACCTGTGGAAAAACGGGTTATTTAGAAACCTGTAAAGAGGGATAGTTAAGAAAACCTGTGGGGAAAAGGGTAATTTCAAAACCTGAAAAGAGAAAAAGTTACAAAACCTGTGGAAAAAAGAACGGGTTATTCAGAGACCTGTAGAGAGAAACAAGCTTATAAATAATAATATATACTTGGGAATGCCGTATTATATTATTTTAATAATTATTATGTAAAATCAACGCAGTCGTGTAAATTCTCTCTTTGGAAAAAGTGGTGGTCCTGAAAAGGACCGGTTGGTTTATTTAGATAGGTTGCTCTCTTTTTCTCTTGGTTCCTCTTGGCTTGCTTGGTCTTGGCCTTGTGAAGAAACCGAAGAGCTGGGTCGCTGTTCTCAGTTCGGGTCCCCTGAAATCCTTCACCAGCTGTGTCCTCGCCACCTCCTTGGCTTGTTCCAGTCTTGTCTCTATCTCCTCCGCTTGAAACTTGTACTTTGCAAGGGTGAGTTTGACCAACAACAAGGACACTTTACATGTAAGTCTGTTCCAATTCTCCTGGAAGGATGGTTGGAAGGTGAGACCTTTATGTGGGTGCGGTGGCCTTGATGTGTTCCCGAAATATGCTGGTTGTTTGTTGGTCGCTATGGCTTGGCTGAAGGTGCTGATTTGATGGGTGATATGGCTCTTGGCGGCTGTTAAAATATTAACTGGGTCCGCTAAGAGTTTCACGTGGTTGAAATCCTTTTCAGCGAGCTTGATGCGTGGAGCCGGGGTTTCACTTGTGAACTCTTCTCTGACATCCAGCGACGTGATTAGTGAGTCCTCCAACTGGTCTATCAGGGGCAGTTGCCCGCAGGTAAAGTCACTGGAGATGGAGGAGGCTGGCGATAATGGCTGGTCTGGAACACTTGAACATGAAGGCTGAGGGCTGGATTTGGGGCGTCGTTTAAAAGATTTGCTGAGTTTAGTGGACATACTGAATATGATGGTGTTGTTGCCGTGGTGATCCAGTATGTAGAGAGGATAGTACTAACTGGCTCGTCTTTCAATTCGGTTGGGGCATTGAAGATATTGACGTACGAGACGTGAAGTTGCACCGGGCTTATCTGGGTGGGCTTTTTAAATTATTGTCGGTGTTTCAGACAGTGTAGTTCGAGGTACAGAGGTTTCGGATGCGAATTCGTCCCTGACGTCGAAAGAAGTGACCAATGAATCCTTCAGACGATCTTTTAGGGGTAGTTGACCTCACTGTATGTCACTGCTGGCTGAAGATGATGTGGGAGACAGTAGATCTTGGGTTTTGGGGCTTGAGGTAGACCAGGGCACTATTGTAAAGCGCTTAGAGAATTAAGTGTAAATTATTATGCGCTATATAAATCAAAAGTTATTATCATTATTGATTGTTGGCTTTGGAATGGTGCTTGAAAGACTTACTCAATTTGGTAGACATGATGTCAATGGCGTTATTGCCGTGGTGACAGTGTATATATCTATCAACAAAACCTTCTTGCATCCTTGCTTGCACCTGCGCCGTTCACCTAAAAGTTGCGACTCAAGACCCTCGTCCAAGTCTGCAAAATGGAGTGTTCCTGCAGTCGCCTTGAGACCATCTCATGCCATGTCATGAAGTGATCTGGATGTTGCTCAGATGGTTTGGGGGTGAAGTTGTTGCCATCTGCATACTCAAGTAAAAAAGTTTGAATTCTTCAATATTGCCGCCATAGATTATGAGAATGTCATCTCTATAGCGCCACCAAGTGAGGATGTGGTCAGCTTGTTGGAGGATTTGATTCTCAAGATCATGGAGGGTTATGTCACAGATTTCTGGACTGGCTGTGGAGCCCATGGCACATCCGACTTTCTGTAGGAAAAAATTAATTTCCAAAATGGAAGCAATTTCTTCCAATTATGAGTTTTAAAAGAGTTCGGATGTCAGAGGAGTGTGGTTTGTCAATGGTATATCTGTGGTTGTTTTGGTCGAGTGCATTGCATACACAATTGATTGCCTCTGTTTGGCAGACATTTGTGTACATTGAGACAACATCAATGCTAGTAATAGTACATCTTGTGGAAATAGAGTTTCTTCTAGTTTTCGCAAAAATCCGCTGTATTGCGGACATAATGTGGGTTGCGAGGTAAATGTCGGAAGTAGGAAATAGTCCACGAATTCAGACATTTTTGCTGTGGGACTTGTGCATCCCCTGATAATAGGTCTACCATTGTTCTCCTGGTGGTGGAGTTTTTTGTATTTTTGGTAGAAAGTACATAGTCGGGCACGCCACTTTCTGTATGAGGGGGTCGAGGTACTCATAGGTTTTGTGGTTGATGATGTTTTGGTTTACCATTTTTGTGAGGGCATTGTGGACCAGCTGACTTGTCTCTTGTGTAATATCTTGTTCTAGCTCTGTAATGCAAAATCCTCTGCCTTTGTCATATGGTTTGATCACGGTTTGGTTGTTGTTTTTCAACTGTGAAAAAGCTGATTTTTGATTCTTTGTCGTATTGTTTTTTTGTTATCTAAAATGAATATGAACAAGTTCAAATTTGGTGGCCTCCAAATAATTCTCAAGTATGAGATTGAATGTTGAATTGGGCAGCCAAGTTGAGGATGGTTTGAAGGGTTGCGTTTTGGAAGTCTTGTTATGCATTAGGTATGTGACTCCCATTCTTCGATTGAAGGTGTTTATACATCACTCAAAAAAGAACGGCGTGTAGGTTTGGCGGGAGTAGGAACAAAATTGAGATCTTTACCCAATGTGATTTTCTGGTGTGTAGAAAGTTTAACATTGGAAAGGTTTGTTATGAATTGTTCGCTTTCTTTAGCCTTTCTTTAGACTAAGTTGTCTTTGTTGGGACATGGTTGAGCAGTGGCGGGAAAAGCGCTGTACTTTTCAATGGTTTTGTGTGAGTGACTTTCCTTTCTTGTATTTGCTATTAAATGTTGTTTATTGTGAAATATAAGTGGGTTGATATTTATAATAATAATAAAGTTTGCTTTATGTGGAGCAGAATACTATTCAAAAATGACACAGTTACAAGTGGTTTAAATCTCTCTTTGGAAGATGGGATGGTCTTGAAAAAGACCGTTGGGTTTTAAGGAAGTCAGTGACTTTCTGTTCGCTTACGCTTTTGGCCTTTCAGTGGTGCCTGTCTGTTCCTTGAGAAGTAGTGAAAGAGCTTGGTTGCTGTGGTTAACTCTTTCTGAGTCTTGAAATGAGTCTTGAGTTCTTGATCAGCCTTCTCCCTCGCCGGTCCAAGTCTTGTGTTGATGTCTTTCTGGGACTTCTGATATTGGTCCAACGTTAGCTCGGCAAACAAAACGCACACCTTTGCCTCAAGACTTTTCCCAAGAGTCCTGAATAGAACTCTCGTAGGTCAAGAGACGGTGTGGGTGCGGTGGTCTTGCTTGTGAGCTGATGTATGTTGGAGCAACTTTGGCCTTGACTGCTCGAGTTAACGAGTTGATCTGTTTGTCAATATGAGCCTTAGCTTGAGTCAGAGTGGAGACGTTCAGGGCTAAGGATTTGACTAGATCGAAGTCTTCAGCCGGAAGTTGCTTTTTGGCTGCGTTGTGGCGGTATTCTTGGGTCCTTTTGGTAGTGTTTTCCAAATCTCTTTCGATGAGTGATCGGTTCTCGTAAGGTAAGGTTTCGGTTGAGGTTGTTGGTGAAAGGTCCAAAATGTCCGCCGTGCAGATGGTTGGAGATCTTGGTCTTGATTCCAGGCTTGAATCCTGAACTGGAGCGGCTGGAGACTGGAGGAGACTCTGACAAGCAGACTTGCTGATACTGAAAGACATGTTTGTTGATGAGTGTTGTCCCAGAAGACTGTGCCCTTCCACTCCGTCTATTATTGTCTAGGACCTGCTTATACTTAGTTTTGAGCAGCTTCAGTTTGTTGGTGATTTGGGTTACCGATCGCTTGTAACCCATTTCAGCCAGTCTTGAAGAAATTCTCTCCATTATTTGTTTCTACTTTGTAAATGGGTCGTCGTTGGCGTGGCGGTATTCCTCATCGCCCCAAATGTTAATGAGTGCTGAGATCTCTCGTCTCTGCCAGTTGTTCCCTCGCTGATTATCTTTTTCTTGCTTAGTGGCCATCTCAGAAAGATCAAGTTGAACAATATGAACTATAAAAATATCGAATGAACTATAAAACCACGAGTGAGTAGGGGAACTTAAGCGACGATGAGACGAACGTTTGTTGAAAAAAATGTCAACGAGAGTTAGTAGCGTGCGTGTGTATACATGTACATGTGTATACATGTACATGTATCAGCTGGGCATTACTTGTGGTCGTCTACGCCAGTTGTTGTTATGATGATGTAACCTTCTGTGGAGAGGTCACATGGAATAAAATAGACCGGATGTAGCAGGTCAGTTGCGTTCCAACGATGGTTTATTGGGCCTCGCAGCGAGGGGTTGGTCGTAAAACCTTGGCTAAGTTACGCTAATCCAACATTTTTTGAGGTTTAGTTTAGCCCAGTTCTCTGGGTCAAATTAACCCTCCCAGACCGGATTTTTGCGTTCTAATGGAGGGTAATTTTAGCACTTTTGGATTAAGGGCTAGTTTAACTCCTCGTCTGAACAGACCCTATGTCTCTGGTGCAGACGTGTGAGACGGGGGGGGGGGGGGGGGGGGGGGGGGGGGTTGTGTAGATGTTTACAGGTCTTCGTGTAAACAAAGGCGGTAGCCAAGGTCCATTGTACGGGTGGGGGGGGGGGGAGTTTGCAAGGTGGTTTGTTGATTGGAAACACGCAGGAACCGTTTTGTGAGGATCCTGTGTTGAAACCTCTTGCAAGGTTTTGGAATAACACGGGAAAGATTTCTGTTAGGATCCCGTGTTGAAACCTTTTGCAACGATTTCATGATTGCATAGTCCGGATTTGTTTTGTATAAGATACTTCGAATGAAAAGGGAAACTGTATCTGCCTCTTGAAAAGAAAGATACCCAAAGACGAACTGGCCATCAAAAATATCATTGGGAACTCTAGAGATGAGAACAACAAGCGGTGCAAAATCCCCCTGCTAGACAGAGTCATCATCAACCGTATTTTCCATCAAATCAAAATGCAAATCCCGGGTTTTCTGACTGGTTCACTTAAAGCTGTGTTCCTCCTCCCTGCAAACCGTGCACATTACTTTATAGGGCGGTCACAGTTGAAACAATTCATCTGCGACTCCCCATCGATGGGTCCACCTAGTTTGGCACATGGGGCAAGATGCCCTTGGAAACTTCACATAGAATTTGTCCAAATTTTTAGACTGAGACTTGCCTGAGTCCAAGTCAGAAGACTCGGACGACATACAACTAACCTCTTCGTCCGCAACCGTTGAAGGTTGTGACGAAGAGGGTGTAGTGGTAGAGGAGGACTCCCCACCCGAATCATGAGAAGAAACGGATGGGGAGGTTTCATCAGCCGCAGATGGTTGTGGCGGCTGACTCTCCTCTACGGTTAAAATCCATCGCTTGGAAGGATTGACACGGTTTGCAAAGGGTTTGGGACACCGCTTAAAGCTGTGTCCCTCCTCCCCGCAAACCATGCACATGACTTTATTGGGGGACCTCGCTGAGGTATGCCCCAGAGCTAATGGTAGATAAATGATGGCGCTGTCCAATTCAGTGACACTTTATGACTGTTGACTTGAAAGCCATAAAATTGCAAAAAAGTTTTTTACAAGTTTTATTGGTGGGGGCCGTATCCATGTATTACATTCGCAGTGTTTGTCATTTTGACAGGAGAATGTGGTGGGCGAATATATTAAGGGTGACCGAAGGAGCCATTTTGACGATTGCGTCATTAAAGATGTGGGTGGTGGGGGGAGACCGCGAGGATATTTTTGCAGATCCTCTTCTTAGCAATAACATGTTTTCATGCCTCAATTTCGGGCAATCTTCAGTTGCGGGTGTGGGTGAATTATAATGAACCTGTAGGTCTCAGGTCTCGTTAGAGACAATTTTTGGTTTATTCGATGTGGTTCAGGGCGATGGTTGTGAGTTTGTGAGAGTGAAATCCTGATCATAGGTGAGTTGTTCCTCTAGCAAGGAAATTAGGATGTTAAGCATTTCATCTGGATCATCAGTAAATCCCGAATCTTGTGGGATGTGATTGAGCTGTTGAGAGGGTGAGTCAGTTGGACTCTGGTTTTGTTCAGCTCTAATCAACTTTTCCCTTATGTTTTGGTCTTTTTTGAATGCAATGAATGGAGGTTCTGGGAAGATCCTCGAGCGTGTGTCGTTGCATTGTAAGACCAGTGTTTATTGATCGCTTTGTTTAGGTCACCATGGTTGATGTACGGATTATATGTCGTACTTAAGACGAGCGGGGTTGTGCTTTTCTGTTTTTGTGGTTGTTTATGAATCAGTTTTGATCGTTCACTGTGTGGTACTTTCCCAACGATTTTGTTTATTTCCGAAATATTATAACCTCTTGTTATTAGTTTTTCGGAGAAATTGTTGACTTTGATAAAGAAATCATCTTCGTTGTTTGTGTTTCGAGCATATCGGAGTGTTTCTCCATATATGAAAGCTTTGAACACATGTGGGGGGTATGATGATGTTTTGTGAAGGTATTGGTAGGTTTCAGTGGGTTTGGTATATACTTTTGTGTCCAAAATACCAGTTTGACTGAACTATTACCTTTGAAGATTGTTAAATCAAAGTAGTTGATTGAAGTATCAGAGGCCTCAAAAGTAAATTTGAGGGTTGGGTGTATTTGATTCATGTCGTGGATGAGGCTCTTGAAATTGTCAAGGGTGCTGTCATAGATGACAAGTATGTCATCTCTATAGCACCACCAAGTAAAGATGTGATCAGCTTTTTCTTGGATTTGTGACTCCAGATCATGTAGTGTAATGTCACAAATTTCGGGGCTTGCTGTAGAACCCATATGGCGCATTCAATTTTTTGGAGGTAGTAGTTGTTACCGAAATGGAAGCAATTTCTTCCTAATATCAGTTCCAATAACTCTCGGATGTAGTTGGAGGGTGGTTTTGTGATAGAGTGCAGGTGGGTGGTTCTGTAGAGGGCATTGCAAACACTGTTTATTGCTTACGTTTGACGGACGTTTGTGTACATTGAGACAACATCAATACTTGTTATCAGAACATTTTGTGGGAATGTGGCCTCTTTAAGTTTTCGCAATATGTCTGCGGTATCTCGGATATATGTTGGTTGGGCGGTAACTATCAGAAGAAGGAAATAGTCCACAAATTCGGATATTTTGGCTGTGGGGCTTGAACATGCACTTATTATAGGTCTCCCAACGAAAGGCGTGCCCGTGGGTGGTGTTTTTCGAGAGAAAATACATGGTAGGGCAGTTGCCTGGTTGTGGAAGTGGATCAAAATAATTAAAAAGCCAGGGTTTGTTTATTGATGAAGTTGTTTCTATGCATATTGATGAGTAGCTGGTGGACCAATGTGGTGGTCTGTTGTGTGATATCTTGGTCAAGCGGATTCAAGATGTCGGTAGCCTACTTCTAGGTAATCATTGCGGTTCATTATGCAAATGCCTCTTCCTTTTTCGTAAGGTTTAATTACGATGTCTGGATTATGTTTCAGTTTGGTTATGGCTGAAATTTCTTGTTTTGTCATACTTCTGAGCTGATTGCGCAATCGAATATGAGCAAATTGGTTCTTTGTAGCTTCCAAATAATTTTTGAGTGTCGCACATTGTGTTGAATTTGGACGCCATTTTGAGGGTGGTTTGAATGGTTGAGCCTTGGCAGGTTTGTTGTACATTAGGAAGGCAATTCTCATTCTTCTTTGGAAGATAATGAAATCACTCAAAAGTTTTTTACGGGTGGGTTTAGCAGGAGTGGGAACAAAGTTTAAACCTTTTCTTAAGGCGACTTTCTCTATTGTGGAAAGGTTTACCCTGGATAGGTTTGTTATGAAACGTTCACTTTCTTCTGCCAAATGTTTATAGAGTGTTACTCTTGTTGAACTGTTTAGTTTTGGAGCATGCGTGGGAAAAGCTATTAGCTTTTTTGTGGGAGTAGTGTACTCCTTTATCAAACTTTCGTTTAGTCATATTGGTGAAAGAGGAGATACAGGTTTATTGTACAACAATAATAATATATACTTGGAATTACCGTATTATATTACTATTTAATTGATAGTTAATGATACAAATTCTATGTCTCTCTTTGGAAGATGGGGGTGGTCCTGAAAAGGACCGGTTGCTTTGTTTAACAAGTTTTTAGGCGTCCTGTTTTCTCTTGGTTCCTTTGCCTGATGTTCTTGGTTGGGTAAAGTAGCTGAAGAGCTGTGTTGCAGTTCGGAGTTCTTGAGCCTTGAATTCAGCTACCAGCTTCAAATCTTGCCTCCTTCTTGGCCGCCTGTAGCTTGTCCTTGGTCTCTTTGTCTTGAAAAGTATATTCCTCTATCCCCAGTTTGACAAGAAGTAGCGATTACAAAAAAAGTACCCAAACCGCAGTTTGGGGATACGCCTGTCCTGCCAGCATGGAGCTAAAATAATAACTAATTACCTAGGCCTACCCCTGCCGGCATCGGTAAAGTTTAGACCTTTTCAGGGGACAGACGCCTCCTAACCCCACTTAATGTATGGCCTATAATACAAACAAGGGTGGAACCCCTGCGCATGATTAAAAATAGAAAGGACGATCAGCGCTTGGCAGGACGACTCCATGAACGAGCCCTCTCATTGCACAGTGCCTCCCCACCGGGTCCAGCCCCTCACCGTGTAAAACACAAGGCAAAGTTAGCACCGAACACTTTGTAACAAATGTGTTGTGTCCAGTACCAGAGAATAGACACAAAAGGACAGTCCCAGATTAGGTGTTGAATGGAATCAACTGCATTGCACTGGGTACGAGGACATTTCCCGTCACCAATGCCCCACTTAAAGACACACTAAGGTGTTAGATTAATACAAATTTAAACTGTTCTGGGAGACAGGATTCCCGACCAGCCGGAACCCTGGTAATATCCAAAGATAAAAGTATGTTATAAAGACTGCGTGTGGACGCGGCACTCCAATCCATGTCTGGACATGCATTGGAGATGCTGCAAATTAAAATCCAGAATTTGGAATAATAGGCCGGACCCGCGATCGAGTGTGGGGATGCATTCGACCACGAGCCGGCTGGCAAGATATTCCAGAAGGAAAATGCAGACCAAAGTTTGGAGAAGTGACACCATGGACGATCACTGTCATCGCACAGTGCCACCACTCCACAAGCGTGAAATGAATCCGCCTTGGCCTTGAAATTAGTGATACCCATGCTGCCATGTTCCACATGGCGGCAGAGAATTGGTCTCCAAACTAGCTCCGTTTTACCCGACCAGAAGAAAGAAAAGATGGCTGTTGTGATCTTCCTCTCCACGGCGGAAGGAACGGGGTAAACCGGAGCTATAAAGAAAAGAATGGTGTTAATGACCAGAGCCTTGCCGACAAGCGACAAAGCCCTGGCTTTCCAACTGTCTACACATCTATTAAATTTATCTAGCCTAAAATTCCAGTTTTTCAGTGCCATGTCCCCCCTACCCACCCAGACGCCATTGATGAGAATTGGGTCTGTAGTCCACGTGATGGGAATGTGAGCAGGGAGAGAGTCCGGCCACTGACCAAAAATTAAACCTTAAGATTTATTAAAATTAAGGCGAGACCCGCTCGCCTTAGAAAATTTGTCAATCAGTGCAAAAAGCCTGCGCAATGAAGTAAAATGACTTATTACGCAAGTAGTATCATCGGCATATTGAACGATTGAACAGTCGAGACCACTGGCCCGGTATTGGGACACCTCAAATATTGCTGTGTCCCAACACCGCGGTCGCGAATGGCTCAATAAAAAGGACATACAAAAGTGGAGACAGAGGGCAATCCTGCCTCACTCCCTTGAATAAATCAAATGGATCCGACAGGGTCCCATTAATTAAAATTCTACTGGAAGTACCAGTGTATAAAATGTTAATCCACTTCAAAAAGTTAGGACCAAAGCCCAGTTTGGACATGACCTTGAAAAGGAAAGACCAGTTCACTCGGTCAAAGGCTTTTTGCTGGTCCAAAGAAATAATGAGGGAGTCAATCCTACGATCGTCTACGAAAGAGACTACATCACGAAGGAGCCTGATGTTATCGTGGATTGACCTGCCATTAACCCCACAAGTTTGGAAAGGGTTAATTAAATGAGGTAAAACCCCTCCCAAACGCTGACACAAGACCTTGGAAAGGATCTTATAATCCACGTTCAGGAGAGATTGGCCTTTTATTCTGGAGGTCCAAAGGATCCCCAGGTTTATCTAGCAAGTGATGGGGGGAGACAATAACATTTAAAGGAGTGGTTAAAAACACTCAATAAATCAGGACCCAAAAGGTCCCCAAAACACTTATAAAATTCCTTGGGCAGGCCGTCGTCCCCAGGGGTCTTGTTGTTGGACATGCTGGCCAGAGCAGCCTCCAACTCCCGCAGACTTAGCGGGAGCTCCAGACCACTCTGCATGTCCTCGGGAACCGACCTGTCCAAGCTAGATAAAAATGGAATCTGCTCCTCATCAGAGACGTCGTCTGCTGAGTAAAGAGCAGAATAAAAATGCATATAAATATTAGAAATATCCTCCGTGGTCCCAACAACATTGCCATTGGGACCCCGGACGGATTTAATGCAACACTTGGCCTTATTCTTAGACTCAATATTAAAAAAATTGCTCGATGGCTTCTCCCCTTCCTCGAGGGCATGGACCCGCGAACGGATCCGAGCCCCCTCCGCTTCGAAGTCATCGAGTTCTTGCAGCTGTTGTCTTATGCCTGCGTGCTGGCGCAGCAGACCTGAGTCTGTGCTGCCCGCTCTCAGCTCTGAGGTGACAGAGTTAAAAGACTCCAGAAGAGTCTCCCTCCTCTGCCGCCTGCGCCTCGAAGCACGACAGCAAAAAGAAACAATCAATTTTTTTGTACGTAGTTTAACGTCCTCCCACCAGAGGAGCACATTGTCGTACCCCTCCATGAGAGTCCGCCAACCCGTGTAAGCATAAAAATACTCTTCCCTAAAAGAGGCATCTTTAAAAATTGAGGTGTTGCACTTCCAGTACCCCCTCCCGGAGATGAGGTCCTCCGGGCAGCGCACCTTCAGTACAACGCCATCATGGTCCGAAAAATATACCGACGTGTGAGAGCAGGACACCACCTCCAGACAGCTGGACGCGTAGAACCGGTCCAACCGGCTAGAGGCGGTGTTACTTCCGTTTCTCCACGTCGGGGAAAAGCCAGTATGATGTAAAGACCGCCAGCAGTCTGTGAAAGAAAAATCAGAAAGAAGTTTTTTAATTTCGTGACCCCCAATGTGAACGGACGAGGAGGGGGCGCCATGACGGTCCCCCTCAACATCCAAAACACAATTAAAGTCACCAGCCAAAATAACCGGTAAATTACCGCCTAAGAAACGAGGGAGAGACGAGAGGAAGGTACGCCGGGTCTTATGGTCGCTGGGAGCGTAGACCGTGCAGAGCCGAAAGCCTCTACACTGTCCACGCACAATACCGCTCACGACTCTCCCATCTAAATCAAAGGAAGGATTTGTAAAAACCACAGAGGAATATTTGGAAATAAGAATTACTGTACCACGAGAGGAAGACGAGCCAAAACTGGCAAACATCTTCCCCTCCCATTCGCTCCTCCAAAGGTCTAAGTCAGCTTTGCCGGCGATATGACACTCCTGCAAGCAAGCAATGTTATATCCCCGGCACAAATTAAAGGCAGCTATACGTTTTGCGGGAGAACGCAAACCGTTTGTATTTAAAGAAATAATAGTAAAGGACGCCATGTTGATTTTATCTAGGGAAAGAAATAAAAAGTTTAAAACACAAGGAAAATACGGGTCTAAAAAGAACCCTAATTCCGTAAAAAGGTGGACTCGAAAAAGCCTGGATCCTTCTTTAAAACGAATGCGGGGTGCCTGCGGCACATGTGTTTGACACAAGCGCTCGGAAGTGTAAAAATGGCTATACACTCCGAGCACTTGGTCACAGACAAAGGGGGGTACCCTCATGCTCCTTCCTCCGGTGGAATGTTATGTAGGACATCTTCCCTTGGGAGGAGCACCCGGGGGCCCCACAAGGAATGGGTACCCTCGACCGGCCAGGGATTTTAGCACCGGCTAAGCTAGCGATGGCCTCGTCCTCCTCGAGTTCCCGGTTGGAATCCCGGGCGGGGCCATCCTCGTCAGAAAGTTGCGACGAGCCACCCTCGTCGCTCCATATATCGCAATCTGAAATTACACCAAACAGCGTCTCCGAGGTCGGAATGACCGGAGTCGCTGCAAAACTTGTCTTTTTGGACGAAACATCACTTTCAGAGGAAGAGGCAGTGAGACGGCGTAGTCTCCTTCTCCTCCTCTTCCCCAGAACCTTAGTGAAACCCCCGCCATCAGTGGAGCCACTGGGTCCGCGACATTCCGGCTTATTACACGCCAGAGTCACGGGCCCGTTGGCCCCCCTGCAGCCGGCACACCCAAGGACCCGGAAAGCCGAGTCCCCAAGTGCCCCGCCACAGAGATGACAAGGGGTCTCCAGTGGGAAGAAACCCGATCCCTCCCCACCCTCGCTTACTTTGACTTCAAAAATGGCTTGGGTTGGAGGAGCCAGCTTGTCCATGGGCACTGCCGGCTCCTCCACCAAACCCTCAACAATCACAGGCGAGCCCGCTGGTTTCTTACCCTCCCCAACGGGTGTAGTACTCGATGGAGGAGGTGGCGAGCTCTCTACCCTAAACCAATTTCTTCTTGGCTTCTTGCGTACGGTCTCCTACAGGAACAGCACTGTTGCTTGTGTGGTTGGTCAGTATTGAAGTGTTTATAAACCAGTTGTCTTCAAGATCCACTCTTCTTTTTGAGTGTAACAATTTTAGGATATCTTTTGTTTGCATAGATTTGCCTGTTGCCCCTTGCCTTACATGTATTTATGTTTGAGTCTGACTATGTACAAAATAGCTGCAGATGCACCACTGTATAATTCGTTCATTCATTCATTTTTTATTAAAAAACAACTGGCAGCACAAAGCTGAACTACGTAGCACTACAAGGAAAGAAAGATGAGTTAAACATTGCACAGATACAAATATAAAATAGCAACACAGAAATACAGGGGTACATACATACATTTAAAAAGAAAAAAGAAAACAAATATATACATTTGGTAGAACATCAAAATGACATTACAGAAATGCAGAGAGTATTGTAGGAACCCTCTTATACATTGAAAAACCCCTATGAAATAAAAGCTCCTTTGATATTAGAACCCCTAACAATTAACAACTCACACACAGTAGGTCTAAGAAGCCAATAGTAGTACCAATGGAAGACTTGTTGCCATTGTTATTTGGTGATTACCGTGCACCATGTACCCAGGTTGAGTCTCTTTACCAATGTACTCATTGGCCTTATTCTATTGACTCTTCTGTATTAAGAGAACCTTCTTGTGATTGTGTATCATCCATCTTAAGTGAATGTTATACGTCTTCTAGCATGTTTAAAATAATACAGGATTTATATAGTGCCAAAATTCATGACAGAAATTAATTTGCACTTTACCACTCATGCACTATTAAACAGTGAGTTGTTTACTCCTCACTGCGGCATGTAAGTTCACAGTATTTACTGCTGTACCTATAAATTCTCAGATAACTTTCCGTTGTAATTATTATTTTCTTAAATTGCAAGTTGAGTTTTTTTTTGTCAAGGATAAAGTTATCGTTTGAATGATTTACACGATAGTTTTGTTGCTTCACCATATTGAGGCTTTGAGGTTTGAAACTTAGTACTTAGGAAACACTGTGTACAAAGTAAACGTTTTTCAGGGAAAATTGTGAACAGAAGTTTGCTCAACTGTTGCCTCAAAGAAACAAATGTAACAAAAATGATCGGAAAAAAATCACAACATACCTTTGGAAATAGAAATTAATGTCTCTGTTACCAACATATAGTTTCTTTACTTAGAAAACTTCTTTACCCCAAAAACTTCTTCACCTCAATAAACGTGTGAGAAATGCACATAAAAACCTGCATTACAATCGAATCAGTGAGAGTACAGAGAGTACAAACAAAACGATGAACTCCCTCATTACATTTATTCAGCTTGAAATACATGAGTCTTAAGAGCACTTGTCCATGTGTCAATTGACTGTTGCTGGTGTGTTCATGTATTTGCTGTCTGACTGATGTTATACACTCCAGACATTGATTTCTGATTGACATTCTTAAATATGTGGATCCCGGAGGGACCCTCCTGATCTGACATGACGGCTAAGTCCAACATTGACCCCTAAATATATTGGACTCTTGTCCCACCCCTTTTCTCTTTACTTTTCTGACAGGGTTTCTGCAGATCCTTAAAAAGTATTTAAAGTCTTAAATTAAACTATCCAAAATTTAAGGCCTTATAAAAGCATTACAAAAGATTAAATTTGAGGTCTTAAACAAATCGGTTGAAATGTGTAATTAAATTTTCCATTAGCTCAATGAGAACCAAATCATGAATACGCTACGTTTAAAAAAGTAAAACAATGTGAGCAGTTGAAGCTGTTTCTCCCCTCTAAATTGTGATTGTGTCTAAATTGTGATTATTGGAAGTGTGCAGTCCCTGAGTTTCCTTGGGCTGTAACTACCTGAATGACTAGGTTTAATAACTGTTATCCCGGGCCCATGGTAGATGGGGTAGACCTAGACCTTCAAGCACCAAAGAAGATATCCAGAAAAATATGTTATGAATCATATACAAGGCACAAAGAATTGGTTGCTCATGTTGGATATGCCCAGGGCCTGAAAAGCCAACATGCCTTCAATCAAAAAGTGTCTTGACTTACATACAAAGTCTGGGTTCTCTACCAGCAACTTTTCCATATGGTCTGATTGGTCTTGATACCAAAGTGAAGCTCCACACTAATATTTTGTTGGACAAACAAATTCTCTGAATGAGTTAAATACCAGAGTATAAAGAAATCTAAGTTTTTGTCTAACAAAACCCAAAACACAATCTTTGGTCAAAGTGCGTAGTTCTCTGCTGCCACACCCAGGCCCACAGGAGGGAGACAAAGGGGCTCTTGCAAAAAATGAAGTGTAATCAACTGTCACTGGTTTGATACAATCAATTCTTGGACAAAGCTCAAAATTAAAAGTTTCCAGTAGAAAAAACCTGATTGGCCATTTCAAGGACTTTCAAATAATTTGCAAATTTAAGTTGGGAACTCAAGTTTTAGTTGTAATAAAGTTTTAATTTGCCAACAAGAATGGTTAAATGTAACAATAAAATAGTTTGGAATTTAATTTGAGCACTTCTTTCTGGATTCAGAATTTGATTCTAGCCAGCTAGCATTTCGCAGAGCTACCAAATTGTGGCAACACTTAATCCAAGTTTGCCGGAACTTTGACCCGCAGAGATAGAAATGAGAACATTTGGCTGTCTGGCAGAATGAATGGTGCAAACCTTATTGTGACAGCAGTAATTTTCAATGCTCAAGAAGGATTTGAGGAGTTTCTTTCCTGTATTTACCATGTTTACTTCACAGACTGTCGAATGATAGTTTCCATGTTGCTGGGCATACTGTTTGTCATCCGGTGGCTCTCTCTTGATGAGGCTACAAAATCTGATTTAATCTTCACTCGCATCGTGTGTAAAATAACGCTTGATGTAGCATTCATTTTGTCTGGAATGAACTTGACATGTTCTTGGCCATAAGGTTGAGAAATGATAAAGGATTGGAAATTAGGAATTCATTGAAATTGGTGAGCAGCTCATTCAAGTGCAGGGGATAAATATCATATCCATGTACATGTACATTTGTTGTATTTTGTATCTTATCAGATGTGTCAATGTTTTACTATTTTTTAGTATCTTGAATTGTATTGTATTGTATTGTACTTTATTCCGAAACTAAAACTTTATGCAATTCAATCAACCCATAGACTGCAGAATGAGTTTTAAGAAACCATGAATAATTATTAATAATGCTGTGTACACTTTCTTTAGTGTCATTTCCTCATTTCACTATAGTTCTTAACTTGCACTCCTCATGTACCCAACTCCCTCTTCCCTTTCTTCTTTTCTAGGAACACCTTGTTGTAATAGAGTTGGTGATATTTTAGCTTAGGTAGGGTTAGAGGCGCCTGACCCCTGGAAAGGTCGAAACATCACTGATGTCATCAGGGGTACATATACACAGATCCCCTGGTGACGGGAAAGGCGTATCCCCATACTGTGGTTTGGGTTCTGACTTGGTGTTCTGTCTATTATCTGCCTGTATTTCTGTTCTATTCCCAATGAACGTCAATGTTTTTCCTTACCGAAATGTTTGAGTGTTTCAGGATTTAAATATTGTCACTACTATGTAAAAATGGTTTGTCTCCATTTTGCAACAATGATGCGTCTTGCCAAGAAAAGGCTCCTTGCAAAAACGTCATATTTGGCCCCTATTGGTTTTGTGTGTACATCTGGATTATTTTGTCACTTTCAAACTCGCATGTACATGTAGCATACTTGCTGTATTTAGGAGACACAACATTTTTGCACTGACACAACTTTATAAATCTTTTTCATGCATTAACTTTCTTAATAATGTTTCTGCAACTAGGTTGACTTCTGACTTAACAAGGGAAATAAACTTCTTAAAAAGGGTTGGCTTTTGTTTTCATTCACCTATATTTTGTTTTTTGTGACTTGTTTTTATCATGTAAAATGTCAATGGAAAGTTTGTATTTCTCTTCGTAATGAGACCACATTTGTAACAATTGCTTATTCTGAAGGCTTGTCAAATCGGTTGTGAATGCAGGAGGGTCTAAAACAGAAAGTGCAACATTTGCCATTATTCTGCTCAACAAAACAACCACAACTCTGTCAGTAACAATCAACTCTTATCAGTAAAAATGAATACACAAAACATTTGCCTATTGAAGGCTTTACTTAACAAAGAGGCATGAACTTCAGTATGGATTGGAAGAACCATACGCAGCCACAACAACAACAGCAACAACAGCAACAACAACATCCTGGCACCTCCTGATGATGCTGGTCACCAGCCTTGTCACACATTGCTGTAGGATGGCATTCCATTCCTCAACCAGAACTTGTCGCAGGTCAACCAATTTTGCCTGCAAAGATCTTAAAGGTGGCCTAGGAAGTGATGCTTTGGTGAGGAACCAGCCTTCTTGTGGTGTTGTCTTCTTTGGACACCCAGTTTGCGGATTCATGGAACTTGACCTTCAGTTTGGAGATGGTATGATCGGGACCAGTCCAAATAAAGCTGCAACTTGCTTCTGGGGAACACCAGCCTTAACAGGATCTAGACCATCGGCCTTCTCAAGATTTGATAAACATGATAATGTTTGGAGTAGACACCAAGTTACCATGTTGATAAAATGAGCAGTACCAAAGACTAACTGTTTGCGTAACTGGAACAACCAAGCTTAGTGCTTAACAATGCATGAGTGTATGCAGATTTGACACATTCTGTTTCAGATCCCCTTGCATTCACAACAGAGTTGCTGAGCCTCCAAACAAATGATTGCTACAAATGTGATGTGGTTGTGAATAGGAAGGATCAAGCTCCCTTCTCATTGATATGAACAGGTCACAAATAACCAAAATAAAGGTGATTGAAAAAGGTTTCCAAACCTTTGTTTTTGAGGGGTTTGTAAATGGAAATTCATAGAATCAAAAGTACTATGTTCTATTTTGTTTAAAGGAAAATGAGATTTTTAAAGTGTACATGATAATTATTTTGTTACTGTCAAACAAAATGAGCTGATTCTCTGAGCTTGGTATCAATGAACATGTTGACCACAGTTGAAACAGGTGAATTACGTACACCTGTTAACTTAATGTTGCATCTGTCGATTCCATTTTCCCATGGTAAGCAAAGCAAAAATGCCAGATCCCAATAACTGAAATTTTGTTAAAGACTCATGATTATCAGGTGCATATTTGAAATTATGTGTGGGAGGATCTCTTGGAATATTGCCGCTGTTCTGCTTGCAGCTTGAGCAAGGTTATTCAGACTGCTCTGTCTGTCTGTTGAATCTTTTTACAAAGTTGTCAAGACATGATTTTGTTAGTGGTAATTGTATACATCATTTGCAGACATTGGTTTGTTAGTCTCTGGGCACAAGACTGGCATTGATTACATCTACACTGTATCCATATGTACATGTATTTATTTAAAAACCATGTGACTCTCAACCCTTTTGCAACAATACAACTATTGTTCATTACTTCCCATCTACTCATCATTGTATTGTTTGCATTTGTGTTCAAAATATGTCACACTTTTCAACAAGACCAAAATAATCCCCTTTCCCCCCTCATTAGCATATCTGCTGAAACGTATGGCCTTGTCATACGGGGCAGTTTACAGGCAACTAGTTCCAAGAAGAAAAGGCATTCACATTTAAATGTTCACATATTTTTCTTAAGGATCGTAAGACATTGTTTGACAAATGACTCATGTGCTACCAAAGTGGTCCTGTAGCATGCACTGCGGTTGGTTGCCTCCAAGTTGCCTGTAAAAGTTGCCTCGTGTGACAAGGCCCTAAGGAACGCTTTCATCAGAACATTGATTAACATGACCTGAATAAAAGAATTGCAAACTAGTGAAATGAACAGATATTCTACCCTTTGGTACATTCTCTGTTCATTTCACTAGTTAGCAATTCTTGTTTTATTTTATTTTCCAGCAGATGAGAATCGATATCACAAAGAAACACTGCAAGAAAAACTTCCAGTAAAGTCTGATGGAATAATTGATGTCAACAAGCTAGTAATTGGTAAGATGAACTTTTCTGATGAGTGAGTGAAGTTGTGGATTAACTCACTTTCACATGAGCAAAAACTAAATCCATAGTTATAATCACCTGGAAAGCAAGCAGTTAACCATTTCTGTCATTAACTTTAATTTGTATGGCTTCAAACTTTGCATGAGATTGAGGGTAACACCATGGAATTGTGCGCATTTCTCTTTCTTTACTGAATTTTGAGAAGAAGCGGTAGTTTAACATACGTTGAAAAAAAAACAGGACTTTTTTTCAAACTACAATTTACAAAATACTTACATGGTTTTAATGAAAACGAAGTAGAAGTCAATGGCGAACGTCAAAAAATAGCATTTGAAAGTGAACCAATAGCCTTGCACGGGTGAGAAGGATAGGCAGGTGTGATTTCCTCATTGAATAGAAGGGTGCCAGTCAGATCACCATTAGCTGACTGTATAGCCAGGGATCACACCCAAGTGTACCAGACAATTTGGGAAGCAGCAGCCAGTGGATCACTTTATGGGGATGTGACTTTTTTATTTTAAATATCAAGTTATAAAACCCAAGGGAGTTTATAAAACCCAACTGAGTTTTTCATCTTTGAACTGAGACATAGTGTGTTAATGTACTGAGTTTTACGATTGACTGATGCCATGCTTCATCTCTTAATTCCATTGCAGAGTAAGCCAAGTAAGGGTTACATGATTAGGATGTTGGAGCTGATGTCTGTCATTGTGGATAGCAGTGATGTAAGACACCATGCACTTCATAAAGAAGGTAGTTTGGCCATTAAGTGATGCACACAATATACCCCTTTGTTTACAGTGTAAAGCCCTTTTCACACGAGAGCCGAAGACCAACGTTCCTTGTTGTGGGCGTCAGTTGTCTGACCCAAAGGTTGTTTGCGATTTCATGACAAACATTCACACGATCACACACATCGCGTTCCCAACATCCCTTGTTTTCGTGAGATCGCTACATGTTGGGTCAAAGGTCAAAATTATTTATCAGTTCGCTGGTGTTCTGTCGGTGTACCGCGTAATGCTACGTAACTGCGTTTAGGTCATTGATCTCCATTAATATTAATGGAGATCAATGGTTTAAGTTACCATCGAACGCTTTCTGGTTGCCCGCCATATCTGTTTTAACGAACATTCTTGAACGATTTCTCCGCCGAGACCGTCTTCTTCTACAGATAGACATTGCATTGATATCCAATGCTTTCTTGATGGAACGTTTTTTGCTCAATGGATGAAGGTAACTAAACAGAATTTGCAACACGAACATTTCTTCCACCGACGCCATTATGATACAGTGAGGTAACTTAGATACTCGAACAAACAAACGACCTTCCGTTGTTCTATGACCTGGGGACCTTGGTAATCAGCCTTGCGTCGTTTCACACGAGTGATCTCGGCAATTCTACACAGGGTTGTGATTTTTGGAGGAGGTCTTGATCCCAGTTGTTTATTATGCGGGTCCCATTATGCAGGTCATCACACGACGCAAATTTGCGATTTTATAACAGGAATGCGATTTTGTTCCCAACGACCATGGTTTAGAAAGCTCGTGTGAAACGGGCTTTTGTCACAAACCGTTCCTGTTGTATTGTCTCCTTGAAAATTTGTTTTGAAGCAACTCGATTTTAAAATTGTTTTCTTTTAATGATTTTCAGGATGGCTGATGATTGCTGTTAGGTTTGTTGAGGGTTCTTGCAACATCTCAATGTTCCTGCAACGAGGAGGTGATTATAATGAGTGGTCTTCAAGTCTGCTCTGAAGTTTGACCAAAGCCAGCCATGAGACATGTGTCACTTATCATCTGGGGGTAAGCCTTGGTCTTTCCATTCTAAATGGGAAGTGTATGGTAAGCATTGCCCAACAAGGGCATTATTACTGTGATGGTTACATTGACGACGAAGCAGCCAAAAAGCAGCAAGACTTGGGGCCTTTTCATACCAGGCAACATTTACCAGTTAGGGCCTTGTCATACCAGGCAACATTTACCGGTTAGGGCCTTGTCATACCAGGCAACATTTACCGGTTAGGGCCTTGTCATACCAGGCAACATTTACAGGCATTAGTGGCAGCCACAGGCAGTGCATGGTACAGGACCTCTTGAGTAGCACAGGAGTAAGTTTTCAAACAATGTCTTACGATCTCCAAGAAAAATATATGAACAAATAAATGTGAATGCCTTTTGTTCTTGGAGATTGCATGGAACTGGTAGCCTGTAAATTGCCTCGTGAGACATGGCCTTTACATCTGTACATGCAGCCCAAATTGGTAGAATACAGCTAGGCTCAAAGATTTTTCTACCAAGAAAATGTGGACATAAAATAGAGGAGTTGAACTGGCAATGGTTGAGGAGGTTTATGTTGGAACCATAATGGTGTGATGGTGTACAAATATGAATGTTTTGGAACCATAATGGTGTGATGGTGTACAAATATGAATGTTTTGGAACCATAATGGTGTGATGGTGTACAAATATGAATGTTTTGGAACCATAATGGTGTGATGGTGTACAAATATGAATGTTTTGGAACCATAATGGTGTGATGGTGTACAAATATGAATGTTTTGGAACCATAATGGTGTGATGGTGTACAAATATGAATGTTTTGGAACCATAATGGTGTGATGGTGTACAAATATGAATGTTTTGGAACCATAATGGTGTGATGGTGTACAAATATGAATGTTTTGGAACCATAATGGTGTGATGGTGTACAAATATGAATGTTTTGGAACCATAATGGTGTGATGGTGTACAAATATGAATGTTTTGGAACCATAATGGTGTGATGGTGTACAAATATGAATGTTTTGGAACCATAATGGTGTGATGGTGTACAAATATGAATGTTTTGGAACCATAATGGTGTGATGGTGTACAAACATGAATGTTTTGGAACCATAATGGTGTGATGGTGTACAAATATGAATGTTTTGGAGTGCAATGGTGAGTAATATTTTCATGAATTAGAATAAAGAATATTGTTTTCATCTAGGCAAACCTGGGTTGAATAAAACATATTCAATCTTCCAAGGTATGAAAATACTCTCTCCATTGTCAAATACAAAGCATTCATTGTTTAATTGGAGGATGAAACTATAATATTTAACAAAATGTACAAGATTGTTTTCTGACATCAACTATGAGGGCAGTTTGTACAGCTGTGTGTAAGGCTTAGTTTGGTCTAGCATGAAATCAATAAGGATTGGACGAAAAAACCATGGTAAATATAGTACCAAAATGCAGCATTTATTACATAGGCCATGTAATGGTTGGATAAATGAATGTCTTGTGTTTTCCATTATGAACAATGTCTACTTGGTTGTTACATAAGTCAAAACAACAAAACATGATGGGAGGTAAAATTAGTCTTCTCAGAAAATTAGTCTTCTTCAAAAACAAAATGGGTCAAAAGCACATAAAGAATTGAACCTGTGGAAAATTGTAGTTTTTTGTGGCCAAGGGAGGTATCTGTTTGAGTTGCTTAAAGTTGAGATAAATGATGAGCATGCGCTGCATATGCCATCCCTTTTTTTTTTACAAAGAGGACTTTGATTAATCTGTGAGAAGCAGAAACTGGATGGTAATTTTGTTTTCATTTTTGCAAGTTTGGGCCATGTATATGGTTCAACCCTAATCAGTCTTACGCTTGATGGCAATGTTGTCAGCCTTTGTTCCTTAGGTGACATTTGCCATAGTGTTAAGTCGTCAGTTGTAGGTTTGTTTCAACCAAATATTTTCTTTTTGGTTTGTTTTGTTCAAGACTCAACAGATTTACATGTCTTTTGTCCCAGGCCCATTGCCAACCTACATGATATGATGGGATCAATGAATGGTTCCTCTGTGATGCAAGAACATAGTTGGAGGAGAGCTTCAAAATAGGCATTCTAAGTTGAATCAAATCTCCGCTCTTTTCAGCCATGCAGATGAGTTTTTTTATTTTTCCATCACCATATTGGCCAGGTCAGGTGTAGCAGGCTTGTGTCAGTATTGCTCATAGGTTGTCATATTGGCCAGGTCAGGTGTAGCAGGCTTGTGTCAGTATTGCTCATAGGTTGTCATATTGGCCAGGTCAGGTGTAGCAGGCTTGTGTCAGTATTGCTCATAGGTTGTCATATTGGCCAGGTCAGGTGTAGCAGGCTTGTGTCAGTATTGCTCATAGGTTGTCATATTGGCCAGGTCAGGTGTAGCAGGCTTGTGTCAGTATTGCTCATAGGTTGTCATATTGGCCAGGTCAGGTGTAGCAGGCTTGTGTCAGTATTGCTCATAGGTTGTCATATTGGCCAGGTCAGGTGTAGCAGGCTTGTGTCAGTATTGCTCATAGGTTGTCATATTGGCCAGGTCAGGTGTAGCAGGCTTGTGTCAGTATTGCTCATAGGTTGTCATATTGGCCAGGTCAGGTGTAGCAGGCTTGTGTCAGTATTGCTCATAGGTTGTCATATTGGCCAGGTCAGGTGTAGCAGGCTTGTGTCAGTATTGCTCATATAGGTTGTCATATTGGCCAGGTCAGGTGTAGCAGGCTTGTGTCAGTATTGCTCATAGGTTGTCATATTGGCCAGGTCAGGTGTAGCAGGCTTGTGTCAGTACTGCTCAAAGGTTGTCATATTGGCCAGGTCAGGTGTAGCAGGCTTGTGTCAGTATTGCTCATAGGTTGTCATATTGGCCAGGTCAGGTGTAGCAGGCTTGTGTCAGTACTGCTCAAAGGTTGTCATATTGGCCAGGTCAGGTGTAGCAGGCTTGTGTCAGTACTGCTCAAAGGTTGTCATATTGGCCAGGTCAGGTGTAGCAGGCTTGTGTCAGTACTGCTCAAAGGTTGTCATATTGGCCAGGTCAGGTGTAGCAGGCTTGTGTCAGTACTGCTCATAGGTTGTCATATTGGCCAGGTCAGGTGTAGCAGGCTTGTGTCAGTACTGCTCAAAGGTTGTCATATTGGCCAGGTCAGGTGTAGCAGGCTTGTGTCAGTACTGCTCATAGGTTGTCATATTGGCCAGGTCAGGTGTAGCAGGCTTGTGTCAGTATTGCTCATAGGTTGTCATATTGGCCAGGTCAGGTGTAGCAGGCTTGTGTCAGTACTGCTCAAAGGTTGTCATATTGGCCAGGTCAGGTGTAGCAGGCTTGTGTCAGTACTGCTCATAGGTTGTCATATTGGCCAGGTCAGGTGTAGCAGGCTTGTGTCAGTACTGCTCAAAGGTTGTCATATTGGCCAGGTCAGGTGTAGCAGGCTTGTGTCAGTACTGCTCATAGGTTGTCATATTGGCCAGGTCAGGTGTAGCAGGCTTGTGTCAGTATTGCTCATAGGTTGTCATATTGGCCAGGTCAGGTGTAGCAGGCTTGTGTCAGTATTGCTCATAGGTTGTCATATTGGCCAGGTCAGGTGTAGCAGGCTTGTGTCAGTATTGCTCATAGGTTGTCATATTGGCCAGGTCAGGTGTAGCAGGCTTGTGTCAGTATTGCTCATAGGTTGTCATATTGGCCAGGTCAGGTGTAGCAGGCTTGTGTCAGTACTGCTCATAGGTTGTCATATTGGCCAGGTCAGGTGTAGCAGGCTTGTGTCAGTACTGCTCAAAGGTTGTCATATTGGCCAGGTCAGGTGTAGCAGGCTTGTGTCAGTACTGCTCATAGGTTGTCATATTGGCCAGGTCAGGTGTAGCAGGCTTGTGTCAGTATTGCTCATAGGTTGTCATATTGGCCAGGTCAGGTGTAGCAGGCTTGTGTCAGTATTGCTCAAAGGTTGTCATATTGGCCAGGTCAGGTGTAGCAGGCTTGTGTCAGTACTGCTCATAGGTTGTCATATTGGCCAGGTCAGGTGTAGCAGGCTTGTGTCAGTATTGCTCATAGGTTGTCATATTGGCCAGGTCAGGTGTAGCAGGCTTGTGTCAGTATTGCTCATAGGTTGTCATATTGGCCAGGTCAGGTGTAGCAGGCTTGTGTCAGTATTGCTCATAGGTTGTCATATTGGCCAGGTCAGGTGTAGCAGGCTTGTGTCAGTATTGCTCATAGGTTGTCATATTGGCCAGGTCAGGTGTAGCAGGCTTGTGTCAGTATTGCTCATAGGTTGTCATATTGGCCAGGTCAGGTGTAGCAGGCTTGTGTCAGTATTGCTCATAGGTTGTCATATTGGCCAGGTCAGGTGTAGCAGGCTTGTGTCAGTACTGCTCATAGGTTGTCATATCTAGGCCTGGATTGCATCCATGGCAGTCTTTACAACTGTGTTACCATTAATGATATCATGGAGGGAAAAAACAATCACCCAGACATTGCATTGAGTTTGGAATCTTTCAACAAGAGTCTAGATTAACTTAGTTACCAACGATTTGTACATAATACAAGATCAGTACCATGTTGCTCTCAACAACTCATGTCATTTAGCCCTTAAAGCTGTACTCACATTGGTAGTGATGCGAGAATTGTAAATCTGGACGGGCCCAAGAACCCACCTTCCTGCAGATAAGAGAATCTTCAAGCCCTAATAAAAGGTAGTCTAGGAAAACTTGACCTTACTTGAGCTTCAATTAATCTCTGACATCTTGGTATTCTGCTGGTTTTTACACATAAGCAGTTGTTGGACATAAGAATGCCTGACAACCCCCGGTGTTAACTCCATGTGTTTTTACTTCATGTTTGGTGGAAGGTGATTCCATCTCTTGCCCATGGTCATTGGTGATAAGCCTCTTCACTGTCAGTGATGATCACTGGTGCATTCTTCTTCCAAAAATGGAATTCTCACTTCTTAACTGTAAACCAAGGACTTCCATTTCCATACAGTATGAACATAAAAAAGCTAATCATTTCAAAGCTTAAAAAACCACAAAACACATTTAACAAATTGTGTAAAGGTTTTTAAAAAATACTAGGATGAAATTCTGTAAATTATATTTAAAATGTATGTGTACAAATATTTGTAAATTAGTTTCTTCAAATCTCCAGATTCTTACACTGGATATTCATGTAAGGCCTTGCTCATTCACTCTCATCATATAAAACAAGACGTAACACAAACAAAGCAAAATCTCACACATTTCAAACTCAAGACCTGTAGTCATATTAACATTTTTAAATAATTAAAATACAACTTTTGAAAACCCTTTCTTCTGAGCACAAAAAACAGTTTGATGTATGAAGTAAATTGCTGTCTGTTCCTGAAACTCTTTTCTGTAAAACAACCCTGCAAATTTAAATGGATATCAAAATAATTGAATTGATGATACTATTTTGGCAAACAATGCACAATGTGCTAGCCTTAAATTTTCCTAAGAGGGTTTTGTAGCATGTTCTTAGCTTTTGATGAAATGAAAAGGATAAAAACTCAATGGGAATTTGGCTACTTTGCCTTTTTGTAAATCATGAATAAGAGGGCAATACTTGTGCCCCCAAAAATATAATGCACTGCTGTTTTTGTCGAATGAGTGAACTTGCTAGTGCGATGAGCTTATTAGCTGTATACTACTGCCAAACAGCATACCACAGCAACAAAAGTCCAAAAGAGTTTAATGAAAGTGCTGAATTGTCCTCTGGAAAAGATAAGAGTGGTAAGAGTCGAAAAGATCACTTTTATGTACACATGGAGTCTGAAAAACACATCTGGCATTACGTAACAAAAGGATTGCATGAGAGCTGTCTGGGCGATTTTAATGGAAGAAAGAAAATTACTGTAAGGTCTCCTACAAGGGTTGTTTTTGTCTCACTTTAGTACTGTATACTACTTGAATATGATGTACATGTAGATGGGACATGCAGGTGAAGTGGAAGATGGGAGTGGTTGTTAGTACAGGCCTGTAGCTTTGGGGATGGGAGGGGCACCATTGGTAGGTTTGACTATCAGCAAGGAAATTAAAACCTAATGGCCAATTAGGTTTGAAATTTCTGCTGGGGCCTAAAAATGGTGCCACTGGTGACAGCCTGCTCAATTTGTTGCAATGTGATGGTGTTTTAATTGAGCAGGGCGAGGCAGTCCCCGTCTCTTTGACAGGTTGTAACAGGTTTACTGATAGCAGGTACAAGCTGATGTAAACACCTGACCAGACAGGGTCTGATGTAATGATGTGATATAAAGAAGTGTTTTTGGTGAAGCGAATTAAGAAGACAAGTTATTTTATTGAAATGTTTTTTTCCTTTTTCAGAACGTCCATAAGTAGAGAAGTCTATTAGCTATACTATGAATCGAGCAGTGAACTAAGATTTTCTTGTGATGGGATGTAAGGAGTAGTGGGGCTACGTGCCTGTTGGGATCAATTTCAAGCTGAAGCTCTAGACTGATCCACCAGTAAAATACCCCGTAGAAATGATCAAGTTGTGTACATATGACACTTGGGTCTTCTATAAAGCAGTCCACCACACACAAAAGCATGCATAGCTGCTGTTAATTTTTCTTGATAGGCACAGTTGTGATTACTGGCTGGCTTTTTGATTGGTCTAATAGTTCCACAATATTTTCTTGCTCAGCAAATTGTTTGTAAAGAAATGCATGAACACCCATCTGAGTGCTTCACAGCTTTATGAATTGAATCTGGGTCCTGCCATTAACTTTTGAAGAAACCAGTCCTCTCCATGCTGCAAGGTCTTGATGGTGGCATTTATGCTACAATGTGGTGGTGTTTTTGTAGCAGTGCGAGGTGGGCCCTCGCTGTGACAGGTTATAATGGGCTATAGGTTACCATTAGCAGATATAAAAGCTGATATATATATACCAGACTTGAGAGGGTCTGATGTGATGAGGTGCCTTATTACATGTATTATTTCATGCAACAGGAAGTAGCTATATGCCCCTAATGTAATTGTTTACATAACTCCTTATATTCAGAGTTTTACCTGTGGTTTAAATCGACAGAGAACAGTATTGTTGCCCTCTTTAGATTGGAGTTGACACACTCCCATATCAGTCAGTGGTACTATCTTAAAACTCTTGTGGGTGGGAGTCTACCAGTGTTGGATGGTAGATTTTAAGTGTCTCTTGTTTTTTATCACTTTCAAAGCCCCAATGGACTTGATCTTCCAGGAGATCCTAAACAGGACCATTCCACATATCTTAGATTGGGGGGGGGGGGGGGGGGGTCAGTTCCCAGAGTTATCTAATTTATTCGTATGGGCTTTGAATTTTTTTTCTTGCATACAAATGTACACAAAATCTGGTATACCAGTGCACATAAACACAGAGCTACCCAGATCTAACCCTCTGATAAGTGAACCAATCTGTTCAGCTGTCTGTTCTCTGTAACAGGCTTGGCTTTTCATGTCTTGCCGACTTGTTGTGGAAGGCCACCACTCACCCTCACCCCAACCCCCCCCCCCCCCTGCCAGACAAACTGTCTCCACCTTGTTGGAGAGATACACTTCTGCCCGAATTGTAAACCACAGAGCAAGAGCTAAGCTATGTGGCTAGTCATGCTTGCAATAATACTTACAGGGAGTTTAGGGCTGTAGTGTGTGGTCAAACTTTCTGTTATACATTTATTTTGATACTTCTTGTTGTTGTTTTGTTAAAAAAATGTTCGAAAGTGAGCAAAATTTAACACAAACTTGAAACTCTTTGTTCTTTATTATTTTTCTTTGTTCAACCCAAAATTATCTATTATTTGACTCTAATTAAAACCAAATTAATTAAAAATCAATGCCTAAATAATCCTAGACAACAACTGGGCATGCAAAGAAGCCACTAAGATGTCAAAAAAATCATGGGATATGAAATATGACAATATTATAACTACAGGAGAGGTTTACCACACACACCACTGGTAGACCTAAATGGATATGAGGGTCTCTGGGGACCTACCACGCTTAAGGGCTTTAGGGTGTGTGAGTATTGGGGGGGGGGGCAAAACATGCCTTTTGCAAGCTCTCTTTTGGGGAAATAGTCTGCTGGTTAACCTTATTAGTGACCACTAAATTAATCCAGATAATTGTCCATAGTAACTACCTTGCATAAACAGTCTTCATTCTGTGGAAGCAGAGTTGGCGCCCCTGGTTGTAACTGGTGTCCTAAGGTCAGTACAAGTAACACCTCTAGATGTTCACTGACAGAACTGCCATTGAGCGACTGTCCTTCTGTATTGAGGAAAGCCTCATCTCCTTCAGCAGACAAGATAGACAAGTTGATCCATTATTCTTAAGAAGAGATAAAGAATAGCAGGAACCACTTGAACAATTGGGACAGATGGGTAGTATTGGTTTAGAGTTACTGTTAAATTTGTGTTTATAGTTTTTGGCTTTTTTGAACAGTCGATTTTTGATTGATAAATGAAGGCGCTGTCCAATTCAGTGGCACTCCAACACTGTTGACTTGAGATTAACATAAAACCGTAAAGGTGTTTTTACATGGTTTTTGGGTAGGGTCTGCATCTGGGTATTATGTTCGTATTTTTTGTCATGTTGACGGGGGTAGTTGACAAACATAAGGAGGACCAGACAAAAATGTCAGTCAAACTCCGGATTTGGACGTCAATGCCACTCCCCCACCCCTTCTGTTTGGACGGGGTTTGCTCTGGAGATTATAATTTGGAATGGCAAAATAATTACTATCGATGCTCTCAGGGAACCACGTTTCTGTGACCGCTGCTATGTCAATGTTTTCAGTTTGGAGCATCATATCCAGTTCATATGTGTGTTGGACTAGAATTAAGGGTCTTACTAGAAGTTCGTAGGATCCTTCACT
This sequence comes from Pisaster brevispinus, assembly GCA_023634235.1. Lineage (NCBI taxonomy): Eukaryota > Metazoa > Echinodermata > Asteroidea > Forcipulatida > Asteriidae > Pisaster > Pisaster brevispinus. Next base: position 11,524,947 of record JAMKCF010000015.1, on the reverse strand, counting down.
CGAGGTTCAAGGCGGTCATTGTGCTTTAGCTGTTCTCGCTGGGTTAACACAACGTCAATAATTGTCTAACGCAGCGTTTTCCTGCTCTACATCCACGCTTAGTTTTCTTAGTTTTCTTAGTTTTCTTGGATTTGCACAGATCAAGTGATTTTAATGTCTTCCATTCGTTACTAGATATATTAAGTTTAAAGTCATCTGGTTTCAAGGCAATGAGTTCCTTTCTGCTATACCGAAGACGATTTCCGAGGAGTAGGTGTTGGCGGCCATGTTCGGTTGGTTCCCATACGTGGTTAGTCCACAAAAGATCATTCATGTCTCGTTGCAGGGTACCAGTGGTAATGTCGTTGATCACCCCTGCTGTTAGTAGGATGGCATACAGTACATATGTGTAGCTAAACATGGCGACGGAGATCAATTTTCAACTTGAAAATGGTCAGTTTTACACACAATCCAATAAAAATGCTTGGCCCAAAGTGCTACAGTGGCTGGGGCATCCAGGCAATAAACAATATGACGAACATTTAACAGAAACAAGTCACACGAAAAACGTTAAAATAGGTTTAAAACGTAGGTAAGCTCGCAGCGGTGTGTGCTTTGCCCCCTTTATGTGAAGCCTGAGACCAGGAAAGGAACTGAATGCTTTAAAGCATGTCCCACAACTATGAGCGGTATCAGGATTTGGATCAAGTATGGGTTCCAGGGTACACCTGGGATTGTGACAAGCAACACCGTTAATAGTGGGTATTTTTCCCCACATTTCCCGCACTTGTAAAGCTAGGAAACATTATGACTAATTAAATGTTTTTTGATGGTGGGGTTGCCCTAAAGAGAACGTCCACAACTAGGACAGTTAAAAGCGGATGTCTGGGATGGATATGACAGCGCAAATGAATCACCGAGATCCCCACTGACCGAATCACCGTCGGGCAGAAGGTCTTTCGCAGAACCAGCGAGGAAAGAATTCCTCGAGCCGCCTCGCGTCATTATCCCCAACGATGACATTAAAAAACACCAACAATTTTATTTACTCCAAAGAAAGGAATAAAAAGCCACACACAGCACAACACAGTGCACAATAATTACACCACTAACACGCCCCAGTTAAAAAAGGTCGACTTACCACAGCCTCTTAATAAAGACGAAGAAGACCGACCAACAAAAGGATTAAAAAGGAGCTGGAGGCTCCTCGGGAAAAGCCCGAAAAGGCGGGTGCACCAAACTGTAGAAAGGAGGGAATGCGAGAAGCAGCCCAAATATTACAAACAGGTGAAAAGCCTCTGTGTTTTTAATAACTCACAGTTTAGAGTGAGTCTGGTTTACATTCACACATACTGTGAGTGATACGGATCGTAGTCCAGACTTATCAAGAAACAAAAGGTCACAGTCCCGCACAACAAGTTATGTGATTTGACACAAAAAGTGACCCTCTTTTCAGTTCACCAATCAAAAGACATGTTACATGGATGGAAAGCTTATTTTATCTAGTCCTATAAACAGTGCGACTTACATTTCTGCGACCTTGCTAGCGAGTTTGCAATTCAATTTAATGGGACAATCTCCGGAAAAAATGACCAAATGCGGCGTGACCCCAATATAAAAGTGATAATTTCAGGAAAAATTTACTTTTTAAAATACAAAAGTGCCCCTCTTTGCCCTCTCACATTTAAATGGAAAGTATACTCTTTAGAAAAAGAAAAAATTATACTTTAAAATGCTGAGTGACTTCATATGCTGTGAACCAAGGACTTCCATTTCTATACTTGCATCAAAAGAAAAAAAAGCAAAACATATGTAGAGACACGGGAAGGAGGCCGGTCCTCTATTTTAAAAGGACGAGCATTCACCAGAATACAATAAATACAAAATCCACCTGATGACGTCAAAAATATAAAATAATCTCCTGTACTGATTTAATACTTCCAATCAATACAATACACACTATGCACATCACAGTCGCTTATTATACAGGGCAAAAGGTCAACATGACACAAGGCTGGCCACACACAAGTTTAAAATGGTTAAATCAGCCCTAAAAATTACAATATTTCTCTCATAAAAAGATGATTAAATTCAAAACAATACTTACAGATATAGCTCTATGACACTATCCCTAACCAATGAAAAGTATTTGGAGCATGGCCAGAGCTGCGCTCATATGAACTGAGGCAAAGCTATTGAGATATGAACTTGGATTTTATTTATTATATAATTTTGTTTAAGAACGTTTAGATTATACTTCTTTTTATTAGATTATACTTTTTTTTATTAGATTTCTGTTTATTACCTGGAAAAAGATAAAGATTAGTGGTAGGACCATTCTTGGTGTTGAAGTTGCTATGGAACGTCTTGGTTTCTTCTTGTTTATTTCTTTTAGTGCTGATCCCTCAGCAATCTGAACCCTTTTCCTTTCCTCTGATGACTGCAGGGGTCCCACTTGGTCCATATGTTGGATTGTTGTCCAGCCAGCCTTGCTTTTGTCTGCTACAAGACTCTCTACTTCCTGGATTGCGTCTTGAATGCCACCTTTTTGGGGATGGGCAACCTTTATTTTGTCCAGGGCGACTTCCAATCACCCACAGAACTGTGCAACATTGACATTTCTCTTAAAGTCTGTTGATTCCAGCTTGTTTTTCAGTTCTTTCAGCACGGATTCCTTGTTTATTTGTGTTTTTGATCTTGGCAAACTTTTCTTTGAAATAGTCTTTGAGTTTATCAAATTGTGCTTCAGGTTGAAGTTTTGATGATCTGTGAATACAATTACAAATTTTATTTTTACAGGATTCATACTGAAAGGCTTACCGGTGGCCAACATTTAACATTTAATCCCATTGCTGTCAAATCAGCCTAAATTTTGTGAAAGCGACAATACAACTGAATTCTGTACAGGTTAAAGGTTGACGAGGTGCACACTGTTAAATTACTTCACTAATTGTTAAGGTCATGTGGTTATCATTTTCAGGCCAAACAAGGACTTGTAGTATTGTTTAAATGACCCCCCCCCCCTCCCAGCTGGGCTCAGAATTGTCCCTGTCTCAGCTATGCTTCTAGAACCTGACACCTGTAGAATTTCTACAGCTTGTTGTAAAGAAATCATTCGTTCAAAATACCCAATCGTTAAACTTGGCCAAAGCATGATCAGATTGACAGTAGAGACCCTTCCCCTATTTTTCTTGTATCTTAATGGCAACTTCCAGCATGTTAGCTCCAACTTAGCCAGGGTCTTTGGTTCTGCAGAAATCATTTGTGCCACACTGCAAAATAACCATTTGTGGGAAATGTACCAGATTCTTTGGTATGCTTGCTTTAATGTGTTCTACACACCAACCACCTGTGCTAATGAAACGCATGCTTTCCAATCCCAAATAGGGTTGAAATGTTGAATGTGCCTTTCGCTTCTCAGGCTGTGAAAAGGTTTCACAAATGAATGCCCAACAATCACTTCTTTGTTTTTGAGTTATTAGCTACTGATTAAAGCATCACAGTCACATTGAAGGGGCAGCAAACATTGATAATGGTAATCTTATTCCCTTTGATGACCGTGATGTGCGGGCGCTCCCGAGGGTGGGGGTCTCCAGGGACACGTTGGTCAACATAAACTTGTCCATGACGGATGGCAGATTTGATTCGGTTTTGGACAAGATTATGCCAACGTCGGATGGGCACCATGTTCGGCCGGCAGTGGTTGAGAACATGGGGCAGTGTCTCGTCGGAATGGCCGCAGCGGCGACACGCTGAGTTAGTTCCAGGATTTCAGCGTTTCGCCGCTGCGTTGGTCGGCAAACAGTTCAAACGGGCCCTGTGGATGAAGCGCCAGTCGCAGAAGCGGATGAAATTGCTGGATGGCATCCACGAGGACCCGTTGATGTAAGCATCGTTGTGGAGGCAGCGGGCGACTTTCCCTGGTCCGGGAGGGCGAGTAACTTGCTGGAATATGTCTCGGGGGATGCAGCACGCAAGGCGGTGGTGATGACTTTGGGGCCAATCTCTGATCCAGCTGCCGTCTTTGTGAGCACTGAACCGGAGAGGCACCCAGTGAAGGAGATCTTGAGCCGCCTTGCAGCTGCATGAGGCCAGGACCAGAGGGTGGATATCTGACCGCTGTTGCTGGAGTTAGAGAGGTCGCCGTCCATGGAACCAGTGAGAAACTTGTCGATCTCTTCCGCCGTCGGGGCTCGATGGATGGTCCTGTGGACGACGGAAGAGAGCTGGGCGCTAGCGATGATTCTGGTAGTGTCATCTGGTGAGGATAGCATACGGACAGCCTGCGTGACGGTTTGAATGTCAGCATCGATGTTGAGATCGATAAAACCCAGGCCACCAACACAACGTTCTGCAAAGACAAAATTTGTTGTGGCCCGCGTCGGAAGGTTGCAGACTTTCCGAGAAATCCTCACCAGCTCTCCTCGTAGTTTCTTTAGATGTTTCTTGTTGCATTCGCCTGCACGGAGTGTGTATGCTGCACATGGCTGGATGAATGTGCCGTAGGCGTCCAGCTTCTGCCAGGGAGTGAGGAGAGATGCATCAATCCACAGGAGATTTTCAACCATCTTGACTGCCAGGGACTCCAGTGTTGTTCCTCGGACAAGGCAGGAATGTTGGTGCCTTGAATGAGGAAACTGAACTGGCTGTACCACGGGGCGCTTACGGCATTCCAGGGATAAGGAGGCCCACTTCTGGGGCTTGAACTTGAGCCAGAGTTTGTCAGCCATGATGGTTGCTGTGTTGAGTAGGCGTTGAAGACCTTTAACGTATTTACTCATGATGACCAGATCATCGGCGTAGGCCAGGTTGGAGACGGATTGTCCATGGACGACGGGGACGGAGTTGTTAGGCATCTGTGCTTGGATATCTGTGCTTGACTCCAGAGCAGATGGGCACTTCATCAGTTCAGCCGGAGGGGATGAGGAAATCTGTGCTTGCCCCAGTGTACACATCACGGAGAAGAGAGATGAGGCCCTCCGGGGCCCCAATTGCGGCAAGCACAGTGGAGATTGCATCGTGAGGGACGCTACCGAAGGCGTTGTGAAGAGACTTTTGGGTCCTTCGGGCGTCCTTCACGATGGATGATAACAGGAATGAATGTTCATAGCAGCCTTCGCCAGGGTGGGCACTCTTCTGGGCGTTGCTGATGGCACCATGCTCGATGGCCCACTTGGTGATCCGGTCGGAGAGGATGGCCATCAGCAACTTGTAGATGCAGGATTGCAGGGCGATTGAACGGAAATTCCCCGGGTCAGCAGGCTCCCCCTTCTTGTGGATGAGGGCAGTAGTGGCAAGAAGAGGAAACACGGTTTTCTCGAAGACATCAATTGAATATCGCCACAGTGACACGGAAGGCGCCGTCGGCTTGTCTGATGTGGCGATACTCCAGGCAATCCTTCCCAGGGGCAGAGTTGCTCATCCAGCCCAGACAAAGAGAGACTTCCTTCTGGCTTACAGGACGGATGAGGTCTGGACCGGACTCGCGGGCTTGGTCAGAGTTCGGGAAAAGGAGACCGGCATCGTTGGAGATGATTTCTGCATCTACTACACGGGCGGAGAAAACATCCTTGAAGAAATCGGTTGACACCGACTTGGTACCGGAAAACTTCACATCAGAGCCATCAAGAACGGTGCGCATGGCTCTCTTCTTGCTGGTCCGGTAAAGCTTCTGCAGACGGCTGGCCTCCTGAACATCAAACTCCGGCCCACGGCGACGATGTTGTTGTTGGTATCGCTGAGGTTGTGCAGGGTGGTGTGAAGGAGGGTGCTTCGTGGGCCCTTGACTGCCCCCAAGGCCTCCCCTGATACAGTCAGAGTAATAAATAGTGGATTTACTTAATAAAATTACGGCAATTGTGTTGCCTTATTAAGTAATTTCAACTTGTTAAATATTTGAAGTTGATAGAAGTTGTATATGTTGTATATGTGTATATATACTTTTACATACAATACACTTTCTATATGTGAGAGGACTGTCCCTACTTGGGGAGGTGGGCCTTCAGCCGAACAAGACACACAGGTTCGAATGGTTCTCTCTGCTTGTATCCGGGGTGGTGTCCGGGTTTTATTCCTCTGTAAGCACCTGCATCAACTGTTGAGAGTTGTGCAGGCGGTCAATAAAATACATACATTTTAATTTAATACAATGCAAGTGGATTTCCTTAATCAATAAAAATTAAATGAAGGTAGCTCCTAAATATTGTGTCTCTAATTATCAAATAGTTATTGTCTTGAATAAAGTAAATACATGAATGCGTGAGGATCGTGGAATAGCATGACACTGGGCAAGAAGGCATAAGTCAACTAACACACGGGGCCCACTAAACATCATCGTTAACACAAGAAACTCACAAACCCATGCCTCCAAGTCCAATCCCACCAACTAAACCCGAAGTCAGCACCCACCCATGCAGGCATCCATTAAAAGTAATAATAATAACACATACTTTATTTCTGTACTCCATGTGACAACCATCCATACGGTCACACCAATATACACACAACCATAATACGTGCACAGTATAAAGGCATGATCACATGGCGGCTGCCCGTGACATTGACACATGAACGATACTAATCTATACGGGATACAAAACACCTTAATCCCCGACGGACTTCTACATTTCCAAAGACGAAAATTACTCTTTATACCTTATCAATGTTTATCAAAATTACACCTAGAATAATCACGAGACCGTAGCGGTTACTTTGAGCACCCTTTAAATAAGTAAATAAATATGGAATATATCAAAAATGTGAGATTTAAAAGTGAGATAAGAATGGGTGTGTTTACCTGTTGAGAGTTGTGCAGGCGGTGAGGTGAAAAGGTCACGCTACCCCAAAGCCCGCGAAACCAGTATGTTAAAACAATAGAACGTGTAGTGGATGTTCGAACACAAGCAGATTATTATTGAATGAAACTTTTAACATGAACTATTAAGGACAAACACATAAGGAAGTAAACAAACGTCTCGGGCCATCGCGCGAGGGCGCACGGACTTAATGTTGCAGCGCAACGACATCCTTACATATAGAAAAATAATAAATTTTGACTTATTTTAATCTTAAAAGCTCTTGATAAGGCAAGTGAATGTTATCTCAAAATTATTAAATCTAAACATATCAGTGTAAACATGAATTTTGATAAAAAACATTCGTCAGTTATTCCCATTGCACTATGATTGCGATTGTTTTTATTAAGTCTACTGCTCAGTAGTGGCTTGTACATTGTATTTGTTTTCATACCTTATATATTTTTTTCCTTTTTTTTTTGATAAAGTGAAAAACTGATTTATGATAAGTCAAACTAACATTCATAAAACACTAAACTTTCAAACATTTAAAACAACTGAGAAATGTTTACATATGATAAAGTCATAAAAACTGGCTGGTTTCACTTATCTATTATTTCACAAAGTTATTAAGCAAGTTCCCAAGTTGAATTTGACAAGGACCTTCTTGTGGTGAAATGAAGAAGCAGGTTTAATGAGATGACATAGATGTAGCTCCTTCCACAAATCCACAAAAAGCGGACTTCGCTCATGGGTATGAGACACATAAGCACTGTATTATGATTCTGTATCCCACTCAAGCTTGTGAAATAATTACTTTTATGACTCCAGTACCTTTAATAACATGACACAGATTACACAGACATTTAAAGATGATGTGATTACAATTTATTTAGATGCCAGTTCATGGTTCCAAGGTATACACCACCTTCAGTGAGATTTTTTTTTTCATGCAAGAAGTATGTCATGACTTGAAATAAACTTGTTAAAAAATACTTTTGTCCGACATCTGTGTTGGTTTAATTATAAGATTCAGTATTATAATTTTTTCAATTTGGGCAAAACTAAACAACATTTTACACTGACAATTGAGCGTAGCTGTAAAAGTAACAGTTTGTTTTTGCAATGTAAAAGTAATTCTACAACAGGCTAAAGTAGAAATAAACATGAAACTCGCAAGGAAATTGTAAAAAAATATATATATATATGTTTTGACTTTTTAGAACTTCAAGTTTTCTTTTCGTTCAGATAAAAACAGTTTGTTTTTCTCATTTTTAAGTTAAAATCAGTAAAAGGGAAAATTTCCGCCATGACCATCTTTGCACCATGTAAGTCACATGCAAATCTGGGATCATCCCCCTCCCCAGTAAATAAGAAAAGTCATTTTAACTGTAATGTCTCTTGATGCAGGATACTGTAGGCCTACACTGCTATATTGTTTAAACATCAGTGAAACCCTTGGCCATCTTCTATGTTGTAGAATTATATAGTCGGCAAAGCATCCTAGTGGGTAGTGGAAACATCACAGACTATAACAAATTCTGCTTGGATTGTGTTTTTGACAATTTTCCAATAATATGGTTGGTATTTAGGATGAGCTAATGCGTGAGCTTTTCTTCCTCAAAATGTTCAAGAATAAATGTGCCTACCATTCGTTGTTTCCAACACGATCCTCACATTCCCTGTTGTCAGAGCCGGATCCAGAATCGTCGCTGTCTGATTCCCCTTCGGGCTCATACATGTACGGACGTGCGCAGAGTCCCTCCCTTTCCCTGTCAACTGAAAGCTCTTTTTGATTGACTAATCATCAGACAGGATCAGCGTAGTGTCATCTGCGCACATTGAGACCTTGGCCTCGGCCCCACCTGGCAATTTGATCCCTTCAAAATACTGACGTTGTACATACGGTGAGAAAGGAAAACATTTAACAAACGTAGTGAAAGCTCACCTAAATTAATCTGAGATGCAAATTAACACAAGTAAATTTGTTACGAACCATGCACAGCGTGTGGGGCCATATAGTGGCCCAGCTCTTACCAGGGTTGTCTCTTTGAATTTTGGGGGTAATTTCTCGGTACTCCAGTATTGCGGGCAAAGCGGTTTTTAATTTTAGCTTTGCCCAATCGCCGACATGATCTCCATGTTCTCAGAAATTTTTCATGACTTGTTGGTAAAATTTGGGTCTTTGGAAGCTGTGCTAGGATAGAGGGGTGAGAGGAAGCACCCCTGCCTAACCCCTCGGGTGAGCGAAAAGGGTTCAGATATATGGCCATTACAGATGACTGAACTTTGGATATCTGTGTAAAGAATTTGGACCCATTTTTGGAAATTTGGACCGAAGCCGAATTTGCCCAATACTTGCCAAAGATACCCCCAATTATTTTAGACAAGATCTTGTATCAACTTTTAACAATAAGATAGGGCGCCAATTATTTAGCTCATCGCGGTTGCCTTTTTGTTTGAAGAGCAATGTAATTAGACCGCTTCTTTGTGAATTACTTAACTTCTCATTCACGAAAGCCACATTAAGCACGTCGCATAGTTCTTGCCCTATCTCATTGATAAACGTTCTGTAAAATTCTGCGGGCAATCCGTCAGAACCGGGGGATTTGCCCGTATCCATACCAGACAATGCGCATGTAACCTCTGACAAGGTCACTGGACCCTCGAGGAGTTTTTGTTCATCCTGATCCAGTGACCTGTCTGTTGACTCCAAAAGGAAATCGATCTCACTTTGTTCGACTGGGGCGGCCATGTAGAGACCCTCATAGAAGTGCTGGCATGTTTCGGTCATTTCTACGGGGTCTGTTGTTACCCAGCCATCCCGGTCTTTAAGGCTCTGCATGCACTTTTGATCATGTTCATTCGTGCAAGGACCGCAAGTGTCCTCGCCAGTGATCTTAGTTGAATTAAAATCCTTGAAGGTATTCTGTTGTGCAAAGGTGTTACGCGCAATTTTAAGTTTGGCTGCGCATGCAGAGTCCCCATTATCCACTTTTCTTTGTAGCTGATCGATCTCCCTCAGGAGTTCTCTTTGTACAAGATTACGCCTCTTGGAGGCTTCAACAGAGAATGAAATGGCCTCCCTTCTAATTATTCCTCTGTCCCACCACTCGGTCAGGTTTTTGAAGTCGGGTTTCTTTTTATTCCACTCCTCCCAGGTGTGTTTTATCATGTTGCCAAAAATTTTGTTTGGGAGGTGTGAACTTCCAAAAGCCTTTTCCAACAGATTGGCTAAAGTTGAGTTGCGTAATCACCATATCATGGTCAGACCAAGGAAAGGCGACTATTTCACTCTCTGAATTACCAGCCAGTTCCCGGGACAAATAAATTCTTTCTATTCAGGAGGCCTTAGAATCGTCCGCACTGTGCCTCGTAAATCTTTTAGTGGTGGGAAATTGAGAATCGTCCGCACTGTGCCACGTAAATCTTTTAGTGGTGGGAAATTGAGAATCGTCCACACTGTGCCACGTAAATATTTTAGTGGTGGGAAATTGAGAACCGTCCGCACTGTGCCACGTAAATCTTTTAGTGGTGGGAAATTATCGATTAAGTCTTTTTTCTTCACAGTGCGCAGCAGTTCTTTGGCCCCCCGTAGTCCTTGATGATAGGTGGACTGGTTTTTTTAGTCTAGGCCTGGGTCAGTGATGCAGTTAAAGTCGCCCCCAAGAATGACGTGCCGCATACCTTTTGTGAATGATGGGCAGCTCTTTGTTGAAGAATTCAATCTTTTGGGCAGAACCATTGGGCGCATAACAATTGACTAATCTGACCCAGGTCTTGGTGCTAGGCAGGGTGACTGTGATGGAAATCACCCTGCCATTGTTGTCCCGTAGCTGGTCTGTTGGCCCCCAAGAATACCATTTAGAAAGCAAAATGGCTACCCCACAACTTGAATTAGTCCCAAAGGACCAAAAACCTTTACTTTGGAACAGGTTGGCCCACAATCTAGCTTCCCTGAAGCCGGAAGTATGGGTCTCCTGCAAAAGGAGAGTATCAATTTTTCTCCCGCTGCAGGAGGTGAAAACTTGTGACGTTTAACCGTTTTTTTTTAGACCATTTACATTAATGGAACATACTTTAAATGACATGTTGGATATAAGCAATAACAACATAAACTTTAGCACATAACACTTTTCCATAGTAAATTCTTAGGAAAAAAAACCACATTCATTTCATGTCCGGTAGATTTGTTCTCTTCCTGAAAGCCCGTTTCTTTTTCCTTGGCAAGACTTGGACGAAGTCGTCCTCTGTTGTATTTACTGGCGATAGGCTTGAACGTTGTCGCTTAAAGGGGGCCTTTGACAGTGTGGAGCCCCCTGAGTCGGAGTCCTCGGATATATCGTTTTGTTTGTGTAGTGTCTTTATCCATGCTCCGGTTTGTTGCTGTCGTTGCTCGGGAGTTACTTTGGTGGTGGTCGTTTTGCTTGTACTTTGTTTTCCGGGTTGGTTTTGGTCGTCGTCGGTGGTGGTGTCACTTAAGTTCTGTGTTTTTCTCTTTCTTTGTGGTTTTGGTGCCGTGGGTGTTCTTTTAGGTGTAAGGGCCAGCGCTGCTGTCGGGGCCGCTGTTTGTTGTTGGTCAGTAGGTTGGTCTTCTGAGTCGGTGCTACTCTCCATTTCGGGGGGAGGTGGGTTTGTCATTGGTGCTTTTCTGGTGCGTACTCTGTAGCCCTTAGGGCAATCCCTTGGGAGGTGACCCTCTCTCTGGCAGGTTTTGCATCGGAGGTGTTCGGGGCACTGTGCACCTCAGTGCCCTCTCTCCTGGCCATTCAAACATACCTCGTTTGGGCAGGAGAAGGCGACATGACCTTCTTCATTGCACTTTTGGCATGTTTGAGTCTGTCCATTATACTTCACGTGCAGGGTTGTTTGCCCCACCTTGATGAAACTTGGGATAGGCTTGGTGACATGCATTTGATAATGCCGAATTCCGTTGAGCCACTGGGGGTGAGAATTCCAATGGCAACGGCGGTGATTCATGATTTTCCCGTAAGTTGAGAGAATAGTGCTGACAGGCTCATCTTTCATTTCGGTTGGCGCATTGAACACATTGAGGTAACTGACGTTGAGTTGTACCGGGCTTATTTGGGTTGGCTTGTTGTCGATGTTAATTACTGATGTTCGGAGGGCTTCTGCTGCCCTTGTGGTTTTCATGGTCACGCACCTCTTCTTCTCATGGACATGCTGTACGCAGTGGACGTCGTCGGCGTTGAATAGCTGGTCGATCTCTTTGAAGATGCTGTCTGGTGTTGTCTTTGAAGTAAGGTAAATATCCAGGCTCAAGGGCCGCTCCAGCGCCCTGGGCGCTGCCATCTTGGTTTTAGTTTCTCCTTGGAAACTGATAGACAATTGTAAAACAAAGATCTCAAACTCTTTTTTTCAGTAGAAAGGCTAAGAAATATCAAATAATCTTAGCCAAAAGGCCGAGAAGCATTTTTCCTTGGCATTTTTCCTTGGCAGCGCTGGCGCTGCTGATCGTATTGAATGGCTGCACCAGTACACTGCCAAGGGATCCACTTTGCGTCTTTGTTGGAGATCATGTCACCGATATGTAAACAATGCATGGCTGCCATCTTGCTTTCCTGAAATGGTTCATTACTTGATTGTAAAAAGCTGGTCTTTCAAAGCTATTTGGTGCGTTTCTCCTTGGCAGCGCTGGCGCTACTGATCGTACTGAGTGACCGCACCAGTACACTGCCAAGGGGATCCACTTTGCGTCTTTGTTGGAGATCATGTCACCGATATGTAAACAATGCATGGCTGCCATCTTGCTTTCCTGAAATGGTTCATTACTTGATTGTAAAAAGCTGGTCTTTCAAAGCTATTTGGTGCATTTCTCCTTGGCAGCGCTGGTGCTACTGATCGTATTGAATGGCCGCACCAGTACACTGCCAAGGGGATCCATTTTGCGTCTTTGTCGGAGATCATGTCACCGATATGTAAACAATGCATGGCCGCCATCTTGCTTTCCTGAAATGGTTCATTACTTGATTGTAAAAAGCTGGTCTTTCAAAGCTATTTGGTGCATTTCTCCTTGGCAGCGCTGGCGCTACTGATCGTACTGAGTGACCGCACCAGTACACTGCCAAGGAGATCCACTTTGCGTCTTTGTTGGAGATCATGTCACCGATATGTAAACAATGCACGGCTGCCATCTTGCTTTCCTGAAATGGTTCATTACTGTATGTAAAAAGCTGGTCTTTCAAAGCTATTTGGTGCATTTCTCCTTGGCAGCGCTGGCGCTACTGATCGTACTGAGTGACCGCACCAGTACACTGCCAGAAGATCCACTTTGAGTCTTTGTCGGAGATCATGTCACCGATATGTAAACAATGCATGGCCGCCATCTTGCTTTCCATGTGGAGTATTCCTAGGCCCCCCTTGGACGGGGGGAGGAACATGGTGTCCCGGCTGACATATTCGGTTTTGTGCCCCCACACGAATTTGAAAATTTGGCTATTGATTTGAGCAATATGTTCTTTTCAGGGGGGCACAATTTCGGCAACGTACCAGATTTTTGATAGTAGGTATTGGTTGGCCACGGTTACCCTCCCTTTCATTGTTAGTTTTGTTCTGCTCCATTCCATGATTGTTGTTTTTATTTTTCCGATGACCTCTTTCCAAACTTTCCCGGGAAGGTCCCCGTAGCCAAAGTGAATACCTACTATCTTGACGCTATGCGTCCAGTCTATGTCAACCGGGCCGCTGGTTTTACCTTTCCATTTCCCTAGGTATACCCCCATGGGATTTCTGTCGATTTAATTTAGGCCCCGACGCATGCTCGTACCTCTGGATCTTCGAATTGTGTTCACCTTTGGAATTTATTTTACTTATTTATTTTTTTTTAAATTGCCTGTTTTTTTAAATATTCACTGCAGCAACCCTTTAAAATGGAGGAATGCGTAAGTTTAAAAAGAGCAAGAGGGTCGCACCAAAAGTTAGGTGGCCGTAGTACTCCAGTCCAGATTCGGCGCAATATTACAAATAAGCAAAATCAGTTTACAAACATATGTGTAGTTAAAAGATGGCTGCCAGGATCGATGTACATTATTTTTCCAGCCCCCTTACTGGCAGAACATTCTGGAGTGAAAGGGAAGCCCAGTAAAAGGCAAAATATCTCCCAGATGCATAAAAAGTGTCGCTTTTCTTCCGGATATTGTACATGCCTAGTCCTCCCTCAGCCCGGGACTAGAAATGTCAGTATAAAGAAGTTTAATCCAGCGGCAAAACACTGGACCAAACCCAAAACGTTCAAGGACTTTAAAAATAAAATCCCAGTTGACCCTGTCAAAGGCCTTCTGCTGGTCCAAAGAAATGACAAGACAATCAAGGTTCTTTCCATCCACATACTCCACCAGATCCATGAGGAGTCTGATGTTGTCGTGGATGGACCTCCCCTTGATGCCACAAGTTTGGAACTGACCAATTATGTCTGGCAACACTTTGCCGAGATGCATACATAGAGCCTTTGACAGGATCTTGTAATCTACATTGAGAAGAGAAATAGGGCGTTTATTTTGGGGGTTGAGTGGATCCCCTCCCTTCTCCAAAAGTGTTATGATCCCCAAACGTTGGGAATCACATAACAAATTTAAATTAAAAGCACAACGGAAGACCCCGAGGAGATCTTGACCAACCAGGTCCCAGAATGAAACATAGAACTCTTTAGGGAGGCCATCCACTCCCGGAGTCTTTCCATTGGCCATGCTACAAAGTGCTGCCTCTAATTCCGACAGGCCAAGTGGACTGTCTAAATCGAGGCAGTGTTCTTTGCCCAGAGATGTGGACAAAGAACTTAAAAATGGCGACTGCAGACCGGCCTCGACCGGCTCATCTGAATAAAGTTCTGAGTAAAAATCACGGTAAGTTGCCGTGATTTCCTCAGGATTAGAAGTAATCTGGCCGTCTTGACGATGGACAGATGAAATTATTTTTCCTTTGGCCTGAGCCGCCTCAAATCTGAAAAAATGTCTGGAAGGCCTCTCCCCATCATTGAGGTCTTGGACCCGCGAGCGGATCCGCGCCTCCTCTGCTTCGAAGGCATCCAGATGTTCTAATTCGTTAGTTAAAAAATCACGCCGGGCAAGCAAAGAAATACTTGACTCCCCGGCGTCTAATTGTGTAGTGACGGAGCGCATCTTGTTCTTGCTAAACGGCAAGAAAAGGATACAATAAATTGCATAATGCGGGACTTGACGTTCTCCAACCAGAGGAGTTCATTATCGAACCCCTCCTTTAGAGAACGCCAGCCCACATAAGCATTAATGTCTAACTGACCCCTGTACAGAGTGCCTCCTTCTACCCTTATGCCTATTACCTCATTGAATAAACACCTCAAGTAATATTACTTTGTTGATTTACATCAAATCCTTATATATATATCCTAAACAAGTTACTTGTGCACAGTCCCAGAAACAATTCAAAATTCTACGTCACCAGTAGTCAAGAAAGGAAATCACATAAGGAAAACGAGCTACATTTAGAAGAAAAATCTTGAAGTCCAATTTTTTTCAACTGGGACTTGCACAGACTCAACCATACAACAAAAGATGTAAAAAGTCTCCGATACTAGACTGAAAAACCTCTTAAAATTATCAAAATAGGGTCACATTCATCATGTAGTTGATGCTGTATTTTTGTTTTCATAGTGCATTTGGTGCGAGCAGGATATTCATCTAAACGAATTTAAATAAAGTTTCACAATGGCGGCATCCATGCATGGAAAGCATACACAACCAGAGATCATGAACAACAATGCAAAATAGAGTTATTCTATTATGGAATTTACTGACACACCAAGCTACAATGATTTGATAAACACTTTACTACATCTGTAAACTATCATTGTTAATCTTTATTATATCGCAACTAATACTGAAAAACAACAGCCAAAATGACAAATTAAAAAAACACCTTTATTTCTTTGTACAACTTTCGTTTTCATAAAATGTTAAAGGTCATGGAGGTCACAAAGGGCAACAAAACCTACCCCAAAATAAAGACAATGACCTGACAAAGCTTTTCTCAAAAATGTTTAAAAAAAAATTTATGATACTTTTTACTTGGATTTTTTTCTAATGAAAAACACACAATACATTTGTGTGTTTGAAATTTATGGGGTAGTTGTGTACAAAGTGTATGTAACTGAAAGGGTTAGAGAGCTACATGTATGGTACACTCTGTCTTCTTGCTTGGGGGCTGTCTGGATCTTGTGAAATAGCTGAAGCCTTGTGAGTGGCTGTTCTGAGTTCCCTCCTTTGAAAGCTGCTTCCATCTTGATTCTTGCCTTTTTCTTTGCTGTTTCCAGCTTTGTTTCCACTTGTTTGTTTGTTTGGTTTATTTCCATTTGCACAACTTGAAAATACATTAAGTAACAACAGTTATAATAGTAAAGAAAAATGTAAAAATTAAGGTACAAATGGAGGTAACATCCAGAGGAGGTATAACCCTCCTGTAGTGGAGTACCTAGACTGCTATAGGTTCAAAAGTTTATTAATTGCATGCAAAAATGCATAATAAAAATGAAAAAGAAAATATACTATCCCGAGGTCAACTAATAATAAGACTAAAAATGTGATAAAGAAATATAAGAAAAAAATATTAATGCCCTGCTGATTTTGAACATAAATGACATGAAAAGTTAGTGCAAAGAAAAATTTTATACTTGTCCAAATAAAACTCTTTAAGATGGGTAAGGAAAAGCTTCCTAGATATACCGGGAAATTCATTTCTCAGGCAAACAGGAAGGGAGTTAACAATTTTAGGTAGAAGTTTACGATAATTGGAAGAAACCACATCCACTCTACAAATATCAGCAAGACAGATAAGATTATCTTGTCTTGTAGCAAAAGGATGAAAATCCCGATTTAAATGAAAATATGAAGATGGACTTAAATTAACCGGGAGCAAATTGTTTATAATAATCAAATTAATGAATGGCAATTTGGACATTAAAAATATCCTCCAGCTTGAGAAGGTTATATTTGAAGCAAAGAGGAGTAGTATGTGCATTGTACTGGACATGGCACGCAGGAGGCCATAGTGTAAATAGGGATTAACTAAACTCTTATAAACGGCCAAACTGTCTTTCACTCTCAAAGTATTCTTAATTCTGTTGATGTAATTACATTTAGAAACTTTATTACATGCGAGGTTAATTTGCTCCTTCCAGAGCATATTCTTATCAGTAATAAGGCCAAGAAAAGTAGTAGAAGAAACCTTATTGACAATAACATGTTCTAGATAAAGTGAGACATCTGGTAAAAATCGTTCTCTTTGCTGCAAAGAATAACAAATATAGTGAGTTTTATCAGGATGGATTTTTAACTTGTTGGCTCTAAACTAATCTTGTAGTACCCTGAAATCATCATCACAAGGAGCAACACATAGGCATATCATTTACATAAATCAAAAATAACAATTGCCCTAGTGTAGAACACTGGGGTATTCCGCAAGCGATATTACAAGTACTGGATTTGACACCATCTAAAACAACAAACTTTTTACCATCATTTAAATAACTTGTTAACCAGTCAAGTGCAATTCCATGAATACCGTAACAATGCATTTTACATTAAAGGGTGTGATGATTGACAGTGTCAAAAGCTTTTTTAATATCTAGAAAAACAGCAAGAGAATATCAGACGGATCTTTGTTAACAGAATCAGACAGCACGAAATCCATATTGATTAGCAGAAAGTAACTCCTTGGAATTAAGAAAAAAACAAAATAAACGACTGCAAAAGTTTTTCAAGAACTTTGGAGCAGGTATTACAGCGTTGTAGCTAGGGCATTTTAAGTGGTGGGCAACTGAATTGAAATTTGGCCAGAGATGGCGAGCAGCGTGTCACGTCGTGAATAAAGGGCATGAGCAATGCCTCTATGGGGATTCAAGTGGCAGCACATTCAGAAGTTCCTTTTTCCAGGGCTAAATATTAACAATCAAATGACTAATTTTGCATTTCCTGCATTATTCAGGAATCACAATTTTAAAATATAATTTATAAATATATTAATAGAAAATAAATATTGAAGAAAGGTGATGCATTTGTGAAATAATAAAGGGTCTCTTGTCATATTGTTGGCAATACAGGCAGAACATGCCGGAACCAGGAACACATGTTAACCAAGGCCGATTTACTTTCCACTTCACGTCAAAAGCTAAGGCGCATTTCTGCTGTTTACTTGTATCCAGCGATGAAGTTGAAGGTGGAGTAACCGGCTCGATAGTCTCTGGTACAGTTTCAGTACTAACTGAAACTGTACCAGAGATATTGCTATCATCCTCCAATCTTTTCCGTTTTCCAAAGAAGTCGTCAAGTTTAACGTTGCGAAGCCATTCTTAAAATTTCCAGCGCGCTGTCAACACAAGTGAACCACGAATGAAATGAACGTGTTTACATGCCTACATCCGGGATATGCAAACTGGTACACTAGACTTAACACAGGTCGTCGTACTGTTGTGTGGCGATTCCGTTCAACGATAAACTACACTGTTTGTGTGTACATGTAATGCGTGAAATCCCCGTGTGACCCACGACTAGACTCTTAGTGCACTCTACGGTCCACCACGCGTGCTGGTCCACCACATGTACATGTACATGTACATACAATAACAGTGTACCAGCGCACTGTATGGACGCCTAGCCTTCGTTGTTAAAAACGTCGGGCACATTATTCACGAAGAAAACACAAGACATGCAAGAGACAAGTTACGTGTGAACACGTTCGTATTTTTATCGCTCGAATTTCCTGCTCAAAAGAATTGCAATCTGCGGTTAAAATTACAAAACACGGAAAAACATGACATTTTAATCTAGTAATGTGATCAATATCTGCAGTACTTTTCATTTTGTATTAATTTCTGGGGAAATTTTGTGGTGGGTGGCAGTCTATTTTTCAGCTCTGAGTGCCGGGCGGAAATTGTCAGTGCTGGGCGGGCCCGCCCAGCGCCGCCCACCGTGGCTACAACGCTGAGGTATTAATTAATGAGATAGGACGGTAATTACCTGGCTCCTGGGGATTACCTTTCTTAAAAACAGAAACAACTCTAGCTAATTTGTACATGTTGGGTAATTAAGTACCCTGTTCAAAGGAAGTAGTACAAATATTAGATAATGGAACAGAAACTAAGTCAATAACATCCTTTAAAATAGAGTTACTATTTTCATCTGAGCCGGAACTATTTTTGTTCTGAAACTTATTAACAATTTTGACAAATTCCCCTGGATCAGTAAAAATAAGAAAAAATGCATTAGGAGAAGAAGTTGCAAAATTAACATAATATTACAAACATTACAATATTACAAATCTGGAACAGTTCTGGAAGTAATGTCCCCTACAGAACAAAAATGTTGATTGAATATATCTGCAATATCCTTGGAATTCAAGAATAACTCATTATTAAAAATAATACTATTGATTTTAGAAGGCAATCCTGGTGTTGGTGTGGGGGTTTCCTCATATTCTTGAGATTCACCTTAGGTTTGTTTGTTGTGATGGCTTGGTTGAAAATTCACACCTGGTGTGTGATGTAACTTTTTGTGGATGTTAGTTTATTAATGGGCTCTAGTGCTAAAAGTTTCACGAAAAATTTCAGATAGCTGTAGTCAAGGAACGGGTGTTTCGTTTGCAAACTCTTCCCTGACTTTGAGTGACATTATTAATTACTCTTATAGTCAGTCAATCAATGGATGTTCTGCCTGTGAAGGATGAAGGAGATGTTGTTCTTGGAGTCTTGATCTAGAAAGTTGACATATGTACCTTGTATTGCGGCCACTACAATGCAGTAGGCTGAAGTCTTTGTTGTTGGATGCATCAAGGTCTTCCTAACCCTGATAGCCTGGTTGATAAATTTGCCCTCTTATTTTCTAGATTAATCTCTTTTGGGTTGGGTTAAACTTCAGCTGAGAAGGAAGTGTTTGGAAGGATGTAGGTGTTGATGACTATAACCCTCCCTTTCATTGTCAGATCAGTGTTGCCCAAATCTTTGATAGCTCTTTCAATTTGAACAATTTACTTGTCCCAAACTTTCTTGATTTTTGTTGATGTTGGGCAAATATTTTCAGCTGGAGAATACTGTTCGAGAAAGACAAAGATGGGAACTACCTTATCGATGGGGACGGTCCACCATTTTGGCACATTTTAAAGTTCAGAAGATCTTTCGTCTTTCTCATGAGATTTGCCCGTGCCTCCCAGCAGAGGAATGGGACTTACTAAAAATAGAAGCAGACTTTTACCAGATCAGAGACGTGATCATGGTGGTAGACCTACTAGATGAGGAAAGGTGGGAGCTGAACAAGGGTGGAATGGAAGAGATGGAATTTATTGAGCAACACTTAATAACTGCTTGATAATGTCTTACATCAGCTCCTTGAAAACCTTGAAGGAGATCAAAACTCTTTGGTTGTATTTCCAGCAGTTTTTATGAGAAGATCATTAACCTCTCTCTACAGCGATCAAAGCGTCAAGAAGATTCTTGAACATACAGTTTTGATCTTTTTCCTTCCTTTCAAAGTACGACCCAATATGGCTTCTCCTTATTCAACACCTTGACTCTTTGATTCAGCAGAAGTGCAATTTGAAATTCAGAAACCTTTTTGTGGACATACAGTTTAGAAATAGGTTGAGTTTTTTTCTTTTGAGGATTTGAGCTCTGCTGAAACATAAATACAAATTTCTTACAAGTACGCTAGGTTTGATTTCTCCAGAAGTCTGGACAGTGTCTGGTGAGGTAGCCCTCCCATTTGCAGATTTTACATTTTGCAGGATTTGGGCAGTTGGTTCAGGGTGGGTTTTCTTTGTGTGCTTGGGTTGTTGTCCAGTGCTTGGGTGTATTTTAAGTAGTTGATAGTTAACGGGTTGACAAAAGTAGTTGTGAGGTTCTGAATACAATGTGGACGGACAGACAATGTCTGAACCAAATAAATAGTTTTAATTTGGAGTTAGGGTAATTATCCAGTTGATGATTTTGTCTGGAAACAGGAAAAATTTTCAAATCTTTCATGGGTTTAAAAAATTGAAGTATCAACACAACACTTACAAACAACCACATACAGGACAAATAGAACAAAAAGCAGTATTTATACAGGGCTCGAATTTGGGGAAAAAATCCACAAGACCGCAGAACTTTTACTGGACCGGAACTTTTTTTACAAAACCAAAGTCATGATCTCTTATGAGAAGAAAAAATCCAAAATGCAACAAAACACTCCAAAAGTTAACTTGTTTTTTTCATACTTCTGTGCATGTGCAAGTTTTTCACTTGCAGATCGCTTAACAGGCAGTTTGGGCTTTGAAACCTCTTCGAGAAATTTCCACATACCTTCTTTTTACACGACGTTTGCTGCCATAGAAAAAATGAAATAAGATTTGACAAGACAACAACGTTGTCAAAATTTAACATAGGAAGCATTCTTGCCTCCTTCTTTAGTTGTTTGAGTCTTGAGTCAGCCTCTGTCTCTTGGTGTTTGTAGTCCATGAGTTTAGGGCCAGTTTTGTAAACAACAGTGAAGCTTTGATGCCTAACCTATGTATTGTGACATGCGTTTTCCCATAAAGTTTCCCCAGATTGAAATCACTTAGAAAGGGTTACTTTTGGAGTAGGTGCTTCCTTTTTGAACTCCTCCTGGACCTCAAGGGATGTGATAAGTGACTCCTCTAGCTGGTTGATGGGGGGGGGGGGGGGGGGCTTGGCTGCATGGGATGTAGCTTGATGCTGTTGATGACATTGGCTCAGACTGCTTGATGGCAGGAGGCGTGCTTTGTTTTTTTAATTGCTTTTTGAAGTTGAAGTCTTGCTGAGTTTTGTAGACATTTTGTCAAAGGCTTGAAGTCTGTTGTAGCAAGTGTTTTAAGGCTATAGTACAGACGTGGTTTAAGTACCAAAAGTGTAATCCATTGTGCTTGAATGGCGGGTGGTTGGGTGGTTGGTACACTCCTTGTGATGAATGCAGGGATTAGTGTCCGGTTGCTTGGTTCCCACAAAAAGTGAGGGAAAAATGAATGGGAAATTCTGGATCATGTGGCTAGTTTGTGTTTGTTTTCTTGCAAAAATGGTGAATTTTCTCCTTCCAAATTTGGAAATATGAGAATAAAATGTATTTGTCACATTTCTACAAATATGTAGAGTAGTGTTTGAAAGTATGAGCCAGATTATCTGTTAACTTTTTACACAGCGTGTGTGGCCACATTGGGGCCCAGTCCTTACCTGGTAGTCATTTAGGGATGGTCTCTCAGGACTCTAGTATTTGGGTCAAAGTTGTTTTAAGTTTCAACCTTGACCAATCGGTGACATGATCTCCGTTTTTTCTTACGTTTGCCGTAATTTGCTTGTAAAAGGATAGTCTGTTGAAACTGTTCAAAGACAACTCAGTATGTACACGGTTTCTAAATACAAAATGGACAATGTAGATAAAACGTTGTGCTGTGTGTTGTACTGTAGCTCAAAAAGACTTGCACAACCACCGTATTTATTTAAAGAAAATAAGCTACCACCAGTACTCAAAAGAAATACTCTAAATCAGTACAAACCTTGAGATTTTTCTCAACTAAGCTCAGCACTAATTCATGAAAATAAAGCGGAATAGAAAGGAAATGTTGGTCTGGGAAATCAGGTCGGGTCCCCGACCTTAACACCAAGGCTTTTCCTGAGCTGGCCCAGGATGGAAGTTGTTGTGGCCTGCTTGTTTTCGTACTTTGCTTTGTTTCGGGCTAGCCACGCCACCATCCTGAACCTGCTCAGGGCTCGTACCATTTCTACTTTGATTTTATATACACGAATATCCTTCCTCTCCTTCTACCAATACTTCTCTCAACACTTTCTTACATTGCATCAATAGCCAATAATGATCTACCAATCTGGTAAAGCAAAATAAAGATCTGAAATATCACAGAATTTCACAATAATTGTGAAGAATTGGCCAGTTTTAGATTAGGAAGGACAATTCTAATAATTATTATTAGAATTGTCCTTCCTAATCTAAAACTGGCCAATTCTTCTTGGTTCCTATCCATCATGTAATTGGCGCCAATTATGCTATTGGATGTGTACTAATAATACTGATAAAATGAATACATTTAAATAAAATATAAAATTAAATAAAATACAGCAACAATGGATACATTCTACACATTTTGACTTCTTGCACCAACACCGAAACATGCCACTGCTAAACAGCACTTTCAAATCTTTCATGGGTTAAAATAAATGAAGTAACAACACAACACTTACAAACAACCACATACAGGACAAAATCGTTCAAAGAACAAAAAAACATTCATTTATGTCTACTTCTCACAACTAAATTAAACCACTATGAACACATTTTTCCTAGCACCTCTCCTAAAAGTGATGGGAATAAGCAAACCTCACGCTGTGCGGTTTTATTCTACAACCCTTGGTCAGTCGTGCAATTGAGGTCTGTTTTACAAACCTAAAATAAACACTCCATCGGACAATTCACAGGACAAAAAAATTGTGTTTGCACTGTGCCAGGTGAAATTGTTTAACTCTGGCTCTGGGGTTTTGGTCCTGCCAGGTATCAACTAAGTCATGACACTGCACAGTGCGGGCAATTCTCTAGCCCACTGTATATCTTGATGGGTTTGGGTTTGGTCAGAAATGCAATTGAAGTCATCCCCGAGGATGATGTGCCTCATACCTCGGGTGTCTAGTGGGAGCTGTTCCATGAAAAAGCACTGCCTTTGTATTGGGTTATCCTATGCGCAAGAAGTGATGTTTCTGAATGAGTTTTAGAACCCGCAAGAAAGGCCACAAACCCTTTAGCATTAAATTCTTTGGCTATTACAACTCGGAGGATTGCACGAAACAATGCCTCGTGTAGGCAGGCTATAGTTATTGTCTAGTCTTCAGTCTCAAAAAGACAGGTTGAATCGGGCGACGCCCTTATCTCTTGGATGGATTGGGTCTAGCAGGGCCCGACTGTCAGCCCACAGTTTAAGGTTCCGGAACCCGCGGGCCCAGGGTTGGCAATTGGGCCTGGTCCCCCAGAGGACAATCGTCCATCCGGGTGGGGCGTCGCCTTATCAACCTATGCTTTCATAAAGGAACTGAAAACGAAGAGTGTGCCTTTAATGGCCACTTGTGAAAGAGTACTTAGCTCATTGTCGGTGAATTTCACTCCATAATATGAAGACTTACGTTGTAAGACTGCACCTTGGTCGACACAGACCTTACGTTATACCTAATATGTATGGCTTGAGTGTTTAGCAATTTTGCGAGGACTCTTGGAGGGGTCGGCAGGAGGCTGGGTGGGTGGCACGCACTGATTCCCCTCGTCCCACCAATCTAACAAATTGACAAATTTGGTTTTCTGGGTTTTCCATTCCTCCCAAAGGTCGGTAATGGAGCCCTTTAATGAACTGTCCTCAAGTAAGGACGTGTTCATTCGCCAACAACCCCTCCCCGTCTTTTGAATAATACTGCCGACTTGTGTTTTAACCAAGTCATGGTCGGACAAGGGGAAAGCGATTATCTCGTTGTTTGAACCAACAGACAATTCCCATGACAAATAAAATCTATCAATACGGGTCGCTCTGGTGCCGTCACCACTATGCCACGTAAACCTTTTTAAACCTGGATGTTGGACGCGCCACACATCCACCAGGCCAAGTTGTTTTATGGTACGGAGGAGTTCTGGACTCCCCCGTGTACCCTGGTGGTTGGTGGCCGTGTTTTTAGAATCCAGGCCCGGGTCAGAGACACAATTGACATCGCCCCCAACGATCACATGCCTCATGCCTTTTGTGTGCTGCGGCAATTCATCTTTAAAAAAGCGTTGTCTTTCAGCTGGATCATTGGGGGCATAACAATTCACAACTCTGACCTGGGCCTTGGAATGTGGCATTGTGATGGTGACACCAAACGACCCGCATTGTCACGCAAATAGTCCGTTGGTCTCCAAGAATGTCTTTTGGAAAACAAGATGGCTACGCCACAACTGGATCTTATCCCGAAAGACCAAAAACCCTTGTCGTCAAACTCTCTCTCCCATTCTCTTGCGTCTCGGAAACCCGAGGCATGGGTCTCCTGCAGCAGTAAAACATCGCTGTTTTCACTGCTGCCGGAGGCGAGAGCTTGACGGCGTTTTACACTGTCCCTAAGGCCATTTACATTAACAGTACATAAATTTAAATTATACATGATAATCATACAACAACAAAGCACAGGAAAGAACATATTATTCATTTAAGGAATTAAATGGCAGTTCAATCCCTAAAGGTTCAGTGTGTTTTGTTTTTCCCTGATTTTCCTTTCCTTCCTCTGGTTGTTGGTGATGACAACGGGGAACGAGACCTATGCCGTTGATGGGACGCATTTGACACTGTTGAACCGTCAGAGTCGTAGCCCTTGCTCTCTTTTGCTGCTCTCCGTTGTTTGAGGTCTCTGGCCAGGTCCTTGAGGATTGTTTCCCCGATTTCCTCCTTGGGGGGGGGGGGGGGGGCCTCGGTGGCTGGTGTCGGTGGTGCTTTTTGGACCATAAAAAGGGGGTCCAGGTGTACAGCCTGGAGGAGGGTGTACCAAGTTGCAAAGGAGAGGATGATAAATAAATCACCTCAACTAGGCGGAGCAACAATATTTTCACTCGAATAAAAACTGCAACTTGGTACTTAGAAGACACTTTTAGCTTGATGCATAGAACAGTCTATAGCAATCAATTTCCATGGCAACCACAGGGAGGTAATGTCTTCAAATTCTGCCGCAGGATGTGGAGATTTGGCTACGCTTTACCGGGTTTCTCATTAACATTACATAGATTAAGTTTACACATAATCATAAGTAGTATAAACACATTGTAAAATACCATAATTAGAGTAAATAATTTTGAACAGTTCCCATAACCAGCGCTAGTAGCTGGAGTATTCATGGATATCTTTTCTTGCCCTTCTTCTTTCCTTTTTGCTTTTTCCTTTGTGGGGTTGCTGTTTGTGACCCCTCGCTTTTGGTTGAGATTTCTTGAGCACTTTGGAAGGAATGTGGTGATTCAGAGGTTGAACATAGGTATCTCTTACTGGTGTTGGGAATGGTGGAGTGGTCGGAGTTGTTGAAAAATAAATAATACTAAAAAAATTTCATCACTTTTTTATTAAGACGCACAAGGTTAAATCTCTTTTTTGAACGTGTGTGGCTCTGAAAAGAGCCGTTTTGTTCTGTTTGAAGGATGGTTTCTCTCCTTCCTCAGGGTGTCTTCTTGAGCTTGTGGAGCAGGCGATTATGTCGGCCACGCTCTGAGAAAGGGCCGCCCAGTAGAAAGCAAAAAACCTCCATGAGACCAGCCTCACCGCACAAACACTTCATTCCTGAAGCATAAAATGCATCACTTTTTTTGCGAATATCGCACATGCCCAGACCACCTTCCGCCTGGGACTGGAAGAGTTCGGTCTTACCAGCCCAAACGAAAGAAAAAATGGCCTTATTAATGACCTTCTCAACAGAAGGGGGCAAATGGTACACTGGCGCTAAATAGAAGAATGGTGATAAAAATAAGGTTTTGACCAGCAATACCTTACCTAAAAGTGAGAGAGTTCTTCCCCTCCACCTGTCCAAAGAGGACAGGAGAGAAGGAATTCGCTCTCTCCAATTTCTCGGGCCCATGTCCCCCCTGCCCACCCACACACCGTTGATCTTGATGGGATCAGTGGTCCACTGGATAGGGACCAGCTTGGGCAGATCAGAAGGCCATGAGCCCAAGACTAAACCTTGGATTTGGTTAAATTAAGGCGAGACCCACTCGCCCGCTCAAAACTCTCGACAATCCCAAAGAGCCTCTTTAAGGATCGAAGGTCCCGTACAATGCAGGTAGTGTCATCAGCGTACTGAAGCACCCTGCACTGTAGGCCGTCGGCCCCCGGGATTGTCAAGCCATCCAGGCGAGTGTCGCCAATAACAGTTTGAGCAAAGGGCTCAATAAAAAGGACATACAATAGGGGAGACAAGGGACATCCCTGTCTAACTCCCCTAGACAATAAAAAGGGCAATGAAATATGCCCGTTTACTAAAACAGAACTAGAAATATCAGTGTAAAGAGTTTGATCCAGCGACAAAACACTGGACCAAAACCAAAACACTCGAGGACTATAAAAAGAAATTCCCAATTGACCCCAATTGACTTCTTGCATCCTGATAGATAAATGATGGGGCTGTCCCATTCAGTGACGCTCCAACACTGTTGACTTGAGATATACACACAAATTTGTAAATTAATTTTTTACAAGTCTTATGGGTAGTGTCGACATCTGGGTATTATGTTTGTAATTTTGTCAGGTTGACAGGGGTAGTTGACAAACATAAAAGGGACCAGAGGAACCGATTGACAATTGTGTCAATAAATGGATTTTTATGAGACCGCAAGGATATTTTTCCAGATCCTCTCTTTGTAGCAATAACATGTTTTCATGCCTTCTTGGCAATCATCAGTTGCGTGTGGGTGATTCTATTAGAATCTGTGGGTCTCATGTCTCGTTAAAGACATCATATTTCTGTAATTTGCTTGGGTTCAGGTAATTGTAATTAATCAGAATGCGGATATTTAATCCTGAATTGAGTTTTCAGTATATGTGACCTGTTCTTCCAATAAGGAGATTAGGATGTTTAATGTTTCGTCCGGGTCTACAAAACCCGAATCATCAGGGGGTGGGGTGAGCTGTTGGGGGGTTTGACCCCGGTTTAGTTTTGCTCTGATCAACTTTTCCCTAATGTTTTGATCTTTTCTGTACGCAATGAAAGGGGGATCTGGAAAGATCTCCGAAAGTATTTCATTGTTGCGTATTAGAGACCATGTTGTTTTATGGATTTGTTTAGGTCACTTTGGTTGATGTACGGGTTGTATTTTGTACTGAAAACCAGTGGAGTTTTGCTTTCCGTTTCTTTCTGCTGTTTGTGAATCAAATTTGATCGTTCTTTGTGTGATACCTTTTCTGTGATTTTGCTTATCTCTGAGATATCATAGCCTCTTGCTATTAGCTTTTCAGAGAAGTTGTTGAACTTTGAGTAGGAAATCGTCTTCATTGTTTGTGTTTCTGGCATAGCGGAGAGTTTCTCTGTATATGAATGTTTTGAACACATGTGGTGGGTGTGATGATGTTTTGTGAAGGTATTGGTAGGTTTCAGTGGGTTTGGTATATACTTTTGTGTCCAAAATACCAGTTTGACTGAACTATTACCTTTGAAGATTGTTAAGTCAAGGTAGTTGATTGAAGTATCAGAGGCCTCAAAAGTAAATTTGAGGGTTGGGTGTATTTGATTCATGTCGTGGATGAGGCTCTTGAAATTGTTAAGGGTGCTGTTAAAGATGACAAGTATGTCGTGTCTATAGCGCCACCAGGTGATGAGCTGTAGAACCCATGGCGCATCCGATTTTTTGGAGGTAGTAGTTGTCACCGAAATGGAAGCAATTTCTTCCTAATATCAGTTCCAATAACTCCCGGATGTAGTTGGAGGGTGGTTTTGTGATAGAGTGCAGGTGGGTGGTTCGGTAGAGGGCATTGCAAACACTGTTTATTGCTTCCGTTTGACGGACGTTTGTGTACATTGAGACAACATCAATACTTGTTATCAGAACATTTTGTGGAAATGTGGCCTCTTTAAGTTTTCGCAATATGTCTGCGGTATCACGGACATATGTTGGTTGGACGGTAACTATCGGAAGAAGGAAATAGTCCACAAATTCTGATATTTTGGCTGTGGGGCTTGAACATCCACTTATAGGTCTTCCTACCAAAGGCGTGCTAGTGGGTGGTATTTAGGTATTTTCAGGAGAAAATACGTAGTAGGGCAGTTGCCTGGTTGTGAAAGTGGATCAAGATAGGCTAGGGTTTGTTTATCGATGAGGTTGTTTCTATACATATTCATGAGTAGCTGGTGGACCATTGTGGTGGTCGTTGTGTGATATCTTGATCAAGCTTTGTGTAGTGCTCGGATTCAAGATGTCTGTAACCTACTTCTAGGTCATCAGTGCGGTTCATTATGCAAATGCCTCTTCCTTTGTCGTACGGTTTAATTACGATATCTGGATTATGGTTCAGTTTGGTTATGGCTGAAATTTCTTGTTGTCATTTCTGAGCTGATTGCGCAATCGAATATGAGCAAATTGGTACTTTGTGGCTTCCAAATAATTTTGGAGTGTCGCACATTGTGTTGAATTTGGACGCCATTTTGAAGGTGGTTTGAAAGGTTGAGCCTTGACAGGTTTGTTGTACATTATAGGAAGGCAATTCTCATTCTTCTTTGGAAGATATTGAAATCACTCAGAAGTTTTTTACAGGTGGGTTTAGCAGGAGTGGGAACAAAGTTTAAACCTTTTCCTAAGGCGACCTTCTCTATTGTGGAAAGTATTACCCTGGATAGGTTTGTTATGAAGCGTTCACTTTCTTCTGCCAAATGTTTAAGAGTGCTACTCTTGTTGAACCGTTTAGTTTTGGAGCATGCGGGGGAAAAGCTATTAGCTTTTTGTGGGAGTAGTGTACTCGTTTATCAAACTTTCGCTTAGTCATATTGGAGAGAGAAGAGATATAGGTTTATTGTACAACAGTAATAATATATACTTGGAATTACCGTATTATATTACTTTTTAATTGATGGTTAACGATACAAAATCTATGTCTCTCTTTGGAAGATGGGGGTGGTCCTGAAAAGGACCGGTTGGTTTGTTTAACAAGTTTTTAGGTGTCCCGTTTCTCTTGGTTCCTTTGCCCGATGTTCTTGGTTGGGTAAAGTAGCCGAAGAGCTGTGTTGCAGTCCGGAGTTCTTGAGCCTTGAATTGAGCTATCAGCTTCAATCTTGCCTCCTTCTTGGCCGCCTCTAGCTTGTCCTCAATCTCTTTGTCTTGAAAGTATATTCCTCTATCGCCAGTTTGACAAGAAGTAGCGATGCCTTGGATGTTAGACGGTTCCAGCTTTCTGTGAATGATGGCTGGAAGGTCAGGCCTCGGTGTGGGTGTGGCGGCTTCGCTGTGTGTTTGAAGTACGTTGGAGGCTTATTGGTTGTGATTGCCTGACTGAAAACTGACAGTTGTGTTGTAATGTGGCTTTTGGCATCTTTGAGTTTGTTCACTGGTTCTGCCAGAAGTGTCACAAAATTAAAGTCAGTTTCAGACAGTCTAGTTCGAGGTACAGGGGTTTCAGATGCGAATTCATCCATGACGTCGAAAGAAGTGACCAATGAATCCTCCAGACAATCTTTCAGGGGTAGTTGACCACACTGTATGTCACTGCTGGCTGAAGATGATGCGGGAGACGGTAGATCTTGGGTTTTTGGGGCTTGAGGTAGACCAGGGCACTATTGTAAAGCGCTTAGAGAATTAAGTGTTAATTATTATTAACTTGGCTTTGGAATGGCGCTTGAAAGACTTACTCAATTTGGTAGACATGATGTCAATGGCGTTATTGCCGTGGTGACAGTGTATATCTATCAACAAAACCTTCTTGCATTCTTGCTTGCACCTGCGCTTTTCACCTAAAAGTTGCGACTCAAGACCCTCGTCCAAGTCTGCAAAATGGAGTGTTCCTGCAGAGCCATCTCATGCCATGTCATGAAGTGATCTGGATGTTGCTCAGATGGTTTGGGGGTGAAGTTGTTGCCATCTGCATACTCAAGTAAAAATGTTTGAATTCTTCAATATTGCCTCCATAGATAATGAGAATGTCATCTCTATAGCGCCACCAAGTGAGAATGTGTTCAGCTTGTTGGAGGATTTGATTTTCGAGATCATGGAGGGTTATGTCACATATTTCTGGACTGGCTGTGGAACCCATGGCACATCCGACTTTCTGTAGGAAAAATTAATTTCCAAAATGGAAGCAATTTCTTCCAATTATGAGTTCTAGAAGAGTTCGGATGTGAGAGGAGTGTGGTTTGTCAATGGTATATCTGTGGTTGTTTTGGTCGAGAGCATTGCATACGCAATTGATTGCCTCTGTTTGGCGGACATTTGTGTACATTTAATAATAATAAAGTTTGCTTTATGTGGAGCAGAATACTATTAAAAAATGACACAGTTACAAGTGGTTTAAATCTCTCTTTGGAAGATGGGATGGTCTTGAAAAAGACCGTTGGGTTTTAAGGAAGTCAGTGACTTTCTGTTCGCTTACGCTTTTGGCCTTTCAGTGGTGCCTGTCTGTTCCTTGAGAAGTAGTGAAAGAGCTTGGTTGCTGTGGTTAACTCTTTCTGAGTCTTGAAATGAGCCTTGAGTTCTTGATCAGCCTTCTCCCTCGCCGGTCCAAGTCTTGTGTTGATGTCTTTCTGGAACTTCTGATATTGGTCCGTTAGCTCGGCAAACAAAATGCACACCTTTGCCTCAAGACTTTTCCAAGAGTCCTGAAAAGAACTCTCGTAGGTCAAGAGACGGTGTGGGTGTGGTGGTCTTGCTTGTGAGCTGATGTATGTTGGAGCAACTTTGGCCTTGACTGCTCGAGTTAACGAGTTGATCTGTTTGTCAATATGAGCCTTAGCGTGAGTCAGAGTGGAGACGTTCAAAGCTAAGGATTTGACTAGATCGAAGTCTTCGGCCGGAAGTTGCTTTTTGGCTGCGTTGTGGCGGTATTCTTGGGACCTTTCGGTAGAGTGTTTTCCAAATCACTTTCCAGTCGGTCGATAAGTGATCGGTTCCCGCAAGGTAAGGATTCGGTTGAGGCTGTCGGTGAAAGGTCCAAGATGCTCACCGTGCAGAAGGTTGGAGATCTTGATCTTGATCTTGATTCCGGGCTTGAATCTTGAACTGGAGCGGCAGGAGACTGGAACACCATTGGGCTAGAGAGGAGACTCTTACAAGCAGACTTGCTGATACTGAAAGACATGTTTGTTGATGAGCGTTGCCCCAGGAGACAGACTGTTTATGTCTCTGGTGCAGACATGTGGCAAGTCACAATAGCACTTAGTTGGGCGTGCTGAGAAAAAAGTCTTCTAAAAATTCTTCTAAAATGTGCTTAATACGTGTAACCCTAAACCATTTCTAAAAGAGTTACCAAAGAAATGCCACTACAACAGACAATTATAAACCCCTTTATTTAGTTAATAATGATTTTCTCTTCCACTAGGGCAAAACCAAGATTTAATGTATATTATTGTTTAACCAATAATTCAAATAATGGCGTGGCATTGATATCGAATCCCAAACTTTTAATGCACAGCAAGATGTTCAAAGCCGTTTTGGGAATGGGAAGAAAAGGCTACAACCTGGGTGTACATGCACCTAGCCAAAACACAACCATTGTTAATTACCAGCATTCCCAGCCATGTAGGATTAGTGAGGATTAGCAGTGGAAGTGTCAATGATAGCCTGGCATGAGACAACTCCTTTGTTAGGTGTAAACCCCAGTCAAGTAGCACTCCTTTTGTCTGTTACCAGAGGTTAAGCCTAAAAGACTTGGCCCTCTGTAAATAAATCGTTTTGGGCAACCGTTTGATGGTTGCCGAACCGGCCCTAAATGGACTGCATGCCTTACCACTCGCAGCCTCGAGGCACTCTGACGCATCACATGTCAGAATGGGGGGCCCATTCACCCCCTTGCGGGAGGCGCAGCCGACAAAGTGAAAAGGGGTGTCACCAACGATAGGGCGGTCGCAGTTGAAACAATTCACCTGCAACTCCCCATCGATGGGTCCACCTAGTTTGCCACATGTGAGGCAAGATGCCCTTGGAATTTTTGCCTGGAAATTGTCCGAATTTCCAGACTTAGACTGGCCTGAGTCCGAGTCAAAAGACTCGGACGACTTAAAACTAACCTCTCCGTCCGCAACCGTTGAGAGTTGTGACGAAGAGGGTGTAGTGGTAGAGGAGGACTCCCCACCCGAATCATGAGAAGAAACGGATGGGGAGGTTTCATCAGCCGCAGATGGTTGTGGCGGCTGACTCTCCTCTACAGTTAAAATCCATCTCTTAGAAGGATTTACACGGTTTGCAAAGGATTTGGGACACCGCTTAAAGCTGTGTCCCTCCTCCCCGCAAACCATGCACATGACTTTACTGGTGCACCTTGCTGAGGGGTGCCCCAGAGCTAAACATTTGTAAAATTTTGTCGTGTTACACACGTTGCCAGAGTGACCCGGTTGTCCGCATGTTCTAACCTGCCCTGGGTGGGACAGCCATGCATTATGGTTCCCGATGCGGAGAACCGAAGGAATAGACTTGACACCCGTCATGATGTACTGACGGGTGCCGGTAAACACGGAAGGCTCATCCGGGTAGGTCGTAAACCTACCCTTCAGAACCTTCCCATATTTGGAGAGAATGGACCTCACGAAATTGTCGTCGAGGTCTATCTCGAGAAACTTGACTGTTACCACCGTAACCGAGCCGAGAGAATGTATTTCACAGCCCTGCTTGGTGGCAAAAACTGGCCCGAAACGTTGGGCTAGGGCAGCAGACTTAAAAGTGACGCCAAACTGCAGCCTTGGAGCAGTTGCAGGGCCTCCAGGTGGGACCCAACATTCACCCCAACTTCCTCCAACGCTCTAAACACTTCCCCCGGCTGGTTCTTTCCCGCAATCTTAAGCTCAAAAGCCATGAGAAGAATGGCCCATTGTGTCTAAATCTAAGTCTGTGATACAATTGAAATCCCCTCCAGTAGCAATCTCCGCGGACCCTGACAATGGCGCTGTAACTGATCGCTGATCAGTAGCTGCCTTTGGCCAGGGTCGTTGGGTGCGTACATGTTTATTATGCATATTTTCTCTGTGGTGTTTTGAATGCTTGCTGTGATTGAAAGAACTCTGCCGTTATTGTCTTGCAATTCATCAGTGAGGTCCCATTTTCTACTAATAGAAAACAAAATGGCGACCCCTCTACTAGTATTAGTCCCGAAAGACCAATAGCCCCTACCACCAAATTCTCTGGCCCACGCCCTGGCCTCCATGAAGCCAGCAGCGTGGGTTTCCTGCAACAGTAAGACATCGACACTCTGACTGTTACAGGAATCAAAATTTTGACGGCATTTAACCTGATTTCTCATACTGTTCACATTAAGTGTACATACAATACAGTTTAACATTAGAAAAGTAATAAATGTACTACAGTGAAATAAACACATTTCCATGACAACGAATTAAGGAAAAATAAAATCGTTCATTTGAGGTCTGGTAGAGTTGTTTTCTTTCTAATCGCCCGTTTCTTTTTCCTCGGGAGGACCTTGATGAAGTCGTCCTTGACTGAGTCCACGGGCAATGGAGAAGATAGTTGGCGTTTGAAGGATGCTTTTGATAAGGTTAACCCTCCTGAATCTGATTCCTCAGATAGTTTGGGCTGTTCATGGTGGTTTGTGATCCAGATTCCAGTTTGTTGTTTCCTTTGCTTTTTCGTTACTTTGGTGGTGTCCCTTGTTGTCGTCGCTGGTGCTGTTGCTTAAGTTCTTTGTTTTCCTCTTTCGTTGAGGTTTGGGCACTTGAGGTGTAGGGGGCCACGTTGCTGTTGGGGCCGTTGTGGGTTGTTGTACGGTAGCTTGGTCTGTGGAGTCTGTGTTGCTCTCCATTCCTTCCTCAGTTGGGGGGAAAACTCATGGTTTCTTTTCTGGTCCTATTCCGGTATGACTCCGGGCAGTCTCTGCTGGTGTGTCCTTGTCGGGCGCAGATTCTGCAAGTCGGAGGTTTGTCGCACTGGTTTTCTCTGTGGCCTTTTTCCCCACAGTTAAAACAGGTCTCATTGGGGCAAGAGAAGGCAACATGGCCTTCTTCATTACATTTGCAACATGTTTGTGTTTGTCCAGTGTACTTTACATGCAGGGTTGTCTGGCCCACTTTGAGAAAACTTGGGATCTGCTTGATTAGATACATTTGGTAATGGCGGATTCCGTTGAGCCACGTATGGGGTGGGAGTTCCAGTGGCCTCGGTGGTGATCGAAGATTGAAAATGTTGACATACATACGAATTGAGAAGGGCTGATTTGAGTAGTAATAATAATAATATTAAAAATTTATATTGCGCCCCTTATATACAAAATGATCAAAGGCGCATAACAAATGTTAAAATGCACAGAATGGAAGAAAGACACAAAGAATAAAGACTGGTCACCAGGCCAGTGCCCAAACCACAGTATGGGGATACGTCTGTCCCGCCAACAGAGAACTAAAAGTTACTTATTACAATTACATATAGGCCTATCCCTGCTGGCAACGGTAATGTTTTGATCTTTTCAGGAGACAGACGCCTCTAACCCTACCTGTAAAAAATCTAAACTAACTGGCAAGGCGACCATAGAAGAAAGACAAACAAAAATAACAAAAGAACAAGACCAAAAACACACTAAAAAGCGGCTTTAAAAAGATGGGTTTTTATATTACATTTAAAAGAGGTTAGTTTCCGTTCGCTACGTATATGCAACGGTAGCGCATTCCAAAGCTTAGGGGCTGCCACAGAAAAAGCCCTATCACCAAATGTAGCCAACATTTTACCAGTGGGATAATCTAAGAATAGACCATTATTCCCAGACCTAAGTTGATATGTAGGTACTTTCCGGATAGAAACAAGATCCTGTAAGTACTTTGGAGAAAGGCCATGAAGAGCTTTAAATGTCCACAAAAGGATTTTTAAATTAATCCTGTACGTAGGCAGCCAAGTAATTGACGAAGTACAGGTGTAATATGCTTAAACCGGTGTGTATTAGTAACAATTCTGGCTGCGGCATTTTGAACCCTTTGTAGTTTAGCTATTTGTGACTTTGGCAGACCATACAAAAGGTTATTACAATAATCAAGGCGACTGGTCACAAATGCATGAACTAGTTTTAAAAGAGAGTCTTGTGTTAAGAATCGACTAACGCGTCTGATGTTGTGTGGAAGAAAGCTGCTGAGCAAGCCTTGTTGATGTGGGTATTCATTGTAAGTTCAGAATCAAACCATGACCCCAAATTTCGAACACATGTTGTAGGAAGAACTTTAGCATCGCCTATCATGATGTTGGAATTTTTAACTTTCTTCAACTGCTGCTTTGATCCGATGATCAAACATTCACTCTTAGCATCATTAATCAGAAGCCGGTTGTGCAACATCCAATACCTTATGTCCCTGATGCAATTTTCCATTACAGTTACAGCAGCTTGACAAGATATATCGTCAGGTCTAAAAGATAGATATAGCTGAGTGTCATCGGCATTACAATGAACATCAGGCAGATGATGCTCAATGATGTCAAACAATTCAGAGGCATAGACAATGAATAAAAATGGTCCTGAGCAAGAATTGACAAGCTGTTTTACCTGTGACTCGGTCAATGGTATGAAACTATCAAACAAGATGCCACTGGACAATGTTTCAGATGTAAACGAGAATGTTCTGTCAACAGAGGTTGAAACTTCCAAGTCATCAAGGTTAGCATGAATATTAGATATTTTCTTTACAAAAAAGCTACCATATCATTAGCAAGAGTCAGTTTATCTTTAAAAGGTGGAAAGAGGACGTCATTGCTATGCCCAAGCAGCTTTTTAGATGCTCTAAATAATTTCCTCTGGTCGGAACTTTCGATAAAAGCTTTGTAAAAATTGCAGCGAGCTTCGTTGAGAAGAAAGGTTACCTTATTTCTTATAAGCTTATAATCTGAAAGATCAGAGCCATGTTTGTTCGTCGCCACTTCTTTTCTGCACGTCCTTATCCTTAAGGCAGAGTTGATTTCTTGATTAAACCAAGGTAGACGGGGCCTAGCGGTGACCATCTTGGACTTTAATGGGGCATGTGTGTTGAAGGTGCCAGCTAGTGTAGTATTGTACGCTTTCGTAAGCTCCTCAAGACCCTGAGGAGTGTCCCTGCACAGCCTAGAAGAGACTAAGTCACTTTTCAAGCAGTTAATGTTAATGGATTTAATATCCCTATAAACAGTTTGTTTAACAGGAAAAGAAGACTTGTTTTGTTTCAAGTTGCAAATAACAGAAAAATGATCAGAGATAAGATGGTGAGGTGTCGGGGGGCTGTTAAGAACCATGTCCGATTTCCTGGTAATAACAAGATCTAGTGTGAGACCCATCTCATGAGTAGGCTTGTTAACATGTTGCTGGAGACCCATGGATTCAAGAAGTGCTAACAAACATGTAGAGTTTGGATCCTCAGATATGTCAACATGGATGTTAAAATCACCAGTTATTAAAACTGGTTCAGGAGATAAAATAATGGATTCTAAATAATCGGCAAAATCAGTGATATACTGATTAACTGTACAAGGGTGGCTAGCTGAGTATGGTGGCCTGTAAATGAATGGGTTTCTTGTCTATGTTGACGACTGCTCTGCGTAGGGTTTCTTTTCTGCTGCTGCTGCTGCTTTCAGGGTGATACACCACTTCTTGTCGTGTACCTGCTGAAGGCAGTGGACATCATCGGCGGAGAACAGCTTATCCAGCTCCTTGAACATACTATCTGGTGTTGTCTTCAGGTGGATGTCAGGCTTAAGGGCCGCTCTAGCGCCTTAGGCGCCGCCATCTTGATTTTTGTTTCCCTTTGGAAACGTCAATGCAGGAAAATTCGTAGAGAAGATCTCAAACTTTTAATTAGGAAAGGGCTAAGAACAGATACTAATTTTTGATTTTGGGGTTGTTATAAAACAAGAGACCCCTGGGCAGGGCAGTCATGCTCTACCTTAGTGTCGTGGGGTTTCGCTCCCCCCTGCCCATACCTAATAAATGACAACATCAAGGATAAAAATACAACCAGAAATTACGCACAAGCGAAGACAAGACTCTAAAAAAAAAAACTACCGACGCTTAGCAAGGCGACGCGATAGACGGGCCCTCTCATTGCACAGTGCTGCCCCACCACACACCGATCAAAAATCAAGTGAGACCCATAGTCACCAACCAACGCCGGAAACCCAAGCCTCAGGTCACAGTGATACAAGGTGGAGACTTCACAAAATCCCCGGCAATTGAAAATCTGACGGCGTTTAACCTGATTTCTCAGAACGTTTACATTTAGAGGACATACGTAATCATGATACATAATCATAACAAAAAACGCTAAATTGAACAATAACATGGTTGTAATAGTTAATTGTTTATCAGGTCTTGACATGTTCATGGTCATCGCTTTTTCCCCTTTCTTCTTTCTTGGTTCTTGCCACTATGGTTGGGAGTCCGAGTCGGAGAGCCATGCTCTCCTCTTCCTCCTCCCCCTCTTGTACACCATGGGCTTGAAAGGTTTGGCCTTGTCAATCGCAGCCTCGAGGCACTCTGACACATCACACGTCAGAGTGGGGGGCCCATTCACCACCTTGCAAGAGGCGCAACCAACAAGGTGAAAAGGGACGTCCTCCACGATGGGGCGGTCACAGTGAAAACAAGTCAACTGTGACTCCCCAACGAAGGGTCCGCCTACTTTGGAACACCCAATGC
The DNA here is from genome assembly GCA_023634235.1 of Pisaster brevispinus. Taxonomy (NCBI): domain Eukaryota; kingdom Metazoa; phylum Echinodermata; class Asteroidea; order Forcipulatida; family Asteriidae; genus Pisaster; species Pisaster brevispinus. The sequence goes on along the minus strand of JAMKCF010000015.1, from coordinate 11,486,851 downwards.
AGGATGCCTTCGGGTGCTCCACATAAAAATTGTCTAAGTTAAAGTTGTCCGAGGCCGGGTCTGCAGACTCGGACGTCATTGTGCTGACTTCTTCGTCCGCAACAGTTGAATGTTAAGACGGAGAAGTTGGGGTTGAGGACGACTCCCCTCCCGACTCACTAGAAGAAACGGTTGGGGGAGTCGCCTCAGCCGCAGATGGTTGAGACGGCTGAGGCTCCTCCTGGTGAACAGACCATCGCTTTGATGGATTAACACGGTTGGCGAAGGATTTAGGACACCGCTTGAAATTGTGCCTCTTTGGTGTTGGCCCAGTTGATTACTTCTTTTCTTACCTGGGCCTCAATTTGTTCGGGGTTTACTTCTGACCAAACCCTAGATATCGGTCTCCGGTGAGTTGGTTTCTGAGTGGGGGAGGTCATGGTGGCTTTGCAGGGTCATCACCGGAACTGTATACTATTCCCGTTATCATTCTCCTCGTTGATGATGATTCTGTGAGTCTTTGGGGACAGGCTCTTGTTGCATATGATATCCCTCTTATCCACAGCCCCGGCATATCACAGGGTTGGGACAGTCCCTAGCTCGGTGTCTTTGAAAGAGGTGAAGTGTGTGCAGGCAGCGGCCTCATGCCCGGCTTTGCCACATCTCAGACATGTTTGTGTTTGTCCTGGGTACTTTACAAGGAGCTAATACTCGCCAACCTTCAGATTGGACAGTATCAGTGCCAAGAGTTCCATCATCACTTGGTGGTGCCCTTTTTTCCATGCCGGATTTTCTTGCCAATGGCCCCGTCTTACTCCAATGATTTGGCCAAATCTGCCCAGTGCTGAGGTGACCCGTCTGGTAGCTCAAAAGGGGGTATTCATGATGGTCACATATGTCACTGTCCGCTTCCTGCAGGTGTGCTGCTGATTGTAGTGTCACCAATCTTGAGCGAAGCTCCAATCAACTCTGTTTTGCAGCTTCGCTTTTCACGGTCACGGTCCATTTTTTCTGGCTGTTCTGTTGTAAGCACCGTACCTGGTTTGGGATACTTTCTTTCATCAGCTGAAAGACTTTCTCGTATTCTTTTCTAGAATCCAGGTCCAACATGATACTCGGCTCTCTACTTAAAGAAGTCATCTTATTGTTTGGAAATGTTCTCGTACTTTTTGAAAATCTTAGCTAACATCTTTTGTGTTTGGTTGTTTCACATTGTCCTGACCCCTTCTCACAGAAGAAAGGCCTGGGTGAGAACTGCTACCGTGTTGTTTTCTGGCTTAATTTATGCACGGCAGCTTGGAGTTCGGGGAGGAGGTGTTCCTCCCCGGCATCGACCCGGATTCGCAACCGATTGAGCTCTTTCAGGGCTCCCTTATATTCAGAATGTCACTTCCTAGAAGTATCAGCAGAAAACGAGATAAACCGCTCTTTTGATTTGGTTCTTCTACGTTTTCCATTTTTGCCATATGGCGCCAATTGTTTTCTTGAAATTTGCTTTGTCAAGAAAGGAGGTGTTCATCCATGCGGCAGAAGCCCCTCCTGGTATTTTGGATTTGGCCGCGTTTGTTGCACCATGGAGGTATAACAAAGCAAACTCCCACACATGACACCAAAATATTGTTATTTTGACATTCGCTTTCAATGGCAAAAGTGTTTCTAGTTTATCAGAGTAAAAAAAATCGCTAAAGTACCTGTCTACCTTTTCACTGTCATGAAACTGTCCTCTTGTGGCGTGTCGTGGCCGAGTGGATAAGATCACTGGACTCAAGCTCTGGTGTTTCTGATCAGCAGAGTGTGGGTTCGAGCCCCGGTCGTGACACCTGTGTCCTTAAGCAAGACACTTAACCATGATTGCTTCGTCCTTCGGATGGGACGTAAAGCCGTTGGTCCCGTGTGTTGTGTAACGCACGAAAAAGAACCCAGTGCACTTATCGAAAAGAGAAGGGGTCCGCCCCGGTGTTCCTGGTTTGATCGGCTGCATATTGCGCCACAGCACCTTGTAAACCATTACAAGGTGCTATGTAAAGGAGTAGGTCTCATACTTCAAACGTAGCCCCAAATACCTTGCAGGAAATACTGAATGTTAAGCGCTTAGAGGCTGGCCTGCAGTAGGCGCTATACAAATACAATATATTATATTATTATTATTATTGTCTGGCTGGGATGAGGATAACCCTCTTCCCTTTGAAGATGGTTGATCAACCAGGTCCTTCATAGGAGTGTGAAGCAATAATTGTTTATTTCCTGGCGTGAGACACCTTGCTACCATGTGTTGTTATGCGCTTGTTGCATTGCTTGGTCCAGGGGGCAAGTTTTCATCTGGTGTCCATTTTGTCCTAGTAGTAGGCTAATTACTGATGCAATCTGTATGAGAGCTGCTTTCTCATAATGACCACTTAAAATGCTGAAATTTCCACAGGTTATGTGCTTTATGTGCTTTATTGAAATGTTGAGGATTATCCCAAAAATATTTTATGGTCTCATTATGCTAACTACAAAAAGCTATGTTGCAATTGTGTCATGGGCAACAAATATTATATATAATAAGGTCATTATTTGTCAGTTACTTATCACTAAGAGAAGGGTTCGCCCCGGTGTTCCTTGTTTGATTGGCTGAATATTGCGCCACAGCATCTTGTACACTATTACATGGTTCTATGTAGTAAAGGAGTAGGTCTCATACTTTGCATACCTTGAAGGAAGAAAATACTGAGCACTTTGAGACGCCCATCGGGTGTGAAAGTGCTATATAAGAACTATGTATTACTATTATGTATTATTTTTGGTGATTTTTTAATAATGTGGTAATAATGTGGTAATTCCACGTGTGGTCACAACTTTCAACAGAAAAAGACAGTTTCCAGTCAATGTTAAATTTATAAGAGAGAACATTTTTACAACAAACTTCTTTTAAGTTTTAAGAACACCAACTAACTCCAAAAAGATAGCATCGATCATTACTATGTTATTGTTTTCTCATCCTAGGTTCTCCTCAAACTCTCTCATTTCCAGTGAGTATTGTTGGTTTAGACAAATTGATTTATGGCATTTGAATTGAAGGATGTAACTTTTGATCTCTTTAGGCTGCTATAAATTTGACTAAGCAGTAAGGTGAAGCAAGCTTACCATACAACATGTTGTTACTGTCAGAGTGAACTATGTTTGTCTCATTTGTCTGGTTATAAATAATGGCCGTGTCAGAAACAATTGGCTTCAGCTACAGCTATGACCCATTTGGCTGCAGCAACAGCATCAAAAATAGGACTTTTTAGCCTAATCTGGCCATAGCCCAATCTGGCCATAGCCCAATCTGGCCATAGCCATTACTGAAACCATCAATTCAGAACAGCCTTGGGTTAATCTGATAAATAATCTTTTGATAATTGTAATAATACCCACAGTTATGCAAAGAAAATGGCACTGGTTAAAAGTGAACAGGTACATGTGTATAGACGATTTAAAATAATGTTGATTGTCAGTTAGTCATTGGTTACTTGGCAAGTAATATTGTCATATCTTCTCCATGAGTACTGTGTAGATAGATAGCAAACTTCTTACAGGCGAGTCTTTCAGCAAAACAACCAGAACATCTATATTTAAATATGGAAGTTGAATTGAAAATACATTTATATCTTGTCTGTGTTAAAGGCAGGGTATACTTTTGGTAATTGTCAAAGACCAGTATCCTCACTTGGTGTATTTCAACATATGCATACAATAACAAAGCTGTGAAAATTTGGACTCAATTGGTCATCGAAGTTGCAAGAAAACAATGAAAGAAAAAACAGTGCTCTTTACCAAGTACATTTTTATGGTCATTAAATTTTTGAGTAATTACCAAAGGTATGCCCTCCCTAGTGCATTTCAAAATTGTCTTACACTGTTAGAAAAAATATGTATTGATATTCAAAATGTGAATTCCAATAAATGTTTAAGTCATTGCAATTGAATTGTAGACGTACACATTGTACATTGTAGCTATACTTGGTTATGTACTTACCAGACAAGGCAATGAGTTGATGTCATTTTCATTTAGCTAGCACCATACACTGCTGGAATAGCCTGTGCAATGTATTGTGCAATTGCAAACAAATAATAACCTATATCTTTGCTCACAAAACCTTAAAAAATGTATTGTGTGGGGAATCCAGCATGAGTCATGAGAAACTAAAGACACAACTTATTTTTGGTCACCTCAATTGATTGTTTCTCAACATTGGATAGTCATGAATGTAGAAAGTTGAAATTCAGTCCTTGAATAAAAGTATAGAATGATATCCCAGAGTAACATTAATCATATTTATATTAAAGGGTTTAATTTCAGTCTTTTGTTGTAAAATTTGACTCAACTTTATCAGTAAATACTTTTCAATTGTATAACAATTACAAGGATGAAGGGCAATAACAGTGATCCCAGTAATAGTAATGTCAATTATGTAAGACATCTAAAATGGTAAAGGTCTTGGGTTCACAGCCCACCTGCGTGATCGAACTGGATTTTTTCATATGAGTTGGGAAGAAAAATGAGTATTCAGTGTAAAAGGGCATTGACCAAATTTATTATTAAAATTGTTTACTTGAAAAGCACTGAGTATTACAGGCCTACTTATACAGAAATCTCGGTGGACCAATCCTCTTAAGAAATATTTCTTTGCCTAAAATGCTGTTTTGGAAATGACATTTGAAGATCCAGAAATCTCATTACCTTAATTATATTGGTTACTGATTTCTGGCTAGGAGGAATGTGCATCAAATTCATGACAAATTGTACGGCTGTGCATTTTTGTGATTATTTGGACTAAAGCGACCTGCCAATATTGATTCATGGGTTGGTTAGCTGGTCTGTTATTAAAATCTGGGGTGTATTTTTCTTGTTTGTTTTATTTACTTTTACTGAACTCTTTAAACTTGTAGAATGCCACAAGCCAATAATCAGTCTTTAAGTGTTTGTACCGAGTTAACTATTGGCTGGTCATATTGTTAACGGGTACCAGGATTTGAAATTACATTGTTCAAATCTTTATTGGGAAACTTCCCTTAATACTGACATATCTGTAAAGAATAGTATAGACATTTTGCAATGTATGAAATTTGGTACAAATCTACAGTCTATGTTATTGAGATATGAATAGTATATTTATATAGGAGCTTAAAGATTCCTTGGTTCCACTGTGCCTGGAATGTTGACAATAAATATAGAAGAAATCTGTGACGAAACCTGTGTCACTGTTAAAGTGTTTTCTTGCAGTACGAACCCCTGATATGGTTAAATTGTCACAAGTTGATATAATTGTGGACAGCAGGGGATTTAAAATGAATATTCCTCCCTACAACAATGAGGTTGCTTCATGAGCAAGACCATTGGAGTCCCATACCTGTTTAGTTGGACTATTATAGTGTGAACGCTCCAGGGCTTAACTCCATTATCAACACCTGCTATTGTTTGTATATATTAGGTTCACTGAAGGTGGTAAACTACCCCTCCAGCTATATGCTAATTGAGGAGATTAACTTTACATCCAGGGAAGGGTATCATGTTATTTAATTGCACAACTATTTGTAAATTTAAGACATTGATCTATTGGTTATGTCATGGTTATTTCGGGTTTTGACATAATGGAAAGTTACTATATTATTATTGCACCACCATTATGACATACATTTGTACGTAGGCAATGGGGCCTAATTTCTTATAAAAGGGGTTAAACTTAGTAATTGAGGGTGATCTTCCATGTAAACCTATACAGAGCAGTACTTGGCCTCTGTGGTCACCATTTTAATGGTATTGTATAATAGTGACTTAAGGAACGAATAAACGGAGCCTTGACTCTTTGTGACACCGGAACTTAACGTTTGGACAGTTGTTCTTACTTATGACTTGTCTTTTACTTTAAGACCACGTAATTACCAGACCCTGAAGTTTAGTCTAGTATGATCTCTGAGATTGTGGCCTACAACCGCAGGACGCGACGCCAAGGCATATTGGGAACACTGCGCTACCTTTAGGTGTTTTCCGAGTCTAATAGCCGACCGAACGCTCGCGTCACAATAGTCAGGCAGCATCTGGATATTTTTTACCATGTAGGACTTTTCTCCATGCTCTTGATGTGGCATGAGGTGATGCGATGGTACCTTTGATGATAATGCATTAAACTTTGCACACAGTGAGTTGACTATAGGGCCATATCACAGATTTGTTCTAGGAAACATTTTGGTAGAATAACAAGAAATGTTCAAAATGGCTGGCATTGCTGGTTAATCTACCTATATTGTTTCAGTGTGGCCCAATAGCCATGTCTTTCTCATGACATACTCTGACTGTGTAGCAAATTCCATGATCGTATGATATACTAATCAAAGGCACAACACCCCCAAATATTTCCCCTTTATCTGCCCCACTAAAAAAGTGTCAGTTCACCAGTCGGGGCCTTTGTCTGCGGGGCCCGCTTTTTTGCCAATAAATCTGTTTTTGTTTTGTTTTGACTCTGGTCTCTATTCTCAACGACTGTATGGGGATCCGTCTCCAATGGAATGGTGGACTCTCACTATATAAGGACACACTTTAAAGTCAACATTAACCATTTCTCAGTTTAAAGTGTGTCATTCCCATGTATTTTATCAGCCTTTTAGAAAAATGGTTTATATGTAAACAGCAACCAGTGATTTAGAAACAGGGTTGACCCCATCCAATTAAACAATAAAACCAGTATTTCCACCAGTCACTCTGCATTTTGGAGTCTTATGCACTTATGAAGTACCAAACCAACTTCAACAAGAGCGCTTCTTTTACAACCAACATTTTTCAAATTCTCGCTCTCAATTTGCCCATTAAGATTGATTTGTTTATAAAGTCGACAAAGTCAACGACTTGCATAAAGACACGTACAGGCCTTTTTAAAACATTACCAGAATAAAATGCTACAATAGCTTTTATGTAGTGGTTATTCTACTCGAGGTTCAACGGCCTGTGTGAACAACAGGCTCAATTTCACAACGATTAATGTGTATCAATCTTAAGTGCTGAGCAAAGTGTGATTTCACACAACAAATCACTACGGTGAATATTAGTGCTTTGTGAAATCGAGCCTAGTGTCTGCACTCTATGTGTGACCCAACGTAGCTGAACCTTTAATTGGGTCCAATGGATATAAACTTGTTATTGATAGGAAGTTTAAGTAAAAAATAAAATACTCTTGGGAGTAAAGGCATATTAAGGAAAAACAAATGCTTGAACTCGTGATAATAAGTGAAGTTTTACTGTTCAGCATTGGTTAGTTAAAATGGTAGTAAATTCGTCATACTTCATCTTTCCACAGCCAATTATAACAATAGAGAACCGTGCATGTTCATTGCAGACAATGCACTAGTGCATGCAGAGCAAGCCGTAAAACATGGCTTGGAAATAAAATCGCACCGTTGCTGAAATCTGATACGCTTGCAGAGATTGCCACCTGCAAATCTGCACGATGAAGAAACTTATCTTCAACTGCAGATTGCAAGCGAAATGATTTTGTGGAACTTAATAAACGCTAAAATGGTGCTCCTTGCAATGTCTCAATAGGCACCTTGCAATGTCTCGGTAGGCTATGCCTATATCAAGTAAAAGCAGAGAAAGAGTGCATTTTTAAGAAAATGGCGGATGAGTATCAGCGCGCAAATGGCAGTCAATTCCTCAAACTGGTACAGCTGCGCCTGTACTGCCGAACGACTCACAAACGTTGCCGTTTTGCATTCGACTATTTTGTTGTTTCTTCTAAGGTTGCCCCAGACCCAGCCTCGAAGTGTGACCATCAAATATTTGAAATCTGATTTGAGGAACAAATGCTTTTCTAGTAAAAGTATTTGCATTGTTTTTATTTATACGGATGCGAGTAAATGCTTAGTTGAATTTGTAGTAAAATCAATTCTGTGGTGTTTTTTTTCCATTTGAGTATTGACCCCTTGGCCTATCATCAAACTCTGTGCAACTCCCAGTATGTCCTTGTGAAGCCAGCTACCGTGGCAGCTCTGAGGTCACTGTGAGGTCGCCGGTCTTATCGCAAGGCGATCAGTTATAACTAGCAACATTTAAACGGTACAAGCTGTTCATTGTTGATGGCCCGGTTGCGGTTTGGCTTCTCAAAGTGCCCAAAGTATTGCACGCTGTTCACACCTACTGACTACTTCAGCAGGATGGTGTGAGGGTGTTTTCATGAGGCCAACTATTGTATAGTGTCTTTGGAGACCACATCTATGCGTGGAGGGATTGTGTTCACTCAAAAAAAAAACTTAAACAAAATAAACATGCAAAAACTAACGTTTTGCATGCTTTTCACACCTGTAACAAAATAATTGGCCTCTGACATTTCAATCAAACTTAACGAAATTCTTGTAGTTAAATAGAAAACTAAGCAAACGTGTTAATGCTAACTTGGTGTAGCCTTCATCAAAATGAAATAGTTATAAGTTATAGTTAAAGTTTTTCACAGTAAAATTTTACCCAAATTCTTAGCAGGATTTCTGTTTCTGCATTTAAGTTTGCTTCTGCTTCTCATGTGTTTATTAAAACCCGGAAAGAACCTTTTCATTTGATAAAGTGCTCCGGTCATGTTATTTGTATTCCTGTGTCTCAACGTTCAAATACTCTTGGAATTTTTTTTTGAACATTATGGCCATGTCACACAGGGCAAAATTTTCAGGCAACTAGGAGGCAACCAACTGCAGTGCATGCAAACTGAACACTCTGGTAGCACAGGAGTAATTTTTCATACTATGTCTTACAATCCACAAGAAAAATATGTGAACATTCAGATGTGAATGTCCTTTCCTCTTAGAGATTGCCTGGAACTGGTTGCCTGTAAATTGCCTCGTGTGACATGGGCCTTAGGTTGACCTATAGAACAAATATATGAATCGCTGAAGAATCATCTTGACTCGAGTCTTGCTTTGACTTGAGGGACAAATGTCACTGGAATGACAGCCTTCTTATTGTTCTTTATCCTCGATGCAATTTAACATCCACTATTTTAAAACCCTTATCATTGCTAAAGTTTAAGAATGAGTGGTTATTCGGCAGGAAATTTCTCATCCACCCGCTGTGAACTGGACGCAAGAAAAAATTAATGGAGTTTAAACTGAAGACGTTATAACTAGTTACGTCTTACACCAGTCATTGAGATTGCCGGGTGCGATGGTGTGATGGTCTTCCACGACAACTGACCCATTAGCGAGTTCAGAACTGAGCGCTCGGAAAAAGATCCGCCTAGCTGCTTTTTCACTTATTGTTTCAAAACTTATTGTGTCAGTAAGATACGGAAATTACTGAGCTCTCCACCATTCGGATTAAGATCTTGTAATCTCCTTAATTCATTTAGGATGATTCACTCAAAGAAGAAGAATAGGCCTTACTCATGCTAATAACTCTATTGCTGAAACCTGCTTAATTCCGTGGGCACTGACATATTTTACCTTAACTCGGCAACCTGTGTCTAAAGAAGCGTAATCGACGAGTTCTACCTCAGTATTCAAAACGTTACAAGCAATTCTTTGTCCCATCCATGATCAACCATAGTTTAGTTTGGTTGACTGGCGGGTTTTGTTCTCGCATTCCGTTCACATTCCAATTGCTGCTCATTGCGTTAATATGTTTTACGTATAATAGTCGTTGCTTTCCCGCCCCTCTTATCACATGACATTCTCGGGCCATTGTTTTCCTTGTATGGGGTGTACGCCTACACATATTCAAGCATCACTTCAGGTCTCGGCACGTAAGTAAACTCCTTTCGCAACTACTAACTTTTTCCAAAATGTTAATTATGTCTCAAAAAGAAGAGCACGATATTGATCCTGTGGATATCTTCAGCAAATTTAAGGACTGGGTCCATGAAAAATTAATTCCGAACACAAAAGGAGAATCTTCCTTGTGAAAGAACTAAAAACGAGGCGAAGGAGCTCAGCAAACCCAGGTATGTGGCTCAGAGTGAATTTTGCGGGCTAGAAATCACATTGGACAAAGGTTGCATTACTAAAAACAAAACTCGACTCGGTGCGATGAATGGTTATACCGCCCTCACTTGACACAGGAGAGGCCAGTCAGGGGCCACGAGCTCGAGCATTACAGCATGCGGAACTACTCGGCCCACTTTACTGTTACTGTTTACACATGTGCTTCGCGCGAAAAGCAAACTATGTCACTTCGAAATGTCGGAGCCAAACTTCGGGGATTCAGTTGAGCCACCTCCTCAGGAATGGTAGTATTTATTTATTTACTAGTGTACACATTTAAGAAGACCTCTGAAATATGGATGGTCGTTGACATCCACGCAGAGGCCCAGCGTTGTTTCTGCTGTGGTTTTTAAATTGATAGATGGGCATCAACTTCACTGCATGCCCCTAGTCCTAGTGCTGCCTCTCGGCCACCCAGCTGCACTCCGCAGACGCAACACACCAAACCCACACGTTAGTGTACATTGTACATGTACATACATCATACATGTACATATTACAGTGTTTACACTGTGGTGGTATACAGTGGGGTTGTCACTGTCACTTTGTCAGTGTCAGCCACTACCACACCCGTCGGACCTTCTTTTTGGGTGTCACGAGGCTTGGATGGATAGGCCAATTAAATAGGGCCAATCCACTTTCAACGTCATGTTTGTTTTACATAGTCTACAGTACAAGGAACTTACTCTATCATATTATGAGGGTTAATAACACCCCAATTATAGGATGCTTACCGATTGATATTAATAAAGTACTTTACTTTACTCTTTCTTTGACTTTAGTAAGTATTAATTGTATAAATTATTGAACCTTCACTCTTTTAGTTGTACCATATATGATGTAGCAACTTGTATTGTATTGACTTTTACTTAGTGGAGTTTGTGGGGGTTTACTACAACTTGCATTGTATTTGTAGTTGTGCATGAGGCAAAGTGAAATGGAAAAGTACAGATTTCACCTACGTTGTGATTGTTAACTGCTAATGTAAACATTAACCATGTTAACATTGTATTCATGATCATGCATCCAATGTTTGTTTTAAATCTTTGTCATTTGGTATTTTTGCATTTGAATCACAACTTATTTCAACAATTAATAATGCAGATTTAAAAAAATATATACATATATAAAAAAAATATTTTAAAAACCATAAAAAACGTAAGATAAAACTAAATAGCATGCCCCAGAGTTCAGATTAGGGCTTTTAAAACAAAAGATAAATGCATATAAGTAGGCTTTGAGCTCGCAAGTTTTCACGCTTTGCGCTCACAGTTCAGGTTTTTTTTCAACAGCCTATCACATCCCTGTTTACCATTCACTCTGCTGCTTTTTAACCACCCGGTTAACTGTGTCGCCATGACTACTAAAAAAAATTTGAAGTCGTGACTAATGAAGCGCGACTAGTTGGGTGGTGAACTTCACTGGTGGCCCAGGCCTAGTTGTCACTGTCTGCTCTGATATATTGTTGCATCAAAAGAGTTGCTTACTGCAATGACATCTATTGCAATGCATACTTCATATTTCAGCCTGAATTTTACTGTCTTTTGTCTGCGGCAATCCACGATCAATGGTTTCAACTAGTGTCAAAGTCGTACCTTATTGAAGCTCGACTAGTCGGGTAGTGAATTTTACTAGTTGCCCCAGGCCTAGTCCAGCTATTTGCTCACACTGTAGTTTAAACAAGGTCTTGAATCAGTTTAAATACACCCCTATCAAAATCAGATGTCAACTGTCTTCAAGGCACTCATTGATGTTTGATTTTGTTTTCAGGAAGAGGAAGCGTTGGAACGAGAAACTGAAGAAGTTAGAAGCAATTGAAGATTGGTATAAGAACTTTCCATTAATTCCTACATACAGGCCAAAGTGAGTAATGTCTTTGTTTTGGATGGTAGGGTGTTATAATTCAATACTAGCTGTCACTTTACATGTATTGAAACTTTCATTTATAGGGAACAAATTTACATGAAGAAATACCTGAATGCTGATGTCAGTTACCGGGTTCATTTTATCGGTTCCATTTATCAGTTCCATTTCATGGAAACTGATGTGATATTATTCAACAGTCACTGAATGAAAATGTTCATCAAAATAATGTTACAAACTACCCCCAACCCTTCCCCCAAAAAAAACAAAACAAAAAAAGAACAAAACCAAAACGAAACAAACAAAACAAAACAAACACCTGATGTATATATAGGCGTACTAAAAATAAAAGAAGAACGAGCACAGTGGAGTTGGTACTGTTTGTTGGCATTCACCACCAACAACTCTCCAAAACAAAAGGAAAATGCACACAAAGAAAAACAGTTTGATTATCTGCAATTGACCACAAACAAATAAATCTTTCCTGATGGCTGTATGACAATGTTCATACAAATCACATCAGGAAACACTCAGACAGTCGTTCCTGGCAACTGGTTGGGCCAAACTCCATTACTATCATTCTCAAATCACAAGTGAATGCCAGACCTGGCCAAACGGGTACCCGGTTCCAAAATTATCCTTAAACCCTCAGGCCTATGGTGTTGAAACTAGATATGAAAGGACTAGAGAGGTCACTAGTTGAGGTATAGGGAGACTAGTTTGCGATGTAAATGCTTGACAATGTACAATGTACTGCTTTTGTGGTCACCAATTATGACATCATGTAATCAGTGTTTATGTTGGTTTCTTCCCATAGTCTACTTGATCCTTCACCATTCTGGCATACAGTATACAGACAGAAGCAAGCATTTGATGTCGCTGCTGTACATCCAGAGGTAAATCAAACCGTTTTACTTTATAGGACTCCATGTTGTTACTTGATAATACAGAATGTGCGTTTTGACTGATCCAGTTAATGCAGGGCGTCGTGTCTTTCACGAAAACACAAATGCAAGCTAGATAAATCTATTTTAAGTTGTATATGGAATGCTGTCGATAGATGTGTACACACGCCGGAACTATTTTTGGATAGGAGGTTGAGATTAACAGACTGTGTCGTCTTACTAATGTCTGGAGATTGCACTCCCACTGAAACACTTCAGTTGCTCTGTAATAAAGGACACTGGGTACTGGAATTCATGCTCAGAGTTCTCCCCTTCTCCATGGATTATTGTGTAATCCCCAATTCCAGACCTTCGTCCTTTAGTTGTTCAACCAATGATTTGGAGAGATTGATGGGCTGTCACGATTGTTTACTACTTTATGGCGTGTCCTGGTAGAGCAGTCTAGTCCACTGGAACCAAGCTCTGGTATTGTCAGCATCAGAGTGTGGATTCGAATCCAGGTCATGACACTTGTGCCCTTGAGCAAGGCACCATTAACTATAACTGCTTCGTAAAAAGTTAGGAAGGGGATGCACTCTGCTAGGAGTAGGTGGCAACGTGCCCCTGGTGACAGCTGGTTTAGTGGTTGACAGCCTGTCCTATCCTATACTTTCCTTAGACATGATCTTGTTTGTGTATGGCCTAAGATGCATGATGTAATAATGTTTCAGTTGAGTGATTCCGAAGTGTATATAACAACATAGATTTGTAAAATAAATTTGTTGAAGTCTATTGCTGAGTTTGAGTTATTACTTTGCATTCATACTACATATAACACAGCCCAAATCAGTGAAGTGAAGCCCTCACCTTGAAGTGGCCGTCCGGCCTTGTGATGTTACACTGTTGGTGAAATCTGATAAAAACAATTTTAAAAACTGCAAACAAAACAGAACCTTTCTGCATGTGAGGTAATTTCCAGCATGCTATGTCCACTCAAGGTCAAGGATTCAGCCAATTCATGGAAAAAGAAATCCCAGTGCATTTTATGAGAACGTTTCATTGCAACAATGATATTCTCCAAATATAAATTATTCTTCAGAAAATTTGAAAATTCATTCTGCAGGTTAGCACACAAGAAGTTAACCTTACTATTGGCCTACACATATTTTTATGTAGTTTAGTTAATTCAAAGCATATATTTTGTGTAACATTCATTGGTGACAGATTATAACAGTCGTAACATAAAAGTCTTTCAACATTTTTGCTTCAAAACGTCCATTGTGTTTGAAGGCATTTCATGATTAACAGCAACCTTAATGAATTCCACATGACTGTTTTTTTGTCCTTGATACTATTTTACAGGACGTTCATGTATTTGCATTTGAAGTAGACAATGTAAACGCTGAATGTGACGGGAAAGGACAGCGCAAGTATGTCATCACTAACTACCTACAGCTTTGGCATACCATATATCACCTTGCAGCTCATGGTAAACATGCTAGCTTTTATGAGGTCATCCCTGAAGGCTCTACATGTAAACTCTACTTTGATCTTGAGTTCAGTAAATCCCTGAACCCAGAATGCAATGGGGTTGAAATGGTGCAAAGCTTCACAAAGGTAAAAAGCAAATCAAATGTAAACAAACAAATTTCACTAATTCACAAGTGACGTTTCAATGCACGTCATTGTGTATTGAAAATTTAATTAATTCCTCTCCTGTAATTTTTCAACCAGCTTGTGGAAATTTCATCAAATTAGTGGTCAAGTTGAAGAACAAACAAGAGTTGTGCATTAACTTACTTTCCTCAATGGTTAAACAGAACTTGTGACCTCTGTTTAACTATTTAAAAAGGTAACTTGTGACTTCCAACCATTTCTAGTAATTCCAATCTCAACTGCATGTATGAGCCTATCTGTAAAAGGAGTAGGTCCAAGTTTCATACAGCTGCTTAAGCACAAAAAGTAGTTCAGCACAAACATTTCTGCTTACTGCAATAAGGTAACCAGCCAAAGTACTATTCTGCATGACCGCTTAAGACTGATTTCTGGCTAACTTTTGCTAAGAAGAAAATTGTGCTGCAAAATGTTGTGCTTACTTAAGCAGCTCTATGAAATTGGGCCTGAATATCAACACACTGTGACCCAATCTTTACTGTCACAAAACCACAAACCAAAGTATAACAAAGCAAAATGTATAACAAATTGTAGGGATTAAAAATGATGTATTACATTTTGAAGAGGATTAGGATAAGAAACTTTCAAGCAACAAAAGGGATGTCAATCATTCTCCCAGATCGTGTCTGGGCTAACATTTAATTATCATTTTTTCCGACTGTCCAGTTAACTTAACCATTACACAGATTTCAAGTTTGTTTAACCGTTAAATGTTCCAACAGTACAATGAAACAAAAAGCAAGCCCCTTACTCAGGGTTTTTGTGCTGATGCATCCATGTAATGACTAATGAGGCTTATTTCAATTGCTGCAATTGAAATACACACTTGGTGATTTTGGAAGTCTTCAAAATGCTATTTCCTTGAATGGAAACCACTTTGGTTCTGGTATGACCTTTGTGATGAAGGAAATTTACATTTGGTGCAGATAGAAGTTAATCCATTTGTTTGTTGGTAAAATTCCAATCCTGTTTTTCAGGATACAGCTTGTAGTGATTTTCATGAAGTCATTTATCTCTTTTTCATGTTACAGTTTGTATGTGATGAGTTGGGTCAGGTATATGACGTACCTTGTCATGTTCATCAAGTCATTAATCTTGATGCTACAACAGACAAGAAATTCAGCAGACATCTCATCTTCAATCTTTCTTGCTGTGTATTTAAGGATAACATCCATGCAGGTAAAATTCAGTTTTTTTCAAGTTGATTTGTTGTGGTTTGCCATCCACATTGATATTGCGGTGCGTCTTATTCGTTATTACTTGAATCTTGTCTCGGTTATTTTGGGGTACTGAGCCTTACACAGGAAATAATGGTACATAGTTTTGAAATTGTCATTATATTGAAACATGTACACTCTGCAGGCATACGTGTTGCTTCATGATACACTTTGTAATTAAGAGGTTTGAAAATTGTGGTGTGTAGTGACTGAGCTTGCTAGTGCTACTGACTGGCTCTGATGGCTGAATCATCACAGTGTGGGTTAGGGTACTCATGTGGTGTGTAGTGACTGAGCTTTGTAGTGCTACTGACTCTGGCTCTGATGGCTGAATCATCACAGTGTGGGTTATGGTACTCATGTGGTGTGTAGTGACTGAGCTTGCTAGTGCTACTGACTGGCTCTGATGGCTGAATCATCACAGTGTGGGTTAGGGTACTCATGTGGTGTGTAGTGACTGAGCTTTGTAGTGCTACTGACTCTGGCTCTGATGGCTGAATCATCACAGTGTGGGTTATGGTACTCATGTGGTGTGTAGTGACTGAGCTTGCTAGTGCTACTGACTGGCTCTGATGGCTGAATCATCACAGTGTGGGTTAGGGTACTCATGTGGTGTGTAGTGACTGAGCTTTGTAGTGCTACTGACTCTGGCTCTGATGGCTGAATCATCACAGTGTGGGTTATGGTACTCATGTGGTGTGTAGTGACTGAGCTTGCTAGTGCTACCGGCTGGCTCTGATGGCTGAATCATCACAGTGTGGGTTAGGGTACTCATGTGGCTGTAGTGACTGAGCTTGCTAGTGCTACTGACTGGCTCTGATGGCTGAATCATCACAGTGTGGGTTAGGGTACTCATGTCGCTGTAGTGACTGAGCTTGCTAGTGCTACTGACTGGCTCTGATGGCTGAATCATCACAGTGTGGGTTAGGGTACTCATTTGGTGTGTAGTGACTGAGCTTTCTAGTGCTTCTGGCTGGCTCTGATGGCTGAATCATCACAGTGTGGGTTAGGGTACTCATGTGGTGTGTAGTGACTGAGCTTGCTAGTGCTACTGACTGGCTCTGATGGCTGAATCATCACAGTGTGGGTTAGGGTACTCATGTGGTGTGTAGTGACTGAGCTTGCTAGTGCTACCGGCTGGCTCTGATGGCTGAATCATCACAGTGTGGGTTAGGGTACTCATGTGGCTGTAGTGACTGAGCTTGCTAGTGCTACTGACTGGCTCTGATGGCTGAATCATCACAGTGTGGGTTAGGGTACTCATGTCGCTGTAGTGACTGAGCTTGCTAGTGCTACTGACTGGCTCTGATGGCTGAATCATCACAGTGTGGGTTAGGGTACTCATTTGGTGTGTAGTGACTGAGGTTGCTACTGCTACTGACTCTGGCTCTGGTGGCTGAATCATCACAGTGTGGGTTTGATTTCGGGTCATGGTATTTGTGTATTTGAGCAAAGTATATGTAGAAGACTAACTGAGTAAATGTAGAGAATTGATAATGTGTCTGGTGTTTCCTTTTAGTTCTTGAATTTCATAAATACTTCTTTTCAGCATTCCTTAACATTATAGGATTCTGGCGATGTCAATGAATAAATCGGAATAACAATCGAGGCCCCAGCTTTTATAGATTGCAATGTCCGATTGTGGAGGTAGAAACCATAAATTAATTGAGTCGGAAACAGTAATAACATTTTAAAACTAGATGTAAGTGATTGTAACTTACAATCACACAGCTGTTCCGTTCTGCTGACCTAAAAAGTTCTGTTTTGTAGCCCAAGATGTGAACTGATTCTGTATTTTGTGTATGTGACGTAATGTTGTTCGAAATGATCAATGCTTGTTTTGCAGAGAGATAATCACAGTGTAAACTGGTTTAATTAAGTTTGGATCTTGTTTTAGACCGGAAGTTAAGGTCAAAGTGAGGTCATCTTTTTTTGTTAAAATGTTTCAAGTGTGGTAAGCTACAAAACAACTCAAACATACGACCCTATGACATGTGGTTCAGGAGGGGATTATGTTTCAAGTGTGAACTTCCTGTTTGGACCAGAAGTTAAGGTCAAAGTGAGGTCATCTTTTTTGTTAAAATGTTTCAAGTGTGGTAAGCTACAACACAACTCAAACATGACGACTCTTTGACATGTTGTTCAGGAGATATGATTTTTAAAGATTGAACTTCCTGTTTGGACCGGAAGTAAAGGTCAAAGTGAGGTCATCACTAAAAATAAACTTTTGCAATTGTAGTAAGCTACAAAATAACACAAACATTACGACTTTACGACATGTGATTCAGGAGATATGATTTTGTAAAGATTTGAGCTTCCTGTTTGGACCGGAAGTAAAAGTCAAAGTGAGGTCATCACCAAAATGATTTTTTGCAATTGTATTAAATACAAAGTAACACAAACAATACGATTCTACGACATGTGGGTCAGGAGATATGGTTTTTTAAAGATTGAACTTCCTGTTTGGACCGGAAGAAAGGTCAAAGTGAGATCATCACTGTACATGAAATGTCGCAAGTGTTGTAAGCTACCATACAACACAAACGTTACGCCTTTCTGATATTTGGTTCAGAAGATATGATTTTCTACATATTTGAGCTTCCTGTTTGGACCGGAAGTAAAGGTCAAAGTGAGGTCATCACTAAAAATATTTTTTGCAATTGTTGTACGCTACAAAGCAACACAAACATTACGACTCTACGACATTTGGTTCAGGAGATATGATTTTTTAAAGGAATAAGCTTTGAATTAGCGTAATTCGACACCTGATTACGTCACAGCAAAAAAAATGTGTTTTTCGTACTAACAAATTTTATAAGGAACACGATGGTAAAAAAAAAAATTCCGATCGATGCATTCTAAAAAAAAAACTAAACCTACATAGGAATTGCATGTGCTGCTCATGTACAAATTTACACTTCTAGCGCCATGTGTTTTGTACACAAAACGAAAACGCGCCAATAAATGACGTCATGATGACGTGACTGAAAAATTTAGGCTCGAATGCACATCTACTATTCAAGACAAGTCCATAACTGAAAAAAGTTTGAGGATCGGATGTATACTTCTTGAGATATGGTGCGAACAAGATTGACTAATTAAATATTCACACCGCTGTCACGTGAATAATTAATTAAGAATTTTAATCTAATTACATCTAAAATTTAAGTCAGTGTATAAGCTTCAATATGGTATATGATTTGTCTACTTTTGATAATTTTAAGAGGAACATATGGCTTCTGAAAGAGACACAGGTTAAGTCAATACGATTTTATGGAAAGAAAGAATAATAATAAAAAGAATAAAAATCTCGACGATTACAATAGCTGTTCCGACTGAAAGTTCGGAACAGCTAAAAAAGATGTAAGGTGTTCTTTTTTTTTGGAATATGGATGCTAATTCAGTGATTTTATCTCAGTTTCTATATTTAATTGTTCATTTATTCCATGCGGTGAAACTGTTTTTCCGCGTTTGATTGAGTCATTGTTATCTAATTCTGTAGGGTACCTTTAATTTTTCAAAAATCTTTACGATTTTATAACGTCATATCGATGATATTTACCTGACCATGTATCGCCATTCAAAATTTTTGATATCGTCCAGGCTTAGTTGCAAACTGCTTACCAACCAAAAGGACCTATGGTATAAATGCAAACAAATAGTGGCCTGCCCTAGCAGAGTCTTTCTTCAGAAAAAGTAATTAGTTTCATTTTAAAAATTAACTGGTCAGTGATGTTTTTCATTATGAACCAGTAGCAATCCTCCAGAGAAATCTTGAGTCAAGAGACAGTGTTAAAACTTACATTGTACATGTATGAGATATCGCCTAGCATTACAAGGTCAGATGGCCACTTAAAGGTGAGGGCTACACTTCACTGATTTGGGCTGTCGACCCAGATCAACTGTCACCAGGGGCATGTTGCCACCTACTCCCGGGCTTGAAACAGGGTTACCCCCTTCACAGTCCGTAAGGATGTAGGCAAAGGTATCAATCACTAGGAGCCTGGCTGGTAGAGCAGACACACTATCTTCCCAACTTTTACCAAGCAATTATGGTTAAGTGCCTTGCTCAAGGGAACAAGTGTCATTGATCAGGATTGAACCCACACTCTGCTGCTGACAATACCAGAGCTTGGGTCTGGTGAACTAGACCGCTAGGCCAGGACACATCATAGGTATGTTTTTTGGGGGAAAATCTTGGTGTTGGATGGTTCAGTGGAGTTAACTGCATGGTTCACACGTCATGATTTATGGATACACACAAATCTGCTTAACTTGTTTTTTTTAAACAGGTAATTTTGTGCACCATGTTTGTCACAAGATCACATGCCTCTGCCAGACTACAAGCCAAGCTATCAGGAGTGAAGACGGGGAACCAGATACAAAGAGACAGAAGCAATTGCTACATGATGCAGGTGCATGTGGTATACACGACCTGACCAAGCTTCGTCAACTGTTTGTTCAAAATAGAGATGGAAAGGCTGTCTTATTTGTAGACCAAGGTACTAAATGTTGATTACTCAAACCTCATGTAAATTATGATCCAATCTTACAATAAGCCACTCGGTCATATCGGTGCTTCTTTAAACTAGTAAGGAACATTAGAAACCTTCACGTCTTTGAAAATTCCCCTGCTTTGAGATTTGCAATATGCAGAAATATCCCCCAAGCTATACATTATGTTGTTGATGTGTTGCTGTTTTTCTAAGCTTAAAACCTGGATTATCTTTTTGTGTAGGTGTAGAATTGACAAGACTCCTAATGCATGATATTCATAAGCACTCATGTCTGGAAATGTGTCCCATTTTCCATGGTACACTCCCTTATGAACCACCAATGCCAAACCTTGCTCCACTTCAAATTAAACTCATGTTCCAAGTGGTCTGTCACCAATTGATAACAACTATTTATTTCAATGAATAAGTATTTTTAATACAATAAGACAGAAATCCTTAGGCCCCTCCCAAAAAATGGTCATCTAAAAACTCAGGAAATGCAGATGCTTGCATCTCAGGAGAGGTACCACATGACAGAAACAATCTGCAGGGAGTCATTGATTTGCTTTGTTTTTGTGTCATGTATCTGCGACTGTCTGCGGTTTTTCCCAGTTATTCATTTTTTTATTGTCAAGTAGTGGTTGTTGTTCAAGATTTGATGCACTCAGTCTGTACTGGAAAGGTGGAATGCTTGCCAACGCGGACATACAACAAATTACAATAGTGTGTGTAATTCATGTTAACCAGTTACTGTTTGACTGCTCAGTTTGTACATTCATAACTACTTAACTAGTTACTGTTTGGATGCTCAGTCTGTTGTTCATTCATAACTAGTTAACCAGTTACTGTCTGGCTGATTAGTTTGTAAATTCATGATTAGTTAACCAGTTTAACTAGTTACTGTTTAGCCTCTGGTGTTTTATTTTTGCCTGTATTAATAATGGTATTTTGAAATATGTTTTACAGGTGTTTACACGCGTAATCGGAACTTCCGGTTGTATAAGTGTATCAAGCATGGTAAGGCTAATCCCCTGATGGTGGCAGCAGACAATCAGTATAAGCCAAAACTACCCAAGAAAACCACTACAACTGATGTAGCAACAGAAAGACAGTTATTTCTAGATTCTCTCATCACTAACGTAAGGTAAATGCATTTAATTATTACATGTAGTTACAATCCTTCATCGCGACTTTCATCAACCTTACTGAAGAAACAGCAAATTCGTTAGATTAAAAATAACAATTTGAGATATCTTGATCAGAGTTCCAATCAATTAGATTGTACATGTATGATGTGAGACTATAGTGTATGTGAATCATTGCCAGGTAATAATAATAATAATAATGGCTTCTTATATAGCGCTCATATCTGTCACTCAGTGACGCTCAAGGCGCTTCAACATTAATTTCCTGCAAGGTATGTGGGGCTTCGTTTTAAGTATGAGACCTACTCCTTTACATAGCATCATGTAATAGTTTACAAGGTGCTGTAGCGCAATATGCAGCCAATCAATGCAGCCAGGTAATATATAGCCCGAACATCTGACGTCACACTTCGAGGCCCGTGAATAACGCCAGATACCAGCCATGAGCGCTTGGCGGGATCCTGCCAGATGTACTTTTGACCTCGCATCCATTCACACGGCGGAGATTTGTAATCCTCACACACGTGTACACGCATTACATTGTGAATAAAACAACATTACATGCAATATGAACACGCGCGCAGCAGCATACGATAGAAAAGTTCCTGCTGATGGTGTAGCTGACAAACACATCACTTCGGAGCGGACCAATTATAACACAGATCTGGAAAGCCTATGGATCACTGCACGTTTATCCCATTAAATCATTGTATCCAATGAAATCATTGAGTCTGTAAAACCAGAGCGTGTTTTTGTAAAACCAGTCCTTGCTGATAAAGACAGGGGACCAGTCTAGGTAATACACAGGCTGTGGTTGCATGATGGCTTTAAGATATTAAGAGGGCGCTGTGACTCCATAATTTACACTGTGCAATGTGCAGTTGTGCACTTAATGTTGTGCTTGGTTTAAGACAGGGGGTGGTAACAGGCGAAAACGGGCGAAAACAAGTGGAACATTTTCTTTTTTCAATCTAAATCATGTTTACGGTCATTTATGCTGGATAGTAGTGAAGTTGGACTATGGCAACCAGTGATCGTAATTATGTGAACATTAAACCTCAAATCTGCAGGTAAAAATGGAGGTCCAGCCAAGATGCCATGCTGTTATGGCATCACGCTCCACACACTCAGTTCAACCAAACGATTTCCATGTTTTTGTCACTGCTCACTCGTATCTACATGAAAGTGACTGGATTAATTTCTCTTCAGGATACAGAAAGCACAAAGGATGCAATCATAAAACAGTGTAGGGAGGTATACAATCATGACAATAAACCATAAGCACAAGCACCAACTTGAGAATATCATACAGCAATGCATCTTGGGAAACCGAGTACTGTAAGGGTGCACCCCACTAAATAAACTCCCGTAGCATACAGTGCAAAATGCTGAATATTCAAAAGTAAAAGAAGTCTCACATCTTTTTACTGTAAAGGGGAAATTATCCATTGACTCTTGAACTTTTATCCCCTGCTCAATTTGATATGGGGAGTCCCAAGGCTCGTCGACTTACTTTCCCTCCAAATTAAAACACCCCTAAACCGGGTAATTTTCCAATGTCCGAGCATCAATCTTGAAAAATGCCCCTACACCTCTCAGCAAAAAGGACCATTTATTTCAGGCCCTATGTCATCCAAATACCTCAAGTTGGGATCAACAACCCCCAGGTCACAACTGGGTGATAATTAGGTGTTCGGCGAACAGCCGAAAACCTCTTGTTTTTGTTTGTTTGTTTGTTTGTTTTTTACTTCTTCTTCTTCTTCTTCTTCTTCTTCTTCTTCTTCTTCTTCTTTTCGTGTGGCACGTATTTCGATCGAGCTCCGTAGTAAGTAGAAATATTTTAGCTTTTAGACCTCGTATGGTCCTAGTTCTTTCACTAGGATGTAGATTATTGTTTTCTGTTTAAGCTAGACCGGCCTCCCCTTGACTGGTGTTTATAATTGGCTGTATTTTGGGGTTCATTTTTTCGAAATATCTGCTAAAATTTTACAGCTAGGCTGGCCCTCATGGCCAGTCAAGCAGAAACCTCCATCCAGGGGCAGTCGGGCGTAAGCACGGCTGCCCCAGGAAAGACCGCCATTCATGGCAACGAGCCTTTCAGCAGTGTTACTAGGAACAATGGAGTTGCTTTTAAGGCTACTGATAATATCCCCATTCAAAGATACATTGATGCTTTTGTCACTCACGTTCCACCTCAAGATGTCGTCTCTGCCTCTCGTATTTCCAATGGCCGAGTTGCCATTTACTTGAGCTCGAGAGCGGCAGTCATTGAAGCTACCAACCACGGTCTGAGACTCGGTGATTCCTTTCTCAAGCTCACTCCGCTTAATAAACCTACCACTCGACTTACTCTCTCCAATGTATACCCAGAAATTCCGAATTCTGTCCTTATTCACAATATATCTGGTTTCAGTAAGGTGGTGTCTCAGATCCGACCCATACCCCTTGGCTTCAAAAACAAAGAGCTGTCACACATAATGTCATTCAGAAGACAAGTCCAGGTTCTTCTTAACGGTAATGTCACTCTCCCCGATCACATAAATTTCACTTATGCTGGCGTAAATTATCGTGTCTTCCTGTCTACTGAGTCGGTCAAGTGTTTTAACTGTGGGGAATACGGCCACATCAGCCGCTCATGTAAAAAACCCAGCAGTACAGCACCTGCCAATGAAACTGGCAATCCACTTAATCCCCCTCCAACCTTTATTCATGGCAACAAATCTGATCCAAAACATCCTCCCAAGAACCCCAAGCCAACTGGCCCGCCGGCCTCTAAACACAGTGCTCCGCCGGCCCCCCAGCCCACTACCTCACCAGCCCCCACTGGTCCACCAAAAGACCTCTTTTGGCCCCCGGGAGGTCCGCCCGAATTGGCCGCGCTTTCCAAAAAGCGAAATTTGGGCGCGGCCCTCCCCACAACCACCGCCCCCAATAAGCGACCACCCCCCTCTGGTTCGTCCTCCTCTGTGACAGGATCCAGAAAGGGAACCTCCACTATCTCCCCTCAACCTCCCCCCTCCCCTGGACCGTCGACGTCCACTTCGGATGTCAGCAACCACAGCAGTGCTCCCCATTCCTCTTCCCAGCCTACTTCTTCCCACAAATCCCCCTCATGTAATCAGGATTCATCTGACCCCACCCTCTCAATCTGGGGGTCCCCTCCTGCCCCCTCAAGACTCTTTTCTGAGGTCATATCTAAGCGCAAACAGTCCCCTCCCAAACCCCAACAAAGCACCCCCAACCTCGTTCCCCTAAAGTCTCCCTCACCACCCCGCAAAATGGTCCGAAAATTAACCACCCCGATGCAAACGTCCTCCCCAGATCTTTCCCAGGCCCTCAGTGCCACATCCCCCTCCGTATCCACGCCCCTCTCCACAGCGGGCGGCCCAGCGACCGACTCGGAGCATTGGGAAGACACACAAGCCACTGACGATGATGCACTTCTCTCCGCCGATTCATTACCCACATGTAAGGGACCACTATCAAACGTGGAACTCATCAAATTTCTCAGCTCCGTCAAAGCCCGGAAAAAACCAGAATATATCGCTCGCAAATTCACAGCGAACATTCCTGGACTTGTCAAACAGCTCAAGCCTATGCGTAATAGTCCTCTACTCCAAAAAAGCATGCAGCAGAGGATCCAAAAACTCATAAAAAAACTGGACATGTAACTCCTTTCCTAATGGATCCTTATACACGTATTAGAACTTTTTTATTTTCACTAACAATGACACTGTCACTGCTAACTCTCAACACCGGAGGGTGCTCCTCTTCCACCCGAAACGCTGCCTTTCAAACATATACTGAACGGCTTCATAATAACCCCGATGTTGTTTTCCTTCAAGAGACCAACAGCCTCAGCGAAACTTGTGGTTGTTGGGAACTCTGGCCGTACACACCCTTTTGCGCTCCCAGCCCAGCACGGGGATCGGGAGTAACAACCCTCATAAAAAACACAAATATCAACGTTTCCGACTCCGAACTTGTGTTCGAAGGCCACATTCTGTACCACAAGATTTATTACAACAATAGCCTTTACCACATGTATAACGTGCTTATTCCTCAGAAAGACTTTACGGCTCTGGCAGCTATTCGAGCCCTTTTTAACCACTGTGGGCAGTGCAGTGATGGTGTCATTGTAATTGGTGGTGATTTTAACTGCACACTTAATCCTTCCTTTGATCGTCTGTGTAGGCCCACTGAACACCGGACCAAAATCTCCACGGCTCTCAATGATAGTGTTAATTTTATTTCTTTGTGCGACGTCTGGCGTAGACTGAACCCCTCACTGAAGAAGTTCACCTGGCACAGAAATAACCCAAACAATGCAAATGGCGTTTCTCAAGCCAGGCTTGACCGCTTTTATATTCCCTTTAATCTCATGTCTTGTGTCCGCTCATGCGATATCAAGCCTTGTTCCCTGTCTGATCACTCAGCAGTCTCCTTTGTCATTAAACTCCCTGGTAATAGCACTAAAGGAAGTGCCTATTGGCACTTCAATAACTCTCTGCTCGAAGACAATGCTTATAAGGACATTGTTACTCACTTTTGGACCGATTGGAGAACTAGGACAAACGAGTTTTCTGACCTAGGTGCTTGGTGGGACTTTGGTAAAACCCAACTTAAATCTCTCTCGCAAATGTATGGAGCCAAAGTCTCGCACGATAAACGAGAACTTTTCCATCAAATGAACGACTCTATTGATCAACTTCAGTCTGCGCCAGACCTAACACCAGAAACTATTCGTGCTCTCAATGACCAGAAAAATAATTTAAATGTGTTACTTAAAAACGAGGCAAGAGGCGCTCTCGTCAGGTCGCGTTTTAAACACATCACTGAAGTTGACACCAGCTCGTCATACTTCTTTCAGCTGGAAAAATCTCACTCACAGTCCAAAACCATAACCAATGTACAGCTGCCGTCCGGCAGAGTCACTGATGATCCAGATGAGATTAAATCTCATGTGCGGAATTTTTACCGTACACTGTACACAAAAGTATCGACCGACGAGAGCGCCCGCGACACTCTCCTTTCGGACTTGCCATCACTTGATCCCGTAGACTCGGAAGATCTCGATGACCAGCTACTTCCTGAAGAACTTGACCTAGCAGCCAAGCAACTTAGCAACAACAAAGCGCCCGGTCTTGATGGTCTCTCTTGCGAGTTTTACCAATGTTTTTGGCCTCTCCTGAAAAATGACTTACTCTCCGTTTTAAACAATGCCGTTGCCTGTGGCAGCCTGCCTCGCTCTTTCCAAAGAGGCGTAATTTCCCTCATTCCAAAAAAAGGAGATCTCTCTGACGTCGCAAACTGGCGCCCTGTATCACTCCTCAACACCGATTATAAGATTTTTGCTAAGTTGTTGGCCAACAGGCTGAAGAGTCACATGCACTCGGTGATTAATCATGACCAATCATATTGTGTTCCAGACCGTTCAATTCATGACAATATCCTTCTCATTAAAGATATCATTAATTGTTCTAATTTAAATGACACTCCTCTAGCTGTGCTCAACCTTGATCAAAGGAAAGCTTTTGACAATGTTGACCACGATTATTTATTTAGTACCATGAGAGCCATGGGATTTGGCGACCGGTTCATATCTTACATACGACTTCTGTACAAAGGCGCCGAAAGCCTTCTCAAGGTGGGCGGCTCACTCACCACACCTTTCTCAGCAGAGAAAGGTATTCGTCAGGGCTGCCCGCTTTCTGGGCTGCTGTACTCAATAGCCATTGAGCCCTTGCTCAACACACTTAGAAATCGTTTAGGAACCAGTGGTTTCCATCTCCCTGGTACCGATAAACATTGCCAGGTCTCGGCCTACGCAGACGATGTTACAATCTTTGTCACCACCAATTCTGGGTTTAGTATTGTAGACGATGTATACAAACTGTTTAATAAATCCTCTGCTGCCTGCCTCAATTATCAAAAATCTCGGGGCCTGTGGGTCGGGTCTTGGACCGGCAGAACCGACGAACCCCTTAATTTCCGTTGGAATAACGAGGGGCTTCCTTTCCTCGGAGTTCACTTAGGAAACACCAATTGCTACCTCAAACAAAACTGGACCGCTTGCAAAAACAAACTCGGCAACACTCTTTCACGCTGGAAAGGTATTGCTAACTTTCTCTCATACAAAGGTAAAGTTCTCATCGCGAACCAACTTGCGGCTTCCAAAGCCTTCCACTGTTTAGCCGTTTTATCTCCCCCCGACAAAGTCCTGAGTGAACTCCAGGATATGCTCGTCGATTTTGTCTGGTCCAATAAGAGGCACCTCCTTAAGAAAAAACTTCTTTACCGTAAACCAGAGAGGGGAGGTCTAGGTCTAGCTTGCCTCCAAGCACGCGTGCTCACCTTCAGACTCTCTCTCATACAACGTTATCTAAATCTTTGCCCGCATCCAGCGCACACAATGATAAGTCACAATCTTCACAGATACATGAGCCTCGATATCGACTTTCAACTTTTCCTGACTCAAACTTCGTCCAAATTTTACACCAGCCTTCCTTGCTTCTATGGTGAGCTTTTGCGTGCTTGGAAGGCGTCTGGAGCTCGAGTCGAAATACCACCGGGCTCCATCAACCATGTTATCAATCTTCCTCTCAGTAGCCCTCTTCTTAGCGATGGAGCTGACGATGATGAGTTTTTCCCCGCGCGACTCTCTTCGCACGGGATCACGCTTGTGAAACACCTCGTAGATACAAATACCGGCACGTGGAGAGAAGCAGACTACTTCCAGTCCCCTCTTCTTGCTCTTCATCGACGCTCTATTCGACTCCTTCAACTAGATCTTCTGCACTTCCATAGTAAACTCCTCCAAAACTTTCCGCTCATTTTCAACGAAAATGGTGTCCGTCCGGCAAGGTTCAAGAACAGCTCCTTTTATTCAGCTCCTCAAGTCAACTTTTCACTCTTATCCAATTCCAATGGACTCAACACCTCATCCAAACAAATATACGGCATCTTCAATGATAGAGTCAACGCACACCCTCCTCAAACTATCACATACTGGCACGAATCCGGATTGTTTGATCCTTCCCAAAGCATACAATGGGAAGGAATCTACCAGCTGCCGACTTCAAAAAAAGAAGGAGACACTCAATTCAAACTCCTGCACAACATTCTACCTTCTCTTCCAGTACTCCACCATCTGAACCCTGACATATGCTCCTCCTGCGGCTGGTGCGGGGAGAGGGGAACTCTGCTACATCTATTCATCCTCTGCCCAGCTATACAACCCGGTTTAAATCTTCTCTACGCACTTCTTCATCGTATTTTTCCAGATCTGAAACTCAACTTCGACCTCTACTGGACGCTCATCCCGTGCGCTAGAGGTCGATGCAAAGGGGCAGTACGCCTATCAAACTTCCTCATCGTCAGCTTCAAACACGTTATTTACTGGCTCTACAGAACTTCACGCTTCTCCGATCCATATATAGTTTGGCGCAGTCGCCTGCAACATAAAATTCTCATCGATTACAACTATTACAACCTTTGCAACAACCCTGCTGGTTTCATCACAAAATGGTCTTTCAACAACGCTATCTTCACCATTGTCAACAACAAGATAACATGGTTGATGTAGTCCCCCACACATTTTTTCTTTTATTTACTGATTTTTTTAAACAATGTATATTTTCTTTAATTTACTTTACGTTTTGGGGTTAATGTGTGTTAGTTTGTTTTTTCTTGTTTGAATTAGTCTCCTTCGTAGGGGAAGGTTGATTTCGTTTTCCGTTCCCCCCTTTGATCGGGTTTTCTTGGTGTCGGAGGAGTCTTGCATTCCGCGGTCGCTGCTTCCAAAGAGTGTGTGACTCTTTCGGCACTTTGCCTAGTTGGAGGGGGTGGGCGTGGGTTTTGTCTCTTCCGACGAAGGATACTCCCATTTACTGTATACCTTTGTAAACTTTTTGCTCACACTTTTATTGTCGACAACGTTATTATTATTTATCCCTATTATGATGTAACGTTATTTATCTCTGTTATGATGTAAACTGTTATAATTGACTTCAATCGTTTTGAAATAAAGATGTCATTGAAAAGTCAAAAAAAAAAGTCTTCTTCTTCTTCTTCTTCTTCTTCTTCTTCTTCTTCTTCTTCTTCTTCTTCTTCTTCTTCTTCTTCTTCTTCTTCTTCCTGCCGAGTTTCCACAAACAAAGGCATACTTCCGAAGCTTGTATGAACTTCAAACTTCGCACATAGTAAGATATTTATTAGGAGAGGAAACCGTTGAAATGACATTATGATGACGTCATCAATTCTTGAATTACGTTAAATCAAAGTTTAATATTTGAAAAAATCATAACTCCAAAACTACACAATGGATTTTCACAATCTATACATCATCGGATAGGCCTGTTATGACTCTAAAAACGCTACACAGAGTATGACCTCGTTTGACCCTGACTTTCGGTTCAAACCGGAAGTTGAAAATTACAAAAATTCATATCTCAAGAACTACTTATCATTTCATCACAATTTTTACATCAGATTGTAGGTTTGTGATCCTGCCGAATCTTTTGCACAGAGATGATACCAATATGACCTTAACCTCTGGTCCTAAACGGGCGTTACAGCCAACGTTCGTATTAACACGCATATAAACTTTGTATACAGAAAAGCATTGTAGCCGACTGTTCCACTCCGTTATTCATAAGGTCCAAAGTCCACGAGGCCTGTGCGTATAGTCCCACATAACAGAAATGTAAGCGGGCTGTTTCATATAACTGTTCATGCTTTTATCCCGCGCTCTGCTGGGACACTATTTTTGGCTCACTCTGTGATAGAAGCCACCTCGGAAATCTACATCATTGCAATGCTTATTCTTGTACGTTTTAAAAACACGTTGTTCCGCACATAAAAACCCAAACTCATTCAAAGTTCAGTGAGAATTTTAGTTCCGTTGTGTCCGTCTGATGGCTTAATGGAAAACACGGAATAGAAGTGAATCATAGGGTTCAAAGTCCACCGAGCCTGTGTGTGTGTGTGTGTGTACAGTCCCAGGTAACGGAAACTTAAGCAATACGTTCCCCAGACACGATGGCGCTATTTCAAACAACTGTTCATGCTTTTATCCCGCTCTGAAATATTATTATTTGCTCACTCTGTGACAGATGCCGCCTCGGAAATCTACGTCATTTAAATGTTAAATCTTTGAAAATTAGTATCAATTCGAGAATAAGAGACCCTGGGTTGCTTTTTGCGGGATTATACAAAAGTTATATAGGTCTTCGATTTTAACTGTTTGCGTGAAATTACGTGTCCTCTACTTCCGGTTAAAACCGAAAGTTCATTGTAGTTAAAAGTGGTAACTTTTTTTGAGTTGATTTTAACGATGTTTTAGTCTGACAAGGGTCTGGTTAAAAAAAAGAAAAGATTTAAGAGCGCCATCTGGCGGCAGGTTAAAAACAGTTCAAAATACAGTTTTACTAGAAGCCTTTGGCAGAGTTTTTTATAATTGTTTCAACATGGGCTCCACATACTTCACAAAAATGAATATGTTAGTGACCTTGTCTTGAACTTTTAACCTGTCTAAACTGGAAGTTCTGTAAAACGCTTAGAAAAAAACATTATTTAATAGCTATTCATTCTGTTTTCACAATAACAAACAGCACAGCTCACGATCACTCCAGTCAGCTTTACTTGAAAACTGATGACTCGTTAATTAAGGCCAAAAATCCGAACACCTCAAATTTGTTATCAAACAAATTCTTATGTCTAGTTATACACTGTATCCCTTTCATTGGGCTCTCAAATCAGTCTAGAATAGAGTATTTGAGGGCCTACAAAATATGAATGAGGCTGACGCTCTGTTTTCTCCTTATTTAGTGGGGTGCACCTGTAAGCTAGGTTATGTTGCCAAGATGGAGGCCATGCTGTAGTTTACTTGTAACCATGGTAACTCTACCAGGTTTTTACATGTTGTGTACTGCATTACTTCAAAATAAACGCACCAGGGTGGTTGCTGATGTCGTTTGGTGTCTGGTGTGTATCAAGGGTCATGCATATTGGCTATCAATCCAACAATTTAAACAAAAGCTCACAATTTGAAATATATTTATAGTGATTGTGTATATCTTTCAAATTTATCCACAATTTCCAACGAAACAGTTCCATAATTTGAATATTTATTTATATTAACATTTATTGTCTAATTTCCTATAATTGATATTTATAGATATAGTTCCAACATGAAGGTGCTTACAATGGACCCTGATGACAAATGGAAAACATCTAGTAAGGTGGTTGAGACTAAAACCAAACCAATAACAGGTACAATTAAACCCAGGACTCAGTCATGTGATGATTTGTGTGTTTGATCTTTGTAGAGTCAAACCCAGAATGCATGACATGTGATGGTTTGTGTGTTTGATCTATGTAGAGTCAAACCCAGAACTCATGACATGTGATGGTTTGTGTGTTTGATCTATGTAGAGTCAAACCCAGGGCTCATGTCATTTGATGATTTGTGTGTTTGATCTTTGTAGAGTCAAACCCAGGACTCATGTCATGTGATGATTTGTGTATTTGATCTTTGTAGAGTCAAACCCAGGGCTCATGTCATGTGATGATTTGTGTGTTTGATCTTTGTAGAGTCAAACCCAGGGCTCATGTCATGTGATGATTTGTATGTTTGATCTTTGTAGAGTCAAACCCAGGACTCATGTCATGTGATGATTTGTATGTTTGATCTTTGTAGAGTCAAACCCAGGACTCATGAAATGTGATGATTTGTATGTTTGATCTTTGTAGAGTCAAACCCAGGACTCATGAAATGTGATGATTTGTGTGTTTGATCTTTGTAGAGTCAAACCCAGGACTCATGTCATGTGATGATTTGTATGTTTGATCTTTGTAGAGTCAAACCTAGGACTCATGAAATGTGATGATTTGTATGTTTGATCTTTGTAGAGTCAAACCCAGGGCTTATGTCATGTGATGATTTGTATGTTTGATCTTTGTAGAGTCAAACCCAGGACTCATGACATGTGATGATTTGTGTGTTTGATCTTTGTAGAGTCAAACCCAGGACTCATGTCATGTGATGATTTGTGTGTTTGATCTTTGTAGAGTCAAAC
This sequence comes from Pisaster brevispinus, assembly GCA_023634235.1. Lineage (NCBI taxonomy): Eukaryota > Metazoa > Echinodermata > Asteroidea > Forcipulatida > Asteriidae > Pisaster > Pisaster brevispinus. Next base: position 11,454,531 of record JAMKCF010000015.1, on the reverse strand, counting down.
CCTAGACTCATGTCTTGTGATGATTTGTGTGTTTGATCTTTGTAGAGTCAAACCCAGGACTTCTTGAAGGCTTTAATCACTCTCCTTATCCTGAGGTAGACAGTTTCATCCTGACTGTCGTCACTAATGATGGTATCCAAGGAGACATAAGGCGTTGGGTCTACTTCACGCAAGGTCAACTGCTCATCTATGACATCATTAAGAATCGTTGGTGTGGGAATATTAATAGGCAGCACAAGAGCAATAATATCATGTGAGTCAAAACACATTCCTTGTGTACACCAGCTGTTTAATGATAGAAGATGCATAATGACTGTACTAGAGGTGTGTATCAATTACGTATGTTTTGCCAAAAAATTGTCATGTTTCTCGAGGAAATTGTGGGCAAACGGTCGATGGAACATTCACAGATGAAAAAATCAGAGTTTCTGTTCTAAAATAAGTAAATACTTGGTAGAAGATATTTTGAATGTCTGCACGTTTGTTTTGCCAGCCATTTCAATGAAACTTGTGAGAACCATTTAAGTGTTGTCACAGTGTTTCACAGGGAAATGTGGGCGAAGGGCTGACGAAATACTCACAGAAAAAAACTAATCAAAGTTGTTGCTGTTCTGTAAGTAAACAGAACCAGCAAAATGGTAAGATGGCATGCAGCCCAGCTGTGGTATGGGGAAATCGTTAACCAACTTTGAACTATTATCGTATATTACACTGTAAACTTTGGGGTGGTTATTTTAGTTGACAAGGAACGGTTAGTTAGATATCGGTGAACAAGGCTGAGTATCTTTTTGATCAGAGCGCCTAAACAGCTGCTCAGATCCCCTCTCATAAATTTTGTTCGATTTTGGGGCACTTTCAAGTACAATTCGACTTTTGTTCTTGTATCAATGGACAGTTAAGTTGGTGTAGATTCCACTGGGAGTTTTATTGGCTGAAGAATCAACAACATTTTCATGTATTTTGAGACTTATGAAATGGAATTTGTTTATGCTGGAATGACTGCTGAAGCCACCATTTTTACACAGCAAGCTTGACGTTTGCTCAACCATAGGGAACAATCGGCTTGATGGACTATCATCAATCACAATGGGAGCCATTCATAAGGTTCTTCTCATCCTGGGCTTTCTCCTATTCATCACTGGACCACAGCACAATGAATTGTCAGTGCAATTGTTGAAATTCAGTGTGAAAAGCCCTCGGCTTCTGTCTGTAAAGTACTAGAGTGGTAAAGTGCTTTACTACAACAATGCAGTGTGCACGTTTCAAGTGCAGTTACTAAAGGCAGGGGATATTCAACCTAACCCAGGACCTACTGCAGCTGAAAACAGAGATCATTCATTTTCTAACTTTGCTCCAGATATATCTGAACAACAGGATGGCCGTATATCATACAATAGGTCACAACTATTTAAGTTTCAACACTTCAATCAGTGCTTAGAAAACACTGTTTGGACCACTATCACCTCGCTTGGGTTAAACCAGAAAAGAAAAACACGTACAGGATGCAGGGGTGGCAGAAAGAGATGAAAGCATAATACTCATATATCTGATCAAGAACATGGTAACCGGGCACTAAACTCTAAGTTTGCTCTGTGGAATTCCAGATCAGTTAAGTCAAAGATCCCGATGATATGTGATCTTATTATCTCAAATCAAATAGACATATTTGCTCTGACTGAAACTTGGCTGTATGGTGATGATCGTGATAGTGTTCCAATCGCAGATCTCCTGAACACTTTACCAACAAATACATTTCACCATATTCCACGAAGAGGCAGAACTGGTGGGGGTGTGGGTGTTTGCATCCGCAAAACTTTTCGGGTGCGTAAGAATAAATGCAGATCATGGGACTCGTTTGAATACATGGATCTGTTTATAACTGCGTGTCAGACAAACCCTTTGCGTCTAGTAGTAGTCTACAGACCACAGCTGACTAAGAGCAAGCAGCCCACTTTTCCTACATTCATGAGTGACTTTTCAACGCTTTTAGAGCAACTGGTGTCAGAGCCGAATCGGTTAATGATCGTGGGCGATTTTAACTTCCATGTGGACAATGAATCTAATCGTGAGGCATTGTTGTTTTTGGAGCTCATTGATTCATTTAGTCTGAAACAACACGTCAGAGTTCCAACACATCAACAAGGACACACGCTGGACTTATTGCTCACACGTTCTTCAGATCATTCTGTTTCAGATATTTCCAGCACACAGATCCTACCATCGGACCATGCCGCCAGCATGTGTTTGCTAGCCATTGGCAGACCCGACCCTACTAAAGTAGTCATAAAAACACGGAAAGTATGTGAAATTGACATCGATACATTTCGACAGGACATTCTTGATTCTGAATTATACACATCTCCATCAACAGATATCAACCAGTTAGTTGAACAGTATGAGTCAGTTCTAAGCAATCTCCTGGACAAACAAGCCCCTCTGATCTCTAGAACAATAACGTGTCGCCCAAATGCATCTTGGTATAATGACAGTCTACGCAAACTCAAATTAGAACTGAGATGTTTAGAACGTAGATGGCGAGCTTCGAAACTTGAGATTGATCGACAGATTTTTAGAGCCAAGTGTCGTCAATACAATCAAATGATTCATGAGGCTAAAAAGGGCTATCACTCTGCTCAACTGGAGAACTGCAGTATGCACGAGCTCTTTCACAAGGTGGATAGATTGTGCAAAACAACACCAGCGAAAACACTCCCATCTGCCGACACCTCACAAGTACCCTTTCTCATTACTTTAGTGAGAAAATTGAACGCATAGCTATGGAGCTTCAAGAAAATCCAGCAATAGATATTTCGCATATTCAATTCCGTAAGTGTGAAACCGACTTTCATACATTTGAACCTGTTTCTACACCGCAAATCATTAAACTCATAGCCAATTCTCCGACATCTACCAGCAGGCTTGACCCAATTCCAACTGGTCTTCTCAAAAAATGTGTTAATGAACTTGCACCCATTACTTGTTGTATTGTCAACAGGTCTTTCGCTTTAGCACATTTTCCAGACATCTTAAAATGTGCACACATCAAGCCACTGATAAAGAACCCTCAGATGGATCCTGAAGATCTCAAGAATTATAGACCAGTCTCCAACTTAAAGTTCTTATCAAAAACTATTGAGCGTGCGGCAGTTTGTCAAATGCAGTACTACCTGTCAACAAACAACTTAAATGCAACTATGCAGTCAGCATATCGGAGAAATCATAGTTGTGAAACTGCCCTGCTTCGTGTTATCAATGACCTACTGCTTGCATTGGACAGTGGTCAGGAAGCAGCCTTACTGTTATTAGACTACACAGCAGCATTTGACACAATTAATCACACCATTCTTTTCGATCGACTAGAGCAGAGATTTGGATTTCACAACAATGCCCTAAAGTGGCTTCAATCTCAGATATCATCAAACCAATTCCCTGGGCAGGGAGTCCATCAAGGCTCAGTAATGGGTCCTTCTATAATTACACTTTATTCCTCACCCTTGGAAGATGTGATCAAGTCCCATGGAATGTCTTACACCATGTACGCTGATGACACCCAGGTATATACCATCCTCAATCACAACAGTCAGTCGACAATCATCCCAGAACTTGAAGCTTGCTTAAATGACATCAAAGTGTGGTCTTCAAGAAATGGCTTAAAGTTAAATCAACAAAAACAGAGTTTCTCCATCTTTCATCCAAATTCAGAAGCAAGATTTCACTCCCACCTATCACCATAGCAGATACATCTCTTGATTCAACTTCACACGCACGAGACCTGGGTGTCATCATCGATGATCGACTCACTATGGAAAAGCATATCAGTAATATCTGCCGAGCATCATCTTTTGGTCTGCACAAAATTGGACAAATCAGACAATATCTGGATCAATCGACAACGGAAAAATTAATTCATGCTTTTGTGATAAGTCGCATTGACAATTATAACAGCCTCTTATACGGATTACCAGAATCACAACTTCAAAAACTCCAGCGCGTACAAAATTCAGCAGCCAGACTCATCACTAGAACCCAATCACTTGAACCCATCACTCCAATCCTTCGCAATCTCCACTGGCTACCTGTTAAATCACTCACCCACAAATGCAAACACGGATCAGCACCAGACTATCTCCAGGAATTAATACAAGACTATCACCCTCCGTGAAAACTTCGTTCCAGTTCGAAAGGTTTTCTCACAGCGTATCCAGTCCAAACAAAGTTCTACAGTCAACGTTCCTTCCAATATGCTTCACCAAAACTATGGAAATCTCTTCCCAACAATGTCAAAGACTGTACCACGCTAGAACAATTTAAATCTAAACTTAAAACCCGTCTTTTTAATAACAGAAGCGCATAGAGACTTTATTGTATTATGCGCTATAGAAGAACTGATTATTATTATTATTATTATACTTTTGAAATTTTTGGTTCATAAAAACACTTACAAAATGTTAAAAAGGAATTTTAGGTGTTTTTGTTAATGTTTAAACATCAAGTTATAAACCACAAGGGAAACTGACTTAAGCTTGGGCGGTTTTTGATTTTAGGGTCCACGGTATACCGTTGCCAAAATACCGGGGTTATCGGTATTACCGGGAACTTTTCGGATGGGGAAAAACCCCCAAAGAATTAAAGCACAACAAACACCACGCATTGAATTGAGGCCAGACAATCATGGTTATTTAACAACAGGTTAGCACTGAGCTTGACTTTATCTTTTATTAGGACAAATAAATTGACTTGTTTTCAACATAAAACTTATCAAAATAAGCTTACTGTTCGTGCAGCAGGGGTAGGAAACTCTCATGGTTGATAACTTGATGAAAATACCGCGATCTATTTTCTGCGATCTATTTTCATTTGCATACTGCACGCGCTGTCGGTATCTTGGTGGTACCTGCACAGCCACTTGTGCATTGCTAATGCATGTACTTGTTAACCAGCGCGCCACGATCCCGATCCGAACGTGTAACCAGGAAGTCGCGGAATGTCGGTGTTTATCAGAAGTTTGACGCTCTTTGTCGCAACTTATACAAGCTGGTAGAGGGTGCACTAAAAATGTAGCGACCTCTTGAGGTGTTAGCTCACCCAAATGGCATTGCAAAACGTTGAACGTGCGTTTGCTTGTGTTGCGATCGCCCGCTTACACAGAGATACGGCCGGGTGCCGCCGGGCAGGAAACTGCTGAAAACCGCAGTAAACAGTCTGCTTGGGATGGACACTTTGGCTTTGTATTCTCCTCATTTATGGCCTAACAGATAAGTTAAACAATTTATTATTTTTTTTAATGGCTACAGCACATGTGTTCATGGTTTTATTTTTATTGTGGTATTGAAATTGAAAACCGTGCGGGACGGTATTTCGGTATTTCTAAAACAGCTCTCGGTATTTTCGGTATTGAACAAATACCGTGACTACCCGGTAATACCGTATAATCGCCCAAGCTTAAACTGACTCGGTAAATTTTAAATAATTTGGGATTGAGCAAAGACAAATTTAATAAAGCGGGATTTGAACCAACTGAGCTATCTAGCCCTATGTTGGCGGTCTCCCCATTTTGTCAATATCTTTGATCAGGGGTGCCAGTCAGAAGCCATACAACCATTAGCTAGGGGATGACACCCAAGTTTACGATACATCCTGGTTTAAGTGTGTCAACATTGCAACACTAGACACTAGTATACAAATATTGACTGCTTCGAGTGCTATGGTTAAAACTACGACTCCCGAGGTGATCCCCGGATCGTTCTATTTTCCCTCAGCTGCGCCTCGGGAAAATGGAACGGTCCGGGGATCACCGAGGGAGTCGGAGTTTTAACCATAGCACGAGTAAAAGCAGTCAATATTTGTTTTATAACACCCCAACAGACTATTTATCATCCTCGTACACGTAACGTTCGTACGCGCATTTCAGATACACAGATGCACAACTGATTGAGTTCGAGGTTGGTAAAAAAGACGTCTGGGTACTGCGCGCGCCATGGAATAGTCGATCGACTATTCCATGGCAAACGACTATCACACGGCCGCCGGGTTTCTAGTAAAACTAAGACATATCATGTGACGCGCTCTAAACCAATGAAAAGGCAGAATTTTTGTAAGGGGTGTTATAAATAGTACTATTATTAGGCTCTATGGTACTATATGCACCCAATGTTGTGGGTAAACATCGTGCAACTAAGCAACAGTATTGTAACACCCCTTACAAGGATTCTGCTTTTTGATTGGTTTTTGATATGTGTTATTTTTACTAGCATGCTGCGCAAACAAAACGTTCTATACAAGCAGCAAGAAATGTACTATAATGGTAGCAACCGATGTTTTATCTCATAGCAACCAATGTACTATACCCTTAGCAACAGCAGCTTCTTGGTACCTAGACGTCTAGGCACAATACACGTATGGGGTGTAATAAAAGAAATATTGACTACTTTGAGTTCTATGGTTAAAACTACGACTCCCTCGGTGTTTGTCACAGCAGTCTATTTTCCCTCTGAATAATAGAACGTGCCGAGGATCACCATACCACTCGAAGCAGTAAAATTGGATACAATCATATAGCACTATGGTACTATATGCCCCCATTATTGTGGTAGATCCATAATCATGAAAGCTTTGTTATATGCTTCTGTTTTCAAATTGGTCAAAATGTGAGCCTCCAGATTTGTGTAATATGCATACAAGGTGACATCACACAGTAATGGCTACTTACACTATGTGTAGTGCTCCCATCGCCATGATCACAAGGCATGTTGATTTCCTTTACACATCATCCATAGCATGGGACATGCATCGGGTGAAGTGTTGAATGTTTGGATCATTTTACTTACAAACACCTGACAAATGTTCAAGCTGAGTTTCTGCAGGATGTGGGTAATGGTTTCATTTAGAGATAGGATTGTTGTGAGACTTTTGAGACAAGATATGCCTTGTGTTGTTATAATTGTATCATATTTTGGTTGAGTAACTTTGTCCATTTACTTGGCCCATATGCCCTCTACCACCAGTGGGTCTCACACTTAGTGTGGCACTGACCTCTGGGTCACCTTGCACAGACTCTGAACAAGCTGCCCAAAATCTGGACATACATCTTTTGGTGTTAGCTTTTTCTGGTTTGTCCTTTCAGCAGCCAGTTGCATCTCTGGAAACAGCAAAATAAAGATTTGATGGACCAATGGAATACTAAAAATGAAAATGAAACAGACAGTTAATTTGAATGCTCCATGCCATACCCACTAAGAAGTAGTATTGGTAGACATAACTATTAGCAACACTACAATAACTCATAAATGTCTGAATGAAACAAACAATCATTGTCTGGTCCTATAGTCAAAGACCCACCAGACTTGTACAAGCTATTGGGAATCCATAACCCATCAATGCTGTAGTTACTGCTGTTGTATTTTGTGTGCTTCTTGTGATAGAATGACCTTTTTGTATTGATCTTCCCTGACAGGATTCTGGTTGATCTTAGGAAGGGTGTCTACTACCAGAAGTGTCATGATCCAGATTGCAAAACTGCTGGTTACAAGTCAGCAGACATACCCCTCCCTTCTAACCTTCTACCTACCTACGACTTTGATGATGAGGAGTTACTAACTGCTGCTATTCAAGCTGAACACCAGGCATCTTCACCGGTAACCAATATGAGTGGGGATAGTGATGAAGAACTATTGGCTGCAGCTATTCAAGAAGAAGGTAACATAGAGCATAGGTGTAATACTACACTGTGGTCAGGAGTGAATAAGGAAGATGATATGACCACTGATGTAACAGAGAGTGATGAGGAGTTGCTGGCAGCTATGGCTGATATAGAAGGTCAAGTAACACATGTGCCTTGAAGTAGTAATAGATTGATTCATTAAGCTAGATGAACATTGTGGATATAGCAGCCAGTCCTTGGGTGATATAGGGTGGACGGTGTGAATGTAGCAGCCAGTCCTTGTGCGATGTAGGGTGGACGGTTGATCTGAAGATTTGACCAACAGGAAGGCTCACTAGACAGTTGAGATTAATATTTTCTTTTATTTCTCAACATCAAAAGATCCCAAATATTGATGATGTAAGAGCCCAAATGATAGTTGTATGTTGTACTTGCACTTGGCTCAGTGTAAGTCCCAGTTGTACTTCCCTCCAAGTAAAAAGTTAAATGAATGAAATAAACAAAACATACTGCCATGTACTACAGGGAATAATGTCTTACAATTTGGCCTTCAATAAGTCACCGTGAAACCGGACAAAATTGGAAATGTTTAATTGTGAGTTTTAGTATTTTGAAATTGTCCTGTTGATAAGCTTTTGAATTATGATAACTTGTAGGGGTAGCCTTTTCCAGCTACCCCTCCAGAGGGAAGTACTTTAGGTTACATAAAGTGTACACGCTCTAGTGCACATTGCCTGATGGTTGAGTCAAGTCACAGCAACGTTCTCCTCATTCACCACCCTAGCTATTCTGCCATCCCTAGGTCACACAACTGCAACCATAACAACTGATTCATGCCATCCAGTGTGACGAACCATGGCTGTGATATCAATGTATGACACAATGCTTTACTTTCCATGTTTCCATGAAACCCATTTTTTTGTAATCTACAACTTTCTCCTTCAGTGACTGAAAATAACTGCACTTTCCTTGGTGTGGTTACAACCTGCTGCAAAGCAGTTCATCATATTTTACCATATATTTTGCTAGATTTTGATGCTATTGCAATGGTAAAATGTGTAAATTTGTATACAGTGTACAATCGAATGCGTTGTTATGAAAGTGGCATGAACCAATTTCAAGGAATTGAACGGACCTTGGAAGGAATTGATGTCGGACTGCGACGGTGAATTAATTGTATCAACCCCAAGATTGGCACACTTAAAGAACACATCATGACAAACATACTGTATAAACATCAATACTGTCAACGTTTGTTTCAAGACTAACAATGGAAGTTTGCTTATTTGGCAAATTATACATTGAATAATTGCAGACTGAATAATTGCAAACTGACAATGTATATGTAGGGTACATGTGAACAGCTTGTGTAGTCTAACGGCTTCACTAATATGTGGGTTTGAGTACCAGTCTTGACACTTTTGTCCTTGACCCTCTGTCAGCCTGTCTGTACTGGGCTGCATGTACACGCAGTCCTGGGTGTTTTTGTGCGTATTTATGCACTGTAAGCTGTACATGCGTTTTGGAAGAAATAGGTTACTCACATGTCGGTATCTATCTATAAACGTGTACAGCTACGTTCACCTTCAATTTGACACCAATAAGAAAGGGTACAGATCATAAATTAAGGTCATATGACCATCCTGGGGCATGTTAATCATTATAGTTCATGGAAAAAAATGTAAACAAACTCACTACTGTTGTCATAATTTCAGTTTTTTGGTCATTTATATTTATTTATTATCACACATTTTTGTGAATGTAAGCAAATCCACGGTAAACAATTGTAGGCCCCTACAGAAAAATACAATTATGTTTTCTTATTACTTAAATTGATTTATGAACACTCACAGCTAAAAAGTGAAAAAGTGCTGTTCAACCAAATTTGCATCAGTAATCTTTTCCAAACATATACACAATTTGTTTTCATTCTCTTTTAAACATCACAGGTACTTAAACAATTCTTACTTCTTGCTTTCCACAAATTATGTTTATGAAAGCATCCAAGCACCACCCTCCCCCAAGTATAATTGTGTCTGTTCTTTGGAACATGTTAGCAATTCATTCAAAATTATTACCTAGTCTTTCCTTCCTCCATCATGTCTATGGTTTGAGAAATGTATTTGAGTATGGTACATGTACATGTATGTCTGGAAGCAGCCCTGCCCAATGTGAAGGCCTGGTTGGGAGGGACAGTTTTTACAAATCCAATTGGTTTCCACTGGAGCATTTTGGGGAATCCTAATCCCTCTAGCATAACAAACTCTGCACTTTTCTTAGGCCTTTGGTCAACCGCCCCATCATTAGGTTGTTTTGTGGCTGGGGAATGTCTCCCACTGAGTCAGTGGACTGTATCTTGGTTTGATTCTTCTTGATTTATTCTAGGGCTTGATGTCAAGCAGCGTGTTTCTGACATCATGAGTAAATGAAAGAAAAAACTCCTGCCATCTGTGTGTATATCAACATACATTGCGTCAATAATCTTGGTGCTAGCTTACTATACCATTTGTACTCTTTTGAAGTGTATGAAATAAATGAAGGTGCTGATCAACTAAGTCGACACCCTCCCCACCCCCCCCCCCCCCATTGATGGTGATAAAAAAAAAAATACACGTAGGTTTCATTATTGGTCTTTATCTTTTTTCCCTGTGTCAACCATGTTAGCTTTATGGACAGTTAAGAGCATGTGAACAGCTTTTGGTTTATTTCCCAACTTATTTTGCAGTGCACGATATGTGACACCAAGCATGCCTTTGTTGTAATACATGTAAGCAGTATGACCTTTTCCAAGTGTTCATTTGCATGGTGTTTGGAAATGTTCTTCCATCCTGCCTTTATTGTCCCACATGTGTATGTATTGTTGGCAAGAAGATGGTCTAACCAATTGGGGATGTGTAAAAGTTATCTTTGTAGAGACAGTGTTCATCGCTTAGTTATGGCTTCACAAGGTTGGCAGCAATCCTCTAGATCCTTCCATATTTGGGTCATTTTCAAGGAATATACCTGCGTCGCAGTATACAGTGTCACTCCATTGGATGTACATAGTTTATACATGTTGATGCGGAATCTTGCCCGCTTTGTCCTGATGTGTCCTTGAGAAGGACTAAAATCTCGTCCACAATGAGATGTCTTCTTGGGGCGTACACACACTTAGAGCGATTCCTCACCATTTCACTTAGTTGGAGAACCTTGTGTATATTTGTCACAATTTGAGTTGCGTACTTCATAATATGGGGTCTTGTTGCATGCAAAGTGCCAACATTTTAGGAGTGCAAGAAATCAACCTGCTTATTAAAACAGATGGCTTCATTGTTGGACTGGCCCTTGTTCCTATGGAGAACTTGACAAATTACGATCCATTTTGCACCAGTCATTGTGTGTATTTTTGGGCCTATATAACAACAATGTGATCAGTCTTTGCGTCACCACAAAGTGAATCTTTTATGTTCCCGGCCTGCCTTTCATGCCTACAGGGCTACGACAGTAGCACTGCACACCTGTTGCACCATAAATACAATTTCTGAATTTTTCAATATCAGACATTCAAGTGAGGCAGTCTACAAAACTCATGAATAATGAAACAATCAATAAGTAACTCAAAAAAGGATTTGGCAGTTTGTAAGTAGGTGGTTGAACAACAATATCAAAAATGGGGTTTGGAAAAATTGGCCAAGAACAATGAGTGCCGAGAGCGTTTGACTCTTTGCTTAAAATCTGAGTTGGATGAAGTGCCTTCTTCATCCTCAATATGTACAGGGCTCTTCGCTGCTGGTGTTTCCCACCTCACTCTTGAGTCCAAACTCTCTTCATCCTCTGCTGACCCAGCAATGCGCTTAGCTCGTATGCCAGAGTTAACCCATAAATCTATTGCTGGCACGGGGTCACATTTCTCTATGGAGGCAGTATGAAGCATGACTTGGTCTGTCACTGATTCATCCCTCAGTCTGGTTCTCTGCTTTGATTAAGCAGCTTTAGTCTACTAAACCCACGTTCTGCATCTATTGAAGTGGCTGGGATAGTCTCCATCAGGTCAACCAGACAGCAGATGTTGGGCAGCTCTTCCTTCATTGCAGGGATTATTTCTGACCACTTTACCTGAGTGATCTTCTCGTACCTGTGAAATGTTGAATGAGTTTCACAACATTAAATCAATTATCAACCATTGTTTAACTATTAGTAAGATCTCTTTCCTGAAAGACTTCTAAGGACAAATCTAATTGTTTAAATTATGCTGACCCTCTGTTTATTTTTAGTGATATTACCTTTGACAGGAACCTCACTAAATTGCATCCTACCAACCAACACAATGTTTCACAAATCCTAGTTACATGTATTTATTTATTTATTTTATTTATGTATATAAGCTCAAAGTTTTGACATAATATTCTCTGAATTTGATCTGAATTTGACCATTCACCAAAGACTGCTGGATGTTAGGTTAGTGCTCTTTGTAATAATGTTATCTGCTGGTTAGAAGCCAATCTTTGCACCTGAGTCTTGCACAGGTGTGTGGATGTTCTGTAATAGCTCCAGGGCTTCATCTCTGATAGTGGTACATAAATGAGGTTCTAGGGTTCTCAATCTCCTACCTGCGCAGCTTGCTTCTTACTAAGGGTGCCTGCCTCTTTGATAAATTGTCCTTTTACAGCGTTTTCTGTTACTCATGACTCCAGCAAGAGATATTATTCAAGCTTGAATCATAGCTCCTGAGAAACACTGGGGTACAACAGTCGCATGAGAGAAGCCATTGAGATCCATAAACATAACATTTTGAAGGGACGATATCCCAAAGTCTCTTCAATTGCTGTTCATGTATTTGTGATATGTTTGTGAAGTAGTTAGCTGTGTGTTGGGGCCCATTTAAATCAAGTCAGCTGTTTGTTGTAACTCTTTTACTACGTTGTAACTCTTTTTATTACTCTCGGAATCTGAATGCCAAGTGGAGTTGGAGACTGATGGCCTCAGCCTACAACGGTCTGCCCCCGCATGATGTTTTGCACCTCAGACAAGGTCAGCGACCCTTTGAGTGGACTAGACCATTTTATATAAGGGGGGGGGGGGGTATACACAGCCCACACTGAATCCTGTATGTATGTTTATCTATTCAGCAAGGACCAGGGTATATCAAACTATAATAGGATTTGGACTCACGAATTCAAGTGACATGCTCAATACCCAAGCATTATATTGCACTTTCACATTGAGTTGGAAATTAAATTTGATCACTGGCAACATTTTTGACAACATTTAGCACAGATTACATTTTCATTCCACACGTTCATAATTAAAGTCTTGGTTATTGTGCATTCTATGGTTTGAGGTAAAATGTTGGTAAAATTCAAATTATGGCATAACAAATGGCACCGAAAGAAGTTTTGGCATACAAATATAACAGCTGCCTGTCTATTAATACAAAATAAAATACTGTTTTTCCACAGAGTTTAGTAAATTACACTTTACATTAAGAACACTAAAAAACATTATAAAATACATAGTTTGAAAGGACAGTCAAGTGTACATCTTTGGTTAAGGCATTTTGCATCCATGTTTTATGGAAACAAGTAATACATTTTACATGCTAATCAAATAAAATATAAGTTAAAAAACACTCATAAAAATATCAGCCTACATGTACACCCAGGCATTATGTCAGAGTATTTTAAAGTCATTGTGGTTATCGATCACAGAAATTAAAAACATACACAAGAACAAAATCAAAATTAACAATTGATTGACTTATTTTAGTCATATCAATTTTCATTGAACCTAGAGATTATCATGAGTTTTTCTTCATAAATGGAGGAAAGTGACAATATTGAATCAAATCTGGTCTGGGCAAGTGGTTTTGTTATGGCCATCTTGCTTTCCACAAGTACTGCACTTGACACGCCACTTTGGTGAGCGCTTGCATTTTGCCTCAAGAAATCGCAAATGACTTTGTTTCAGCATTATTTGTTTGAGCACACTTTTACCAAAGTTAGTAGACCGAAAATACCATTTTGTCACTGAGTGGTTTAATTTTTCAAGTCCCTGTTGGCAAAAATACATGGGATTTCCATACAATTCCATAACTTCAGGGACATGGTAAGCAAGTACGTGCATATATGGTGTGATGTCTTTTGCCAAATAAACCATGTGGTATAAATCAACCCAAACTTTGCAGAAGACTGAAAGTGGTGTATGTCCTCAAGATGTAAACTCTTCTTTAGCTGGTCCACTAATTGTTTAAAACTACTCCACAGAGATTTAATATTTGTGAGCTTAGGGCGACTTGGAATAATTGTGTCCAGATTAATGTTGTTTAATAGAATTCTTCTATGTTCGGGACCAGTGAAAGATCTTGCCTCAATCTTGGTGTCATTAACTATAAATTTCCAGTCATTTATTCCCAGTGTTTTAATAAATTTCTGGAAACGCATAAGATTATTACATTTATCAAGGTTTAGATTTGGGTTGAGGCGAACACAGTTATCACAATGCTAAAGATAGAATGTAAGCTGGTACACTAACTGATCCATTATTCTTAAAAACAGGTACAGGGTGTCTGGGATAATCCTGGAAATGGGGACAGAATAAAAGATAGGGACCGATTTACAATTAAACTTTGTTTTGCTATTTTTGGGCTTGATAGCACATTCAGTTATCTCCTTGATTGTTCGAGCACCTTGATTAACATTGGTCATTGACTATGCTTTTGTCATATCCGTCTATTTTGGAAGATTTACACCAGAGACAGGAGAATGTTGATGAAAAGCCGCCAATGCCAGTAACTTGATTGAGGAATTTTAAATCTCGCCAATGAACTTCTCAATAACAATGGATTTTCCATCAACTTCAACAAAATCCAAGGCATTAAATTCATCAATCAAGGTTTTAAGAGCTTTATAGATGCATTCTCCTGTCTCTGGACACTGTACTATAGCAAGCAGGTAATTTCCACGTTCTGATGTACAATTCTTATCACCTATTACAGTGTAACTCACATTAACAACATGCTTTTTGGTTCCGGCCCTTGTCCCATCACCACTTAGTTTTATCTGAACTTTATCATTTGAAATGAAAGCAGGATTAACGGATAATGTTTGAGTCAAGTCAGTTCTTAAAGACTTGAAAACACCATCATACTCTCCACTCAATGTGTTGGGAGAGAGTGGTTGCGCTGAGAAATTTCATGGTAGCCACCGTCGGTTACATAAAAGGAGTCCATAATAAAAATCATCTCATCAATGTCATCTTCAGTTACCATATTTTTTCTAGTCTCAAGCCATGTTGGCCACAAAATAAATGGAAAGTAATGGGGAGTGAAATATCAATACACAATTTGTACAGTAAATGTCTAACCTTTCAACTGTTCAGAACGTGGAAATTACCCGCTGCTATAATCTACAACAAGGTTACATGAATAAGAAAAATTACAAACATTGTGTATCTCAGAACAGATACACTTGATACATTTTGATTAAAATTAAAAATAAATCATAATTACACCTTTAAAAAATCTGCAAAATCAAACTTATTGCCAATTCCCCGAGCAAATTTTAAATTAAAGTGGAAACCCCTGTGGATGACTTTAAGAGATCCGTTGGGTAAAAACTCCTCGCAAGGTCTCCTCTCTGTCATCCAGTAGGTAACAGTACCACTCATTACGAACGCAAAATCTCCCTGCTTATTAAAAATTCTCCACAACCAGCCTTCACCTAGCAATTGGTTGAAATCTTCAGGCGAAGATAAAGCAATATGGGAGTTTTTACCCTTTTTACCGAGACGGGCAAGTTCCTCAAACAAGTTCCTTGGAATCGGCACCTGAATATGAACAACAGTGTCTACCTTTCGCTGACCATGAAGATGTTCTTTAATTGAAGTTTTAAGCTGGGTGAAGAACAGATCCTTTAACGCGGGTGAACAAATTACAAAACACTCCGGTATGTCTATAACATCTTCAGCATTTCGCCACTCGTCATAAGCTGTGGAGTCCCACTCTTTATCGGTGTAGTGTACTCTCACTAAAAGCTGTTCTCCAACAAGCTTTGAATCGACAATTTCTAAGGAGTAAAGTTTAGTAGTAGACCAGGTCTTCTTGCTTACTCTCTCTGTTGATATTGATGGTCCGTTGTTGAGCAGCTGGTAGTTATGTTGGTTCTTTGGTCTAGTACTCCTCCTCAAGGATGTTTCTCCACCACAGGCACCAATATCCATCAAAGGTCACCTACATTACAAAAAAATGTTTACAAATAAAAGAAATAAATACTCTACAGGAAATATAAAATAAGATAGATGAAACATAAAAGATGAGCAGATGAGAGGGGCCTCAAATAATAGTATGAGCCATAAGGGCAAACTTTTGTTATCTTTTCTTCAAACAACAGCTACAAGTACATTTTTCGGTGGAATTGTTGATTTAAGCTATTTACAAAAAAATGTTACTGTCGTGTTGACAATTTTTTTTCTTTCTTTTTTAACCAAGTAATTTTTACAAACTACAATACAAATTTCTTGTTTCCTCTTTGTCTTGGGAGTTATTAAAATTTGATTTACATTTACAACGTCAGTTTATTGGAGATTCTGACTTGAATTATAACAAATGTTCCCAGGGTTTATACAGGGTGTTTGGTGTGTAAAATCTACTCAAATTCAGCTCATCTGATGAATTGACCAACCAGCCTTTATCAGAATCTTCTGGATCCCCATTAATAAGACTTGAGTCCAAATTCTATCCCTTTTGCAAGATCCAGTTTATGCTAGAACAGTCCATGTTGAAATGGCTGTCCATTTTGCAAATGGTTACATAATTCATAGATCTTTGCTGATACTGTTACTAGTGATTTCAAGAAGTCTGCGCAGAATGCCATGATATCCATTTTTACTTATTTTATCCGAAAGGCAGGGTAAACAAACACAATAAACAGCAACAAAATTTATAAAAACTCACACCTTGTTTGTCTTGGCCACATTTTAGATGTACATTGTATAACATGTATAAGTGCAAATCACTTGAAAAAGGAGCCATTAGCATTCCCCCTGAAACCACAACTTAACAAGTGATTACAAACATGACTCTTCAAACCCCTCAGAAATATAAATGTTGTTACAATGTATTACTGATTTCTTACAGAAACTTTATTTTACATCACATATGCTTGCCAACCCCCTACTCCCTCTCCCCACCCCACCCCCTAATCTTTTCATAAGATGTTCACTGAATGGTTTGACACAATAGTTGGAAAAAACATTACTTTGTAAAATCAATCTCTGCATGGTATGTTTGAAACATCCCTGTTCGATGTGGAGACCTGGTTGAGATGGACAGCTCTTGCAGATCCACACAGTCTCTACAGGCTCTCCTTTTGGGGTCCTGATACCCTTTTCATAACACAAACGGCATTTTTTCTTTGGCCTCTGATCAAAAGCACCCTCATTGGGTTGTTTTTTAGCAGGAAAATGCCTTGCGGAGAGTCTGTGTACAGTGTCCTGAAGAGACACTTCTTTGTTTAGTCTGGGGCTGGATGTGAGTAACATATTGATTACATCATGGGTAAATGAAAGGAAATCCTTTTTCTATCCCCAGTATGTAACTGATATGCCTTTTGGGCATTCAGGGTATTGCATCAATAGACGTAGGGCTAATTTTCTGTCCTGTTTGTACAATTTGCGCAGTGTGATGAAATTGTGGGCATGTTGGTTAACCAGATCTACACCTCCCATTTGGTGGTTATATTCAACTACGCAACTAGGATTCATTTTGGGGTTTTTATCTTTATCTTTTTTCCCTGTTTCAACTAGGGTGGGGGTATGCAGAGTTGACCGCATGTGGACTACTTTCGGTTTGTTCCCTGATTTATTTTGTTGTGCGCGATATTTCACGCCAAGTAAACCATTAGCGCAGTGAATAGTTTTTTTTCTAGATACCAGCGCTTTATAAGATTTATTATTATTATTATTATTTTTTATAGAATGCCGTTTGTCCCTTTTCCAACTGCTCTATTGCCAGCTCCTTGGGAAAGTATTTCTGACCAGCCTTGACAGTACCACATAGGTGCGTATTATTACTTGGGAGATGTTTTGCAAGGTTTGGTGAAGTATAAAAATTGTTAGTAAATATGTGGTGTTCATTTCCAAGGTATGGCTCCATTTGCAACTATTCTTTCTGTGATCTACAAAATATGGATTTGGATCATCATCGCTGTACATTCCCACACCACAGTAGACAATAAAATCTAATGTTACTCCATCTGAAGTGCACAGTCTTGCTCTTTTTGTGCGAATGTACTGCTTGAATCCAAGTTGGCCCCTGAACAGTACTAGAGACTCATCGACACTGAGGTTGCGGCTAGGAGAGTATACTCAATGGCAGCGTGCACACATCATGTCAATCAAGGGTCGTACCTTGTGCAGTTTGTCACGATTTGAATCATTGACATCATAGTTAGGATCTTTGTCTTTGCAAAGTGCATGAATTTCAGCATGGCAAGAAACAGGTCCCGAATTGCTGCAAGAAATCCCCTAGGCATCCCCTACATCTGTATGAAGTTGAAAAGACAATTTACCTTTCATGACAATGTGACCAGACCAATATGGAGCAAATCCAGTGTATTGGACCTAGAGCATGTAGAGTGGGGCTAGCTGAACAGATATTTGACGTATGTAATTGTTGTATTTCCTTACCTCTGAGGAGGGACAGATTCTCCTCTTTTAAGATTGCAACTTCCTCTTCTAACCTCATTCAATTCTTGCAGGAAGAGGGCTGGAGCATCTTCTGCTGCTTCTCCTTCAGAAGGTTTATTATGCCCTCTGCCTGGGCTTGTTTCACCTTGTTAATTATGCCCTCTGCCTGGGCTTGTTTCACCTTGTTAATTATGCCCTCTGCCTGGGCTTGTTTCACCTTGTTAATTATGCCCTCTGCCTGGGCTTGTTTCACCTTGTTAATTATCACAATAAAAATCAACTTGATTTAACTACTTTCTCCCTACAATTTATGTCAACCAATTATAACTTTACTGCCACGATGCCAAATTGCTCCTGAGCGCACAAATCAAAGGCAACCCGCACCTCCTCTTCAAATCCTTTTTACAAGAATGCAGCCCTGCAGGCGGTTCTGTCACACAGTTCCAATGAAGTGTAAACCAAGTTCCCTCATCTTGATAATCAGGCCGATGCTAGTGAATAGGTTGTCTGCGTAAATCTTGTAGTTGACGTTGGTTAGTAATGTTGATGTAAGCTTCAACACAACATCTGCACCTTGCCTAAGCTCTGTGCATTTTCCGTCGCCCCCTTGGTACACTTCAAAATCGTATACCAAGCCACTTGGACCAGCTCTGACCCAGATTTTAAAACCCCATGGTTGAGGTTTAGACCGAATGTACTGTCGGATTCCACTCGTTCTCCCTTTATATTGAACCGCCATGGCGCACCATTTCATCTACTGAGTTGTGTTCTTCAGATGTGACCGTCAAGCAGTTTTCTCGTAGCTTATTTAGCCATGGCTGAATCTTCCAAAGTTTGCCACTCTTCGTCTCATCAGTCACGGCCAGATTGTCCACGAAATGAATGATCGTCAAATAGGTTGAACAATTTTGACTGGACTTTTCAGTAAATCTTGACGGCCTGCATTCATTGAATCCAGCTGTGGTTTATACAGTCGCCATACGGATGATTTATTATCCTGCAAAAGAATTGCGAGGGCAGATAGTTCTTGCTTTACGTCTTTTGTGAAGATGCTCATCGTGACAACTTAAACTTTTATGCTTTTGTACAGTCATGTCACTGAGAAGATGAGTATAGTTCTCCTGCAGCTTACCCTCTGTCTCAGCATACACAAGGCATTTTACAAGCCTGAGAAGTTGTGGCCTGTCTTCCTTTGTAATTTTGTGCTGTGCGTCCTTAAGAAAGCGCCAACTTGCTTGCAGAATGTGGAATATGCAAAAGAAAAACATTGGAAAACATTGCATAATGCTTTTCGTTCAGAATCAGAGTCATCAGTCATGAACTTGGCTGGTCCTCTTTTTCCCATGTTGAAGAAAGCCTGAGAAGCTTAGTCCTTCTATAATTACTTCTACCTCTGAAGTGGTCTACATCATCCCAAGAGGTATTCCTCCAGTGCATGTGTGTGTCATTGTTAAAAACACCCTGCAGCCATGACGATCAACTCCTCCAGAAGAATCTACAAAGACAATTTCTCCACTCTGTCGTATGTGTTTATGGACACGCTGCACGAGATGTGTACAGAGGACATGGTCATCAATGCGTGTCATTTTTGCCACAGGTTTTGTTCGTGTTGTACATTTGTAGGTGGTGAGTTTTTTTTCTCCAGATCCTCAAGCATCTTTCCACCATCTTGTTCTCCATAGTGCTTCTTGAAGGTTTTATAGTCTAGCCTAGAATTAGACAAACAGTCTAGAGGAATAGAGGTAATAAATGAAGAAACGATTTACTAGGGCCTTATTCTTTTAAAACATTGATCATAAAGGTAATGCATTGTGATGTGAGTGTTCAGACAGCAATCAGACTTGAAAGACACCTCAAGGTAGTGCAGTGTTTCCAATATGCCCGGGCGTCACCGTCCTGCGTCACCGTCCCTCTCAGAGACCATAGTAGACTAGGATTGAAGGTCTAGTTTTGCAGTAAAAACAAATCATAAGCAAGAACAACTGTTCGATTGATCAGTTCCAAAGTGCCAAAGAGTCGATGCTCCATTTATTCATGTATGTTAATTACTTTACAATATTTACAATAAGTGACCATTGAGGCTGAGCCACAGTGTGTAGGAGTTCAATGCTGCAAGGTTTAGCATGTTGTAAAAGACAGCCATTGGTCATCTCTTGGTCTTATGTGAGCAGGTGTACAAACTACACACTTGATTGACTGTATCAACCCCTCCTTTGGTTGAGTTGTAGAAGTGAATCATGTCCAGCTTCTGAGTGGTAGGGTTGATTTTGTTGTCATGGTGCATCGACGATAGTAAGAGGACACTCCGATTGGATCTTGGGATGAAAGATACTGTAGGCCATGGGCCGAAGGCCAAAAAGTCCTCCAGAAATAGGAAAATGCTGCAGCCCCGGGGGTGAAGGGGAGATCTATACATCAAAATGTAGGGAATGGTGTCCTCTTCAAGAAAAAACAATGTTCTACTAAAAATATTGGTTCCAAGATGGCGGCCAAAATCAAACATGGCGGCTATTTATTTCTTAGAAACACACATGTATGAAAAGCTATACATAAATGTTGAGCTCTTGCATAAAAATTAACAAATGGAAGGATTTTACAAGAACATGGAACTAGACGATTTACGAAATGGCTGCCATTATCACTTAAAAAAAAAGAATTTTGAGCAAATAATCCATTATTTACATGTACCGGTACTGTACATGTAACATGTATGACGCCATGGCCCTTGCAGGAGATTTTTTTTTTAAACAACACCTTTATACAGTGGTTTGTTTTTCCTGGCTGACATACATGACTTGTACACAATATGCCTTGAAAACTGTCAAGGCCACATGTTGGATGATGCCCCCATTTAGCCCTGTCCTATCTAGCCACGCCCCCTTCATATCCCAAATTCAAACCATCACAGGAATACTCAAATGTACAACTTTCCTGTTGCACTAAGAGGGAAAGACATTGTCTGAAATTTATTAAATCTAGTATGTGAAGGGAAATGTAGGAGGTAGGAGAGAGGCTCCAGTGCCCCATCCCCTACAGTAGTACAGAGACTTTGTAGGAATGGGATGCGTCTAATTGACCGCAAATGCAAGAGCCGAATTCTAAACAATTACAACTGAATTCTGACGCTTTAATTCAGCACGAGGGAAGGTCACATACTGGCGAAGTCATGGCCTGTGTAATATGCAATTTCAACATCCTTTTTACATACATACATAAAGAAGAACATTTGTTAATATTGAATGGATTAGGAGATAATTTCAATATGACCCTAAGCACCAT
This sequence comes from Pisaster brevispinus, assembly GCA_023634235.1. Lineage (NCBI taxonomy): Eukaryota > Metazoa > Echinodermata > Asteroidea > Forcipulatida > Asteriidae > Pisaster > Pisaster brevispinus. The sequence continues at coordinate 11,432,930 of JAMKCF010000015.1, read as the reverse complement.
TTTTAAAGGCGGGTCCATTTTCCAAGAATGATGGTTACGCCACTGGCTACCCACAGTTTGCTTTTTTTGCTTATTAAAATTCTTTGTTACTCCAATCCCTGAAAGGACTGCCCAGAGAAAAAGTAATTTCTTTTAGTAATGTCGGTACTTTCTTCACTTCAGAATTAACAATTTCCATGTGTGTGTACACGTATTATGGCTGCATACAAATAGTAAAGTTTGCATGGTGGAATAACATGTAAAATCTACTTATAGCTTTCAGAGCCATTACAAATCTTTATAGATAGGTGCTGTTAGTGTTATATGGTGTTTCTGCAATCATTACTAACAAACTCTCTACAAATATTTGATGAACAATTCATTTCTCAAATAGATCTATGTTCTGAGAAGTTGGTTCACCTTGCTTAATTCAGTTCATTGTGTCAATGAATCAAAGAATTAATTCAATACTGTTCGTTTTTCTATGTCTGAAGAGTCGCTGTCACTATCACTGTCATTAATGTCATCATCTTCTTCCACGTTCATGACGTTTGATCTATTGCAACAGTCATTGCAGCGACACAAATCTGTACAACTGATGCCAGATTTTTTACAAGAGCATTGGTTGCTGTTGCAGGGTGTTTTCCTACAGTTGCAATGCACATACTTTTGTACAGCATCCGGAGCAACTGGCATTGAACTCCACTTTATGTCTAACTCTGTCCCAATGACCTTCCAACCATGTCTTGCAGGATGTGGAGCACCAATGTGCTGCTTCAAAGCACATCTGTAAATTCTGGACTGGTAGTTTGCTCTCATTGTATGAAGCTTCAAACTGTCTTTGTTTGGAGGCATGGTAGTGTCGGTCAAATGGTCAAATCGGAAGCAGTTGTATCGGACTGTATTGATGTCTGTTTCTTTCCACCCATAGAGTTCACATACAAACTTTTCAAGAACTTCAAAAAGTTTGTCATTGAGTGCCCATGAAACTCCTATCTCACTGAAGGCCGTCTGGTAATTGCTTCGATTTCCCTTTGCCTTTGAAGCAAATGGGTGGAGGCCCAACAATGCTTGGGCTTTTGTCTCTTCCATTTGTTGGCTTATCATGGTCATGTCAATGAACTTGGCATTCCCTCCTGCAGTCATATGTAGAGTGATGCGAGGCAAAAGCTGCCTTGAAGCCCATACAGCAAGGATAAGTACATCTGTATCAACTGTTCGGATTATGATATTTTGATAATTTGAAGATGACTTAGATGCATGGGCTGCATGAAGGAATACCCTGGTGTCAGCTTCCTCATGATCAGAGTGAAGATCTGGAACTTTATTTGCTGAAGTTACTCCTTCATTGACGTGGAGTCTGAAACAATCTTCACCTCGGGTGGCATAAACTTCAGTGTCTCTAAGGACCTCTGGTAAACATTTCATCCATTCATTGACAAGGAATTCTAAAAGCCCTTCCTTGTTTCTGCCACTGGAGAGAAACTTTTTCATTTGCTTAGGTAGCTTCTGTTCGCGTCGTTGAATTCGAATGTGTGTATGCCCCATAGACCCCCGCTTTACTCGCTCGGACATTTTGATGGATTCTGATCTGTACCTGTCAACAACAAAATCAACACGTTGGGCATGGTGTTTCTTTGCTACAGAGAGTAACTGTTTTAGGATGCTATCATCCAAATCACCGAATGTTACTGGAAAGTGACACTGTTGCTGGATCATCACCATTGCATCAACAATTACTACATCTGCAGTTACAGATGAATCCGTGCTGACAGCATCTGGCACCAGATTCAAAATCTCATGCATTAGTGTGGCCTTGTTTGTTTTTGCCATACACCCATCAAACTTGGCAAGTGCTGTTGATACTGAGCATAATGGATAGCTCACAACCTCCTTTAAATCTAGCTCCTTTTCTTGGGTGACCATCAATATACGAGCCAGCAAGCGTCTATTCTCCTTCACTGATGCATTTTCAAGGAAGACATTTGATCGTGGTTTCTTGTTTATGCTTGAAAATGTCTTCTCTGTTGGTAGACTATGTCGCTCAAACAGATCTTTACTTCCTTTTACCAGCCTCTCAGAAACAAACTCAGTGAATCTTTCATCTCCCCGCTCAAAGGCAGTGAAAAGATCCGACTTTACGTTATCCAGTGCCACTATCCCAGTAGAAATATTTAACAGCTGGTCGTCTGGCTCGTCAGTGAAGGGATTGGAGAAGCCATCCACCGTTATCTTAACATTTTGGATTGCTTCTTCATCTGCTTTTGTACGTGAATTTTTGGCGTCATGATGTGAATATAAATCAGAGCCTTTACCCGCCATATCAATGCAAGAACTAGCAATGGAAGCTCTCGCAGGATGACTGAGGATTCATCGCTGAACTGCTTCTTTATTTAGTGTTATTCCTGTCATGCCTCCCTTGGAATCTCGATTAAAGGTCTGTTCAATGATTTGATCACATGCCGTCATTGAGAAAGCAAGGCCTGCTTTCCGCTGCACTGCAAATTCTCCGTCAATCAATTGGGCATGGATGAGAGGATGTGTGGAAGGAAGAGCTTTCATCTCGAGGTAGTAGACAGGAAGATATCGTGAGTAGTTGATACTTCCATAGGAAAGAAACCAAGGTATCATATCATGAATGGAAGACAGATGCAGCTCCCAGTTGCCTTCCCTCGTAGCTCTGATAAAGAGGAGGAGCAACTCTACAATCTGGAGATAGGAGTTCCAAAATGCACAAGTTGCATTTTGGTTACAGCATCTGGAGACATATGTATGGTATTTCCTGAAGAATTCACGTACTGCCCCAGTTGAAATTGTCTGGTGTGAGATCCAGATCGTCAGTGAAGAGAAAAACTGAAGATTTTGCAGGTCTCTTCTTGGTGTTTTGGGGATGAAATTCTTTGGGGATCTCTCTTCGATTTCTCTTGATTGTCCCAACCAAAGTTATTTTTTAGTGAGTAGGTGCCTTGCAAGAGTAGCGTTCCTCCCAGTGTTGTATAAAGGCCCCATAATTGTCTTCACTACTTTCGCGCCAAGATTTGTCATCACTTGGTCTCCTTCTTTCCTAAGGTATGGGGAGATGTTCAATACATAATGAGTGTCCACATCAACGTTCAAGCAAAACTTTATTCCATATTTCGGGGGTTTGCTGGGCATATGTGACCTGCTCCCACAAAATGAGCATAAAGTCGGAAATGTTCATTGTTTAGATTTTGGTATTTCTGGAATCTGCATATCAAGAGTTTTCCATGGAAAGTCATGGAGTCTACCCAAATAATTCAAAATAGTTTGGGAGATAATAGCCCTTAAAGTTTAGTAAAAGAAAATGACACCAAATAATGCAACACATACAAAAGGTTGGTTTTGTTTTTTTAGCAACGGTCATGTTGTGATTAATATTTTCTCTTCAAATTTTCAGGAAATACAGAAAATGACATTAGCAATGAAAATATGTCTTAAAGGAGCAGTCGTTTCACTGAAAATGTATAAGTAACGTTTAAAACAGTAAATCAAATAAAATCAACAAGATAGCTCAAACAAACATCTGCAACTTGCTGAATATGTCTGATTTTGCTTTAAGCATGGTTAAGGTTAAAGGGGCAGTTATAGAAATAAACAAGCACGTTAATCATAGCTAACCTTCTACATACGTTGTTCATGAAATAATGTAATTCTATGTACTTATTTTTCTTGTTTTGCTGAGTAATAAGTACAATGAAAACACACTTTCATTAAAAAAATTAATGAATACTTAACCCTTTCGTTACTGGGCCTTATGTTTGCTGCATCCTGAGTGCTGTATATGCATTTCAGCATGGTTTCAAACAAATGTGATTTGTAGAAAAACTTTACTAGGTAGATACTTGAAACCAACTGAAAACAGGCAGGGACATATGCAGCTGTCCTCCCGCAGAAAAAAATATTTAAATATGTCAAGAAATTTATGTCAAATTTATGGAAATTTTTTCAAAATTATGATAATTTATGTAAACAATTTCAATAAATTGATGAAAAGTCATGTTTTGAGAAATTTAAAAAAAAAATCTCATTTATTCTGAAAGCCAATATCAAAAACCCATAAAATCAGCAACAAAGTGTAAGGAAAACCATTATTTTGTTCGTCTTTGTCACATTTCAGATGTCCAGTACTATGTGATAAAAAACGGACTTTTTGAGCATTATGCGGGACCTCTCCTAACCCACCCCCTCCCCAGATTTTTCAAGCCTGTTCAAACCTTCATTGAAATATAAATTTGGTAATTTTTTCAAACAAATATTTTGTTTACCTCACAAAAACAAATTCTTGCACCCCCACCCCCCCCCCCCAATATATGTACTTCATTCATTTCATCTGACATTATTTATGTATTTGCTGGGCAGGTTGCCAATTACAAATTACGTGCTGAAATCAATTTCTGTGTGGTATGCTTGAAAGCAACCCTGTTCAATGTGGAGACCTGGTTGAGATGGACAGCTCTTGCAGATCCACACAGTCTTTACAGGCGCTCCTTTTGGGGTTTTAATCCCCTTTGCGTAACACACACTGCATTTTTTTTTTGGCCTCTGATCAAAAGCACCTTCATTGGGTTGTTTTTTAGCAGGGAAATGCCTGCCAGAGAGTCTGTGGACAGTGTCTTGAAGAGACACTTCTCGGTTGAGTCTTGGGCTAGATGTAAGTAACATATTTATTACATCATGGGTAAAGGAAAGAAAATCCTTCTTCCTGTCCCCAGTGTGCAATTGGTATGCCTTGTGTGCGTTCATGGTACATTGCATAAGAAGACGCAAAGCTAGCTTTCTATACCACTTGTAGGACTTGCGCAGTGTGTGGAAGTTGTGGAGCTGCTGACTAACCAGGTCTACACCTCCCATTTGGTGGTTGTAGTCAACCACACAACTAGGTTTCATGATTGGGTTTTTGTCTTTGTCGGTTTTGCCTGTCTCAACCATAGTAGCCCTATGCAAAGTGGACAGCATGTGGACAACTTTCGGCTTGTTTCCAGACTTATTTTGAAGGGCCCGATACTTCACACTAAGTACGCCGCTTTCACTTTTATAGAAAGCTGCTTGTCCCTTTTTTAACTGTTCTTGGGCAAGTTCTCGGGGGAAAGTTTTTTCTCATCCAACAGGTTTCGGCCAGGAGAGTACACACGCTGACAGCAGGCATGGATCATGTCGATCAAAGGTCGCACTTTGTACAGTTTATCTCGGTTTGGGTCACGCACATCAAAGTTTGGGTCTTAGTTGTCGGCAAAATGCATGAACTTCAGCAGTGCGAGAAAGCGATCTCGGTTTAGAACTTGACCAAAAATCGGACTATTGTACAGCTCGTAGGTACTCCAATACATTGCAAGCCTTGGCTTGAATACAATGCCCATTAGGAAAAGAAGGCCAATGAACGTCTTCATTTCATTGGCATCAGTTTGGGTCCATTTCTTGGCGTAGGAGTGATCTCGTGCATTGTCTCCCATTTCCCCCTTGTGTTGCTCTGCATACCGATTTGTCTCTGTGACAAACAGCTGTATCATCTCTCCCGTGACATACAAGTCAAAAAAATCAGCAGGACCTGCGACATCCCGAACTCGGACCTTTAGCGCCTCATCACCAACGAAGGGCATGTCTGCATTCCAGCACCTCGGCCCCTTCCAGCACCTCGGCCCCTTCCTGTGGTGTGTCCTTGTCCACGAGTGTGAGGACGCCCACGAATAGGGACATTTTCACCGCTGGATTCTTCACCAGCACCGGAAGAATCAGGATCAGAGTTCTCAGGATGAGCATGGGGTTCTGAAAAAAAAAATTCCAATATTTAGTTTTACACAATGAAATGGAGTTACGAAAAATAGCAGGACAACCTTTTGCTTTACAAAATAAACCAGGGTAAAACAGGCCCCCCCCCTACCAGTCTCCTCACAAGTATGAGTCGCAGCATTCCTTTTATAGACAAGTCTGTTTGAAAAGTGTTTTTTATTCAAATCACATTGATGAAAATTCGTAGGTCAGGGGGATAAATTGTCTGCCTAGCCAGGCCTAGTTTAGTTATCGGGACAAAATTTAAACTTAAAAAGTAGTTTAGAAAGAGACAAGGTAAATAGTAATCCTCTCAGGGCTATAGCTGAGAGTTTTCCCATGAAAAATAAAAAAATTACATTTTCAATGTTAAAAAAACTAAACACTAACCTGTCTTCTGGGTACATAATGTTGAGATGAGCTCTCCTTACAGAGTATAATCACCAGTTACTGCAATCCCTGGCCACTCACCAACTCACGTACACACTGGTTCACCCCTGTGAGTGTAGTGCTATGGTCCGAAGTATCACAGTCTCACACACGCTGGTAAAATTCCTCATAAAAATCCGACGATTTTGCAACGCTATTGTGGTAAGCTTTCACACGACACCAAGTAAAAATGTGACCACGTTCCATGAGACGGGTACAGACTTAGCTGGTTACCACTGAACTATAGAGTTTTTGTTCTTAAACAGCGCTAGTACCAGTTAAATGATGACGTATGTCGCGTGTGCACAGTGTGTCGTGGTAAAATTAAACCATGTACACATTCTTCAAAATGGCTGACACTCACGAAGACGTTGGGGAGTCCATTCATAATACTATGCCCGTAATATCCTCCAAAAAACGACCGGCGAAGACATCAACCAAAGATAAGAGTAAGAAGGCCAATAAATCTTGGTGCTACGAGGAAACGATTGCCTTGATAAACATTATGGAGAAGGAAACCACCCAATCTAAAATGGATGGTTTGACCCAAAACGGCCATGTTTGGCGGAAAATCGCGGACGAGGTGGCAAATGGTCGCAACGGTGACCAGTGCCCGGTAACGGTGTGTAAACACACAAAGGTTCTTCACGCATGCGTGTTAATACTGCTTTCGCGAGGATTGTCGGTCAATAAACAACGGATCGTTTCACACGAAGGTTTGACTAGATTCCTTGCAAAAAATTACGCTAGCGTAAGATTTTGTCAGAGGTCGGGACCTACTACAAAATTTCGCAAGGTTTGCGAAAATTTCGCAAGGAATGTAGGCGATGTGAAATATTACTGTCCTTTCACACGATGCCCAAATTGTAATTTTTTACAAAAAATTGTAAAATTTCGCAAAGAATGTTCGTTTTTTCCGTCGTGTGAAAAGGGCTTAACATCTGGGTCGAAGTCACCATCATAATCATCTTCGGAGGAAGTGTCTTCAAATAAATCAGTATTTGTGACTGATCCATTAGTATTGAGTTTATCTGCTAATTTAGCATCTCTTCGATTTCTGTGGATAATTTTCCTCACAATGTTCAGTGGAATTGCATCGGAGTCTGAGTCAGAAGAATCAAAATCACTAGAAGAATCCATTTGTCAAGTGTAGGCTGCAAGGGATATAATTACAAAACAAGTGTCAATGTCTTGAATTAGTGAGCCTGCGTTGTAATTTTAGAAAGCAAGCACCCAAGGGGCAGTTGTAGTGAGGCCTACATGTACATGTACCATTATAATAACGTACCACTTACAGACAGTAGTCAATAATAAAACGTTTTTCTTCAAAAAAAAATTCTCTGTCTAAGCGGCAAAAAATCACATCAAAATAGTACCAACCTTTGGAGAGAAAATCCCGGAAGTGTTGCTGTGGACGCACTGCGATTTTCAATTTTTTCACTGGAAATTTACACTTCCAAAAATGCAGTTTTTCAGGCCAAATACTAACCAAAATATACATGAAACGTACCGAAACATGGCTGACTGAAGCGTGCAATGAAGCAAAGGATTGTGGGATACATTTCTGGTCTAAAAATAGTCGAAAGGGGGATTCCCCCATGACGCAAAATTAGGGCTTAGTACGGTACGGATTATCACGAAGCTCGGCATTTGTAGCGTTTGTTTTTAATACCGATTATCACGTAGCGCGGCGGATTTATGGGTTAAAAACAATAAAACTGAAGCAATGAGATTGAAATGGCAAAATTATTATTCTTTATTTCAGAAGATCAATGAACAACACATGAAACACTTAATCACTAACAAATTAAAAATTCGGCAGCTGCCAGTCAATTCTCCTAAAACATGAAATTTCATCTTAACTCATGACAATTAAAGATATCTGTAGATAAGGAGGGGTGATATCATAAGAAAATTTAAACCTGTACATGTACATCCATACTTCGAAACCCTGTAGAAACCGTTTACCAAGCAAGTTTATTTGCCCATTGAACAAGATTTTACAGTAATTGGCATTTCCAACATACAGACAGGCAGCATTTTTACAATTGCTATTGTTCAATTACATTTAATATTAAACCTAAACCAAGTGTGAGTCAAATCACACCAGAAAGGATAAAATGGATCCAGCAGCTGATATTGTGCAAACTTATTCCACCACAAATGCTAAATCTTACAAAATTCATCTTAAGAATGTGCATTGTCCTCTAACACATATAACAGCTTATAGAAACAAGATCCTTGAAATTAATAGTAAGATCAAAGTGGCTTATTCTGGAGTCTTTCAATCTGTGAAATATAGGAGTGCAAATCTATATAGGATAATCGCAATCTTCACTTTAGTATCAGGAGTGTTGAGATTTTCCAAGTACTCTACTCGGTTTGCCTTGTCCCTGAGCTGAGAGAGGGCATACACCTTCTTATGATTGGTACTTCTGAAATATGACTTAGTAGTCAAATCATTCAGCTTCTCTAAACCTTGCTGAGTAAACGGAGAAATTGCTCCGAATCGTTCCAGCAGTTTGGGAACATGTGCAACAAGGACATGAATGTAAGGTGTGACATGCCGCTTCTGGTATATTTCACAGAATTTAGTGAACCAGTTGTTAACCTTCTCTTTATATGCAGTCACTTCGGATGTATTATAACAACCCTGTCAAGATGTGAGTTTACAAGCCAACTGGTAAAACTCATCCCAAAGATACTGAATGTTAAGCACTTTAGTCTCATTTAAGTCTGGAAAGATTTGAGCAATCTTGATGCATGGAAACAGTTTATGTTTCTGTGGTCCATTCAAAGTTGGCCACTTTAAAGCTTTGGACTCTCTCCCTATATGTGGAAATGGAATCCTGTTATGCCTTCTGATGCAAGGACATTTTCTAATCTTGCACAGTGAGTCAACTTTTCACGATTAAATTCTGTGAATTTTGTCATCTTATCAACAGCATCAAGCCTTCGGGCTTCCAAAATAAGCATGTTCATCAGAGTATCAATTATCCTGAGGAACAAATGCAAATTATCAATAACTACATGAGAGAGTGGTATTGTCGGGAAGAGTGGTTGCTTTGAGCAATTGTACTTTGCTTTTGACTTCTTACCTAATTTTGCACATCTTTCTATCTCAGTAACTGATCTGTATTTGCAACTTCCATCAGGCATTTCATAATTTTGGTTAGACAAATAAAACATCTCTGAGGGACATTTACAGTAAATGCATGGAAATTTGCAAGAAGCACAGTCAATACCTAGCACACAGAGAAGAAACTTGTAATCACCACCCAGATAATAAGATACTTTGTATGTGTTGTCTACCACATGAATTTCTGTCATTTGTGAAACAGCTTGTATTATATCTGCAAGATAGATTTTGAGAGCGGCTGGTAACCTTCCTTGTCTTCAAAGATTGCAAGTAGATAATTCCCAGCACATGACATTGCCCGGTCTTCATTTAGTACAGTAAATGTTACATTTACGACATGCAAATGCTTGCCCACCCAAGTACCATCTCCAGACAATTACACGCACCACATCTCCCTCTTTCATCTTTCCCTCTCTTTGAAGAACCTCAACCGTTCCTTTTAGCAACTGACCAAAATCTCGCAGAAATCCAATTGCCTGTGCAGGTGTAGGTCTCACAGTGGTTGTTAATTGCTTTATTTGCACTTTTTTGTTCTTGATCTGATTGATGCTTGGTAAATCACTCACTGTACCCAGGGCATGGTATGCTTTATCAGAGATGGAAAACTTATCTTTGATGTACATCAAAACATTAACCTTATCCACTGCATTTGGAATGGCAGAAATTGAAGGTGCTTGATCATTCAGCACACATATATTCTCAGCTTTCTTTGTCTGAGTATTACGCAACACAAGAGAAGAAACTTCTAAACCTTGAAAATCTAAGAAACCAAGAGCAGCCTTACAGTCATCTTCTAATTGTTTCTTCAGGCGAAATGTCTGTGCCCTGCTGCATGGCTTGTCTCTGTGCACGCTTGAATTTCTGTATTTGTTAACTACATGTATGCGTTTTGATATTTTGTTGCATTGGGTTTGCGACTTCTGCAACTGGATTGTTCTTTGTGACACTACCTCAGTTAAGTCAATATTTTGTTTCTCAAGTTCTGTTACCCTTGTTATCAAACTTTGATTACAAAACTCATCATGAAACACTTTGAATTTCCAGATTACCAAACACAAATCAAACAATTTCTTTTGCTTTCCTCCCTTCCAGAATTTTCGTACATGTACCTGCTGTTTGACTCTACGTATTTTCGACTGTATCTGCTTTTGAACTCTCCCTGTGTAATTTAACTGAACCTTCAAGTGATGACATATTCGTTTGAAAACTATGCTTTCCACATTGCCACATGAATTTGGCTCTCTTGTTTTTACAGCATCACATATTATTTCATTTGGAACATCCAGAAGTACGTGTGGTCGATACATTTTTCTCTCAGATGTATGGTACAATTTACTCAATCAACAAAAGCTAAAAGACTTTCCTGTCATGAATTCATGCAAAAGTCATAAAGTGGCTTGACTTAGTGTCTCCATGGTGACTTAGTGTCTCCATGGAAGGTCGCAAGGTAATTTGTCTGTGACATCTTTTTCTGTAGCATCCCCACGAAAAAATTGGAATTTCACAAAGTAACCTTTATGGCTGACTATTTCCTTCCCGTTTATGTCAAACTCACTGAATGGCCGATGTTTGTGAAGGGAAATGACTGCTGTATTTGGAATAACGTAGCAACATTCTCTGCTCTCGTTGAAGCGTTCCATCCATCCAGTACCAAGTACATCATTATGTTCACTGTTTGTGGGGTATTTGGTTTGAAATTGAGTGGTTTGAAATTGAGTACCAAATAATTGTTCTAACACATCCAACTCAATGTCTCGAGTGATTAAAATATGAGGGTCAGCTTTCCTCTTTCCAAGTAGTTGACATTTTATGTCCAGTCTTAAATTAGCGCAAAACAGTCTCTGCCTATCATCTAGAGATGAAGCTGTCGAGTGGCATTGGATGTTGATGACATCTGCACATTGAGATTTGGGCAACCATTCATTATACCTAGAGTTCCATCCTGGGTAGGTTACAAAGACTTTGTCATCTGCTTCTTCTAGAACCTGAAAATACAAAAAAAGAAAAAAAAACCTTAACTATCCACGTTAAACATGTAACTAACCATGGAATCCAATCAGGGTGTTCAAATTCTTTCTCAAGTAAATGAGGTTGGTTAACACATGGTACCAACTGGTCTTTATTTCTTTGCCCTCAGATACAATTTAAAAACTTTGCCTTTCAGAGCTTCTGAAATAATTGGCAAGAACCATATTAGGCAAGTTTGCAAGAACCATATTAGAGTGACCCCATCATGTAGGTACTTTGCATGGAGCGATATGTCACCTGATCATGTTCTAATATCACTACTGCCTTGCAAAAGTAAAATATTTAATACTCTTAAGAAGAACCCCCCTCTCACTTATTTTATCGGTATTTTTAAGTAACTCAATTTGCGTATGTTGTTTTTATAATTTTTTATATTAAAGAAACAGGCTCGTAGAAAAAAAGTTGGTATTTGTGTGCATGAACTTTTGTGCCATGAAAATGGTTCATTTGGCAATGGCGACGAGATAGAGCCTTTTAGTGCCCCTGAAAACTTTGTTATATATTTTGACCTGTGAACCTGAAAAAGCATAAGATAAAACTTCAAAAAATTAACTTTTGTTCATATTGCTAGTGTCAAGTTGCCATGGGATATGTTCCTACAAATTTTTTGAATCTCAGGTTTTCCCTAGTTAAAAATTACACAATAAAAAACCAACAGATTTTACCAATATGAAGTGGCGTAACTAGATGCCCTTGCGCAAGCCCTGTGGCCTGTGCCCCCCTTTCCTTGTGCCCACAGCTGATAGGATTTGTGTGATCTGTAAGGCAAGAAATGCCCCCTCCAAAAATGAGGATCCCCTAATTCCCCCTGCATATGGCACCCTAACTAGTTATGCCACTGCCAATACATATAAACAAGGGCTAAACTAAAGTTTCACTCACCTCAATATCAAATAACTGCCCTTCTTTCCAAGTTTTTTACGGTCCTGATGCTGACTTCCTCCACCTTGAACATCAGTCAAGTCAAAAGAAGCAAGCTTCTTGTAAAAGCCGGTTGGCTTTATAGCGCAATTTCTCTTAAGGCCTTTTCACACTATGAACGTCTGATCCGTGTCGAAATCTACACGGATCCACTCCGTGTCGGCTTCGTAAAATTTCAACACGGTTTAAGTCTTCTCCCTTTTCACACTACAAAACGCGACACCCGCCTTTGTGCTACGCGTGTAGTGTTTCGATCCGTGTTGTGCGCGATCGTTTCACACTTACCACAAACGTCCGGATCTTACACGGGTAAATCAGAAAATCCCATACTGCATTGCGCGATTTACCGTGGTTACCACTGATCTCTACACTAACTAGAGATCAGTGGTGGTTACCGTCTGTCAACACTCTCCAACATGGCTGCGCCCAGAGAAGTTTATCGGATGTTCGTGATGTTCATGTATTTGGGTATGTTTCGGAAGAAAATGGCCCTTGTAGAGCCCTCTCGTCGAAGAACGATGGTGCATTGTCGAAGGCAGTTTCGAAGGATGCGACACAAAAGTTATGAAATTGTAAATAACGCGCGACTTCTGGACAGGTGATGAATGGATGATGCGATGTGGCGGGTCAAAGGTTATTTGTTTGTTCATTGCTTAACAACTACAGTGCACGCACCGCAGTACCAGCTAGTAGCTTTACACGGATCGGAGTTAACCCAGAAGCGTTTCACACTACGGCTTTTGACATGTGTCAGATTTCTCAACACGGAGTGGGAGCTCTCAACCCTACTACCGAGCAGGGTTAGTTTTTGACACAGGGTAAGCGCTCTACACGGTTCAGTGCAGTGTTGAAATGTTGCAGTGTGAAAAAGGTTCACTAGTTAACACGTGTCGGACCCGTGTCCAACACAGAGATTTTTCGTAGTGTGAAAAGGCCTTTAGTCTTAGAAGCTCTACATTGCAATGCCATATCTGGGGGGAAAAAAATGTAGGCCCACCCATTAGAGTTTGACAGTCAAGTAAATGCTTAATAATAATATTGTTAAATCCCTTCTGTTCTAATGTTTGTTTTCAAATTGGCCTGCATGCACAGGGAGAATTATTTTGTACTTGTGTAAACTGGTTTCTACGCTCCCTGTCGCAAAACTAGAAGAACTAGAAGAACTAAGCTAGGCTAATCTTACGCCGTACGATTGGTACGGGTTATGTACGCCGGTTATGTATCATCGACATGCACCAACAATTACATACCCAATACAAAATGGTACGGTCCTCACGATAATCAAAGCTTTGGAAAAACACTCGTCAGTGCTCGTATGTCAATCACAGCCTGATTTAGTTTACAGGATTTAAGATAACCCTAATGTTTATTTTATATCTAACCTGAAACCACAGAAGAACTATGGAATCATCTTGATGCATTACGGTCCTTATAGTTCACTATTTGCGTAAAAAATATGCCTAAAAGGGCCTTACCTCAGCTGCTCTGTGCACGGACTTTTCTTCCTCCATGGTTTTCCACCACATGAGCCTGGCATACACCGTACCACGCGTGCGTGTGTGCCGGTTGTCAATAAACAATGACGACATCAATAGCCCATTGGACAATACAACGTTACGTGTACTGCTAAAAATAACTTGCTGCGGGGGCTCAATAACTTAGAATGAGCAACTTCTCCATATGTTCCATCTCCACTGATCTTTCTTCCAATCTTATTTGGTATGGGGTCATCCAAGTATGTGGAGGCCATTTGATTTACAACATACTTTATTTTGTCATTCAATGGTTCCCAAGCCCCAATCATGTCATTGTAGGTGTGTATAAAAAACATGGAATCAATTTCTTTGGCTTGTTTTTTCACTTTTTTGAGGCTTGGAAGTTGTTCTAGATTTTTGGCAAGGCGTTTGTAACTTTGATCAGATATACACAGTGAGTCTTTTAAATATAGCGCCTTGTCTTCCGAAAGTTTCCGTTACTTGGTACTTGCTGTCCCATACTTTAAATTAACTGTATTACCAAACTTGTCGGACACACTCAATGTAGTTACTTTTACACCCAGAGACTTTAAAAGTCTGACTGTGGCTGTTGCAGTTTCAAGTAGGTGCCTTTTCATTTTTGTCATATACGTTTTTTAGTACACTTCCCTTGACTCTTGCTTTCTCGATATTTTTTTAGTTTTCTTAACAAGCTTTCTAACAATTTCTTTACGTTCCTTTTCCATAGTTTTTATATGCTTCCTTTGTTCAGAAATCTCATTCTCGCAATTTTTTCTGCGTTTCTTCTCTCTCTCTTCAATTCATCCTCTAGTTTACGTTAACTCCCCCCAGCCTTAAGTTAAAAACACAGTTCTTCCATTTGTCTAAAAGTTTTGTTGCATAGTAGCCACCACGTTTTGTTTCTACTTTCAATTTGCTGATTATAGTACGAACATATTTTAATACTTGAGCTGAGAGGTCGGGCAATTTAACATCAGCTTCTGAAATGTCATTTGAAGACAGAATCTTTGACAGAACAGAGTCAGCAACGGAACTATCAAAATTTGCTGTTTTTTCATCTTGGCAGTCAGTCACTATTAACTTGTGCAGAATATATTTGTTAACAGGTAACAACCACTCATCAGTGGTGGGAGGTAATGAAAATACAATAGTAAACACAAGGTAAAATGACATGAGGACCAACAGAAATGATTATACATGTGATTTATACATGTACTTGTTTGTAAGCCTTAAATAAGTTAAGCAAGCTTAAATGTACTAGATGATCCAATCGGCTCTAGATCAGCTCATCTCTACAATGTCAAATAGTTGGTCAGAATCAAGCATAACCCATTAAGAACTAAGGAAAATACGTATCAGTATGTATTTTTTGCCTATGAAATAAAACGCAAATTAAAACAAAAAAAAGCCAATTTAAAAACCAGCGTAACAAATTAACATCTGTTAATCACAAAACAATCCAATCCAACCTGTGAACAGTTCCATATCAGTATAGGCCTGTTAAAGCTCTAAATCGAACCTATTACCATAGTCCTTGACGAAACGGACGACAAGCTGATAGCCCTGGTGTACAAGTCTTTTGACGAGTTTCTTCTTGACAACCAAGTATGTCTGAAGTGGCCGACGCTCGAGGATACAAAATGACAAAGTGTCAAAGTTTACTCTGGCATGGTCACCTGCCTCATTGGTTATGCGTAACCCGCACAAATTTGTATCTCCGAGTAACTTATCTAAACGTTCTCGGTCATTAACACGATAATGTTTACCGTTTTCTTCACAGCCGGCTTCCTCAATAAAGCGGTCAATTAATGTGTCCTGTTGAATTGCGATCTTGATAATCACTTCAGAATCTGATCGCTGTGCAATATTAAGCTGTTCCTGAATCTGTGAAGGAAAAAAAAAAAAAAACTACAAATAATGCCTTGACGTTGTTGGAAAAAGTGCGAGGGGATGTAAAATATTGCCAAGTTGTTTGTTTAGATGACACAGATATTAACCAAAAACCCAGTTTTTTCCTAATGGTTTAAAACTAAAATTATGCTGCTTGCTGGATTTTGAAAGTCATTCAGTTCACTCATTGCACAACACTGAATACATTCCTGAAGTTTTAACTTGCACATGATGCACAGATACACGTGTGTATGTGTGTGTGTTCGTGTGCAGCTCGCCGAGCCATGCAACGATCAATTTCATTGGCTTTCAGATCCACAATTTCTTTTGAATACTAGCGAGCCTAAACCTCAACCAATCACAAAAGAGGTTACATTGTTAGAAAGCTGACAAGCCAGAGAGAAATGACTCGAGAGATCTAAGCTCCCAGGTGGCGCTATTTAATGTTATGATTATTTTATTGTACCAGTTTTTGGCTACACGCGCAATTTACACAGGAAACGGGTAGATTTTTGACCAAAAATGCAAGATTTAACATAATTTACGCGAGTGAAAATTAATTTTTGTTCAGTTTTTTTTTTCATTTTCTAAAAGAATGCAATGTTTGGGTCATAATGTGGCAAGATCTAAGGTATACTTTGTTTAATAATGTTGTGGTGGCGATAGATGCGAAAAAGGACCCGTTTTTCAATGTTTTTAGATACAATTTCTCATAGAGATGCCACATGAAAGCCTGTCCAGTGGCTTAGTTCCCCAAAAGAATCCATTTGTTGGCTGGGTTCTTAATGTATGACAGGACCTCACGCATATTTGATTGATTTCAGACCAGTCTAGGGTGACGTCCACTTTGTCTTTACCTGTCTGATTTATTTGTACCCGTTGCACAGATGGTAGGTTTATGGAATCAGAAAAAGAAACATTTCTAACCCTAGCTCTACCAGAGCACGACAAAAGTTTATGATTGTGTGCTGTCGTTTGTGTGTACTGGACAGTTTTGTTGAGTGTTTTTGGATTGTGGTACAGTGCTAATTCTGCTGCATCAACATTGCTGCACTCTTTCAGGAATGCTTCCCTTGCAAGTGTTTCGAACACGTCAGTGTTCGCAGTCGGGCCGGCGCGAGTGGCTATCTGCTGAGCTCACTGCCCAAACTCTTCAAAAGATTCGTTGTCCTTTTGTCTGAATGCAGTTAATTCCGCCCTTTGTATTATTAGGTCCTTTACTTTTCCACACATTTTCATCAGTTGGTCTTAAATTTGTGCATAACTCCACCTGATATCTGGTTCTTGCCAGGCGTAGCAATCTAAAGCTTAATGCACCTACGTTACAAGCTGCAACAGTTTTGTGGATTCTTCCCAATTGTATCACATTCAACAGTGATATGGGCCTCCAGTTAGTGAGCTCATCACGCTGACCACGGTTTTTGTAGATCAGCGTAATGAGTCCTTGTCTCTGGCTATCGCTTAATTTCTTATGTTCAAAAATGTCATTCAGCATGTCGCATATATCTTGGCCCATATCACTGAAGAAAGCCTTGTAGAACTCAGTGGACAAGCCATCTGAACCGGGTGACTTGCCTGCCTTCATACCAAACAACGCCTGTTTAACTTCGTCTATAGTAACCGGACCTACGAGTAGTGAGACGTCCCCGGGGCTCAGTGACTTATCAACGGTATCCAAAAGGAGGTCTGTCTCGGACTGGTCGACCGGAACGGCCGTGTACAGGTCCAAATAGAATCGCTGGCATTCACCGGCCATTTCAATGGGGTTCGTTATATCACGGCCGTCCCTACCCCGGAGACTTGGCATGTGTTTTGCGTCATGTTTATCAGATTCCCGGGGTGGATTGCTCTGAAATTCCCCGGGAATAATTGGTTGTTGACTTTTAAATGTTTTCTTTTCGATATTAATCTTTTCAATTTCTTTTAGTTTGTTCTCTTTTTCGTTGAGTTCTTTAACACATGTTTTGTCTCCGGAGTTAACCTCCCTCTGGAGAATGTTGACTTCTGCTAGTAGTTGTTTTTATTCAGAGTTCCGCTGATGGTTTAAATCGACAGAGAACAGGATTGTCGCCCTCTTAAGATTGGATTTTCCCCGTTCCCACCAGTCAATGGTACTCTCGCTGGGTCGTTTGGTGTGGTTTTTCCAGAGGTGTTTAATTAGATTCATGAATTTTTCGTTCAATATTAGGCTGTTGTTGAATTGCCATAGTACCATATCGTGGTCAGACCAGGGGAAGGCGACAATCTCTGTTTTAGCCCCCACTAATAAATCACGAGACATGTATATTTTATCTATTCTGGTCCCCTTTGTGTGTGTTCTGTTATGCCATGTGTAAGTCCGCTGACGTGGGTGAGTCTCACGCCAGCTGTCTCTGAGGTTGTGGTGTTTGCTAAAGATGCTTATTTCTTTGTCCCCCCGTGTGCTGTGAGAAGAATGGCCCATTGTGTCTAAGTCTTTGTCTGTAATGCAATTGAAATCCCCTCCCACTAGTAATCTCCGCGGACCCTGACCATGGCGCTGGAACTGATCGCTGAACAGTAGCTGCCTTTGGCCAGGATTTTTGGGTGCGCACATGATTTTGTCTATGGTTTTCTGAATGCATGCTGTGATTGAAATGATTCTGCCGTTGTTGTCTTGCAATTCGTCAGTGAGGTCTCATTTTTTACGGTTAGAAAACAAAATGGTGACCCCTCTACTGGTATTAGTCCTGAAAGACCAATAGCCCCTGCCGTCAAATTCTGGCCTCCATGAAGCCAGCAGCGTGGGTTTCCTGCAATAGTAAGACATCGACACTCTGACTGTTACAGGAATCGAAAATCTGACGGCACTTTACCTGATTTCTCAGACCGTTTACATTGAGAGTACATACATGTTTACATTCATAAAAAGGATTATTAGTAATACCAAATTAATAATACGTTTGGGTATAAACTTGTGCATTTTCTTACGGTTTGAATCGTTCAGCTCAATGTTCATTGAGCTCATTTTTATGCCGGGTCTTTTTTCTTCCTTTTTTTCTCATCATGTTTTTGACTTTCCTGAAGGGTTGTAAGTTAGGGTCATAGTCATCTGACGGTGAACGGTTTCTTTTTGACACCGACAATATGTTGGAGATTGTTGAGCGTCCAGAACCATTGTCGTTGTCATCAGATGATTCGCTTGGCATCGCAGCACTCTGCTTTTCCCAGATTTTAAATGGCTGCAATACTAGGGGTATCTTGGGTATGTCTTGGGTCTCCTGATAGCACTTTTTCTAGTTCAGCAAACATCCCATCGGGCGTTGTTTTGGATGTTAAGGTGATGGTGAAGCTGTACGGTCGCTCCAGCGACTTGGCAGCCGCCATATTGGAGCTCGTACGATGATTCCTCTGATAAGGTAAGAGCTAAGGGTCTTGAACTTTTACACATTATGGTGGGCCAAGATCACACGCGATCTCAGCCAAAAGAAGAGAAGCCTGTTACATTCCCAGACTCTGCCTGCTTGTGAACGAACACTGGTTTTTGTTCTGCCTGATCACCCTGTTCTGGGTGTGGCCTGCTTGTGAACGAACACTGCTTTTTGTTCTGCCTGATCACCCTGTTCTGGGTGTGGCCTGCTTGTGAACGAACACTGGTTTTTGTTCTGCCTGATCACCCTGTTCTGGGTGTGGCCTGCTTGTGAACAAACACTGCTTTTTGTTCTGCCTGATCACCCTGTTCTGGGTGTGGCCTGCTTGTGAACGAACACTGCTTTTTGTTCTGCCTGATCACCCTGTTCTGGGTGTGGCCTGCTTGTGAACGAACACTGCTTTTTGTTCTGCCTGATCACCCTGTTCTGGGTGTGGCCTGCTTGTGAACAAACACTGGTTTTTGTTCTGCCTGATCACCCTGTTCTGGGTGTGGCCTGCTTGTGAACGAACACTGCTTTTTGTTCTGCCTGATCACCCTGTTCTGGGTGAGGCCTGCTTGTGAACAAACACTGGTTTTTGTTCTGCCTGATCACCCTGTTCTGGGTGTGGCCTGCTTGTGAACGAACACTGGTTTTTGTTCTGCCTGATCACCCTCTTCTGGGTGTGGCCTGCTTGTGAACAAACACTGGTTTTTGTTCTGCCTGATCACCCTGTTCTGGGTGTGGCCTGCTTGTGAACGAACACTGCTTTTTGTTCTGCCTGATCACCCTGTTCTGGGTGTGGCCTGCTTGTGAACAAACACTGGTTTTTGTTCTGCCTGATCACCCTGTTCTGGGTGTGGCCTGCTTGTGAACGAACACTGCTTTTTGTTCTGCCTGATCACCCTGTTCTGGGTGTGGCCTGCTTGTGAACAAACACTGGTTTTTGTTCTGCCTGATCACCCTGTTCTGGGTGTGGCCTGCTTGTGAACGAACACTGCTTTTTGTTCTGCCTGATCACCCTGTTCTGGGTGTGGCCTGCTTGTGAACGAACACTGCTTTTTGTTCTGCCTGATCACCCTGTTCTGGGTGTGGCCTGCTTGTGAACAAACACTGGTTTTTGTTCTGCCTGATCACCCTGTTCTGGGTGTGGCCTGCTTGTGAACAAACACTGCTTTTTGTTCTGCCTGATCACCCTGTTCTGGGTGTGGCCTGCTTGTGAACGAACACTGGTTTTTGTTCTGCCTGATCACCCTGTTCTGGGTGTGGCCTGCTTGTGAACGAACACTGCTTTTTGTTCTGCCTGATCACCCTGTTCTGGGTGTGGCCTGCTTGTGAACGAACACTGCTTTTTGTTCTGCCTGATCACCCTGTTCTGGGTGTGGCCTGCTTGTGAACAAACACTGCTTTTTGTTCTGCCTGATCACCCTGTTCTGGGTGTGGCCTGCTTGTGAACAAACACTGCTTTTTGTTCTGCCTGATCACCCTGTTCTGGGTGTGGCCTGCTTGTGAACGAACACTGGTTTTTGTTCTGCCTGATCACCCTGTTCTGGGTGTGGCCTGCTTGTGAACGAACACTGCTTTTTGTTCTGCCTGATCACCCTGTTCTGGGTGTGGCTTTTGATCATTCCCTTTTTCTGATTTATTCTTTGGAATTGCACCTAGAATGTGTGTGGGCAATGGAGGGGGGGGGGCCTTGTCTCCAATGCAGCGATTACGTTGTCCCCCGTTATTTCGGCTGAAGCAGTTAGCAATTCATGTTTAGACTCCCGACTTCTGCAAGCTTAAAGTTTGTTCCACAAGGTTTTTGTTTTGGACATATAGTTTGTCTACGAATTTGGTGATGGCCCTGTAGCTCTGGTCATGTAACTCTATTCACTGTAGTGACCATTACTTTACTACAACTATAGTGTTGTTTTTATTTTCTCCTGTGCTTATAAGCTGCATTACAACTAATTTGACATACCATTAGTACATTTTTGTCTTGGAGTCGACCATTATGTATGGCTTCAGGCGTTCATTACTGCACCTTGCTTTTCAGCTCAATCTCATCTTCTACAGTCTTGAAGGTGATAACGTTGTTGGTATTTTAGTTTTTCTATTAGAATAATACTCCCATGAAAATTACAGTGAGTAAAGATTTTTCAACAGTGATTTGTACAATATCTAGAAATCCAACCTGTACAAAACACAAAAACAAAATGCTGTATGGTACAATCCAATTTGGTTCTGTCATGCTGCCCATGTAGTAAATTGTTTTGTAGTCTCTCTTCAACACCAGCATGCTGCTTCCAGCTGGAACACATTTACATTCTTGCCTTTTCTCTTTGCATGTGACTTCTGGTCCTACTCTTAGTGCCGTCTTCTTCGGTACGGTTCCCCGGGTGGCTGCCCTTTCACTCGGGCACTCTCTCCGGGTGGTTCTCGGGGCTGGTGCTAGGGCCTCCGGGCGCGGGTTGTAGGGGCTTTGGGGTTGGCCCAGTCAGCTACCAACTCTCTTTCCTCGGCATTGGTTTGCATGGAGTCTCCGTCCTCACTTGCAGGGGGGAAGATCATGGTAGCTGTGCGGCCGAGAGGGGTTCAAGGGCTCTGCGTGCTATTCCCACTTTCGCTATCGTAACTGTCTGATGACTCTGACAGTCTCTGTTGGCGGACTCTTACTGCGTAAGATGATGGGCAGTTTCTTGAGGTGTGGCCTTCCTCCCCACAGCCCCGGCAGATGACGGGGTTGGGAAAATCACTGGCTTTGTGTCCTTGCTTGTTACAGTTGAAACAAACGAAGTTGTGGCACACAGCCCCCTTGTGCCCTCGTTGGCCGCATATCCTGCATGTCTCCGTTTGCCCCGTGTACTTGACCACCAACTGGTAACCAGCTACCTTCAGGTAGGATAGAATTGGCGCCTCCAGTTCCATTCTAATGTGGCGGTTGCCATTTTCCAAAGCAGGGATTGCCTGCCAATGGCCCGGCTTGATTCCTAAGATCTTTCCGAATCTGGCCAGCGCCGTGGTGACTGTGGAATCTGGCAGCTCAAAGGGGGCATTCAGTATGGTCACGAAGGTGACGGCTTTCCCTGCAGGGGGTGCTGCTGACGGTAGTCGTACCTATCTTGAGGGTAGCTCCAACTAGTCGGTCTCGGGCTTCTTCAGACTTCACCGTCACCGTCCATCTGCGGTCGCTGTTTTGTTGTAGACATCTAATCTGGTTAGGCATTTTCTCTTTCATCAGTTTACAAACTTTGACGTACTCCTCCCTGGAGTCTAACTCCATAACTCGCTCAGCTCTCTGCTTAAAGTGGTCATCTTTGATTTTGTAGAAAAATTTCTCGAATTTGAAATACGTGGCCAAGACCCACAGATCTTAGTCAAAAGGACGAGAAGCGATACTCACAAAGTTTTCCCAAGAATAATGCAGCCTCCGCAATGACACGAGCCGGTGGCTGGTGTCGGGGGTGTTTTTGGGCCTGGTGCCGGAGTCGCAGAGGCCACCCTGGTCTTTTTCTTTGGGGTGGACTCCCTTGGGGCTGCAGCGGCCATCCTCTTTGGTGCAGCTGCCTGGTCGGCTGCCTTCTCACTCGGGGACCTTTTCGGGGCTGGTGCTGGGGCCTCCCGTGCGCGGGTTGTAGGTATCTTGGGGTTGGCCCAGTCCGCTACCGGCTCTCCTGCCTCGGGGTCGGTGTGCATGGGGTCTTCTCCTTCACTTGCAGGGGGGAAGGTCATGGTGGTTTTGCAGCCACGGGGGGTTCGAGGGCTCTGGGTGCTGTTACCGCTTTCACTGTCATAACTACTGTCTGATGACTCTGACAGTCTGTGTTGGCAGGCTCTTGCTGCGTAGGATGACGGGCAGTTTCTTGCTGTGTGGCCGTTCTCCCCGCAGCCCCGGCAGATGACGGGGTTGGGGCAAACGCTAGCCCTTGCCCATTACAGTTAAAGCAGACGAAGTTGTGGCACGCAGCCGCCTTATGCCCCCCTTGGCCGCATCTCTTGCAAGTCTCCGTTTGACCGGGGTACTTTACCACCAGCTGGTAACCAGCTACCTTCAGGTACGATGGTATTGGCGCATCAAGTTCCATTCTGATGTGGCGGTTGCCATTTTCCCATGCTGGGTATGCCAGCCAGTGACCCCGTCTGATCCCTAGCATCTTCCCGAATCTGGCCAGCGCCGTGGTGATCGTTGAATCAGGGACCTCAAAGGGGGCATTCAATATTGTCACGTACGTGACCACCTTCCCTGCGGGCGTGCTGCTGATGGTCATCACCCCTATCTTTAATGATGCTCCGATGAGTCGATCCCTTGCTTCTTCTCCTTTCACTGTTACCGTCCATCGTCGATCGCTGTTTTGCTGCAGGCACCTGATTTGGTTAGACATCTTTTCTTTCATCAGTTGACATACTTTCGAATACTCCTCCCTGGAGTCTAAATCCATAACAACACTCAATTCTCTGCTTAAAGAGGTCATCTTTAAATGTGAAGAAAAATTCTCGTACTTTGAAAAACATGTGGCTAAGACCCGCAGGACAAGAAGCGATACTCACAAAGTTTTCCCAAGGATAATGCAGCCTCCGCAACGACACGATTCACACGAGATGCCATGGTGTCACAAGAGGGCGCTGTTACTTTTTGCCAACTCGCCACACACCGGAAACATTTGGGGTGCAAAATAAACAGCAACTCTGATTGGACACAAAGCAAGCACTTGCACGAAAACTGAAATACAACCAAGTTGTCACCGACACCACGAACTGACACACCTGTAGATACCAGTAAAAAGTAGCAATCTGAGAAAACAGCATTTGAAGTTGAACGTTTTTTAAAATGAAGTTTTCCTGAAAAAATCCAAGGTATTTTCAACTAGTTTTCTTATAGTGGGAACTTGATGCTTTGAACTTTATGTAAACGGTGCTTTTTGACCTATATTAATAAGCGATAAAGTAAGAAAGGTTTGTGTCAGTTCGTGCCGACGAAAATTTACGCAACCAGGCATTTTTCGTAGCCATGAACTGACACCATCCAATGTATTACAATGCGTTTGTGTCAGTTCGTGCAAATGTAGATCAGCGCGCGCGCTGAACACCAAGGTTTGTGTCAGTTCGTGGAAACGTTTTTTCACTTTTGAGGTTTGTGCGCGCCGTGTGTTGCAATGGTAAATTGAACTTCTGTGTCAGTTCGTGGCATTAAAAATTTCCAGTTCTGGTGCAAAGTTGCTTAGCGTCATCATCGTAATTAATAAAGTCAAGCTCCTGAAGCGTTGAAACTTCATGAAATTGTAGGCCTCGGTTAACATGGTCTAAACATACACAAAACTAAAAACTAAAACAAAAGTGGTTTTGTACACAGTGTGTCAGTTTGTGGTGTTGGCGACGAAGTGTTAACCAAATCATGGTCGGACCAGGGGAAAGCCGTTATCTCGTTTTTCGAACCAACCAACAATTCCCGGGACAAGTAAATTTTGTCAATACGGGTCGCCCTGGTGCCGTCACCACTATGCCCGGTGTAATGCTTTTGGCTTGGATTTTGTTGGCGCCACCCATCCACCAGGCCATGTTGTTTTATGGTACGGAGGAGTTCTGGACTCCCCTGTGTACCCTGGTGGTTGGTGGCCGTGTTTTTAGAATCCAGGCCCGGGTCAGAGATACAATTGAAGTCGCCCCCAATGATCACATGCCTCATGCCTTATGTATGTTTCGATAGCTCATTCTTAAAGAATCGCTGCCTTTCAGCTGGATCATTGGGGGCATAACAATTTACAACTCTGACCCGGGCCCTGGAATGTGGCATTGTAATGGTGACGGACACCAAACGACCCGCATTGTCCCGCAAATAGTCTGTTGGTCTCCACGAATGTCTTTTGGAAAACAAGATGGCTTCGCCACAACTGGATCTAGTCCCGAAAGACCAAAATCCTTTGCCGTCAAACTCTCTCTCCCATTCCCTTGCATCTTGGAAACCCGAGGCATGGGTTTCCTGCAGTAGTAAAACATCAGTGTTTTCATTCAAGGCAATTTAAATTAAATTTACTGGTACTTGGGTTTGCGTTGTTCTCCCACCAGTCAATGGTACTCTCGCTGGGATGTTTTTCATGAGTTTTCCATTTGTGTTGGAATAGGCTAACAACATTTTTGTCTGAAAGAAGGTATTGTTAATTTGCAATTGACTTTTTTGTTGGCTTTACTGGGTATTTTGAACTTCAAGAGTTCCATATTGTGGTCGGACCAGGGGTAGGCAACAATCTCTGTTTTTGCCCCCACTAGCAAATCACGAGACATGTATTTTGTCTATCCTAGTCCCCTTTGTATGTGCTTTGTCATGCCAGGTAAAGAAAGACTAATTTTCAGCAGGTGCAGTAGGAGCATAACAATTAACTAGACGAACTCTGACCTTTGTGCCTGGCAAAGTGATGGTGACGGAAACTAGGCGGCCTGCATTATCCTGGTAATAGCCCTCCGGCTTCCACACATGTTGTTTAGAAAGCAATATGGCTACCTCCCAACTTGATTTTGTACCAAAGGACCAGAAACCTGCGCCGCCGAACTCCCTGGCCCACGCTCTGGCCTCACGGAAGCCAGAGGCGTGGGTCTCCTCCTGCAGAAGAATATCACTGCTGCAGGACTGGAAAACCCGACGGCGCTTGACCTGATCCCTCAAACCATTAACGTTAAGAGAAAGAACTTTTAAATTGAACATTGTAAAAACAATAACCAAAATGGCAGTATTACGAAACATAAACATTAATAATAAAATGCACAAACAGACCAGAATTGTTCATTGTTCATCTTGTTCGAAGTGATCATTCCATCAGTTTCTTCTTCGTCCGGCGTTTCCTTCTGACTGCTTGAAAATCGCCGTCCTCAGCCGGGCCGGAGGATGATCTGTCACGTTTACATGAGGCCATGGAGATGGTGGAGCCTCCGGACTCTTTCCCGGACACTCCTTCAGTAGGCCGCTCCGATCTCTCGGCCCAGTCCTTTGGAGTGGTGTCGTTGGTTGTTTCAGTGGGTGTACTCTTGTTGGTTGGGTCGGGTTCTGGTGGGTTCTGGTTGGAGGTTTTGCGGGCTGGCTTGTTGGGTTGTTTACGGGATGTCTTAGGCTTGATCTTGTTTTCTAATGTGTCGGTAAGCTGAGGAAAGACCCTCTCTGTTGCTCTAGTTGGGGTGCCCTCCATCTGCTCCGTGTCCGAGCAATCAGACTCACTGCTGGGTTCCAGCGGGCGGGAAGGTCATGGTGGCTGGGGGTTTCCTCGTCTGGTTTCTGTAGGATTGCGGGCACTCCCTTGTGGAATGTTGCTCCCCGCAGATCTTGCATTTAGGGGGGTTGGGGCATGTGTTGGCTCTGTGTCCAAGGAGACCACAATTGAAGCAGTTATCGTAAGAACAGTCCGATGCCATGTGCCTCGGCCCTTTACACTTTCGGCACGTCTTCAGTTGGCCGTTGTACTTAATGTGTAGCCCAATCTTCACGAAAGATGGAATAGCATGGTTTAATTCCATCCTGTAATGGCGAACTCCATTCTCCCTTTCGGGATGGCTCTGCCAGTGGCCCCGGCGGTGAGACAAGATACCTCCGAAAAAGCTCAGCTTCGAGGTGACAGCAGCATCGCTCAATTCCTGAGGGGCGCCGAAAACATTAACGAAAGTGATTTTCCTACCGCCTGGGTGACCGCTGCCCGCTTCTTGTTGATCATCACATCATCCCGTTGAAGCTTTTCTGCTGCCTGTGCATTGACTACAGTGACACACCATGTGGTCTCGTTCAAAGACTGCACGCATTTTACTTTGTTTCTTTTGTAGATTTCGTCTAGTTTCTTAAAAACTCCATCAGGGTTGGACTTCTCCTCTAAGACGATGTTTAAACTGAACTCCCTGCTTAGAGACGCCATCCTAGGTGGTCACACAGACCGAAAAGCCCCAAAGTAAAAAAAAAGGAGCAGACACGGTTTCAAAGGTGGTTTATTTTTATCAACAACCATACATTCTATATACATTCAATGTACATTCTATTTACAAATATATGTACAAATATTTACACCTTTAGTAAAGGATTTGTTCAACTTATTGAAACTGTAATCTCAAATGGGTCCGATCAAAACGATACTACGCAATGTATACGGTTTATGAAAACCAGTAAGCAAACACGTTTGTCAAACGTTAGTATTTGCAATGCTGTACTCAGAGAACTCGCTTATCAAAACAAAATTGTACTATGAGAACTCGCTTAACACAAGTGTCTGACCGTATTGCGCACCCGAGGGGCTCCAGTGCAATGATGTAAAGCAGCGGGGACACAGGGCATCCCTGTCGGACCCCTCGGGCTAGCGAGAATCTGTCAGACACGAGGCCGTTGCATTTGACCGAACTGGTTATGTCTGTGTACAGAATTTCAATCCATTTTTGGAAGTTAGGGCCGAAGCCAAATTTCCCAAGTACGCGATGAAGATATTCCCAGCTGACCCTGTCAAACGCTTTCTGTTGATCCAGCGATAAAAACACCGCGCCGAGGTCCTTTTGGTCAACTAAACTCTGAATATTTCTAAGCAGGTGGGCGTTGTCTGATATGGATCTCCCCGCCAATGAGCAAGTCTGATCCAAATGTATGATTTTTGGAAGGATTTTCCTTACTCGGTTGGCGAGAATTTTAGTCAATATTTTGTAATCGACATTCAACAGTGATATGGGCCTCCAGTTAGTGAGCTCATCACGCTGACCATGGTTTTTGTAGATCAGCGCGATGAGCCCCTGCCTTTGGCTTTCTGTTAATTTCTCCCTTTCAAATACTTCATTTAGCATGTCGCAAATGTCCTGACCCATATCACTGAAGAATGCCTTATAGAACTCGGCGGACAAGCCATCCGAACCGGGTGACTTGCCCGCCTCCATACTGAACAATGCCCGTCTGACCTCGTCTAACGTCACCGGACCCTCGAGCAGTGAGACGTCCCAGGGGTCCAGTGACTTATCTACGGTATCCAGGAGGAGGTCGGTCTCGGCCTGGTCGACCAGAACGGCCGTGTACAGGTCCCCATAGAATCGCCGGCATTCATCGGCAATTTCAATGGGGTTCGTTATATCACGGCCGTCCCTACCCCGGAAACTTGGCATGTGTTTTGCGTCATGTTTATCAGATTCCCGGGGTGGATTGCTCTGAAATTCCCCAGGAATAATTGGTTGTTTACCTTTGAATGTTTTCTTTTCGATGCTAATCTTTATAATTTCTTTTAGTTTGTTCTCTTTTTCGTTGAGTTCTTTAACACATGCCTTGTCTCTAGAGTTAACCTCCCTCTGGAGAACGTTGACTTCTGCTAGTAGTTGTTTATATTCAGAGTTCCGCTGACGGTTTAAACCGACAGAGAACAGGATTGTCGCCCTCTTAAGATTGGATTTTCCCCGTTCCCACCAGTCAATGGTACTCTCACTAGATCGTTTTGTGTGATTTTTCCAAAGGTGTTTAATTAGATTCACAAAATTTTCGTTGGATATTAAGCTCTTGTTAAATTGCCATTGACGATTTTTGTTGGTTTTACCGGGTAGTTTGACACTCGAGAGTACCATATCGTGGTCAGACCAGGGGAAGGCTACAATCTCTGTTTTTGCCCCCACTAATAAATCACGAGACATGTATATTTTATCTATTCTGGTCCCCTTCGTGTGTGTTCTGTCATGCCATGTGTATGTCCGCTGACGTGGGTGAGTCTCAGGCCAGCTATCTGCGAGGTTGTGTAGTTTGCTTTGTCCCCCGTGTGCTGTGAGAAGAATGGCCCATTGTGTCTAAGCCTTTGTCTGTAATACAATTGAAATCCCCACCCAGTAGCAATCTCCGCAGACCCTGACCATGCCGCTTTAACTGATCACTAGCTGCCTTTGGCCAGGGTCGTTGGGTGCATACATGTTTATTATGCGTATTTTCTGTGTGGTTTTTTTAATGCTTGCTGTGATTGAAAGAACTCTGCCGTTGTTGTCTCGAAATTCATCAGTGAGGTCCCATTTTCTACGGTTAGAAAACAAAATGGTGACCCCTCTTCTAGTGTTAGTCCCAAAAGACCAATAGCCCCTACCGTCAAATTCTCTGGCCCACGCCCTGGCCTCCATGAAGCCAGCAGCGTGGGTTTCCTGCAACAGTAAGACATCGACACTGTTACAGGAATCAAAAATTTGACGGCGTTTTACCTGATTTCTCAGACCATTCACATTTAGTGTACATACATTAATATTATACATCAGAAATGTTATATAACACAACAATAAATAAATAATACACATTTTCATAGTATATTCTTAGGGAAAAACCGTTCATTTCATATCCGGTAAATTAGTTGTTCTCTTCCTGACGGCCCGTTTTTTCTTCCTAGGCAGGACTTGGACGAAGTCGTCCTCTGTCGTATGAGCTGGTGACGGGCTTGAGCGTTGCCGCTTGAACAAGGCCTTTGAGAGGGTTGAACCCCCCCGAGTCCGAGTCCTCGGAATCATGTTGTTTCTGATGGGTTTTTACCCAAGCTCCAGTTTGTTGTTTCCGTTGTTCAGGTGAAACTTTGGTGGTGGTTTTTGCGTTGCTCGTACTTGGTTTGTTCTCGACGTCGTCGTCGGTAGTGGTATCGCTCAAGTTCTTTGCTTTTCTCGGTCGCTGCAGTTTCATTGCTGTGGGTGTTGAAGCTGGTTTAGGCCCCGTTTGAGGTGTTGGGGGCTGTGCTGTTTTCGGGGCTGCTGTGGGTTGTTGTTGTTCGTTTGGTTGGTCGTTGGAATTGGTGTCACTCTCCACGCCGCCTTCTGGTGGGGGATAGGCCATGGTCGCTCTCCTGGTTTGGTTTTTGTATGAGTCATGGCAGTCACGGCTGATGTGGCCCTCTCTGGCGCATATTCTGCATTTCGGGGCCTTTCTGCAGTCCACGCTGCGGTGGCCCTGCTCGAGACAGTTAAAGCAACGCTGGTTGGGGCAGGCCGCCGCCATGTGTCCCTTCTCACCACACTTCCTGCAGGTGGGCTCTTGGCCATTGTATTTCACGTGCAAGTTGTGTTGACCGACACTGATGTAAGATGGGATGGGTTGGTTGAGTTCCATTCTGTAGTGTCATATCCCATTCTCCCACTCTGGATGGGATTGCCAGTGTCCACGGCGATGTGATAGAATCTTGCCAAACTGGCTCAACTTGGTGTAGAGTGGCTGGTCGCCTAGCTCTTGTGGAGTGCCAAAGACGTTGACAAATGTAACTTTCGTCTGTACCGGAGCGATCTCTGTTGGCTTTTTGTCGACGTTCAGCTGTGCTTGCTGCAGTTTCTCTGCGGCGTTGTCGTCCGTCATTGTGATGCACCATACAGTCTCTGAGATGAGTTGTACGCATTTTACCTCTTCTCTGGTGCAGACTTTGTCAAGCTCCGAAAACATCCCGTCTGGAGTTGTCTTGCTGGTTAGCATGATGTTAAAACTCTTTCTCTGGTCTAAGACTCTGGCAGCCATCTTGGAAGTTAAAGTTCCCCCTTGGAAACTTGTAAAAAATTTCAAATGAGATCTCAAACTCTTTGAAATAGAAGGGCCAAGAACAATTGCGTAAATTATCTTAGCCAAAAGGCCGAGAAGCGATACTCACAAAGTTTTCCCAAGAATAATGCAGCCTCCGCAATGACACGAGTCACACGAGATGCCATGGTGTCACAAGAGGGCGCTGTTACTTTTTGCCAACTCACCACACACGGGAAACATTGGGGGTGCAAAATATACCGCAACTCTGATTGTACACAAAGCAAGCGCTTGCACGAAAACTGAAATACAACCAAGTGTTAACGCATGCTATACGCAAGTACATGTGAATTCTGAGTTTATGTTGACATTGTACAGTGTTGCCTCTCAAAATTTTATGAGGAAATGAGGTCTGGTCAGGAGGCTGAGAAGTCTGAAAAGCAGAACCAATAGATATTCAACCTCTTTTTTTACCACACTCATTTCATATTCTTAATGACAGTCAGTAACTTTGTATTAACTGTCATTTGAGGATGTCAATGTGAAATAGTAGTTCTATTGAATTGAAAGGTCAGCAACAATACTGACAGGTTGGGCTGATGGACTATGGCATGCCCCATGCAACAACAAAAAACCAAAAACAGCATACAAAGTGATTTAGGTCACTCCAGTAGCTCCCCCTAGATCGGTGCAAGAATAAAACGATCGTTTGACACTGGGTAAACTGTTTCAGGTGTCCAAGACATGGTGTTGGACGTAACGGGCAGGCGAATGAAAGTGTGGGCCACTTCTAGGTGTTGGAGTGGAGGTTGAAGGGAAGTAGAAGCAGGAAGTGTTTGTTTGGTTTGTTGCTGCAGGAATGCTGAAGAACCAGTGTGTTCTAAATACGCTGGCTTCAGTCTCTATCGACTCTCCACCGTACTGTCTTGATTTCTTGTGAAAAATCTGTATCTTTCTACTGTTTCGCTTTTTTTCCGGATTACAGTGTGCATCAAAAGCCTTCAGGACTTCAGCTAACTTCAATTCAATTCAATTCAATTCAATTCAATTCAATTTATTTATTTCATCACAGTTTACAAGTAAAAAGTGAAAATTGTTTTCCCTGTGTGCACTAAAAAGATTCAAATTTGATATTTATAGAATAACAAAAAACATCACAGTTTAAAAACACAGAATTAATTATAAAAATTAGTTAAGCAATAAATAGGCTAGTTCAAATTTTTAAAAAAGAGAGAAACGTTATCAAAATCTCACCATCACTGATTAAAATAGAAAAACAACAACTAAGTTACCTTATGAAAAGTGAGTTAAAAAGATGAATAGCACTGGGTAAAAAAGATAATCTAAACTTGGATAATATAAAAGATAATCTAAACTTGGATTCATTTGTTAACCCAAGAGTCTTGTACACCTCTCGTCCAACAAGGTATTGAAACAACTTTACCTTGACTGGCTCGTCTTTCTTGGCCAGAGGCGTGGACCTCCTGCAGAAGAATATCACTGCTGCAGGACTGGAAAACCAGACGGCGCTTGTCCTGATCCCTCAAACCATTAACGTTAAGAGAAAGAACTTTTAAATTGAACATTGTAAAAACAATAACCAAAATGGCAGTATTACGAAACATAAACAGACCAGAATTGTTCATTGTTCATCTTGTTCGAAGTGATCATTCCATCAGTTTCTTCTTCGTCCGGCGTTTCCTTCTGACTGCTTGAAAATCGCCGTCCTCAGCCGGGCTGGAGGATGATCTGTCATGTTTACATGAGGCCATGGAGATGGTGGAGCCTCCGGAGTCGTTACCGGACAATCCTCCGGTAAGCCGCTCCGATCTCTCGGCCCAGTCCTTTGGAGTGGAGTCGGTGGTGGTGTCTTTGGTCGTTCCAGTAGTTGCTCTTTTGTTGGTTGGGTCTTGTTGTGGTTGGGTCTTGTTGGGGGTTTTGCGGGCTGGCTTGTTTCGGGGTCTCTTGGGCTTGGGCTTAGTAGAGTCGTCTTCAGATGTATTGGTCAGTTGAGGAAAGACCCTCTCCGCTGATGTAGTAGCTGATGTAGGGGATGCCCTCCACCTGCTTGGAGTCCAAACAATCAGATGCACTTTGCTGGGGTTCAGCAGGGGGAAGGACATGGTCGCTGGGGTCTTCCTGGTCTGGTTCTTGTAAGATTGCGGGCAGTCCCTTGTAGCGTGTTGCTCCCCACAGATCTTACATTTAGGAGGGTTGGGGCATGAGACGGCCTGGTGACCAAGAAGACCGCAGTTATAGCAGGTGTCGTAAGGGCAGTCCGACGCCATGTGCCCTGGCCCGCTACACTTCCGGCACGTCTTCAGCTGCCCATCGTATTTGATGTGAAGTGAAAACTGGCCAATTTTCACAAACGATGGAATGGCGTGTGACAACTCCATCCTGTAATGGCGGACGCCATTCTCTCATTCAGGATGGCTCTGCCAGTGGCCCCGGCGATGTGACAAGATGCTCCCGAAAAAGCTTAACTTCGATGTGACAGCCGCTTCACTCAACTCCTGGGGGGCGCCAAAAACATTTACAAAGGTGATCTTTCTACCCGCTGGAGTAACTGCTACCCACTTCTTGTTGATAAGAACATTGTCACGTTGAAGCTTCTCCGCCGCGTGTGCATTCACAACAGTGACACACTATGTTTTTTCGTTTACCGACTGCACGCACTTCACTTCATTTCTCAGGTATATTTCATCTAATTTCTTGAAAAGGGTTGGCCTTCTCTTCTAAAACGATGTTTAGGCTGAACTCACAGTAAAGAAGCCATCTTAGTGGTCACACAGACCAAGACATAAAGAAAAAACACAGCCCCGAAGTCAGAAAGATTTCTTAACAATATCGCATCTTCTCAGCCTAAAGGCTGAGAAGCGATACTACGGTTTTTAAATTGGTTTATTCTTTCAAATAAGCCAGTCAGCTCTCTCACATACAGTTAATGCAGATATATACAATTAAAAGAAAAATTAATATTTTGGTGACAGGCCGACTCAAATTAAACCTTGTTTTACCAATGGTCACAAGAAGTAAGAAATGTTAACTAAACGTCGTACGACGACTACTTGTATTGCGGTTACTGAAATCGAAAAATTTAAACACCCACCACCAAGTTAAAGAAATAAGTTGAATCTTTCCCGGAAAGACACTAAATGGAAACCTTTTGTTTTTTACTTCGACTACTTATTGAGACGAGAGTTTTTAAACAAACCCTACCAACTTGATGAAGTCATTAAATCTTTCTCGGAAAATCGCTAAATGGATACCACGGTAATTTTACTGCTGAAGAAACAAATGGCCTTAGAGACAGTGGCTGACTCGGATACTAGATGTATGATTTGATTTTCTCTGTCAGTGCTATTGGCCCGGCTTTTTTGTTTTCAAATTTGGCCTTGTTACGGGCCAACCACACTGACATCCTGTAGAGGCTGATGACCCTTGTCATTTGTTGGAGTGTTTTTTGCGGTATTTGTGTGTCGAACAATGATAGGATCATTGTATCCGAGTCAAAATGCACGGGTCTATTGTTGAGGCTGCCCAGATAATCCGACAGCGGGTCCAACCACACTGCAGTCAATGAAAGCGTGCTGTAGTGTTTCCATCTGACCGCAGTGTGGGCAGTCGCCATTGTCGCGGGATGAGCGCCCAGCGGCGTAATCTATACCCTATGGGTAACACGTTGTGTGCTAACTTGAAGTTCAAGGAGATGTGGCTGTTTTTTTTGCTTTTTTGCACACAACGTGTTCTTCCATGCCGCAGGCCAGCGCTTATCTGGGCAGTCTCTTTCTACTTTTGGTTCGGTCTTTCGGGACTCCATAATTGCAGCAAGGTAAGCTTTCAAACTGTTTTTTCTCCAGTCAGCAACTATATGTTTATTCTTTCTGAAATTTTCCAGCACGGACTTGTAGAACTCTGGCGCGGTACTGCAGAGCGGGGTGTTGTTGCACAAGAGCGCCGGAGCTATCGCCCGCAGCGATAGTGCGCACCAGTACCGCGCCAGAGTCTTCCATTTTATTGTTTCGTTGCTGACTGTTTTGCTGACATGAATACCCTGCATTGCAGCCACCCTGTCTTTGATGTTTATTACCCCGAGCCCTCCGCGGGAGGGGGGGAAGGAACATGGTGGCCCGGGCGACAAATTCGCCCTTGTGGCCCCAAATAAAACGGAAGATCAAGCGGTTAATTTGCCTGATCTCCCCCATCTGGTGAAGGGTCAATCTCAGCCAAGTACCAAATTTGTGAAAGAATGTGTGTGTTTGCGACCGTGACCCTGCCCTTCATGGTAAGGTCACAGTCGCCCCACTCTTTCAGTGAACTCTCCAATTTGACAATTGTGGCCCACCAGTTTTGCTGGTGGGGGTCCCCGTATCCGAACTGTATCCCAATAATTTTGGCTGAGTTGACCCAAGCGATGTCGACCGGGCCGTCCAGTCGTCCCTTCCACCTCCCGAGATAGACACCGTGGGATTTCTGCTGATTTAGCTTAGCACCAGAGGTGCGCTCCTATCTCTCGATCACTCTAAAACTCTGGGTGATTGATCTGTCGTCCGACAGGATCAGGGTAGTATCCTCAGCATACATGGAGATTCTGGCTTTGGTCCCGCCGGGCAACTTGATCCCGTGTATTTTGGGGTCGGCCCTTAACGCGCACCCAAGGGGCTCAAGGGCCAGGATGTAAAGGAGGGGTGACAAAGGGCACCCCTGCCTGA
Organism: Pisaster brevispinus; assembly: GCA_023634235.1. Taxonomy (NCBI): domain Eukaryota; kingdom Metazoa; phylum Echinodermata; class Asteroidea; order Forcipulatida; family Asteriidae; genus Pisaster; species Pisaster brevispinus. The sequence goes on along the minus strand of JAMKCF010000015.1, from coordinate 11,397,735 downwards.
CCCCCCGGGGGAGCGAAAAGGGCTCGGAAAGGTGCCCATTACAGATCACCGCACTTTTGATATCGGTGTAGAGGATCTGGATCCATTTTCGAAAATTGGGACCGAAACCAAATTTCTCCAATACCTGCTGAAGATACCCCTAGTTGACCCTATCGAACGCTTTTTGTTGATCGAGAGACACGAACGCAGCGCCCATGCTCTTCTGATCCACGTAATCCTGAATATTCCTCAGCAAGTGGGCATTGTCCAGTATGGTTCTACCCACCACCGAACAGGTTTGGTCAGGGCTTACGATTTTGTGTAAGACCCTGCGCAGTCTGATGGCGAGTATTTTTGTGATTACTTTGTAATCCACGTTCAACAATGAGATCGGGCGCCAACTCTTCCCAACTTCCCTTTCCTTTGAAGAGCAGGGTTATTAAGCCCGTTTTCTGCGAGGTGCTCATGGCCTCTTGGTCGAAAACGGTACTGAGTACCTCGCACATGTCCTGCCCGATCTCATTGAAGAACGTGCGATAAAACTCTGCGGGCAAACCATCCGAACCAGGTGATTTGCCCGCCTCCATACTGGACAACGCCGCACCCACCTCGGCTAAAGTCACCGGGCCCTCGAACAGCTGGAGCTTCTCATGGCCCAGCGACTTATCAATGGAGCCCAGAAAGAATTCAATCTCGTGTTGTTCAACCGGGGCGGCCACGTAAAAGGCCCCATAGAAATGCTGACATATGTCGGTCATTTAAACGGGCTCACCTGTCACACGACCGTCCCGGTCATTCAAAGCCTGCATTCTTTTTGAATCCGGGTCTGGCATTCGGCTGCTGCGCATTGTACTCTCCCATTATCTTGGAAGAAAGGCCCGGGCGGGGAACGTTACTGTGTTGTTTTTTGGCTTTTTCTTGCAAGTTCTGCGCAGCAGCCTGGAGCTCAGGGAGGAATTGGTCCTCCCCGCCATCGACCCGGGCTCGTAAGAGATTGAGCTCTCTCAGGGCCCCCCTGTATCCAGAATTACGCTTCCTAGAAGCATCAGCAGAAAACGAGATAACCGCTCTTTTGATTTGGTTCTTCCCCTCGTCCCACCAATCTAACAAATTGACAAAATTGGTTTTCTGGGTTTTCCATTCCTCCCAAAGGTCGGTAATGGAACCCTTTAATGAACTGTCCTCAAGTAAGGACGTGTTCATTCGCCAAAAACCCCTCCCCGTCTTTTGAATATTACTGCCGACTTGTGTTTTAACCAAGTCATGGTCGGACAAGGGGAAAGCGATTATCTCGTTGTTTGAACCAACAGACAAATCCCGGGACAAATAAAATCTATCGATACGGGTCGCTCTGGTGCCGTCACCACTATGCCACGGGAACCTTTTTAAACCTGGATGTTGGACGCGCCACCCATCCACCAGGCCATGTTGTTTTATGGTACGGAGGAGTTCTGGACTCCCCTGTGTACCCTGGTGGTTGGTGGCCGTGTTTTTAGAACCTAGGCCCGGGTCAGAGATACAATTGACATCGCCCCCAACGATCACATGCCTCATGCCTTTTGTGTGCTGCAGCAATTCAACCTTAAAAAAGCGCTGTCTTTTGGCTGGATCATTGGGGGCATAACAATTCACAACTCTGACCCGGGCCTTGGAATGTGGCATTGTGATGGTGACAGACACCAAACGACCCGCATTGTCACGCAAATAGTCCGTTGGTCTCCACGAATGTCTTTTGGAAAACAAGATGGCTACGCCACAACTGGATCTTGTCCCGGAAGACCAAAAAACCCTTGCCGTCAAACTCTCTCTCCCACCCCCTTGAGTCATGGAAACCCGAGGCATGGGTCTCCTGCAGCAGTAAAATATCGCTATTTTCACTGCTGCAGGAGGCGAGAGTCTGACGGTGTTTTACACTGTCTCTAAGGCCATTTACATTAAAAGTACAACAATTTAAATTAAATATGATGACAAAAATTGAAATGCAGCAAAACATACTGAAAAACCAGGTATCCATTTAGATAATTTAAAGAAAATCAGTTCAAGTTCTCAACCAGTTTAGTGTCCTTTGGTTCTGGTTCTTCCCAACTTCTTTTTCCTTCCTGTTGTTGTTGGTGAGGAGGAAGGGGAGCGGGATGTATTTCTCCCCGACTTCTTCTTCCGTCCTTCGGTGGTCGGGGAAATCGGGGAGCGGGATCTTGGACGTCTGTGGGAGGCATTAGACACGGTCGAGCTATCCGAGTCGTGCCCTTCGCCTTCCCTTGCGGACTGTTGCTGTTGGTACTCCCGGTTCATTCTTTTCAGGGGGTCTTCCCTGGGGCCGTCGGACTCTGGGGCCGGGATGGCTGTTGTCGGGGGTGTCTTCTGGGCTGGCGCCGGGGTCGTTGTGGCCGTCTTGGCGCCCTTTGGGGTTGCCTTTCTCGGTGCCGGTGCTGGGGTTCTGCTGGCCTTCACCTTCGGTGCAGGTGCCGGGGTTTCGGTGGCCGTGGCTGTGTTATCACTCGGGTCTTGAGTAGTCCGACCAAAGGCCTGATGGCTCACTTGCCTCTGTATCGGTGTCTTCTTGCTCTGTGGTGTCTGTGGTGGAGACTCCTTGCATGGAATCTCCATCGTCGCTTGGAGGGGGGTAGGTCATGGTAGCCACTCGGCCAGGGGGGTTCGGTTGTTCCGTACACTATTCCCGCTATCACTGTCGTAGCTGTCGGAGGTCTCAGAGAGTCTTTGGGCCCGGACTCTTGCAGAATATGATGACGGGCAGTTCTTTACTGTGTGCCCGTCCTCCCCACAGCCCCGGCAGATGACGGGGTTATGGCAATCGCTGGCTCTGTGCCCTTGACAGTTAAAGCACACATAGTTGTTGCACGTAGCCGCCTTGTGGCCGCCTTGTGCCCCCCTTGGCCGCATCTCCTGCAGGTTTCCACTTGGCCGGGGTATTTGACTACTAGCTGGTAGCCAGCAACCTTCAGGTATGACGGAATGGGCGCATCCAACTCCATTCGGATGTGGCGATTTCCATTCTCCCACGCTGGGTTTGCTTGCCAGTGGCCCCGCCTGATCCCTAAGATCTTGCCAAATCTTCCAAGCGCCGTGGTGACGGTGGTGTCCGGGAGTTCAAACGGGGAGTTCAGTATAGTCACAAAGGTGACTGCTTTCCCAGCGGGGGTGCTGCAGATCGTGGTCGTGCCAATTTTGAGGGTGGCTCCGACGAGTCTGTCTCATGCTTCTTCCGACTTCACTGTCACAGTCCATCTGCGTTCGCTATTCTGTTGAAGGCATCTGACCTGGTTTGGCATCTTCTCTTTCATTAGCTTGCATACTTTCACGTACTCCTCTGGAGTCGAGGTCCATTATTACGCTGAGCTCCCTGCTTAAAGTGGTCATCATGCAATTTGTAGAAAAAATTTCTCGAACCTTAAAAACATGGCCAAGACCCACAGATCTTAGCCAAAAGGCCGAGAAGCGATACTCACAAAGTTTTCCCAAGAATAATGCAGCCTCCGCAATGACACGAGTCACACGAGATGCCATGGTGTCACAAGAGGGCGCTGTTACTTTTTGATAACTTGCCACACACGGGAAACATTGGGGGTGCAAAATATACCGCAACTCTGATTGTACACAAAGCAAGCGCTTGCACGAAAACTGAAATACAACCAAGTGTTAACGCATGCTATACGCAAGTCGTGTGAATTCTGAGTTTATGTTGACATTGTACAGTGTTGCCTCTCAAAATTTTATGAGGAAATGAGGTCTGGTCAGGAGGCTGAGAAGTCTGAAAAGCAGAACCAATAGATATTTAAACTCTTTTTTTTTGCCCCACTCATTTTGTATTCTTAATGACAGTCAGTAACTTTGTACTACAGTAACTGTCATTTGAGGATGTCAATGTGAAATAGTAGTTCTATTGAATTGAAAGGTCTGCAACAATACCGACAGTTTGGGCTGATGGACTATGGCATGCCCCATGCAAAAAAAAAAAAAAACAGTATACAAAGTGATTTAGGTCACTCCAGTAGCTCCCCCCCTACATCGGTGCAAGAATAAAACGATCGTTTGACACTGGGTAAACTGTTTCAGGTGTCCAAGACATGGTGTTGGACGTAACGGACAGGCGAATGAAAGTGTGGGCCACTTCTAGGTGTTGTGGAGGTTGAAGGGAAGTAGAAGCAGGAAGTGTTTGTTTGGTTTGTTGCTGCAGGAACGCGGAAGAACCAGTGTGTTCTAAATACGCTGGCTTCAGTTTCTATCGACTCTCCACTCTCTTGATTTCTAGTGAAAAATCTGTATCTTTCTACTCTTTCTACTGTGTGCATCAAAAGCCTTCAGGACTTCAGCTAAGTTGGATTCATTTGTTAACCCAAGAGTCTTGTACACCTCTCGTCCTTTAGTACCAACAAGGTATTGAAACATCTTCACCTTGACTGGCTCGTCTTTCTTGGACATTCAATTCAATGTACAGTGTAAGCTCTTCTTTCCACCTTGTCCATGTGTGTGGTAGGTCTCTGACCTCCATGTCAAGAGTGGCTGGTGGTTTTATTCTGTCCATGGTTCAATACTATGTATTCAAGCTCAGAAATCTGCCCAGGTACTTCTCCCAAGACTTATACTAATCAGCTAAATCATGGAAGGGGTCAGACCCATTCTCCAGGATCAATAACTTAACTCAAACACAAAAATATCTGATACTGCAGGAATTTGATTACTAAATTCAATTGTTCCTGTCTTTCTTGACGGATCTCTCTTGGACAGTTCCTTGGTTGAATCTCTTGCCTTTTGCTGTTCTTTGTCTGGAAATTTTCTTGTATGTGTTGACCAAATACACAAAAGCACTTCTGACACCATGTAATAGTATTTGTATCAGTTAAATACTATAAATAACTCATTCGGAGACGTTCTGGGCTTAATCATATCGTGTTGTCATAACTCATCAAACATGTGAATACAATGTGAACATGTTACTTCCTAGAACCCATGCAGCTAAAGTAGCTGTCATAAGAGGGTGCTATACAAGTTGACCATAACACTTGTTACAGGGAGTTTTTTTCTTTGACTGCACACAAATAGAATTATACTGGCTATAAATTATGACATGTATATTCTTGAAATCACCACAATACACAACTCATTGTCTGTACCGACAACTGGACCCTTGAACAGTGGAGCAAGAGCCATCATCAGCAGAGTGAGAGTCTCAATCAGGAGAGGCATGATGAGGAGAGCCTTGAGTCTGCATGAGCTCATCATGAGTGCCTCAAAAGTAAATAAAGGTTAAGTTTTAAAAGTAACATGTAAAAGTACAGCAGCGTTCATCTTGGCAACTGGACGTCATTTCCCAAGATGATGTATCGCGATGGTGCTTGTGTACATGGCTCTATGCTAATTGGGGATCCCAAGACTGATCCACATTTGTTAACCAATATTTTTTGCTAAAGCAGCTCCATAAAGTTGTGCCCATGTCATGGCATTCCCCGGTGGTGTTTAAATAGGGCATTTTTCAGCGGATATAGTGCCAAAAAGTGCTGACAAAATTACGGTGACTTTTGCACTAGTTTCACTAGGCCTATAAGTTTAAAACACATGTCTTTACTTGTAGAAATACAGATATGCCTTTAAAGTGCTGCCTGCTCATTTGAATGATGGCATGGTCCCTCCTAGTTTCCTGCTGGTTTGGGTTTGATCACGTTTAGGTTATCAGTAAATTGCTTCATTTTTTTTTTTGAGTTACATACTTCGAGTCTGTAGACTTGGGAGCTGGGGGGCGATTGGATGGCATAAACTCTGAGGGAGTTTTTGCCAGGGCAACTTGCTAGGGCACCATTTTCTCTCAAGCTGACTGGTGGTAATGAAAAGTTGGCTTTCAGGCAAGTCCCATTGAAACCTAAGTCAAAGTTAGGAACATAAGAATGTGCATCATATGAATTCATTGAGGCCAGTTTTGACACTTAATAATCTCAACCAATGTTGTGCATCTGTCTATGGGTTATGCCAGTGCGCTCATCTCACCCGAGATCTGTGTGGGGTGTGCGTTCAACTGGATAAGCCAATTTAGTTTTTGGAACGTTCCACTTTTATAACAGGTGGGCTTGGATGTTACAGCACAATGACTGGTGGTTTCAACATAAACAATTTGGAGATTCGTGTTCAGTTTATGATGAATTTATTGATCAATATCTCAACAACTCATCCCTAACCTGGGATAAGGTGCCAAAGATGGTATTTGAAAAAGAATAAGAATAAACAATTACCAACAAATCAAGTATATTTAATGAGTATTTAATTGCTTAACTAGATTGTCTCTTGGTGAAAACTAAGTATACATGTACATGGTCTGTGATTGGAGTGCTGCTGTCAAATCTATGCATAAAAAATTTATAGTTTATCTAGGTCTCTTCAAAGCCAGAGCACTCGCTCTCGGCAGCATGCCAGCACTACTCCAGTAAAAAATAAATGGGCAAAATGATTATTGCCTGTTGATATGATATTATCGTTGCACAAATTAATGCAGTTACAAAACTATTACGTTTTACAAATTGAAAATTAAGGAAAATGTCGATCATAATGGAAACATACAAAATGTGGAAAAAAAACCATTTTAAATACTCTTCTTTTTTTGACAAAATTACATTTTTGTGTAAACAGCACCAGACTATTAAAAAATAAATCTAGAATTTAAAAGGCAAATTGTGACATATACAATGATAATAAAATTTACTACAGAAACCAATAACACCATGTACATTAAATGATATAGGACACATGCAATAAACATTAGGCCAGGAGTATAGGTTAATGGTACATTTTGACGGTTTGGAAGGATTAGTGTTTTAAATAAAAAAAGGCATGGACATGTACATGTACACATGTACAAGATGTAATATGTTCAACAAAGTTTTACGAACGCAATGGGTACTCGAAAGTACAAAAGAGATCTTAACTAAGACAAACTTTACAGCAAAGTTTATACAGTTAAGCCACCATAATCAAGAAAAAACAACAACATGGAGTTAACTGAAACACAAAGTTGAGCTGTTGTTTGTTTATGGAAGCAAACAATATCGTAAAATTATGTCAAATAAGTATACCTGGCCTGGAGAAGTAAACTGGTTGGTGTGATTTATGACATATCAAGAAATTACGGCGACAAACATTACAACTCATTGCCGAAAAGGGTAATTGACATAATACTATTTTCATGGGCATAACTTTACCTGACCTGTACAATAGTATCAGTGTGATTATACGTATCTAGTTTGTTTGCCTGTCTTGTGTGCTCAATGGATCGCTCCTTTTTTTCCTTCCACATGTTCTGATACTTGAGCTTTTCTTCATCAGGCAAAGTGGTAAACTCCTTGCAGAACTTACCAAATAAATTTACATGATCAAGAAAAGACACACCAATACCTAATCTCTCCCCACGCTTTAAATTAGCATTTCTCTCAACCTTCTGCCTTTCTGTGTTCTGTTGCAAAGTTGCTTTACAATTCCTCCTGGGTTTTTTAATCATACTCATCATCCGAGCCTTCTTACTGAAGTGTTGTTGATGGAGTGTTTGCTGCAGATTTATGTGTTTTAATAAGCTGCTTAGTTCTGGTTTGAACATGTCCTTGTCAAGAAGAGTGTTTTGTTGTATGCACTTGAAAACAAAACTGTAGTCTAAGATAATATATCTGCGATGAAGTGCTTCTCTAACAATATCAGGAACTTTGCTGGATTTAAGAATAGTTTTTTCATTTACTAGGATATGGTATAATTTAGTTGAGCGTCCCTTAGTATTGCCTGGTAGGTTCTTGCTGATTCGTCCGCCATGTAATGAAATTTCTTTTAGCAATTTATCTTGGGTCCATTTGCAGCCAGACTGATTTGGCACACACCCAATAAGTATGAATGTTAAGTCAGAAAAAATTCCTGTTTTTGACGGCTTGCATGGCGATGGTGGGTAATGCATGGACTGAAGTTTACTTAAAATTTGAGAAAAGTTACAGGGTTCAGTGTTATCCTTACATAAGAACTTGCGTGTCAAATACCCACGGAAAAAAACCCTGTATCTTACATGCAGCCCTGTGTCTCATGACAAAAACTTGAAAATCAGTGCGTGATTCTAATGATAAAATTTCATAATATAATTTCCTGTACATTGTTGATAAAAGTGAAAGTTGAGGATCAACTTTCACTCTACCTCCATGACGAGTAGTGTGTTGGAAATAAAAACAGTTGTGTACATAATTAAGATGTTCACCACCTTCAGCCTGGAAGTGACTCATTGGGAATTTTGAGGACTGCATGAAAAAACGGGCATAATCTAGGTATTTAATCATGTACGGAGTTAAGGATCGCTATGTGTAGCGCTTGCAAAACAGTTGCTAAAAACATTCAGCGTGTTTTTTGTAGTCGGATAATATTTCCATACTGTAACCCCAGGAATAGTCTTCGGAAAGAAGGGAACCTTTGGGTTTTCCTGGGAGTAATTTGGGTTGAGAATCATCCTTCAAAATTACATACATATGATAAATACAATTCCAAAGTTTGCAAACTAAATCAAACTCTGTAAGGACATGTAATGCATCTATATAGTTTATTATCTCAGCTGGCAGTGTTTGAATCAGTAATCTCTCAGGGACAACATTTTTTAGCACATGTGGTAAGTCTTTTTCTCTACCTATGGGTGTAGGGCTTATGATAGCAAGAGCATGGTCTTTGTTTAAAGTGATCTGTTCAGGCTTTCCACTGTTATCGAAACGTATTTGAAAATTTCCTTGCCTGACACCTCTCTTATTCACATTTGAAATCAAATTATCTAGACGTCGGCGAGAAGTATCCTTGTTGCCTTTTACTTGTTCATTTTTATTTCCCTCAGACAATATTTTTTCGATTTCTAGGGAGAGTAATTTTTCAACTATACGCGCCAGTCCATGCATGGTATCAAAAACTATATTTTTCAAAGGTATTGATGGAATTAAAGATTCTGGGAGTTCCCTGTCAACAAGAACGTCAATATCTGTTCTCAGACCATTTTTAGCTACTTCACTTTTCTGTTCTTTACCTGCACGGTGATAAAAGTTCCATCCAAATTCTGATATTGGGCTGAGCTGTTTTGATCCATCTAACATTTTAATGATAAACATTTCATCACCACACAGGTAAAAGTTGGAGCAAGTCTTAGATTCTGATATAAAGTTTTCAATGAAATTACTTGCCTGTATGTTCATTTCAAGATTGTCCCGAGAATCGCTTTCATAGAAAATTGTAAATGGATAAGTATGTTCTGGGCTTTGATAGGAAACATTACGTAAATAGAGATCATTGTTTAGAAGTGACAGGGTAAGGAAAGTGCTGTGGCGTCCACCAATTTCCCTACCATCCCCCCATAGTCTTACATTTAAATCATTCTTTAGAAATGGATATTTGAAAGCGAGTATGTCTAGAAGACACGCAGGATTAATATACAAGCCAGTGCCGTACGTCTTGGCAACAAAATGGCATTAAATTCTTCTAAGTATCTATGTTTAACATTTCTGACCTGCCTTGATGAGGGTAGAATGCCAGGAACTTGTTTCCTCATTTCTGCTATCAGCCTTGTTCCACTTAAATTTTCTGAAACATATATCATATCTTCTGGACTAATTGGATGAAGATCCTTGTACATCTTTTGTACATGCTCCTTCATTGCTTTGGAATCATTTTTAACTGGTAATAATAATTCCTCAGACTGTTGAGAGTTAACTTGAGAATTATTTTTTAGGTCAGGAGCAAAGCTAAAGCTTTCCTGTTTGGGCTTTCCTGTTTAAGCAGAGCTACTTTAAGTGATTTCTTTTGGTACCCATCCATTTCATGAAAAAACTGTTCTTATATAATAGTAATTAAGAAAAACGGAGAGGTTTCTTTTCGTTTTAAATGCTAAACAACAACAAATTAACATGTTTTATAACTAACCAAAAGCTATAGGCCTATTACACTTATACTATCGCAACAAAAGATTGATACTTATCAAAAGCTAAATTTAACCTTGAAGAAAGAAAACAACAAGATATCAGAACTACATTAGGTGAAAGCAGTGTAGAACCAAGAAGCGAAATACTTCAGCAGCAAAAGAGGAAACAATGAGGTGCTATATTTTTTTGCCAAGCCTATGGCTTGGGTTATTATTTTTTGAAGTTACAAAAGTAGTAACATATAGAAAATCATTATTTTGAATTATCATTCATGAACATGTACACAAACATGACCCTTTTCTAAATATGCACAAATCATTTAAATAGAATTGATCAAATACTGCCGAGGGCATGTGCGCTTGTTGTGACTTGTTTCTTTGCACCTAGTACAGGAAACCTTGAAACATTACTCTCTCTTGCATGATGGAAATAAGTATTCGGTTCTGTTGGCTTTTTGCATCACTTGTTCCAAAGCTTGCTATTTCTTATGATCAGATCCTCGAAAAAACCACTTTGTTAACAAATCATTCAGTTTCTCAAATGTCTGCTGAGAAAAGGGTTTAAGAGAACCATGAAGTGAGATTGCTTCTGGTACATGTTGAGCCATAATGTGCATATAATGTTACATCTCGAGATAAGTATGTATCTTTATACAATTTCCCATGATTTAACTTTTGTTCTGAAACTAACCAGCTGTGATTCATTCAAGTCGGTTTTCATCAAGGCCATGATTGGAGGAAATTCTTCCCACAATCTGACAACCTCATCAAGGTTCTTATGCCACGGAATGAGAGATTTTAGGTCAACATTTTCTTGGATTTTTGTGTGCTCTGGACCAACAAAGTCTCTATATGTCATCAATTTGCTAGTCTTGTCAGTATGGAACTTCCACTGAATTCCTAGGCCAGCTATGAAGCCTTCAAACTTAAGCATGTTTTTACATTTTGATTTGTCCACATTTTTCTGATTTTTGCGTATATTGTCTTGTGTGTGAATATCCATTGCAGTGAAAATGACGAGAAGTCCCCTCAATCCACTGAGTCAAAGTAGTACCCCCTGCCCAGGTAGTAGTTAATAAGCTGGACAGTTCTTTTTGGAACTAAGTAGTCTCGTGAATTCTGAATCTACATTGGTGTTACCACAAATTGAATATACATTTAAATATAATGTTACACAATTGTACAAGCATGTAACTTAATCTGTGACAAAAATGAACTTAGGTCATTGTGTTGCCTCTGGGGTGGTATGTAGACAGTTGTACTAAATTTCCAGTTCTCCGATTTGAACTGAGATGTTCTTTGATTGCAACTTTCAATTGGTGTTTAAATTGATTTCTGAACAATATCAGCAGCCGTTCATCATATATCTTTGCCGTCCACTAGTGTACATTGCAGTGTTCCTTAGCGATATTAAAGCGTAACTGGGTTGTTTTTTTGTGCATTACAAACGGCTTTAAATCCCTTCCAAAGGATGCAGCAATAATGTGTAAGTGTCTTGTTAAGGGCACAAGTGTCAAGACCAGGACTCGAACCCACACTCTGCTAAAGAAACACCAGTGTGTTTGACCACACTCTGCTGATCAGAAACACCAGTGTGTTTGACCACCCGGCCACGACGGGCCACTTAACTCTCAATGCCTGTTACTGGAGAGTATTCTAAATTCATTGGTAGAACAATACTACACAAACAACGTTGACAATGGCCATCATGGTACTAGTGCCCAGCCTACGGGGTAATTAATGTAGCACTTAAAATGCTGCAAATGATGGAACCATTGTAAAGGGTAGCTAGCATTATCAGGCATGCAATTGTTCAGCTGATTTTCTTGTTTTGGGTTTCTCAGCCACACCATTGAAAATTGAGGAACACAATATACAGACTTGCTGTGGCTAATAGCACATTCCTCTTGTTTGACAAACAGCAGGTACAGTATATGCCTGCATTAGGATTCAAAAATTAATGGTTTTTCTTTTGTAACAGAAAATGGGTTGTAAATTGAAAACATTGGAATTCAAGTGATTAAGTGTGAAGTTTCAAAAGTTTTTAAAAAAGTGTGAGCAGTGAGTTGGTCCAGATTACTTACATACAAACAGACAAAAAGGTGTGCATTATTTTTGGCATTATAGCAAATGGTTGTTACAGTAATTTCAATAATTACTCATTGAGGTCTTGTTAACACGTAGACTGCCAGTCATAGATTCGTAGGGCGTTCCCATTTGCCAAGTGTGGTGCGCATGCGTGCATACCAAGTAGGTAAGACATTGTTGGTGTCTACATGTTGTAATACAAATGCTCAGGATGTGTCCTCACCACTGCCAGAAACATATTTGTTGCGTTCTCAGTGATGCCAGTGTATTCAATCCACAATACAAAAGCCTTTCATTCTCTACGAGTATACTCGTAGTGGCAGAATCCGTTACACCTGTTCCCCTACGAATATACTCGTAGGCGGCAGTCAACGAGTTAAGCAGTATGATAACTGTGAGGGTTAACAGACTGAGCAATGAGCATGTTTTTGTAATGAGTAAACAAGGAATTTGGCATTTAGATGTAAATGTTAGTTGTATAAAACCTATTATGTCATGTACATGTATATCTGTAGAATCTTGAGCAGCTCACTCAGGGACTACATAGTAGGTCCATGGAGGAGTGCTGTTGTATGATGTAACTTAAACCTGCAAATAGATATGTAGATATGTTTTGCATTTACATTTTATGTAATCATATACTTTTGGATTACATTTGTATAATCCTTTGATGGTTGACTTTTTATTGTACACTTTTGTAAATTTTACACTTGTTGTTTTAATATTTGACGCATATTTTTGTAATTGTAGGTTTCAAAATGTATGTGACCTTTGGGTCACTTTGTTCAGTTCAGTTGCTGCCAAATATATCATTGAGATAATAATTTATTATATTTTTTGCCGTTTATAGATGTATAAAATGTTGGCGAGTTCCACTGCATACTAGAGTGCTAGACCACCAAGACTTGCAAAATATGAGTAGTTTGACAAGTTGGAGTTATTTTAGCTCAGTACATATTGTGGATCACACTCTGGAGTAAGAAGCACTCAATACACCTGAGCATTGAGTAATCAACATACACACAAGCTGGGATTTATCCTAAAGTATGTTTCATCAAATTAACCCTCCTTTCTGCAGGCATGATATTCTTCCTATACTTTAGTCTGTTTTCCGACTTGTTTTGCCCTTGGGAAAGTCAGAAAATTTTGGATTAAATATTCTGAAAAGTCTATTAAAATTTACATCATAGTATTCATGTAGGTCGGCCCCTGTCTTCAATTTCCGGCCCTTTTTTTCCAAGGAACAATAATATGCCTGTCTTTTGTTTCACTTTGTCCATACATGCGGACTCTGAATTTTAAATGTACACAGGATGCGAGTTTTCAAAATAGATATAATGCAATAATTACCAGATGTTAATAGTTTAGTTTAATGAATTCATAACTCAATATCATCCTTCACTAAAGTATATTTATAATTTCCTCACATGGCAAACCAAAAAACGCAGGTCCATTGTAAGTCAGTTTGCGGTAACACCCGTGTGTCATTATCTAAATTGCTGTGTATTGTTCTTGACAACCATGGCATTACCGTAAACAGAATATACCTATGCTATGCCTCAAATCCCATTGCATTTTAGCAACCCAAAACTGTTTCCTGGCGTAACAATAACACAAGACTTGTGATGGCCAACATTACAAGCAAATTTTCAGATTTAAGTACTTTATCCCTCCAAACTGTCGGACAGTGGACCATAGTGGACATTCCTGCATGATTGGACCTGCCTTCCAAATCCTGTTCAATCTCAGACTGAAAGTGATTTGCTTTTTGCCTTCCCTGAAGTTACATACTACTCCAAGGTAGAAGAGTGCTGCTTGGTCTGGTGGCATTTCTGGCTCTCTGTATCTGATTGAATTTATCCTTTGACATACTTTTCGATAATGGCTTCCCGCATGGCCTGGGAACAAGCTAATGTAGTTCCAGTACAAGCATAGACGTATCGTCACATACAGGGTAGTTCAAAAAAGTGCACCCACTTTTGACGGTCACGTTCACCTACTTACTTGTAAGCTTTTACAGTTGTTTTTGTATTTTATGAAAATGGTGACTGTTGAGCAATGGTAAAAAAAAATCTACGAAATCAGTTTTGTTTGTTTTTTTAATTAAAAAAAAAAATTTTAACTAGAAATTTAGAGTTTGTCTTAAGACAAACTCTAGGTGTTCGGTTTCGGGGAGTACATGCCTGGTGTAAAAAGCCTGATGAAAAAAAGCACAAAAATACATTTGAAATGACGTAATCATGACGCTACTAAATTTGTCAGCAGTCAGTGTCGTTGTCCAACAGTACACCAAATTTCAACTCGGTTGGTCTTTCAGTTTGGCAGATACATGGCTTAAAATAGTGTGCATTTAAAGTGTTACACATAGTACGTGATGACGTCATCAATCTACGTTTAAACACATTATGTTGTCTGCATAAAGGCCATTATGTAAACCAATGTTGAAACAATTATAAAAACTCTGCCAAAGCCTTCTAGTAAAACTGTATTTTGAACTGTTTTTAACCCACCGCCAGATGGCCCTCTTAAATCTTTTTTTTTTAACCGGACCCTTGTCAGACTGCAACATCGTTAAAACCAACTAAAAAAAAGTTGCCACTTTTAATTACAATGCACTTTCGGTTTTAAGTGGAAGTAGAGGACACGTAATTTCATGCAAACAATTAAAATCGAAGACCTATATTACCTTTGTATAATCCCGCAAAAAGCAACCAAGGGTCTCTTACCCTCAAATTGATGGGAATTTTCAAAGATTTAACATTTAAATGACGTAGATTTCCGAGGCAGCATCTGTCACAGAGCGAGCAAATAATAAAATTCCAGAGCGGGATAAAAGCATGAACAGTTGTTTGGTATAGCGCCATCCCCCGCTTGTGGAATGTTTCCGTTACGTGGACTGTACACAAAGGCTTCGTGGACTTTGAACCTTATGAGTTTCCATTATGTGGGACTGTACACACAGGCTTCGTGTTGCACACACAGGCTTCGTGGACTTTGAACCTTATGATTCATGGTGCTGAACAGTCGGCTACAGCGCTTTTCTATGTACAAAGATTGAATGCGCGTTAATACTAACGTTGGCTGTAACACCCAGAAGTTAAGGTCATATTGGCATCATTTCTGTGCAAAAGTTTCGGAAGGATCACAGAACTGCAATCTGATGTAAAAATTGTGATGAAATGATCAGTAGTTTTTGAGATATGAATTTTTTAAATATTCAACTTCCGGTTTGAACCGGAAGTCAAGGTCAAATGAGGTCGCGTTCAGTGTAGTGTTTTTAGAGTCATACCAGGCCTATCCGATGATGTATAGATTGTGAAAATCCTTTGTGTAGTTTTGGAGTTATGATTTTTTCAAATATTTAACTTTGATTTAACGTAACTCAACACCCGATGACGTCATCATGATGTAACTGAAGCGGTTTTATCTCCTAATAAGTATCTAACTATATCTGAAGTTTCAAGTTCATATGAGCTTGGAAAGGGTGCTTTTGTTAGCGGACAAGGGACGCTGAGAAGAAGAAGAAGAAGAAGAAGAAGAAGAAGAAGTATTAAGAAAAAAAAACCGAACAAAAATAAGAGGTGTTCCGGGCTGAATGCCCGAACACCTAAAAAGTGGTAGTTGAAAAATATTATATGCAAAGTTGATTTGTCCAGGGAGGTTTTCTTATATCCGCTGGACTAATACTACTGAATACACATCAACGATAGCGTCTTCTCTTTTGGAAAGTGGTGACTGTTAAGCATTGGTGGTGACAACATCTAAGAAATCAGATAAGTTGTGTTCATAATATGGGAGTTTAAAATAAAATTGTTTTATTTGTTTCCCTTTACATGCGTTGTTTTGTTTTGTTGTATCGTATACACATACTACTTATTGACTTATCGTGTTTAAGTTGTCTTTCATTACTTTGAGGTCTCTTCAATTCTAGTCCCTTTTTGTAATGTAAGTGCAATAATGTTTACAACTTCTATATATGTTTTTCTCAATTATTAGGTGTTCGGCCAGCAGCCGAACAACTATTGTAATTGTTCTGTTTCTTAGGTGTTCGGGCATTCCGCCCGAAAACCTATTATTATTGTTCTGTTTTTAGGTGTTCGGGCATTCCGCCCGAAAACCTATTGTTACTGTTCTGCTTTTTAGGTGTTCGACCAACAGCCGAAAACCTATTGTTATTGTACTGTTTTTTTGTTTTTTTTTCCGTGTCTTCTTCTTCCCACCGTAGTTTCTCGGCAGGATTTCGGATTTCTTAGACCTTAGTGTATAGACGAAACAGGAACATTTTCGGGTTGATGACGTCATCGATGACGTCATTACATCAAAAATAACAAATAACGAGAAATATTGTAAATCGTCATATCTAGAGAACCATAAATGATAAATACAAGAACTTTGCTTCATATGAAAGTTTAACATTCCTTTTACAACTCTTACACAGAATGTGACCCCATGTGACATTTACTTCCGGTCGAAACCGGACGTTGAAGGTTTTTTGGGGGGGAAACGTTATATATTATAAACAAAAGATGCCACACCTTTAATCATTATATCATCTGAAGTCTTTTGAACAGTTCTACAAATCTTTCATTAGGTGTGACCCCATGTGACCTTTACTTCCGGTCAAAACCGGAAGTTGAATTTGTTTACGTAAAGAAAACTCGTTATATCTCATGAACTATAAATGTTTGAGACTTAAAACTTACTAAGTATTTAGATCTTTGTGTTTAAATATAAATATGTGAATTTTGGTTTGATGTTGTTATCGATGACGTCATAACAATAAAAAAACGTTTAATATTTAAAAAAATCATAATTTGAAAATCACAAATGCTACATGTAAGATACTTGCACAATAAAAAAGCTCTTGCCAAATTATACAAGTCACATACACAATGTGACACCATATAACCTTTGCTTCCGGTTGAAACCGGAAGTTCAAAATTCAGATTTCAAATGTTCATTTCTCATAAACCAAGAAGGGTTTTGTCTTGAAACTTACTATGTATATAGATCGTAGAATGTATATGATACCCAAATTGTTTCGGTCCGACGTCATGGATGACGTCATAACAATAAATAACCGTTTGATATTTAACAAAATCATAATCGGAGAACCATAAATGCTACATGTAAGGTACTTGCACCATAAAAAAGCTCCCGCCGAGTTATACAAATCACATTCAGAGGGTGACCCCATAAGACCTTTTCTTCCGGTCGAAACCGGAAGTTGAAATTTGGAAATAACAATTCATATCTCATTTACTTAAACTTGTTTATTATTAATATAATTACGTGATTTTAAAACCCTTACACGATTCTACAAATTTTTACATTGTGTAACCCCATTTGACCTTCACTTCCGGTCCAAACCGGAAATATAAGTTTGCACATACAAAAATGTGTATTTTATTAATGAAACGTGGTACATGAATAATCATTACACCAATTTAAAGCTTTTGGGCAATTCCAGACATCTTGTACGAAGTGTGACCTCAGTTGACCTTTAGTTCCTGTCAAACCTGGAAGTTGAAGTTTTATATGTCAAACCTTCATGCTATGATCTTGCATAAAGATCAACAAAAGGTACATGCAAACAATATTGACCTTATTTTCAATTACGCAGTCACTTAATCCCGAACACCGTGAGTTTGTACACAAACTCTCAATCTCTAGTTTGGCTTTTCTTCTCCTTCCACAAAACTCTTCTCTGCAACATAACTCAAGATTGAAACTGAATTGAACCTTGAAACTCATCAGACAATTGAACCTTAATATGAGGACGGCACAGTTGTCAAGACGTCATGATGACGTCATCAGGTGTCGAATTACAAGGTTTTTTAAATTAAAAATTACCATTTTCTATTGGCTGTATCTTCGCGAATTTGAAAGCTGTGATGCTCATAATTGGGCATGCTATGATCTTGCATAAAGATCAACAAAAGGTACATGCAAACAATATTGACCTTATTTTCAATTACGCAGTCACTTAATCCCAAACACCATGAGTTTGTATAATAATTGGGCATCGTATAGATCAAGGCTAGGGCAACATTTGAAAAGTTAACGCAAAAATCGTATGACCTTTACTTCCAGGTCGTTATCCTAGGTCAAAGTTTGTCTTCGATTTTTTCCTTCAAAAAGTCATGTTTTGGGCTTTTCTACAGCATAACTCAAGATTGAAATCGAGTTGACAATTGAAACTCATCAGACAATTGAACCTCAGTAACAAGACGCTACAAACATGATGATGTCATGATGACGTCATCGGGTATTGAATAACATTAAATCAAAGTTTAATATTTGTAAAAATTCATAACTCATGAACCACATTTTGGATTGTTACAATCTTCACATCATCGGATAGGTCGTGAAAAGTTCAACAAACGTTACACACAACATGACCCCCTTTGACCTCGACTTCCGGTTCAAACCGGAAGTTGAAAATTTCAAAAATTCATATCTCAAAAACTCCGTAATGTTTTAACATTAATTTTGCATCAGGTTATAGACGAGTTATCCTGCCGAAACTTTTGCACAAATATAGCATTTTAATCTTTGCATCTGGTCAAAACCAGGCGTCAAAGCGTGTACAACGCTGTACAACGCACTTGTAGTCAAGTTGACATGTACAGGGATGTGCGAATATTGCGTCGCTCGCTATTTCATTGTGCATGTACATTGTAAACCCAATGATAGTCCGTGTAATATTTGAAAATCTCATATCTCATAAACCACATATTGGATTTCCACAATTCATACGTCGTCTGAACGGTCTTGATAAACTAAACATGCACTACACAAAATGTGACTTGTTTGACCTTAACTTCCGGTTCAAACCGAAAGTTGATGTTTCATGTTTAAAAAAATCATAACTTCTGAACCACACTTTGGATTTTAACAATCTATGCATCATTTGGAAGGGGGTAACAAGTGAAGAAACGATACACAAAATCTTATGCCATTTGACCTTGACTTCCGGTTCAAACCGGAAGATGAGTTTAATAATTAAAAAGTAACAACTCCTCAACCACTCATTGTATGTTCATCAAGTAAACGTCATCAGAAAGAGCTCCTAAGACTTAACAAACTATACACAGTTTGACCTCATTTAACACTGACTTCCGGTTCAAACCGGAAGTTAAAATTTAATGTTTCAAAAATTATAACTTCTAAACCACACTTTTTACAATTTTTACATCAATGGCAAAGTATTTATCAGCTTAAGAATTGACACACAAAAAGGGAACCAGTTTGACCTTGATTTCCGGTTCAAACCGGATGATCAAATTAAATACTTGAAACAATCATAACTCCCGAGCTACACATTGGATTTTTATCAACTACACGGCATTACAAAGGGACTTACCTAGCGCTACACAGTATGACCTCATTTGACCTAACTGTTGGTTCAAACCGGAAGTTGAAGATTTATATTGGAACAAAACCTTGCTCTTGAACCAAAAATCGGGTTGGTAAAATAAAATATCATTAAATCATAATTTGATGACATCGATCACGAACACCTTGTTTTTGTAGTAAACAAAAACTGAATGTCTAGTTCTAACCAATTCTGTATAATACCTTTAAAAACCATTCCTGCCAGCCACCGGAGCATCCACACTGGAGAGAAACCATTTGTTTGTGACATTTGGGTAAAAGTTTTCTCACATAAACTGTCACTGACATACCATCAGCATGTTCACATTAGTGTACAAGTGTATGTGACTTTTGAGGACAAATGGTTTTACATACAAAACAATCCCTAATTACCCATCAGCTTTTCCACACTGTATAGAATGCAGTTTTTGGCCTTCAAATTCAGAAAGCTGTTTAACTCGCAAGTAGCCGATCATCTGCATGTGTCCAAACTGGAGAGCAACCTTTTGTTCTTTGTGTCTTCATGATTTGCCTGGTGATGAAGATATTATAAATGGGTAGGAACAATACTTTATTTTTTAACAACAAGCAAAAAGGGATTGATAAATTAGAGACAGTCAGTTATGTGAGAAGAATAAGATGCCAATACAAATAATTACAATCCAGAATGAACTTTTGTAATTAATTTGATTTTTTTGGGTGGAAAATACTTCCTTATAAACTACATGCCTTTGATATCAGACTGTCCTTATATATAAATATCATTCTTGCATCCACACTCTAAGCTAATAATTTTATTTTTAACTTTTTGTATAAGTTTTTATAACGTAATAAGTGCATGATTAAGATATAAACATGCAACAGAAACAATTGTTGTTTTAATACAATTTGTTAAAAATGTTATTAAGAAGTTACTGAATTACTTGAATGTAGTAGAAAGATAGAAATTTAAAAAGAAGTGAAAATCAAGAAAATGTATGGATTTTTATTTTTTATTGGTGGTTCAGTCATACCGAGGCTGGAAGGTTTAAGTAGTCTGGTCCCTGTTTGTGTTTTTAGAATCAGTATTAAGCAATGATTTGCACATAGGGAACCTGATACAGAGCATTATATATGGTGCACACTTAGCACACAACTAAATCAACTCTCATTGGTTTTAGTGGGAATTGCTAAATATTCAAAAATACACAACAAAGACTTAGAAGTCTCACAGCTTTTCACAGTAAAGAGACAATTATTAAATGACTCTTGAAATGTTATTATAATATGGGGAGTCCCAAGGCCCGTCGAGTTATTCCCCCACCAAATAAAAACACCCCTACACCGGTGTAATTTTACAACCGTCCGAGCATCAATCTTTAAAAATGTCCCTAAACTTCTCTGCAAATTGAAATAGGATCATTTTTGTACGGTCCTGGGCCTAATTTCATACTCGGCTGCAGTGGAAATAAGCAGACTTTCACGTTTTTGAAGGCAAATGAGACCGACTTTGAAGAGTAGAATTAATTGCGTTAAAACATGCTCAAGAAAACGTACTTTTTGTAGATTCATTCATCTTTTCAATTAAAGGTAAGACCACGACAAGAAAGATCAAGTCTTATTTAACCTCATACCACCGAAATCGTGGAATCGTTTTTATTGTAGTGTTTTTCATGATTTTAGAATGTGACCAACTTTGGTATGGCGAATTTCACGTAATACGTCCAGGGGCGTCAATCCATCTTGAAATGGGGGGGGGGGGGGAGACAGCAGCATCATTTACGGCGTGGGGTCCAGGGGCCCACTCAAGGGCCCCTGGTGGGGTCCAGGGGCGAAGCCCCTGGCGGGGGTTCAGGGGGCGGAGCCTCCTGAAGCTGTTGGGTTTTAGCATGTTTGAACGACCTAGAAAAGCTCTCCTTGCTATAAATGTTTACATATAAAACTTGGACTTGGTTCAGAGAGAGATAGAACAAGCGACACTAATAAAAGCCCAACATACATGATATTTTATTCTTATGGGCAATTCCACTGTAACGCGTGCTACACTTAAAGGTGTCCTTTTACATACATGTACTTTATGCTCCAGATATTAAACATATTTGGTTGGAATCTTTATTTTTTGAATTTTAACAACCAACATTCAAGGCTAGATCCTCATAATATTTTGACCAAAAAAATTGTTAACTTTTGTATGCATGGGACAGCTGCGAACATCGGTAACTCGTGCTACACGCAGAGGACATGCAAAAACATTACTCATTTTACATTTTGTTGGTGTCCTAAAACAAAAACAAATAAACTCTAATGGATTCTATGATAGGTAAAAAATTTACCATATGCATTGATCAGTATGCTGAAAAGACAACTTACGCGTAATTCATATAAATTTGGGGGCTATGGAAGTCTTTAGAACACACTCTTTTGACGGCTGTATATGTACTTTCAAAAAACAAGATTGGCTGAATATGTACTTCCAAAAAACAAGATTGGCTGAATATGTACTTCCAAAAAACAAGATTGGCTGAATATTATGTACTTCCAAAAAACAAGATTGGCTAAATATGTACTTCCAAAAAACAAGATTGGCTGAATATGTACTTCCAAAAAACAAGATTGGCTGAATATGTACTTCCAAAAAACAAGATTGGCTGAATATGTACTTGCGATGGCACTAATGGGCTTTCAATTTGATACTACCTGCCTGTGCAGTTTCTTTGAAGGTGTCTTTCAAAGTAATGTTGATCATAAATTAAATAAATATATATATACACAATTCCGTAATTGAAATTTGCCTCATCACTGGTTCCATTTTTTTACGCCTACCCCCACCCGAGCACTTTTCCAAGTTAACAGTAGGCTCCACAATTCATCCCTTCCGAAAAGAAGGGATATTCATAAAGAGACAATACACAGCTGACTTTATCTTCAAATGCGCCCCACACGTCGTGCACCCGACGCCGCGCGATGTCAGGATGGGGGGAAAATATCCAAAAAACAAGATTCGCTAAATATGTACTTCCAAAAGACAAGATTCGCTGAATATGTACTTCCAAAAAACAAGATTCGCTGAATATGTACTTCCAAAAAACAAGATTTGCTGAATATGTACTTCCAAAAAACAAGATTTGCTGAATATGTACTTCCAAAAAACAAGATTGGCTGAATATGTACTTCCAAAAAACAAGATTGGCTGAATATGTACTTTCAAAAAACAAGATTGGCTGAATATGTACTTCCAAAAAACAAGATTGGCTGTATATGTACTTCCAAAAAACAAGATTTGCTGAATATGTACTTCCAAAAAACAAGATTTGCTGAATATGTACTTCCAAAAAAACAAGATTGGCTGAATATGTACGTGCGATGGCACTAATGGGCTTTCGTAGTCCAGTGAGTAAATGGTCGATCGATTTCGGGCTGTACGTAGATAGCGCGTCACCGGAAGTAAACTTACAGTACCATCAAATTCTTCAGATCACGCTCTTTCGGCGGCTGTTTAGTGCGACACGCTATAGCGTTTGTAAAACCAAGGATACGAAGTGTTTCCAATTGCGGGCGGTTTCGGGTGGTCCAGTGAGTATTAAAAATTGCCGAGCAGTTTCGGGCAGTGCATCGACTAAAGCGTTAGCTTTACTACAGACAGCGCGTTACCGTAAGTCATACAGTAGATGACACATTCAATTGCCCCTATAATATGAGATACACGAATTAAAACAAAACTGGGGGGGGGGGGGACATTTGATATGGTGTCCCCCACCCTTCAAAAAGTGGGGGGGGGGGGGACGTGTCCCCCCGTCCCCCCAGGATTGACGCCCATGAATACGTCCTGTCTGACACATTCCTCATTTCGACCGATCAGGTCACAGATGACAGTCGAGACGCAATCATGGTGTCAGTTAGGGCACACGCTTTGATTTGACATTTGTTGTGTTGTTTGCGACTGCTGAGATCATCAAACCTTTACAAATTTCACGTTGTTTACGCAATGAGAATTATTCCGTCCGAATGATTCTTGTAAGGATCCAGTTTTTAAATGTATTTATCAAAAAAGTGTTTATGTCAGATTTCTTATATGGTTCATTCTCTATAAGTAGCTTCCAATACCGTTTTTAATTACAGGGTCAGTCATTGCCAAATTATCTAAAATCCTGAAAGGTTTGGCAGGCTCCATCTCAGATTTTGCTAGTTCTTTAAAAAAAAAAAAATCCCTATGGGTGCCATGAACACATACACATTTTTTGAATTCTACTCCTTAACATTATGAGATATAGCCCCCTAAAAATTAAGCGTCACCCCTTCAAATATACTTCTTGTGTTTTGGGCATTTTTAGAGCTCTATATCTATAAATGGAGATAATATATATAGCTACAAATTTATACAAAGTGTATCTTTATATTTATAATTACAATAGCCTGTACTAAATGGTAATTATTATGTACGAACCCATTACATACCGTCTACGTACATGATAAGTCCGGAAGTATTATGTACATGTACATACATGATAGATATAATGTATGTAGTATGATGTCATGTTTGTAGTATGATGTCATGAACGTACATGATTGTTGATGTGTACGTACACAATAAGAGTGGTTTCTTTTTATTCACGTGGCTCTGTGGCTCTTTTGTAAACAAGTCTGTCACCAATAACTGCTAGCACTGCACTTACCATAATCTTAGGTGTAAATTTTTTTTTTTACATGAAGGAGTAAAGAAACAAACTTTTTTTTCTCACACAAGTAGACTGAATACAAAGTGTTCTTGGGAAAACTTTGTAAATCTGTCTGTAACGTTCCACTTCGTCAAATAACCACTTGAAAAATGCGTTTTTGGCATTTTTACAGGCGGCTCCATTATCAGACCCCTGCCAAAACCTATCAAGGGTGTGACTGGTCTTTTATTATTTTAGGCCACACATATTTCATTTTATCGCCTGAACGATACAATGCTTTATACGCGGGGAAGTCAGTGTTTCATGTCACAGCGGCACGCATGCTTGTGTTGTTTTATTATAGGCAAAAAGGTGACAACTTAGGTGGCCTGGGAGGTTCAACGTGCGTGCGGGCGCACTGTGTAAGTTCTTACAAATCTAGGTTACAACAATTTCGCGGGGAAAAAACATATTGCTGTATTATGTATTGGTAAAGAATATAATTATGGATGTGTTACAAATTATGTTATATAAACAGATTTTGTTAATGTGTCAATAATATGCAGTGCAGGGAAAAGCAACCAATGGCTGCAATTCTTGCGTTGCTGGGGACGCTTGAGCAAGCGGGAAAAGTTGGGGGATTAATCACTTTCGTCATAGTCTTGTCTATGAACACATGAAAATATTTTGCGGGGTTATAATTATAAAGTTTTTTTCAAATTCTCTCTGGATTAGTGTTTTGTATTTTAGAATTGGTGTTTAGTTTAGTATTTTAGAATCGTGTTTAGGAATTTATTCGACAGCTGAGCTGTGGAATTGTTTAGTATTGTGGTTCTTACACCTACCTTGCCGGAGGAATTATTTAATTTCGTGCAGTCTTCGGTCAACCATCGACCTCAATTTTTGTCGGCTGGCATACTCCTTGGGTGCTGTGCAGTCTATTGTTTTAGCCCAGTTGTGTGACATTGTAACTGTTGTACCGGGCGTTGGCATTGTTTGGTGGTGCGCCATGCCGCGACCAAAACGCATTGTCAAGCGGTCGTCTCGGCTCCAGGATGCTGATCCGGTTCCTCCCAAGAGAGGCAGGACGTCCCAGAAGAAGGGCCAGCGCAAGACGCAGCCGAGCCAGCAGGCTACAACTCCTCCGCAGGTTGCGACCTCGTCTGCTGAGGGCGGACATCAGGCGCCTCCAAGGGCGTCGATCGCTACTGAAAAGTAGGGGGGACGGTCGAGCAAGTCTTGAAAAAATACATCTTACATAAGAGGCCCAAAATACCATTCTGCGCGTGGTCCATCAGAAAGAAAGATGGAAATGAAAAAAAATATTTCACCGTTTGTTCGCTATTCTTTTATTTGAACAAAAATTGTAATGAAATATTAAATCAAGAAAATGGTGTAAATTTTGTTGCATATTTCTAATGAACAGTCAATCAAAAAGTGGGGGGGGGGGGGACATCTGATATGCTGTCCCCTCCAGTCTAAAAAGTGAGGGGGACATGTCCCCCCCCCCCCGTCCCCCACCCATCGACGCCCATGCTACGTACAGCCCCAGAACTCATCCACTATGGCCACCCCAATGCCAGTTGTGTCGTCTGCTGCGGCAGCACCGGGTAGTGAGTATAGTAATAATAATACTATTACTAGTACTAGTAGTAGTACGGTCAATAATTGGGGTTTTGGTTTGAACATGCGGCCAGAGCCGGTTCCACAAATAGGCATTAATACTCCGTTGGGGTTTCATGTGCCACAGGCCATCAAGGAGAAAATATGGGAAGGGTCGTATGTAGATTTGTCCTTGTTGTACAAGGACACTGCTAATGCCGTATGTTCGAGAGCCCCGGATCAAAACCTGCAATTTGTGGTTGATGATGGTCAGCTCGTGATCAGGAAGCCAGGCCCATTGCGCAAAAGGTTGGACTCGCTGGACATGTGGCAGTCAGCGTTTCATACTTTCATTGCAATTTATATCATGCGGCATCCTACGCGATGCGCAGAATTGCTAAAATATGCCGAGATTGTTCGCATGGCGTCTATCCAGTATTCTGGGTTAGGCTGGCGGACCTATGACGAGCTAGCCTTGACTGCAAGGCTGTGTGTAATAGTTTGCTTACTATAAAGCTAAAAATGTGCATAACCACAGCCGCACGAATGCAATGCCCGAATGCAATGCAACTCCTGTTCCGGTCCCCCGACTGTCTTTAAACAGCACACCACGCTCTCACCCAAGGAAGTACACAAACGCCCGTTTCCACAGTCCCACACACACCGCTATTGTCCACACACCTCTATCGCCCACAATCCTAGCCCGTGAGCCGTCAGGCTCACAGCCTTGACGATCTTGTACACTTCCGGGTCTTGCGGTTATGGTAATGAGTGCGCTCTACTTGTAATAAAAGGCTCTTGATTGGCCATTGGAAGTGGTCATGTTTAATAAGGAAATAAAAGAGTGGCGACGAGTTCTTAAACGGCTGTTTAAAACCGGCAGGGTCGTGGCTCGGGCCTTTATCGCACGACCACGACCCTGCAAGGTTTTAAACGGCCGTTTAAGAACGAGTCACTACTTTTTTATTCCCATTCATAAATGCCCTTTTGTTAAAAAGCGAAATTATAGACAATCTGTGACAATCTGTACATTTTGTACATTTTCAAAAACTTTTTAAAAGTTATGTTTGGTGCGCCTTGGGTTGTGTGTACGCGCGTGTAAAAATAGATTACGCGCTGGTACTAATAGCTATATTGCGTTCCGCGTAATCAAATTGGCGTACCGTGAGCTTGCGCGCCCAACACGCGAAGCCAGCCGGTTATAAACACTCTTGGCCGTGCTTTATCATCTGTTTAAACACCCCACGTGACATGCTCTCCACCAATAGGAATAGCGAAACTGTCTGGGGTATTTATGAATAAACATTATGAATATGTAAGATTACTCTAGCGCCCGCACACGACAGTGTGTGATTGGCTATTAAGAATGATGTATTATTCATGAAATAAATCTTTGCATATCCACTCACCCCCCCATTTTCCACGGATTTGCGAAGAAAAACAATGAAACACATAAGACACTCGGTTTACAAGATCGTCAAGGCTGTGAGCCTGACGGCTCACGGGCTAGGATTGTGGGCGATAGCGGTGTGTGGACAATAGCGGTGTGTGTGGGGGGTGTACAGGCGCTGTGTGTGTGCATGGTGAGAGTGCGGTGTGCTATTTTTTTTTAGAGTCAATAGGGGGACTGGGGTTGTATCGCATTCGGGCGGCTGAGGTTTAAGTATCCTTGCTCTATGGTTTTAGCTAGAGTACTTGTCTACACAGCCTTGATATCAAGGCTAATGACGAGCATATGACGAGCAGTTTCGTCTCATGCAGGAGGCTAATCCGGGGCGCTCGTGGGGCAATATTGACACAGAGCTTTGGTTGACGGTGGCGGCAATCTCTCCTGCGCCGTCTTCCACAAGTTCTTCTGTACATCCCACTGTCAATATTGGGCAAGGTACAGGTGTCAGATCACATGTTAGGCCTGGTTTGTGCTTTGCTTTCAACAGCTTGCAAGGTTGCCATCTGGTGTCATGTAAGTTTGCACATAGTTGCAACAAGTGTTTGCGGGGTGGGCATGGGGCAACAAGGTGTAGGACCGGGGGGCAATCCCGTTGGGTTCCTCCTTCTGTTGGAAGGCCCACACAAGGTGCAAAACAGATGTTGCGCACGCCAATCAAAGCTGGACAAAGTTTTGCCCCAAAACTGAATTCTCCAGCTCCCAACTTGCCACAAGGCGGCAATGCTGCCAGGGATAAAAGTCATACTTTTCGTGCCTCCAACGCCAATTAAATTGCCTGTCTTGGAGTGGTGGCTGGAGGATTATCCCATAGCACATGATGCAATCCTTCTACTGGATGGGTTTTCTAACGGTTTTTCTTTATGTTATGATGGGCCACGTTTACCTCTGGATTCGGGTTGTTTGGCTTCCGCAGCTGAGCGCCCACATATTGTACGGGACAAGTTAAATAAAGAGACAAGCTTAGGACGGATTGCTGGTCCCTTTAGCGATCGTCCACTGCCCAATTTGCAATGTTCTCCTATCGGGTTAGTTCCTAAACGCCAGCCTGGTACATACCGGCTCATTCATCATCTGTCTTTCCCAGCTGGGCATTCAATCAATGATTTTATTAGCGATGAGCTTTGCGCTGTTCATTACACATCTTTTGATTCTGCTGTTGCTCTGTTGCTACGCACTGGTCGTAATGCTTGGCTGGCAAAGGCAGCAGATATTAAATCAGCGTTTAGGCTTCTCCCTGTGTCTCCATTGGATTATGAATTGCTCGGTTTTTCCTTTGAAGGCCAGTTTTATTATGATAAGTGTATGCCAATGGGGTGTGCTATTTCATGTTCCCTTTTTGAGAAATTTAGTTCATTTCTGGAATTTCATGTTAAGCAAACTACAGGTTCTTCTCTGATCACCCACTATCTCGATGATTTTCTATTTGTTGGCCCTTCTGCTTCTAGGTGCAAAGGTTTGCTGGATACATTCACTTGCGCTTGTGGTGAACTGGGGGTACCGCTGGCCCCGGAAAAAACCGAGGGCCCTGCGCAGGTCATGACATACCTTGGGCTGGAGATCGATGCCTTGCACGCTGAAGTCAAAGTTCCAGCAGAAAAAGTACAGGCCATGACCGTTCAGATCACTGGCGTTTTAGCAAGGCGGAAAATTACACTTGTGGCACTTCAATCACTGGTCGGTTCCCTGAATTTTTTGTGCAAGGCAATTTCTCCAGGGCGCGCCTTTTTGCGTCGCCTTATTTCACTAACTAAAGGCATAACCAGGCCCTACTATAAGATTCGTTTGTCAGCGGGGGCAAAACTCGACCTACTTTTATGGCATGAGTTTTTGACCCATTTCAATGGGGTTTCTGCCTTTTTAGAACATGATTGGGTATCTTGCTCTGCTTTAGATTTGTTCACCGATGCTGCTGCTAGCATAGGTTTTGGCGCTTACTTTCACGGTCCTTGGATTCAAGGGCGTTGGTCCGGATCTATACTGCGCAACCCACCATCAATTGCGCTTTTAGAATTCTATCCTATTGTTGTTGCTCTCAAGTGTTGAAGCCCCCAGCTTGCCAATCGCAAGGTCGTTGTTCACACGGACAATATTGCAGTAGTGCACGTCATTAACACACAGTCATCCCGGTGTCCAAAAATGATGCACCTTGTACGTCCATTTGTGCTTGAATGTCTTAGATTTAATATTCGTGTCAAAGCTGTTCATGTGCCTGGTGTGTATAATATTATTGCTGATTCTCTGTCCCGTTTCCAGGAAACACGCTTCCGCGCAGCAGCTCCTCTTGCGGATGCAGTCATGACGCCGTTACCAGATTTATCTCCTGTTCATTAGATGTTGAAATTAATAGGCTTTTCTCAGCCGCATTGGCCCCGAATACGCATAAAACATATGCGACGGGTATGCATAAATTTTGTCAGTTTTTGCAACAGGGTCAGGTTTTAGAAAGTCCTGTGTCGGCTGACGTCATTCAGCGCTTTGTAGGTTGGTTATCCCTGCAAATGTTTGCCCCATCCACGATCTCAACTTATGTTTCAGCCGTTGGGTTTTATCATAAGTCACGCGGGTGGCCGGATCCGACCAATGCATTTTTGGTGTCAAAGTTACTTGAGGGCTGTAGGCGGTTGCGTCCTTTATCAGATACCCGTTTACCGATTTCCATGCCTATTTTGTTGCTAGCTATCCAAGCTCTTCCTGCGGTTTGCAAGACTGAATTTGAATGTTGTTTGTTTCAGGCAGTTTTCCTTTGTGCCTTTTTCGGGTTCATGCGGGTAGGTGAATTTGCAGCAGATTCTCGCCTGCGCGTCCAACCTTCAGTGTTATCAATTTCTGACATTCAGTTTTGTGGTGCCGGATAGGATTGTCTTTCAGTGCTTATTTCATTCAAGCATGCAAAGAATAATCAGCGCGGTCCTCCGCAGATCATACGTTTAGTGCAGTCTGCCAATGCAGCACTTTGCCCCGTTTTGGCTTTACAAAGGTTTCTTCACGTGCGCCCAGCGTGCGCAGGCCCTCTCTTTTGCCATTTTGATGGTACTCCGCTTACTCGGTTTCAATTCAACTTAGTATTGCAGAAAACACTTAAGTTTGCAGAGGTTCCAAGCGAGCGCATCCGTGCTCACTCCTTCCGTATTGGGGCTGCGTCCACGGCAGTGGGTGCAGGTGTCCCTTATGACGAAGTTTGTAGAATGGGTAGGTGGCGCTCCAATGCGGTGGATCATACATTCGTTCCGTACCAGGTTGTGAAGTTGCAGGAACACCGGGTACAAGCTTTCATGCTTTATCCTAATCAATTACCGTTCCTTTCTGTTAACATATACCTTATCCGTCACCCCAATCAATAGGTCCAGTTTGGATAATTGGTGACTCCATCGTTCGCTGGGCAGCAGGAAAAATGCATCTCCCTCGTCAGGTAATCTGGAAAGGGAAAAGTGGGGGGCGCATGGTTGATCTTGACGCGCTCATTCAGTCAATACCGGGCCCGCCCCCATCAGTCCTTGTTTTTCACATAGGCACCAACGACCTCACTGACGTTGATGAATTTTGCATGCGTCAGCGCATTCCAGTAGCATTGCAGAAGTATATGTCCCTATTTCCAACTGCTAAGATAGTGTGGTCTCATATTCTCCCTCGCGTCTTCTATTTTGGGGCGAAGAAATCACAACCTGCTATGGAAAGGAAACGGCGTGCCATTAACCGCTGGGCGAAAGCACAGTGCGCTAAATTAGGCGCTCATTATTTGCCGCACCCACAATTTGGTCGGAAACGGCCTTGTATCGTTATGATGGCGTGCATTTGTCGTCACTGGGCACCAAAATCTTTTGTGACAATTTGCGCGCCTGTGTTCTCTCATTGGTATTTTAGGTGTTTCTCCCTGTGGGACACGCGTTGCGCGTTTGGCGTTTTTTCACGGGATTGACACCGAAAATACAGTGTCTGGTTAAAATTTAATTAAATGTTTTACTGTTCAGCAAAACTGTTGCTTAATCAAGTTATCAGTAAACTTATAAATTAGTGACATGCATTGTTACAAGAAGTTGTGATAGCGCTCTGATGTACCACAGGGGCTATTTCCGACCGTATGTGCCAAGGTGGAATTTCACAGCTTACTTGATTGGTTAAATTCATTGTATAATTTACATGTGTGATTACTATATTGTTCTTAAATTTAATTGGGCATAGTATGACCACAGGTTCGGGTCACGTGTGCCCATATTTGTTGTCCCCGTGTGCGTCAGTTTTATTACTGACATGGTTCGGGTCAGGTGTACCCATATGTTTTGCCTCCGTGTGCAAACGTGTTAGTCAGACTTAATGCTGACATGGTTCGGGTCAGGTGTACCCATATGTTTTGCCCCCGTGTGCAAACTTGTTAGTCAGACTCAATGCTGACATGTTTTGGGTCTGGTGTACCCCTTATTTTGCCCCCGTGTGCAAAATTGTTTTAGGCGCAGTGTATGCCCTAAAAGGTTGGGGAGAGGTGTGCCCCGAATAAAGTTTTTATGTGCGGCAGGATTGCCAAACAGTTTTCGGCATCCTGCACAATTTTTATTTACACAAAATAAAAAACAGTTTTCAAGGCTGTGACATTAAATAAAAAAATAACCTGTTCCTTTGTTTCATTCGAATCTGCGTATAAATACTAGTTAATAACCAAATGTAATACAAAAGCAATCGGACATTACACTTAGGCACCAGGGTGTCTCAAAAAGGACAAAAAGTCATTACGCAAGCTAAATTTTCCATTTTTAAAGACCTACCTTGATATACAAATGACCTGTGCTACTTTTGACAATAAAAATCTAGTTGATGGGATACCAGATACCCTTTCAATAAATTTGTAGCTATATAGGCCTAAATTATCTCCACTTCAAGATACAGACCTCTAAAAATGTCGAAAACACAACACGTCAAACTGAAGGGTGGGGCTTAATGTTTTAGGGGGTAATATCTCAGAAATGTTTAAAAGTGGAACTCTAACACCGCGTTTACACTAGACCCAGAAAGGTGGATTGAGATCCGGCATTTTTTTAACGACCGCAGATCAAGATCCTGTGTCGCGTTTACACCAGCGCTTGATCCGGCTCCGATCCCACTTTTGAACCGGATGTATATTGGTCATGACGTCACCGCTCCTCGCAAAGACCTCAAAGGTCACGATTACAGCGCGCCACTTCTAGAAATAATCGTTATCAATGCGAAGGTAGAATGCAGAAAATACAGTACAGCAAATGATACGGATAACAACGACCATGCAGGTAGAATTATTTTGTAGATGGGAATTAACAAAATACAGCAACAAGGCAAGCTCCGAACGTAACGATGTATGTATAAGGACGCTGAAAACAACAAAACGTTTCACACACACTCCATGTACACACACAACCTTACGGATCCGGTTTGTGGGGTACTGCTATTGTTGTTCTATTGTTCCCTTTTCTAAAGAATTCCCTTGTGGGGCCCTATTGTTCCTATTGAAATTGCCTTGTGGGGTCCATTGTTCCATTGTTAAAAGTACCCCGTAAGTTGGCATGTGTAAGGGCAGCACACACACACACATTATAAACAACAACGGATGTCCCACCAAAGCACAAGCAAAAAGCGCGCCATTCGTAACGAAACCGGAAATGACCACATCGAATTGCGGTGTCTGATCCACCTTTGCGTTTACACTTGTATTTGGAATCCACTTTGCCGGATCTGATCCACCAATTGCCGGATTCAACCCTCCTCGAAAGGTGGATTAAAATTGCCGGATCTTGAACCGGGTCTGATCTGGCTTTTTTGCGTTTACACTAGCCGTTAATCCACATTGCCGGATCAGACCCGCATCTGAACCCATCCGGTGAGTTGGCACGAAATGACGCTACAATTACTTTTGTTCCCCACAAATGTTTAGCTGCGTTTCTTGTGAACTTCCACCACTGAGCCTGGGGCGATTGGTTTTCGAAGACAGCAATTTGAATATGGCGAATCGTATTCGTCCCACTGACTTTGAAGGGAGTCAGTACTCAACGTGGTCAAGCAGTAATTCCAGCAACACGATAGACCTCACCGAATGGCAGAATTGGTCACCTCAAGATGTGGCTGATTATCTCACAGTGAAAAGATATCCAGATGAAGCAAGACTCTTCAAAGGTTAGTATCCTAAACAATTTGGCTGGCTGTAAAATGGTATACAGTTCATTGAAACTGTGGTAGTCATTTATGTATGTCAGGTAGTACTGTGTAGCTATAACCAACTCGGAGACAAAACTATGCTCGTGAATTTTCAAGCACGACACTGCCCAAATAGCACTTGAAGGCAAGTGCCTTTGTTCTCTGTTTATCACTGAAAATGTACATGCACAAGATGACAGTGACATAAACTGTTGTATTGATACTGAAGTTATACTGTGATGTGTCGTGTAAACATAATGCACATTGTGTCAAAAAGGTGTCATTTAGCGACTTCCTTTTAAAGGCCTTCGATTGTCGTCGTGTTACAAAATAAAACAAACCTTTAAAACTGCTGGTCTGTCTGTTTTCTTTATTGTTATCGTCACTGTAATGTTTTATCCCTAGGCTACCTGTGACATCAATAAAGAACATAACAAAAGTCAAAATTAAATTTGCATCATCTCATTTTATATAGAGCACAACATATCAGGAAAGGTTCTGGATAAACTGACAGAGAAGTTGCTAGACAAGAAAGTTGGTGTGAGGTAAGATTATTAACGGTTTCAAAATCCCAAACTGATGTATTTAAGATGAATGTATATGCGAGAGTATGAAAACCTATGGTAGACCCTCAGTTTAAATTATGTTGTTTAATAAGCTACAGCAAACTGATAATAGGAATAATAATAATAACTGAATTTATATAGTGCCAACTTACCAAAGAATGCAAGGAGAAAAGAAAGACCAAAGTAATGGTGACAACCAGCTACAGGCTGGAGAACAGGTGAGTCTTGGGACCCTTTTTGAAGGACAGAATAGTCCGAGTGTTTTTAATGGAGACAGGAAGACCGTTCCATAGGCGGGAGGCAGCAGTGGAAAAAGCTCTCACCAACTAGTTTGCGTGACTTGTTCACCACAAGGGAGATGGCATCATAGCTTCGAAGAAAGTATGGGCAGTCATGGATTTCAAAGAGTGAAGAGAGATAATCTGGAGCACTGTGATTTAATGATTTGTAGGTATGGACCAGTGTGTGGAACTCAATACGTTGGGCTATAGGGAGCCAGTGCAATTGTCTTAGAAGTGGTGAAGTGTGGGAGTGTTTTGGCATCTGGAAGATTAGCCTAGCACATCTGTTATGAAGTCGTTGGAGGCGAGATATGTCTTTCATAGAGACGCCATTCAGCAAACCACAGCCGCAGTCCAGCTTAAACAGGATCAGGGCACGGACTACATTGTGGCACGCATCAAAGTCAAGAAATCTTCTGATCCGACTGAGGTTGCCAATATGCCAGTTGAGAGAGCGACAGAGCTGTGTGATGTGATCAGACATATTCATGTCAGCGTTGAAGACAACCTAAGTTCCTAATGGAGGGAGAGGGGTGAATAACAAGATTGTCGATATTGAAAGTGAGGTGTTGAAGACGTTTTAAGTGAGAGGGGGAAGATGCAATAAAGAACTCTGTCTTATCTGGACAGCAAAAACCTTGATCTTGAAGCAGTATGTGTAAGTTGTGGCAGTAAAGATGTCTTTTGCTTTCCAGTAGAAATTTCTTCGATGATAATATAATGCATCAAGCTCATCGGTGTTACTAAATTAAATCGGCACCAATCAAGACAACCACCACTATCAATTTAGAAGTGGCTCATCGGAATACCCATTCCGTCTGTAATAAAGCATTGCTCATAAACTGATTATATTCAACCTAAGAACATTGAAATAATGATGCTGACAGAGAGTTGGTTCGGACATGAAAGTTAAGGCACAATGAATGAGATCACTCCACTTCATTATACACTATTAAATGTCCCCCGTCCAGCCGACAGACACGGTGGTATAGCAGTAACATGCAAAGCTCAACTCAACCTGAGACTTGTTCCAATAACATTCCATGTCAGTACATTCAGTACATTCAGTCATTGCTGACTTAAAACGGTATATTCACTATGCGATCATCTACACACCACTTCCATCAGTTAAGAACCAATTGAAAACAACTACATTGATTACATACTACATATTTTGACAACTTAAAAAAAAAAAAATCAAAAATCCACTTTGACCGCCCAGATAAACATGATGTTGCCCATATTCACTCTGTACTGGCTGCTTCAGGACTGATGCAGCATGTGTTTAAGCCAAAAACATTCAAAGCAGCATCGATTATCTCTTTGTGAGTTCCAACGTAACTGAAAAACCAACCCTGCATCCAGACTTCATTTTGTCAGATTGTTTAGTCATATTGTTGTTATTCTGAATGATCTACTTAATATCATTAACAAGTCAACCAACAAATCCTGTCACCTGATCCTGTTCCAACCTGGCTTCTCAAACAGCACATTGACATATCCTTTCAAACTCTAGATGAAATTGTTAATGCCTGACTCTCATTTGGAGGTTTTCCCACTTCGCAACGCTGTGATCACACTGATCCTAAAGAAACCTTCACTTGACAAAGACGAACTCCGTAATTAGCGCCTAATGTCTAATCTTCGTAAAGAGTTGTTAGCACTAAACTAAAGCGGCATACCAAGATGTACTATCTTGCAGATCCGGAAAAATCAGCCTACTTGGCCAACCATACACCGAAGCAGCCTTGTTATGTGTTTAAAATGACATTCTAAATGTACTGGACAGTAACAAAGCCATGTTTCTGGTTATGCTCCGTTTGTCTGCTGCGTTTGACACTCTAGATCATAGCACAATTCTGCGTGGTCTCCAAAATCAGTTTGGCATCAACAATACTGCTTCCAAGTCGTTCACCTTCCACATCCAAGACAGGACGAGTTATGTTACCTTCTCTTGAGCTGACTCTGATGTTAGCCACATGCCTTTGGGCGTCCAACAAGGCTCTGTTATGGGTCCTCTTACCTTCACTATGTACTTGAGCCCTGTGGAAAATATAATTCGCCAGCACGATGCTAAAAACCACATTACATGCTGACGACATTCAAACATACATGGACGTTGACCTATCCATTCCTAACTACGCAACATGTGCTTTCTTTGGATTGTCAAAATGCATTCCAAATGTTCAATGCTGGTTGATCACGAAACTTCTACAGAACAAAGACAAAACTGAGTTTTTCATTGCTGCATTTCCCCATCATCAGAAAGGTTTAAGCCACTTGAATCTAAATGTGAACAACACAACAATTAAGCCATCTCAAACCGTTCGGAAATTAGGCGTCTTTTGGGACAGCTCGATGGCAATGAGCGCACATGTCACAAGTACAAGCAAGTCCATCAACTATCACATCAGAAACATCTCCAAAATACTGACACAAACACATGCTACTATACGTCGCTGCCAGAGCCCTTGTCTTGTCTAGACTGGATTATTGTAACTCTCTTCTCAATGGTGTCGAGTAAGCTGACGTCCCCAACCGACTACTAAGGCACCAAAAGAATGCTGCACGTATCATTTTCTCTCAACCCAAATCACAGGCCTCTACAGACAGCTTTGTTGAATTCACTTTGTGGACATTCCATTGCTTTATACATTTAAGGAAAATCATATTCCTCAACACTGTGTGGGCGTGTTGAAGTCCACATAGTGTTTCAAGTTCCTACATTATGTGGACCTCTATTGTTCTCATGTCCACACTTCGTATGTAGCGTTAAAAAACCTTCTCCAGCAGTTACCTGTTAGACAATTATTATTATTTCATTTTATCACAGCATGCAAACTAAAGATAACGTTTTCCTTGTGCCGGTAGCTCCTCGCGTCGGGCTAGGGCTAGTTCCCTTAGCCTTAGATCTCAAGGGTCTTTCTCATGAACCTCGCTGTTCCCCAAAGCGCCGCCTTCTGTAACAGATTTGTCCCTATTTCATCTAGATGTTTCCCAAGTGCTTTCGGTATGGTGCAAAGTGCTCCAACCACCACTTTTACGTTCACCTGCCAAATCTTACGGAGTTCTATGGCCAGTTATTGGTACTTTTGGATCTTTTCTATCTCTTTCGAAACTACTCTTATGTCACCTGGCACAGCTATGTAAATGAAATGACACATCTTCTTCGTCTTATCTCAGCATCCGGACGCCTATGTTCTGTAACATGATCAGTCTGAATGTTAAAGTCCCATAGGATCTTGACCTGGTCGGTCTCTGCAACTTTCTTCTGAACATGGACGTACCATTTCGCAGTCACTTGGACACCAAATTTCTTTCACAGATCACCTTGGCCAACTTGTCATGTCTTCCTTTGTACTCAGTCTTGGCCATCATATCACTGACAACTGAAACTTGAACTGAAGCTGAAACTATGAAGTGCCATGAAATGGGTTTCAGTTATGCACTAGATAATGGCTGCTGCAGCTGCAGTACCTTATGCTTCCCGGATGATTTTAAAGGAGATTAGTATATGTAACACCTACAACATCTTATGTGTTGAAATATTTACCTATAATGACCATTGCAACAGCATCAGGCCAGCATTCTGCTGAAGACGAGTAGAGTGTGTTCTTGTCAGAGCCAACACTCCTTCCGAAGAGATGTTTCCTTAGATCGTACCCGCAAGATTCACTAGTAATGTTTATATAACACCCAAGTAGATCCTTGCCATTTGATTTGAGGATTGTCCGTCACGTGATAGCAAATAAACGTACCATTGCACGCTACGTCATTCACCGTGCATTTTTCGTTCCATTCACCGTGCATTTTTCGTTCCATCCGATTTGTTCTATTGCACGGTGCGTACCACATCATTGCGTGCGCGTGTTTTTGATAATGCAGCAGTACAGTTACTGCAAGGCACATACTACATTACGGCGCCCGCGTGTCTCAAAATAGCAGTACAGAACGTACTTAGTCACTGTTGAATCCAAACAAGCCGAACCAAAAGAAATGGGTGTAGGCCTAATGACACAATTAAATAATGTACGCTTTCTTTGTTTTGAAAGTTGTATCCTCCAATCAAATGACAAAGATCTACTTGGATGTTATATAAAATAAATAACGAATGTTTTTCATTCGTGCAATAGTAAGAATATGTTCATTCGTTGAAAGATGGAATGTTCCATTCAACTCGGCTTCGCCTCGTTGAATGGAACATTCCATCTTTCAATCATGAACATATTCTTGCCATTGCACTCATAAACACTCATTATTTGTATATTAATTCTTACTATCCACACTATGCAAAGCTTCAAAAGTCACTTAAAGGCCCATTATTGCAACTGTGGAAATACATGAAGCTTTGAATGGTGGTGGATCAATGGTTGTCGATTTACAGCATGATTGCATGGAAATATGTCCCTGAATTGGGTTCTTACAGCAGTATTTCCCTGGTCTTCTCAACCCTCACCTCAACAAATTTACTAATTTACTTATTCCAGGACTGTTGGAACACGTCTAGAACTATTGACAGAATTCAAGAAATTGACAAGTCCACAGATAACGGTTTGTTGAAT
This sequence comes from Pisaster brevispinus, assembly GCA_023634235.1. Classification (NCBI taxonomy): domain Eukaryota; kingdom Metazoa; phylum Echinodermata; class Asteroidea; order Forcipulatida; family Asteriidae; genus Pisaster; species Pisaster brevispinus. The sequence goes on along the minus strand of JAMKCF010000015.1, from coordinate 11,359,115 downwards.
TGTTCCTTTGACAGTTTAAAGCTTTATATGTAGAGAAACAAAACAAAACAAATTTTTAATTTTTTTTATTTTACGAAGGTTTCATAATTTAAAATGTCACTTCAGTTGATAGTAAAGTGCTTAATTTAGTATTATGTACAAATACAACACACTCTTAATGTGTAACTCGGCGTACGTCACTGCAGGGTTTGAATTACAGACAGAAGGCTTTCTCAGCCAAGTATAAAGCACATGAAGCTAAATCATTAACAAGACCCATCTTCGCCCTCACGGGTAGCCAATTCTTGGGTGAAGAGAAGCAGCTAAAACGTCTTGCTCAAGGACACAAGTACCTTCATAGGATTCGAACCCACAGTACCCCTTGACCACTACAAACCTTGGATCCTTTTGAGCTAAACCGCTCGACCTTGATACGCTTAACAGATACAGAAAAACGCTAAAAACAAACCTAACTACAAAACTTAAAAATACTAGAACAATTGTAGGTTTAATATTTTCCCAAATTTTTGTTTAAATTAAAAATAGGCCGAGCTATTTTTACAGATTAAAGAAGCTGTAAGCTTCCAATTAATGCAAATATCGTCTTGCAAAAGATAAGTCGTAGTTAAACATAAACTTATTTGTATTTACTTTTTTGGTCGGGATCGCTTCATCATGTTGTTGTTTTTATTTTCCCTCACACAGCCCGAACCGGCACATTTAACAAGCTACAGACATAGCCAGCAACAACCAGCAACTGCGAGCAATTTTTAATGAAAGTTCTTGTTCTGAGTTACATTAGTTGCGATAATAGCAGATCAATCTTTTGTATTATCGTGTAACAAACATTACCATTTTATTCATGTTTTTATTTGTTATTTTTGTTGCGAACAATGTGCATTCATACAGCCCGAACCAGCTCAGTCAACAAGCTCCAGATATCTCCAACGACCACCAGCAACTGCGAGCAATTTTGATGTAAGAACTTGAACTGAGTTACATTACTTGCGATCACAGCAGATCAAACTTTGTATTATCGTGTAACAAACATCACCAGTTTATATATGTTTTTATTTGTTATTTTTGTTGCAAACAATGTGCATTCATACAGCCCGAACCAGCACAGTCAACAAGCTCCAAATATCTCCAACGACCACCAGCAACTGCGAGCAATTTTGATGTAAGTACTTGAACTGAGTTACATTACTTGCGATCACAGCAGTTCAAACTTTGTATTATTGTGAAACAAACAACACCAGTTTATATATGTTTTTATTTGTTATTTTTGTTGCAAACAATGTGCATTCATACAGCCCGAACCGGCACAGCCAACAAGCTCCAGATATCTCCAACGACCACCAGCAACTGCGAGCAATTTTGATGTAAGAACTTGAACTGAGTTACATTACTTGCGATCACAGCAGATCAAACTTTGTATTATCGTGTAACAAACATCACCAGTTTATTTATGTTTTTATTTGTTATTTTTTATGCAAACAATGTGCATTCATACAGCCCGAACCAGCACAGTCAACAAGCTCTAGATATCTTCAACGACCACCAGCAACTGCGAGCAATTTTGATGTAAGTACTTGAACTGAGTTACATTACTTGCGATCACAGCAGATCAAACTTTGCATTATCGTGTAACAAACATCACCATTTTATTAATGTTTTTTTTAAATTATTTTTTTATGAACAACTTGTAATCACACAGCCCGAATCGGCACAGTCAACAAGCTCCAGATATCTCCAACGACCACCAGCAACCGCGAGCAATTTTCATGTAAGTACTTGACCTGAGTTACATTACTTGCGATCACAGCAGATCAAACTTTGCATTATTGTGTAACAAACAACACTATTTAGTTGATGTTTTTGTTTGTTATTTTTGTTCCGAACAATGTGCATTCACACAGCCGGAACCGGCACAGCCAACAAGCTCCAGATATCTCCAACGACCACCAGCAACTGCGAGCAATTTTAATGTAAGTACTTGAACTGAGTTACATTACTTGCGATCACAGATCAAACTTTGCATTATCGTGTAACAAATTTCACCATTCTTTTTTTTTATTTGATTGTTTTTTTGGGGGAACAATTTGTGTTCCTACAGCCCGAACCGGCACAATCAACAAGAACTAGACATCTCCAACAACCACCATCAACTTTGGCAATTTTGATGTAAAGTACTTGTTCTGAGTTACATTTCTTGCGATCACAGCACTTCAAAATTTGTCCTATTGTGTAACAAACAACACCATTTACATTTCCAAACGTGGCACATTTATTCAAATTTCATATTGGCGTCGCATATAATGTATTATGTGAGTCGTTTAATTTTTCTTTCGTTTCCCCTCATTTCTTTCTTTGGTCTCATTTTCTTCAACCATTTTGACAACTTGATATCCTTTGCGAGTGTTGTTAACAAACATCGCCGTATTCCTCGGAAAATTAAGAAAAAGAACAATTACCAGTCCCCTTGCCAATTTTATTATTTCAGTCAAAACAACTGGAAGAGTGTCCCCTCTGCCCCAAAAAGATGAAAGCACTCAACCGGCACCTCGCCAAGATCCATCACATTACGGATAAAGCCAAACGCGATGACCTCATCAAGAGTGGTACAAATAGGTAAGATTTTAATGTATAAACCTCGTAAGTCATCTTGTCTTTTGTCCACTTATGTTTGCTTTAAATGTATTGCAATGTTTCCTCCAGCAAATTTGAGCCTGACTAAATAATAGGCATTGCAATAACCAGAGCATGGCTATGAACTGATATTACATATTTCAGCAGGTAATCCAAGGATGTCTTATACGTGAACTTAATCATTGCAGCTCAAAACCTGAGGAAACTTGTAGACAAGGCCTGCTTGCTTTGTGAACCAGAAATACTAGAGTTAAATTAACCCCTACTCTTCCACGAAATGTGTTGCGGGTTCTGTTGAGTGCACTACCAATCCTAGCAAACGGGACCCACTGATCAATGCCCCATCAGTGCTTAAGACAATACCAGAACTTGAGGCAAGTGAGCCAGACCTCTCCGCCACAACACTCCATAAAGGGTGTGTGTCTTGTTGTATATGGGTTTTGTGTACCATCAAAGTCAAATGGATCTTTGGTGGACCATTCCACGGCGAACAATTGTAAATATGATGTTCGAGTTTAGTGCTGCCATATTTTACCCGTTGTATCCTTTTGTAGAAATCTCATTAAACAGCCAGGGCAACTCTCGAATAATGGACAGTCTCTCTCACAAAGGACCCCCCCTGTTGCTGAAAGAGAGAATAGTACTATGGAAGTAATAAAGGTGTGTTAAGGTATAAAAAGCAAAGATTATAGAGCGCCGAAGGCGCAAGGTGCGGAACTGAAGCTTTATCTATTGTCGGCGCTCTATAATCTTTGATAAAAAGTGCCCCGAGCAGGACGGTTCAGCGTAGCATTAGTTTGCACTAAGTACATAACAAAACTGCGGTATGCAAACGCCTGCCAGCGCAAACACATGCTTTACATAGGTTTGCGTGACCAACTGTGTTTTTAAAGTTTGCAGGACTGTTTAATGCTGCAATATTTCATAAACATTATGGGTTATATAAGAATATCTCATGTCCAAACAACAGTGCCCCTTGAAATGTATGGACTTAAGAGTACAGAAAAAGATTCCTATTTTTGTTTAGGGCTAGTGGGCCGAGTATCTTCCTACAGTTAAGATTTGAAGTATGGAACTCTAAAATTCAATCCGCTTTGTGTTAGACTCTTATTGCTTAGGACTCTCTCAGGAAGAGTCCTGCAAGCGCCAACTATTCCTGCAGATCCAAAATGTGATTTTTATCTACCTAACTACTATCTTTGTAAAGAAACCAGAAATCAATGATGTACTCACCTAACAATGGTTGGAGGATTTGAAAAAGGAAAGCATAGAATGTCTTGCAAAAGCACGGTTTCTGTTTACTGCCGCTTCCACTGGAAAACCATTAAACAACATCAAATTATTTTAATCAAATAAACCGTCTGATTAATTTATCTACCTTCATAGTGTCTTTGTGTAACATTCAGAAAACAAAATATTGAAACTGCTCAAATGTGAATAGTATTTTTATATATGTAAATTTTTTTAACGAATTTATTATTACTCATTGCACAAGAGTGTCATTGTTACAGTGATAATTTTGAAAAATTTTAGCTATTTCTATCTGTTTTTCAAAAACAGAAATTTCTAAGAAAAACTATTGTAGTAAGTTTGCAGGTACAATCATGTATTAAACTCTTTCGTGGGTAGTGTTAGTTTTGAGAAGAACCAGTGTGGTCTCTACTCGTCTTCAGGAGAAAGACCAGCAGAGTATAACCGTCTCCGAACCAACAGTTCTCCCAAAAATATTGTATACATGGTTGTACCTGCAAGTCTACTACTATGGTTGTTAAGATGATCAACACCATGCAAAGCTTCAAACATCACTTACAAAAATGTGTGCTAACTAGGTTGGCAACTACTTGAACAAATTTGAACAAGTAATAAAAGCTCGTTGCCATTCCATCAAACACACAACAATCAAATCAGCAAAATGAAACTCGGCTTTGGTTATTTAGTATTTATTGGTGGTGTTGCTTAATCTAGCCCGCCCTTACCTGTAGTTCAACACTGCTAACTGCTTATCTTTCATTTACCTCAAAACGCTGCTCACAAAGGTGAAGACGTCAAAGGAAAGTCATGATCAGGTAAGTCTAGATGATAAATAATAGCAGAAGTGTAAGACATACATGAAGTGTGCCAGCCAACGGCAATGTCCTTCCTCCTACAAAAAAAAGGTGCTTTGCCCAAGTGCAAGTTTGTCAATTTCATATATCATTTGCACATTTATGGTAGGCGATGAAATTATTACATCACAATTATTTTTTGCATGGGTTTTACTTGTCACCTTCGGACAAAGAGCCTTTCTTTGCACTTAAAAATGCACTTAAAGGTCTCCGATCTCCTCATCTCGTCACCCCTCCATCATTTAGAAGGAATTGTTTACTTTGAACACCCATGCTTTACAGTAGCCATGCAACAACCTAATAAAATGGTGATGTTGGTTTAATTATTACACGAACGGTGACAAGGACGATCACATTCATTTCACGTCAAGTCTTTCAAAATAAATACTACTGCAAGATTGATTGGCATGAGGTACATATTATTCATATAACGATAACTTATTGAGACGGAATAACTTTGTTTGAGACTCTTATTAGGCAAAAAACCCATCTTAGAGTTAACATTGGACCCCAGTACTTAGGCAGAAGCCATCTGTGACGTTTCAGAGATTTGAAAACGTTTGGAAAATCCATTGTTACCTTATCATCTGCATGGTTATAAATGTATATAAAAAAATAGCTGTGAGATTGCCAATTGGAATAAAACCACTCTTGCACACTATGTGCTATCTTTTAACAATCATTTAAATAAGCACATCTTACCAGTAACCATGCCCATTATATTCTTTCAGTCAAAACAACTAGAGCGTAAATGTCCCCTCTGCTCAAAATCTTTGAAAAATATCAACGGGCACCTAGCAGGGGTCCACAAAATCAAGGATAAAGCCATTCGCCAAGCCTTCGTTAACAGTGGGAGACACGGGTAAGATGAGTTTATAAACCTTGCAAGTCATCTTGTATTTATCCTCTTATGTTTGCTTTAATTGTGTTGCAAAACTTCATCTAGTAAACTTGAGTCTTAAGCCCGAACAATCAACTGGCATTACAATACCTATTAATTGATACTCTATATTTCATTAGGTAATCCAAGGATGTCTCATAGGTAAACTTAATCATTGCAGCGTGAAAGCTATGAGGAAAGTTGTAAACAAAGGTGCTTGTTACGTGAACCAGAAATACCGGGGCTTATAGCCCATACTCTTCCATGATTTGTATGGCGGGTGCACTACCAATCCTACCACAATAGGCCTAAGGCTTAATGTCCCATACAAAGGAAAATTCAATTGTGGAAAAGAAATTTGCTCAAAAAAGTGCCACGACTGGAATTGTAAAAATCATTCTGCTAAAGACAACACTAGGGGCCAAAATCATAGCGCTGCTTAAGGGTAAGCAAATTTTTGTGCTAACTTTAGCAAACAAATAGTTCAAGAATTGCGTAATCGTAAAGCGTATTTCACAGGTTAGCAAGAACATTAGGCGGCCAGCTTGCGTGTTCACTTTGGACTTGCATTGTTGCGACATTCTATTTTATGCAGTAAGCACCGGAAGGTTAGCATGCCTTTTCCATGTGCTCATCACGGTTAGCAGCGCTATAAAACGGAAATCGCACAGTGAGCACAGATTTGGCCGTTAAACAGCTCTATGAAATTGGGCACAGAACTAGAAATCCAGTGAGCCACAGCAATCAACAATGGATGTGAAGGGTTGAAGGTCAAACCACTTGGTGGATCACTCCACATCAAACAATTGTACAGAAAAGTACATACGGATTAAGCAGTTTGATGTTCGAGTATAATGCTGCCACATTTAAACTTGTACATGTATATTCTTTTGTAGAAATCCCGTCAACAGTCCAAGGCAACACTCAAAAGATGGACGTTCCCCTGTTGCTAAAAGAGGAGTGAAGGTGCGTTAATGCATCCTACTAACCGTGCCCAAGAGCATGACCATGGTTTAACCCCACTGTTTAAACAACAATAGTAATTTCATAAAATAACACATACCTCAAAAGTGTTGTGTTCTTTAATAGGCCCATTGCTTTCATGTAAACCATTTAGACTATGCATTAAGACCATCCTAATTAATCGGTACGAATTTAAGAAAAGAAGCAGTGTATCAGTCCTTTTTTCTTTAGGTATACAACATGCAATTGACTACTTTAAAAAGGACAACTGTTAGAGATCGTTGGTTCAGTGGGACCATTCCTTTCAAAAACTGTATTGAATTAAAGTAAATCTGACATTTGATTTAAAGACTTGAATTCCATAGGCTTCTCCTTGGTTCATAACCATACTTGAAGCCTGAGTTTCAGTGATTTCACTAGCTGCTTGGCATAGAGTGCAACAGACCTTAGGTGATTTAGTAGTCCATTAGGGGGCTAATACGTACCTGCTAATTTATACAATTGCAAATTATTCCCTGTAATTTTGTTTACGTATTTTTTTCAAACAGTTTTTTACGTATGTATGCCACAGTACCCTCACGGGCCAATACCCTTTACCAATGATCCCCACGGGCAATTAGCATCCTCTTTTCTGAAGCAAAAAAATACTCCAGTTGAAGGTAAAACCTGTTAGAGGGGCAGGACATAGGTCAGGGAGAATTAGCAGGTAAGTATCAGCCCCTGGCGTGGATTACCAAATCAACTTACTACCTAATTCTTACAATTGCATAGAGTAGCATTGAAGAGGAGGTGGACATGGCTGTGACATTTCAGGCAAGTGAGGAGCAAGTAGAAGACTTAATATATATATTTAACTAATGGGTACATAAGTGAAAATTACTTGCTGAAAATAGTTACGGCTGCACAGGAAATGTCAACCCCTCCGTTGTCTAGAAGCCACAGGACAGGACTTTCTCCCTTGGCATCAACTCATTGGATGTATACCACATGCAAGGACTGCTCTACCTGGGCTTCCCTGCAAAACATCCTTCAGTTAGCAGGAGGCGATTGATGAGGCAGTCTTCCATGCCGCTGCCTGCACAATATCATGCAGAGGCACACCTTGCAGGAGTGCCCAAGATGTAGGTATTGCCTGGAAATCATGTGGCCGATAGATCCAGCAAGCAAAGATGCCCACTCTAGGATTGAAGCTTTTATGGCGCGCACTATCCATCAGGATTTGGTATGATGACTTACCGGACGATTTGGAGAAATTGTAGTGATACGAACTCCCGCCAGGACGTCCTTAGTGATTATATTGATCATTTCATTCAGACTTCATCTCTGGAACAAAGATATCCGGGTGAAAAAAGAGGAAGTCTGGTTCTTAGCCAACACTCCTGTATGGGGAACCAGTCTGACCCCATAGGGTTCCCATCGAACTCGTCACTCACTTGTAATGAGGGCATGCAATAAACTATTCCTCCTAGCTGTTGTAATATTGTGATGGTTTTAGATGAAGAAATGACTGACTCGAGACACGTTGCTTGTGTGGTTCAACATGTTGTCAACAACCAAGGTAAGTAAGAGTATGGAGAGCCTTATGTGACAATACTGCAGCTTTTACAGCTGCAAAGAGGAAGGCTGTCTTTGCCATCAGGACAATGGGAGAAGAGCCAGCAAGGGGGTCTGTGAAACTCTGCACAAGTCCCGTGAAGGTAGCAGACTACATTACGATGGGCGCATGAAAATCATTCCTTTGACCAGTTGTACTACCTACTGAAGAAACGGATGACCCATTAGCGAATCCCTCAAGTGAACTGCAGTTGCTGAGCAATAGCCTCTAATGGTAGCCATCGAACAATTTGTTGTAAATAAGTGGGCATGAAAATATTCCGCTTGTTTTAAAGGTACATGCATGGATTGGTAGATTGCTCTCTGTACCACCTCCATTAAAGTTGTAATCAGTTGTAGGTACGTCATGTGGACTTCCTTCAGGCTTTCGCTGCCAGTTCTGCAGCCACTTTCGGAAGACCTGAGGGAATGCTCAACAACAGCCAGCAAGTCAGGTGGAGGCTTTTTGGTGTTGGGTGGAGGAAACCTGACTGTAGGGTTTGTTGTAATGTAAAACTTTTAGAGCGAGAAGAACGAAAAAAACCCATATCCAACCTGCACGGTTGAAAGAGAGGATGCTATTCCCCTGGGTATCATGAGTAAATGGTTTGGGCCCGCGAGGGCGGTGTGGCACATATACTTGAAAAACTTTGCAATTGAGACCTTCGGCCCAAGGAATTATGCAACTGTAAAAATGGGCAGATAAGACAAGACCCGATGTCGACAACAGTATGCATTTTTTTAAATAACAGATCGCACATTTCTTTCAGAGAGGACGTGTTGCTGTTGGGGGCCACAGAGCAAGGGCACAACAGCAGAAAGTTCCCAAGACAGGTGAAGCAAAACCGCTTCTCAATAATACCGCCCCCATTGATTACAATGTTGGTAGTTGTAATGCAGTTAAAATGGAGCCGTTGCCCAGGATGTGGACAGGACTTCAACATCTCAATCTGGGGTTTACTGCACAGCCACAAGCCTGCCAGGGTCGTGATTAAACGCCCACTTTAGTTTTTTATCTTTATTTTTTTTTAAAGTACTGTTAAAAAAAAAAAACTAAAAAAAAAACCCAGTTTGAAACATGAACCAAAAATTGTGGGTAGTTTTAAGCACTTGTAGGTGGCTATAGAGCAAAAAGGAGAAAGACAAAAACAGCACGTAATCATGAATTTAGTCTTTAGCCATCATGATATACTGATGGTTGATTTAAGCTCCTTTTGGAACGTAGAAATGAAAAAACTAAAATGGGAAAAACATGTTATTATTTACTTGTTGATATGGACCTTCCTGAAGTACAGCGTCATAAACGACTTGTTAGTACACTTGTAGCAAGGCAGAATTAACTTCAAGAACAGCTGCCATCACAATCCATCCTGAATGTCCTTATTGTTTATAATGCTATTCTGGCTATTTGGTTGGATTAAGATCTGTGGTCTTTTGGTCAAATTTTAGGTGTGACTTCTTACAGCTATGAAAAACCAGAAAGGATGATAATACTTATGAACAGAAAAAAACGCACTTATTATTTCGTGTTTATTTTTTCTAAATTAACCTGTTGTTGACTTTTTTAGACAACATAATGAACAATTTTGAAGAGCATCTGGCAGTTCGTGCAGGAAACGCTGCAAAAGCTAGGAAACAGGCATATCGCGATCGCAGACATATGGAGCGTGCTGCCAGAAAGCTGAAACTGCCATCTCCCCTGTCTTTGATGAAGCCTGCCATGGTTAAAAAGTAAGCATACTGAATAATTAGAAAACGTTCTCTTGTGATGTAACTTTAAATAAAAGTAACACATATCAAAACAATTGTTTTGGAAAGGCCTATGAGCCTTGTCAATAAGCAATTATACATGTAGTTTCCAGAAACCCGAAGCTTTTTAAATATCAACAATGTTGTTACATACCTAATGCTGCATTCATAGGATGAGTTAAGGACAGCTGATATACAGTGTAAAAAAAATCAGATGATTTTATTTTCACATCTAAAGATAAGAATTAACATTCGCAGTGCATTCATTTTTTTGAAGTAAAATAAACTACTGTAATTACTTCCAACCCTGGTCCAGTAGTCATTGATAGGGCACCCAATACCTTGTGGCACAGTTTGCATTTACATCTTTTCTAAGAATGAACAATGGTGAATACTTGTAAAATACTTAGTCAGGTCACCAATTAAAAAACAAAAGCAATGCACATATAATTTGATTTGGGAAATTCCCCCAAACACCATTTTCGAAAGCTCTCTATAAAACTGCTTCTAAACTAATATTGATAGGAATAATTTATATCCATCTTTATTAATTTTCACTTCAACAGACTACTATCTTGTCTACAAGAAAACGATCAGAAGCCGAACACCCAGGTTAAGTACTTGACAGTCCTGGTTAAATTTTGCAAATTTCTTGACAATTCGCCAGATATAGCCAGGCAATTTAAAATAAGTCGGGGGTCAATCACCAGTGTGAAAAACGCTGCTGTAGACTTCATGAAAGGTCTCCGTCCGGCAGTGTCAGCACATGAGCAAGAGCGCAAGGAACAAATAGCAGGTAAACGGATTTCATTTCATTTATGAAACAGGCCTACCTATTGGTATTTTTTTTTGGGGGGGATCTATTTATATTATTTATTCTTACTTTACTAATTAAAAAAATACTATTATACTTTATCACAGCATGCAAAGCTCCTAGAGTCGAGCTAAATCCCATAGCTTTAAGTCTCAAGTGTCTTTCGCAGGATTTCCGCTGTTCCCAAAAGCACTGCCTTCTGTAACAGATCTACCCTCATAGTTGTGCCCCTTTTATATTGATGTTTCTACAGCACTTTGGGAATGAAGCCAATTGCTCCAACCACAACAGACACTACGTTCACTTTCACCAGTCAAATCTTACGTAAATTCCTGACCAGGTCATGGTACTTCTGGATCTTTTCCATCTCCTTTAAAGCTACCCTTACAGCCCCCGGCACAGCTATGTCAATGAGATGAAACATCTTATTCGTCTTATCTAAAACTACAACATCCGGACACCTAAGTTTGTGTTACCTGATCAGTCCGAATGTTAAAGTCCCAAAGGATCTTAACCTGGTCGGTCCATACAACTTTCTCCGGTACACGATCCTACCATTTTGCAACAACTTGCACACTTTCTACAGATCCAAATGAATCACCTCGGCCAACTTGTCACGTCTCTTGATGTACTCGATCTGGGCGATCATACTACATTCGTTGAAAATGATATACATTCTCGCCTGCCTTAATACACATTATACACAAAGGAGAGATGTTTGCTTTGTCTTTCCTTGCCTTTCTTATATTTCCAGTAATCAAGCCCCCGGTTACCTTATTCACCTCTTCGCTTCTTAACCATTTGCAGGACTTTCTGCTCGCCACTTCTTCAGTACATCTCAAGAACCAACCATGATGTGGTTTGTTCCTCCAATCTTGATGCATTTCTCCTTTCCTTTACCTCTTGTGCTTTTTCAGTCCAATTTCATCTCCCTCCTTGTATCTTTGGGCAACTTTCAGCAATTTTCCCCTTCGATTTGGTTATATTTTTGTATATTACTCCGATTTCTCCTGGTTGCAACACGAATCATGTTGTGAGTAGTTTGGGTATGATCTGGTAGTACCTGCTCAGCATCCAACCAGGTTGGTAAAATGGCTCCCTTTTACCCTTGAATTGATGCTACACAGCACTCAATATCAACATAACCACATTGTGAGAAAGTTTGTAGATTTGGGGAAAATTACACACAGCAACCCTTCGGAAACCACTTAACATTGGTTGAAATCAAGATGTTTCGATGCAGATGACGCAGGCGTCCACTGTTTCAATGTACTGTTAAGTATGTACTGTACACTGTGCGGTCTACGGTAAGACAGTTTTCCAAATAAAGACAAATCCAACACTTCAACAAAGAACATCAACAAAGTGTTTTCTGGTTGGCTTCAAACTTACCCTGCGGTGTCTACCAAGTAGTACCAACAAAGAGTTAATTGTTGGTATACCATTACTATTATTATTTCATTATTACTAGCATATTGTTCGTTTGTTTGTTATAGGGTGATTATTTGTTTGGTTTTGTTTGGTTTTGTTTTGATTTGTTTTGTTTAGTTTTTTTTGTTTTTTCGTTTTATTTTGTATTGGGTTTTCTTTGCATTGGGAGGGGGGCAAATCCTCATTCGATGTGTAACAAGCACTGTAAAGTCAGTGCTTTTCACGTCCTGCGAGAAAATAAAATCCACATGATAAAATGTTTGGTTGGATTCAAACTCACGACTCACGTTTTGTAGCAGATGTGTTAACCATCATGACTGCAAGGCTATCATGACTGTTAGCGGACCAGGTGACGGTTGACGTATCCTATGAAATATTAGCAGTGTGTTAAAGCAGACAATGTTAGTTATGTCCCACAGTATACGTTAGATTTAGATTTTGTAAAAGTCGAGCAGAGGTTTGATTAAGATTATACTTGTACCGTACTCTGATATAAAGTCATTTGATTACAAACAAACATATTTTGATTTGCTTATACCCTTTTTTCATTTAGATGAAGTCCTCAAACGTGAAGATTTGACATTGTTCGTGAATGAAACAACATTGGAGGCAAAACGAATTGCAAGTAAGACTGCAAAATGAAAACATTTTGAATGACGAAATAACAATATGAGGACATTTTCAGCTGGTCTAAACTGTCCAAGGCATTATTAACATAACTTGCTATGATATAAATGTTATGAGCATTAACTCATAGGCCTACAGATTTGGTCAGGGAATGTCGTTAAAGGACGTAGTATGTTTGAGTACATGGCAAATGATTTCTCAATTCCTATTACCCTTTGATGTGGAATAGCAGATCTATAGGAACTTCCCATGCCTCCACAGACATAATCTTCACTTTGCTTTATAGGTATCCTCCAGCAGCAAGATCCCCTTGTCGAATGGCAGCAAGTGGAGGTGCTCAGAAACAGCCTGATGGCACTGCTATTCATACAGGGAGCTACACGTAGCTGTGTCATTGCAAACATGACGCTGGAGGAGTTTGAAAATGCAGAAACTGTAGATGTTACCAACGATGACAGACATTTTGTTGTCCAGGTGAGTAAAGCTAAAACCTTATGTCGATGAACACAGTTGCCATTCTATACATGCAACTGTTTTGAAGGCTCATGACTGCAGAAATGTTTGTATTGATTGACCGGTTATTTTAGTTTCAAAAAGCATTTTGTCCACTCTCTGCATCTTGTGTGTGAATATACACAATTGCTGTTCGCGAGAGCTTGAAAGTAGGCTGTTGAAAGTAAACAAATTCACGGTAATGATATAATTGGCGGACCTAAAGAGGATCAAATCTGATGCGTTACAATGGCCTTCCAAACTTTGGAGATTTTTTTATACATCAGATTTCAAGTAATCCCAGACAACAACTGGGCATGTAAAGAAGTCACTATTAGGCCTAGGTGTCAACAGAATCATAGAGATATGAAATAAGACAATGTTATAACTACAGGAGGGGGCGTCACAAACAACTGGAAGACCTAAATGTATCGGAGGGTCTCTGGGGACCTACCACACAAGGGTTAAACAGAGATGGCTGCTTCCACGCAGCTTCAACATGCAATGCATTTCAGTAATGTAGTCCATTTATCATTTAAAAATGCATATGAGTGCACTGTTGCAGAATATAATCTCGAGGTGAAATCTGGATGTTTCCATTTCACAAGGCAAAGCCAGATCTTTGTTTTATAATAACTCCCACATTGATCAAAGCCAGTTGACATTTCATTCAAAATGAACACCAACAAAAATACACGCAACTCATCACCCCACACTCTGAAAGGAAAACAATTACATGTACGTCCTAAAGGGTAAAATGGGCATTAAGTAATGTTGTCAATTGAACGATTCTTGTGTAAGTTTCTTCTGACATAACCATACAAAGAAAACATATTTACTGTTTGTCTGTCATGCAACTTTACTTTTTTTCTGCCAGCTGAAACTCACGTTTATTTACCTGTGTGTTAGTGACTTTTTATCTGACCAATTCGATTTGGCCCACGTTACTTTTGATACACTTATACCACTTCCGGATCAATTGATACGCCATTTATGCAGGAGATTAATTCCTAATTTCTTTAATTTTCAAGGTCCGAGACCACAATACATTTGGGTTCCAGCGTGTCAGCATCCCCTTGGACATTCACAAACTCATGGAGATGTACTGTAGCCTGGGACGAACAAGAACACCATGTACCAAGGAACAAGTTGCCTCCCCAACGGCACCATTTTTCCTGGCCAAGAGTGGCAACAACATAAAAAAAATGGCAAAAGAACTTCAAAAGTAAATTAAAATTGCATCCCAAGGAAAATAAATATCTTTCATGAAAAGAGCCCTAATGCTCCTACTACCATATGTCGTGGTGGTGGCTCCAGAAATTCCAGCGGTGTACAATTTGAGAAGGTCTTGTAAAAATGTATATGTCTTTGGGAGATGGTGATGATGTTGTCTGCTAAATCCATTATTGAAACAGTACAGAACAAATGAGATTGACTTATCTAAATTAATGTTCCTAACCATCCGAATCTGCAAAATCCTTTTTGCCAAACTTAACAATTATGAGGGATTGACGTTATATGGAAGTTATTGTACAATTTCACAACTGGTGATAATGGCACCATCACTCAGTTTAACCAAACTCATCTTGGCTAAGACACACTTTAACTTCTGCAGAAAACCCTCCAGATATTATGGCTTGGTAAAATTGACTGGAAAAGTTGCTAAAATACCAGTTGAAAAACCCCATCCACCACAAAAATGTGTCTGGATGATATTTGATGGTTCAGTCATTCACCATCATGCATAGTAGGACAGGTAGTGCAAACTTGTAGGTTTGGAATGATTCAGGCACCCTGCAGAGTTTTTAACTATTTAGTACTGAATGGTTTAGAAGGATTGGGGCTAGTACTTTTTAAGCGTAATTTGTATGCATCACTTCTTATCTTATTTTTTTGTTTAGACTCTGGGACGCAAAAAATCTACCAGGTAAATTCAACCCAAATATCATTAGGAAAACTATGGCAACCTATGTAAGTATATAACCACTGTGCTTTGTGCGCTAGTCCGGCAGCACTACCATTTTAAATCTCTAGAATAAAAAAAAAGCCACGGAGGCCAAGGCCTCTGTTGCCCCTGTTGCCCCTGTTGCCCCTGGTATTTGGCCTTGGTGTCCCTTCAGAAGCTTCCAATAGACGTAAAATATTGTTTTTATTAGAAATGCCCTTTGTAAAATGAAAATGGCCCTGCCTTCTCAAAGATTACATTCCAGGCTGCCTTAGCCATGGTAGCAAAGAAAAGAACAACAAACTCACAATGATACCTTCCAATAGCTTTGCAATCTACACACATCAGATAAGTTCCTGTGTGACGGCGTCAACACAAATTACATTTTCCCATAGGGTCTAACGTCTAGCTTACCCTTGCTTCATCGTCTTATTCAATTATCTAAATAAATAACAAGGGCAAAGCCAAGAGTCTAGGGAAGAAGCAATCTGAAAACCATGTAATTCGTTTCACCTAGTAGTGGCTGTATTAGTACCAAGACTGAGTAATTGCTTGACACTTCCAATGGGAATTCCGGGAGAGCTGGTCATTGATGGATTTATATTGTGTGTAAAAAAGCAAAAACAAACACAATTGATGGTAATAAAGCAATTGTCATTCTATTTGGTTACGTGAAGTTGTGGTACTTGGAACTGAAAAAAAAATTATAGTGAGTGTTAAACTTGTCCATCAAAAACGGGCATCAGCTTTCCAAACCTTGCCTTTATATAAAATGTAAACAAAGGAAACAAAGAATTAAACAAATTGTGACCGTGGAATGTCTTGGCCTATCATTAAGATCATATTCTAGTGCAGTTGGCAGCAGATAGTGGTTCGATGATACCAGTCTGGGGCACGCCTGTCCCTGAGCGAGACTTTCTAATCGTAATTGCTTCATCTTTCTAATGGAATTTAAGGCGTGTATGGTATTTCGCTACCTCACCGTATAAACGTGCGTTATACAAAGTATTAAACCGATGGAACCAATAACAAAGTGCATCATATATGCACCTAACAAATCATCATACAACCACCGTTAACATTTACGTAACATTTTTGAGACACAATTTTATAAGCGAAGACTGCAATTCAGACTGAAGTAATCACTGGGACATTTGATGTCAGCACCAACTTCATACCTAATTCAATTTAAAATTCAAACATAACAAATATAATGTAAACGTTTTGTTTTCCAATGTCTATTATTATTATTGGTTTATTAAAAATGCAAACATGGCGGCCAAAAAGCCGAATTGCGGATGCATGTATACAAAGAATAAAAATACTACTATAATTAATATACACAATAAAAACCCATAAAAGTTAAACATACGCATTACACAAGGGAGTAGGTATAAAAAATTACCAAAAAGGCACCACAAAAACCACAAACAAAAAAAGACAAATAAAAAAAACCCCAGCCAATTTTAAAACTGAGCCAGCCAGTGAAAAGTTAAGAAAACAGAACACCACAGATAAAAAACTAACATTTGTGATTAAGCAGACTTGTCAATTTGGGAATACAACTGTTGTTATATCTGCTGGTTCTACAAACTAATGTGATTATTTCCATGTACTTACCTTAAGAACCAAAGATCAGCTATGTCAGAGTCTGCCAAAGATGATGTGGCAAAGTACATGAGCCATGACAGAGAGACCCAGCTTCAGTACTACACAGCAAAGGAGGGTCCAGAAGAGGCTGTGAGATTGTCAACCACGATCAAATCGTTGCTTCTTAATAAGGCAAGTCTGAAAAGTATAGAAACAATTAACAAATGATTAGTTGAAAAATACTGATATTGTCCAGGAGTAGTTGGCATGTGCAAGATAATACATTTACAATATTACAATGCGTGCAGTCATTGAGAGTGGCTTATCGAGTTTCAAGACAATGTTTGGTTAATATGGCAGCCTGTCAGTGTCAAGGCGCGATGTTGTCACCTCATCACACAGCATAATTCTTCAAACTTGAAATAAACAAACATATAGTTTCTACAATTAATTGTTAATTATGCCATACAACAAAGTAAAACCTCTGCATCCGCAGCCGTCTAGTCTTAGCATTGTTTCTATTGGTTGCGATTTCGCACCAAGTCTACCTGCAAACAGTTTTTCAAGATGTCAATGGACACGTAGGCTTATACTGAAAAAAATTTGTTTTGATTCAAATGTTCAGTTATGTAATTTACTTTTTAATCACCGATAAAATTCTCTATCTTTTCATGTATAGTTTATGATGAAAATTTTAGGATTTAAACAATAATAATAATAATCGATTCTTATATAGCGCTTTTTATCACAGCCCGAGGGGCGTATCAAAGCGCTTCTGACATTATTACCCCTGGTCACTGGGCCATTATTTCATTCCATAAACCATCTCAGCTCCCTGGGGAGTATACAGCCGGTGCTGCGAGTTTACCGCGCTCCAAGCTAATCATTCACATAAACCATCTCTGCCCTCACAGGTACCCATTTTACCCCTGGGTGGAGAGAAGCAATTATGGTTAAGTGTCTTGCTCAAGGACACAAGTGTCACGACCGGGATTCGAACCCACATACCGATAACTTAACCACCACAACTTGAGTCCGATGCTCTTATCCGCTCGGCCACGACACCCCACAATATAGATATACTATACTCAAATTGTCTTTAGGATAAACGTGTACTTCATTTTTTTATTTTCTTTTGTGGTTTCAGGTGATAAACATAAATAAGTAATAGCACCACACCCAGACAAGGAAGTTTTTATTATCACTTTGCATAAGACCCTTTAAAATACTTCGTGACACCATCAAAGCGTGTTTTTTGAGAACACAATCATGTTGAAATCGCCCAAACTATTGGATATAGACCCTTGTGACTAAATAAAATAAATTCAAGCAAAATTTCCATTGAGATCAGCCCACATGTGTCTCTAAGCCATTTGTTTGAATGAAACCCTCGTGTTTGATGAGTCAGCAAAAACATCATAATTTCTTACATTTCTTACATTTCCCAAGGGAATACCGGGAGAACTGGTCATTGGTGGATTTTTTTGGTGTGAAATCAACCCCGATGGTAACAAGACAATTGGCATGCTATTTGGCTAGGTGTAGTTGAGGAACCTTAAATTTTTTAAATACAAATAAAATAAAATGGCTGAGTTATTACTTTTTAATTAAAAACGGACACCTGAAAAGTGCCTGATGGCTTCATCGAGGGTTAACCATCACCTGGTTTTGGTTTGTTTTTACTGCATGCATGACTTGTTCAATACAACTTTTGGTTTATAAATTCAAACAAATAGGAGAATATGTAATACATCTAATTTCAAAGCAAATTTGAATCTACATCAAATTCACATTTCTCACACAAACAGGACCCTCCTGGCACAAGCACTGCATCCAAACATGCAATTTATTATTAGTATTTGTAGAGTAATTTTACATGATACCCTAACAAGTCCACATCCGTAACAGAGTCTATACCCTGGTTTGGATTATTTGGTAAATACACAAAATATCTTGAACCTGGTTTCTCAAATTATAGGGCTATAAATAGAGAGTATGGAGTAGTTATAAAAGCAATCTTAAACTGTAATCAAATCACATTTTTCTGTTAAACAGGACACTCCCAGCACAAGCACTGCATCAAGAAATGTAAGTTTATACCCCCAACCAGCCCAAATCTGATAAAGTCCATCGCTTGGCGAATACATCTATCATTTCTAAACTTTATGTGGTTTCTAAATTCAAAATCTACAAGTTAAAAGAACAATATTTGTAACTCAGTGTCCACAGAGGGTTCCCTTGCATGACAAAAGGGGTCTTTTCGGTTTTTTTTTTAGTTTTTTTTTTAGTTGAACCTTACTTGGTATGAATGACAAAACGTTATAAAAAAAGTCCCAGCTTATTAAGCTTGTATTTATTACTGCCCTATAGAGATGCATCTATCCAAATATTTGTAAGCCACGAGAACCCTGATGTGACCTAAAAGTCATCAAATTCACTCATGATTGAATTAAGTGTCTACTTTGAGGGCAAATTACTTGAAATGTAGACTGGATATGAAAGAGTTAAGGCCAGATTGTGAATTCAGGGCCACAAGTTAATTAATTATTTAGTTAGAATAAACATTTTTAGCTTAACATCCGGTACAGTTATTAACAGAAGTTGGAAATAGCGTGATTACATGGTTTTCGCTACTCAACCGGGGAATTTTGTTTTAAATAAATTTTTTTTGGGGGGAGGGCAACAAATTTCAAGATTCGGAAACAAGTACGTCATTTTGGCCATAGTTGAACATGTTCACAAAGTTTATGTAGATCTGAGAGGGTCACCTGGGAGCTTTACAAAATTTGGTTAATTTGACAAGAAATGACCAAACCAAGTACCGTTTTATATTTGTAGAGAAAGATGGTCTGATTTTGCATTGTATTTATTTTAAATTCTAAGCGAATGACTACATGCCAAGTCAGACATTTTGTGGTTTGGTTTAGACAGGTAAGAAATTGTTAGCAAATGCATCAAACAGTGGTAATCGTTAATCATGAAACCTATTGAACCACCGATCTGATGGGATGTGCAAAGTAGTCACAACACAAAGAATGGGCTGCAACAACATGCAGCTGCAAGGTGGCATACATGTACTGCACAAGAGGAAAACATTACATGTTTGTATGTTGTTCAGTCAAGTTTAGGAGAGTTGGCCATGGACACCGACCAAACCTGCCAAAACAATCTGACACAGGAAGTTTCAACGGCACAGCAGCACAGGGCAATGGGGATATCGGAAACTCCCAGGACCAGCACTCTACCGAGTCAAGTAAGTTATTATTGTAATTTATAAAGTAATGTTACATTATACCTTAACCAGCTCAAATCTATAGAGTCCATCACCTGGTTTGGATCGATGGTAACTACATGTTAGGGGAAAAATCAATCCTACCATAATATTATAAGTTTCTCAATTCATAAAGAGAGTGCGTAGTAATTTCAAGCAATCATCAAGCTTTAATCAAATTCACATTTATTTGTTAAACAGGACACTCCTAGCACAAGCGCTGCACCAAAACATGTAAGTTATTTTTATTAGAATAGTTTTGTACAAGCCCAAATAAATATGTTAAGGTCCATGACCTGGTTTAGGTTGGTACTATAACAAGTTCTTGAATTAATCTATAAATCCTAAACTTGGTTTCTCAATTCTTATAAATAGAAAGTTCGTAGCAATCTCAAAGCAATCATAAAGATATAATCAAATTCACATTTTTGTCAAACAGAAGACTCCCAAGACAAGCACCGCATCAACAAATGTAAGTTGTTTTCAATATTTATGGTGTTATTTTACATTAAACCCTAACCAGTCCAAGTCCCTTCCAACACCTGGTTTGAGTTGATTTGTTACATGTTTTTGAATAAATCTAAACATCCTAAACTTGGTTTCTCAATTTACATAAATAAAGCGTTTGTAGTAGTTTCAAAGAAATCTTCAGCCTCAAATAATATTCACATTTCTCTGTCAACAGAAAATTTCCAAGACAAGAACCGTTCCAATAAATTTAAGTTGTTAATAATTATTTGTGGAATCACTTTACATTATACCCTAACCAGCCCGAATCCGTTATTGAATCTGTCACCTGGTTTGGGCGATGGTTACTACCTGTTGGTGAATAAATCCATAAATCCTAAACTTTGTTTCTCAATTCATATAAATAGAGAGTAGGTTGTAATTTCAAAGCAATCTTAAAGCTAAAGTCAAAGTCACACTTGTATGTTATCAAACAGAACACTCCCAGCAAAATCACTGCACCAAGACACTTGGTTTGTTATTAGTTATAGAGTAATTTGTGCATTATACGTATGGAGCCAAAATCTATTGGAGTCCATCACCTAGTTTTGGTTGATGTTACTAATATTGTCGAATAAATCTATAAATTATAAACCTGTTTCTCAATATATATAAAATATGTGTAATGTCGAAGCACTTATGATGTTTTGGTACATTTTGTCAGTTTGGTCACTTTCTGTTCAGCGTAACATTTGCGTTGGACCTACACAAACGCAACTCTTGTCGGAACAATTAGTCAAGACGTGCGCTTAGATTTCCTCACTTGCATCCTAAACCAACATTCTTTGAGGTAGACTGTACTTTGGGTTAACCTAATTTTTTAAATGATTGCAACTATTGCCTCTAAGGACAGGAAACAACTATGTATAACAAAGCATGGTTGAAGGGTTATTAACAAAAGTTAATCACATGAACACTTATCACATCGTGTATCAATAAATTTCAAACTGACATAATTTGATAAAAGCGGGCTTTTATAGTGCGCTTTAAACTCCTGGCGCATAGAAAGGTCTCTGCCCATGACGGTACTTAAAACCTTTACTGAACAATAAGTTTTCAAGATAGTTTTGAAACCTGAGGGAGTGTCTTCCGACCAGTATGAAGTTCAGTGAAAGACCATTCCAGAGAAATAGTCAAGAATCTGAAACAAAACAGTCACCCCAAGTGTGTTTAGAACGGGGGTGTTGAAAAGCATGGTGTTTTATAAAGCAAACCTGTCTTCCTAAGCTCTTGTCATTTTGAAACATTTGTTTAGGTTTTATTGGAAATAAAAAAAAAAATGAATAAACTTTCATATGGATTTTTTTTAAATGAAATTTGGAACACAAAAATGGCAACAAGGTCTTAAACAGCTTTCGGATTGTTTTATTATTTTTATTTTATTTGTTGTTATTATTAATTTTTTTACCGAACCTTAGTTGGTATGAATTGCAATACTTTATGAACAATTTCAGCTTATTAAGCTTGTATTTATTACTGGTACTAGATATTTACTATCCGAGTATGTTTGTGAGCCATGTGAACCCTGATGTGACCCAAAAGTCATCAAAATCATTTAAGATTGAATAAAGTGTCTACTTTGAGGGCAAATAACTTGAAATGTAGACTGGATATGAAAGAGTTATAAAGCCAGATTGTGAATTCAGGGCCACGAGTAAATAAGTTCTTTAGTTAGAATAAGCATTTTGAGCTTAACCGTTATCGGTTGGAAAAGCATGACGACATGTTTTGTTGCTACTCAACCGCGGGTAAAGCTAAACAGAAAGATAATAGAAATAATAAAGGGGGAGGTTTGAGCCAAAATTGAACATGTTCACAGAGTTTCTGAGATCTGAGAGAGTCACTTGGGAGCTTTTACGAGTTGTTTTTATTTGACATGAAATGACTAAACCATGTAACTTTTCATATTTGTAGAGAAAGGTGGTCTGATTTTGTATTGTGTTTATTTTAAATTCTAAGCGAATGACTACACGCCAAGTCAGATACTTTGTGTTTTGGTTTATAGACAGGTAAGAAATTGTAAATCAATGCATCAAACAGTGGTAATCTTTAATCATAAAACCTGTTGAACCACTGATCTGATGGGATGTGCAAAGTAGTCACAACACAAAGAATGGGCTGCTACAACATGCTGCTGCAAAGGTGGCATACATGTACTGCACAAGAAAAAACCCATTATATGTTTGTGTGTTGTTCAGTCAAGTTTAGGAGGGGTGACCGTGGACACCGACCAAACCTTCCAAAAGGATCTGACAGAGGAAGTATCAACGGCACAGCAGCACAGGGCAATGGGGATATCGGAATCCTCAAAGACCAGCACTTTACCAAGTCGTGTAAGTTATTATTATAATTTTTAGAGTAGTTTTACATTATACCTAAACCAGCCCAAATCTATTAGACTACATCCCCTGGTTTGGGTCGATGATTACAAATACTACATTTTGGTGAATAAATCTATAAATCCTACCATAAGTTTTTGAATTCAAACAGATATAGACTGTGCAAAATAACAATAGTAGGGCCTAATAATCTGTAAATGTCGTCGTTTACACTTTCAAAAATTTGAAAACTCTTGTGCAACCCATTGTTACCTGATCATCTGCAAGGTTCTTATAAGAATAGCTTTGAGACTCTCGATGGACTAAAACCACTCTCTCACATTATGTGCTACCTTTTGGCAAGTATTTTAATTGATGACAAGTTACCAGTACCTATGCCCATTTTTCAGCCGAACCGACAAGAGCGTGAATGTCCCCTCTGCAAAAAACGTATAAAAGACCTCAACCTGCACCTCATCCGGGTCCACCAAAGTAAGGTGAAGGCCAAACGCCATGACCTCATTGAAAGGTAAGATGAGATTATTATAAACCAAGTAAGCCACCTTGTATTTGTCATTTATTTGCTTTCAATATATTGAACGATTTCATCCAGCAAACGTGAACCCTTGGTCCGGATTGATCAACAGACATGCAAATACCACAACATAGTTAATAACTGATTGTATAGATTTTATGTTATCCGATGGTGCTTAATAAGTGAACTTAAACACTGTAGCTTGAAAGCCAAAGAAAAATTGAAACACAAGTGTGCTTGCTATGTGAACCAGAAACACAGTGGTTTAACCCCTACTTTTCCTCAAAAAGTGTTGTGGGTTCCGAATTATGTGCCCTACCACTCCTAACACACAGAACCTACGTTTCAATGTCCCATCCGAAGTACAATTCAATTATGGTAAAGAAGCTTGCTCAGGGAAACAAGTGCCATGACCTGGATTCTATGCAACATTCTGCTAAAGACAACACCAGAACTTCATTACATGAATTTCCCATAAACCTGAAAATCTATGAATTATACACATCGGTTTCATTTGGACTCGTATCAGTTGTTCTTATCAGTAAAGTAATTGTAATATAACCATTCACCCTGGAACCCAGGCCACTTTCCCAGGGCCAGTGATCCTCAGCAACAGGCCAAACATCTTGTGTCAAATTAACGGATAAGCTGAAGAGCAGGGAAAAAGCCTGCTGGTTTTCGTTCCATATCTCAAGATACATCTAGTCGATTTTTCTGATTCAAAAGTTGCCTTCATTACAAATTTTAACACTTTTCCCCATTACTTCACTTTTTAAACAAGAACCTGAGCAATTTGTGGCCCCCTTACCCCCCCTGTTCATGCTTAATTAAAAGATATGATCAGATAAGAGCAAGAATGGTGAAAACTGCTGTTTCCCAAACCAGTGAGTACCAAACCGCGTTTGTCGTAGGCAGACTCGGGTCGGCTTTTTTAATGGATGATTTACATAATAAAGTCGAGTGACAACACTTCTCCAAAACACTCAGCAAAGGATGTGCGTTTGTTTGGCTATAAGTTTTCTTAAGCATCGAGGTCAACTCCACATCGAACAATAGTACAGAAATGTACACAAATGTACGTACAGATTAAGCAGTTTGATGTTCCAGAATAACACTTCCATTTGTCAACTTTAATATCCTTTTGTAGAAAGCCCATTAAAAAACCAAGGAAACTCTCGAATAATGGAAGTTCTTCTTCAAAGCGGACCCCCCCTGTTGCTGAAAGAAAAGTGAAGGTGTGTTTTTAACTTAACATGCACAAGTGCATGATGATGGCTTAACTCCACTATTTAAACAATGACATAGCACATACCCCTACAATGTAGTTTCCCGTTAACATTTATAAAAAGAGGCAGTTTATAAGTCCTTTTTTCCAATTGACCACACCTCAAAGTGGACAACAGTTAGAGATCGATGGTTCAGTGGGACATTTTTTTCACAAAGTGTATTGTTTTAAGGTAAACTGACCTTTGATTTATAGACTTCAATTTAATTGGCTTCTCCTTGTTTCATAACAAACCTGAAGTCTGACTTCTTCTATAAAGTGACTTCACTAGCTGCTATAGTACGAGAGTACGTAGTAATTTCAAAGCAATCTAATCGCTATAATCAAATTCATATTTATCTTTCAAACAGAAGACTCCCAAAACAAGCACCGCACCAACAAATGTAAGTTGTTATTATTATTTGTCGTGTTATTTTACATTAAACCTTAACCTGTCCCAGTCCCTTATTGATATTGATGAACTAACTTGAGGAACAGAAGATCACACTTTCGAAAGTCCATGTAAAAGTTCCTGCATATGTCTTTCTGTTCGACACATTCGCACGTGGGGATTGGGCAAATGTCAATCGAGTGATATCGAAGCACTTATGATGTTTTTGGTCCGTTTTGTTAGTTTGGTCACTTTCTGTTAAGCTTAACATTTTCAATGAAACTCCACGACCGCTACTCTTGTCGGAACAGTTAGTCAAGCCGTGTGCTTAGATTCCCTCACTTGCATCCGAAACCAAGATTCTTTGTGGTAGACTGTACTTTGGGTTAACCTAATTTATTAAATAATTGCAACTCTTGCCTCTAAGGACAGGAAGCAACTATGTATAACAAAGCATGGTTGAGAGGTTGTTAAAAAAGGTTAATCACATGAACACATATTAAATCGATCATCAAGAATTTTCAAACTGACACAATTTGAAAACGGGCTTTTATAGTGCGCCATTAACTCCTGGCACATAGACAAGTATCTGCTCATGACGGTACTTCAAGACTATACTGAGCAATGAGTTTTCAAGATAGTTTTGAAACCTGAAAGAGTGTCTTCCACCCAGTATGAAGTTCAGTTGAAGACCATTCCACAAAGAAAGTCAGGCATGTGGACAAAACAAAACAACAACATCAACAACAGTCACCCCAAGTGTGTTGAGAACGGGGTTGTTGAATAGCATGGTGTTTGTAGAGCAAAGCTGTCTTCCTGTTGTACTTGTCATTTAAAACAAAAATCAGGTTTTATTGATAATCTAAAAAAAGATTGGATAAACTGTCTGAATTTATTGTAATTTTTTTTTTGAAATTTGGATTACAAAAAAGGCAACAAGGTCTTAAAGAGCTGCTTAGACCGGCTGGGGTTATGGCAGTGTGATAAAGCACCGATGGAAGGCAATTAAGGTTTTTTATCGCAGGGCCATAATTTGAGTATAACACTTCATTTCTCACTTCGGAACATCTCATTTCTCAGAATAAGAAAATCTGGGATTAAAAAGGCATTATTCAACTGTTTAAATTAAAGTCAATCCACATATTTCTGTCAAGCAGGACGATCCCCACAGTACAAGCACCGCACAACATGTAAGTTGTAGTTATTGTTTGTTGAGTCATTTTAAATTATTCCCTAACCAGCCCCAAAACACTAACCAGAGTCCATCACCTGGTTTGGGTCGATGGTTACTACATATTGGCGAATAAATCTATAAATCCTAAATTTGGTTTCTCATAGACAGTACGCAGTAATTTCAAAGCAATCTTCCAGCTAAAAACAAATTCACATAGCTCTGTTAAATAGGACCCTCCTGGCCAGGCACTACACCAAAATATGAAAGTTAATATTTGTAGTCAGTTTACATTACTCTATAACCAGTCCAAATTCGTTAAAGAAAAAAAAGTATATCATCAACCTGGTTTCTCAATGTGTTTGCCTATAGAGGGGTATGGAGTAATTATAAAGCATCCTTAAACTGAAATCAAATTCACATTTTTCTGTTAAACAGGACACTCCCAGCACAAGCACAGCATCAAGAAACGTAAGTTTATTACCCCCAACCAGCCCAAATCTGATAGAGTCCATCACTTGGTTTGGGTTGATGGTTACTTTACATAGGCGAAACAATCTGTCATTTGTAAACTTTGAGTGGTTTCTCAATTCAAAAATCTACAAATTAAAACAAAAAACTTCGTTACTCAGTGCGAAGCTGTCATGCTACTTCAAATTTTAAGCAATTTTTCAATTTTTGTTGAAAATTGAAAAAAAGAATGGATAAACTGTTTGACTGTTTTTTTTAATGAAATTGGAAATCCAAAAATTGCAACAATGTCTTAAACAGCTGTTTAAACCGGCATGGTAGTGGCAGTTTGATAAAACGCTGTGCTGGGGGCAATTAAGGTATTTTATTGCATGGCCGCGATTTGATTAACATATCTCATTTCTCTTTTGAAAACGTCTCAATTCTCATTTTCAGAGAATCTAGGATTTAAAAGGCAGTATTCAACTGTTTAAATTAAAGTCAATCCACAAATTTCTGTCAAACAGGACGCTCCCTACAGCACAAGCACTGCACAACTTGTAAATTGAAGTTGTTCTTTGTTGAGTCATTTTAAATTATTCCCTAACCAGCCTAAAATCCCTAAACAGAGTCCATCACCTGGTTTGGGTGGATGGTTACTACATATTGGCGAATAAACCTATAAATCCTAAACTTGGTTTCTCAGGGACAGTACGTAGTAATTTAAAAGCAATCTTCAAGCTAAAAACAAGCTCACATAAATCTGTTAAATAGGACCCTCCTGGCACAAGCACTGCACCAAAATATGTAAGTTGTTATTTTTAGTCAGTTTACACTAAACCCTAACCAGTCCAAATCCGTTATAGAGTCTGTTACCTTGTTTTTGGTTGATGATTACTACACTAAATGTTGGCAAATACATTTATATCCTAAATCTGGTTTTTCAATTTATATATCTATAAATAGAGGGTATGAAGTAATTATAAAACAATCTTTAACTGTAATAAATCTCACTTTTTTCTCTTAAACAGGACACTCCCAGCACAAGCGCTACATCAAAAAATGTAAGTTTGTTACCCTTACCAGCCTAAATATGAAAGAGTCCATCACTTGGTTTATGTTGATTGTTACAAAACATAGGAAAAACAATCTATAATTTCTAAACTTCAAGTGTTGCCCAATTCAAAAATCTACGAATTCGCACAAAACAATTGTAACTCAGTGTCCACAGAGGGTCCCCTTGCAGGACAAATGGGGGTCCTTTCGGATTTTTAATCTTTTTAAAAATTATTTCGTGTGATTGTTATTCTTTTACCTGAACCTTAGTTGGTATGAATTGCAAAACTTTATGAAAAAATTTCAGCTTATTCAGCTTGTATTTATTACCGGTACTAGAGATTTACTATCCGTGTTTATTTGTGAGCCATTTGAACCCTGATGTGACCCAAAGTCATCCAAATTGTGAATTAAAATTGTGAATTAAGGGCCACAAGTTAATAAATTATTTTTAGTTAGAATAAACATTTTCAGCTTAACCTTTATGTTATTAACATAAGTTGGAAAAGCATGACGACATGTTTTTCTCTACTCAACCGGGGGTAAAGCAAAAAAAAAAAAATAATAATAACTAGACACTAAGTGTTTGTGAACAAACACAAAGCTGTTCCGTGTTGTTGTGCTTTGATTAATTGATCCAGACATTTAAAGTGAGCCTAAGTTCAAGATTGAACGATATGGTTCCATTTCCGGTTGACCCGGAATTAAAGGTCAACATGGGGTTACGGTAACCCAAGGCTTATCTTCATTGCTCAAAGGGTTTATAACTGAAAACAAAGAAAATCGGCTCTGTAGTTCTTGAGATATGGTCCCACTTCCGGTTGACCTAGAAGTAAGATCAACATTGGGTCACGGTACAACAAGGCTAATCTTCAATGCTCAAAGACTCTATCACTGAAAAAAATTTGAAAATGGGTTGTGTAATTCTTGAGTAATGATCCCACTTCCGGTTGACCCGGAAGGAAAGGTTAACATGGGGTCATGGTAACCCTAGTTTAATACTCAATGCTTAAAGGGTATATAACTGAAAGAAATTGAAAATTGGCTAAGTAATTATTGAGATATAGGCCCACTTCCAGTTGACCCGGAAGTAAAGGTCAACATGGGGTCAGGGTTACCAAAGTTCAATCTTTAATGCTCAAAGGATCTATAACTGAAAAGAAATTGAAAATCGGTTGTGTAGTTCTTGAGATATGGTCCCACTTCCGGTTGACCCCTAGTAAAGGTCAACATTGGGTCACGATTTCCCAAACTAATCTCCAATGCCAAGGAGTCTATAACTGAAAAAAGTTTGAAAATCGGTTGTGTAGTTCTTGAGATATGGTCTCACTTCCGGTTGACCCGGAAGTAAAGGTCAACATTGGGTCATGGTTACCCAAGGCTGATCTTTGGTGCCCAAGGAGTCTATAACTGAAAAAAGTTTGAAAATCGGTTGTGTAGTTCTTGAGATATGGTCCCACTTCCGGTTGACCCCTAAGTAAAGGTCAACATTGGGTCACGATTTCCCAAAGCTAATCTCCAATGCCCAAGGAGTCTATAACTGAAAAATGTTTGAAAATCGGTTGTGTAGTTCTTGAGATATGGTCCCACTTCCGGTTGACCCCTAAATAAAGGTCAACATTGGGTCACGTTTTCCCAAAGCTAATCTCCAATGCCCAAGGAGTCTATAACTGATAAAAGTTTGAAAATCGGCTGTGTACTTCTTGAGATATGGTGCTGCAAAGATTAACTAGTTCAATATTCAAATGTAGCGCCCGGGACAAAATCGTCGAGCGCCCTTGGCAACAGAATCACGACGTACATGTACACATGCACAAGCCACCGTTTCAATACGCTATAGATCGATATTTTTGTATAAATAGTGTGCAGCGACTGGTACCCAGAAGTCGGCTATTTCGTTACGGCATTTCGCGTGCATTTTTCTCTGTGTCGCAGGGCATCCTGACTACATTTTTAGTGGATGAACGGAACCTTGTCTCCAAGCCATTGGTGTCCGATTTGTCACTGAATCGTTAATTATCGTGGAAATTGTTCTACTTTGATTAGTTTTAATAACCAGGAACATCTCTTATTAAAAGCAATTAACTTTTCAAAACAGTTTATGTAATTTAGGAAACTAATTCGTAATTTTAATTGAAAATATCGTGTTTTTGACTGTCAAAACATTTGCACTTTCAGCGCCTAATGTTTTGTACACAGAACAAAATCGCGCCAACAAATGACGTAATTGATGACGTTTTATGAATTTTTTGCCACGCTGCGTAGCTACATAATAAGACGAGTCTATATTTGAAAACAGTTTGAGGATCAGACATATACTTCTTGAGTTATGGTGGGAACAAGATTGCCTAATTAAATATTCATGTCATTATAACTCAGCTAATTAATGAACAATTTGAACAATATTACTCTTAGCATAATTTCATGTACTAAGCTTCAGTTTGATACAAGAATTAAGTCTCCCATTTTTATTATTTTAGAGATTAGGTTCGTACAAAATCGTGTACAAAAGCTATGGCAATTTTGACAGAAACAAAGAATAATAATAACTAGACATTAAGTGTTTGTGAACAAACACAAAGCTGTTCCGTTTTGTTGTACTTTGATTAACTGATCCAGACATTTAAACTGAGCCTAAATTCAAGATTGAACGATATGGTTCCACTTCTGGTTGACCCGGAATTAAAGGTCAACATGGGGTTACGGTAACCTAAGGCTAATCTTCAATGCTCAAAGCGATATAACTGAAAAAAAAGAAAATCGGCTGTGTAGTTCTTGAGATATGGTCCCACTTCCGGTTGACCTAGAAGTAAGGTCAACATTGGGTCACGGTAGAACAAGGCTAATTTTCAATGCTCAAAGACTCTATCACTGAAAAAAAATAGAAAATGGTTGTGTAATGAGTTGAGTAATGATCCCACTTCCGGTTGACCCGGAGGTAAAGGTTAACATGGGGTCATGGTAACCCTAGTTAAATATTCAATGCTTAAAGGGTATATAACTGAAACAAATTGAAAATTGGCTAAGTAATTATTGAGATATAGGCCCACTTCCGGTTGACCCGGAAGAAAAGGTCAACATGGGTCAGGGTAACCCAAGTTCAATATTTAATGCTCAAAGGATCTATAACTAAAAATAAGTTGAAAATCGGTTGTGTAGTTCTTTAGATATGGTCCCACTTCCGGTTGACCCCTAGTAAAGGTCAACATTGAGTCACGATTTCCCAAAACTAATCTCCAATGCCCAAGGAGTCTATAACTGAAAAAAGTTTGAAAATCGGTTGTGTAATTCTTGAGTTATCGTCTCACTTCCGGTTGACCTGGAAGTAAAGGTCAACATGGGGTCATGGTTACCCAAGGCTGATCTTTAGTGCTCAAGGAGTCTAACTGAAAAAAGTTTGAAAATCGGTTGTGTAGTTCTTTAGATATGGTCCCACTTCCGGTTGACCCCTAAGTAAAGGTCAACATTGGGTCACGATTTCCCAAAGCTAATCTCCAATGCCCAAGGAGTCTATAACTGAAAAATGTTTGAAAATCGGTTGTGTAGTTCTTGAGATATGGTCCCACTTCCGGTTGACCCCTAACAAAAGGTCAACATTGGGTCACGATTTCCCAAAGCTATTCTCCAATGCCCAAGGAGTCTATAACTGAAAAAAGTTTTTAAATCGGTTGTGTAGTTCTTGAGATATGGTCCCACTTCCGGTTGACCCCTAGTAAAGGTCAATATTGGGTCACGATTTCCTAAAGCTAATCTCCAATGCCCAAGGAGTCTATAACTGAAAAAAATTGAAAATCGGCTGTGTACTTCTTGAGATATGGTGCTGCAAAGATTAACTAGTTAAATATTCAAATGAATCAATTAAGAATTTTTATAAAAATTTACATTTAGAGTTAAGCTTAAGTTCAAAAAATGTAGCGCCGCGCCCGGGACAAAATCGTCAAGCGCACCGGGCAACAGAATCACGACGTACATGTACACATGCACAAGCCACCGTTTCAATACGCTATAGATCGATCTTTTTGTATAAATAGTGTGCAGCGACTGGTACCCAGAAGTCGGCTATTTCGTTACGGCATTTCGCGTGCATTTTTCTCTGTGTCGCAGGGCATCCTGACTACATTTTTAGTCGATGAACGGAACATTGTCTCCAAGACTCAATAATATGGCTAGCCATTGGTGTCCGATTTGTCACTGAATCGTTAATTATCGTGGAAATGTTTCTACTTTGATTAGTTTTAATAACCAGGAACATCTCTTATTAAAAGCAATTAACTTTTCAAAACAGTTTATGTAATTTAGGAAACTAATTCGTAATTTTAATTGAAAATATCGTGTTTTTGACTGTCAAAACATTTGCACTTTCAGCGCCAGTGGTGTTTTGTACACAGAACAAAATCGCGCCACAAATGACGTCATTGATGACGTTTTATGAATTTTTTGCCACGCTGCGTAGCTACATAATAAGACGAGTCTAGATTTGAAAACAGTTTGAGGATCAGCCATATACTTCTTGAGATATGGTGGGAACAAGATTGCCTAATTAAATATTCATGTCATTATAACTCAGCTAATTAATGAAGAATTTGAACAATATTACTCTTAGCATAATTTCATGTACTAAGAGCTTCAGTTTGATATAAGAATTAAGTCTCCCATTTTTATTATTTTAGAGTTTAGGTTCGTACAAAATCGTGTTCAAATGCTATGGCGATTTTGACAGAAACAAAGAATAATAATAATAACTAGACACTAAGTGTTTGTGAACAAACACAAAGCTGTTCCGATTTGTTGTGCTTTGATTCAATGATCCAGACATTGAAAGTAAGCCTAAGTTCAAGATTGAACGATATGGTTCCACTTCCGGTTGAGCCGGAAGTAAAGGTCAACATTGGTCACGATTTCCCAAAACTAATCTCCAATGCCCAAGGAGCCTATAACTGAAAACAGTTTGAAAATCGGTTGTTTAGTTCTTGAGATATGGTCTCACTTCCGGTTGACCTGGAAGTAAAGATCAACATGGGGTCATGGTTACCTAAGGCTGATCTTTAGTGTCCAAAGAGTCTATAACTGAAAAAAGCTTGAGATATGGTCCCACTTCCGGTTGACCCCTAAGTAAATGTCAACATGGGGTCACGGTTTCCCAAAACTAATCTCCAATGCTCAAGGAGTCTATAACTGAAAAATGTTTGAAAATCGGTTGTGTAGTTCTTGAGATATGGTCTCACTTCCGGTTGACCTGGAAGTAAAGGTCAACATGGGGTCATGGTTACCTAAGGCTGATCTTTAGTGTCCAAAGAGTCTATAACTGAAAAAAGTTTGAAAATCGGTTGTGTAGTTCTTGAGATATGGTCCCACTTCCGGTTGACCCCTAAGTAAATGTCAACATGGGGTCACGGTTTCCCAAAACTAATCTCCAATGCTCAAGGAGTCTATAACTGAAAAATGTTTGAAAATCGGTTGTGTAGTTCTTGAGATATGGTCTCACTTCCGGTTGACCCGGAAGTTAAGGTCAACGTGGGGTCACGGTTACCCAAGGCTGATCTTTAGTGCCCAAGGAGTCTATAACTGAAGAAAGTTTGAAAATCGGTTGTGTAGTTCTTGAGATATGGTCCCACTTCCGGTTTACCCCTAGTAAAGGTCAACATTGGGTCACGATTTCCCAAAACTAATCTCCAATGCCCAAGGAGTCTATAACTAAAAACAGTTTGAAAATCGGTTGTGTAGTTCTTGAGATATGGTCTCACTTCCGGTTGACCCGGAAGTTAAGGTCAACGTGGGGTCACGGTTACCCAAGGCTGATCTTCAGTGCCCAAGGAGTCTTATAACTGTAAAAAGTTTGAAAATCGGTTGTGTAGTTTTTGAGATATGGTCCCACTTCCGGTTGACCCCTAAGTAAAGGTCAACATTGGGTCACGGTTTTCCAAAGCTAATCTCCATGCCCAAGGAGTTCTATAACTGTACACATGCACAAGCCACCGTTTCAATACGCTATAGATCGATATTTTTGTATAAATAGTGTGCAGCGACTGGTACCCAGAAGTCGGCTATTTCGTTACGGCATTTCGCGTGCATTTTTCTCTGTGTCGTAGGGCATCCTGACTACATTTTTAGTGGTCTCCACGACTCAATAATGGCTAGCCATTGGTGTCCGATTTGTCACTGAATCGTTAATTATCGTGGAAATGTTTCTTCTTTGATTAGTTTTAATGACCAGGAACATCTCTTATTAAAGGCAATTAACTTTTCAAAACAGTTTATGTAATTTTGGAAACTAATTCGTAATTTTAATTGAAAATATCGTGTTTTTGACTGTCAAAACATTTGCCCTTTCAGCGCCAAGTGTTTTGTACACAGAACAAAAACGCGCCAACAAATGACGTCATTGATGACGTTTTATGAATTTTTTGCCACGCTGCGTAGCTACATAATAAGACAAGTCTATATTTGAAAACAGTTTGAGGATCAGACATATACTTCTTGAGATATGGTGGGAACAAGATTGCCTAATTAAATATTCATGTCATTGTTACTCAGCTAATTAATTAAGAATTTTAACAACTTTATTTTTATGACAAGTTCATGTACTAAGCTTCAGTTTGATATAAGAATTAAGTCTCCCATTTTTATTATTTAAGAGTTAAGGTTCGTACAAAATCGTGTTCAAATGCTATGGCGATTTTGACAGAAACAAAGAATAATAATAATAATAATAATAATAATAATAATAATAATAATAAAAATAATAATCCCAACAAAAACAAAACCTGTTCCGACTGCTAAGTCGGAACAGCTAATAATAATAATAACTAGACACTAAGTGTTTGTGAACAAACACAAAGCTGTTCCGTTTTGTTGTGCTTTGATTAATTGATCCAGACATTTAAAGTGAGCCTAAGTTCAAGATTGAATGATATGGTTCCATTTCCGGTTGACCCGGAATTAAAGGTCAACATGGGGTTACGGTAACCCAAGGCTTATCTTCAATGCTCAAAGGGTTTATAACTGAAAACAAAGAAAATCGGCTCTGTAGTTCTTGAGATATGGTCCCACTTCCGGTTGACCTAGAAGTAAGATCAACATTGGGTCACGGTAGAACAAGGCTAATCTTCAATGCTCAAAGACTCTATCACTGAAAAAAATTTGAAAATGGGTTGTGTTATTCTTGAGTAATGATCCCACTTCCGGTTGACCCGGAAGGAAAGGTTAACATGGGGTCATGGTAACCCTAGTTTAATATTCAATGCTTAAAGGGTATATAACTGAAACAAATTGAAAATTGGCTAAGTAATTATTGAGATATAGGCCCACTTCCGGTTGACCCGGAAGTAAAGGTCAACATGGGGTCAGGGTTACCCAAGTTCAATCTTTAATGCTCAAATGATCTATAACTGAAAAGAAATTGAAAATCGGTTGTGTAGTTCTTGAGATATGGTCCCACTTCCGGTTGACCCCTAGTAAAGGTCAACATTGGGTCACGATTTCCCAAAACTAATCTCCAATGCCAAGGAGTCTATAACTGAAAAACGTTTTTAAATCGGTTGTGTAGTTCTTGAGATATGGTCTCACTTCCGGTTGACCCGGAAGTAAAGGTCAACATGGGGTCATGGTTACCCAAGGCTTATCTTTGGTGCCCAAGGAGTCTATAACTGAAAAAAGTTTGAAAATCGGTTGTGTAGTTCTTGAGATATGGCCCACTTCTGGTTGACCCCTAAGTAAAGGTCAACATTGGGTCACGGTTTCCCAAAGCTAATCTCCAATGCCCAAGGAGTCTATAACTAAAAAATGTTTGAAAATCGGTTGTGTAGTTCTTGAGATATGGTCCCACTTCCGGTTGACCCCTAAATAAAGGTCAACATTGGGTCACGTTTTCCCAAAGCTAATCTCCAATGCCCAAGGAGTCTATAACTGATAAAAGTTTGAAAATCGGCTGTGTACTTCTTGAGATATGGTGCTGCAAAGATTAACTAGTTAAATATTCAAATGTAGCGCCCGGGACAAAATCGTCGAGCGCCCTGGGCAACAGAATCACGACGTACATGTACACATGCACAAGCCACCATAGTGTGCAGCGACTGGTACCCAGAAGTCGGCTATTTCGTTACGGCATTTCGCGTGCATTTTTCTCTGTGTCGCAGGGCATCCTGACTACATTTTTAGTCGATGAACGGAACCTTGTCTCCAAGCCATTGGTGTCCGATTTGTCACTGAATCGTTAATTATCGTGGACATTGTTCTACTTTGATTAGTTTTAATGACCAGGAACATTTCTTATTAAAAGCAATTAACTTTTCAAAACAGTTTATGTAATTTAGGAAACTAATTCGTAATTTTAATTGAAAATATCGTGTTTTTGACTGTCAAAACATTTGCCCTTTCAGCGCCAAGTGTTTTGTACATAGAACAAAAACGCGCCAACAAATGACGTCATTGATGACGTTTTATGAATTGTTTGCCACGCTGCAGAGCTACATAATAAGACGAGTCTATATTTGAAAACAGTTTGAGGATCAGACATATACTTCTTGAGATATGGTTGGAACAAGATTGCCTAATTAAATATTCATGTCATCATAACTCAGCTAATTAATGAAGAACTTGAACAATTTTACTCTTAGCATAATTTCATGTTCTAAGCTTCAATTTGATGTAAGATCTGAATCTCCCATATTTATTATTTTAAAGCTTAGGTTCGTACAAAATCGTGTACAAAAGCTATGGCAATTTTGACAGAAACAAAGAATAACTAGACACTAAGTGTTTGTGAACAAACACAAAGCTGTTCCGTTTTGTTGTGCTTTGATTAATTGATCCAGACATTTAAAGTGAGCCTAAGTTCAAGATTGAACGATATGGTTCCATTTCCGGTTGACCCGGAATTAAAGGTCAACATGGGGTTACGGTAACCCAAGGCTTATCTTCATTGCTCAAAGGGTTTATAACTGAAAACAAAGAAAATCGGCTCTGTAGTTCTTGAGATATGGTCCCACTTCCGGTTGACCTAGAAGTAAGATCAACATTGGGTCACGATAGAACAAGGCTAATCTTCAATGCTCAAAGACTCTATCACTGAAAAAAAATTGAAAATGGGTTGTGTAATTCTTGAGTAATGATCCCACTTCCGGTTGACCTGGAAGGAAAGGTTAACATGGGGTCATGGTAACACTAGTTTAATATTCAATGCTTAAAGGGTATATAACTGAAAGAAATTGAAAATTGGCTACAAGTAATTATTGAGATATAGGCCCACTTCCAGTTGACCCGGAAGTAAAGGTCAACATGGGGTAAGGGTTACCCAAGTTCAATCTTTAATGCTCAAAGGATCTATAACTGAAAAGAAATTGAAAATCGGTTGTGTAGTTCTTGAGATATGGTCCCACTTCCGGTTGACCCCTAGTAAAGGTCAACATTGGGTCACGATTTCCCAAAACTAATCTCCAATGCCAAGGAGTCTATAACTGAAAAAAGTTTGAAAATCGGTTGTGTAGTTCTTGAGATATGGTCTCACTTCCGGTTGACCCGGAAGTAAAGGTCAACATGGGGTCATGGTTACCCAAGGCTGATCTTTGGTGCCCAAGGAGTCTATAACTGAAAAAAGTTTGAAAATCGGTTGTGTAGTTCTTGAGATATGGTCCCACTTCTGGTTGACCCCTAAGTAAAGGTCAACATTGGGTCACGATTTCCCAAAGCTAATCTCCAATGCCCAAGGAGTCTATAACTGAAAAATGTTTGAAAATCGGTTGTGTAGTTCTTGAGATATGGTCCCACTTCCGGTTGACCCCTAAATAAAGGTCAACATTGGGTCACGTTTTCCCAAAAGCTATTCTCCAATGCCCAAGGAGTCTATAACTGATAAAAGTTTGAAAATCGGCTGTGTACTTCTTGAGATATGGTGCTGCAAAGATTAACTAGTTAAATATTCAAATGTAGCGCCCGGGACAAAATCGTCGAGCGCCCTGGGCAACGGAATCACGACGTACATGTACACATGCACAAGCCACCGTTTCAATACGCTATAGATCGATATTTTTGTATAATCTATAGTGTGCAGCGACTGGTACCCAGAAGTCGGCTATTTCGTTACGGCATTTCGCGTGCATTTTTCTCTGTGTCGCAGGGCATCCTGACTACATTTTTAGTCGATGAACGGAACCTTGTCTCCAAGCCATTGGTGTCCGAATTGTCACTGAATCGTTAATTATCGTGGAAATTGTTCTACTTTGATTAGTTTTAATGACCAGGAACATCTCTTATTAAAAGCAATTAACTTTTCAAAACAGTTTATGTAATTTAGGAAACTATTTCGTAATTTTAATTGAAAATATCGTGTTTTTGACTGTCAAAACATTTGCCCTTTCAGCGCCAAGTGTTTTGTACACAGAACAAAAACGCGCCAACAAATGACGTCATTGATGACGTATTATGAATTTTTTGCCACGCTACAGAGCTACATAATAAGACGAGTCTATATTTGAAAACAGTTTGAGGATCAGACATATACTTCTTGAGATATGGTGGGAACAAGATTGCCTAATTAAATATTCATGTCATTATAACTCAGCTAATTAATGAAGAACTTGAACAATTTTACTCTTAGCATAATTTCATGTTCTAAGCTTCAATTTGATGTATGATCTGAATCTCCCATATTTATTATTTTAGAGCTTAGGTTCGTACAAAAACGTGTACAAAAGCTATGGCAATTTTGACAGAAACAAAGAATAATAATAATAATAATAATAATAATAATAATAAAAATAATAATCCCAAGAAAAACAAAACCTGTTCCGACTGCTAAGTCGGAACAGCTAACTAGACACTAAGTGTTTGTGAACAAACACAAAGCTGTTCCGTTTTGTTGGGCTTTGATTAATTGATCCAGACATTTAAAGTGAGCCTAAGTTCAAGATTGAACGATATGGTTCCATTTCCGGTTGACCCGGAATTAAAGGTCAACATGGGGTCAGGGTTACCCAAGTTCAATCTTTAATGCTCAAAGGATCTATAACTGAAAAGAAATTGAAAATCGGTTTTGTAGTTCTTGAGATATGGTCCCACTTCCGGTTGACCCCTAGTAAAGGTCAACATGGGGTCATGGTTACCTAAGGCTGATCTTTGGTGCCCAAGGAGTCTATAACTGAAAAAAAGTTTGAAAATCGGTTGTGTAGTTCTTGAGATATGGTCTCATTTCCGGTTGACCCGGAAGTAAAGGTCAACATGGGGTCATGGTTACCCAAGGCTGGTCTTTGGTGCCCAAGGAGTCTATAACTGAAAAAAGTTTGAAAATCGGTTGTGTAGTTCTTGAGATATGGTCCCACTTCTGGTTGACCCCTAAGTAAAGGTCAACATTGGGTCACGGTTTCCCAAAGCTAATCTCTAATGCCCAAGGAGTCTATAACTGAAAAATGTTTGAAAATCGGTTGTGTAGTTCTTGAGATATGGTCCCACTTCCGGTTGACCCCTAAATAAAGGTCAACATTGGGTCACGTTTTCCCAAAGCTAATCTCCAATGCCCAAGGAGTCTATAACTGATAAAAGTTTGAAAATCGGCTGTGTACTTCTTGAGATATGGTGCTGCAAAGATTAACTAGTTAAATATTCAAATGTAGCGCCCGGGACAAAATCGTCGAGCGCCCTGGGCAACAGAATCACGACGTACATGTACACATGCACAAGCCACCGTTTCAATACGCTATAGATCGATATTTTTGTATAAATAGTGTGCAGCGACTGGTACCCAGAAGTCGGCTATTTCGTTACGGCATTTCGCGTGCATTTTTCTCTGTGTCGCAGGGCATCCTGACTACATTTTTAGTCGATGAACGGAACCTTGTCTCCAAGCCATTGGTGTCCGATTTGTCACTGAATCGTTAATTATCGTGGAAATTGTTCTACTTTGATTAGTTTTAATGACCAGGAACATCTCTTATTAAAAGCAATTAACTTTTCAAAACAGTTTATGTAATTTAGGAAACTAATTCGTAATTTTAATTGAAAATATCGTGTTTTTGACTGTCAAAACATTTGCCCTTTCAGCGCCAAGTGTTTTGTACACAGAGCAAAAACGCGCCAATAAATGACGTCATTGATGACGTTTTATGAATTTTTTGCCACGCTACAGAGCTACATAATAAGACGAGTCTATATTTGAAAACAGTTTGAGGATCAGACATATACTTCTTGAGATATGGTGGGAACAAGATTGCCTAATTAAATATTCATGTCATTATAACTCGGCTAATTAATGAAGAACTTGAACAATTTTACTCTTAGCATAATTTCATGTTCTAAGCTTCAATTTGATGTAAGATCTGAATCTCCCATATCTATTATTTTAGAGCTTAGGTTCGTACAAAATCGTGTACAAAAGCTATGGCAATTTTGACAGAAACAAAGAATAACTAGACATTAGGTGTTTGTGAACAAACACAAAGCTGTTCCGTTTTGTTTTGCTTTGATTAAACGATCCAGACATTTAAAATGAGCCTAAGTTCAAGATTGAACGATATGGTCCCACTTCCGGTTGACTCAGAAGTAAAGGTCAACATGGGGTCACGGTAACCCAAGGCTTATCTTCAATGCTCAAAAGGTTTATAACTGAAAAGAAATTGAACATGGGTTGTGTAGTTCTTGAGATATGGTCCCACTTTCGGTTGACTCGGAAGTAAAGGTTAACATGGGGTCACGGT
The DNA here is from genome assembly GCA_023634235.1 of Pisaster brevispinus. Taxonomy (NCBI): domain Eukaryota; kingdom Metazoa; phylum Echinodermata; class Asteroidea; order Forcipulatida; family Asteriidae; genus Pisaster; species Pisaster brevispinus. The sequence goes on along the minus strand of JAMKCF010000015.1, from coordinate 11,318,649 downwards.
ATCCTAAGTTCAGTCTTCAATGCTTGAAGGGTCTATAACTGAAAAGAACATGTACATGGGTTGTGTAGTTCTTGAGATGTTGCACTGCAGAGGCAATGTTTTTTATCACAAGCGCAGTTGTGTTAACGTTTTTTTTTACTCTAAATTTTGTTATCGAGGAACAGGTCTCACAAGCTAGCATGTATACCAATCCTGTGACGGTTACACGGTTAACCAGCCGATTAACCGGTTAAACGTTTACATTTTTACGGTTCGGATAAGCATGAAACAGTTCAATCGAAAATTGCTAAACATTGACTATGAATTTGCTTATTCAAAATCAAATCGCTTATTCGGAATCAATTCGCTTATTCAAACTCAAATCACTTATTATGAATCAATTCGCTTATTCTGAATAAATTCGCTTATTTAGAATCAAAACGCTTTTTCACAATCAATTTGCTTACTCGGAATAATTTCGCTCATTCAAAATCAATTTGCTTATTCAGAATCATTGCTGATTCATAACCATTTTGCCTATTCATAACCATTTCACCAAGTCGTAAGCATTATGCTTGTTGATAAAGATTGTGAAGTTTCTTTAAATACACTTAACACTACATCATTCAATGATTCATCACAAGACGCATGAATGATAGTACCATTTCGATGTTCATTCATAAAATGTGTATGCCGTGTAAACTTCCAAATCTCAGGCAGGTGTATTCATCCGTGCACTGTTGCTTTTACGGAATGGCTTATTCGGAATCAATTCGCTTATTCAAAATCAATTCGCTTATTGGTATCAATTCGCTTATTCGAAATCAATTCGCTTATTCAAATTAAAACGCTTATTCAGAATCAATTCGCTTACTCGGATTAATTTCGCTCATTCTAAATCAATTTGCTTATTCAGAATCAATTCGCATATTCAGAATTAAAACGCTTATTCAGAATCAATTTGCTTACTCGGAATAAATTCGCTCATTTGAAATCAGTTTGCTTATTTAAAATCTAATGGCTTATTCGGTATCAATTCGCTTATTTGGAATCAATTCGCTTATTCAAAATCGAATGAATGATAGTACCATTTCGGTACTTATGAATGATAGTACCATTTCGATGTTCATTCATAAAACGTTTATGCCGTGTAAACTTCCAAATCTCAGGCAGGTGTATTCATCCGTGCACGGTCGTTTTTTGTAAATTTTATGCACAGGCTTTATTTAAAGCTAAATGCTGTTGTATTAAAATCGTAATTGTAAAACTTTGTGTGCCCTTTATTACCGATCGAGTATGTTATTTTCGTATGGCATGAATAGTAAAAAAATTATGGGACATGAGTTATTGTTAATTTTGGCTTTTGACCCCAAATCCAACACTGACCCTATAGCCATGGAAAAGGTAATTTCACGTTTTTATACATTATTTCCCCACTCAGCTCTAATTCTAATTCAGCTCTAATTGCCCTATTGCATCCCAACCAAGTGTTTTGTCTGCTAGACGGTGATTTCCCAAAGTAATGCGTTCGCACAAGAACCTTAAAAACGTGGTTTCAGGCGAATGGGTAGCCTTGTTTCCTTCACGATTGAGCTTCAAGTAATGCGTTTGCATAAGAAACCTAAAAGATCGTTTTCCGGTGAACGGGACCCAAGCGCGGACAAGTCTGCTACGCGGGCAACATCGTCCCACACACGGCGTTCTATTTGTCTACGTTCACGCTGCTGATACCTGAGTAACGATAAGATCTGAGCGGACACACGACGCTCTGCGCTGAGAGCAAGACAACTCGATTCTTGTGAATGAAAGTAGACTTGCGTTAGTCGGCGCAGGAATGACTCTTTATAATACACTCTACATACAAACAACGCAAAAAGACGGGTCACAAATGGGTAGGACTTGATCAAGTTTTTAAAAAAGCAAGCAAGAGCGCCGTTTAACTGGTATAGCGCCCTCATTTGTTAAAAAAAATTAGAGCTTGACTCCTTTTTTATTTATAAACTTACAGATTATAGGCAAAGTACCCGTGGCGTTAAATTTGCCTGAGAATTTTGGTGTTTTTTTTTACTGACAATGTTTTGGTTAGTTTTGATGCTTTTAAACTGAAGTTCAATCAAATCTTTCTTGTTTTAAGAAACATTTGTGTAATCTAGGACGTTAAATTTGAGCTTAATTGAAAAAATATGTTTCTAGAAGTCGGATTTGATTCCACTATCTCCATGTGTTTTGTGCACGGGCGAAAATGCGCAATAAATGACGTCATTATGACGTCGTTCGTTGTTTTAGGCCGGAAAGCACATCTACAGTATCTCATAAGTCTAAAACTAAAAAAAGTTTGACGATCGGCGGTATACTTTTTGAGATATGGTGCTTACAAGGCTGGCTAATTAAATATTCACCTCGCTGTAAGTGGCTAATTAATTAAGAATTTTAACAATTATTACAATAAATGTTAAGTTTATGTACTAAGCTTCAATTTGGTATAGGACCTAACTCCTTCATATTTAAACATTAGGAGATTGGGTGTATACATAAAACGTGTACAAATGCTATGGGATTTTAGGTGGAAACAAAGAATAATAATAATAATAATAACTAGACACTAAGTGTTTGTGAACAAACACAAAGCTGTTCCGTTTTGTTGTGCTTTGATTAATTGATCCAGACATTTAAAGTGAGCCTAAGTTCAAGATTGAACGATATGGTTCCATTTCCGGTTGACCTGGAATTAAAGGTCAACATGGGGTTACGGTAACCCAAGGCTTATCTTCATTGCTCAAAGGGTTTATAACTGAAAACAAAAAAAATCGGCTCTGTAGTTCTTGAGATATGGTCCCACTTCCGGTTGACCTAGAAGTAAGATCAACATTGGGTCACGGTAGAACAAGGCTAATCTTCAATGCTCAAAGACTCTATCACTGAAAAAAATTTGAAAATGGGTTGTGTAATTCTTGAGTAATGATCCCACTTCCGGTTGACCCGGAAGGAAAGGTTAACATGGGGTCATGGTAACCCTAGTTTAATATTCAATGCTTAAAGGGTATAAAACTGAAAGAAATTGAAAATTGGCTAAGTAATTATTGAGATATAGGCCCACTTCCAGTCGACCCGGAAGTAAAGGTCAACATGGGGTCAGGGTTACCCAAGTTCAATCTTTAATGCTCAAAGGATCTATAACTGAAAAGAAATTGAAAATCGGTTGTGTAGTTCTTGAGATATGGTCCCACTTCCGGTTGACCCCTAGTAAAGGTCAACATTGGGTCACGATTTCCCAAAACTAATCTCCAATGCCAAGGAGTCTATAACTGAAAAAAGTTTGAAAATCGGTTGTGTAGTTCTTGAGATATGGTCTCACTTCCGGTTGACCCGGAAGTAAAGGTCAACATGGGGTCATGGTTACCCAAGGCTGATCTTTGGTGCCCAAGGAGTCTATAACTGAAAAAAGTTTGAAAATCGGTTGTGTAGTTCTTAAGATATGGTCCCACTTCCGGTTGACCCCTAAGTAAAGGTCAACATTGGGTCACGATTTCCCAAAGCTAATCTCCAATGCCCAAGGAGTCTATAACTGAAAAATTTTGGAAAATCGGTTGTGTAGTTCTTGAGATATGGTCCCACTTCCGGTTGACCCCTAAATAAAGGTCAACATTGGGTCACGTTTTCCCAAAGCTAATCTCCAATGCCCAAGGAGTCTATAACTGATAAAAGTTTGAAAATCGGCTGTGTACTTCTTGAGATATGGTGCTGCAAAGATTAACTAGTTAAATATTCAAATGTGGCGCCCGGGACAAAATCGTCGAGCGCCCTGGGCAACAGAATCACGACGTACATGTACACATGCACAAGCCACCGTTTCAATACGCTATAGATCGATATTTTTGTATATATAGTGTGCAGCGACTGGTACCCAGAAGTCGGCTATTTCGTTACGGCATTTCGCGTGCATTTTTCTCTGTGTCGCAGGGCATCCTGACTACATTTTTAGTCGATGAACGGAACCTTGTCTCCAAGCCATTGGTGTCCGATTTGTCACTGAATCGTTAATTATCGTGGAAATTGTTCTACTTTGATAAGTTTTAATAACCAGGAACATCTCTTATTAAAAGCAATTAACTTTTCAAAACAGTTTATGTAATTTAGGAAACTAATTCGTAATTTTAATTGAAAATATCGTGTTTTTGACTGTCAAAACATTTGGCCTTTCAGCGCCAAGTGTTTTGTACACAGAACAAAAACGCGCCAACAAATGACGTCATTGATGACGTTTTATGAATTTTTTGCCACGCTACAGAGCTACATAATAAGACGAGTCTATATTTGAAAACAGTTTGAGGATCAGACATATACTTCTTGAGATATGGTGGGAACAAGATTGCCTAATTAAATATTCATGTCATTATAACTCAGCTAATTAATGAAGAACTTGAACAATAATACTCTTAGCATAATTTCATGTACTAAGCTTCAGTTTGATATAAGAATTAAGTCTCCCATTTTTATTATTTTAGAGTTTAGGTTCGTACAAAATCGTGTTCAAATGCTATGGCGATTTTGACAGAAACAAAGAATAATAATAATAAAAATAATAATCCCAAGAAAAACAAAACCTGTTCCGACTGCTAAGTCGGAACAGCTAATAATAACTAGACACTAAGTGTTTGTGAACAAACACAAAGCTGTTCCGTTTTGTTGTGCTTTGATTAATTGATCCAGACATTTAAAGTGAGCCTAAGTTCAAGATTGAACGATATGGTTCCATTTCCGGTTGACCCGGAATTAAAGGTCAACATGGGGTTACGGTAACCCAAGGCTTATCTTCATTGCTCAAAGGGTTTATAACTGAAAACAAAGAAAATCGGCTCTGTAGTTCTTGAGATATGGTCCCACTTCCGGTTGACCTAGAAGTAAGATCAACATTGGGTCACGGTAGAACAAGGCTAATCTTCAATGCTCAAAGACTCTATCACTGAAAAAAAAATTGAAAATGGGTTGTGTAATTCTTGAGTAATGATCCCACTTCCGGTTGACCCGGAAGGAAAGGTTAACATGGGGTCATGGTAACCCTAGTTTAATATTCAATGCTTAAAGGGTATAAAACTGAAAGAAATTGAAAATTGGCTAAGTAATTATTGAGATATAGGCCCACTTCCAGTTGACCCGGAAGTAAAGGTCAACATGGGGTCAGGGTTACCCAAGTTCAATCTTTAATGCTCAAAGGATCTATAACTGAAAAGAAATTGAAAATCGGTTGTGTAGTTCTTGAGATATGGTCCCACTTCCGGTTGACCCCTAGTAAAGGTCAACATTGGGTCACGATTTCCCAAAACTAATCTCCAATGCCAAGGAGTCTATAACTGAAAAAAGTTTGAAAATCGGTTGTGTAGTTCTTGAGATATCGTCTCACTTCCGGTTGACCCGGAAGTAAAGGTCAACATGGGGTCATGGTTACCCAAGGCTGATCTTTGGTGCCCAAGGAGTCTATAACTGAAAAAAGTTTGAAAATCGGTTGTGTAGTTCTTAAGATATGGTCCCACTTCCGGTTGACCCCTAAGTAAAGGTCAACATTGGGTCACGATTTCCCAAAGCTAATCTCCAATGCCCAAGGAGTCTATAACTGAAAAATGTTTGAAAATCGGTTGTGTAGTTCTTGAGATATGGTCCCACTTCCGGTTGACCCCTAAATAAAGGTCAACATTGGGTCACGTTTTCCCAAAGCTAATCTCCAATGCCCAAGGAGTCTATAACTGATAAAAGTTTGGAAATCGGCTGTGTACTTCTTGAGATATGGTGCTGCAAAGATTAACTAGTTAAATATTCAAATGTAGCGCCCGGGACAAAATCGTCGAGCGCCCTGGGCAACAGAATCACGACGTACATGTACACATGCACAAGCCACCGTTTCAATACGCTATAGATCGATATTTTTGTATAAATAGTGTGCAGCGATGAACGGAACCTTGTCTCCAAGCCATTGGTGTCCGATTTGTCACTGAATCGTTAATTATCGTGGAAATTGTTCTACTTTGATAAGTTTTAATGACCAGGAACATCTCTTATTAAAAGCAATTAACTTTTCAAAACAGTTTATGTAATTTAGGAAACTAATTCGTAATTTTAATTGAAAATATCGTGTTTTTGACTGTCAAAACATTTGCCCTTTCAGCGCCAAGTGTTTTGTACACAGAACAAAAACGCGCCAACAAATGACGTCATTGATGACGTTTTATGAATTTTTTGCCACGCTACAGAGCTACATAATAAGACGAGTCTATATTTGAAAACAGTTTGAGGATCAGACATATACTTCTTGAGATATGGTGGGAACAAGATTGCCTAATTAAATATTCATGTCATTATAACTCAGCTAATTAATGAAGAACTTGAACAATATTACTCTTAGCATAATTTCATGTACTAAGCTTTAGTTTGATATAAGAATTAAGTCTCCCATTTTTATTATTTTAGAGTTTAGGTTCGTACAAAATCGTGTTCAAATGCTATGGCGATTTTGACAGAAACAAAGAATAATAATAATAAAAATAATAATCCCAAGAAAAACAAAACCTGTTCCGACTGCTAAGTCGGAACAGCTAATAATAATAATAATAATAAAAATAATAATCCCAAGAAAAACAAAACCTGTTCCGACTGCTAGGTCGGAACAGCTTATAATAATAAAAATAATAATCCCAAGAAAAACAAAACCTGTTCCGACTGCTAAGTCGGAACAGCTAATAATAATAATAATAATAAAAATAATAATCCCAAGAAAAACAAAACCTGTTCCGACTGCTAAGTCGGAACAGCTAATAAGAAAAATAATAATTCTAACAAAAACAAAACCTGTTCCGACTGCTAAGTCGGAACAGCTAATAATAATCAACGGGGAGGTTTGAGCCATAGCTGAACATGTTCACAGAGTTAATGTACATCTAAGAGAGTCACTTGGGAACTTTTTCGAGTTGTTTTTTACTTGACATGAAATGACCAAACCACGTACCTTTTTATATTTGTTGAGAAAGATGGTCTGATTTTGTATTGTGTTTATTTCAAATTCTAAGCGAATGACTACATGCCAAGTCAGACATTTTGTGGTTTGGTTTAGACAGGTAAGAAATTGCTAGAAAATGCATCTTTAATCATGAAACCTATTGAACCACTGATCTGATGGGATGTGCAAAGTAGTCACACCACAAAGAATGGGCTGCAACAACATGCAGCTGCAAGGTGGCATACATGTACTGCACAAGAGGAAAACTCTCATCGGTCTCAAGAAAGGGACGTGCCTCATGACACGTTTGTGTGTTTTTCAGTCAAGTTTAGGAGGGGTAACCGTGGACACTGACCTAACCTGCCAAAAAGATCTGACAGAGGAAGTATCAACGGCACAGCAGCACAGGGCAATGGGGATATCGGAATCTTCAAAGACCAGCACTTTACCAAGTCGTGTAAGTTATTATAATTTTTAGAGTAGTTTTACATTATACCAAAAGCAGCCCAGATCTGTAAGACGACATCCCCTGGTTTGGGTCTATGGTTAAAAATACTACATTTTGGTGAATAAATCTATAAATCCTACCTTAAGTTTCTGAATTCATACAGATATAAACTGTGCAAAAAAACAATAGTGTAGAGACACGGGAAGGAGGCCGGTCCTGTATTTAAAAAGGACGAGGATTCACCAGAATACAATAACAGCAACAAATTCCATAAGAGGACGTGTAAAATATAAAATAATCTCCAGTACTGATTTTAAACCTCCAATGCTATAGCACTAGCACACAATACACAATCAATATAGCACAGCACAGTCAGTCACTTGTGTAAAGGGCAAAAGGTCAACCATGAGGCTGGCTACATACAACATACAAGTTTACAAGTTTACAGTACAGTATCCGATCAGCCCTAAAATAATGACAACAATTCTCTCATAAAAGGATGATCAAATACCACGTTATACTTACATATAGCTCTATAATTCTACCCCTCCCCAGATAAATGGTTTTTGGAGCATGGCCAGAGCCTTGCTCCCTACAAAAATAGAGAGAAGTACCACTCAAATAAAATGTGCTCTCTCTTGCTCATAGCTAAATTGGAAAAGAAAGTGAGTATACAGGTCGCGACCCCAAAGTTAACTTTTAACAGTAAATATGTAAATCACAAAAGTTGGAGTATTGATGTGAACACTGAGGGCGCACTTGGGTTCCCTACAGGTTCCCTACTTTATGACCACGCGACCCGAGTGGTCCAAAAACAATATTAACTTTTAATTAAACATATTGAGGTGCATCACATGGATCATTGTCAGGTAGTCACAACACACAGTGTGTTGTGATACAATCTAACCTCAAATAAAACCAAATACAAGTGCGACCTTGAAAGAATTTATGAAAATGACATTTATATGATTTACAGTGATGTACACATTTAAACCATTGTGCATCTAAACACAATCTCACAAAACGATGCACCAGAACCATACTACTACACACTTAACATAAATACAGAATCACTTACACATTAGAAAAAAACACTGTATAATAGTCCTACTGTATAACCCACAGAATGTTCTCTAGGACCAGGTTTTCTAAATACAAACTGACCCACACTATGCATGGATAAAACATCCTCATTGAAAAGCTTATTCCAAGTCAGCTCCAAATACCAGTAAAGTAAACAGTACATCCCATTACAAAACCTGTACAGACAATTTCACATGTAAACACAAAGTTCAATCAGCAAATACCTGAACCCAATCTCAAATTACCAAAGTTGTTACAATGTAGGCCTAATACATTGAGGTCAACCAGAGTTGAACCAGACTTGATACACTCACATGACACGGGAATCGCTTGTCTCTATTTATGATAGAGCAACCATGACAATACACATCCAACAAATGGTCAATTAAAAATCATGTTAAAACTCTGAATAATTTACACAGCACTCGGTGTAAAATCATTCTAAAATCGCAAAACTTTGTCATGAAATCTGTTAAAAGATTGTGTTCTTCTCAGACTTAAGAGATTGACGCCTAAGTAGGGACACACAAGATTGGAACAACTATTATGGAGAAGCCATATTTAATCAACTCCGAGAACAGCGCCCTCTGTAGGCGGGTATAAACACAGATATTGTTACACCCTTCCCTTTTTAAGTTTGAGTGGAAAGTGGTAAATTTCTTTAACAATGAGAAATGCTTCAATTGAAAAGTAAAATTAACTTTGAAATAAATAAATGTTCGTGAAGAAAATTCAAATAAAATCACTGGCTGGAAATGGAACGATTTTAGTTAAGTTTGTTACTTTCTGTCATTCTCCACTGTTTGTTTTTGTTTTGTTTTGTTTTTTACAAAACGGAAAATATGTGTGCATGTTTTCACACAGTTGGAAAGAAACACAATTTCAAAACTAAAACAAAATGTATGTGCTTATTTCTCACACAGAATTTTTGATTTTGTGCAAAACTAATTTTTTCTCCTTTTTTTTTTTTTCAGGGACCAAAATTTCTCCAACATTTCTTAGGAGATATTTTTTTGTTTATAGTTTGTCTCTTAGTGTTTCACATAGTCCTTAAACTTCAGTGGTTCACGGCGATTGCGAATAGATCGTCTGGGTTGTGGGACTGATTGTTTATTAGACATCAGAGGAGGAGCTTGTTTCACTTCATCAGCAGTTCCATGTTGGGGTGGAATAGTGTTCAAAGTGGGCTTAATAGTTTTGTTCAGGAAAGTCTCTTGTGTAGTAATGGTGGGTTGACATCAGACAGGTTATTTTCCAAAGTGTCAGGTGGAGGCTCTTTGGTTTTCCGTAGGTGTTCACGGTTACGTCGGTAGAGCTTGCCATAGCGCTGGATTTCATAAGATCGTTCATCTAATCTGCGTAGGACTTGAGCTTTTTTCCAACGATCTTCACTGGGTCGGAAAGGTTTCATCCGCACAGTGTCTCCCTGTTTGAGTGTAGGAATATCTTTAGTTGAAGCGTTGTAATATTTGGCTTGTCTTTGTTGATTCAACTGTAGTTGCTTCATCTCATGCTTGCTCTAAAATCCTTCGAGTTGAAGAAGACATTGAGATGTTGGTATGATTGTCTTTGTTCTCCGTCCCAGAAATCTCTGTACTGGACTGGTATCAACTCCTTGGGTTGGTATGTTGCGTATGTTCAGTAGAGCCAAATCTTCATCTTCACCAGTAGCAAGGTATTTCTTCAGCATTTTCTTGGCTGATTTGACTGCAGATTCAGCCTTTCCATTTGCCTTACTGTTGTATGGGGAGATGGTGTTGTGTTTGATTCCCCATTGACGAATGAAGTCATCAAAATCACGTGAAGAGAATGGCGGTCCATTGTCACTGATTATAACATCAGGTATTCCATATCTGCCAAAGTGGTGTTTCAGTTTATTGATAACACTCTGGGCAGTGGTTTTGTGTAATCGGTCGACCTCCCAAAAATTGGATTTGTAGCAGACGGTGATGAGGTACTCTTTCCCATTGAAATGAAATAGATCTATGCCAAGTTTTTCCCATGGTCTTTCGGGTATGCCATGGGACATCAATGGTAGTGGTGCCTGTGCCACATCATTTTCTCGGCATGTTTCACACTGTTCGATCCACTGTTTTATTTCATCGTTCATACCTGGCCAGAAAACGTACTCTCGAGCTCGTCTTAGCGTTCCCTCCACACCAATATGGCCAATGTGCAAGTCTCGTTTGATGTTTTGCCTCATCATTTTCGGGATCACCAGTCGTTCTCCTCGGAACACAATGCCATCTTGCACACTGAGTTCATCTCGAACACTGTAGTATGGTGTGACTGGAGTGGGAAGCAGATTTTTATGTTCTGGCCAACCTTCTTGAATGCTACGTTTCAAGAGTTGTAGAGTTTCATCTTCGTTGGTCATTTTCTTGATCTCGTGAATCCTCGTCTCTGGTATTGTTAGGTGTTCTGGCCAACCTTCTTGAATGCTACGTTTCAAGAGTTGTAGAGTTTCATCTTCGTTGGTCATTTTCTTGATCTCGTGAATCCTCGTCTCTGGTATTGTTAGGTGCTGCAGGGCATTCACTTTTTCAAACTCATGTTGCCCTGGCTCATATGGTAGAAATGATCTGCTGAGAGGATCAGCGATTAGATTGAGTTTGCCCTGGAGGTATTTCACATCAGTATCATATGCCATTGCTCGTAGCAGCATTCCTTGCAGCCTTTTGGGTGCTTTGTCGAGTGCCTTTTTGACTATGCACTCAAGTGGTTTGTGGTCTGAGTATACAGTCACATGACGGCCATAAGTGTATTGGTGCCATTTTTCTAGAGCGAAGACCACAGCTAGCATCTCTTTTTCAATTACTGCATACCTCGTTTCTGTATCACTCAGGGCACGACTGGCATAAGCGAGTGGTTTGCCATCTTGGAGCATAGCTGCTCCAATTCCTCTGTCGCTGGCATCTGTATGGATGACGAGATCTTTGTTAGCGTCAAAGTATGACAGGACTGGAGCTTTTGTGATGAGTTGTTTGAGTTCATCAAAGGCTTTGTCATGGCAGGCATCCCATGACCATTGCACATCTTTTCGAGTTAGTGCATTCAGTGGCTCCATCACTTTTGAGAGATTGGGGAGAAACTTTGATAAGTAGTTTACCATACCTCTCAGTCTGTAAACATCATCTTTTGTAGTCGGAGTGTTCATCTTCAGCACAGCCTCTATCTTTGATGGATCAGCTTTGAGTCCATCTTTTGAGATGATGTGCCCAAGGAAAGTTAGTTCAGTGGGGGCAAAGAAGGACTTATCCTTATTTAGCACAATGCCTTTTTCCTTGCATCTTTGCAGCAGCGTAGGAACACGATGATTGTGCTCTTCATCATCCTTGCCCCATATGATGATGTCATCTGCCACACAGCTTACTCCTTCGAGACCATCTAGTGCTTGGTGTAGTCTCTTCTGGAATATCTCACTGCTCACCTTGAGACCAAATGGTAAACGATTCCATCGGTATCTGCCCCAGGGTGTAGCAAAAGTAGTCAGTTCACTGGATTCATCATCTAGAGCGCAGTGTAAGTATCCATCCTTGAGATCACAGGAGGAGAAGTGAGTTGCTTGGGCTAGCTCTGGTAGTATGTTGTTGAGAACAGGGAGTGAGTAATGTTCTCTTTTCAGTGCCTTGTTGAGTGAACCTGGGTCAATACAGATTCTGACACCTCCAGATTTTTTCTCTGTAATGGACATTTGGCTGACCCAGTCAGTCGGTTTGTCAATTACACTGATCACATCTTGCTCTACAAATTGGTTAAGTTTGGCCAGCACTGCAGGTTTAAGTGCTTCAGGAATAATTCTTGCAGGTCTGACCACAGGTTCTGCGTCTGGTGTCACGGTGAGGTGCACTTTCTTTCCAGGCAGTGTGCCCATACATGAGGAATTGAATACTGCAGGGTATTCTTTCACAAAGTCTGGCACATGAGGACTCACAGTGTGAACTACAGCAAACTTATCATAGTTGATGGTGATGAGACCCATCTTCTCTGCAGCTCTTCTGCCCATCAGTGGTGTGAGTGGTTCTTCAACAATCACAAACTGGACTTTGTATTTCTTCCGAGTCACAGGATTTCTAATCTTCACTGCACTTTTACCAAGAGCTGTCATGCGCGAGTTGTTCCACATCTTTAACTGGACTCGCTCTGGTTGAATTTCAGTGACGTATTTTGACGGTAGTAGATTCACAGTTGCGCCACTATCAACTTGGAATTTGATGGATTGACCTTTGACCTCCATCTCACAGTACACGGGTTTGCTGTCATCCTTCACAGTATTCACATCAGTTGTCACACAGCTAATGCTTTCAGTAGATGAAGATGAAGAGAGATAGTCATCTTCCACTGCATGGACACGACGTTGTTTGCACTCTTTTGATTTACGGAAATGGTTTTTAACGCCACATGTGTCACAGGTACGCCCCAAGGCAGGACATTTTAATTTTTTTTTCATAGGGTGGATTTTACAGCAAAATTTGCATCGCTTTGACATCTTTCCTTCTGCTTCACTTTTATGCGTAGTACTAGTATCCTTTGATTTAGAGAATTTCTGCTTTGAAGGCTTTTTTGTGGTTGTCCTCGTCGGTTTGACTTTGTGAACACTTTCATCATTTCGTATGGCCTTCATATGTGCTGTTGCATTTTCTACAGCTTTGCAGATTTCAACAGCCCTGTTCAATGTGAGATCATGAGTTGCCATCATTTTCTCTCTCATTTTGTCTTCAGAGACGCCCAGGAGAAGACGATCCATGAGCAGTTTATCTTTCATGCAGGCACAGAAACCACATGTCTTACTCATGTCACGGAGTATTGTGATGTACCTCTCTATTGTCTCTCCTGATTTTTGGTTACGGCTGTTGAACTTGAATCGTTCAAAGAATTCTTGTTGTTGGCCAAGATAGTGTGCATCAAATTTCTCAAAAATCTTTGAGCATATTTGGCTGTCAGCAGGAGCTTCAAATTTCATTCCATTGTAGATTCGAACTCCATCAGGACCAATGCTATGCAGTAGCAGAGCAGTCTGGTAAGCCTCAGATTGGGTAGCCAAGTTAGTGAGAACACAGTAGTTATCCCATATTTGTCTCCACATTTTCCATTCTTCTGCTGCATCTCTGGCATTTGCATTAAAATGAGCAGGCGGGTGGATATTTGGCTTTTTGTACTGATTAGTACTAGACCCATTTGCTTGAGTAGTAGAAGTTCCAGGCGTACTAACAACAATTTGTTCTTCATTATCCCCAGTGGTTGGCATTTTGATAAGTTACATTAGCTGTTGGTTACAGTTCAGTACAGGATCATGTATGCAAGAGTCCAATGCAATGCAATACAATATCGATCGTTATACTATGTCACACAGCAGACATGGCAGATATAGTTGTGTACTCACGGTCACGTGTCAATGAACAGTCAAAGAACACGGCAAGAAAATCACCAGTAGATGTAAATATCAAGTGAAGAGGTTCTTCAATTAGTCTGGAGATCATCCCACCGCTGCCACCATGTTAAAAGATTGTGTTCTTCTCAGACTTAAGAGATTGACGCCTTAGTAGGGACACACAAGATTGGAACAACTATTATGGAGAAGCCATATTTAATCAACTCCGAGAACAGCGCCCTCTGTAGGCGGGTATAAACACAGATATTGTTACAAAATCCAAATCACATTTTTCCTTGATCTCACTACAGACAAATGGTTTTGTTTCTAAACTACAATATACATCTCAAATGAACAATTGGATCTGAACAGGCAGGCAAAACAGTTTGGTTCCCTTCAAGTCTAAGGAAGATTACAATGGAGAATAAAATACAGCTGGCTGACAGTTCAGGTAATTGCTTAGAAAGCAAAAAGGCGAATATATTATCAATCACTAAAATATGTATGCATCCACAATTAAGGGAGCGAAGACCCATCACTATTAGTACATAGGGCATGACAACAACAATATGAGAAGAATTTAATACAACAAAAGCATTTCTTGAAAAGCGGTCCTACAAATGACAGTTAACATGGTGAAAATGTCAGACAAATAGATCTCACTACAAAAGGGTATACAAACATATCCCATAATTTGGTGAGAATAAACAGTTGGATCACACCAAACTATAAAACTCCTGACAAAAATATTTCACTTAGCAACTACACTAAAATTGGGAACCTATAATCCCCTCACGACATGTTCTAAGGCAACAAAGTTAGAAATGCAACTAGATATCATCGAATTCCCATATCACAAAGATTGTGAAAGATAAGTATACATCACAACTATCTCCATGAACCAAACTTTGAAAAGTCAGGATATAAACCTAAATAAAAGCATCTGCACAATCATAAAATTAATTTATTTATAGATCCAAAAGTCAATACACATTACATGCACATAAACTTCTACCAACTTTTCCATGGCATGTGCTAACAGTAGTTGTATTATAAAATACAACATGTAAATCTCCTCCATAATTTATGAAAGAAAGCAAGTTTCAAACTATCCAGACGTTGGTAAAATACAAAAAAAGGCAACTTGAAATTTATACAATGCAAAGGACTACATAATGATGGTGTGGAAAACATCCTGCCTCTTTTATGGAGAGCGACACCATAAGGTTAATCAGAGGCAGCTTGAGCTGACACTAAAAGTATGCAGGATTCCTCTGCTAATTTATACACGATTTAAGTTAAGGCATTTGGCCACTGGCCCCAGATAAAATATACTGTGGGCCTACCCATGGTCACCGCTACTGCCAAGACAGGATCACATAAATGAAAATAAATTACAATCCCTAAATACAAGGGAGACTTCCCTACTTTTTCTTTGGCTTTGCCATTTGGCAAACCAACTGAGTGGCTA
Source organism: Pisaster brevispinus (assembly GCA_023634235.1). NCBI lineage: Eukaryota > Metazoa > Echinodermata > Asteroidea > Forcipulatida > Asteriidae > Pisaster > Pisaster brevispinus. Next base: position 11,303,309 of record JAMKCF010000015.1, on the reverse strand, counting down.
CTAAAAACACGGAAACCGAGGCCCTCGGAAACTGCATGGTGGCTATCACAAAAAAACACTCACAGAAGGAGAAACAAAAACTCCTCCCGCCACCTCTACATTATAAAAAACAGCAGTTCCAACTGAAACTTGTTCACAAACTAGTGGCTCAGCCTCTTCAAAAATAGCATCTTCCACCTCAGCTGAATAAAAGTACTAATAGGGTCAGGTGATTGCAAATTATTAACTCTGTCTGCATTCAAACTTTCAAAAAGCTTACAAAGGGCAGTGGATCTGTTATTTAGTATAGTTTCAATGCTATCAACTACACGTTTGTTTATAATACCAACTGGACTTAGACTTTCATCGTCTTCACATACAAAAGCTGTGACGGAACGAACTAAAGTTTTAGCTAACTCACTATTTTACTTCAAAATAGAATCCGGCAAAGACATGGTTGGAATAACAATTACCAATGTACACTAAAATATATGACTTGTAACAATACAACATAAGGCCTAAATTATTGACCTACACAACTAGTCTGCACATAAACAGACAATATAAACACAAGTCCAAAATTGTCTAACCACTGTAGACCAAAAGTACAATTGCTAGTCAAAAATATCCAACTGACATACAGTCTTTCAAAGACTTAAAAGTCACAATAATATGCCAAGATAATTGAAATACACAGGAAGTCATAAACTGTACACCATTCACACAGGTGCAGAAAGAAAATGCGGTTAGCTAAAAACTTACAAAGTTACAATAATAATGTGTGCAATAATAAAACCATTTGACTTAAAACCACTTTATCCAAAGCACAGGCCTACAACTGGCTCTAAAATTATCTGTTTCTAAAAAGAACAAGTCTTTAAAAGATCCAAATGAGACACAACTGTCTTTAAAATGTAAAACAGATCTGCAAATTAGCTTGGATAAGATGTCAAATATTACATACAATTCTACTTGGATAGAATTTTACAATACAAATTGCACACATACAATGTAAACAAAAAATATAAATCCGTTGATGAAGTCCTTAGTTGATGCAGGGAAAGCAAAAAGCTAAATGATGAGCATCACATCCATAGATCACGACAATTTTACGCGAAAACGTTTACATCTATCCTCCTCAGGAGAAAAAAGTCCGGGTTTATATAATCCGCGGCAAGTAACACGTCGTCAAAAAGTTGAAAGGGCGTAGACAAATCCAAAATGGAAAAAAATGGAAAAAATTCGAAACTGGCGGAATGCTCAATCCTGTCTACGACGCCATTCTGTAGAGACACGGGAAGGAGGCCGGTCCTCTATTTAAAAAGGACGAGGATTCACCAGAATACAATAACAGCAACAAATTCCATAAGAGGACGTGTCAAATATAAAATAATCTCCTGTACTGATTTTAATCCTCCAATGCTATAGCACTAGCACACAATACACAACTAATATAGCACAGCACAGTCACTTGTGTAAAGGGCAAAAGGTCAACCACAAGGCTGGCTACATACAACATACAAGTTTACAAGTTTACAGTACGTATCCGATCAGCCCTAAAATAATGACAACAATTCTCTCATAAAAGGATGGTCAAATACCACGTTATACTTACATATAGCTCTATAATTCTACCCCTCCCCAGATAAATGGTTTTTGGAGCATGGCCAGAGCCTTGCTCCCTACAAAAATAGAGAGAAATACCACTCAAATAAAATGTGCTCTTTCTTGCTCGTAGCTAAATTGGAAAAGAGGGTGAGTATACAGGTCGCGACCCCAAAGTTAACTTTTAACAGTAAATATGTAAATCACAAAAGTTGGAGTATTGATGTGAACACTGAGGGCGGACTTGGGTTCCCTACAATAGTAATAATCTGTAAATGTCCCCGTTTACACTTTCAGAAGTTGAAAACTCTTGTGCAACCCATTGTTACCTGATCATCTGCAAGGTTCTAATAAGACTAGCTATGAGACTCTCAATAGACTAAAACCACTCTTGCAAATAATGTGCTACCTTTTGGCAAGTATTTTAATTGATGACAAGTTACCAGTACCTATGCCCATTTTTCAGCCGATTCGACAAGAGCGTGAATGTCCCCTCTGCAAAAAGCGTATAAAAGACCTCAACATGCACCTCATCCGGATCCACCAAAGTAAGGTTAAGGGCAAACGCCATGACCTCATTGAAAGGTAAGATGAGATTATTACACTGCAAAAACTGGGGTGTTAATTTGATTCTTTCTGGTATCTATATGTGACAACACCAACATGGTGTTATTTATCCCCATTACTATATCGGTGGTGAAATTAACACCGTGTCGGTGTTGTCACATATAGATACCAAGAGAATCAATTTAACACCCCAGTTTTTGCAGTGTATAAACCAAGTAAGCCATCTTGCATTTGTCCTGTATTTGCTTTAAATGTATTGAAATATTTCATCCAGCAAACTTGAACCCTTGGTCCGGATTTATCAACAGGCATGCACATACTACAACATAGTTAATAACTGATTGTATAGATTTTTTGCTATCCGATGATGCTTATAAGTGAACTTAAACACTGTAGCTTGAAAGCCAAAGAAAAATTGAAACAAGTGTGCTTGCTATGTGAACCAGAAACACGGTGGTTTAACCCCTACTCTTCCTCAAAAAGTTGTGGGTTCCGAATTATGTGCACTACCAATCCTAACACACAGAACTAGCCTAGGGATCAATGTCCCATCCGAAGTACAATTCAATTATGGTAGAGAAGCTTGCTCAGGGAAACAAGTGCCATGACCTGGATTCTATGCAACATTCTGCTAAAGACAACACCAGAACTTCATTACATGAATTTTCCATTAACCTGAAAATCTATGAATTCTACATATTGGTTTCATTTGGACTCATATCAGTTGTTCTTATCAGTAAAATATTTGTAATATAACCATTCACCCTGGAACCCAGGCCACTTCCCCAGGGCCAGTGATCTTCGGCTTGTGTCAAATTAACAGATAAGCTGAAGAGCAGGGGAAAAGCCTGCTGTCTTTTGTTCCATATCTCAAGATACATCTAATCGATTTTTCTGATTCAAAAGTTGCTTTCATTACAAATTGTAACACTTTTCCCCGTCACTTCACATTTTAAACAAGAACCTGAGCAATTTTGTGGATATTGTTGTCAGCAAACTCACAGACAGTAGTGGCCCCTAAACCCCCCCCCCCTGTTCATGCTTAATTAAAAGATATGATCAGATAAGAGCGATAATGGTGAAAACGGCTGTTTCCCAAACCAATGATTACCAAATTAAGTTTGTCTTTAGGCAAACTCGGGTTGGCTTTTAATTGATGATTCACATAATGGAGTTGAGTGACACCACTCCTTCAAAATACTCAGCAAAGGATGTGCGTTTGTTTGGCTATAGGTTTTGTGTAGCATCGAGGTCAATTCCACAGCGAACAATAGTACAGAAATGTACACAAAAGTACGTACAGACTAAGCAGTTTTATGTTCCTGAATAACACTTAAATTTGTCAACTTTAATATCCTTTTGTAGAAAGCCCATCAAAAAACCAAGGAAACTCTCCAATAATGGACTTTCTTCTTCAAAGCGGACCCCCCCTGTTGCTGAAAGAAAAGTGAAGGTGTGTTTGTAACTTAACATGCACAAGAGCATGATGATGGCGTAATTCCACTGTTTAAACAACAATGAAATAGCACATAAACCCCTACAATGTAGTTCCCTGAGGCCCGTTGCCTTCGTGTAGACCATGAAGACCATGAATTTTAATTAATTTGAAAAATTTTAGAAAAAAGGCAGTTTATAAGTCCCTTTTTCCAACAGGTGTCCAAAATGCAATTGACCACACCTCAAAGTGGACAACAGTTAGAGATCGATGGTTCAGTGGGACATTTTGTTCACAAAGTGTATTGTTTTAAGGTAAACTGACCTTTGATTTATAGACTTCAATTTAATTGGCTTCTCCTTGTTTCATAACAAACCTGAAGTCCGACTTTCTTCAACTTAAGTGACTTCACTAGTTGCTATAGTATGTATGTATAACAAAGCATGGTTGAGAGGTTGTTTTAAAAAAAGTTAATCACATGAACATTTATCAAATCATTCATCAAGAATTTTCAAACTGACATAATTTGATAAAAACGGGCCTTTGTAGTGCGCTATAAATTCCTGGCGCATAGAAAAGTCTCTGCTCATGATAGTACTTAAAGCCTATAATGAACAATAAGTTTTCAAGATAGTTTGGAAACCTGAGAGAGTGTCTTCCGACTAGTATGAAGTTCAGTGAAAGGCCATTCCAGAGAAGCAGTCAAGCATGTGAAACAAAACAGTCAGCCCAAGTGTGTTTAAATAATAATAATAATAATAAAGAGAAATTTATAAAGCGCAAAAACAATAGCAGAAAGAATCCGCCTCAAGGCGCTGGAAAAGAACAATAATAAAAGTATTACACAGAAAAATAATTTAAGGAATCTAGATACAGAAAGCTGGCAAAAAATTTAAATGTTAAACAGTTTAAAAAGATGAGATTTACAAAAGTTAAAAACAATGTCAATGTTATAAATACTGAACCAAAAACAGACAATATCAACAGCATTTTCATATAACAATGTAAAAAGCATGTACAATTAAACGACAATTTGAATTTTACAATGTTAAAAAATACTGCTTAAAAAGATGAGTCTTAAGGCGCGACTTAAACAGCTCGATGGTGGGCGACTCTTTGATGGTCGGTGGCAGTTTGTTCCAGAGTGAAGGGGCTACAACGCTGAATGCTCTACCGCCATACGAGCAAGTCCGTGGAGGAGGGGAAGGTTCTTGCAGAAGATTTAGGGATGAAGACCGTAGAAGGCGAGCAGGCCAATGTTGTTGTATTAGCTCCTGGAGGTAAGACGGTGCAAGCCCGCGGACCGATTTGAAAGTGAGGACGAGTGTTTTGAAGATTATTCGCTGTGCGACGGGGAGCCAGTGAAGAGATTGTAAGATTGGGGTTATGCTCTCATATTTCTTACAGCGACAAACCAATCTGGCTGCGGCATTTTGAAGCCTTTGAAGTCGTTGTATTTCCTTGCTCGGAAGACCAAAAAGAAGGCTGTTGCAGCAGTCAATTCGCGATGTAATGAAGGCATGCACTAATTTCTCTGTCGAGGATTTGTTGAGATAGTTTCTTATCTTACCGATTTTGTAGATGAATGCCCATCCAGTGCGTACTATGTTGCCGATGTGAGTCTTCATGCGAAGCCCACTGTCGAAAATCACTCCGAGATTGCGAGCCTCACTGCAAATGTCGACAAATGAATCTCCAATCAGCACTGGAGGAAGGTCAACAGACTTCACGAAACGGGAGCTGAAATGGAGGATTTCAGTTTTCTCGCTGTTAAACTGTAGCTTGTTAGAGACAGCCCATTCCTTAATCTCCATCACACACTCCTCAAGACGATGAATGGCTCCAGTAGCATCTGACGGCTTAAAGAGCAAGTACACCTGCGTGTCGTCTGCGTACATAGCGTGGTTGACATTAAGTCTGGTCATGATGTCACTGAGCGGGGCTGTGTAAAAAGTAAACAATGGTGCTCCACAAACGGATCCTTGAGGAACGCCCCACGGTATTTTGTGGACAGAAGATTCTGTCTCCCCAATCATCACAGAGTACGAGCGGTCAGTAAGATATGAACGGAACCATTTTAAGGCTATCCCGGCCAAACCGTAGCGATGTTCCAGGCGATCGAGTAGAATATCGTGGTCGATGGTATCGAATGCTGAGCTGAAATCCAGTAAGATAAGTGCTGCTTCACGGTGCTCATCAATGGCTCGTAGAACATCATTTTGGACTCGAAGTAGGGCCGTTTCAGTAGAGTGATGAGACCGATACGCAGATTGTACACTTGCGTACAGATCGTGAGAAGCAAAGTGGCCTTTTATTTGCTCCATACAGCATCTCTCCAGCAGCTTAGACATGAAACTGAGGAGTGACACCGGTCGATAGTTCATCAGGATGTTTTGATCAAGCTTAGGATTCTTAATAAGTGGTACAACTCTTGCAGATTTGAAGCTTTGTGGTACAATCCCAGACATGAGTGAAGAGTTAATTATACCAGTGATGACCGGAAGCAGACTGTCTGTACACTTCTTGAGTAGCGTGGTTGGGATCGGGTCGAGTGGACAGGTCTTTGATGGTGAATCTATTATCAACTTCCGTACCTCGTCCTCTGATACCGTGTCAAACTTTGAAAACGAAAAGGTGCACAGCTCATGAGAGGAGATTAGTGATCCTGGATTGTTTGTTGCATCCAATGTTCTCCGAATATTGCGAACTTTATGCTCAAAGAAGTTTGCAAACTCATCAGCAAGTGTCTGTGAGCAATCATGTGCTGGTAGCCGTCGCGCTGTATTGGAATTGCTCAATGAGTTAACGATGTGAAACAGCTCCCTCGTGCCACTACCAGTAATTCGGGAGTTGTGGTAGTTTAGATACCTCAAGGTTTTTCTTGTAGACTCTGCATTGCTCATGGAAGATCTGACCATCAACCTCCAGGCCGGAGCTCTTATATCGACGCTCAGCACGCCTCTTACTTTGTTTCAGGCACCGAAGCTCGTCTGAGAACCATGGACAGCTCGGTCTTATAGTGATGGTTTTACTGACCACTGGAGCATGTTTGTCAAGAAGATCACGCAGGGTGGAATAAATTTGACCTACCAACTTATCCATGAGGTCAGAAGCAGGATCAGTAGACGGTAGACAAGACTCGATATCCAGCTTAAACTTGTCCAAGTCGATTTCACGTACCTTCCTGTATCGTAGTGTCTTCTTTAGAGCAGGTGGACGCTGCATCTCGAGATGACACATCAATGCATGGTGGTCAGATGGAAGACCCTATATGATGATAGCATCGGTAACCACAGTGGAATCCTTGCGCGAGAAGACTAGATCAAGCACATGACCGGATCGATGTGTAGGTTCCGTTACATGCTGCTGAAACCCAGCATTCTCTGTGAGATGGAGAAAATTCGCTGCGTGACGATCTTCAGCCACATTTATATGGAAGTTGAAGTCGCCGCACAGTATGATCTGACCAGGAACTGGAACAATGGATTCCAGCAGTGTATAGAAATCATCAAAGAAAATAGCAGGAGACATCTTGTTTTTGGTTGAGACAGGTGGACGGTAGATGTTTAGCATCCTGAGGGTAGAGGACTTTCTAGATACGGTCACATCCATGTATTCAAATGATCTGAAGGAGGCAGATTTGTTGATTTTAGCACTAAAGCCACATTTCAAAATGAAGCAGACCCCACCCCCACGGCGAGATCTTCTGGGATTGTGGACTACGTCATAATTGGGAAGCGACTGTTTGATGTCGGCTATAGTGAAGTTATCACGATCAGTACCAGTTAGCCAGGTTTCTTGCAATGCTAGAATGTCAATGTCATTATCAGACACAAAGTCACAAACTGAAGTTACCTTGTTGTTTATTGAACAGGCGTTCCATGAAGCAAATTTGGTCTTTGGTTTCACTTGATGTTTTGTCAGCTTCTGGAGATGAACTGTTACAGGTATTAGACCCTGTTGCCGGTTTTGATTGATGGGAATTTCAGCCAAATTACAATGAACTACACCACCGTGGCGAGCAGGGTGACGTAACGCATGGCGTTCTGTAATGATCGGTGAGATTTTGCGCCTCTTATGACTGCCAGCACGACAACCTCGTCTTGTCGGGAAAAAATTTTTGAGCTCGGACAGTGGCGGCCATACTGGAATAGGCAGACTATGCAGATGAATACAAGTTGTCTTCACACTACTCAGTGAGTGAAGAAATGCACTATTGTAGTAATATAATGGTGGCATTGTTCACGGTTATTGTCAAAAAGAATGGCGAATGGCGCACTGTGTGTACTACATATAATGTGGTGCAGTGCAATCCAGTGTGTAGAAGGACGGCTGTCTTAAAAATTAAATGTTAATACTACTCACACACTCTTTGCCAAATCAGCTCAGAAAACAGATAATTCTTATCTACAGATGATCAGCAATCACATGAACACTTTAAAATTCAGGAAGAAAACTTAAAAAACAGCAAAAACGGTGCAAAATGCGAGACGACAGTGTGTGTGTGTGTGCCGCAGATCTGGTTCAGCGCACACACGACGGGGATACGACGGGGGTTTAGACGGGGATATTACCAAGCATGGTGGTTGTAGACCAATTTATTCAGGTTTTATTTAAAATCTAATAAAGAATAGATAATCTGTCTGACTGTTTGGTTTTTTTTTAGATTGGGGATACAAAAATCGTAACAAAGTCGGTTAAGAGTAAGGGACTGTTAATATCAAACATAATATTTTTTCTTCATATTTTCATATTTGATGGACCTTTGCCTAAAATCAACAATATGAACAAAATTGATGAAAAACAAAATTGCCATGGCAACATCCGAATTACCGCTTAAAGGCAGCGTTACCATTAAAAAGGATTACAAAACTATTTTCTTACGAGTTATGCATAGGTCGGTCCTTAGGATCTGCATTGAATGTATACAAATAATCACCAAATATAAAGGAGGGTAATTGAAGTAGAGGTGTTTTTGACCTTTTCAAAGTATGAAAATTTACCATTTTTTGAAAGCTTATAACCCATTTGGTAGTTCTCCAATTTTAAAATCGACCACATTTTGTTGAAATGAGACCCTGTTCAAGTGGAAAATTAAAAAAATAGCTGGGGAAAAAACTTAAATCTTCGCTGTGTTGCCAGAAACTTTCCCATTTTTCGAAATAATATGTCAGTTGTATACTTGTAGAGTCATTGTTTGTAGAGTCATTTTAAATTATTCCTTGACCAGCCCAAAATCCCTAACCAGTTTCCATCACCTGGTTTGAGTCGATGGTTACTAAATATTGGCGAAAAATCTATAAATCCTAAACTTAATTTCTCATAGACAGTACGTAGTAGTTCAAGGCAATATTCAAGCTAAAAATAAATTCCCATATCTCTGTTAAATAGGACACTCCTGGCACAACCAGTCCTAACCAGTCCTAACCAGTCCTAACCAGTCCAAATCCGTTAAAGAGTCTGTTTTGGGTTGATGGTTACTTTATATCATTATCTTGTTTCTCAATTTATATGCCTATAAATAGAGAGTATGGAGTAATTATAAAGCAATCTTAATCTGTAATCAAATTCACATTTTTCTCTTAAACAGGACACCCCCAGCACAAGCGCTACACCAAGAAATGTAAGTTGGTTTGTGTTGATGGTTAATATACATAAGCAAAACAATCTATCATTTCTCAACCTTAAGTGGTTTCTCAAACCAAAAATCTGCAAATTGAAACAAAAAACTTTGTAACTCAGTGTCCACAGAGGGTCTCCAAATATGACAAAAAGTGTCATTTCGGAACTTGTTTATTATAATTTTTTGTTATTATTATTATTTTTTATTTTACCTTAACCTTAGTTGGTATGAATGGCAAAACTTTATGAACAATTTCAGCTTATTAAGCTTGTATTTATTACTGGTACTAGATATTTACTATCCGAGTATGTTTGTGAGCCATGTGAACCCTGATGTGACCCAAAAGTCATCCAAATCACTCATGATTGAATTAAGTGTCTACTTTGAGGGCAAATAATTTGAAAAATAGACTGAAAAAAGTTTAGACAAAGTTTAGAAAAAGTTTAGACCAGATTGTGAATTAAAGGGCCACAAGTTATCTAAGTATTTAGTTAGAATCAACATTGTTTAGCTTAACATCCGTTATCTTTATTAACATAAATTGGGAAAAGCATGATGAAATGTTTTTTCGCTACTCAACCGGGGGTAACGGTAACACAAATTAATAACAATATAAGGGAGGTTGAGCCATAGCTGAACATGTTCACAAAGCTTCTGTAGATCTGAGAGTGTCTCTGGGGAACTTTCAAGATGTTTTTTTATTTGACATGAAATGACCAAAACATATACCTATGCATATTGTAGAGAAAGATGGTCTGATTTTGTAATGCAAATGACTACATGCCAAGACTGACATTTTGTGGTTTGGTTTAGACAGGTAAGAAATTGTTAGCCAATGCATCAAACAGTGGTAATCTTTAATCATGAAATCTATTGAACCACTGGTCTGTTGTGATGTGCAAAAAAGCCAGAACATCGTGTATCAATAAATTTCAAACTGACATAATTTGATAAAAGCGGGCTTTTGTAGTGCGCTATAAACTCCTGGCGCATAGAAAGGTCTCTGCTCATGACGGTACTTAAAACCTTTACTGAACAATAAGTTTTCAAGATAGTTTTGAAACCTGAGGGAGTGTCTTCCGACCAGTATGAAGTTCAGTGAAAGACCATTCCAGAGAAATAGTCAAGAATGTGAAACAAAACAGTCACCCCAAGTGTGTTTAGAACGGGGGTGTTGAAAAGCATGGTGTTTTATAAAGCAAACCTGTCTTCCTAAGCTCTTGTCATTTTGAAACATTTGTTTAGGTTTTATTGGCAAAAAAAAAGAAAAGAATGAATAAACTTTCATATGGATTTTTTTAAAATGAAATTTGGAACACAAAAATGGCAACAAGGTCTTAAACAGCTTTCGGATTGTTTTATTATTTTAATTTTATTTGTTGTTATTAATTTTTTTTACCTGAACCTTAGTTGGTATGAATTGCAATACTTTATGAACAATTTCAGCTTATTAAGCTTGTATTTATTACTGGTACTAAATATTTACTATCCGAGTATGTTTGTGAGCCATATGAACCCTGATGTGACCCAAAAGTCATCAACATCACTCAAGATTGAATAAAGTGTCTACTTTGAGGGCAAATAACTTGAAATGTAGACTGGATATGAAAGAGTTAAGGCCAAATTGTGAATTCAGGGCCACAAGTTAATAAGTTATTTAGTTAGAATAAGCAATTTCAGCTTAACCGTTATCGGTTGGAAAAGCATGACGACATGTTTTGTTGCTACTCAACCGCGGGTAAAGCTAAACAAAAAGATAATAAAAATAATAAAGGGGGAGGTTTGAGCCAAAGTTGAACATGTTCACAGAGTTTCTGAGATCTGAGAGAGTCACTTGGGAGCTTTTACGAGTTGTTTTTATTTGACATGAAATGACTAAACCACGTACCTTTTCATATTGTAGAGAAAGATGGTCTGATTTTGTATTGTGTTTATTTTAAATTCTAAGCGAATGACTACATGCCAAGTCAGATACTTTGTGTTTTGGTTTATAAACAGGTAAGAAATTGTAAATCAATGCATCAAACAGTGGTAATCTTTAATCATAAAACCTGTTGAACCACTGATCTGATGGGATGTGCAAAGTAGTCACAACACAAAGAATGGGCTGCTACAACATGCTGCTGCAAAGGTGGCATACATGTACTGCACAAGAGGAAAACCATTACATGTTTGTATGTTGTTCAGTCAAGTTTAGGAGGGGTGACCGTGGACACCGACCAAACCTTCCAAAAGGATCTGACAGAGGAAGTATCAACGGCACAGCAGCACAGGGCAATGAGGATATCGGAATCTTCAAAGACCAGCACTTTACCAAGTCGTGTAAGTTATTATTATAATGTGTAGAGAAGTTTTACATTTTACCTAAACCAGCACAAATCTATTAGACTACATACCCTCGTTTGGTTCGATGGTTACAAATACTACACTTTGGTCAATAAATCTATAAATCCTACCATAAGTTTTTGAATTCATACAGATATAGACTGCGCAAAATAACAATAGTAATAATCCGTAAATGTCCCCGTTTACACTTTCAGAAAGCTAAAAACTCTTGTGCAACCCAATGTTACCTGATCTTCTGCAAGGTTCTAATAAGACTAGCTATGAGACTCTCAATAGACTCAAACCACTCTTGCAAATAATGTGCTACCTTTTGGCAAGTATTTTAATTGATGACAAGTTACCATGTATCTATGCCCATTTTTCAGCCGATTCGACAAGAGCGTGAATGTCCCCTCTGCAAAAAACGTATAAAAGACCTCAACCTGCACCTCATTCGGATCCACCAAAGTAAGGTTAAGGCCAAACGCCCTGATCGCGTCAAAAGGTAAGATGAGATTATTATAAACCAAGTAAGCCATCTTGCATTTGTCCTGTATTTGCTTTAAATGTATTGAAATATTTCATCCAGCAAACTTGAATCCTTGGTCCAGACTAATCAACAGGCATGCATATACCACAACATAGTTAAAGTTAATAACTGATTGTATAGATTTTTTGCTATCCGATGATGCTTATAAGTGAACTTAAACACTGTAGCTTGAAAGCCAAAGAAAAATTGAAACAAGTGTGCTTGCTATGTGAACCAGAAACACGGTGGTTTAACCCCTACTCTTCCTCAAAAAGTGTTGTGGGTTCCGAATTATGTGCACTAACAATCCTAACACACAGAACTAGCCTAGGGATCAATGTCCCATCCGAAGTACAATTCAATTATGGTAAAGAAGCTTGCTCAGGGAAACAAGTGCCATGACCTGGATTCTATGCAACATTCTGCTAAAGACAACACCAGAACTTCATTACATGAATTTTCCATTAACCTAAAAATCTATGAATTCTACATATCGGTTTCATTTGAACTCATATCAGTTGTTCTTATCAGTAAAATAATTGTAATATAACCATTCACCCTGGAACCCAGGCCACTTCCCCAGGGCCAGTGATCTTCAGCCACAGGCTTGTGTCAAATTAACAGATAAGCTGAAGAGCAGGGGAAAAGCCTGCTGTCTTTTGTTCCATATCTCAAGATACATCTAATCGATTTTTCTGATTCAAAAGTTGCCTTCATTACAAATTGTAACACTTTTCCCCGTCACTTCACATTTTAAATAAGAACCTGAGCAATTTTGTGGATATTGTTGTCAGCAAACTCACAGACAGTAGTGGCCCCTTAACCCCCCCCCCTGTTCATGCTTAATTAAAAGATATGATCAGATAAGAGCGATAATGGTGAAAACGGCTGTTTCCCAAACCAATGATTATCAAATTAAGTTTGTCTTTAGGCAAACTCGGGTTGGCTTTTAATTGATGATTCACATAATGGAGTTGAGTGACACCACTCCTTCAAAATACTCAGCAAAGGATGTGCGTTTGTTTGGCTATAGGTTTTGTGTAGCATCGAGGTCAATTCCACAGCGAACAATAGTACAGAAATGTACACAAAAGTACGTACAGACTAAGCAGTTTTATGTTCCTGAATAACACTTAAATTTGTCAACTTTAATATCCTTTTGTAGAAAGCCCATCAAAAAACCAAGGAAACTCTCCAATAATGGACTTTCTTCTTCAAAGCGGACCCCCCCTGTTGCTGAAAGAAAAGTGAAGGTGTGTTTGTAACTTAACATGCACAAGAGCATGATGATGGCGTAATTCCACTGTTTAAACAACAATGAAATAGCACATAAACCCCTACAATGTAGTTCCCTGAGGCCCGTTGCCTTCGTGTAGACCATGAAGACCATGAATTTTAATTAATTTGAAAAATTTTAGAAAAAAGGCAGTTTATAAGTCCCTTTTTCCAACAGGTGTCCAAAATGCAATTGACCACACCTCAAAGTGGACAACAGTTAGAGATCGATGGTTCAGTGGGACATTTTGTTCACAAAGTGTATTGTTTTAAGGTAAACTGACCTTTGATTTATAGACTTCAATTTAATTGGCTTCTCCTTGTTTCATAACAAACCTGAAGTCCGACTTTCTTCAACTTAAGTGACTTCACTAGTTGCTATAGTATGTATGTATAACAAAGCATGGTTGAGAGGTTGTTTTAAAAAAAGTTAATCACATGAACATTTATCAAATCATTCATCAAGAATTTTCAAACTGACATAATTTGATAAAAACGGGCCTTTGTAGTGCGCTATAAATTCCTGGCGCATAGAAAAGTCTCTGCTCATGATAGTACTTAAAGCCTATAATGAACAATAAGTTTTCAAGATAGTTTGGAAACCTGAGAGAGTGTCTTCCGACTAGTATGAAGTTCAGTGAAAGGCCATTCCAGAGAAGCAGTCAAGCATGTGAAACAAAACAGTCAGCCCAAGTGTGTTTAGACGGGGATATTACCAAGCATGGTGGTTGTAGACCAATTTATTCAGGTTTTATTTAAAATCTAATAAAGAATAGATAATCTGTCTGACTGTTTGGTTTTTTTTTAGATTGGGGATACAAAAATCGTAACAAAGTCGGTTAAGAGTAAGGGACTGTTAATATCAAACATAATATTTTTTCTTCATATTTTCATATTTGATGGACCTTTGCCTAAAATCAACAATATGAACAAAATTGATGAAAAACAAAATTGCCATGGCAACATCCGAATTACCGCTTAAAGGCAGCGTTACCATTAAAAAGGATTACAAAACTATTAGGATCTGCATTGAATGTATACAAATAATCACCAAATATAAAGGAGGGTAATTGAAGTAGAGGTGTTTTTGACCTTATCAAAGTATGAAAATTTACCATTTTTTGAAAGCTTATAACCCATTTGGTAGTTCTCCAATTTTAAAATCGACCACATATTGTTGAGATGAGACCCTGTTCAAGTGGAAAATTTAAAAAAATAGCTGGGGAAAAAACTTAAATCTTCGCTGTGTGACCAGAAACTTTCCCATTTTTTCGAAACAATATGTCAGTTGTATACTTGTAGAGTCATTGTTTGTAGAGTCATTTTAAATTATTCCTTGACCAGCCCAAAATCCCTAACCAGTTTCCATCACCTGGTTTGAGTCGATGGTTACTAAATATTGGCGAAAAATCTATAAATCCTAAACTTAATTTCTCATAGACAGTACGTAGTAGTTCAAAGCAATATTTAAGCTGAAAATAAATTCCCATATCTCTGTTAAATAGGACACTCCTGGCACAACCAGTCCTAACCAGTCCAAATCCGTTAAAGAGTCTGTTTTGGGTTGATGGTTACTTTATATCATTATCTGGTTTCTCAATTTATATGCCTATAAATAGAGAGTATGGAGTAATTATAAAGCAATCTTAATCTGTAATCAAATTCACATTTTTCTCTTGTTTATTATAATTTTTTGTTATTATTATTATTTGTTGTTTTACCTTAACCTTAGTTGCTATGAATGGCAAAACTTTATAAACAATTTCAGCTTATTAATCTCATGTTTATAACTGGTGATAGAGATTTACTATCCGTGTTTGTTTGTGAGCCATGTGAACCCTGATGTAACCCAAAAGACTTCCAAATCACTCATGATTGAAGACAGTTCGTACTTATATCTATTACCGATATCAAAGTATGGGCCTATGTGCTCCGAAAGGAAGCTGGAAAAAGCGTGATGACACATGTTCGCGACTCAGCTGGGGGTAAAGTCAAAAAAAAAAAAAAAAAAAAGAGAAGAAAAGAAAACAGGGGGTGATTAAATTTCAAGGTATTTTTTAATATCAGTTGGAAAAGCCCATCACGTTAGTTTTGTGCGTGTGCCTTCATATTCACTACCTTATGGAGACCGATAACATAACAGAAAAGGGAAAACAAAGGGTCTCCGTAGGGGAATTCTAAAGACTGGGTTGCTCCACAAGGAATTTTGTGTACAAAGTCTATGGGAGCTTCTTAACTACAGGAACAAAAGGAAAGAACAAAAGATGTCTCCACAGGGATGTAAAAATAGGAATGTGTGTGTGTGAGTTTGTTTTCACATTCAAACCGGGGACCTATAACAAAAGAGGACAATAGGGTCCCCGGTTGGGTAAAGGTCCCCAGTTAGAAATTGTGTACAAAACCAATGGGAGCTGTTGCCAAAAAGTTAGAGTCCAAACAAAAGAGGGACAATAGGAGGTCCCCGATTGGAGGTGTTTACACACTTGTGTGCCCTTACACATGCCAACTTACGGGGTACTTTTAACAATGGAACAATGGACCCCACAAGGCAATTTCAATAGGAACAATAGGGCCCGACAAGGGAATTCTTTAGAAAAGGGAACAATAGAACAACAATAGCAGTACCCCACAAACCGGATCCGTAAGGTTGGGTGTGTGTGTGTGTGTGTCCATGGTTGAATAGGCAAAGTTCACAAAGACTTATCAGTGTAGATCTGACAGGGTCACCTTGGAGCGTTTCTGACATTTTGTTGATTTGACATGATCTATAAATCATGTTAATTTCCATATAAGTATAAAAATTTAATCTGATTTGTTTCTGTGTTTATTTCAAATTATATCCAGAATGACAACATAACAAGACCTACACCCCATGGTACAAAAAGACAGGTGATAAATTGTTGTTCAAAACATCAAGTGTTGTTAAATCATAAATAATTAGACCTCTCCAACCACTGAACTGATGTGATGTGAGATCCCATTCATTATTAAATCAGTTCCAGTTCATAAGTCATGGTCAACAGGGTAATACGCAGACCTTTTGGACAACTGACGATCAGCCTCGATCTTGATCTTGATCTTGATATAATAATTGATCAGCTCCTTTCTAGGAACAACACTCAATATGAGGTCAGGTCAGGAGGGAAGAGCTCCTAGTTAGATTTATGCGCGCCTATGAGTGTGCACCGACACTTAGTGGACTAGTGATGTGATTGTTGAGTATGGGAGTCACTTCCAGACTTTTGCAGAGTTTGGGAAGTATGACCCATGATAGGCGATGAATGTAAACAGCACTTTCCTGGTGCAAACAGAGAGTTTCACCGGAGGTCAAAATGTATTACTTAAAAACAAGAGTGGTCTACATGAGTGTTATACAAACAATACATTTAAACGTGTAGATTATTTTTTTATTCGCAGGCTGAAGAGCCCCCGCTTTCAGAACCACAAACAAAGAAAAATGTGAGTACCAAAATAATACAATTTGAAAACGTTGTGGTTTAATTAAGCTTAACACAATTCGCTTTGTAGTTGAATGTAGGCATGATTTGAATTGATTTCAAGACAATCACATTTGACCAATTTAAGTTTACCAATATCCTACTACTAGAAGAATATTTCTTTACTAACAAATGTCCACATTTTCTCCAGCATGTCGCTATTTAAGGTAAACATGAGTCACACCGACACATCAGGCTATTAGTATGTCATGTATAGCATATTTAGGCCACAACATTCAGTTTTATAACATTGTATAAATGCAGGGAACAGTCTCACACACTGTAAACTTTTATATGCAGACTTTTAGTTGGTTGTGAAAGGTCACCTTATTTTCAAGCAAACTTGAATCCTCGATTCTAATAGATCACTTTATGGAAACAAAAGTATGGTTAAAAACCAAGTGTCACACACTGTTTATTGGGCTATCCTAACTCAATCTGTGCATCACGTTATTTAGTTTCCAAAGAGGTTTTTGTTATCACGCATGCACTTCTGGACGCCAGAAAATAATAGTGTCTGTTTCCAATATCCATTGGGTATGATGGGACCTAGTGGCGCTTCTTTTTTTTCCGTAATCCATCTGTGTCGTGTGATAACTACATGTATACAGTTTTGTAATTATGTTAGCGTCTTGATCTGCAAAATTTCAGGACACTGTTTGAAGCATTTTCAACATTTTGGTGTGATAATTGTTAAATTGCAGAGACAAAAAATAATATTTTCCGAGGAACAAGACGGGACCTTGATCCAGGAGTGGACACGTCTCAGAGAAGAAAATGAAACAAGAAGTGGAAAGAAAAGAAGTGGAATTGACATGGTATGAGGCACAATTGTTTGCGTTGGTTCTAGAGCACAAAATGAATGACAGTGTCCACAAATGGACAGACACAAGTATACATGTTTGACGACAGAGACGCATATTTGGTATCCACATTTGGTTTAATTCACTATTTAGGTGAACTATTAATCAAGCCTGCGAAACTTTGAGGTCAATCCGTCATCAGAATCAGAAATGAACACAGTGAAAAGCACAAAAATAGTAATGAAAAACAATTTAAAATGGTGCTTGTCTTGATAAGAAAAAGTGTTAAGTGACTCTTTTCGCAATGATACTTTCTGTATAAATCTGTCAATATTTGTGTTTTACGATTTTACCAAAATTGCAAAGTCAAGTCACAAGACACAAAGAAAATGCGACTTGTTTATATTGTTTTGCACGTTTGCATGTAAAGTGTGCTTGCATCAGCTCTTGTTAATAACATTTAAGCAATTAACCGATAAATTGCTGCTTATAAAAAAAGTGTTTTGGTCGTGCTGGTTTAAAGTTTTATTAGAACAGTTTTAATGATTGTCTTCGAGTTTATGTAACTAAGTATTGAATAAAACTTGATTTCATTAACTCAATGGAAAAGTTAAAGTATCATATTGCAACAATCATGGAGCATTTTGTTAATCATAAAAAAAAATGTTTTGAGGCTTCCGAGCAAACGTTTTTATTTAACATGTTTCAGTCATTCGCTAAATCTCTCTATTATTTTTGTTTACAATATGCAAATAAGAGCAATACAATATGATCATCCTGACTTCGACAATTTCACTGTAAGGCAACTTCAGGACCACATACGCCATATCTTTAAACAGGATGGTAATACGTAATTTTCTCCTTATCAAAGGTAGGGTCATAGATTGGTTCATGTCAATTTAAATGCTGATTTAAAACCCTTAAATGAGGGAAAGGGTCTATTAATGGTACCACACAATGATTAATTCAGCCATATCTCCAAAATTGAATGACCTGGGCGAGTCGAGTTCAGTGATATCCTAGAATGGACCATTACAAATATATAAATGGAGGGGGGGGGGGCAGACTCCAGAGTATATATATTGTTTTACAGGAATTTTTCAAAAAATATAATGGATTGTGTGGTAGTAAACAGTGGCCCTCTATTGACTATTGATTTTCATTCGAATGATGTGGTTTTTTAGTATATAAGTCAATTATAGAGGTCACCTTTTTTTTAGTAGTAAATAACATTTAGTAAAAAACATCTGGTAGTTTAATTTATAGGACAAAGTTTGTCTGTTACTGGTGTAGATCAGACAAACTACAATTATTTGACTTACAATTTTAATTCTTAAAAGTCTATGACTTGGTTGAGCTGTAATTCTTAAATCAATAAACGGTGGGAATAGACTTAGTTCATATAATATATACATAGCTAGTCATCTTAGTTGAGTTTTTGTTGTTTGTGTGTGTATATACAAAAGTGTTCACTACTTGTACAAAAAGTGGTCATTACGTGTGTTGCTGGAAACTCAACGTGTGTGGCAATTGGCCGACCTGTTTCTAATCAGGAGTTTTGTCCTAAGCACACTTTAATCAAGATAACAAACACAACTGTACAATGCACTGAGTAACAAGATTCAGTTCAAAACAAAAAATTGATAGGACATCTTGAACGAGTTGAATTGTTTTGAATCTTTTCCAAATAGCGATCAAGCAGTCTTTCATAAATGAAAGAGACAGCATCCACTTGATTAAGATGCTGTACTTGCTGCAATGTGCTACATTTTTAATCACCTTCCTAAGTCTGTATATTATTAGTTGAAAGTCTGGATAAAGCTTTTACCATTAATGTAAGATTGATAGAGTGTAGAATCGTGCATTGACAATTAGTTTTCAAAAGTCACACACGTAACATCTATAGTCACACAACGTAACACAAAAGTAGCTTGTGTGACCCCATATTTTGTTCTGTGATTCCTGTAAGTTGAAGATGTTTTTATAAGGTTTTTGAATATGGGACTTTTAAACTTGTTTACAATATGAAGTATCATTTTGTTTTTTTCAGTTTTGTTTAGATTGTGTGACGTGTGTTTTGCAAATAAAACCTGAATAGAATGTAAACACCACAATGTTTGTTACTTTACGGAGAAATAATAAATACCATTCTTCTTTTTGCTTCATGATGAAACCAATAATAGACCTATACATGTTTACAAGTGTGCTTAAATTGTACTGGACAAAGCTCACTTTTTCAGTGAATGGCCCATTATTGATTTTTGCAGGGGCAGGCTTAAAAAAGAAGAAAAGATAAACAAAGCATTCGGGGGGGGGGGTGGGGGAAAAGAGACACAGCCAATTATTACCACCATGTTCAGAACAATCAAGTGGAAGTTTCTGTTTGTTTGTTTGTTTGTTTGATTGTTTGTATGAATTGGCGAAACAAGGGAATGTGACAGACCTCCGGCTGAAGAAAAAACAATAATCTATCTCATTAAAAAATTGATAACCTCTATGACTATCAACTGCGCAGATCAATCAACAGTAACTCAGATACGACAAAAGTAGTTATCACACAAGCGAGAGAGGAATACGGAAAATGTAGCGCTTCTGCGTCGTCCCATACTCATCGAGGCTGAAGCAAAGATATAGAATATAATACCTGACTAATGTTAGCCCCCAGGCTGAACCAGCGTATTGTACGCGCGGCCGATCTAGGTATTATATCTATGGGCTGAAGGCAGAGTTGGATATTGGGCGCGGACGCGCTATATCGCCCATAATTCCTATAGTGCGTGTGTGCTAGTAACAAAAGCATCAACTACAACATGAATCAAATAAACCCGGCCCTAAATTTACTTTGTATGCCTTTGATATTTCTATCAACTACCTCGACTTAAAAATCTTTAAGTGTAAAAGGTTCAATGAAACCGTTATATTGGACACAAAGTTTGTAAACCAAACCCACTAAAACGGACACGCGAAACTCCGTTGGTTTTCAGTACGACATACAACCCGTACAACAGCCAAAGTGATCAAAACAAATCAATTAAGCGTGGTAGGTCCCCAGAGACCCTCAGATCCATTTAGGTCTGCCAGTGGTGAGTGTGGTGAGTGGTGTAGTTATAACATTGTCATATTTCATATCCCCATAATTTATTGGACGTCTTAGTGACTTCTTTACATGCCCAGTTGTTGTTTGGGATTACTTAAACCTTGATTTGTTTTGTTTAATTATTTTTAAATTAGTTTTGTTCTAATTTTTGTTTCATTTTTTGGTGGTATAATTAGAGGCGATTAAATCGTAAATAATTTTTGGTTGAACAAAGAAAACTAATAAATAGAACAAAGAGTTTCAAGTTTCATGTCTGTGTTATATTTTTGTATTAGCCTGACAGATTTTTAACACCCTTTTGACCACACAATACAGCCTTAAAATCCCTGTAAGTATTTTTGCAAGCGTAACTAGCCACACTGTCTATTTCTTGCTCTGTGGTTTACTATGCGGACAGGAGTGTGTCTCTCTCACATAGTGTAGACAGTTTGTCTGGCGGGGGGGGGGGGGGGGGTGAGTGGTGGCCTTCAACAACCAGTCGACAAGACTTGACAAGCCAAGCCTGTTACAGCGAACTGACAGCTGAACAGATTGTTCCACTTATCAGAGGGTTGGATCTGGGTAGCTCTGTGTTTATGTGCAGTGGTATACCAGATTTTGTGTACATTTTTTGTATGCCAGGCACAAATTTCACAGCACATAACTTGTTTTATACAACTCTGGGAACTGAACCCCCCCCCCCATCTAAGGTATGTGGAATGGTCCTGTTTGTAATCTCCTGGACAATCAAGTCCCTCGGGGCTTTGCAAGTGAGAAAAAGAAGAAGAAACACTTAAAATCTGCCACCCAGCACTGGAAGACTTCCGTATTATATGGTGGTATACCAGAGTCTGTGTACAATTGTATGACAGGAACAAATTTTACAGCCCATGAAGAAAAAAAGAAAATAAATCAAAACAATCTGAGAACTTACCCCCCCCCATTTATTGTTGAATGGTCATGTCTAGGATCTCCTGGATGATCAAGTCCCTAGGGGCTTTGCAAGTGAATAAAAACAAGAACAATTTAAACTAGACATTCAGTTTTTGTTTACTACAAAAACAAGGTGTTCGTCTTCGATGTCATCAAATTATGATTTAATGATATTTTAATTTATCAACCCGATTTGTGGTTCAGGAGTAAGGTTTTGTTCCAATATAAATCTTCAACTTCCTGTTTGAGCCAAAAATTAGGTCAAATGAGGTCATACTGTCTAGCGCTAGGTAAGTGCTAGGTAATATTCTTTGTAATGTCGTGTAGTTGATAACAATCCAATGTGTGGTTGAGGAGTTATGGTTTTTAAAAATTATTATCAGTTTTTCACTTGTTACCTACCTCCCAAATGATGCATAGATTGTAAAAATCCAAACTGTGGTTCAGAAGTTCAAAAAAAACTAGACTTTCAGTTTTTGTTTACTACAAAAACAAGGTGTTTGTGATGCGATGTCATCAAATTATAATTTAATGATATTTTATGTTATCAACCCAATTTGTGGTTCAGGAGTAAGATTTTGTTCCAATATAATTCTTCAACTTCCGGTTTAAACCAAAAGTTGGGTCAAATGAGTTCATACTGTGTATGTGCTAGGTAAGACCTAGGAGCCCTCTGTGAAGCTGTGTAGTTGAAAAAACATCAAATGTGTGGTTCAAAAGTTATGAATTTTTCAAATATTACACGGACTATCATTAATTGGGTGTGCAATATGCAATGAAATAGCGAGCGACGCCAATGTATTCCAGTACTCAATACAATACAGTACAGGTCAACCTTAAAGGGACACGTTGCCTTGGATCGGGCGAGTTAGTCTAAAAAAGCGTTTGTAACCGTTTGTATAGACCAACTCGCTCGATCCAAGGCAACGTGTCCCTTTAATTACATGTGCAATGTACACGCGCGTGGCTGGTACAGGTTTGACATACATTGTATTGAAGTGTAGTCTACACTATAGTGTGTTGTCAGACAACATGGTTCAACGGACACGTACGCTTTGACGTATATTTTCGACCCGATGCAAAGGTTTAAATGTTATTATCTCTGTGCAAAGGTTTGAGCAGGAGAACTCATCTATAACGTGATGCAAAATTTTTGTTGAATTATAACGTAGTTTTTGAGATCAGAATTTTTGAAATTTTTCAACTTCCGGTTTGAACCGAAAGTCAAGGTCAAATGGGGTCACGTTTTGTGTAGAGTTTGTTGATCTTTTATCTACCTGTCTGATGATATGTGGATTGTCCAAATCCAACATGTTGTTCATGAGTTATGATCTTTTTAAAAACAATAAACTTTGATTTATTGTTATTCAATACCCGATTACGTCATCATGACATCATCAAGTTTGTGTGGTCTTAATAATGAGGTTCAATTGTCTGATGAGTTTCAATGTTCAGTTAACTTTCAATCTAGAGTTATGCCGTAGAAAAGCCCAAAACATGACTTTTTTAAGAAAAAAAATCGAAGGCAAACTACGGCCCAGGGTCATTTTCCGAAGTAAAGGTCACACGATTTTGGCGTTAACTTTTCAAGTGTTGCCCCAGTCTTGATCTATCAGATGCCAAACTTTGAATATCATAGCTTTCAAATTCACGAAGATACAGCAATTAGCAAATGGTCATTTTTCAACTTTAAAAACCTTGTAGTTCGACACCAGATGACGTCATCATGACGTCATGACAACTGTGTTGTCTTTAAATCAAGGTTCAATTGTCTGATGAGTTTCAAGGTTCAATTCAGTTTCAATCTTGAGTTATGTTGTAGATAAGAGGTAAGTTTAAGAAGATGGAGAAGAAGAAAAAACTAGAAATTCAGTTTTTGTGACATCACAAAAACAGGGTGTTCGGTAGACATGTCGAAATAAGCATAGCTGGTGAAAAGTAAAAAGAAAATTTGGCAAACATGTCTTTGTATGAAATATATTTATACGAGTTATTTGTGATTTTAAATATTTGCATTTTTTAAACAGAAACCTTGATCAAGCCTAAATTGAAAAATGATGACGTCATGATGACGTTATTACATATTTCTTATCCATACATTGAGATTTATAAGTTTGTGGTAAGTGTTTAACTTTGTTGAACTTGCAACAGGTTTTTAGCAAAACGGACTATTTTTTAATAACTTGTCACGAGAGGGTGTTGTTGAAGATAATTACGTCAATACTCTATTAATTGGAAGGCCAAGCGTCAAACTTTA
The DNA here is from genome assembly GCA_023634235.1 of Pisaster brevispinus. NCBI lineage: Eukaryota > Metazoa > Echinodermata > Asteroidea > Forcipulatida > Asteriidae > Pisaster > Pisaster brevispinus. Next base: position 11,279,405 of record JAMKCF010000015.1, on the reverse strand, counting down.
TTTCATACAGAGAGAGCATGTCAAAATTCCAGATCATATTGTTTGCAGACCTTAAAACGAGGCCCGGGAATATTTATTTTCCTTTGAACTTCCGGTTTCAACCGGAAGTAAAGGTGTGGGGTCACCCTTTGTATGTGATTTGTATAACTCGGCCGGAACTTTTTTATGGTGCAAGTACCTTACATGTAGCATTTATGGTTCTCCGATTACATAATCGGAGAACCATAAATGCTATGATTTTTTTAAATACTAAACGTTTATTTATTGTAATGACGTCATCGATGACGTCATCGGACCAAAACAATTTGGGTATCATATACATACTACGATTTATATACATAGTAAGTTATGAGAAATGAACGTTTGAAATCTGAATTTTGAACTTCCGGTTTCAACCGGAAGTAAAGGTGTTATGGGGTAACCCTTTGAATGTGATTTGTATAACTCGGCCGGAGCTTTTTTATGGTGCAAGTACCTTACATGTAGCATTTATGGTTCTCCGATTATGATTTTTTAAAATATTAAACGTTTTTTTATTGTTATGACGTCATCGATGACGTCATCGGACCGAAACATTTTGGGTGTCATATACATACTACGATCTATATACATAGTAAGTTTCAAGACAAAACCCTTCTTGGTTTTTGAGATATGAACGTTTGAAATCTGAATTTTTAACTTCCGGTTTCTACCGGAAGCAAAGGTCATATGGTGCCACATTGTGTATGTGACTTGCATAATTTGGCAAGAGCTTTTTTATTGTGCAAGTATCTTACATGTAGCATTTGTGATTCTCAAATTAGGATCTTTTTAAATATTAAACGTTGATTTATTGTTTTGACGTCATCAATGACATTATCAAACCAAAATTCACATATTTATATTTAAACACAAAGATCTAAATACTTAGTAAGTTTTAAGTCTCAAACATTTATAGTTCATGAGATATGACGAGTTTTCTTTTTGTAAGAAAACTTAACTTCCGGTTTTGACCGGAAGTAAAGGTCTAACTGAGGTTCAAATGTCTGATGAGTTTCAATGTTCAGTTAACTTTCAATCTAGATTTATGCCGTAGAAAAGCCCAAAACATGACTTTTTAAAGAAAAAACGTCGAAGGCAAACTTCGACCCAGGGTAACGACCCGGAAGTAAAGGTCATACGATTTTGGCGTTAACTTGTCAAATGTTGCCCCAGTCTTGATCTATCAGATGCCCAACTATGAACTTCATAGGTTTGAAATTAACTGAGATACAGCAATTAGCAAAATGGTCATTTTTCAACTTTAAAAACCTTGTAATTCGACACCTGATGACGTCATCATGACGTCAAAACAACTGTGCTGTCCTTATATTAGGGTTCAATTGTCTGATGAGTTTCAAGGTTCAATTCAGTTCCAATGTTGAGTTATGCTGTAGATAAGAGTTGAACGGAAGGAAGAAGATGGAGAAGAAAAACTAGAAATTCAGTTTTTGTGACATCACAAAAACAGGGTGTTCGGTAGACATGTCGAAATAAGCATAGCTGGTGAAAAGTAAAAAGAAAATTTGGCAAACATGTCTTTGTATGAAATATAGTTTTACGAGTTATTTGTGATTTTAAATATTTGCATTTTTGAAACACAAACCTTGATCAAGCCTAAATTGAAAACTGATGACGTCATGATGACGTTATTGCATATTGCTATAACCTGATGCTAAATTCATGTTAAAATATGACGTAGTTTTTGAGATTTGAATTTTTGAAATTTTCACTTTCCGGTTTGAACCAGAAGTCAAGGTCAAATGGGGTCATGTTGTGTGTAGCGTTTGTTGACTTTTTAACGACCAATCCGATGATGTGTAGATTGTAAAAATCCGACATGTGGTTCATGAGTTATGATTTTTTACAAATATTAAACATTGATTTAATGTAATTCAATACCCGGTGACGTCATCATGACATAATCAAGTTTGTGTCGTCTTGATACTAATATTTAAGTGTCCGATGAGTTTCAACCTTCAGTTCAATTTGAATCTTGAGTTATGCTGTAGAAAAGCCAAAAACATGACTTTTTGAAGGAAAATCAACGAAGGCAAACTTCGACCTAAGGTGACGACCCGGAAGTAAGGGTCATACGATTTTGGCGTTAACTTTTCAAAAGTTGCCCAAGTTTTGATCTATCAGATACCAAACTTAGAACATCATACCTTTGAAATTCACGAAGATACAGCGAATAGAAAAAGGTCAATTTTCAACTTTGAAAACCTTGTAATTTGACACCTGATGACGTCATAATGACGTCATCAGTTCTGTGCCGTCCTTATATTAGGGTTCAATTGTCTGATGAGTTTCAAGGTTCAATTCAGTTCCAATCTTGAGTTATGCTGTAGATAAGAGTTGAACGGAAGGAAGAAGATGGAGAAGAAAAAAAACCCCGAACAATAACAAAAGGTGTTCGTGCACATTTTGCACGAACACCTAAAAATCAAGAGGTGTTCGTGCACATTTTGCACGAACACCAAAAAAAACAAAAAAAAAACAGAACAAAAACAAGAGGTGTTCGTGCACATATTGCACGAACACCTAATTAAAAAACAGAACAATACCAAGAGGTGTTCGTGCACATGTTGCCCGAACACCTAAAAAAACAAAACAGAACAATAACAAGAGGTGTTCGTGCACATATTGCACGAACACCTAAAAACAGAACAATAACAATAGGTGTTCGTGCACATGTTGCACGAACACCTAAAAACAGAACAATAACAATAGGTCTTCGGCTGTTTGCCGAACACCTAAAAATGTACGCGGAATCTTGAAAATGTTACATCGGCTCTAATTTGAGAGTCAATGAAAACAAATCTCTAAAGGGTTAGAATATTCTATCCCCAAGGAAAATGCACACAACATCTCTAAAGGGTTAGAATATTCTACCCCCACCGGAAAAAAAGAACACAAAATCTCTAAAGGGTTAGAATAGTCTATCCTTACCGGGAAATGCTTACACTGTCGCTTAAGGGTTACAATATTTTCATCCCAACATAAATTGTACACACCCAAAACTTAATTTGTGTGGGCTTGTACAAAATAGATGACCCTCATTTGTTGTTACAAAAATTATTTATCTGAAATTTAATAACAATGCTAAGGTATTTAACTTGTGACAAATACTGATAATTTTTTAGAACATGATGCATGTAAATAGTATAATAAATAACAAGTTGGTAAACAGTTGCTATTGTCTGAATATTGTGTTTCTTTTTTAATGTTTTCGTGTACAAGTTATCCTTTATGTATTTAAGGGCTTCATATTGTACAAATATTATGGCGCAGTCGATATGTCTTTGGCAAGATGAAAAGGATTGCATCAAAAATGTGTAACTTGACTTGAAATTGGAAGAGTTCCGAATAAATGATTTTCTTTATAAACACGCAATCTAACAATGTATTCACAAATTTCACAGTTTCTAGACTTTTCCTAAGGAAATTGAATTTCCAAGCATATATTTCGTACTTTCTTGGAATATTTCATGAAAAGTTTATACTTAATGCAAAAAAATTAAAAAAGGCCAAAAGTGAAAATTTGCTCTTAAATGTGAAGGTGTTTTCAATACCCACCATGTGGTTGTGTGCGTGCGTGTTTTAACGTTTGTATGAACGATCGCGATTGCGATCGCGGCCACAATAAATCTAGCAAATATCACGACTTGCCAAACAATGTTATGAACTTTAAAATAATATTTCTTTGGGATTTTAACACCGTACCCCTCATTTATTGGGAAAAGGAACACATTTTTGACTAGTAAAGGAACAGTTTTGACTCGCCCGCCGCTGTTTTCACTCGCGACGGGCGACCGCTAATTTCGAACCTGAAAAGCAGCCTGTGGATTCACCATTTTGAAACACAGCGCAGAAAGGTTGGAGTCTGGTACGAGACAGACTATACATGTAAGAACATGATTGTGCATCTATCTCTGTACTAAAGTATCAGGCTGGCGCGCAATCTTCTGCATGTTCGTTTTGCAAAACATTGTGCATAACAATGAATTAGCGTATTCATCCGCGGGGACTTCCAAAACAAACGCAACAACATTTTAGTATTATTTTTTTGAAAATAATGTGTGCTGGAAGGGTTACTATTATCTTGTGAAACACAATTTTAGTATTGACGGCTCCTTTTTATCAAAACCCTTTGCGCATCCTAGTAGCCTATTTGATTATTATTATTTTATTTTTTTATGTATTTGTCTTTATAGTGTTTTATTTTTTTACTGCGTAGGGATTTGTTTTTTCCGATGACATCCGTGCGTGTGGTGGAAAACCATTCAGTATCCTAATCAATGTTAACTGGTCGGCGTCGGCACAACTAAAAGGGACCAGTAACGACTAAAATTCACTGCTGGTAAGTCATTTTAAATAATTGTTTCTTTATATAAACTGACCAACACTGACATGTTCGTTTGGTCAAGATGTACAAAGCGTGTTTGTTATTTCAACATTAACACAGCAATAATGGTCGCAGCAAGGGAACTGTTGGATTGTAGATCATACGGGATAAATTGTATCGATTCGTCAAGGAATATTACGATTCCGAAAAGTTCTCGAAAAACGCACCAGTGAAATTTGAGTAGGCATAATTGTCGACCAAACATTGTACTAGATTAGATAATCAACAGCGATAGAGCACTGTTTACGGTAATTGTAATACGTCGGCCCGTTACAATTGTTTGAAATACCTGCAAAAAGACACCATGTGGTCCAAAGTCGCCAATCACAACCTAGATCAGGAGAAATAATCCGTTAAATTTTTCAGCTTCCTGTTTGGACCGAAAGTAAAGGTCAAAGTGACGTCATCATTTTGAACAAATTGTTGCATTTGCTGTGAGCTACAAAACAACACAAACAATACGACTTTACGACATGTGGTTCAGGAGGTATTAATTTTTAAAGCAATAAGCTTTGAATTACCGTAATTTAACACCGGATGACGTCACAGTAAAAACATGTGTTTTTCATAATAATAATTTAAAAAAGATAACACGATGGTAAAACATCATTATTCTCCTCTAATGCATTTTAACAAAAACCCTAAACGTACGTAGGAACAACATGTGATGCTCATGCACATATCGAATGGGTTGTGCACAAAGCAATTGGTCCTCTACCGGTTATGAATCGAATATCAAGGTAATATCCGACGCCTTGCCGTGAATGCGCAATCATGGCGAAATCAGCAAGCTAGCCATGGTGTCCGATTTGTAACTTAATCGTTAATTATTGTAGGAATGCATTGTTTTTTGATGAGTTTGAATGGGCTGAAGTAACTCTTAGTAAAAACATTTGTGTAATTAAAACGATTTGTGTTATATGGATATCTATAATTTATGGTTTTTGACTCAGAAAATTTACGGTTTTGAATATTTCTTTAACTCTTTCAGTTTATTTATTTCATTTTACTTACACTTTTCAGAGCCATGGGTTTTGTACACAGATACAAAACGCGCTATGTATGACGTCATAGTGACGTTGTTCGGCATTGTAGGCCAAGGAAACATTTGTACAGTATCCCACAAGTGAAAAATCGAAAACAGTTTGACGATCAGCAGTATACTTTTTTTAACATGGGCCCAACAAGGTTGGTTAATTAAATATTCAGCTTACTAAAATGGCTGTTTAACTAAGAATTTTAATCATTAGGTGTTGGGACGAAAGTCCGAAGACCTCTTCTTATTGTTTTTTTTTTTTTAGGTATTCGGACAAAAGTCCGAAGACCTCTTGTTCTTGTTCGTTTTGTTTTTGTTTTTTTAGGTGTCCGAACAAAAGTCCTAAGACCTCTTCTTTTTGTTCGTTTTTTTGTTTGTTTTTTTTGTTTTTTCAGTGTTCGGACAAAAGTCCGCAGACCTCTTCTTTTTGTTGTTGTTGGGTTTTTTTCTTTTTCTTTCGGACAAAAGTCCGAAGACCTCTTCTTTTTGTTCGTTTTTCGTTTTTTCGGTTTTTTGTTTACTTCTTCAGCTTCTTCTCGTTGTCGATAGTCCGCTAACAAAGTAGATGAAATCTTTGGTTTCGTCATGATGACGTTATCAGGTGTTGAGTTACATTAATTCAAAGGTTAATATTTAAAAAAAATCATAACTCCAAAAATACACAATGGATTTTCACAATATGTACATCATCGGATAGGCCTGTCATGACTCTAAAAACGCTCCACACAATGTGACCTCATTTAACCCTGATTTCCGGTTCAAACCGGAAGTTAAACATTTGAAAAATTCATATCTCAAGAACTACTTATTATATCATCACAACTTTTATATCAGAATGTTGGTCTGTTAACCTGCTCAAACTTTTGCACACAAATGATACCAATATCATCGAAACTTCTGGACCTAAACGGGCGTTACAGCCAACGATGGTATTAACGCATTTAATTTGTGTATAGAGAAAAGCACTGTAAGTGACTGTTCCGTTATTCATTTCTCCAATATTCATAAGGTTCAAAGTCCACGAAACCTGTGCGTATAGTCCCACACAACGGAAATGCACATCATTCTGTTGATTATTCTTGTACGTTTTAACAACACAATGTCCCGCACATAAAACATTTAAACTCATTCAAAGTTCAGCGTGAATTTATTTTCGTTTTGCCCGTCTAATGGCTTAATGGAAAGCAAGGAATAGAAGTGGAAGTTTCCCTGAGATGTCCATTTGCTTTAAGGATTTTAATGACTTTTAATGCTTTACAAAAACTTAAACCGAAACAGAACGACACTGGGTTCGCTTCTTACCAATTACCGAGATCCACGTCATGTTGATCGACGTGACCATGCCTTCCAAACGCGTTTTAGGCCCGCTGAGTATGACCTTCAGACACGGTGATTAAAATAGTAAGCTTTATTTCAAAATCATCGTTAAGAACAGGGGCTTTTCTTTTTTGTCTAAAATCATGTTGACATGTTTCGTCCGTGAACTTGTCAAGAGGTTTTTTGTTTTTGTTTTTACTTTCTCAACAAATTAGTTGAGTATTGTATGTTTTTTCAACTGTCGTATTGAGTCGATGCTTACCCCCGTTTAGGTATGTACATGTACTGTGTATAAAAAAATATATGACTCGTGAACCAAAAAGAGTTTTGACTTTAAACTAACCATGTACTTAGACCTAATTAGTGTGTCAATTTGAAACCGCACATGTTTTTGGCATGTTGAGTCATCAATGACGTCATAATATGAAACCGATGTTAAATTTTTACAAAAAACTTAATATCTAGAAAACCATAACTGCTACATAAAATAGTTTGGAAAGACCCTTGATTTTTTATTTTTTTATTATTTTTTTTTAATCTTACACAAAGTGTGACCCTCTGTGACCAATAGTACTGGTCGAAACTGAAAGATGTTTATTCCATACTAAAACACGTCAAATCCCATTAACGAAAAAGGGTTGGGACCTAAAACTTTACATTTACTTAGAACTGAGTTTGTAGGTAAAACCGCAGTTTTTTTAAATTAACCTTTAATATCTAAACAATTTATATCGAGAGAACCAAAATTGTTACATACATAATTTGCACCATCCCCATGATTACACAAATTGTGTCCCCCTGTGAGCTTCAGTTCTGGTAAAAACTGAAAGCTTAAGTGAAAATAATTACCCCCGGTCCTTGTTTTGAGGACTGCAAACAATATGAAATCAGATGGTCCCTCTATATGGAACAAAGATTTACCCATAGGTCTTTCGAATCAAGCAAAAACATTAGGCCTAATTGAAAGCCTGCAACATTTTCCAAAACTTAGCAAATACTTATGAACCTCAATGTCTTAATAATAAAATGAGCTATGAAAACGGAATGATGTCATCAGTTTTTAAACTTATCAAAGTTTTTTATTTCAAATTCGAAGTCTTCCACCATTCACTTTACGTATCAATTTTGTAGGTTTTCGGGCATTCAGCCCGAACAACTCTTTGTTATTGTTTGTTTTGTTTTTTTTCTTTTTAGGTGTTCGGCCTACAGCCAAACAACTATTATTATTGCTCTGTTTTTTTTAGGTGTTCGGGCACTCCGCCGGGAACACCTTTTATTTTTATTGGTTTTTTTTTTTTATTATTATTTTTTAAAAGGTGTTTGGCCAACAGCCGAACAACTTTTGTTATTGCTCTGGGTTTGTTTTGTTTTTTTCGGTTTTTTTTTAGGTGTTCGGGCTTTACCGAACAACTCCTTGTTATTGTTCGGGTTTTGAGGTGTTCGGGCATTAAGCCCGAACAACTCTTTGTTATTGTTCGTTTTTGTTTGTTTGTTTGGTTGTTTTTTGTTTTGCTTATTTTTCTCGGTTGTTTTTGTCCGCAAGCAAAAGCATCTTGCAAACCTTGGATCAACTTGAAACTTGATGTGAAGTTAGACCATAATTGACAGAAGCTGAGTACGTTGCAACGTTGTGATGACGTCATCGGATGTCAAATTACAAGCCATTTCAGGTCAAAAAGTGACCATATGCCAATGCTTGTATGTCTGTATATCTTAAAGCCATGATGCTCATAACTGGGCATCGGATAGATCAAGACTGGGGCAACATTTGAAAAGTTAACGCCAAAATCGTATGACCTTTACTTCCAGGTCGTTACCCTAGGTCAAAATTTACCTTCGATTTTGTCCTTCAAAAAGTAACGTTTTGGGCTTTTCTACAGCATAACTCAAGATTGAAATCGAATTGACGGTTGAAACTCATCAGACAATTGAACCTCAGTATAAAGACGTTACAAACATGATGATGTCATGATGACGTCATCGGGTATTGAATTACATTAAATCAAAATTTAATATTTATAAAAACTTACAACCCATGAACCACATGTTGGATTTTTACAATCTACACATCATCAGATTGGTCGTTGCAAGTTCAACAAACGCTACACACAACATGACCCCATTTGACCTTGGCGTCCGGTTCAAACCGGAAGTTGAAAGTTTGAAATAGTCATATCTCAACAACTACGTAATATTTTAACATGAATTTTGCATGAGGTTAAAGATGAGTTATCTTGCCGAAACTTTTGCAGAGAGATTAAAGCATTTTAACATTTGCATCTGGTCAAAACCGGGCGTCAAAGCGCACATGTCTGTTGACTTTCATTGTATGACAACGCACAATAGTGTAGGCCAAAACAAACATATGCCGACACTGTACACAGCCACGCACGTGTACAATGCACATGTAGTTTTCGTTGACATGAACTACACGTTCTGTATTGACTACTTTACATCTACATGTGCGAGTACATTTGGTGTCGCTCGCTATTTTTAGGTGTTCGGGCAATCCGCCCGGAACACCTCTTATTATTGTTCCGTTTTTTTTTGGTTTTTTTTTAGGTGTTCGGACAAAAGTCCGAAGACCTCTTGTTATTGTTCGGTTTTTTTTTTTTTTAGGTGTTCGGACAAAAGTCCGAAGACCTCTTCTTATTGTTCGTTTTTTTTTTCTTTTAGGTGTTCGGGCAATCCGCCCGGAACACCTCTTGTTTTTGTTCCGGTTTTTTTTTAGGTGTTCGGGCAATCCGCCCGGAACACCTCTTGTTTTTGTTCCGGTTTTTTTTTTGTTAATACTTCTTCTTGTTCTTCTTATCCCCCGCGATTGTCCGCTAACAAAGACGCACTTCCCAAGCTCACACAACCTTTAAACTTCACATATAGTTAGATATGTATGAGTAGAAGACACCGCTTTAGTGATGTCATGATGACGCCATCTGGTGTCGAGTTACATTAAATCAAAGTTTAATATTTGAAAAAATCGTAACTCGAAAACTAAACAATGGATTTTCACAATCTATACATCATCGGATAGGCCTGGTATGACTCTAAAAACGCTACACTGAACGCGACCTCATTTGACCTTGACTTCCGGTTCAAACCGGAAATTGAACATTTTAAAAATTCATATCTCAAACACTCAGATTGTAGTTCTGTGATCCTTCCGAAACTTTTGCACAGAAATGATGCTAATATGACCTTAACTTCTGGGTGTTACAGCCAACGTTAGTATTAACGCGCATTTAATCTTTGTACATAGAAAAGCGCTGTGGCCGACTGTTCAGCACCATGAATCATAAGGTTCAAAGTCCACGAAGCCTGTGTGTGCAACACGAAGCCTGTGTGTACAGTCCCACGTAATGGAAACTCATAAGGTTCAAAGTCCACGAAGCCTGTGTGTACAGTCCCACGTAACGGAAACATTCCACAAGCGGGGGATGGCGCTATACCAAACAACTGTTCATGCTTTTATCCCGCTCTGGAATTTTATTATTTGCTCCCTCTGTGACAGATGCTGCCTCGGAAATCTACGTCATTTAAATGTTAAATCTTTGAAAATTCCCATCAATTCGAGGATAAGAGACCCTGGGTTGCTTTTTGCGGGATTATACAAAGGTAATATAGGTCTTCGATTTTAATTGTTTGCATGAAATTACGTGTCCTCTACTTCCAGTTAAAACCGAAAGTGCATTGTAATTAAAAGTGGCAACTTTTTTGGAGTTGATTTTAACGATGTTGCAGTCTGACAAGGGTCTGGTTAAAACAAAAAAATTAAGAGCGCCATCTGGCGGCAGGTTAAAAACAGTTCAAAATACAGTTTTACTAGAAGCCTTTGGCAGAGTCTTTATAATTGTTTCAACATGGGCTCCACATACTTCACAAAAATGAAAATGTTGGTGACCTTGTCTTGACATTTTAACAAACAACTGTTCATGCTTTTATCCCGCTCTGAAATATTATCTGTCGTACTAAGTTATGTTTTTTGGTTTTCTCTTTGAAAACACTACCTCTGCTAAGTCGAGAATGTCTACACCGAACACCTTGTTTTTGTTTCAACAAAAATTTACGTCTAGTTAGGTGTTCGGGCAATCCGCCCGGAACACCTCTTGTTTTTGTTCCGGTTTTTTTTTTTTTTAATACTTCTTCTTTTTCTTCTTCTTCTTCTTCTTATCCCCCGCGATTGTCCGATAACAAATACGCACTTCCAAAGCTCACACAACCTTTAAACTTCACATATAGTTAGATATGTATGAATAGAAGACACCGCCTTGGTGATGTCATGATGACGTCATTTGGTGTCGAGTTACGTAAAATCAAAGTTTAATATTTGAAAAAATCATAACTCCAAAACTACACAATGGATTTTCACAATCTATACATCATCGGATAGGCCTGGTATAACTCTAAAAACGCTACACTGAACGCGACCTCATTTGACCTTGACTTCCGGTTCAAACCGGAAGTTGAATATTTTAAAAATTCATATCTCAAAAACTACTGATCATTTCATCACAATTTTTACATCAGATTGTAGTTCTGTGATCCTTCCGAAACTTTTGCACAGAAATGATGCCAATATGACCTTAACTTCTGGGTGTTACAGCCAACGTTAGTATTAACGCGAATTTAATCTTTGTACATAGAAAAGCGCCGTAGCCGACTGTTCAGCACCATGAATCATAAGGTTCAAAGTCCACGAAACCTGTGTGCGCAACACGAAGCCTGTGTGTACAGTCCCACGTAATGGAAACTCATAAGGTTCAAAGTCCACGAAGCCTGTGTGTACAGTCTCACGTAACGGAAACATTCCACAAGCGGGGGATGGCGCTATACCAAACAACTGTTCATGCTTTTATCCCGCTCTGGGATTGTATTATTTGCTCGCTCTGTGACAGATGCCGCCTCGGAAATCAACGTCATTTAAAGTTTAAATCTTTGAAAATTCCCATCAATTCGAGGATAAGAGACCCTGGGTTGCTTTTTGCGGGATTATACAAAGGTAATATAGGTCTTCGATTTTAATTGTTTGCATGAAATTACGTGTCCTCTACTTCCAGTTAAAACCGAAAGTGCATTGTAATTAAAAGTGGCAATTTTTTTGGAGTTGATTTTAACGATGTTGCAGTCTGACAAGGGTCTGGTTAAAACAAAAAAAATAAGAGCGCCATCTGGCGGCAGGTTAAAAACAGTTCAAAATACAGTTTTACTAGAAGCCTTTGGCAGAGTCTTTATAATTGTTTCAACATGGGCTCCACATACTTCACAAAAATGAAAATGTTGGTGACCTTGTCTTGACATTTTAACAAACAACTGTTTATGCTTTTATCCCGCTCTGAAATATTATCTGTCGTACTAAGTTGTTTTTTCGGTTTTCTCTTTGAAAACACTACCTCTGCTAACTCGAGAATGTCTACACCGAACACCTTGTTTTTGTTATGCAACAAAAATTTACGTCTAGTGTATTCTTATGTTTGTTCTAAAAAAAAATACACACAAACGTTGTCCGCTAATGTTTTGCTCTTTCCCAAGTTTGAAGGGTCATGAAACTTGGCAACCCTTTTACACATGACTAGTGGATGAAACAGCAGTTTTCACGTAATGATGACGTCATTTAATGATTTATTAGGTAATTAAAAGCAATTAATTTTTCTCAAAGTTCCACCTTTTTCTAACAACAAACATAATTCAAAGACTGCGGACTTTCAATTCTTTCTTTTTTCTTGAGTCTAAAGAACATTGGATACTAATCATTTGGTACATGGGAATGAATACATTTTAAGATGTATTTCTAGGTGAAAACGAGCGTTAAAATATTGAAATCTAATCCAATACCGAGCGCATAGTGTGGCATCCAATCCAGTATGACGTGCACACAAAACCGCACAACGTGCAGCCATGCAGCCATACATTGTGTGCAAATTCTGGAAACCCCATTGAATATCATTGTGTTGTTTATTCGTGTATATACTAACAACTCGTTGTCCTGCACTTAAACCCAAACTCATTCAAAGTTCGGTGTGACTTTTAGTTCCGTTGTGCTCGCCTGATAGCTTAATGGAAAACAAGGAATAAAAGAGGAGGTTTTACTGAGATGTCCACCTGCTTTAGGTATTTGTATGACTTTGACTAAATGACAAAAACTTCAACTGAAAAAGAACGACATTGGTTTGTTTCTCATCAAACACCGAGACCAACGTCACGTTGATCGACGTGACCGTGCCTGCCAACGGCGCTCTAGGCCCTCTGAGTATGCCCTTCAGACACGGTGATTAAAATGGTAAGCTTTATTTCAAAATCACCGTTAAAAAGAGGGGGCATTCCTTTTTTTCGTCTACAATAATGTTGATATGTTTCATCCATGAACTTTCTTAGTGGTTCTTTTGTTTTGTTTTTACTTTCAAAAATCATTATTTTGTCATGGTTTAATTTTCAACTATCGGATTGAACTGATGCTAATCCCCGCTCAGGTATATTATGTATATGTACTGTGCATGGAAAAAAACATAACTCGTGAACAAAAAGGGTTTTGACTTTAAGCTAACCATGTACTTAGACCTTAGTGTGTCAATGAAACCACAGAGGTTTTCGGCATGCTGACGTCATCAATGACGTCATAACATTGAATCAATGTTTAATTTTTACAAAAAAACATCTGGAAAACTATAACTGCTACATACCAGATCGTTGGTCCATGTGAAAGACCATGGAGTGTATTTTTTTAATTTTACACAAAGTGTGACCCTCTGTGACCTTTACTTCTGGTCGAAACTGAAATGTGCTTATTCTATACTTAAAAACGTCATATCTAATTAACCAAAAAAGGGTTGAGACCTATTATTTTCGGGATGATGATGACTCGATGGCGTCCTTACATTAAATTAACCTTTAGTATACAAACATTTTATATCCGGGAAACCAATTTTGTTAGAACTTGCACCATCCCCAATGATTACACAAATTGTGTCCCCCTGTGAGCTTCAATTCTGGTCAAAACTGAGAGCTTAAGTAAAAATAATCACTCCCGGTCCTCGTTTTGAGGCCTGCAAACAATATGATCTTGAAATCAGGTGGTCCCTCTATATTGAATACAGTTTTACCCATAGGACTTTCAGTTCCAGCAAAACAATAACTAAAAGCCTGTATCAATTTCAAAAACTTAGCAGATACTTATGAATATCAATGTCCTGATAATCAACTGAGCTATGAAAACGGAATGATTTCATCGGTTTTTAAATTTATCCAAGTTTTTATTTAAAATTCGAAATCTTCTACCATTCACTTTACGTATCAATTTGTCGTACTAAGTTATGTTAATTTGGTTTTCTCTTTGAAAACACTACCGCTGCTAACTCGAAAATGTCTACACCGAACACCTTGTTTTTGTTATGCAACAAAAATTTATGTCTAGTTTTTTTAATACTTCTTCTTGTTCTTCTTCTTCTTATCCCCCGCGATTGTCCGCCAACAAAGACGCACTTTCCAAGCTCACACAACCTTTAAACTTGACACATAGTTAGATATGTATGAGTAGAAGACACCGCCTTAGTGATGTCATGATGACGCCATCTGGTGTCGAGTTACATTAAATCAAAGTTTAATATTTGAAAAAATCGTAACTCGAAAACTAAACAATGGATTTTCACAATCTATACATCATCGGATAGGCCTGGTATGACTCTAAAAACGCTACACTGAACGCGACCTCATTTGACCTTGACTTCCGGTTCAAACCGGAAATTGAACATTTTAAAAATTCATATCTCAAACACTCAGATTGTAGTTCTGTGATCCTTCCGAAACTTTTGCACAGAAATGATGCTAATATGACCTTAACTTCTGGGTGTTACAGCCAACGTTAGTATTAACGCGCATTTAATCTTTGTACATAGAAAAGCGCTGTGGCCGACTGTTCAGCACCATGAATCATAAGGTTCAAAGTCCACGAAGCCTGTGTGTGCAACACGAAGCCTGTGTGTACAGTCCCACGTAATGGAAACTCATAAGGTTCAAAGTCCACGAAGCCTGTGCGTACAGTCCCACGTAACGGAAACATTCCACAAGCGGGGGATGGCGCTATACCAAACAACTGTTCATGCTTTTATCCCGCTCTGGAATTTTATTATTTGCTCCCTCTGTGACAGATGCTGCCTCGGAAATCTACGTCATTTAAATGTTAAATCTTTGAAAATTCCCATCAATTCGAGGATAAGAGACCCTGGGTTGCTTTTTGCGGGATTATACAAAGGTAATATAGGTCTTCGATTTTAATTGTTTGCATGAAATTACGTGTCCTCTACTTCCAGTTAAAACCGAAAGTGCATTGTAATTAAAAGTGGCAACTTTTTTGGAGTTGATTTTAACGATGTTGCAGTCTGACAAGGGTCTGGTTAAAACAAAAAAAATAAGAGCGCCATCTGGCGGCAGGTTAAAAACAGTTCAAAATACAGTTTTACTAGAAGCCTTTGGCAGAGTCTTTATAATTGTTTCAACATGGGCTCCACATACTTCACAAAAATGAAAATGTTGGTGACCTTGTCTTGACATTTTAACAAACAACTGTTCATGCTTTTATCCCGCTCTGAAATATTATCTGTCGTACTAAGTTATGTTTTTTGGTTTTCTCTTTGAAAACACTACCTCTGCTAAGTCGAGAATGTCTACACCGAACACCTTGTTTTTGTTTCAACAAAAATTTACGTCTAGTTAGGTGTTCGGGCAATCCGCCCGGAACACCTCTTGTTTTTGTTCCGGTTTTTTTTTTTTTTAATACTTCTTCTTTTTCTTCTTCTTCTTCTTCTTATCCCCCGCGATTGTCCGATAACAAATACGCACTTCCAAAGCTCACACAACCTTTAAACTTCACATATAGTTAGATATGTATGAATAGAAGACACCGCCTTGGTGATGTCATGATGACGTCATTTGGTGTCGAGTTACGTAAAATCAAAGTTTAATATTTGAAAAAATCATAACTCCAAAACTACACAATGGATTTTCACAATCTATACATCATCGGATAGGCCTGGTATAACTCTAAAAACGCTACACTGAACGCGACCTCATTTGACCTTGACTTCCGGTTCAAACCGGAAGTTGAATATTTTAAAAATTCATATCTCAAAAACTACTGATCATTTCATCACAATTTTTACATCAGATTGTAGTTCTGTGATCCTTCCGAAACTTTTGCACAGAAATGATGCCAATATGACCTTAACTTCTGGGTGTTACAGCCAACGTTAGTATTAACGCGAATTTAATCTTTGTACATAGAAAAGCGCCGTAGCCGACTGTTCAGCACCATGAATCATAAGGTTCAAAGTCCACGAAACCTGTGTGCGCAACACGAAGCCTGTGTGTACAGTCCCACGTAATGGAAACTCATAAGGTTCAAAGTCCACGAAGCCTGTGTGTACAGTCTCACGTAACGGAAACATTCCACAAGCGGGGGATGGCGCTATACCAAACAACTGTTCATGCTTTTATCCCGCTCTGGGATTGTATTATTTGCTCGCTCTGTGACAGATGCCGCCTCGGAAATCAACGTCATTTAAAGTTTAAATCTTTGAAAATTCCCATCAATTCGAGGATAAGAGACCCTGGGTTGCTTTTTGCGGGATTATACAAAGGTAATATAGGTCTTCGATTTTAATTGTTTGCATGAAATTACGTGTCCTCTACTTCCAGTTAAAACCGAAAGTGCATTGTAATTAAAAGTGGCAACTTTTTTGGAGTTGATTTTAACGATGTTGCAGTCTGACAAGGGTCTGGTTAAAACAAAAAAAATAAGAGCGCCATCTGGCGGCAGGTTAAAAACAGTTCAAAATACAGTTTTACTAGAAGCCTTTGGCAGAGTCTTTATAATTGTTTCAACATGGGCTCCACATACTTCACAAAAATGAAAATGTTGGTGACCTTGTCTTGACATTTTAACAAACAACTGTTTATGCTTTTATCCCGCTCTGAAATATTATCTGTCGTACTAAGTTGTTTTTTCGGTTTTCTCTTTGAAAACACTACCTCTGCTAACTCGAGAATGTCTACACCGAACACCTTGTTTTTGTTATGCAACAAAAATTTACGTCTAGTTAGGTGTTCGGACAAAAGTCCGAAGACCTCTTGTTATTGTTCGGTTTTTTTTTTTTTTTTTACTTCGTCTTCTTCTTCTCGCCGTCGATTGTCCGCTAACAAAGACACACTTCCTAAGCTCACATAAACTTGAAACTTTACACATAGTTAGATATTCATTAGTAGATGAAACCATTTTTGGTTTCGTCATGATGACGTCATCAGGTGTCGAGTTACGTTAAATCAAAGTTTAATATTTGAAAAAATCATAACTCCAAAACAACACAATGGATTTTCACAATCTATACATCATCGGATAGGCCTGGTATGACTCTAAAAACGCTACACTGAACGCGACCTCATTTGACCTTGACTTCCGGTTCAAACCGGAAGTTGAATATTAAAAAAATTCATATCTCAAAAACTACTGATCATTTCATCATAAATTTTACATCAGATTGTAGTTCTGTCATCCTTCCGAAACTTTTGCACAGAAATGATGCCAATATGACCTTAACTTCTGGTCCTAAATGGGTGTTACAGCCAATGCTAGTATTAACCGCAGTTAATTCGTGTATGGAGAAAAGCGCTGTAACTGACTGTCCGCTCCATTATTCATAAGGTTCAAAGTCCACGAAGCCTGTGTGTGCAACACGAAGCCTGTGTGTACAGTCCCACGTAATGAAAACCATAAGGTTCAAAGTCCACGAAGCCTGTGTGTACAGTCCCACATAACGGAAACATTTCAGAGGATGGCGCTATACCAAACAACTGTTAATGCTTTTGTCCCGCTCTGGAATTTTATTATTTGCTCGCTCTGTGACAGATGCTGCCTCGGAAATCTACGTCATTTAAATGTTAAATGGGTAAGAGACCCTGGGTTGCTTTTTTTGCGGGATTTTACAAAGGTAATATAGGTCTTCGATTTTAATTGTTTGCATGAAATTACGTGTCTTTTACTTCCAGTTAAAACCGAAAGTGCATTGTAATTAAAAGTGGCAATTTTTTTGGAGTTGATTTTAACAATGTTGCAGTCTGACAAGGGTCTGGTTAAAAACAAAATTAAGACCGCCATCTTGCGGTGGGTTAAAAACAGTTCAAAATACAGTTTTACTAGAAGCCTTTGGCAGAGTTTTTATAAATTTTTTTCAACATGGGCTTCACATACTTCACAGAAAAGAATATGTTGGTGACCTTGTCTTGACATTTTAACAAACAACTGTTCATGCTTTTATCCCGCTCTGAAATATTATCTGACGTATTAAGTTATGTTATTTCGGTTTTCTCTTTGAAAACACTACCTCTGCTTACTCGAAAATGTCTACACCGAACACCTTGTTTTTGTTACGGAACAAAAACTTATGTCTAGTGTATTCTTATGTTTGTTCTAAAAAAAAATACACACAAACGTTGTCCGCTAATGTTTTGCTCTTTCCCAAGTTCGAAGGGTCATGAAACTTGGCAACCCTTTTACACATGACTAGTGGATGAAACAGCAGTTTTCACGTAATGATGACGTCATTTAATGATTTATTAGGTAATTAAAAGCAATTAATTTTTCTCAAAGTTCCACCTTTTTCTAACAACAAACATAATTCAAAGACTGCGGACTTTCAATTCTTTCTTTTTTCTTGAGTCTAAAGAACATTGGATACTAATCATTTGGTACATGGGAATGAATACATTTTAAGATGTATTTCTAGGTGAAAACGAGCGTTAAAATATTGAAATCTAATCCAATACCGAGCGCATAGTGTGGCATCCAATCCAGTATGACGTGCACACAAAACCGCACAACGTGCAGCCATGCAGCCATACATTGTGTGCAAATTCTGGAAACCCCATTGAATATCATTGTGTTGTTTATTCGTGTATATACTAACAACTCGTTGTCCTGCACTTAAACCCAAACTCATTCAAAGTTCGGTGTGACTTTTAGTTCCGTTGTGCTCGCCTGATAGCTTAATGGAAAACAAGGAATAAAAGAGGAGGTTTTACTGAGATGTCCACCTGCTTTAGGTATTTGTATGACTTTGACTAAATGACAAAAACTTCAACTGAAAAAGAACGACATTGGTTTGTTTCTCATCAAACACCGAGACCAACGTCACGTTGATCGACGTGACCGTGCCTGCCAACGGCGCTCTAGGCCCTCTGAGTATGCCCTTCAGACACGGTGATTAAAATGGTAAGCTTTATTTCAAAATCACCGTTAAAAAGAGGGGGCATTCCTTTTTTTCGTCTACAATAATGTTGATATGTTTCATCCATGAACTTTCTTAGTGGTTCTTTTGTTTTGTTTTTACTTTCAAAAATCATTATTTTGTCATGGTTTAATTTTCAACTATCGGATTGAACTGATGCTAATCCCCGCTCAGGTATATTATGTATATGTACTGTGCATGGAAAAAAACATAACTCGTGAACAAAAAGGGTTTTGACTTTAAGCTAACCATGTACTTAGACCTTAGTGTGTCAATGAAACCACAGAGGTTTTCGGCATGCTGACGTCATCAATGACGTCATAACATTGAATCAATGTTTAATTTTTACAAAAAAACATCTGGAAAACTATAACTGCTACATACCAGATCGTTGGTCCATGTGAAAGACCATGGAGTGTATTTTTTTAATTTTACACAAAGTGTGACCCTCTGTGACCTTTACTTCTGGTCGAAACTGAAATGTGCTTATTCTATACTTAAAAACGTCATATCTAATTAACCAAAAAAGGGTTGAGACCTATTATTTTCGGGATGATGATGACTCGATGGCGTCCTTACATTAAATTAACCTTTAGTATACAAACATTTTATATCCGGGAAACCAATTTTGTTAGAACTTGCACCATCCCCAATGATTACACAAATTGTGTCCCCCTGTGAGCTTCAATTCTGGTCAAAACTGAGAGCTTAAGTAAAAATAATCACTCCCGGTCCTCGTTTTGAGGCCTGCAAACAATATGATCTTGAAATCAGGTGGTCCCTCTATATTGAATACAGTTTTACCCATAGGACTTTCAGTTCCAGCAAAACAATAACTAAAAGCCTGTATCAATTTCAAAAACTTAGCAGATACTTATGAATATCAATGTCCTGATAATCAACTGAGCTATGAAAACGGAATGATTTCATCGGTTTTTAAATTTATCCAAGTTTTTATTTAAAATTCGAAATCTTCTACCATTCACTTTACGTATCAATTTGTCGTACTAAGTTATGTTAATTTGGTTTTCTCTTTGAAAACACTACCGCTGCTAACTCGAAAATGTCTACACCGAACACCTTGTTTTTGTTATGCAACAAAAATTTATGTCTAGTTTTTTTAATACTTCTTCTTGTTCTTCTTCTTCTTATCCCCCGCGATTGTCCGCCAACAAAGACGCACTTTCCAAGCTCACACAACCTTTAAACTTGACACATAGTTAGATATGTATGAGTAGAAGACACCGCCTTAGTGATGTCATGATGACGTCATCTGGTGTCGAGTTACATTAAATCAAAGTTTAATACTTGAAAAAATCGTAACTCGAAAACTACATAATGTATTTTCACAATCTATACATCATCGGATAGGCCTGGTATAACTCTAAGAGCGCTACACTAAACGCGACCTCATTTGACCTTGACTTCCGGTTCAAACCGGAAGTTGAATATTAAAAAAATTCATATCTCAAAAACTACTGATCATTTTATCACAATTTTTACATCAGATTGTAGATCTGTGATCCTTTCGAAACTTTTGCACAGAAATGATGCCAATATGACCTTAACTTCTGGTCCTAAATGGGTGTTACAGCCAAAGTTAGTATTAACCGCAGTTTATTTGTGTATGGAGAAAAGCGCTGTAACTGACTGTCCGCTCCATTATTCATAAGGTTCAAAGTCCACGAAGCCTGTGCACACAGTCCCACACAACGGAAATGTATCATTGCGTTGCTTATTCTTGTACGTTGTAACAACACGTGTCCCGCACATAAAAAACTCAAACTCATTCAAAGTTCAGTGTGAATTTAGTTCCGCTGTGCTCGTCTGATGGCTTAATGGAAAACAAGGAATAAAAGAGCAGGTTTTACTGAGATGTCCACCTGCTTTAGGGATTTGTATGACTTTGACTAAATGACAAAAACTTCAACTGAAAAAGAACGACATTGGTTTGTTTCTCATCAAACACCGAGACCCACGTCACGTTGATCGACGTGACCATGCCTGCCAAAGGCGCTCTAGGCCCTCTGAGTATGCCCTTCAGACACGGTGATTAAAATGGTAAGCTTTATTTCAAAATCACCGTTAACAAGAGGGGGCATTCCTTTTTTGTCTACAATAATGTTGATATGTTTCATCCATGAACTTGCCTAGTGTTTTTTGTTTTGCTAAAAAACATAACTCGTGAACCAAAAAGTGTGCAACTTTTTTGGAGTTGATTTTACGATGTTGTAGTCTGACAAGGGTCTGGTTCAAACAAAATAAGATTTAAGAGCGCCATCTGGCGGCAGGTTAAAACAGTTCAAAATACAGTTTTAATAGAAGCCTTTTGCAGAGTTTTTATAATTGTTTCAACATGGGCTCCACATACTTCACAAAAATGAATATGTTGGTGATCTTGTCTTGACCTTTTAACCTGTCTAAACTGGAAGTTCTGTAAAACACTTTAAAAAACATTATTTAATAGCTATTCATTCTGTTTTCACAATAACAAACAGCACAGCTCACGATCACTCCAGTCAGCTTTACTTGAATCCGAACACCTCGAATTTGTTATCAAACAAATTCTATGTCTAGTTTTTTTTAAATACTTCTTCTTCTTCTTATCCCCCGCAATTGTCCCCTAACAAAGTTACACTTTCCAGTCTCCCACAACCTTTAAACTTCACACATAATTAGATATGTATGAGTAGAAGACACCGCCTTAGTGATGTCATGATGACGTCATCAGGTGTCGAGTTACGTATCACCGGTGCCATTTTATAAACTAATGTAAAATATTAATATTCTGATGGCAGTGTTTCTATATCATATACACCTCATAAGCAGTTCTTTGTTCTGAGTCATTACAATGGAGTGAGTGTGAGGCCAGTCCGGAAGGGCCAACTCTGCCACCTTGCACATTCCTAAGCAATGACAGAAGTAGTGGTCAGTGCACAGACAAGTCCAAATATGGGGCAATCGCCCACACTCTCATTTGTTTAATACGGCCCCCTTCTTAATCCAGCCAAACATATTCCTGTATGTATAATTATTCAAATGTCCCTTTAATGAAGTAGGAAACAATCCCTTATATGGTTACAATTTGTGTAAGAAAGCATCTTGCTGTTTCCTTTATAAACCCTTGTAATTTCAAGTTGAGGACAGTGAGAGCCTCCACCATCAGTCGTGCATTAAAGAGTATCTTCAATCATCAATCCTGTGTCAACGTGTGTCTTCTTATAGTCTGAGAGCATATAGCCTAACTGGTTATATTTGGTGGAGAATCCGGGCAACTCTTAAGTTCAAGAATTATTATTCGCCGACTCAGATCCTGAATGATAACACGAGCCCGCAGTCTTGCTCAAGCTCAAGCCACAATGTCATCAACGAATCAGTTTGAATCTATCGTGCCAAAGTTTTCGGGATACGATGCCGGAGACCCTGAGCTGTGGCTAGACAGGTACGAGAGGTACTCTAAGCAAAAGAAATGGACCCCGGAACAACAGGCCAGCAATCTGCCTCTGTACCTCACCGAATCTGCAAGCTATTGGCACAGGGACCTGCCGGACGAAAGCACAAATACATTTCCAAATTTAAAACAGGCGTTTCTGGCAAAGTACCAGCCCCATGAGGGGATGAAATGGGTGCGGTTAGCAGAACTCGCTGATCGTAAGCAGAGACCAGGCGAGACAGTGGAGGCGTACGTTGCTGATATTGAGAGAAGATGTTGTCAGCTCAGCAAAACGCCCGCAGAACGTATGGAGGTGTTCATAAGAGGACTGCTACCGGACATAAGGAGCCATGTCATTAAGGCTCACCCCGACACCGTCGATGACGCAGTGACGCAAGCACGTCTAGCCCAATCCACAACAACGCGTTCCGGACCCCAGACGGCAGAGGTGAACTCTGCGTTGCAAGAACTGAGCAACCAAATTCTAACGCTTCAGGGGCAACTTGCATCCATCTCTGCAGCTGGACCTGCCTCCAGCTACACCCAGCAACAGTCTCCGCAGTTCCCTGCGCAACCACCACCAAGGCGGCAGTACTCCCAACAGCGGCGACCCCAGCAGTCCTACCGAGCGACCCAGCAGCCCCGCCCGTACCAGCAGTACACAGCCCAGCAGTCAGCCCATCAGCAGGACCAGGCGTGCCACTGGTGTGGATGGGGTGAGTGTGTAGATAGGCGATCATGTCCGGCCAATGGAGTAGAATGTAGAAATTGTCGTAAAATAGGGCACTTTGCCAGAGTATGTTTGAGTAGACCTGTTAGTTACCATAGTAATTCCCCCAGTGGAAACATCGGTAATCAATGACTAGGCCACCAAAGTCAACAAGCATGCGATGAGTCCCAAACGGTCCCACATATCAACAACGTTTTACCAATTTCACGTGGGACCAATCTTGTCACAATAAAGGTGGGCTCCAAATTTCGCCAGTCTCTAATCGATACCGGTGCACTCATATCTTGTATCGCCAAACGTACATACACGGACTGCTTTTCGGACACAAAATTCCCCTTGGGACCTACTGACGTGCCACTGATTTCTGGCGTTGCGGGGCACGTAACTAAAGTTGTTGGCAAGGTTACTTTGCCTATTTCGATTGGCGACATGAATTTCAGTCACCCCTTCTACATTTTAGACAATATGAATCATGAGATTATTCTGGGTGTTGATTTTCTACAAGAACATAAGGTATCAATATCGTTTGACTCTAATCGTTTGCTCTTTAACGATTCAAACTCTGCACCCTTAACCAGTAAGGCAACAAAAATAATGCATGTTAGAGCGATGTGTAACATGACACTACCCGCCAGAACCCAAACGATATTTAGAGCTAAGTGTAAGGAGTCAAGCACAAAACACGGTATTATCGAACCTGTCCCTTCTCTGTATTCGGATAAGACGTTAATTGGAGCCAAATGTATTGTCCAATCACACCACGGCCATACAGTGTATCAAATAATGAACCCTACTGACAGTAACATAGAGATCAAACGTAATCAAGTAGTAGGTGTTTGGGAACCAGTCTTGGCTGACACATACATAGACAGTTTTGAGGTAGATAGAAATAAGTCACATACGATCAACCAGTCCCGAGGGGACACGAAATCAAATGCTGTTCATGCCACAAACGGTATCAACCCTCAAGAAGTACTTGATGATTTAGACATAAGCCTGAATGATTCAGATTTAACATCAGACCAGAAAAATCAACTCGTTGAGTTCTTGGCTCAAAACAGAGCTGTCTTTGCAAAGGACACTACCGAGTTAGGTACAACGAATGTGCATTTTCATAGCATAGATACCGGTGATGCGCAACCTGTTCATCAGCGCTTCTATCGGACTTCCCCAGCTCACAAAACAGAAATTGAAAAACAAATTCACGACATGCTAAAAGCAGATGTAATCGAACCATCCACTTCGCCTTGGGCTAGTCCAGTGGTTCTTGTGAAAAAGAAAAATGGTGATTTTCGCTTCGCGGTCGACTATCGTCGCCTCAATAAAGTGACTAAGCCAATGTCTTTCCCTCTACCTCGCCCTGACGATGTATATGATACTATTGGAGAATCTCATGCTCAAATATTCACTGTACTCGATCTAGCATCAGGATTTTGGCAAATACCATTAGAGTCTGACAGCCAAGCTAAGACAGCATTCACATCACATACGGGTAACTATCAGTTTAAGAAAATGCCGTTTGGTTTGATGAATGCACCAGTATCCTTTCAAATGGTCATGACACAAGTATTACGGGGCTTAGCTTGGCAATTTGCTCTGGTTTATGTTGATGATATAATAATTTTCTCACCAGACTTTGACACACATCTCACACATTTGACTGCAGTTTTCGATCGCTTGCGTTCTGCAAATCTTAAGCTCAAACCACAAAAGTGTCACTTTGCAGCTAGAGAAGTTACTTATCTTGGTCACATCATTTCTAAGCAAGGGATTAAAGTCAATCCAGACAAAACTGCAGTCATACAGTCATTCCCTGTGCCTAAAGATCAATCAGAAGTTCGTACGTTTCTTGGTATATGTAACTATTATCGCCGATTTGTCAAAGGTTATGCTAACATTGCTTGTCCACTGAACCAGTTGTTGCAGAGAAACATGCCGTTTATATGGACAGAAGCCTGTGATAAGGCTTTTCAGACGCTAAAACTTGCGCTAATTTCGCCACCTATCCTCTGCTACCCTAATTTCGACAAGGGGTTTATTCTTTCCACTGATGCCAGTGGCTACGCGATCGGCTATATCCTATCGCAGACCAATGATGACGGTCGGGAAGTCGTCATTCAGTATGGTGGCCGGGCTCTAACTAAAGCTGAACAGAAATGGTCGATCACTGAACGAGAAGGTTTGGCTGTTGTTGAGGGTATAAAGTTCTATCGCGTATACCTCGCTAATACGAAGTTTCGTGTCCAGACGGATCATGTTTCTCTTCAATGGTTACGCACAATTCAAGATACAACCGGTCGATTAGGACGATGGTCCATTCAGTTACAGGGATATGACTTTGAGGTTGTCCATAAGTCTGGTAATTCTCATGGTAATGCCGATGCCCTTTCGCGTAGAACATACAACGACGTGCCCCGCTGTCCCAAACCAATCATTGTGACTGAACCTCTTAACACCCAACCACAAACTCAAGGAGCCGCGAACCCGCCATTGCCAGAAACAATTGAATACAAAATCACGTATGCCACCGATGCGGTGCCAATCTATTCAATTAGTGAACTGGATGATCTTACATCTCCCGACCATTCCAACATCCGTGATAGACAACAAGCCGATATTCTGTTGAATCAGTACATTGCCTACTTAGAATCCGGCTCCCTACCCTCGAATGCTTGTCTCGCAAGGCGAATAGTAGCAGAAACACCAGATTTCATAATACAAGATGGTATTCTGTATCATTACTACTACCCACGAGGTAAAGGCCACAAGATTGACAGACAAATTAAACAGTTAGCTGTTCCACAAAGTTTGAGGCAAGACATATTACTGTCCTATCACGACTCACTATTGGGTGGCCATCAAGGCATGGATCGCACGTACGATTGCATCCGCCAGAAGTATTACTGGCCCAAAATGTTTTCAGAAATTGAACAATATGTGAAATCATGTACAACCTGTCAGCGGGTTAAAGTCAACCGCCATGGCAAACATGCCCCGCTTAGACCCTTGCCCGTCGGAGATGTGTTTTCCAGATTACACGTTGACATACTGGGGCCACTGAAAACTTCTTCCGAGGGGTATAAGTATGTTTTGTTAGTGGTTGATTCCTTTTCCAAATGGTGTGAGGCATTCCCGCTCAAAACCCAAAATGCTGCGGAAGTTGCACGAATCTTGTATAATGAAATCATTTGTCGCTATGGCGCTCCCTCTTCCTTACTTTCCGACAGAGGCACACAGTTCATGTCCAAGTTGATCAAAGAGTTATGCAACATCTTCCAAATCACAAAAATTAACACCAGTAGCTACCACCCCCAGACAAATGCCAGCTGTGAACGTATGAACAGTTTCATTTGGCAGTCATTGCGCGCATACTGTAAACCCGACCAATCCGATTGGGTGCAATTACTGCCAAGTATCATGTTTGCATATCGAAGCACGCCTGCCACGGAATCAACACAACTTAGCCCATTTATGATTTTGTTTGGTCGCGAATGCCGTCTCCCGATTGATACATCAATCTTGCCCACGCCACATACGCAAATAGGTCAGCACCAGTCTCTTGAACTCATCATGGAGAACTTTGATATTGCTCGCCAAATCGCGACAGAGAACATAAAGGCTGCCCAGACTAAATATAAGGGTCAGTTCGATAAGAAGTCAAAAACTCCCAGCTATACAGAGGGTCAAAAAGTGTGGCTTTACTGTGCAAAAAGGACTGTCGGTTTGTCCCCAAAAATGTGTCATAAATGGCTTGGACCATATTACATTTGCGAGGCGAGGGAAAATTTCACCTACAAACTCCGTAGATGTGATGATAACAAACCCATGTTGTCCCCAGTCCACGCTAATCGGCTGAAGCAATACCATGACCCTAAGGACAGACCAGTCCACATTCCTGATAACTTAGATGACCTGACTGAGGTCGATGCAGACCAATTTGACGATAGTGAACCTACTAGTGTAACTCCCCAAGGGAATAGTAATACTGTACCCATACCATCTGACACCAGTCGTGTGCCACCCACACCACCTGTTGTCTTGGGACATCCCAAAGTACCCATCAAAGCCTCACCACACAATGCCAATGACTGGTTTGTGGTGCATAGTTTACGGCGATCTGCCATCATTAATGGTAAGCGCCATTACCAAGTCAAATGGAAAGGGTACAATAATACTACCTGGGAACCCGAGGATAACATTCCGGACGAACTGATACAAGAATTTCACATTCGCAAGACCAAGCGTTATAACAAGGGTAAACGCAAACGTTAATTAGGCTTACTGTATAATTCACGCACTTGTATCAGGGTGACATGTTTACATTTTTTTTTTTTCTTCTCTTTTATCGGTAATTTGTATTTTGTTATTATTTCCATTATTAACTGTAATTTTCCATATTGAACCTATCCTGGCCAGGACATGACATGATCGCTTAATACTGCACACTCTCTATTTTTGTTGTTGTTGTATTTCTAACGGTTTTGTTTACGTACTGTTTACCTTAAAATTTAATTTCGGACGCCAGTACTTTTTATTGTTGTCATTATGTGCTTTTATATGAATTTGCTTTCCGTTTAAGTCGGGAGACTTAATCTTCGAAGGGAGGGCACATATCACCGGTGCCATTTTATAAACTAATGTAAAATATTAATATTCTGATGGCAGTGTTTCTATATCATATACACCTCATAAGCAGTTCTTTGTTCTGAGTCATTACAATGGAGTGAGTGTGAGGCCAGTCCGGAAGGGCCAACTCTGCCACCTTGCACATTCCTAAGCAATGACAGAAGTAGTGGTCAGTGCACAGACAAGTCCAAATATGGGGCAATCGCCCACACTCTCATTTGTTTAATACGGCCCCCTTCTTAATCCAGCCAAACATATTCCTGTATGTATAATTATTCAAATGTCCCTTTAATGAAGTAGGAAACAATCCCTTATATGGTTACAATTTGTGTAAGAAAGCATCTTGCTGTTTCCTTTATAAACCCTTGTAATTTCAAGTTGAGGACAGTGAGAGCCTCCACCATCAGTCGTGCATTAAAGAGTATCTTCAATCATCAATCCTGTGTCAACGTGTGTCTTCTTATAGTCTGAGAGCATATAGCCTAACTGGTTATATACGTTAAATAAAAGTTTAATATTTGAAAAAATCATAACTCCAAAACTACATAATGGATTTTCACAATCTATACATCATCGGATAGGCCTGGTATGACTCTAAAAACGCTACACTGAACGCGACCTCATTTGACCTTGACTTCCGGTTCAAACCGGAAGTTGAATATTTTAAAAATTCATATCTCAAAAACTACTGATCATTTCATCACAATTTTTACATCAGATTGTAGATCTGTGATCCTTCCGAAACTTTTGCACAGAAATGATGCCAATATGACCTTAACTTCTGGTCCTAAATGGGTGTTACAGCCAATGCTAGTATTAACCGCGGTTAATTCGTGTATGGAGAAAAGCGCTGTAACTGAGTGTCCGCTCCATTATTCATAAGGTTCAAAGTCCACGAAGCCTGTGTGTGCAACACGAAGTCTGCGTGTACAGTCCCACGTAATGAAAACCATAAGGTTCAAAGTCCACGAAGCCTGTGTGTACAGTCCCACGTAACGGAAACATTTCAGAGGATGGCGCTATACCAAACAACTGTTAATGCTTTTGTCCCGCTCTGGAATTTTATTATTTGCTCGCTCTGTGACAGATGCTGCCTCGGAAATCTACGTCATTTAAATGATAAATGGTAAGAGACCCTGGGTTGCTTTTTTTGCGGGATTATACAAAGGTAATATAGGTCTTCGATTTTAATTGTTTGCATGAAATTACGTGTCTTTTACTTCCAGTTAAAACCGAAAGTGCATTGTAATTAAAAGTGGCAACTTTTTTGGAGTTGATTTTAACAATGTTGCAGTCTGACAAGGGTCTGGTTAGAAACAAAATTAAGATCGCCATGTTGCGGTGGGTTAAAAACAGTTCAAAATACAGTTTTACTAGAAGCCTTTGGCAGAGTTTTTATAAATTTTTTTCAACATGGGCTTCACATACTTCACAGAAATGAATATGTTGGTGACCTTGTCTTGACATTTTAACAAACAACTGTTCATGCTTTTATCCCGCTCTGAAATATTATCTGACGTATTAAGTTATGTTTTTTCGGTTTTCTCTTTGAAAACACTACCTCTGCTTACTCGAAAATGTCTACACCGAACACCTTGTTTTTGTTACGGAACAAAAACTTATGTCTAGTTAAACATTTAAATCTTTGAAAATTAGTATCAATTCGAGAATAAGAGACCCTGGGTTGCTTTTTCCGGAATTATACAAAAGTAACATAGGTCTTCGATTTTTAAATGTTTGCGTGAAATTACGCGTCCTCTACTTCCGGTTAAAACCGAAAGTGCATTGTAATTAAAAGTGGCAACTTTGAGTTGAATTTTAACGATGGTGTAGTCTGACAAGGGTCTGGTTAAAAACAAAATAATTAAGAGCGCCATCATTCTGGAGGCAGGTTAAAAACAGTTCAAAATACAGTTTTACTAAAAGCCTTTGGCAGAGTTTTTATAATTGTTTCAGCATTGGTTTAAACGCCTACAAATGATTAGTGACTTAAACGCGTACTAACTTAAATGACGTAGCACGCGTCACGCTTGCGCGCGCTTACTTCGAAATAATGTAAGATGCTACTTGTATTCTATTTTCGTCATTCTGCTGATGAGTGCCTTATGGTACGAAACAGTCTGTCCAGAAGAGAGATATGCCAGAGTTTGTTTAACTCATATTCTGAATTTATTACATGTTATAGCTCTACAGAGATGTATCGAGCACTGTGAATTGTGATAGAAGGAGATTTCATTGGATATTATATGTATATATATAGAAAGAATCAAGAAAGAAATATGCCGAGTATTCCGGGAAAATGACTTAAAGGTAACGATCGAAGCCAACAAGGCAACAGTAAACTTCCTTGACGTCACATTAGACCTGCGAACGGGAGGGTACATGCCAAATATGAAACCAGGTAATATACCTCTATATGTACATGTCCAGTCAAACCATCCACCCACCGTCATCAAACAGATACCAGAGGGGAATCAACAAGCGACTCTCTAACATCTCGTCGACCAAGGAGGCATTCGAGCAAGCTGCCCCGGCCTACCAAGAGGCTCTGCAAAAAAGCGGGCACAAGTATCAGTTAACATACACAACGGGCAATAACACAAGGAAAAGGCCTAGAAAAAAGGAGGTGACATGGTACAACCCGCCATACAACAAGAACGTATGTACCAGCATTGGAAAGAAATTCCTTCAGATAATAGACAAATGCTTCCCCAAGGAACATAAGCTTCACAAAGTGCCCACATTGGCTTCCGGGGGCCTTATAAATACCCATATCGGAATTATCCTCATTTAAACCATGGGCTCCGTATGGGATTAACATGGGTTGAGCTCTTGCCCACATGGTTCCACCTGGGCTTTCTATCTGGGATAAGGTGACCTTTTTTCCGTAAAGTATTTTTATTTGTGGCTGCTTATATAATGACCAAGCATATTAATCCGCGGGAAATCCCCAAACGAACGCAAAGACAGTTGTTTTTTGTTGTTAGTTTGTTTTTATTTCCGTGTGTGCGGTGGGAAACCATTCAGTATACTTACTGTTAAATGTTTGTTTAGCGACTATACGCTAGTGCGTTACCACAGAGAAAGGACCAGCAAGGATTGGAATTCACGGAGGGTAAATGAGCAGTTCCAATCAATTTCTTCGTATGAACCGATCGTTCAAATTCTTGTGTTTGTATTGAAGTTAGCTTGCCAGGAAAGATTGCTCTCTCCTGGATCTCGATGTGTCATGTGTCATGAAAACATAAAGCACTCAGTGTCAAAAGGTCTCATAATTATGGAAAATTCCTTTGGATCGTTTCGACGCGATAAACAGGCCTTTATTAAACTACTGGTCTATCTATTTTTTCTAAGTTGACTGTTTATAATAACTAACAGTGAACGAGCAGAAATTAAATTAAATGTACATTGCTTCATTTTAAATAGAGCAAGAAATATCGGGAAAAGTTCTGGCTGACCTGAGGTTACGTAACATTATGGTAACATTATGGTACAACCTAAGTTGACATGACGGTATAATAAGCTGCATACACTGATTGCCAGCAAACACCTGGAACTTTAGCAGTAGAAAGTAGCCTATACTTGTAAAACTCGTAGCAACGAAGACACGTCATTTGCATTCTTGTAGTAGAATGTATTTCATCATAATATAACACAATATCAAGCACAAACGGGGTTACTAAATCAAATCGTCTTTTTCAACCCACAATTTTTACCAAAAAGAACAATTAAAATTACCGTTATACAGCAGTTGTCATAGCACATTTTGAAATTGGTGTACTCGTTTGAATAGGCGCGAGACTTGTACAGTCTTTTGAGAGTAAACCATTAACATTTTATAATATAGGTTATGAATCATTGAGGCAGCCACCATAACAAGTCCAAACGAGACACCCACTGTGGAGTGTACCGTTTGTGTCAGTAGGCAGTCTGCAAAGGTATACTGCTGCGCCTGGGTAAACACATCTTTATGCATACCTCAGGTGTAAAAACCAAAAAAAACAAAACAACAACAACAAACAAAAACAACAACAACAATAAAGTATTGGAGTAAGATTGGCTGGATTTGAACTGAAATGAAATGCCACGGAATAGGCATCAGTTATGCATTAAATAGGTGCTGCTGCACCTGAAGTACATGTGTCTCCCTGGATGGTCTTAAAGGGAATAGTATAACTGTGTTTTTAAATAATATGATTTACCTGTAAGGATCATTGCAACGGCTTCTACAGATTAGGTTTTTCCTGAAGACGAGTAGAGTACGCTCTTGTCAGAGCCAACACTCCTATGAGAGATTTTTAATAATAATAATAATAATAATAATATCGATAATAATGTCTTATATAGCGCACGTATCTACCAAACAAGGTACTCAAGGCGCTGGGTATATACAAACTTTCAGAAAGATAGGTTATTGCAGTGAGGAATTCTGAGACCCAATTATTTAGCACCTCATATATAAGGGTTTACAAGGTGCTACGGCGCATACAGCAGCCACAGCCAGGAACACCGGGGCGAACCCCTTTTCTTTTCGATAAGTGCACTGGGTTCTTTTACATGCGTTACACAACACATAGGACCAATGGCTTTACTTCCCATCCGAAGGAAGAAGCAATGGCTAAGTGTCTTGCTTAAGGACACAAGTGTCACGGCTGGGGATTCGAACCCACACTCTGCTGATCAGAAACACCAGAGTTTGAATTCGGTGCTCTTAAACGCTCTTAACCGCTCGTATTACTAGTAATAGTTCATTCTTACTATCCACATTACGTAAAGCTTCAAACGACACTTATTAGGGGCTTTTTATTGCAACTGTTGAAAGACATGAAGCTTTGCATGGTGGTGGATCGATGGATGTCGATTTACAGCATAATTGAATGGAAAATATGTCTATGATTATCGAATACGGCTCTTGCAACAACTGTAACAATGTACAATGCTCTTGTATTCTACCCCCCCCCCCCCCACTTACACATTTAAAACTTCAATTATACGATTTCTTCCAGGAGTCTTGGAAAGCGCCTGGAACTTTTGAACTTGTTCAAGGAGCTGGAAGTTCAAAATATATTGAAAGCAGGGGTTTGTTTCTTTGACAATTAACAGATTAATTTCTAAAAAGAAGAGACAAAAAGAGGAAGAAAAGCTCCCTTTTGAAGATTCGTTTCAGTTAACTAAAGTGCTTGCTACAGTGTTATGTACAAATAAAACAAAACATTTATAATGAGTAATTATACTCGGACTCCATAGTGAAGCAAAAAACAAACAGCTTTTTGTCTACGTGAATTTATGCCACAGCTTTTAAAACATGTATTGTATTCAATTGTCCCGGATACCGAACTTTTGGCGAACCGGACAGAACCTAAAAACACGAGCCTACACAAAGTCCAACCTACTCATTGTCTTATTTAACTTGGCGGAACGTGTTAGTTCCCGAAGTAAAAAGAAAACCACGCAACTTCGAGGCATATTTGTGTGGACCAGATATATCCTTACATTCTACTTTTAAAACACCTTTTAAACCATATTCATTTTATAACAAACGCTTTCAAACGCTTTTAATGACCCAATCCAAGGCAACGTGTTCCTTAAAAGGGTGTTGCCCAAGGACACAAGTATCTTAGTAGGGATTTGAACCCATCCCGATGACTTGACCACACTATAAAACTTGGATCCCCTTCGGATTGATCTTTATCGCTTGTGGAGCGTTTGTAGGGCGCTAAGCACGCATTACCTGTTTAACAAACGCCACCTTTAACCCTTAAAAACAAAACAAAAATCTGCATTATTTCACATAGCCCGAACCAGCCCCGTCAACAAGCTCCAGCATTCACCAGCAACAACCACCAACAACTGTGAGTATTTGTTCCGAGTTATAATTCCTGCTGCGATCACTGTATAGAGAATTGTATGTGTTATAACAAACATCAATTTTCACCCTTTTAAACATGTACAACAGTGACCAGCGACTGTTAGTGTCTGTATTTATATAAGTACCTGTTTTGAGTTCATGAATTGTAATATCAAAAGAGCCAACAACCCCACGAAAGATGGCGGACCAAAGTGTTGTGAACGGAAGACTTGAAGCGAGGATGATAAAAAGACTCTGCAGCTCTCGCGCATAGTTATTCAAACTTCCTTGCCCAAGTTGGCCCTCACCATAAAGGAGTTTCTGATTCCTCAAAATACTTTAGGTTAACGCAGTTTACGACGATGGAAAGTATACCGCATTGTGGTGAAAAGTAACATTTAGTCATGGAATATGTGAAAGCAAAAAGCTTTCGACAAATCAACAAAGAAAACCCAAAGAAGAAAAAGTTGACCTTCGTTTCTGAAGTTTTGTATAAATATAATTTTTAAAAGAAGATTTGATTTCATATAGTCTTCGCTCGAGTTGTTTTCTCGTTTTCGAGATGCGCGAGACTTGCACAGTCAAGAGCAGTGACGGTAACAATGTGCACCGGGGATCGAGGCTTTATTTCCGTGTTCAGTACACATAGGAAATACAAAATGTATGACAAATATCGCTTCCCAGGAAACTTTCATAATTGAAAATAAATAAATAGACAAGGTTATGGATTATCTATACCTTAGACAGACTCTAAAGTCTTTTTTGCTTTTCTTGCTAACCTGTGAAATACGCTTTACACTTAAGCAAATTAGTCTGCTATAGTTAGCACAAAATTTTGCTTACCGTTAAGCAGCTCTATATGAAATTGGGCCAAGTGGTTAGTGAAGAGAGGTATCGATAAGGCGCACAGCCAATGGTAACGAGGCTGGGGTTAAAAATCATGAATGATAACGTAATTGCTAAGATGGTAGATAGGTGGTGCGTGGTTGGGTATTATGAGACGTGACACAGATAAACGGTGTGGGGTGATGAGTGATTGATGATGACAAATAGTGACCAACTCTGACCAACAATGTTCAAGTCTGGGCTAGATACTCCTTAGAACAACTTCCAAAATAAGCAGTATTTAGGTAAAATTAAATGTTTTCCCTTTTCATATATAGCTTTATGTCACTTCAGAGCCCGACCCTACACAGTTGTTCCCCAAGGTGCAGCAACGACCCCAGCAACTATTGCGGTGTCTGCGTAAGTACTTGTTCCGATCGAGTTACATTATTTACTTGCGATCACAGCACAATGAGCACATCAAATGTTGTATTATTTATTAACAAACGCCACCTTTAACCGTTTTTTAAATGTAAAATTCTGTATTATTTTACACAGCCCGAACCAGCACCAACAACAAGCTCCAAAATTCCCAAACTTTTACCATTCCAAGTGAGTACTTGTTCCGAGTTACATTACTTGTGGCGATCTTTATGTAGCAGACCTAACTTTGTATTTGTATGTGAAACAAACAACACTTGTCGCCCTTTTTAATGAGCATGTGCACTTCATGGTTGTTTGTGACGCTGGATTTCTAATGGGCAGTACAGGGAAAGTAAGGTACAAAATTATTGATTATGTTGTCGCTGATGAGGCCAACGTTTTCGCATGCCACTGAAAGTCTGGCGCCCCAGTCTGTTGGAGTCGATAGACCGGAAGTCGGTGGGTCAATTTGCGAGGTCTGATCCTGCTTTGCGTTTACACTTTGTTTTTGATCCACTTGCAGGATCAGATCCTCCTTTGATCTCGCAATGAAGGGCAATGAAAAAGGAGGATCAGATCCTGATCGCTTATGCGTTTACACTAGCTGTTGATCGCCCTTTGATCGCCCTTGCAGGATCTGATCCTCCTTTGATCGCCCTTGCCGGATCAAGTGTAAACGCGGTGTCGACGAACATCAACGACCACCAAGTAGACCGAGTGTTTCGGAACGCTTCGCTTCTATCCAGGCATGGCATCCCGGCCGGATGAGAAAGGCCACCGAGATCTACAAGCCGACACCGTCCCTCAAGACATCGGCTTCCACATCAGTGACATTAGGTTCTCACTCTTCCTGACCACTGGATCTACTATATCTACGGTCAGATCCCCTACTCATTAGACTTGGGTCGGATTCCCACCCATTCCCACTGGGGTTTAGTTTAGTTTCAATTCCAGGCACATCAATCATCGACCTAAAGTCCAGCTTATCCTGTCTTTCTCGCCGTCGTGCACCATTGAGCTAAGCCCAAGTACCAGTCAATCTCTTCAGCGGTACAATAAGCAGCATCCAGCAACAGAGTCCAGCATTCTCATGCAAACCATCAGAGCATGTTGATCGAAACATCGAGTTATCAAACCATCGGTTCTCATCAGAACCACCATTACTCAAAATAGTTTTAACGCTACAAGGTGTCACCACAAACCTCACCCCAACCCATGATGCAAACGTTTTAAGTCTTGCTTAATAACATTAAAAAGATATGTGGGGAGCCATCGTTGGGTGTAATGATTTGATCGGTACCCGTAGAGGAGGATGGATTCGACTGAAGTCTTAAAGATTGGTGGTCTTGGGGATCGAGGAACGCCAGACTTTGGTCGGCAGAGTTTGAGCAGACCAAGCTTGAGCTTTTCTACAGTCCACATCGCGAGACGTGCTGGTGTACGCGCTCAGATATTGGAAGTCATAAACTTTATCAAGCTTATTGCCTTCCAGTACAGTGACGTCCTCAGAGATAGGATGGGTTGACGATCATGCATTTAGTCTTCTTTGCAGTATTAAAGAGCGAGCGAGAGAGAGAGAGAGAGAGAGAGAGAGAGAGAGAGGGGGGGGGGGGGGGAGAGAGAGAGAGAGAGGGGGAGAGAGGGGGAGAGAGAGAGAAGGGGGCGAGGTACCGATGTAATAACAGCAAGTTTCTACTTTATGGAGGAGAGATTCGGCATCATAAATGGTGTCGGCAAGCAGGTTATTGTCATCTGCATTAGTCTTGGTCGGAAACGTATGGAGCAGGATCTGTACAGCGTTTATATATAGAGAGAGTGAGACCACCAGTACCATTTGACCTCATCATAATGTGCCTTTATATACAGTTTCTTTGGAAGAGAATTGTTTCATTTATTTCTTTCAAAATTCTCAATTAAAACGTTTACAGGTTCATGCATTTATGTCTGCAAACCCCTAAAATTGTTTTCCCGAAGCCACAGAAATTCTTAATAAAAACATCTGGTTATTTATGTGTTGTAAATGTCATTGGCGTTTTGAAGAAAACAAACAAATGAATGAGGCTGTACTTTCATGTAAACATTTCCCGGGGAAACAAACCTGCAGTTTTTGAATTGTACATGTGATAACAAAGACCACAATGAGTAATGATAATTTGTTGCGGATTTCTTACTGCAGATCACTGTGCTGTATAATGACCTGGTTGAGTCTGTGAAGAACAAGTATACGTTTCAGCAGGTGTACGACGTAGTAAGGCGCCTGCTAAAGAATGAAGATAAAGCTCACGCCACAGCTGTTGTTTTAGATTAGAACGCATCTTACAGGGTTCTGACAGCAATCTGTCAATTAAACTGTATGATTTTTTTTTGAGTTTGGGGACAAAAGTAGATTTTGTATGACTTATTAATCCCCATTTTCGAAATTTAGCAAAACTCGATTGTTTTTCATTGATAGCCTAATGTTAATCTGCCTTCTGGTTTTTTTTCTTCTTTTCTTTATAGATTTTAAATTTGGTAATGGGAAAAACCATATTAAATTTTCATGGAAAATCATGGAATTTAACTTTAAGTTAATGTATAGCAATTTCAGGAATGTTAGTTAACATCAATCAGAAAATTTACTTCATGTAAAAGTGAGGTAGCAACGAATATAAGCCCTTTCACATGACAAGGGCAAATATACTGCTACATTTTCTCAATGATTGTTAAATACTATACGAAATTAACTCTGTGTGAACAGGAGTATACCTTTGAATAGTTTCGGAAATAAACTTTGACTGAAAAGGGGAATACATTTGTACAGTTTCGGAAAACAGCTATAGAAAACATTGGGTTGTGTTGCAAATTTATTTAGCAGAACACACATTTTTGTAATTGGCCAAGCAACTGTTTTGGGGATGCTCGAGCAATGGTTTTAAGCTAAAAAAAAAACAAAAAAAAACACAAAAACGGTTAGTTCAGTGGCGACCAGCAGTGTCCGTATACCTATTTCTCATAGAACATTACAGAACTTTATACCTCGTCATGTTGTGTGGACGCTAACCCTTGCGAAAGTGGTCGAGTATGAGGAGATAAGGAAAACAGTTCGCGTTTGCAAATTTCAGCTCATAAGGGAGAAGGCGTTTATTGTGAAACAGCTTTAAAACGAATCCCTGTAATGTTCTACAACTGTTCGCTTTTCTAGGATGTTCTCCGAACTCACCAAGCTACCACATTATGTTGTTAAAACATTGCACAACGTTGTCATAAGGTTGCAGTTTGGTTAATGGGATGACGTTTTTACTACGATTCATGAACGTCAGATTGTAACATTATTTTCAACAAATGTTGTTAGTTGGCTACAAATCGGTAATTCATTCAACCATTACCGAAATGTTCATACTTAAAGTTTTCACAACATTGTATTTTGGTGTTATTACAAAGATATATTTTAGTTAAGGCAACAACGTTGTTGATATTAAGTAATAGTTTTGCATCAATGAAACGGTCACTATGCTGTGAAGACCACGTTGTCTGCACGTTTTAATCGGTTTCAGTAAACCGTCATATTGTCACGTTGTTATGAAGCGGTATTTTGGGTTTATTCAAACGTATAGTATTTGCGTTGTGGAAGTCACGTTGTCTTGACGTTGTATTTCTGGATTATTCAAACATAAATTATTTACGTTGTGGCAGTCACTTACACGTTGTAGTGGTCTTGTTAAGACGTAAAGTTTAATTTTTTGTGATCACGTTGTCATCACGTCGTACTTTGGTGTAGCTAAAATATGTAGGTTTCTCACTTTGTCTCAGCGTTTTAATAACAACTTCTCACATGTTCACGTTCAAGGTCTTCTTTCAGTTTAGGAATGGAGTGTCTTTGTTAATATATTGTAACATACGTTGTGAAAATCCATTTTAGTTTCATTGCAACGACCAGTTACTAGTATTAAATTTTTTAACATCACGTCGTAAACCTTGTATTTTAGTTTGTATTGGCCGCGAATGGTTTTGTTTAAACCCTCATCTATCTTCTATCTTCTATCTTCTATCTTCTATCTATGAGCAGCGACCATTGTCAACCACTAGTCAATGTTCCATGGTTACCATTGCATGAAATACATCTTGGGTACCAGCCAAAATCGCCCAATGCTCGACAATAGTCAGCTATAGTCACTTGATCGAACTTGCTCCATACTATAACGATCGTTAAATCGCTATCTTCTATACTATAATGATCGTTAAATCGCCATCTTGGATTAGAAGCGCACCATCTTGGATTGGAAGCGCGCCATCTTGGATTAGAAGCGCGCCATCTTGGATTAGAAGTGCGCCATCTTTTTACGTCGACTGGCGCCCGCACCCTGCTGAGTTGATGCGTCCTGGGGTCGATGTCGGGGTACCCGTGGGTTGGGGTCTGCGTTGGTGTTCCGACGTCTGACTGCGATTGTGTGCAGCAGCGGCTGCATACCCGCATGGGTTGGGGTCTGCGTTGGTGTTTCGACGTCTGACCGCGATTGTGTGCAGCGGCAGCCGGTTACCTGCATTGGTCGGCAATTGGTCGGCCATTATTGGGTGCGTTTTCGCGGCTGTAACCAATAACTGTTTCGGTCTTTGGCCGGTGATTAACCAATGGCCAATTCAACCGAAACAGTTATTGGTTACGACCGCGAAAATGGGATGGTTGGGGTGTGCGTTGGTGTTCCGACGTCTCCCCGCGAAAGCGTGCAACGGTAGCTGGACACCCGCATTGGTCGGCCCTAGCGTGGTTCATACCAGTTACGCATGTTTTATTTTGCGGCGGGGTTATTTAGTCTGTAGCTAGCGGAGCTTGCGTGAGGGTCAGATGATTTGTGGGTGTTGATTTGGGGATAAATTTGGCATATTCAAAACATAGATGGGGGGGTTTTGCCAAATAAATAAGTGTGTAATAGCAGTGTGTTATGTTTTTGTAGGACTCGAGAACGACACATAGTCAACTGCTAAGTGCAGTGAATAAAATTAATTCAAATGACTGAGATATGTAAATTAAATTTATGCTCGAAAGTACGGGGGAAAAATCCACATTTATAAGGATACTGCACATTTCTGTTCATGACAGTTTGTCATCCAGGCATTTTTTTTTACATTGACATGGCCTCCTATGTCCCCTTTATATGTTTCTCCTCTATTATTTCTTACATAAATTGATAAATTGCTTACTCATTTACTTAATAACAACATAAAATAAAGACAAGCAGTATGTAGTCATGGCCGGCATTAGTGGGGACACGTTGCCCTGCAAATTAACAAAAGAAATAACAAGACAAAAAACAAGTCAGAAAATTTAACGCAAAAATAAAGACATACAGAAAAACCGAAATATACTGAGAAGATAATTAAAAATACACTTATGATGCAAAGAAACAAGTGGCAAAACACGGATATAGAAAAGGTGTAGAAACAAAGACACTTTTAACAAATAAAGATAAAGAGAAACAAAGAAATAAAGAATTAAAGAAAAAAGGATATCAAGTAACAAATAATAAAGGAGCACAGAAGCCTAATTTCCATACAAAGAAACCAGTGGATGGCTTAGACATTATGTTAGTCGCTCAACACACGTTTTAACATCATGAAAATACCTACAAAATGATCACGCCAAACATGCATCATTGCCAAGTACATCCTTCCCCAATATTAAAACAACTCAACTCCGGCCATACACCCCCAAATTATGCTTCGTAGTTGGAGAAAAGGGACGAGAAGGGTGAGGAGGGCAAGCGCGGCATCCCGCTAGTGTATGCTACCGCATACAACTTTTACCAAACGTGTCACGAACGAATGACAACTTACACGAACGTACACCCAAATGTTCCCCAAAACGTCGAAGTTAGCTCTATTCGCAACAGTGGGTGACAGGGCCTTCACATTATTATGTTATAACAACCAAACAAACACGCGCTAGCAACTTTGTCATAACGTCTATGTAACATGTCATAAGGTCACTCAAAAGAGGGTGCTAGAAAATCGCAAGGATCAATGTCGTTGCACAATAGCCAAAAGTATTGTGCTTCACCGTGCTTCACTGTAGGCCCTCAAAATTGTTTGCGTATTAATGTTTTGGGGTCAGGCAATTGTGTAATAATAGCAATTTGTCACAATCTGGGGGCTTTGTGCTTCAACTTTTCAGACGATTTGAACAATTTAGACTATAAAGTTGATCTTATTTGGCTTGGCAATTTGAGGAGTGCATCATGAAACCTGGCAGCATTTCGGTTGGGGAAAAAAATAGTGGTGTTTTTTCCCTAGGACAATTAGCAACAATTCCAAAAGGCTCACTTACACAAAATTGGAAAGAATTCTGAAGTTTAATTGTCTGGAAATATGTTTGATTAGTTTTCACGAGGCTGAGAGTCTTGAAATATGTTCAGAATAATTTTGAAAATATAGCGTTCAGCATTGGTTGCTATGAGAGTTTATGTCTATTCTTTTTCGCCATTTTCCCTCTGAAACGCCCTAAAGAATTACACAATTTGTTACACCAATATAGGGTATGGCTTGCCTGTAGGCTCGTCCACCAGATGGAGCTGGCACTTAGTATTTAATCACTTTGATTGCCATTTACGTATTTACATTCAATTGACAACTTTTTCTCGTTACTCTTTCAGTAACTTAAATGTCCCACAGGATTAAAAACCAGAGATAAAACTCAATGAGCAAAAAACCCTGGAAAAACTTGTGGCTATCAGCAAATTGTACCTCCTTAAGGTTTCCTATTTAACACTAACACAATTATTCTGATCGTTTTCAACTACATTCCACTGTGTTCTAAACTGAACCGAAGTCGCAAGCTAGAATGACCAACTACGCTTTCTCCACATTCTTCCAAAAGCACCTTTCCAAATACCTTCTTTTGTTCCTCGCATACCAACCCCTAGGAATGCTTTTGATAACCGATCAGACAAATTTTGCCTGCTATACAACCGTAACGCAGGCAAATAAATGTCTATTCTTTTTCGCCATTTTCCTTCTGAAATGCCCTAAAGAATTACACAATTTGTTACACCAATATAGGGTATGGCTTGCCTGTAGGCTTAGAACTCATAGAGTTCAAGAGGGCAAGAGGTCGTTGCTTTGTGTCAGTACCTTGCTCTGATCTCACCATACTTCAAGTAACATTAATAAGGACATCGAATTTATAAACGATTGGCTGTCATATAAACAGTGCCATTGAATTTCACTATATTATCAGCGTCAACATAGTTCTGAAATAAACAAACAATTGCCAACATTACTGTCTCTGACCTTTCCGTAATGTAAATAAACATTAGCTATGTACATTGATTACATCCTGTTGATAATCGTGTTGTTGAACTTCATTGTATTTTCCGAGCCAACCATTATCATTATAACTAATAATAAATAAACATCTCTGAACAAAACTGTTTATGATCTAATGTATACTATACTCTTACAATTTCAAGGACTGACTAACTGACAGCTTGTGTTCCAGGCTATCATCTACATAACCATCTTTGGCATTTTCACTTCGCCATCTTCCGTGCCTCTTCCAAAGCCTGTCATTTACGGATGCCCTTGCGGCAGCCGTTGCACCACCGGCCCTTAGTGAATGGAGACCAATATTTGCCCCTTCACAAACTTTACTTAGCCGTTTCAAAACCGTTTCTCGGGCCCTGGTGTAACTTATTTGCTTATTTTTTTTAACTAATGCCTTTCTACCTTGATTTCAGTAAGCCGGACGAAAAATAAACTGGTCCGAGCCCAACAAAATTTCTGCTCTAGCGAAATAATTATTTACGATTTTCAGGGGACAAGCCTCTGTGCTGCCCTTAGAAATTGTTACTGTATTACCCTTTCTGTATTGATCCGTTTTACTCTTGCTTAGGAACAAAGTCAAAAACTTGTCGTAAAATTTTACGTCCCTCCCCCGCAAAGTGCGAATCTCGTCAAATCTGAGAAAACCAGAAAACCCAAGTACAATTATGGCGAGATCTCGTAATACCAGGATGTCATCTGACTCCACATATTTATCACATAAAGCGACGATTTGCTCAGATGTAACAATGTCTTTCTTTACAACCGGTCTTGAATTTCTCCTTTTCGATGTTTCTAATAAGCTTTTCACAAAATTATTATCTGTTGGGTCCCTGGACCCCCGAATATTATGAGCCCATTTGATTGAATAAACTGCCGACTGAACTACACTTATAGAGGACCCTTGATCAATCAAACTGGAAATGAATAAGGCTACATGTATAGGCTTTGCCGGGATGGCTTCCCCTCCCTCTGCATGTATAAATGTCTTCCATCTCTTGAATGCAGCCAAGTACTTGGTTGTGGTTGCCTCACTCCTTGATTCCGTGAGATGGGTCGACATGGTATCTGCTAACTCTGTCAGCCTTGTTGACGTGACACCTGCCTCGCTCACTGCTTGATGGACCGCTTGAGAAATTTCTAGTGCTAAAATAATAAATTCAAAAGTGTATTTTAAGTGCGATTAGTTTGAAACTACTTCCCCTCTTTCCAAATATCCCACTTTTACACTTTCCTTTTACGACCATATTGGATGATAGGAACTCATGGGCCTGTACAAAGGACTTAAAATTCAGCCCATTCCACAACTTTGGCCAAAAAGGTGCTGACTTCAGTATGGAACAACTAACGTTCCGCTTGCTCTTTCTGCAACGAACTTGTCAACTGTTTTTGCAGCTAATTTGGGTGGAGGTACCCACCAGTTTGTTTCGTTTGCCCATGCTTGGCTAAAGGCGTCAACGCCTGCGGTACCGGGGTACCATCTACGTGAGTTAAACTTCTGACACTTGGTATTATACCCGCAGCAGGCAAATCTATCACAAGAATGAGGACCCCAGCTACGGTCTAATTCAGTAAAAGCCTCATACTTTATTTGCCAATCGTCATCATCAGCCGTTCGGCTTAAATCATCTGCCAGCTTGTTATCCTTTCTCGGTATCCACACTGGATCGACTTTCATATCAGTTTCTAAACAAATCTGTCTTATCTGCAACGCTTTCTGTTGCAATTCGACATTGTTACTTCCCGCTTTGATTATCTTAACCACATTCTTGTTGTCTGTATACAACCGAACATTCTGCCCTTCCAGGCCTTGTACTTTGTCTCTTGTCATTCTGTAAACGGCTTCAAGTTCCCTCCAAGTGGAACTTTTACACTTTTCGATTTCTGACCATGCTCCAACCATCTCCATTCCTTCATGGTCCAAAACGTACCCCCCGTACCCGGTGCTTGATACATCCGTGTACACAGATGAATGAACCACTGTGTATTCTGATAGCCTTACTACATTCAATCTGTCTACATTCTCTCTCCAAAATATTAATTCTGATTTTGCTTCTTGTGACAGCAATACCCTTGCATTCCAACTGGCCCTGCT
Organism: Pisaster brevispinus; assembly: GCA_023634235.1. Lineage (NCBI taxonomy): Eukaryota > Metazoa > Echinodermata > Asteroidea > Forcipulatida > Asteriidae > Pisaster > Pisaster brevispinus. The sequence goes on along the minus strand of JAMKCF010000015.1, from coordinate 11,235,084 downwards.
ACACATTTGAATGCCTGTCTTGTTTTCAGCTGCACCAATGCTCCAAAAATAGTGTGCATTGATACAATTTGACCAACGATATTTGCCAACCTCCTAACCCGCACTAATGCTAGTGGCACAAACAACTCCCTCATTAATTGATTGATTGAATCTTTGAGCTTTTTTGTTCTTTTTTCAGTGATATGCATGGCACCCTGTTCAAAATCCCAATTTAAACCGAGCCAAACTGCTCTCTTCTTTGGTTTCCATTCACATTTTTCTTCGGCTATTAAGAACCCCAGGTTCTCAAACTGTTTCGAATTGAATCGCTTTGCTCTCTTGCATCTTCTAAATTAGCACTTCCAGCCAATTCGTCATCTAGAAACATTACATCTTTGTACCCTTTGCTTCGCCAGTCGGTCACGACTGATCTCATTACTTTTGAGAATATATACCCAGCCGTAGATAACCCGAATGGCAGTACATTGAACACATAGAACCTTCTCCCACATCCATCATCCCAAGCAAAGCCCAAAAACTTTCGATGCTCTTCCAATATTTCGATATGGTGATATGCAGATTTCAGATCAAAGGTTATTGCAAAATCCCCTGTCTGGAACACCTCTCGGGCTACCTGTGCGTCCTCATACTTAAATGATTCTTTGTAGAGGTGTAAGTTTATGTGTCTGCAATCAAGAACTAGTCTGGGTTTATTGGTTTCCCCCGCCACTGTTAATGGATTAACCACATGAGGTTTTTCGCCAACCTCGACTACACAACCCTTGAGTAGCAATTTCTGAATTTCGAAAGCAACGAAGTCTGAATGGTCCCGGGCTGACTTATTGTTCTTCATCTCTGCCTTTTCTGGCAAGGTAAGATAGGGAAGCTTATAACCATTGCTTAAAATGCTCAATATGCTACTATTGGCATGTATCTCTTCCCATTTCTCCAAGTTTTGGTTTAAACGCCCAACCGGAGATGGGATTTCGTGGCGAGCCTGACCATTACCGATTTGTTCAATTTTAACACACTCTGCTTTACTTAACTTAAAGTTTTCACTGGCGTCCTTGGTTAGCTCTCTGCACTCTGATCTCCAGTGCCCGGCCTTCCCACAAGCGAAGCACACGCCTGGCCTCCGCCCTCCCAGGCTCTGCCGCTGATAACTTGTATCCGGCACTGCTACAGCTCTGCTGGAACCTGCTGTTGCTCCGGACCCGGTCGAATTGGAGTATACCGTCTACCCCACTGTGTCTTTTTCACGCTGCTCTTGTTCTTAATCTTCTTCTGTGCCCTGGCTTCTGCTCGCATGATGCGCTTTTCATCGTCTGAATCCTCAGCCAGACGGTTTCGCTCGTATTCGTCAACGGTTGTCCAGCCCGCGTCTGAACTGTCCGCAAGCTTAATTAGCTTCTGTCTGTTCTGCATAATGTCTATACCTTCAGATATTTTTGCTCTTGCGTCCCCGATATTACTGGAACCGCTGCCTGCCTCCAGTATGACGTCTGCTTCCTTCATTTTTCTGAGAGCTTTGGTGTTGACTTTGTACTGCTCTTCATTTCCTCGCTTGCGGAATTTGTAGGAATCTTTCGTCATTTCCTCAATTTTTGCAACTTGCACGTCACTCAGCTCACGCTGGTTCTCCTTAAGCTGCTGCTGGAAATTTCCTAACTTATTGGACATTAACTTGTCCAGTTGGTTTAAAAGCACTGTTTGGCTTGCTTGAATTTTTGCTTCAACAAGATCGGAAACGTCGCCCAGCTCCATATTTCTGCGTGTCTGAACCGAAGTCGCAAGCTAGAATGACCAACTACGCTTTCTCCACATTCTTCCAAAAGCACCTTTCCAAATACCTTCTTTTGTTCCTCGCATACCAACCCCTAGGAATGCTTTTGATAACCGATCAGACAAATTTTGCCTGCTATACAACCGTAACGCAGGCAAATAAATTTAGTGGGGTGCATCAGTGTAAGATTCGTAACACTTAAAAGCTTTATCGTGCCATTCATACATGTTATAGTGTTATTTATACGTCCCGCATTGACTTCATTGCATGCATGAGTAGTTATACACTGCAGAGTGCAATGGCAGTATCACTGCTTTGCTCACACCGCCACTGTACTGTCACGACTGTGCACAACGAAAATAGAAAACATTCAAAACATCCATAAACTCTTCTAGTAGGCCTTTACCAAAATCAAAAGACCTATACGTATCAAAAAACCTTTAAGTCGGTCAAAAGTAATTTAATCAACTTTGATGGACACAATTTTTTACCAACAGTTTAGTGAGTTTATATTTTTATACCTAAAGTTGTTCAAAATGTTGGTTAAATCAAATGTAAAAAAAATGTTTAGCAGTGTGCAAAAACCAAGATGGGACATTGCAGAATCTGCCAAGACAGGCTGCGGCCAATCATACCCATAATAAAATGAAGGTATCCTCGTAACCCAAACACACACATATGGGCTCCGGGACAAATATGGGTCGGCTAATGCCCATGGCCCAATTGATTTGCTACCTGAAAGTATATTTTGTTCTTTTTCGTTTTGTGTCATTATTTTTCGCCCTCCATATAAAAAACAAGCAGATTCATACGCGGGGAGTTCCCAAACGAATGCAACGACGAGTTTCTTTGTGCTGCTAGCCGGAAATACAATTTTAATAATTATTAACGGCTCCTACTTTTACTAAACATGTAATCGTGTATTCTAGTAGACTAATAACAGATTGGTATATTTATGCACTTGTCTATCGATCATGTTAATTTTTTTTACCGCGTCGGGATTTGTTTTTCCGAGGACGTCCGTGCGTGCGGTGGAGAGCCATATAGTATCCTGATCAATATTAACTGTTGAGCGTCGGCACTTGTGTATCACTAGGACAATACAATCTTGAAATTCACAGAGGGTAAGTGAGCGGTTCTACTTATTGTAAGTTTATATAAACCAATCAACATTGACATTTTTCGTTTGTTCAAGATGTTTAAAGTGTGCTCGTCATTTCACCGAGTCAACATCAGTATTTACCAGTGTTGTAGTCGAGACCCGATAGTCCGAGACCAAGACCGAGACCGAGACCTGAAGGTCCGAGGGGGAAACCGAAACCCGAGACCGGCAAAACCGGTCTCGAGACCGGTCTCGAGACCGAAACCCGAGACCGGCAAAACCGGTCTCGAGACCGAGACCCGAGACCGGCAAAACCGGTCTCGAGACCGGTCTCGGTCTCGGTACCCTGAGGTCTCGGTCTTGGTCTCGGTCTCGGACCCATCTGGTCTCGAATATTTGGCTGGTCTCGCTTCGAGACCAGCCTTTTTTACCATTATGCAATTCATTAGAGAACATCCCAATCTTCCTCCCCTGCCTGCGCAATACGATTTTGCATACAACCAGTAACATGTACAGAACACATACTGTGTAGCATGCACATAAAATAATCCTGCACTTTGTACCATGTATCAATTATTGCTATCTATGTGAGGACTTTCCTTTGTCCCTCTAACTTAACACTCTCCGTAGACTTCGCGCACGAAAAAATGTGAGGACACAAAAATACAAAGGATTCCATTGTGAGGACAGTATTGTCCCTTTTGTATTCCTTTGTTCTACTGTCCCCACTCTTATGGTATTACCATTACAGTCACCATTGGCATCACGGTGGAGGGGTTGCTAAAAAAAAAGGATAAAAGATAACAGCTTGTGAAACATCTACAGGAGTCAAAATGAATCTGCCCCTAGGTTAAGTGCACTACAGTTCCGGCAACAAATAGCTAAGAAACTACCAACCCTTGCGTACAAAATTCTGTCAGTTCCAGCATACTCTGCAGAGTCTTTAGCAGGGGGTGACATTATCATGCACTCCCATCAGGCAAGACTGTCAGTGGAAATGTTGGGCATGCTTATGTTTTAAAAATGCAATGAGAATGTTCTTTAAAATGTGCCACAAATAAACAAACCAATTTTTTTTAATGTACAATTATCGTGTTTCTTTCACCTGACCAATGGTTTGGTAGAAGTGTTAAATTTTGGTTGAGTCCTGTGTTTTGTCATGATGATGTTTTCCCAATTCTGGGATTTCTTTTTTCATATATCGTCCCTTTCTAGGATACAATCTTTCCATCAAATATATTACAGATTTTTTCCCCGTTTGTGCTAGTTAGGTTTTTTATACAGATGAGTAATACTAAACAACAAAAAATCATAGAAGTTCACTTGATTGATGTCTAGACCTGGTACATGTAGACAAGATGAAACTGCTTTTATTTCAGCACTTTTCTTTTTGATATGACGAGGAGTCAGGAATACATCCTTTGTTTTTTGTTAGTAGCTTGGTTTTTACCATTCTTTTCACATGTTGTTTACTTGTTTTCAATTCATGAGAACACAATTGTTTGCACAATCACTCATACAATTTCACAAATTTACTTGACTCTTTTATTAATTAATTTATTCATTAAGGTCTCGGTCTCGAGACCGAGACCGGTCTCGAGACCTACAACACTGGTATTTACACAAAAATAACGTTTGCAGCAACGACCAGCTACATGCTAACATGAATTTCTATAGGTCAAAATAGTTTGTTTTACATTTACATTTACAAATTCCAAATGCCAGGAGCAGAGGTTGAGGCCGCTCACAGAACTGGTAGAGCCCCCAAGTCATCTACCGACAAACCCCGCCACATCATTGCCAGGTTCATTTTCCGCCAAGACAGCCCTCACTAACTCTGATGTTTTTGTCCTACCCGATCTTCCAGCAGCCGATGTTTCGAAAAAGCGGGCACTGCGAGACGTCATGAAGCGGGCATACGACGCTGGCCACCATCCCGTATTCCGCAACGGCGAGCTCTTTATACAGGGGAAGAAGTACCAAGCCGCCAGCTAAGTGCACCAAGCCCCTGGATATCAGAACTCAGCCATTCTTGTCATTCCTTCACAAATTTCGTGATCTTATTTACCTTTTCACTTTTGTTTTAGATGTTATGTTGTTTCTGTGTTGTTTAATGTCCTGGTGTAAGACAGCGTATCACAATGTTTATTTGTTTGTTATTTTCAGTGCTAAACAAATTCTGCCTTCTTGGATTTCAGTTTTTCTAAAAATGTTTGAATGAGTGATACAACTCCCGGTTCATTTATGGATTATAATATAGATCCAGATTTAATATTTTTAGAGACGGATATTCAATGTCAATATTATGACCAAGATGAGTTTATGAATACTTTTAATTCCAACACTAATACCAAACTGCTGCATATCAATGCACGCAGTTTGCCAAAAAATATTACAAGTATTGTTCATTATCTGAAGTTGTTGCAAACAAGCTTTTCAATCATAGGGGTCTCGGAGTCATGGTTAGAGGACGTCTGTGATCCGTTGATTCAGATTCCAAATTACAAAGTAGAAGGTTCATGCAGGCTAAACAAAAGAGGTGGTGGGGTTGTACTTTATATAAAACAGGATCTTGTGTATAAAATACGTAATGATTTGTGTATTAGCAACTCTGAAACGGAATCATTTTTTATTGAGCTTGTTCACTCCAATAAATCTAATGTTATAATTGGAATAGTGTATAAACCCCCAAGTGTTTCCTGTAACGTGTTTACAGATGACATGGATGTAATGTTAGGTCGGCTAAATGCCGAGAACAAAAAATTTTATATTATGGGTGATTACAACGTCAATTTGCTGCAATCTGATACCGATAATGCTGTGCAACATTTCATGACAATTCTTGATTCTCAGTCATTTTATCCCACCATAAACAAACCTACTAGGATTACTACTGATAGTGCAACTTTAATTGATAATATCTTGACAAATGATTATTTAAACCACACTGCAGGGGTTCTGATAACTGACATCAGTGACCACCTACCTGTATTTTTAATTATTGATAATCTTAGAGAGAGTTCACGGACTAATGTGAAATGTAAAAGGCGGGTTTATGATAACGATAATATTGAAAAATTTATTCGTGATTTGAATGCGACTGATTGGGATTTTATACTGTCAGTGAATGATATCAACTGTATGTACAACAATTTCTTGGCTCATGTTAGACAACTCTATGACAGACATTTTCCTGTGATTGATGTTAAATACCGTTATGATAAAGCTAAGTCTCCTTGGATGTCTGAGGGTATCTACAATTCTATTAGGAGGAAAAATTACTTGTACAAGAAGTTTCTTAAAACCCGTACTTTACAAAAAAAATCTAATTATACTTTGTATAAAAAAAGACTGAACTCTGTTATAAAATTATCTAAGAAGAACTACTTGTGCAGAAAATTTAATCAAGAAAAAAATAACATCAAAGATACATGGAAACTTATAAATTCATTACTCAATAAGCATAAACAAAGTTTGAACCCCACTTATTTTTGTACTGATGAAAAAACAAAATTACTGCTAGCAAAGAAATTGCTGATCCCTTTAACAAGTACTTTGTTGACATAGGGAGTAACCTTGCCAGCAAGCTACCATTATGTAACACTCCTTGAAACATTCCTTGGTACAAGATGTTCGAATTCACTCTTCTTGACACCCATTACACAAGAAGAAATTGTTGACACTCTAAACAAGTTTCCGTCTGGAAAGGCATCTGGATTTGATGAATTGAACTCCTGTGTTATTAAACAGGCTAAGTACTCCCTGGCTAAGCCGCTGACTGACATCTTTAATAAATCTATAACAGCTGGAGTTTTTCCAGATGGGTTAAAAAGGGCTCAGGTTATACCAATTTATAAAAAAGGTTGCAAGCATGATGTTGGAAATTATAGACCCATCTCTGTTTTATCAACATTTTCGAAATTATTTGAAAAGTTAATTTGTACCCGATTGATTTTGTTTATTTACAAAAATGACCTTTTGACAGAATCACAGTTTGGCTTTAGACGTAACCGCTCGACTGATTTAGCTACATCTTTTGTTGTTAATAAATTGTATAATGATTTAGATGTAAATCACTTTTCAGTTGGCATTTTTCTGGATTTATCTAAAGCATTTGATACAGTTAACCATGATATCTTGATGCGTAAATTAGAACATTATGGTGTCCGGGGAATAGCCCTCGCCCTGTTTAAAAGTTACTTATGTGATAGATCCCAATACGTTTGGTATAAATCGGCCTATTACTTGCGTTGTACCTCAAGGCTTTGTTCTGGGTCCCTTATTATTTATCTTGAACATTAATGACATCTGCAATACATCAGAAAAAATTACATTTTGTTTGTTTGCTGATGACACAAGTTTGTTGTATGCAGATAAAAATGTAGACTTAGCTGTGCAGAACCTTAATATTGAACTCCTCACTTCTTGGCTTTTAGCAAATAAATTATGTATAAACGTTCTCAAATCAAATTATATTATATTTTGTGCCAGCCAGTTCAAGTACACTCAGTCTGTTCCTTTAATTTTAAATAATACCAATCTTGAGCAGGTTAAGGGTACTAAATTTCTGGGAATTCATATTGATGAAAATTTGACTTGGAAGAAACATATTGACACTATAACAGCTAAAATATCGAGAAAAATAGGTATAATGAATCGGCTAAAAAATGTCCTTCCCTGTAGCATATTACTGAGCTTGTACAACTCTTTTATTTTACCTTATCTTAATTACGCAATTTTGACATGGGGTAGTCCAACTCCTAAATGTAACAAACTGCTCACTCTCCAGAAACGTGCAGTTCGGGTCATTTCCAAAGCTGACTATTGTGAGCACTCTGGGCCTCTCTTTGATAATTTAAAACTGTTAAAATTCGTTGACCTTTATTATCTTAACTTAGGAAAATTTATGTTTAAATATATGAATAATCTTTTACCTGCTTGTTTCAACTCCAGTTTTACACTAACCTCAAACATCCATTCCTATTATACCCGCAGTACTGCTAGGAAAAATCTTTATATTAACTTTCGTAGAACCACGTTGTCTAAAAATGGTGTTGTCCAGCGTGGCATTTTATTTTGGAATAGTCTGGATAACTCTTTTAAATCATTGCGTACTCTCTCAACTTTTACCAAAAAACTTAAGACTCGTTTTCTAAATGAATACTAAGATACTGATATAATTTTTGTATGTGGAAATAGTAACGGCTTTAATTTCTGTCTTACACCTGTAAGTTTTGTCCTGTATTTTTATGTCTGTCTGTCTGTTTGTTTTGTTTTTGTTTTTTTGTCTGTCCGTTCATAGGCTGGGGAACAAAAGCTATGCTTCTCCTCGGACCTAGCTGTTGCATTTTTGTTTTAAGTCTCACCTTTTAATCTCTTTTATATTTGCAGTTATTTTGACCATTTTACTATGTATTATACACTATTTGCAACATTGAATAAACGTATCTATCTATCTATCTATCTACCACTGACAAAATTGACAGACCGATTTTGAACACAAATGATGCTGGCAACCCGTCTAACCATCCTGCATGAACCAAACTATTTTCCATGTTGATTGACATCCCCTTTAGGTCAAGTAGCATGGCATAATGCGCTGATATTGGTATGCACGACGTGGTTAAGGCAAAGCAAATACACACATATGGGCTCCGGGACAAAAATGGGTCGGCTAATGCCCATGGCCCCATTGATTTGCTACCTGAAAGTATATTAATTAGGTGTTCGTGCAACATGTGCACGAACACCTATTGTTAGGTGTTCGTGCAATATGTGCACGAACACCTCTTGTTAGGTGTTCGTGCAATACATGCACGAACACCTCTTGTTTTTGTTCTGTTTTTTTTAGGTGTTCGGGCATTCCGCCCGAAAACCTATTGTTATTGTTCTGTTATTTTTAGGTGTTCGTGCAACATGTGCACGAACACCTCTTGTTATTGTTCTGTTTTTAGGTGTTCGTGCAACATGTGCACGAACACCTATTGTTTTTGTTCTGTTTTTAGGTGTTCGTGCAATAATGTGCACGAACACCTCTTGTTTTTGTTCTGTTTTTTATTTTTTTTTAGGTGTTCGTGCAAAATGTGCACGAACACCTTTTGTTATTGTTCGGTTTTTTTTTCTTCTCCATCTTCTTCCTTCCGTTCAACTCTTATCTACAGCATAACTCAAGATTGGAACTGAATTGAACCTTGAAACTCATCAGACAATTGAACCCTAATATAAGGACGGCACAGAACTGATGACGTCATTATGACGTCATCAGGTGTCAAATTACAAGGTTTTCAAAGTTGAAAATTGACCTTTTTCTATTCGCTGTATCTTCGTGAATTTCAAAGGTATGATGTTCAAAGTTTGGTATCTGATAGATCAAAACTTGGGCAACTTTTGAAAAGTTAACGCCAAAATCGTATGACCCTTACTTCCGGGTCGTCACCTTAGGTCGAAGTTTGCCTTCGATTGTTTTCCTTCAAAAAGTCATGTTTTTTGCTTTTCTACAGCATAACTCAAGATTCAAATTGAACTGAAGGTTGAAACTCATCAGACATATGAACCTTAATATCAAGACGACACAAACTTGATTATGTCATGATGACGTCACCAGGTATTGAATTACATTAAATCAAAGTTTAATATTTGTAAAAAAATCATAACTCATGAACCACATGTCGGATTTTTACAATCTACACATCATCGGATTGGTCGTTAAAAGGTCAACAAACGCTACACACAACATGACCCCATTTGACCTTGACTTCCGGTTCAAACCGGAAGTTGAACATTTTCAAAAATTCAAATCTCAAAAACTACGTCATATTTTAACATGAATTTAGCATCAGGTTATAGATGAGTTATTCTGCCGAAACTTTTGCACAGAGATTATAGCATTTTAATCTTTGCATCTGGTCAAAACAGGGCGTCAAAGCGCATGTGTCTGTTGACTTTCATCGTGTGACAACGCATGATAGTGTAGGCCAACACAAACATTCGCCGACACTGTACACAGTAGCTGGCCGTTCCGCTCCCTTGTTTATAAGGTTCAAAGTCCACGCAGCTTTGCCAGTACATGTACATGTCACATGAGGGCGCTATATCACATGAATGGTCATTATTTACAGAGCTCAATTAATGATTGTCCGTGTAATAATTGAAAAATTCATAACTCCTTAACCACACGTTGGATTTTCACAATCCAAACGTCGTCTGAACGGTCTTGATAAATTAAACACGCGCTACACAAAATATGACCCATTTGACCTTAACTTCCGGTTCAAGCCGGAAGTTGAAATTTCATGTTTCAAAAAATCATAACTTCTGAACCACACATTGGATTTGTACAATCTATGCATCATTTGGAAGGTATGAAACGATACACAAAATGTTATGCCATTTGACCTTGACTTCCGGTTCATACCGGAAGATGAATTTAATAATTAAAAAAATTATAACTCCTCAACCACTCATTGTATTTTTATCAAGTAAACGTCATCAGAAAGAGCTCTTTAGACTTAACAAACGATACACAATGTGACCTCATTTAACACTGACTTCCGGTTCAAACCGGAAGTTAAAAAATAATGTTTCAAAAAATCATAACTTCTAAGGCACACTTTGGTTTTTGCAATCTTTACATCACTGGCAAAGTATTTTATCAACTTAAGAAATGACACACAGAATGCGACCCAATTTGACTTTGACTTCTGGTTCAAACCGGATGATCAAATTCAATATTTGAAATAATCATAACTCCTGAACCACACATTGGTTTTTTATCAACTGCACGGCATTAAAGAGGGCACAAATCAAATTGATAAAATGAAATATTGTTCAATCATAATTTGATGACATCATCGATCACGAACACCGTGTTTTTGTAGCAAACAAAAATTCAATGTCTAGTTTTTTTCCTTCTCCATCTTCTTCTAGGGAACTCTTATCTACAGCATAACTCAAGACTGAAACTGAATTGAGCCTTGAAACTCTTCAGACAATTGGACCTTAATATAAAGACAACACACTTGTCATGACGTCATTATGACGTCATCGGATGTCGAATTACAACGTTTTTAAAATTGAAAATGACCATTTTCAAGTTGCTGTATCTTCTTGAATTTGAAAGCTATGAAATTCATAATTGGGCATCTGGTACATCAAGATTGGGGCAACATTTGAAAAGTTAACGCAAAAATCGTATGACCTTCACTTCCGGTCTTAACGGAAGGTCAAAGTCTGCCTTTGTGTTTTTTCGTTAAAAAATTCAAATTTTTGTCATAACTAGAAATTGAAATTGATTTGAACATTGAAACTCATAAGAGAATTGAACAATATTATCAAGACGCCACAAACTTGATGATGTCATGATGACGTCATCGGGTATTGAATTACATTAAATCAAAGTTTAATATTTGTAAAAATCATAACTCATGAACCACATGTTGGATTTTTACAATCTATACATCATCGGATTGGTCGTTAAAAGGTCAACAAATGCTACACACAACATAACCCCATTTGACCTTGACTTCCGGTTCAAACCGGAAGTTGAAAATTTGAAAAATTCATATCTCATAAACGACGTAATATTTTAACATAAATTTTGCAGCAGGTTTTAGATGAGTTATTCTGCCGAAACTTTTGCACAGAGATTATAGCATTTTAATCTTTGCATCTGGTCAAAACTTGGCGTCAAAGCGCATGTGTCTGTTGACTTTCATCATGTGACAATGCACGATAGTGTAGGCCAACACAATTATACGCCGACACTGTACCCACCGCATTTAAACTGCGTATTTTGCCGATTCACTGTAGCTGGCCGTTCCGCTCCATTGTTTATAAGGTTCAAAGTCCACGCAGCCTTGCCAGTACATGTACATGTCACATGAGGGCGCTATATCACATGAATGGTCATTATTTACAGAGCTCAATTAATGATAGTCCGTGTAATAATTGAAAAATTCATAACTCCTTAACCACACGTTGGATTTTCACAATCCAAACGTCGTCTGAACGGTCTTGATAAATTAAACACGCGCTACACAAAATATGACCCGTTTGACTTTAACTTCCGGTTCAAACCGGAAGTTGATGTTTCATGTTTCAAAAAATCATAACTTCTGAACCACAAATTGGATTTTTACAATCTATGCATCATTTGGAAGGTATGAAACGATACACAAAATGTTATGCCATTTGACCTTGACTTCCGGTTCATACCGTAAGATGAATTTAATAATTAAGAAAATTATAACTCCTCAACCACTCATTGTATTTTTATCAAGTAAACGTCATCAGAAAGAGCTCTTTAGACTTAACAAACGATACACAGTGTGACCTCATTTAACACTGACTTCCGGTTCAAACCGGAAGTTAAAAAATAATGTTTAAAAAAATCATAACTTCTAAGGCACACTTTGGTTTTTTGCAATCTTTACATCATTGGCAAAGTATTTATCAACTAAAGAAATGACACACAGAATGCGACCCAATTTGACTTTGACTTCTGGTTCAAACCAGATGATCAAATTCAATATTTGAAATAATCATAACTCCTGAACCACACATTGGTATTTATCAACTACACGGCATTACAGAGGGCACAAATCAGATTGATAAAATGAAATATTGTTCAATCATAATTTGATGACATCACCGATCACGAACACCGTGTTTTTGTAGCAAACAAAAATTCAATGTCTAGTTTTTTTCCTTCTCCATCTTCTTCTTCCCTAGAACTCTTCTCTACAGCATAACTCAACATTTAAACTGAATTGAACCTTGAAACTCATCAGACAATTGAACCTCAATATGCAGACGGCACAGTTGTCATGACGTCATCAGGTGTCGAATTACAAGGTTTTTAAAGTTGAAAAATGACCATTTTCTATTCGCTGTATCTTCGTGAGTTTAAAAGCTAGGATGCTCATAATTGGGCATCTTATAAATCAAGACTGGGCAAACATTTGAAAAGTTAACGCTAAAATCGTACGACCTTTACTTCCGGTCTTAACGGAAGGTCAAAGTCTGCCTTTGTGGTCTTTTTTTAATTTTGGTCATAACTCAAAATTAAAATTGATTTTGACCTTGAAACTCATCAGACAATTGAACCTTGATATGAGGACGGCACAGACTTGATGACGTTATGATGACGTCATCGGGTGTTGAATTACAAGGTTTTTAAAGTTAAAAATTGACCTTTTTCTCTTCGCTGTATCTTCGTAAATTTCAAAGGTATGATGTTCATAATTGGGCATACGATAGATCAAGACTGGGGCATCATTTGAAAAGTTAACGTCAAAATCGTATGACCTTAACTTCCGGGTCGTTACCCTGGGTCGAAGTTTGCCTTCGTTGATTTTCCTTCAAAAAGTCATGTTTTTGGCTTTTCTACAGCATAACTCAAGATTCAAATTGAACTGAAGGTTGAAACTCACCAGACAGTTGAACCTCAGTATCAAGATGACACAAGCTTAATGATGTCATGATGACGTCATCGGGTATTGAATTACTTTAAATCAAAGTTTAATATTTGTAAAAAATCATAACTCATGAACCGTACCCTGGATTTTGTCAATCTACACAACATCGGATTGGTCGTTAAAAGGTCAACAAATGCTACACAAAACATGACCCCGTTTGACCTTGACTTCCGGTTCAAACCGGAAGTTGAAAGTTTGAAAAATTCATATCTCAAAAACTTCGTAATATTTTAACGTAAATTTTGCATCAGATTATAAATAAGTTATTCTGTCGAAACTTTTGCACAGATATTATAGCATTTTAATCTTTGCATCTGGTCAAAACTGGGCGTCAAAGCGCATGTGTCTGTTGACTTTCATCGTGTGACAACGCAAGATAGTGTAGGCCAAAATTAATACTCCGACACTGTACACAGCTACCGCATTTAAACTGCGTATTTTGCCGATTCACTGTAGCTGGCCGTTCCGCTCCATTGTTTATAAGGTTCAAAGTCCACGCAGCCTTGCCAGTACATGTACATGTCACACGAGGGCGCTATATCACATGAATGGTCATTATTTACAGAGCTCTGTGACAGTCCGTCCGTATAATAATTGAAAAATTCATATTCCTTAACCACACGTTGGATTTTCACAATCCAGACGTCGTCTGAACGGTCTTGATAAATTAAACACGCGCTACATAAAATATGACCCGTTTGACCTTAACTTCCGGTTCAAACCGGTCGTTGATGTTTCATGTTTCAAAAAATCATAACTTCTGAACCACACATTGGTTTTTTACAATCTATGCATCATTTGGGAGGTAGGTAACAAGTAAAGAAACGATACACAAAATGTTATACCATTTGACCTTGACTTCCGGTTCAAACTGGATGATCAAATTCAATACTTGAAACAATCATAATTCCCGAATATCACATTGGTTTTTTATTAACTACACGGCATTACAAAGGGCTCCTAGGACTTACCTAGCGCTACACAGTATGACCTCATTTGACCTAAATTTTGGTTCAATCATAATTTGATGACATCGATCACGAACACCTTGTTTTTGTAGTAAACAAAAACTGAATGTCTAGTTTTTTTTTCTTCTCCATCTTCTTCTTCCCTAGAACTCTTCTCTACAGCATAACTCAACATTGAAACTGAATTGAACCTTGAAACTCATCAGACAGTTGAACCTCAATTACAAGGTTTTTAAAGTTGAAAAATGACTATTTTCTATTCGCTGTATCTTCGTGAATTTGAAAGCTAGGATGCTCATAAATGGGCATCTTATAAATCAAGACTGGGCTAACATTTGAAAAGTTAACGTCAAAATCGTACGACCTTTACTTCCGGTCTTAACGGAAGGTCAAAGTCTGCGTTTTAGGGTCTTTTTTAATTTTGGTCATAACTCAAAATTAAAATTGATTTTAACCTTGAAACTCATCAGACAATTGAACCTTGATATGAGGACGGCACAGACTTGATGACGTTATGATGACGTCATCGGGTGTCGAATTACAAGGTTTTTAAAGTAAAAAAATGACCTTTTTCTATTTGCTGTATCTTCGTAAATTTCAAAGGTATGATGTTCATAATTGGGCATATGATAGATCAAGACTGGGGCATCATGTGAAAAGTTAACGTCAAAATCGTATGACCTTAACTTCCGGGTCGTTACCCTGGGTCGAAATTTGCCTTCGTTGATTTTCCTTTAAAAAATCATGTTTTGGGCTTTTTTACGGCATAACTCAAGATTAAAAGTTACCTGAACATTGAAACTCATTGGACACTTAAATCTTAGTATCAAGACGACACAAACTTGATTATGTCATGATGACGTCACCGGGTATTGAATTACATTAAATCAAAGTTTAATATTTGTAAAAAATCATAACTCATGAACCACATGTCGGATTTTTACAATCTACACATCATCGGATTGGTCGTTAAAAGGTCAACAAACGCTACACACAACATGACCCCATTTGACCTTGACTTCCGGTTCAAACCGGAAGTTGAACATTTCAAAATTCAAATCTCAAAAACTACGGCATATTTTAACATGAATTTAGCATCAGGTTATAAATGAGTTATTCTGTATTCTCTACATTAAATTGAAAAACTCATATCTTGAGAACTAAAGATGCTACATACAAGATCTTTGTTGCATATAAAAGGTCTTGAAATGTTGTACATTTTGAATGCACATCGTGACCTCATTTGACCTTTACTTCCGGTCGAAACCGGAAGTTAAATTAAAAATTATTTTATTTTAGGCTCTGGAGCCTAGGTGAAATAAAATATGAACAAACTTTCAATGCATAATATTTTGTTTAGCTCATGAGCATTCTAGAAATATGTGACCTGCTCTATCGAATTAAGGTATATATTGACCCCTTAGTAAAATTGAGTTATGCATACCGTGTTAACAAGTAACTCACTGGCTTTCCAGCAATGCAATTATTATTTCCGTAGCTTATTCCAGTCCGAAGTTATCGGGAAATGAAGAAAGTCTACAAGACAAGGCCACTTCCTTTTTTTACGACGTGTTTGTTTAGAAACTCGTTTTTAACTTAGCTAGCTATACGCGCGTGGCGTGAACGACCACACACACACAGAGACGATTCTCGATGTAGCTAATGAATAATTCATCTGGGAATAAACAGCCGGCGGCACCAACCCAGCCCAGTGGACCAAACAACGGCGCAACGTAAAAGCGCACAGTCACGCGGTGAATGCGTGTATAAACACCGTACAATGTACATGTACATGGAAGTATCAACACGCGCAATGCAATGCAATAGCGCGTGATGTCTTTACTTCGCCTATCACTCAGCCATGCTTAGTTTAGTAAAACTTTGAACGCCAAAATTTGAACAGTAAAACTCTCAATAAAATACAAATGAGCAACAGGTAACAAAGGTAACAGCAATTCAAGAATGCAAACGTGAAAATCTTATCTTTGGTTCACTAAGTATCGACTGACAAGCATTGCAAATTCACGAAATCACTCAGTTTTGACACGAGGTCGGTCGTCGTTCAACTACGCTGTGTGGACGGCGACGTGTGTAGAGACTCGCGCGATCGCATGGTACACATCGCGCGGCCGTAAAACCGGCTAGAATCCTTCAGAGATTCGGGTAAACATTGAAACTGCGCAGACTCGTCTAAATGGTTGCCGCCTCTCATCCAATCAATGATCTCTATTGTTGATAGTTGGAAAGCCCGGCTAATTTAAATATCAAGTTTTCAGCCGATAATTGAACAGTTTTTCGGCCTCCGGACTATGTTATCATAGATAAAAAAGAACAGTTCAGGTCATGACCTTTCTAATGGTACCAAACACAGTCGTTCAACGTGAAGGGAACTGCTCGTACGCTGCAGTGGAAATAAGCAAACTTTCACGATTTTGAAGGTAAATGAGACCGACTTTGAAGAGAATTAATTGCCTACAAACATGCTCAAGAAAACGTACTTTTTGTGGATTTATTCTTTTGTTCAATTAAAGGTAAGACCACGACAAGAAAGATCAGGTTTTAATTAACATCATAACACCGAAATCGCGGAATCGTGTTTTGTAGTGTTTTTCATGATTTTCGAATGTGACCAACTTTGGTATGTCGAATTACACGTAATACGTCCTGTCTGACACATTCCTCATTTCGATCGATCAGGTCACATATGATATATGACGTCATAGCTACGTCACAACGAAAATCACAGACGAGGTCGAATTTTTTTAAATTTTGCTATCTCCAAAATTAAAGCTTGTACGGACTTGAAACTTACTATATACCTAGATCACAGTGTGTACATAACAAAATAAAAATTCTGGAATGATGACGTCATTACATCAAATTGAAGTTTTATATTAAAATAATCATATCTCAAGAACCATATTTGCTACATACATGATCTTTGCACCATCTTAAAGCTTTTGAAGTATTAAACAAATCTTACACAAAGTGCGACCCCATTTGACCTTTACTTCCGGTCGAAACCGGAAGTTCAAAATTCAGATTTCAAATGTAACCAAACATTAGATTTTTATAATATATAAATCATCGTAAAAAAGACGTAATTGTCTTCACAAACGCTAAACAAAGAGTGACCCAATTTGACCTCGACTTCCAGTTTAAACCGGCAGTTGAAGTATTAAATTGGAAAACAATTTAACTTCTGAACCAGGCATTGGGTTGATATGGTAAAATGTTGTCACCAGTTCATTCAATCACAATCTGACATCACTCACGAACACCTGTGTGTTTGTTGTTTACAAACACTGTATGTCTAGTTTTTTCTTCTCCATCTTCTTCTCCTGAACTCTTCTCTACAGCATAACTCAAGATTGAAACTGAATTGAACCTTGAAACTCATACGACAATTGAACCCTAATATGAGGACGGCACAGTTGTCATGACGTCATGATGACGTCATCAGGTGTCGAATTACAAGGTTTTTAAAATCGAAAAAGACCATTTTCAAAGTGCTGTATCTTCGTCAATTTCAAAGCTATGAAACTCATAATTGGGCATCTGGTACATCAAGATTGGGGCAACATTTGAAAAGTTAACGCCAAAATCGTATGACCTACATTTCCGGTCTTAACGGAAGGTCAAAGTCTGCCTATGTGTTTTTTCGTAAAAAAAATCAAACTTTTGTCATAACTCAAAATTGAAATTGATTTGAACATTGAAACTCATAAGAGAATTGACCAATATCACCAAGACGCCACAAACATGATGATGTCATGATGACGTCATCGGGTATTGAATTACATTAAATCAAAGTTTAATATTTGTAAAAAATCATAACTCATGAACCACATGTTGGATTTTTACAATCTACACATCATCGGATTGGTTGTTAAAAGGTCAACAAATGCTACACACAACATGACCCCATTTGACCTTGACTTCCGGTTCAAACCGGAAGTTGAAAGTTTGAAAAATTCATATCTCAAAAACTACGTAATATTTTTAAACGTAAATTTTGCATCAGATTAGAGATGAGTTATCCTGCCGAAACTTTTGCACAGAGATAATAACATTCTAACCTTTGCATTTGGTTCAAACTTGACGTCAAATCCCATGTGTCTGTTGAACGACCTTGTACGACAACACACGGTAGTGTAGGCCTACACGTAAATACAATGTATTGTATGTCAAACCTGTACCAGCCACGCACGTGTACGATGCACGTGTACGATGCACGTGTAGTCTCGCTACACGTCCATACAGCCACATGTACATTGCGCGCGTGGTTTAAGTTAACATGTCTGTATTGAAACTGTAAAGCCACATATAGGAATACAATTGGCGTCGCTCGCTATTTCATTGTATATTGCACATCCAAATAATGGTAGTCCGTGAAATATTTGAAAAATTCATAACTCCTTAACCACACATTGGATTGTTACAATCCATACGTCGTCTGAACGGTTCTGATAAATTAATCACGCGTTACACAAATTGTGACCAGTTTGACCTTAACTTCCGGTTCAAACCGGAATTTGAAGATTAATGTTTCAAAAAATCATAACTTCTGAACCACACATTAGATTTTTACAATCTATGCATCATTTGGAAGGTAAATTACAAGTGAAGAAACGATACACAAAATGTTATGCCCTTCGACCTTGACTTCCGGTTCAAACCGGAAGATGAATTTAATAATTAACAAATAAATAACTCCTCAACCACTCATTGTATTTTTATCAAGTAAACGTCATCAGAAAGAGCTCCTAACACTTAACAAACGATACAGAGTGTGTCCTCATTAAACACTGACTTCCGGTTCAAACCGGAAGTTAAAAATGAATGTTTCAAAACATCATAACTTCTAAAGCACACTTTGGTTTTTTGGGGCAATCTTTACATTATTGGCAAAGTATTTATCAACTTAAGAATTGACACACAGAATGCGACCCAATTTGACCTTGACTTCCGGTTCAAACCGGATGATCAAACTCAATACTTGAAACAATCATAATTCCCGAACCACACATTGGTTTTTTATTAACTACACGGCATTACAAAGGGCTCCTAGGACTTACCTAGCGCTACACAGTATGACCTCCCTAACTTTTGGTCCAAACCGGAAATTGAAGATGTATATTGGAACAAAATCTTACTCCTGAACCACAAATCGGGTTGATAAAATGAAATCTTTTTCAATCATAATTTGATGACATCGATCACGAACACCTTGTTTTGTAGTAAACAAAAACTGAATGTCTAGTTTTTTTCTTCTCCATCTTCTTCTACTTAACTCTTATCTACAACATAACTCAAGACTGAAACTGAATTGAACCTTGTAACTCATCAGACAATTGAACCTTGATATGAGGACGGCACAGTTGTCATGACGTCATGATGACGTCATCTGGTGTCGAATTACAAGGCTTTTAAAGTTGAAAACTGACCATTTGCTAATTGCTGTATCTTCGTGAATTTGAAAGCTATGATGCTCATAATTATGCATCGGATAGATGAAGACTGGGGCATTATTTCAAAAGTTAACGTCAAAATCGTATGACCTTAACTTCCGGGTCGTTACCCTGGGTCGAAGTTTGCCTTCGTTGATTTTCCTTTAAAAAAATCATGTTTTGGGCTTTTTTACGGCATAACTCAAGATTCAAATTGAACTGAAGGTTGAAACTCATCAGACAGTTGAACCTCAGTGTCAAGACGACACAAACTTAATGATGTCATGATGACGTCATCGGGTATTGAATTACATTAAATCAAAGTTTAATATTTGTAAAAAATCATAACTCATGAACCACATGTCGGATTTTTACAATCTACACATCATCGGATTGGTCGTTAAAAGGTCAACAAACGCTACACACAACATGACCCTATTTGACCTTTACTTCCGGTTCAAACCGGAAGTTGAAAATTTCAAAAATTCAAATCTCAAAAACTACGTCATATTTTAACATGAATTTAGCATCAGGTTATAGATGAGTTATTCTGCCGAAACTTTTGCACAGAGATTATAGCATTTTAATCTTTCCATCTGGTCAAAACTGGGCGTCAAAGCGCATGTGTCTGTTGACTTTCATCGTGTGACAACGCATGATAGTGTAGGCCAACACAAACATTCGCCGACACTGTACACAGTAGCTGGCCGTTCCGCTCCCTTGTTTATAAGGTTCAAAGTCTACGCAGCCTTGCCAGTACATGTACATGTCACATGAGGGCGCTATATCACATGAATGGTCATTATTTACAGAGCTCAATTAATGATAGTGCGTGTAATAATTGAAAATTTCATAACTCCTAAACCACACCTTGGATTTTCACAATCCAAACGTCGTCTGAACGGTCTTGATAAATTAAACACGCGCTACACAAAATATGACCCATTTGACCTTAACTTTCGGTTCAAGCAGGAAGTTGAAATTTCATGTTTCAAAAAATCATAACTTCTGAACCACACATTGGATTTTTTGTATCTATGCATCATTTGGAAGGTATGAAACGATACACAAAATGTTATGCCATTTGACCTGACTTCCGGTTCAAACTAGATGATCAAATTCAATACTTGAAACAATCATAATTCCCGAATCACACATTGGTTTTTTATTAACTACACAGCATTACAAAGGGCTCCTAGGACTTACCTAGTGCTACACAGTATGATCTCATTTGGCCTAACTTTTGGTTCAAACCGGAACTTGAAGATGTATGTTGGAACAAAATCTTACTCCTGAACCACAAATCGGGTTGATAAAATGAAATCTTGTTCAATCATAATTTGATGACATCGATCACGAAGACCTTGTTTTTGTAGGAAACAAAAACTGAATGTCTAGTTTTTTTTCTTCTCCATCTTCTTCCGGAGAACTCTTCTCTACAGCATAACTCAAGATTGAAACTGAATTGAACCTTGCAACTCATCAGACAATTCAACATTGATATGAGGACGGCACAGTTGTCATGACGTCATGATGACGTCATCAGGTTTCGAATTACAAGGTTTTTAAAATTGAAAATGACCATTTTCAAGTTGCTGTATCTTCGTGAATTTGAAAGCTATGGTGCTCATAATTGGGCATCGGATAGATGAAGACTGGGGCATCATTTGAAAAGTTAACGTCAAAATCGTACGACCTTAACTTCCGGGTCGTTACCCTGGGTCGAAATTTGCCTTCGTTGATTTTCCTTCAAAAAGTCATGTTTTTGACTTTTCTACAGCATAACTCAAGATTCAAATTGAACTGAAGGTTGAAACTCATCAGACAGTTGAACCTCAGTGTCAAGACGACACAAGCTTAATGATGTCATGATGACGTCATCGGGTATTGAATTACATTAAATCAAAGTTTAATATTTGTAAAAAATCATAACTCATGAACCGCACCTTGGATTTTTTCAATCTACACATCATCGGATAGGTCATGAAAAAGTACAATCTATGCATCATTTGGAAGGTATGAAACGATACACAAAATGTTATGCCATTTGACCTTGACTTCCGGTTCATACCGGAAGATGAATTTAATAATTTAAAAAATTATAACTCCTCAACCACTCATTGTATTTATATCAAGTAAACGTCATCAGAAAGAGCTCTTTAGACTTAACAAACGATACACAGTGTGACCTCACTTAACACTGACTTCCGGTTCGTTTTGTATTATTATTTTTCGCCCTCCATATAAAAAACAAGCAGATTCATCCGCGGGGAGTTCCCAAACGAATCCAACGACGAGTTTCTTTGTGCTGCTAGCCGGAAATACAATTATAAAAATTATTAACGGCTCCTACTTTTACTAAAAATGTAATCGTGTATCCTAGTAGACTAATAACAGATTGGTATATTTATGCACTTGTCTATCGATCATGTTTAATTTTTTTACCGCGTCGGGATTTGTTTTTCCGAGGACGTCCGTGCGTGCGGTGGAGAGCCATACAGTATCCTGATCAATATTAACTGTTGAGCGTCGGCACTATCACTGTTCTGCCCCAACTTGACAATCATCCAAACTATAGTTTGGACTGGTCCCAACCTGAGTGTTAAAATTTGGGCGTCCCAACTATAGTTGGGATCGTAGTAAACACAAAGCACCCGAATGAATAAACTAAAAACTTAATAATAGTAATTATGAGCGATACACTATCATTCCAAACCTCGTCCTGGGCACCAGCTCGCGACCAATTCACATTCCCTCTATCCCCTGTAATCATAACATTGTCTACAGGTGGTCCATTTAATTCAAAGCTCACTCCCATTTCTTGTAAAATACACCACACACATTCCTAGGCTATGCCCACAGGACACTGACCATTACTCCCCTGCTGACCATTACCTCATCCAAACGTATTCTAGGAAATGATGTCACAGTACTGATCCCATGTATTTTCTCTGTGACATCATTGCTAAATCTAGATATACCCCACCTCCAGAAACCCTATATAATATCCCCCAACTTTTCCTTTCAGAGTGTTCATATTCGGACTCTCATTCTTGAGTGCTCTGACTTGCTCCAAACTCCAGAGACTTGCCTCTCTGTTGTACCTGTTGTTTCAATCCTTAAATAAGTCAAATAAAATATTAAAGTTTTACCTAAACGTTTGTTTCCTGTTATATACTGTTCAACGACGTCGACACTCGCCTTCTGCTTGGCACACGCTCATCATAATATTATTATTTTTTTTAATTTTTTTTAAATAGTTAACCAGGAAAGTGAAGGACGACATCAATTCCCTGCGCACATTAATTCCTGCGTTACATTATCAACACATGAACACCCGCTTTTATCATTATAAGCGTTTCATCATCAGGGTAACCTTGAACTGCCAAAGACTGCTATTATTGTAGAAACACGTATACATGTGGGGGTATAGCAGTGTTTGTTGGATAACAATCATTGTGTGAAGACCGTGGGAAAAGTTGGGAATTTTCATTAGGTTACAAAAGATTTTCAACGTTTCCAGTTGTTTAATGTTGTGTGTATGTTGTATACGTATCTAAGAATGTAGTGTAGCGGTATGGTATTAATGGCGTTGGGTTCTATAGTGGTCCCATGCATGTTGGTACGTGTACATGTTTATGAAGTACACAGTATTCGTTTGTTACTTTCTTTGCAGGGAGACTACCAGGTCGAAAACCCTGATTTTTTTTAACTCGTTGTTTGGATCATATGAAAACAAAGAAATGGTCAAAGTGGGACCATGACAGAAATTTTGGTAAAAGTAAGCCGTTGATTTTACATAGGGCAAAAACCATTAAATATATCCCTGTAACGCTTTGATTTAATCCTTTTTATTTCAAACACTTCCGAAGCGATTTTTGTGTGAACTCTCCACGAGAGGGCGCTATAAAAGTCCACTGTTGAATTAATAATATTTTAGTACCCTGCTTTATCGAAATAAGGTATACATGTATATCGACCCCTTAATAAAATTGAGTTATGCATACCGTATTAACAAGTAACTCACTGGCTTTCCAGCAATACCATTATTATTTCCGTAGTTTATTCCAGTCCGAAGTTATCGGGAAATGAAGAAAGTTGACAAGACAAGGCCACTTCCATTTTTTACGACGTGTTTGTTTAGAAACTCGTTTTTAACTTAGTGAACGACCACACACACGCAGAGTAGCTAATGAATAATTCATCGGAATAAACAGCCGGTGTCGCATGCAATTATGTCCTCTATGCAATTATTGCATATGCAATTATGTCCGCCGGACGGTTTTGCATATGCAATAATGTCCGCCCGGACGCTGCTGCATAATGCAATTGTGTCCGCCCTGACACATTTGCATATGCAATCGTGTCCGCCCCCGTGCAAAACCGTCCTTGCAGTAAATGCCCTTTATTGGTCGACGGAACACGAAGTACGTTCGCCATTTTTTACAAGCTAAGTGTGACATTTATTGGTGACAACAATACGTATGTAGTCAAATGTAGTTGTAGTATTCAACAACTGTTTATGATTCCCTGGCTATAGGAAGGCCATTAGAAAAGGAGATCTTTGACGTAAAACTTGCATGGAAAAACAACTCGTGAACGTGTGTCAGCCAGACCACAAAAAAGCGCCCTCACTAGAGGTACCCCCCCCCCCCCCCCGTCGTAGCCTATGGGGCGTTGGGCATTCGCTGCAATCATATACGTGAATATTCATGCTGCACATGTGCATATGTACGTTCAGTGCATGCACGCTCGCTTTACGCACGCACATTCATGTACATGTACATGTCCGCCGGACGGTTTTGCATAGCCCCGGACACGATTGCATATGCAAAAGTATCTGGAGCGGACAGTATTGCATGGCGGACACAATTGCATCTGACACCGGCGGTACCAACCCCAGCCCCAGTGGACCAAACAACGGCGCAACGTGAAAGCGCACAGTCACGCGGTGAATGCGTGTATATCATAGATCTCCATTAATATTGATGTCCATTAATATTAATGGAGATCAATGGTGTATATACATACAAATGCACAGTGCAATGTACATGTACATGGAAGTATCAACACACGCAATGCAATGCAAATAGCGTGATGTCTTTACTTCGCCTTTCAGCCATGCCGCTTTAGTTTAGTAAAACTTTGAACACGAAATTAGAACAGTAAAACTCTCAACAAACTACAAATTCACAACAGATAAGAAAGGTAACAGCAAAGAATGCAAACGTGAAAATCTTATCTTTGGTTCACTAAGTATCGACTGACAAGCATTGCAAATTCACGAAATCACTCAGTTAATTTACACGAGGTCGGTCGACGTGTGTAGACTCGCGCGATCGCATGGCACACATCGCGCGGCCGTAAAACCGGCTAGAATCCTTCAGAGAATCGGGTAAACATTGAAACTGCGCAGACTCGTCAAAATGGTTGCCACCTCTCATCCAATCAATGGTCTCTATTGTTGATAGTTGGAAAGCCCGGGTAATTTAAACATCAAGTTTTCAGCCGTTAATTGAACAGTTTTTCGGCCTCCGGACTATGTTATCATAGATAAAAAAAAAAAAAAAACAGTTCAGGTCATGACCTTTCTAATGGTACCAAACACAGTCGTTCAACGTGAACGGAACTGCTCGTACTAGAGCTGCTTAGGCAGAAAACATTGCTTAACAATTCCATGGTAAGCAGAAATGAGCAGGATACCAGTCACAAATTGTACACGTGACATGGTAGTTTCGCTGGTAACCTTATTCTGGTAAGCATAATTTTGTTGCTTAGCTACTTTTTGTGCTTAAGCAGCTCTATGAAACCATGGAGGAAGGAATCGTAATTCCTTCCTCCATGATGAAACTGGGCCCTGATGTCATCCAAAATACCTCAAGTTGGAAGTCAACAACCCAAGGTCACAATCGGGCAAAGTTGTTATACTTTTAAATCCCTTTGATTGGGCTCTCAAATCTGTCTAATAGAGAGTATTTTGAGGCCTACAAAATATTAATGAGGACGACTGTTTTGTTCCCGGCTTTTGCACAAAAAAGGGCAGTTACTCCGCCCACCCTTTACTTATTATTCCTGAACAATAGAGGGCGTTAGTTAGACTAGCGTTAGATTACAACTGTTGGTGCAGTGTTGGTTGATTTTCGACAAATTCCCTTCAAACTTATACGTCCAGGTATGTTTTTGTTTTTGTTTTGTTGTTGATTAAGAGTGCATTTGTCACAGTCTGTTGAAAGCAGGATTTTTAAAAAATAATGTGGTTTCGTCTCGTGTCTGTCTGAACCGGAACGGGACGTGACAGTGCAGCAGTTAATATACTGATCCACTGAGCCCCATGGCATGGACTGAACTTGGGAGTGTATTTCCTTCGTCCATGCTGAACCCAACAACAACATGCCCGGCCTTCTGAATAGATGTGTGTGGAAAAACGTTCTTAAAGAAATCTTCCCCATGAGTAAATGACTACATCAGCTCCTCTACAGGTTTGTGACATTTGTGGAGCAGCCTTTACTTTGAAGCAATCTCTGCAGCAGCATTTTCTTTACCACACTGGACACAAACCATTTGGTTGCAAAATTTGTCGTAAAGCCTTTTCTGGTAAATTTCATCCTTGCAAATCATGAACAAGTCCATAACTCAGAAAAGTACTGAATATACAGTGCTTTACACACATTGGTGTATTAACTACCTCCATGCTGTAGTGTAAGGGTGAACCAAATAATATTCTTTATCCCCAATGCAAAAATTTAACATCTAATTCTTGTTGCGGATATACGCTGCTAAAAATGTAGGATTCAAACTGCCTATAGCTCACCGGGCAATTTCTGTGGTCTAGTTGGTAAGACATCTGCTCTAGAATGGCAAGGGTCTTGGGTTCGAATCCCACCCGAGTAATATGCAATGTGGATTTGTTTTCACAGGACTCGGGGGGGGGGATGCAGTGCTAACTGCTATAATATATACACACAGCAGTCATGTCAGTGTAAGGGTAAAACTAGACCAAGTAACTGGGGCGCTGTACTCCTTCTTTTTTTTTCTTCTTTTTTTTAGGAGTTCAGCGCCCCAGTTACTGGGTCTAGGGTAAAACCATCTCTTCCTTCCTCCATTGTAAAACCAAATGATGTTCTTTATCCCCAATGCAAAAGAAAATAATAATAATACAACTTATTATTAACATATTATTTAAGTCCATTATAGGGAAAGACCTTTTAATTGTGACATTTGTGGCAAAGCATTTTTTGAAAAAAGTTCTTCTAAAAAGACACCAGAGAGTTCACACTGGAGAGAAACCATTTGTGGCGACATTTGTGGAAAAAGTTCAACTTAAAAGCATGATCTTACTGACCATTACCAAACTCATATTGAGGAGAAACTGTTTGTTTCCGTTTGTGGTGTTTTTTGGAAAGCTTACTTTAGAAGAAGCAGCTGTCTATTACATGACCAAAAATGTGTCCACCTTTGAGAACAAAGAATTATAAATGCAAATGAATGATTACATTGTGGCATTTGTGAAAGTCTTTCAACAACACATACATGTCCATTCTTAAAGGCACTGGACACTAGTATTGGTAATCACTGTTAGCATAAAAACTTACTTGTTAACGATCAATGGAGAGCTGTTGATAGTATAAAACATTGTGAGAAACGGCTCCCTCTGAAGTAACGTAGTTTTCGAGAAAGAAGTAATTTACCACTAAAATATTTGAATTGATTTCGAGACCTCACGCGTGAGGTCTCGAAATCAGAATTGACTGTTGTACGTCGCATGCATTTCACGGAGTCCTGTCCTGCATACAAAAAAAAACACTTCAGAATTTCTCCAATATCTCGAAAACGGAGCCGTCTTTTGAGATGAAATTTTCACAGGTTAGTTTTGTGGTGTATATATCTACAATCCTATAGCATTGAAATGGACCAACAGTTCAAAAAAACAAATGTGTCCATTGTCTTTAAGAGTTAAAGTTGCATTCATCACCAGTTAGAAGTGTTAAAATTGTTCATTGCTAATAATTACCTATTAACAGTCAATATCAATGAATTACTCTTTCTTTCCTGAACACAGACTGAGAAAGCACCTGAGAAAGTCCACTCTGGAGAGAGACCATTCATTCGTGACATTTAAGAAAAGTGTTCAACTTACAGGCATGATCTTACTGACCTTCACCTAACTCACACTGAGGAGAAACCATTTGTCTGTTTTGGAAAAACATACTCAGGAAGAGGCTGTCTATTAAATGACAATGAGTGTGTCCACCAGAATGAAGAATTACAAATGGGAATGAGTCTAAAATGATTTATAACAAGATGAGTTCTGGAAAGAAGACATTTGACAGTGACATTTGTAATAGATCTTCTCATGAATACAGACTGAGGAAGTGCCAAAAAGTCCACACTGAAGAGAAACCATTCGTTTATGACATTTGCGGAAAAGGCTTCTCCGAAAAACATTCTCTGACTTGCCATCAGCATGTCCACTCTGGAGAGAAACCATCTGTTTGTGACGTTTGTGGAAAAGCCTTCTCACAAAAATCATACGTGATCAACAACAACCGTGTCCACACTGGAGAGAAACCATTGGTTTGTGACATGTGCGAAAAAGGTTTATCAGAAAAACGTTCACTGACATCCCATCAGGATGTCCATACTGGTGAGAAACCATTTGTTCGTGACGTTTGTGGAAAAGCATTTTCTCAAAAAAGCCATCTTAATAGTCACCTGAGAGTCCACACTGGAGAGAAACCGTTTACTTGTGAAATTTGTGGAAAAGCGTTTTCTAAAAAGGGCACTCTGCTAATACACCAGAGAGTCCACACGTTAGAGAAACCATTTGTTTGTAACGTTTGTCTAAAAATCTTCTCACGAAAACATCACCTGACCACCCATCAGCATGTCCACACTGGAGAGAGACCATTTATTTGTGACTTTTGTGGGAAAACTTTCAAAATAAAGCCGAACTTGACTGCCCATCAGCTAGTCCACGCTGGAGAGAAACCATTTGTTTGTGACGTTTGTCCAAAAACCTTCTCACATAAATATAAATTGACTGCCCATCAGCGTGTCCACACTGGAGAGAAACTTGTTTGTAACATTTGTCCAAAAACCTTCTCACATAAATATAACTTGACTGCCCATCAGCTAGTCCACTCTGGAGAGAAACCATTTGTTTGTGACGTTTGTCCGAAAACCTTCTCACGGAAATCTTCCCTGACCGCACATCAGCGTGTCCACACTGGAGAGAAACCATTTGTTTGTGATTTTTGTGGGAAATCTTTCACAACAAAGCAAAACCTGAGGATCCATCAGCGTGTCCACACTGGAGAGAAACCATTTGTTTGTGACATTTGTGGAAAAGCATTTTCTCATCAAACCAATCTAAATCGTCACCAGCGAGTCCACACTAGAAAGAAATCGTTCGTTTGTAACATTTGTGGAAAAGCATTTTCTCATCAAAATCACCTTAATGACCACCAGAGAAGCCACACTTTAGAGAAACCATTTGTTTGTGACATTTGTCAAAAAGAATTCTCACAGAAATATTCCCTGACCGCACATCAGCGTGTCCACACTGGAGAGAAACCATTTGTTTGTGATTTTTGTGGGAAATCTTTCAAAACAAAGCAAAACCTGAGGATCCATCAGCGTGTCCACACTGGAGAGAAACCATTTGATTGTGACATTTGTGGAAAAGCATTTTCTCATCATACCAATCTAAAAAGTCACCAGCGAGTCCACACTGGAGAGAAACCGTTTGTTTGTGACAATTGTGGGAAAGCATTTGCTCTTAAAAGCCACCTTAATGACCACCAGAGAATCCACACTTTAGAGAAACCATTTGTTTGTGACATTTGTCAAAAAACCTTCACACGGAAATTTTCCCTCACCGTCCATCAGCGTGGCCACACTGGAGAGAAACCATGATTTGTTGTGAACTTTGTGGAAAACCCTTCTCATATGTAGCTTTTATTTAAATTTGATCTTGATTATTAAAGATTTGATTTCTCAAGAGAAGACATTTGTTTGTGACCTTTATGGAGCAACCTACTTCAAAAAAGGCTAACTAGAAAAACATCAAAAAGCACATGCTTCAAAGTCATTGGATGAATACAGACTGAGGGAGCATCAAAGGGTTAACACTGAAATAAAAAACCGTTTGTGTCTGATATTTCTGTAAAAGCAATTCTTATAAATCAAAATTAAAAGCCCATGCTTGTGTGTCTCGTGTCCACAGTGGAGAGAAACCACTAATTTGTGACATTTCTCAGAGAACCTTATCACAAAAATAAACCCTGACCACCCATTGGTGTGTCCACTTTAGAGAGACCATTTGTTTGTGGGAAATTCTTCTCACAGAAAATTAAACACACTCTGACTTCCCATCCAACGTGTCCACACGGAAGAGAATCCATTTGTTTGTGACATTTCTGGAAAAGCGTTTTCTTCGAAAAGCAGTCTAATTTGTAACCTGACAGTCCACACTGGAGAGAAACCATTTTCTTGTGACATTTGTGAGAAAGCATTTGCTCATAAAGACCGCCTTGCCGGTCACCAGAGAATCCACACCGGTGAGAAACCATTTGTTTGTTACGTTTGTGGGAAATCCTTCTCACGCAAACACACCCTTACAGACCATAAGCGTGTCCACACTGGAGAGAACCATCGTTTGTGACATTTAAAAAAAAAAGCCTTTTCACAAAAACTCCACCTGAACGTCCAGCAGCGTGTCCACACTGGAGAAAAGCCATTCACATAATCCATTTGTGACACAAGTGGAAAAGCCTTTCATACAAACCTACATGTACCCAGACATAATCACTTGCAAATCCTGTGGACATTTGTGTTATGAGTGGCAACTTATCAAAGCATCAACAGATTTCATTCATGTGTGACATTTGACTCTGTGAAGTTTTCCACCATGACCATCTTTATACCATGTAAGTTAGGTGCAAATCTGTGAACATTTACATTTTCAATCTTACCAATGTTGTACACACCCTTGAAAGGCAAAGTATACCTTTGGTTTAATGAACTATTCAATGGTTTGAATCCTATCGAAATGGAGATTATACATTAAAACTAACCCGTGAAAATTTCATATCAAAGGGTGGTAGCGTTGTTGAGTTATCGCCAAAAATCTGGAGCAGTTATGTCCACACAGGAAGAATATTCCGTAATTGAAATACACAATCTGAGAAACGTTTAATGTTTAAAACATTTCTCATATTGACATCTTTGGGAATCTCTCTCTCTCTAAAACCACAAGGCAAAAAAAAAAAAAAATTCTGTTTCCGGTTACCCGACCGAAAAAGAAAAAAAAAGAGAACATTATAAATGGGTAGCAACAATATTTTGTTTTTAACTACAAGCAAAAAGGGATTGATAAATTAGAGACAGTCAGTTATGTGAGAAGAATAAGATGGCAATACAAATTTACAATCCAGACGAACTTTTGTAACTAATTTTTTTTTTCGGTGGGAAAGACTTCCTTATAAACTACACGCCTTTGATATGGGACTGGCCTTATTAATAAATATCATTCTTACATCCACACTGTAAGCTATTAATTTCATTTTTAACCTTATCATTTATAAGTTGTCGTCGTCATAATTGCTTGATTTAAATATAACAATGCGACGGCAACATTTTTTAAATACAAACTGTTAAAATGTTATTAAGAAGTTACTGAATTACTTGAATAGTAGGAAGATAGAAATACAAAAATAGTGAACATTAAGAAAACGTTTGGATTTTTATTTTTATTGGTGGTTCAGTCAAACCGAGGCTGGAAGGTTAAAGTAGTCTGGTCCCTGTTTGTGTTTTTAGAATCAGTATTAAGCAATGATATTGCACATAGGGAACCTGATACAGAGCATTATATATTTCTTGAGGGTGCACACAACTAAATCAACTCTGATTGGTTTTAGTGGGAATTGCTAAAATATTCAAAAATAAACAACAAAGACTTAGAACTCTCACAGCTTTTCACAGTAAAGAGACAATTTTTTAATGACTCTTGACATTTTATTATAATATGGGGAGTCCCAAGGCCCGTCGAGTTTTTCCCCCACCAAATAAAAACACCCCTACACCGGTGTAATTTTACAACCGTCCGAGCATCAATCTTTAAAAATGTCCCTAAACTTCTCTGCAAATTGAAATAGGATCATTTTTGTACGGTCCTGGGCCCAATTTCATAGAGCTGATTAAGCAGAAAACATTGCTTAACAATTCCATGCTAAGCAGAAATGAGCAGGATACCAGTCACAAATTCCACACGTGACATGGTAGTTTCGCTGGTAACCTTATTCTGGTAAGCATAATTTTGTTGCTTAGCTACTTTTTGTGCTTAAGCAGCTCTATGAAACTGGGCCCTGATGTCATCCAAAATACCTCAAGTTGGAAGTCAACAACCCAAGGTCACAATCGGGCAAAGTTGTTACAATTTATCCCTTTTATTGGGCTCTCAAATCTGTTTAATAGAGAGTATTTTGAGGCCTACAAAATATTAATGAGGACGACGATCTGTTTGTTCGATCCTGGCATTTTGCTCAAAAAAGGACAGTTACTCCGCCCACCCTTTACTTATTATTCCTGAGCAATAGAGGGCGTTAGTATCATCTTTGGTGGTGAATTTCGTTAATCGTTTGTTTAAATTAAATCGCGATCGGACAACAATTGTTGGTGTTTGTTCCTTGCTCTATGGTCTGTGTGTTGGACTTCGACAAATCCCTTTCAAACTTACACGTCCAGGTATGTTTTTGTTTTAGGTTTGTTGTTGATTAAGAGTGCATGTCACAGTCTGTTGAAAGCAGGATTTGTAAAATGTCGTCTCGTCTCGTGTCTGTCGTACACCATGGAGGAATGCGTACACTAGCCTAGCCTTGATATCAAGGCTGTGTAGACAAGTACTCTAGCTAAAACCATAGAGCAAGGATACTAAAACCTCAGCCGCCCGAATGCGATACAACCCCAGTCCCCCGACTGACTAAAAAAAAAAAGCACACCGCAATCTCACCATGCACACACACAGCGCCTGTACACACAGCCTCCCCCCCCCCCCCCCCCCACACACCGCTATTGTTCGCAAATCCGTGGAAAATGGGGGGGGGGGGGTGAGTGGATATGCAAAGATTTATTTCATGAATAATACATCATTCCTAATAGCCAATCACACACTGTCGTGTGCGGGTGCTAGAGTAATCTTACATATTCATAATGTTTATTCATAAATACCCCAGACAGTTTCGCTATTCCTATTGGTGGAGAGCATGTCATGTTTAAACAGATGATAAAGCACGGCCAAGCAAAGTCAGAGAACGTTTTTCGGAGAAGTTCAATGAACGCACTCAACCCGCTATCCAGTCAGTATAATAGAGATCAGTGCGCGCTGATAGAATTTTTCACGCGCCAACTGCAACAGCGGAGCCAAAAAATCATCTCATGGACATCATGTGACGGTCACGTGGCCGATTCAGGGAAAAAATGCGTCTGAAAAATGAAAAGGCGACGGAAAAAAGTGAAAACGCGACGGAATGAATGAAAACGCGACGGAAAAAATGAAAACGCGACGGAAAAAAATGAAAATGCGACGGAAAAAAATGAAAACGGAAAAAATGAAAAGACGACGGGATTGTTTTTTCCAATGGAGTGGCACATATGGAACACCATAAGATCTCGATTTACGAGGTCTACAAACATGATTGTTTTTACGTGCGCGGGGTGTAAGCTTATTGAAAGTCCCTTGCGTGGTCTTTTACACACTTTAGGGCCATGTCACACGGGGCAATTTACTGGCAACCAGTTCCAGGCAATCTCCAAGAAGAAAAGACACTCACATTTGAATGTTCTCGTATTTTTCTTAAGGATCGTATTAAAGACATTGCTTGAAAAGTTATTCATGTGCCACCAAAGTGGTCCTGTAGCTTGCACTGCGGTTGGTTGCCTCCAAGTTGCCTGGAAAAGTTGCCTCGTGTGACAAGGCCCTTAAGATGATGTTCTTAAGCAAGAACCTGTTGAGCAACTAGCAAATGAAGAAAAAAAAATGCGGTTGTTCCAATGGCTGCCCCGTTTACTGTCAGATGAGAAGAAATCCAGAAAGAATGCTAGGGCATTTGCTAATCCAGGTACAATACATAATTTAACTGGCGATATGAATCCACGGTCTATGACTGGTCCATGGATAACTCTACATATGAGAGTCCCTACACCCCCGCTGTCGTCAGAAAACTTGCCGCTTGAGAAGTAATACCTCTTGATATTATTGCATGTGAAACCAGGAAGATCAACCAAGAAGAGTAAGAGATGCCAATCAAGAAACAAAACAAAAGGTACAGAGAGAACATCGGCGCAAGGTAGAAAATATCAAGTGAAAGATTCTCAAAATGATTCTCAAGAAGCTTCTTAAAGAAGGAGAAAATGTTGCTGTACATTGATTTGGATTGACCCGGGTTCCCTGTAGGTGTACATGTACTACGAACAACGGCCTGGTCTTCATTTGATGTAGCCTGAAGATTTCTGCTCAACCAACGTCCCAAACGCAGTCACGTTGAAGCCTCTCCAACCATAGACATCGATCATCATCTCTGTCAGTGGTGGTCATCCGAAAGCTGACCCAGAAGCCAGTACACAGTTAGCCAGAGCGAATCTTGTAGGGAAGTACCCCACTACTGTGATTATGGCACGTAGGAGAAACTGAAAGCAATACCTACAAATAGAAGAAAACAAGGAGAAAACGTGGTATAAATATGAGCCACTGTAGCCCAGTCTATACCGAGACTGATTGAAACTAAACTGTTCTTTGGTGAACAGGCTGTAACCATACCTCCATTACACTACAAAATAACCAAGCCATAACAACCTAAACATTGTAACACATCTTTCCTTCAGTTTTAGGTTCCTTTTGTATTGTGTTTAATGACTTGTAAGACGTGCCCCGGCACATCAGATATTACCTTGCTGTGGTTAATGTACGGAGTGTACTTAAGTATTTACCTAAGAGTGATGTACCGATGGAGAACGTGGCGATCGTTAAGCACCAGCATAAAGTAACAAGCCGGTCAGGTTCAACAGGCCACCAGTCATGACGAACACTCGACATCCGTATCGTAATGCTACTTTCCCTGACACAGGAGCTAAGGATAAATGAAAAAAAAACAAAAAAACCCAAACACCCGAAAATCAAATATAAAACAAAACAAACAAACAAACAAACAAACACCCCAACACCCCAACAAACAAACAAACAAACAAACAAACAACAACGTCACCGACGACGCCGAAGAACGCATACACAGACAATGTCAAAGTTAACAAACACCTGAAGAGCCCACGTGTTTTGTAACATCTTATACCAGTATAGGCCTATTTATTAAAGCAAAACATAGTGATATGACTGTATTATGAGGGCCTGAAAAAATGTTGCAGTTAAGTGTAAATTCTCTGTTTTGTTTCGAATTGATATTATTATGATTTTTAAAAATTGACTTTAAAAGATTATCTTCTTCATAAAAAGTGAAGGAAATGCGATCCCGATATTCCCTGGACCACAGGGTAATGCCTGTGAATAACGTGCATAGATTGATGCTAGAAAATATACATCTTTGAAACAATATTTTAAAAATACATACGGACAGGGTGAGTTGACCATGATAAGGCTGAGTGCACAGCCAGAAATGGAATGATCCATTTACGTTATAGGGGACACAACTCCAGTTCATATTCAAAGTTGCAGAAAGCAAGATACTTATTTTTTTTAAAGCTTACAAGCAAAGAATGATAAATTATTTTATGATAGGGCCTACTGTTTAAGTTGCTAAAACAAAGAATATGTTATAAATAGTGTACAACAAACATAACATGGTTTGTTGATGACAACACTATGATTAGGCCCCCAAGTTTGAACCACAAAAGAAATTATGATTCGTCAAGATCGTTGTGTACGTCATTTTACAAAAAGAGACATGACCCCTTTTAGCAATATTTCGTGTAACAATTTTGATATCATGTTATTAAATATTTAATTGGCAAATTGCTAAAGTAAATGTAGCACTGTTGGCATTTAACACATCTGAAAACACCCCTATTAAATGAATGCAGTGATCCAGCCATATGAGTCGTAGAAAAAAACACACAAACCGTATAGACTTTGAACGCTAAATATTCCACCCAAAGTTTTTTTTAATTGTTAAGGCCAAAAAAAAGACGACTTAAAACAGCGAAAAGCTCAGGCAAACGACAAATGTTGCTTCCGATTGATTTGTTTAATGCTTTGCGCGGTTTGAGCAGGTCTTGTTTCCACTCACACAAACCATTAACCACACGGAGTGTAGTTCAGACTATATAGGTCATGCTGTCCCAAACGGGCGGGCCTTGAGATTTGACACAAAAAGTGCCCCCTTTTTTAGTCCACCAATCAAAACATATGTTACATGGATGGAAAGCTTATTTTATCTAGTTTCATAAACCGTGCGACTTACATTTCTGCGAGGTTGCTAGCGAGTTTGCCATTCAATTTAATTGGACAACCCCAGGAAAAGTGACCAAATGTGGCGAGACCTCAATATAAAACTGAGTATTTGAGTCGAAATGTACCATTTGAATCAAAAAGTGCCTCAGTCTCTTTTCTGTCTCCTAATTAAATAGAAATTATACTCTTTAGAAAGAGGAATATATAATATACTATACAATGCCGAGCGACCTAATATGTTTAACAAAAGTACTCTCCCGAAACAGAGGAAAACGTCTCCCGAGTGCTTGAATTTTAAGGGAATTTCCCATGTTAAACACAGATCGTCGTGAAAGTCGTTGAGCAGGTGCACGCTAGTTCTTCACACTGAGTGGCAAATTTGCTTGAAGACGAATGCATGAAAGTTAAATAGGCTGCTGTTTTGCTGAAAACAACTGGAAAATCTACAATTGCCTTATTAGAGCTATAAGTAAGTACCAAGTTAGTAACAAACTGTGAGTGGCAGGGCAAGTAAGTGAGTAGCGAGTTTATTTTCAACTTCGGGCTTCACGTTATGTTAATGATTGTAAGAAAAGCCACCTATCCCCCACCAAAGCGAATCTAATTATTTTCCTAACGTAATTTTCAAACTAACCAGTGCCGTAACCAGCAGTGGGTGTAACCAAACATTTTCGTTTGAATTCGGGAGAAAACCCTGGACAGTGTCTTCAAGCAATACTACACATCGTAGGTTTTCTTTGTTGTTTTCTCGTATAAGGAATCCTTTCAAGGTTATATTTTTCCAAGCAGTCGAGCACTTGAAGTCTAAATAGAGCGTTGTTGTTGTTGAATGAATAAATGAATGAAGAAATGAGTGAATGAGTGAATGAATGATTGATTGAATGAATGAATGAATGAATGAATGATTGAATGAATAAATGAATGAATGAATGAATGAATGAATGAATGAATGAATGAATGAATGAATGATTGAATGAATGAATGAATGAATGAATGAATGAATGAATGATTGAATGAATGAATGAATGATGGAATGAATGAATGATTGAATGAATCAATGAATCAATTAATCAATGAAACAATGAATGAATGAAACAAAGAATGAATGAATGAATGAATGAATAAATGAATGAACGATTGAATGAATGAATGAATGAATGAATGAATGGTTGAATGAATGAGTGAATGAATAAATGAATGAATGATTGAATGAATGAATGGATGGATGAATGGATGAATGAATGAATGAATGAATGAATGAATGAATGAATGAATGAATGAATGAATGAATGAATGAATGAATGAATGAATGAATGAATGAATGAATGAAAGAATGAATGAATGGATGGATGGATGGATGAATGAATGAATGAATGAATGAATGAATGAATGAATGAATGAATGAATGAATGAATGAATGAATGAATGAAAGAATGAATGAATGAATGAATGAATGAATGAATGGATGGATGGATGGATGAATGAATAATTGAATGAAATGAAGGGTCCCTCAAAACAAATTAAAAAGCCTCAAAGACGTTTCTGCTGCTGGTGACAGTTGCTCGGTTCACATAAGATGCGGGGTTGAAGATTCTTGGCACAGCCTGTCCGGTATTTTGAACCATCCAGGTGCCACGGGTAGGGTTACAATGTGTTTGTTTCTTGGGTGACTTTAATTAATTATTGAGGAGCCACGAGCCACGAGCATATTTGTTGCTAACTTATATCTTCTAAAATTTCAGTTCAACCAATCACGTCGTAAAGGTGAGCCTATACGACGTGATTGGTTGAGGTGACGTTTAGGTTGAGGTGACGTCATTACATTGTATAAACCCACTGTGCGCTGAGTAAAGCGAGTCAGACTTATAACTTGCCTCGGAAAATGTCAGTCAAAACTCGCCAGCAAGAGAATGCACGAACGCGGCGCACTGCACCACAATGTAAGAATTCCCAATCGCTTCAGTAAAACCTACATAACTAATTTTTGTTTAATTAAAAATAAAAAAACAAAAACAAACTAATTTTTTTTTTTTTTTTTTTTTAATACAAAATTAATATCTCATTAGACACAATTATATAATTAAAAATTCAATTTAACTCACAATCATATATTTTACCGAAGAAAGAAAGCAATTTGGTTTTCAGATTTTTTTCCAGATTTCATCGTAAATTTTCCTTTCAAATTGTCCAGGCAGATTATATTTTTTGTGGCTAGGTTAAATTTTTGTCCAATACAAACGACACAACATAATCATTTAGTTTTACTACCATAATTTTAAATATTTCTTTTCTTACTTGTTTGTGAGAGTTTGAAAATTTGACCGTTGGGTAATGATTTCGGCGGAGCCATGATACAACAACTTCAAGTAACAAAGTGTAGATTAACAGATGTCTGCGTACAACGGCCCTCTATGCAATTATGATACTTATTGTTTAATGACATCCGCATTTATTTACCACCATGCCCTCATAGCGATACTTATATGTCAGTACATTCGCCTCATCCAGATATAGCATTGAGATTGAACCCAGCTCAGTAGGTACACAGCATGGATTTTCTATATGCCTCGGGTCACGTAAATGGACAAGTGTTTGTATGATTGAGTGTGTGGTTGGATCCCAGTGATCTGTTAATGGAAAAGTACACTTTCCTGAACATTTATAAGCTTCGTATTGTTTAGGAGCAATGACCCATTCATCCCATCCTATATCCCCAAAAACAACTTGCATCGGTCGCCGCCTACACAAGCTTCGCCTTTCAGCTAAATCTCTCTTACTTCGACGCATGGTGGCGCTGTTGCCTTGTTTTTCAATGGCTGTTGAGTAATTAATGTCATCAGACCTTCGATCATTTGCTCTATCGTTGTCCTTTTTCTGTTTTTTTGTATTTTGAAAGTTATCTTTGGCATTTTCCTCTGTGAAAACTACTAGCAAAGGTTCATACATATTGGTATTGTATGCAACTTTTAAATGTGACTGGCTGTCAAGTTCCAGAACAGTTTGAGTGTGAATCTGAAGTCTTAATGGCAGGAACAGTCTGTGTGTTTTCTTCTTAATAAAAGCTTTGGAATGAATCCTCTTGACAACTAATCTTACAAAGTCAGTTAAGTCCAAAGATTGCCATCCACTGCCAAGAATGTGGACTGCACTTGACCTGACCATTCTGGTATGAGATGTGATATCTTCATAGATTGTGATTCTGTAGATGTCTCCTTTATGATTTACCTTCTTGGTATTAGTGAATATACGAAGCTCAGCAGCGGTCACAAATTCTCCTGGTGGTATGGTTAAATTAAAAAGCATCTGAAAATAATCAAAATGCGCCCTCTGTTGATCCTCTCTATGCAAAATGGTCCCAGATCTCAATCCACTGTTTCCACTTGTTACCGTTTCTGTCGACAAATGAGAACATGTGAGAAATAAGCACACTTGACAAATAATTAAACAAAGAAGTAACAATAGTATCAATGCAAGGATGTGAACACCTTTCATCAAAAACAATTAATAACCGCCAGGCATAAGTAGCGCAATCCAAACCTTTTTTTTTTTACCAAAGAATGTTATTTTTAGTAACAAATTGGGGGCGGAGATGGTTGTGTTTTGTATGTCTTCGTATATAACTTATTTATGGCATTTTATGTAAAGATGGAAGCAAAAACTCTCTACAAAATTAATGCTTTCACAAAGTAGTTCACAGTCTAAACTTTAAAGTCCCTACCAACGTCATCATTTTTGCTTATTTGGGGCAAATAAACTAAATTTGACGTGAAAATATATGTATTTCAATTTTAGTCTGTCGTGTTCCATTAAGCCTGAATTTACTCAAGAAAACATAAACATACCTTTATTCTGGAAGCTACGTATGATGCTTGCATGGTTGAGATTGGTATTGGCAAACTTGTTGTAGATGGCAATCATATATGCCGGTATAGTAGCACGTGACCCTTTTGCCATATTATGATGTAGCTCGCCCATCGATGGCGTCATTGCTTCCTTTTTTGACTCATCTAACGTCACCAAGTCAGGTAGTCTCTTATCCTCCTTTTCATCACTAGAAGCAGCAGTCAGACCAGCAATAAGCTCGTGCTGCCTTACTTTGTTGTGCGCCCCTTTTAAAAGATCTCGTCTGGATGAAAGATGTTTGTCCTCAATCCTCTTAAAAGTTTCCACATCTTGTCGCGTTTCCGAGTTTGGATCAACCCTTCCAAGTTTGTTGAATGGAATCTCTTTAGTTTCGACCGAAAATATCGCAATCCAAAGAATTTGAAAAACAAACATAAGCTTCATTATGCTTTCAAATAATCAATCCAACTCTTTCCTTCAGTTTTCAGTGAATCGATTTCTGTTTGAAATCTAACAAAACACTGGTACTATTTACTAGTAATCCATGAAACTTGAGCTTAGAGGTGTGGGGTTCTGGAACAGAGCTTCAACTAGATTGAGTGTAATCATTAAAATACTCGCTTATATACAGAGTTCAAAATAGTGCCCACAATGTGGCGAATTGAGCTTATCATAACACAGACTTTTCATGATCTTCAAGTATCCAAACGAAATGTAAACAACTTGATACTAAGAGATAAAAGAAGTCCAAGTATTTTAAGCAATTAATGACTTCGCGGAATTGACGTTGTTTGGGAGACGTAGAAAGAAGTTCAGCGCACTGTAGAATCTGGAAGTCTATCCTGTCTCGAAGACCCAAACAAAAAATAAACAAATTACAACTAGAATTTAGTGTTTGTCACAACAAACACTAGGTGTTCGGGTATGATTGGGCCAATGTTGTGTTAGTGTGTGAATTATGTCATTGAATGAAAGAAAAGGTTTTTGACAGCTTTTGAAATGTCAAAGAAAGTAAAGTGTAAGTGTACTGCGTTTTACCTTTAGTTTACGAAGGAAATAAATGCTAATGAGCTGTAGAACGTGTATTTATCAAACATCTATGACAATTTTCATATAAATAGTCATAAACTGAACTGATAGTTAGCATATTAGACTTTTGCTTGAATTCCAAAAAGAGCTTTTGATATAAATTTCTTTATCTTCCGGTTGGACAGGAAGCCACGTCAGATCATGTCACTAAGAGTTACAATTTAAAAGAACTTACATTAAATAAAACATTCACAACAAAAATGCAAAGATTAAAATCATAATAGATGTGGTCCCAAGATATGAATTTTCGACATAATTAACTTTGGTCAAGCCAGATTTTGAAAACCAATGACGTTATGATGACGTCATAGCTAAAATCTTATCCATACACTGGTGTTTGAATATGTGCTAAGTAAAAGAAAACAAGCTGAACTCTTTTAGCAAAATAGTACATTATTTAACATGTCAC
The DNA here is from genome assembly GCA_023634235.1 of Pisaster brevispinus. Lineage (NCBI taxonomy): Eukaryota > Metazoa > Echinodermata > Asteroidea > Forcipulatida > Asteriidae > Pisaster > Pisaster brevispinus. Next base: position 11,193,527 of record JAMKCF010000015.1, on the reverse strand, counting down.
AGGAGGGTGCTGTTGACGTCATTATCTTTAATTTTGAAGGCCTAGGGGTTAGCTTTATTTCAGATCGTACAGAGAGAACGTGACGAAAATCCAGATAATATTGTTTGCAGAAGTGGTGCAGGAATATTTTCTTCACTTCAACTTCCGGTTTCGACCGGAAGACAAGGGAAAATGAGGTCACACTCTGTGTAGCGTTTGTTAATTTGTGAAGCCCTCTCCGATGGTGCATAGATAGCAAATATCTATTGCAAAGTTCTTGAGCTATGAGTTTTTCAAATAAAAAACGATAAGTGAGTTTAAATCAACATCTGATAACGTCATTAAAGAAGTGTCTTCTACTAGAAGTATGAAGGTTGTGTGGGCTTAAGTGTCTTTGTTGGCCGACAAAAAAAAAATAAAGCTCACATTAATTTTGACCTAATCGCGTGGATTAGACTATAAACACAGCTTAAGCCAAAGGCTTCGTGGACTTGAACCTCATGATCAATGGAGCGGAATAGAAAGCAAGGTTGCTTCTGTAGTTTACACAGTTTACATGCAGGCCAACAGATACGTGCGCTTTAACGTCCGATTTCGACCAGAAGTTCAGGTCAAGTTTATATTATCTCTGTGCAAAAGTTTAAGAAGGCTCAAGGACTTACAACCTGATGTAACAATTTTAGCCATATTCTGAAACAAATGTTTGAATTACTTTGTCTGGACGTTGTTTAGGATGCCCACCCTGTAAAACACTAAGACGGAATCTGTCTGTTTCTATCAAAATTCTCGCGCATAGGTAATTTTGTTGTTTAATTTTGAAGGTTTGATACACTCCACCTTTCATTTTAAATTCTGTATTTGTTGTTTTGTATGTAAATAATGTTTATGTAATTGTATATTCTTCTCTTTATTGTGGTTATTACGTATTGCTCTTTAGCTGTTAATTTTTAACTGTTATTATTATGGAGCTGTCCAATCTTTTGTAGTTGCCCATTTTGGGATGAGTAAAGTTTTTTTAAAAATTGATTTGAATTGAATTGAACTCATCAAGAAAAACAGCTTTACTAACTCGCCTTTTAACAATTGCCTTTTATCAATTGGGGCACATAACACGTTTGCCGTCTATGTAGAAACAGCATTCTAGCCAGGATGTAATTCCATGTAATGTGTAGTAAGTATGGTGGCCCTAAAGGGACTTCAAACATGTATATTTACGTAAATATTTGCGATTGAGGCCAAAACCGTGAATAATTACGTAAATATTCATGTAATTGTTCACGATTAACTTGTGCCCCAAATCGCAAATATTTACGTAAATATACATGATTTGTACCCCCAATCGCAAATGTTAACGTAAATATTCACGCTTTGTGCCCATGTCACAAACCCAGTCATCCGTGAATATTTTGTTTCTTTCTAGCTATAGCCGCGCATTTGGCCAAATTGCCATACGCGGATTCGGGGGGGGGAGAATTAGAATCCATGCAGTTCAAGGAGGTAACATATCTGTATTCCCTTCTTTGTAATTTTAACGATTTTTTGTGTGTATACATGTAGTCTTTTTTATTGGTATAATTTGTTCACTACGAATACTTGAAGGTAGAATTCGATTGCTTGGCTGACCAACTAATGAGTTATTAAACGCAGCAGTTAAGACCTAATCATCCAGACCAATAATACCCAACTGTAAAAAAATTTGCGCTCACCCAAAATTCAGTACAGGTACCCCTCATGTTGTACAAAAGATGATTTTTTTTATTCCATCCTCATTCCTCACCCAAAATTCAGTACAGGTACCCCTCATGTTGTACAAAAGATGATTTTTTATTCCATACTGATAAACCACACCACTGATGGACAAACATAATCTTGAGGTGGCGACTTCAGATCACTAAGTAATATGCTAAAATACACGCAATGTTTTATCATATTTTATCGTATGCTTTGGTCAATTTCATGGTCTGTCAGATTATAATTCAATTGAATCATTATTATGCAAGGTGAAGGGTACTAACATTGCCGTGAATGGTCAGTTGTTGTCACTTTTATACCTTAACCGCTTTGTGTATTTGACACAAAATGGCTTGTGTTCTTGCGGTTAATTTTGTATTAATTAGTGATCAGAATTAGCCACCTTCTAAATCAAGTGTGCCAAGTGATATGGTTTGTCAAACTGTGGAATACAAATTTCTTCTTTTTCGCAACATAAGGGTACATTTACTTTCGGGTGAGTGCAGGTTTTTCAACAGTTGTGTATTATGGTCTGGATGATCGGCTAATTACTCACTAAATGGTCAGCCAAGTATGTACGTTCCAATACATTTCCAACAGCATTGACATTCATTTGCTGAGAGCAGCAAAGCTAAAATGCCTTGCTGAAACAATTTGTCGTCGATACTGGTGTGGTAGTACAGTGGGCACTTTCGACATCTTGCTAATCAGGCAAGTAATTGCGTCTTCTCATAGGCCAACATCAAAGCGAGTAGATGCATTATGCATAACATTTCTCCTACCAAAATCGGTAGCAAAAAGTAAAGAAAAACATAAAACCCCAAAACGAGTTGTTAAAGGCGCTTCGCGGCTCCGCCGCTCGCGCTGGTCCTTTTTCGTGGGTGATATCTGGGTGTGCCGCGTGCGCCTTGACTAAAGGCTACCCAATACGCGGCTAGCTGGAAAGAAACCAAATATTCACGGACGACTGGGTTTGCGACTTGGCACAAATCGCAAATATTTATGGTTAATATTTGCGTGAATATTTACGTGAATATATACGTAAATTTTCACAATTTGTGCTTTAGTCGCAAATATTCACGTGAATATTTGCGAATGGGGCAAAAACCGTGATAATGGTTACGTAAATATTCACGTAAATATATATGTTTGATGTCCCTTTAGGACCACCATAAGTAAGGCATATTACGAGAATAACGAACAAACGCAAATAAAAGCCTTTAAGGCGTGGGGTTTGGGGCCCGTTTTAACCCCCGGGAATTCGTTATTCTATTATTATTACTATTTTTAATTGTAGTTGTTTTCGTTGTTGTTGTTGTTGTTTTTTTTTTTTTTTTTTACATAAGATGCTCTCTTTTACATAAAATGCAATCTAGGACATTTCAGGTGTGTTTTACACTTACTTCCTAGTTTAAACACGGGATTTTGCTCTATTTGCCTTTTATTAAATGTTTTCCTAGCAAAAGTAAGAAGGAGTGCGCGCCGGTGGCCTCTTTGTCTTAAAGCAATTAAACAGAAGTCTACAGTTAATCGTCCTATGGCAACTCAGACTGAGACGTTGCACATTTTTTTCCATTTGTATTTATCAGTCGGAGTGGCACGATATTTAAACAATCAAGTATACGGCCAATACGACAGTAAATTAACAGTTCCATTACTCACACACGCCGAGATCTCACATTTTTCGTCGGCAAGGCATTCATCGTGGCATCATTTTGGACGTTGGGTCCATCTCAAAATATTGTCCCACTGTATTTAGGTACGCACATAGAAACATGTATACACAATAATGTTATCAAACATTATCGGAGTCGGGCTTTCATGAAGTATATCTGCTTAGGGTTTTCCGGATTTGAGGGGTGAAAATACCTACCGATGCCTGTTGCCTAATTTTGGAACAGGTCTCACGGTAGTATTTACAATGGCGCAGTTGTACAGCAATGATTATTTGTTATAGCAAATGTTGCGTACCCTTCCCTCTCACTTCTCTCTCTCTCTCTCCCTTTCACTCTCTCTTTAATTTGTTTTCGGTCTAATTTTACCGGGGCAGGTGCCCCGCGCCCACGCCCCTGGACCCGCGCATGATTACACACTTCATGATCATACTTCACTTCTCAAGGTAGCAATGCCATAACACACACTGCCCTTCATCGTCCACCTCTCAAGGTAGCATTGCCATTACACACTGTCCTTTTCCACCTCTCAAGGTGTCCTTTTAAACCGTAGTAGTTGAGTTAAGGAATCCATGCACGGGCATATAATTTGATCATTAAGATAAATAAGGAGATAACATAATGCGCAAAGAAAATTGTGTTAACCTTCTGTTCACCACATTGGAAGCAACCAGTCGTTTTGTTGTGAAAGGTTTGAAATAAAGAAATTGGCAAAGTCACCAAACCGTTCCTTAGGATATCACACATACTGAGTCACACGTAGTAGGCCTATTGCTAACCTGATGAAGGTTGGGTATATGTAGCGTGATGTGAAGAGATGGTGTGTGTTAGGGTCCCTTTTCATTATACAGCCAGGTCAAATTTCGCGTTTGTGGAAAAGTAGAGAATTGTCCATGAATATTGGCGTGATGTCAATATTTAAGTCCTAGGCGTTCCTTCGGGGTAACTACACATTCCCATGGGTGGTGTTGGTGTTCCTGAACTTAATCTGGCTATTCTCACTGTGGAACCGACTTAATTTGTGATGTCACTCCATCGGTGAGAAACTAGACCGCAGTTTGCCAGTTTGTAATCAAGTTGTGTGTATCTCGGTTGCTTTGCAACCTCCCTGCCCCCAACCCTCAAAATAATAATAAAATTAATTTAAAAAAAAATAATAATAAATAAATACATAAATAAATAAATAATTTAAATAAATGAATAAAATAAAATAAATAAATCAAACATAATTGCAGTTTGGACCATAAAGAATGGGCTTGGGACACAGCATTGCTCTCGGTGTCTTTGCCATCCAGCCATGTGTTGACCAATCCATCTTGACACACAGGCAAGTTATTTATTCTGTGTTCTACCCCCATCCCATCAATCTGTCGTATTTGCACATGACCTTCAGCTCTGTCGCGCTGGTTCGAACCGCATAGCTTAATTGAACACCTTCAAAAGAGAACTTGTTTCCTTCACTGCTACCGCAGCCTAAATGCACTTATCAGTTCAAGCATAGTTCATTTTGTGAGATAGACGAGCACTTGGAGTTACTCACAGCAGCAGGCAGCTACTATGTAGTCAGAGGACCTTTCACTGCAGGATTGTGAAGTCATAACCAGCAAAGACGGCACTGTTTTTAGTTACTTCTTGACGAATTCTGTGTATCAAACCACGTTTTCGCTAATTCGTTTCTATACACAGTAGTGTAAACTTCACTCAAAGTCGCATTTGCTCCAATGCCAGTTATATTTTTCGGCATTTGCGGTACTTTCAAGAACTACTGCTTTGTACTCGAGCTAAGCAACAATTAAGGTAGGACGTGTATGGTCAGGTGAGATTAAACCGCCTCAACAGGAACATCAAATGCTGAGTCACAAATTACCACAGAAATAGAACCTTGCTACACAAAAACACTACGTTAGCACTGTAAAAGGCGTAAACCATGGTGTGATGTAAATGTAATTGACTACCAAAGAAACGATCCTAGTTCTAACTACAAATGGCTGAGAGTAGTCACCGTTATGTTGTGAAGGTGTTAGTTATCAGCTGCATTGGTGCTGTGGTGTGCAGTGGACTACCATCCATGAAACCTGCTAAGCATGAAAGCCATGTAGATTCTTCTAGCTGGTTTGAACTTCCCAGAGAAGGTCCAAGCAGAGGCATGGATTCCGTGCATATTGAAGGTGACGTTCATCCACCCAAGCACATCATGAAAATCATGAAGAAACTCACTGTTAATCACGAGCTTCTGAAAGGTCGGGGAAACACAGTTCGTAGTGTCTTACCACGACAGGGTAAGTGTCCAAACTAAGATGATAGCAATATCAGTCGATAATAACAAGTATCCAAATCAACGTATATTTTAAGAAACCAACATGGACCAATCTGTAAAGTAGAGCATTTTACTGAAAAACAAACAAACTAATCAGTAACCTTTGTTGTGTTAATGGTTTTTGTGGATAACTAGTGGTGTCGGAACGTCATATAACAACATGTTTTCACAAAACGTCTTCTAACCAACGAGCCAGTTAGCCTCCCGGATGTTTGTTTTCGTTGAAGTGTTTTGTAGATAACTATCAAAACTCAAACCCTTCAAAATATCACGCTAAGAGACTATATTTCTTCGCCCTGGTAAGGAATATTTTGCCGTTCATGTCATTTTCTGTAATTTCTGTACTGCATTTTCATTTTCGGTTTACAGCCATTTGGTAATAGTTATTAGGTCTTGTAATAATGTACTCTACAATGGAAATTTTTTGTATTTTTCCATTTTGTTCATCACGAGATGAATGGTTCCTTCTTATAAACCGCGTCATAAATGATATGAATATGTACTACTTTGATTGGTCGATCGAGTGGCATTTAAGCCTCGCACTAGGCAAATTGTTCCTTTGAACATCGATGTGATAGGTTGTTAATTTGTCAGCTGTACGGAGCCATTTCGTTTGAAACTATGACCTTGTTAAAGTGACATAAGTGCCTCTCTATAACGGTAGAATTGCTTCGTCTGCAATAGCACGCCGTTAATTGTTCAATTGGATGGAACGGACTCCACTGTCTGATACCACGCATCCTTCTCTCTGAAATATTAGCCTTAATTAGGTTAGGAACTGCAGATACCTCGGCTGATAAGCAATGACCCGCCTAGACCTACACCGCAGCTTCACTCAAACACTTCAACTTAATATATTCAAACAAGATAAGCAGATTGGAAATGATCGTTTCCCCTCTTTGAACCCATTAGGTTAGTCTTTACACATTTTAATTGACTTCAATCACTTGGTGCAAGTTGGAGTATTTACACGTTTCACATTGTTGTAGAAGTGCACATTGCCATTTTACCTTGGCATACCTTGGTATGCCATGCCTTGTCAAGGCAAAGCAGAGGATCAAGTCTGGACAAAGGTTCACGGTAAAACAAAAGCAAAACATTCGCAAACGTGAAAGACATATCGCCCAAGACATACTGCCCAAGACATACTGCCCAAGGCATACTGCCCAAGACGTACTGCCCAAGGCATACTGCCCAAGGCAAAGGGCCTTATGCCCAAGACATACTGCCCAAGACATACTGCCCAAGACATACTGCCCAAGGCAAAGGGCCTTATGCCCAAGACATATTGCCCAAGACATACTGCCCAAGACGTACTGCCCAAGATGTACTGCCCAAGATATACTGCCCAAGACACACTGCCCAAGACATACTGCCCAAGATATACTGCCCAAGACATTCTGCTCAAGATATATACTGGAGGTATACCGTTACTGAGTTGAAAGTCAAACGTCGGCACGTCGACTGCAGACGAAGTTTTCCCTTTGAACGCGATTTGTTATTTGTTTTGGTTTTCGATCCCGTTGTTGATTTACTGAAGTTGGTTTTCGATCCCGTTGTTGATTTACTGAAGTTAATAGACAAAATGAAGTCGTTGCATAGCAAGTAGTCCAAATGCAATATTTTAAATGACTTATAAATGAAGTTGATAAGATATTTACCACTGACCTGGCAGTAATAGTGACCATCAGTCAATCTCTGCTCCACCCAAACTCCATTTTTACGGTTGAATGATTAGTCACTCAGGTGTATGGGTCATCAGTTCAGCCACACATCATCAGTTGAACTAAAGCGGTAAATTGACCAAGCGTTCAACAATTAATGTGTGCCTTGGGAATATCTTAAAGGAAAAAGATTTATGAAACTAAAGGTAATTAAATTAGGTCATGGAAAGCAAAATGATAGCTGGGCGTTGCTTTTGCTGTTTTCTTTAGGAACAAAATATTTTTCTTGTTGAGTGAAGTAACAATCTGTCTTCAGTGGCCGAAGACTGTTATAAAAAGTTCAAATGACTTAGATATTGGGAAGTACAAACATAATAAGATTTAACGTGACATTATAGGACACATTGTAAACGTAAATGAAACTAATTAAAAGACATCAAAATAATGACGATATGTATTCAGGATGAATATTGCTATTTATCTTTGAAAAAAAGAAAAAAAAAGATGCTAATAATTTCTGAACCTATTGACAGTTTTCTATAATAAAATTAGGCCCTTACGCTGGTAAACAAAGCACAATGCTATATCTACACTTAACCGTAGCGACTTTTCAAACCCCCACCCCACCCCACCCCACCCCACCCCACCCAACCCCCTCCCCTCCATTGCCACGTTATAAGGAATGTGATCGTATTACGCTTCAAGTTGTTTACACAAACGAGCTAGGAGAATATTATCCTACAAGCTAGCTGTCATGAGTACTTGTCTTGAGCGGCAAATTTAACATTGGTATAATACAAAACACCCCCCACCCCACAATATTCAGGGACTTGGTAGTATACAAACTGATTACTCATCACGGGCCCCCCTCGTGATGGTGAAGACAGTCCTGACCGAGGAGCGTGGATGTTTTCCATTGTAGGACTTGAAAACATTACTTAGCATACTATGGGTGTTGGGCAAAACCGAAAATGCATTGTTATACCACGGTAATATAATGTGAAATTTATTGGTTGAGAACCAATCACGTGATGGGCTACAAAGACGCATGTACATGAATGCAATGTTCAACAGTAAATTAAAAAAGCAATATGATTGATTTCACTTTGTAATGTTTGTTTTCCACAACCTGCAATCAATCTATTACCATGGTATAACGAAACAATAATTTGTTGCACGCTGTGTGATGGGGTCTATGGGGGTTCTACACTCTCGGAAGCAAATGACACTCTCGGTTCACCTCAGGTTCCATTGCCCCCTCAGTGGATCTCATTGCACAGCGTGCACGTTGTTCATTTCCCTCATACAACTGTTTGCCAATGTTGCAATTAAAAAGTTAAGACCTCTAACAGAGAAGAATTAAGACAGCTGAGAGCCCAAAATAACAAATTACACAAAATGCAAAATAGAAGATAATCACGAGACTGAATTTCGAAAACCCAGAAGCCAAAGACTCGATTTTAAAATTAGACGTTCAAGATTCATGACTTAGAGGCTCAAGTTATTCATTGACTTCTGGAAATATTGACGTGTAATTTTGCAAATTTGAGCAAAATTTGTAAGAAATATCGCTTTAGCAATTTCGCAAATGAAACTTTATAAACGTCAATATTCAGGCGTCCTCCAAAGACAACTTACACATATGAAAATACAAAGTATACATTACTATGTCAATACCAATTTAGCAGTATTGGGAAAATGTACATCCAGCAGTGGAAGCGTGTGTACAGAAATCAATATATGAAATAAATACTGACAGTATAAATTGCACTCAAATTGATGCGTCGCCATGACTCAATCAGTATAGAAGGTATGTGTATGCGCTGGTTACTAAGTGAAGGTCATTGTTATAATTGCATTAAGTCAGAGACTCGGTCGAAGTTTTCACTTCCCTATTAATTCGACTCTATGCGTTCTCAACAAGCAACTTGCTCATTTAAAAGGTTGTTACTAATAAGAAAACAGTCATTAGTTAAAACAGTGTTCTTGTATTGAAGCCCTGGTAACGATATTACGAGAATTGTTTCAGTCTCAAATACTGCCATTATTATCCGGTGGGAATAAATCTGGTCTGGAGAATGACATCGAACCTTTCACTAAAATTAACTGTAACAAACAAGTTTAAATTTGATAAATCGAAACAATAGTAGATAAGACTTAGTGCAGTCTTAAGAAGATCAACAGAAGTATTTATGCGAGATGAAAGAGGTGGAATGTAGATTGTGTTTGTCAGGGATTGAATTATTGGTCGTAGAGATAGAGTTTGTAAATGATATAGTTCTGACCACCATGATGGGGCGACAACTTCATCAAACCATAATGAATAAAATGCGTGTTTCAAAGGTGTGTTTTGGGACTTTGGCACTTCCCTGATTTTTGGTTCATCAGGTGATTCTGCCGGAAGTTCAAAGCCCGGGATTGATCCACTTAATCGCTCGAATGGTTTAGTAAATCAATTTAACTACATCGATTAATCGATTTTGTAAATCGATACAGAAAATCGTTTGAACAGCTTAACACTTGGAATTTCGTATGAAAGTGTCACCGTGTTGTGGGGGAGGTTTATTTAGTAATGGTAAAGAAACTTTGTCTAAGCTGTTTAAATCTTTCCCAAAATATTGCTGTACTCGCCCTAAATGAGCATTACAATTTACAGACACTTACACCTGTCGTTAAGGTGAAGATGATAAGTTGAAATCTTCTCCTCACTTAGTCTGGATGTCGGCGGTTTGAAAACACTCGCAACTTCACAGAACAGGATGCCTGTATTCTCAATACACCAAAGCCAAATCAAACAATGTAGTTTTAATCTTTTAGTTTGTCTACATTCCCGGCATACATAAAGTGTGAACTCTGTCTGAGGTCTTAACCTTCACTTGTTTTGTTTATTTTGACTTTTTTAGCTAGAAGCTCACTTGAGCAAGTTGCTATTTGAGGTTGACAAGGACATTCGACATTTCCAAAATAATTGTCAGTTGTCGCTCCATAAACATTAATATATCAACTATATTGACAATACGTTCCAACGTATTGTAGCTCATGCAGTGCAGTCTTGCAAAGCCTAGTTTAGGGACAGTTTGTGGTCACAGCGTATATAGTTTTGAGTTTTTTTCAAGGTAAGGTTTACTTTAATAGTTTATCGTGTGTGCTATTTTTAACAGGAAAATGGAACTCAATTTAATGACGAAAAAGATCAGTTCCAATTTCATATCTTGAGATATTTCATTATTTTCTAACATCCATTGTTTGTTGCAACTTTCCAATTTGATTTCCAAAATCAGTTCGTCACTCCCGTCATTGTTACATATTACCCAGATACCATAACTAATTATCTGATGTACAGATATGATAGAGACTGTCTTAGGCTAAGGATGATGAGTGTATCAGTAATGCACGTCTTCTATCTAATAAGCACAGCAAGCGAATGCTACGACAACAAATTTAGTGACTTGCGGTTCCATTAACTAGATTCCAATCCTGTAATTGTAAGTCGGCCAGGGCAAAACCGATTCAATTTACTCATGCTGCTAATGGTACTCAAGCTGTTTAATTCAATTGTGTCTTGTGATGTATTGCCGATGTCTACTTTTAGGCATATTTTAAACCGTATAAAGTGATTTATGGCTTGCACGTACCTGGTACTCCTCTACAGTCACAGCCTTGTGCTTATCGTGCAGGAAGACTTCGTTATTATTGGCCATATAGTGTAAACACTCATTTAATATCTGATATTCAATCATTGCAAGCTGACCATGCTGGAGTGTGGTAGGCTCAAACCATTCCCTTATGCAGCAACATTTTGTGTCTTTTGAATGTTGTATTTGTTGCAACGGGAATGCCGAGAGCATTCAGATATAACTTTCATTTTATTTAATTGATTAGTTCTGGTTGAGCAGCGAAAGACTCCTTATACTAGGCTAAGAACCCAGTGGAGAGAAGACCAGAAGGAAGTTTCGGTTTTAGATGTAGGAGGGCAACCTAAGAGAATTATTCCAGGGAAAACCCATGCAATCAGAGGGATCCTAGAGGCAATCAGAGGGATCCTAGAGGCAATCAGAGGGATCCTAGAGGCAATCAGAGGGATCCTAGAGGCAATCAGAGGGATCCTAGAGGCAATCAGAGGGATCCTAGAGGCAATCAGAGGGATCCTAGAGGCAATCAGAGGGATCCTAGAGGCAATCAGAAGGATCCTAGAGGCAATCAGAAGGATCCTAGAGGCAATCAGAGGGATCCTAGAGGCAATCAGAGGGATCCTAGAGGCAATCAGAGGGATCCTAGAGGCAATCAGAGGGATCCTAGAGGCAATCAGAAGGATCCTAGAGGCAATCAGAGGGATCCTAGAGGCAATCAGAGGGATCCTAGAGGCAATCAGGGGGATCCTAGAGGCAATCAGGGGGATCCTAGAGGCAATCAGAAGGATCCTAGAGGCAATCAGAGGGATCCTAGAGGCAATCAGAGGGATCCTAGAGGCAATCAGAGGGATCCTAGAGGCAATCAGAGGGATCCTAGAGGCAATCAGAGGGATCCTAGAGGCAATCAGAGGGATCCTAGAGGCAATCAGAAGGATCCTAGAGGCAATCAGAGGGATCCTAGAGGCAATCAGAGGGATCCTAGAGGCAATCAGAGGGATCCTAGAGGCAATCAGAGGGATCCTAGAGGCAATCAGAGGGATCCTAGAGGCAATCAGAGGGATCCTAGAGGCAATCAGAGGGATCCTAGAGGCAATCAGAGGGATCCTAGAGGCAATCAGAGGGATCCTAGAGGCAATCAGAGGGATCCTAGAGGCAATCAGAGGGATCCTAGAGGCAATCAGAGGGATCCTAGAGGCAATCAGAGGGATCCTAGAGGCAATCAGAGGGATCCTAGAGGCAATCAGAGGGATCCTAGAGGCAATCAGAGGGATCCTAGAGGCAATCAGAGGGATCCTAGAGGCAATCAGAGGGATCCTAGAGGCAATCAGAGGGATCCTAGAGGCAATCAGAGGGATCCTAGAGGCAATCAGAGGGATCCTAGAGGCAATCAGAGGGATCCTAGAGGCAATCAGAGGGATCCTAGAGGCAATCAGAGGGATCCTAGAGGCAATCAGAGGGATCCTAGAGGCAATCAGAGGGATCCTAGAGGCAATCAGAGGGATCCTAGAGGCAATCAGAGGGATCCTAGAGGCAATCAGAGGGATCCTAGAGGCAATCAGAGGGATCCTAGAGGCAATCAGAGGGATCCTAGAGGCAATCAGAGGGATCCTAGAGGCAATCAGAGGGATCCTAGAGGCAATCAGAGGGATCCTAGAGGCAATCAGAGGGATCCTAGAGGCAATCAGAGGGATCCTAGAGGCAATCAGAGGGATCCTAGAGGCAATCAGAGGGATTCTAGAGGCAATCAGAGGGATCCTAGAGGCAATCAGGGGGATCCTAGAGGCAATCAGGGGGATCTTAGAGGCAATCAGGGGGATCCTAGAGGCAATCAGGGGGATCCTAGAGGCAATCAGAGGGATCCTAGAGGCAATCAGAGGGATCCTAGAGGCAATCAGAGGGATCCTAGAGGCAATCAGAGGGATCCTAGAGGCAATCAGAGGGATCCTAGAGGCAATCAGAGGGATCCTAGAGGCAATCAGAGGGATCCTAGAGGCAATCAGAGGGATCCTAGAGGCAATCAGAGGGATCCTAGAGGCAATCAGAGGGATCCTAGAGGCAATCAGAGGGATCCTAGAGGCAATCAGAGGGATCCTAGAGGCAATCAGAGGGATCCTAGAGGCAATCAGAGGGATCCTAGAGGCAATCAGAGGGATCCTAGAGGCAATCAGAGGGATCCTAGAGGCAATCAGAGGGATCCTAGAGGCAATCAGAGGGATCCTAGAGGCAATCAGAGGGATCCTAGAGGCAATCAGAGGGATCCTAGAGGCAATCAGAGGGATCCTAGAGGCAATCAGAGGGATCCTAGAGGCAATCAGAGGGATCCTAGAGGCAATCAGAGGGATCCTAGAGGCAATCAGAGGGATCCTAGAGGCAATCAGAGGGATCCTAGAGGCAATCAGAGGGATCCTAGAGGCAATCAGAGGGATCCTAGAGGCAATCAGAGGGATCCTAGAGGCAATCAGAGGGATCCTAGAGGCAATCAGAGGGATCCTAGAGGCAATCAGAGGGATCCTAGAGGCAATCAGAGGGATCCTAGAGGCAATCAGAGGGATCCTAGAGGTAGAAGGCGGAAAGATACCACTACACCAACCCGACCATGCCGAAGTGGTTGGCTTGGTGATTGCAGTTCAAAGATATCAAGAATTCCAATAACGCACTTCTATCCAATGAATACAATCCTTGTGTTAGCAATTAAGAGCTTTTTCTGTACAAGGCAGACTCTCGCTAAGTCCGCGTCTGAACTTACACTAATCCTTTTCACCGTCTCACTGGCGTAAACAATTAATGGTGAGCTCATGTCAACAAATCGAACATACACCAATGCAGCTTTTAGTTTATAATGAACTAGATAGAAAGCCAACCGTTATCGACCAATATGAAGATTCGTATCGGTCATGGTGGCGGTAGGGGGGGGGGGGTCATGTAAAATAACTGTTATCAAGTTGGAAAGTTATCTGACCATTTCTATAAAACGGACTTTACTAACATGCATCAACATTCATGTATTGCAGTGTAGACTTCAAAATATTACTTTCCATACCTGTATTGTTATGTTTCAGAGTTGACATGCAGTGAGTTGATGTATGTGTTTACAGTGAGACCACATACAGCCGAGGATTTTAAGGCAGCTGAGCTTCAATACTTCGCTTCTAAGCAACTCACTGCGATGGATTCTAACTCAGTTCTCAGCATTCAAATACATTTCATTGAAGACACCCCACCAAGGTGCCGATTGATGGGGATTCATCGTCAACCTTCACCAGGTCGTAGATGGCGCACTTTGGATATCACTTCTCACCTTGTCCACATCATAAACGCATCAAAATCAACCACTTCAAAAATAGTCATTGGAGTGTCGTTTAAGGTACTCGCTGGGTCACATGATACACCACATGACCGTGAGGTCATTGAGAGGGTTATCTCCAATCATGCACGCCCGTTTCTCTTGATGTACGCATTTGAAGACGAAAGTAATGAGAAAAACTCTGTATTCCCTTGGGCTAAAGAAGAAGCTAGGAAACTACATCACGAAAAAACAGGCCTCTCTAGACATACAAGGAGCATTGATACTAAAACATATCCAATTATAACCAATGAGTTCCCAGAGGGTGGGAGTACAAATCTTGCACACCAAGCTACGTTCCAACACTTCACTGAACAAGACAGCAAAAGACGCAAAGAGAAGAAGCACACCAGTAAAAAGCGCAAAGGTAACAGCAAAAAGCACGGTAAAGCACCCTTATTGGATCCGACAAGTTCGTTATCAGATGATGATATAGATCCTGTGCTGAACGATGATGATATGAACACTGTAGATCCAGGCAATGGTGTCTGCTCAAGGCATCCAATGTTTGTTAACTTCAATACAATCAACTGGGATAGGTACGTGATTGCTCCAGCAGGATTTGATGCTTACTATTGTGCTGGACCTTGCAGCTTTCCTCTCTCAAAGGTTAGTATATCATTATTTTCTTCTAGTGTGTTAACTCTATCAGTGTCAGAAAAGAGCACCCCCCCCCCCAAGAAAAAAACCCGCCACACACACACAAGAGTGTGTAAACACCTGCTATTGTCCCTCTTTTGTTTGTACTTTTAGGTAACGGCTCCCATTGCTTTTGTACACGCTTTACAACTGGGGACCTTCACCCAACCGGGACCCCATTGTTCTCTTTTGTTATAAGTTCCCGGTTTGAATGTGTATACAAACACCGTCATACCCGGCCGTACGGATCCGGTTTGTGGGGTACTGCTATTGTTGTTCTATTATTCCCTTTTCTAAAGAGTTCCCTTGTGGGGCCCAATTGTTCCTATTGAAATTACCTCGTGAGGTCCATTGTTCCATTGTTGTCAGGACCCCACAAATGCCCTTCCGTGTGTCCACACAAGTTTGTAAATGGTGTAAACCGAGGACATCCCCATGGTTTGGACTTCGTTTTTTTAGCGACGTTCCTATTGGTTTTGTACACGAAACAAACCGAGGACTGTCCCCGATATGTCATTTTCCCGGATCCCTATTGTTAAAGTCCTCGGTTTGAATGCGTAGACGTGTTCACGCACACACACAAATCCACATTCAAAATACATTTTACACAATTGAATAAGAATGTTAACTATATTATGTATTGTAAACACAAACAATCAATAACATTGCTGAATTAATGTAGCAAGCAGAAAAACAATAATAATGTGAAGCTTCAAGACTTGTGAAAAAAATTACGAAATTTTACGAAAGAATGCTAGAATGGTAAAAGGTCATGTACATTTTTATTTCAATTTTAATTTATCTGGTGAATATTGTCAAGATTTTTAAACAATGTTATGTTTTTAGAAGATGTTACTGTCCTGATGCAGTCAGAAGAATTAAGCATAATACAGAGGGAGAGGAGGGGTGCGTGGACTTAGCTGTGGTGTTCATCTATATTTTGTCTCTAAAAACTTCAGGGTCATGCGAAATGACCTGGATCTTGGTCGAGTGGGGGCCTGACCCATTACTGTATCAGTATGACCCAGTAAATGGTCGAACAGACATCAAGAATCCGAGTTAAAAACCCATCCTGTAGTCACTTTCCGGGTCAATCTGACCCAGAAATTGGTTACGCGTGGGACCCGACTAATACGGGTTAATTGGTTACGCATGGGACCCGACTAATACGGGTTAATCGGTTACGCATGGGACCCGACTAATACGGGTTAGTCCGACCCGGGATTTTTAGAGTGACAGCTTTGAGTTTGTAACTTTCTATAGTTTCAAAGCAATCCGTCACATTCTCTCATTCTCACATTCGTTTTTCCACCTTTTAAATTGTGTGGGGAAAGGGACAAAAGGTATTTATTTCATGGAAGGCACGGCGGACAATTCACATAGGGGACATCTGGGCCCAGCTTCATGGATCTGCTTACCGCCGATTTCTGCGCTGGTGATCATCATTCTCCGCTTTCTGTGCAAGCGCCGAATTTCTGCGCTAGCTGTGTAAGCGAAGAATGCCTACGTGGAGTACGCACGCGCACAAGCAAAAATTATTTGCTAACCCGTGAAATAGGCTTGACGTAAACGTGGAATTCCCTGCTTCCGTAAGTGCCGATTCTTTGCTTACGGTAAGCAGAGCCATGAAATCAGGCCCAGTCAACAAAAGGAAAAGGCAAAGATCTAATTGCAACACGCGCATTCATTCTTTGTTATGTTTATGTCTTGCACAACAATATTAGATTTGTACAACCTAGATGCCTGTGAATGATTCTACTGACTATACCTTAACAAAATGATTTGTTATCAAATTGGTTCTTGTTCTTTATACACAGACAGCCAACCCGTCAAACCATGCAGCTATCCAGAGTGTGATGAGTGCAGTAACATCTCAAGACATACCTTCACCGTGCTGTGTTCCGCAGACCATGTCACCGCTCAGTATCTTGTTTTTTGATGAAGAGAGTAACGTGGCTCTCAAGACGTACCAGAATATGGTGGTAGAATCATGTGGCTGCCGTTGAGTTGTTAACACACACATGTATACTAAACGTTTATCAAATAACTTCAGTTGTAGATTAATAAAACTTAACATTATGTATAATATAAATACTTATTCAAACTTGATTATTATATAAAGGAGCATAATTACACTAAAATGTATAACCTTAGTTTGGGAATGTAATGATTACTGATGTTTTGGTAAGATCTACGTTTCACACTGTGAAACCGAGTTCATGCGCAATTTACGAAAACGATGCAAATTTTCTGGAATCACAATAATATTGGGAAACAATGTTGGAATTTGCATAAAGTTGTTTATTGACCTTTAACCTTTCAGTGTTGCATTAAACGTCCCCGGATGTTAGCTGAAAGCAGTGACTCTCTGTCTCCAAGCTTGTGCACCTGAAATCATTCTTTATTACCTATGTGTGGGGCATAGCACATTGAAACAGTGAAGTATTCATCATAGAACTCTTAGATATACATTTGTACTTCTTAAAAAGGAAAAACTGAAGACAACCCGTCCGGTAGAACAACGATTGGTTACGTCCCGTAAAGTCAGTTTGCATTCGTTTTTGCGTGAAAAAGGAACCGGACCTTGCTATTGGAAAGCATGTGTTGTTGATATTAATTTATTTCTCAATTACAATGTAAAGAAACTCAAAGTTGTACAAAGATAGTAACGATAAATGCTAAGGTTATTACGCAACGTGATGGGTTGCCACATGCGACATGTTACCACTTAATTGTTGTTATAGTTATTTTGTAGGCGAGTTTTTTTCATGCTTTAATTTGATGTCCTTAAAAATGGGTGAATATATATTCAGCCGCCCGTTGTTTTTTTACAAAACTCATAGAAGTCTGTATAACATACCTTTAAACAAATTAATATGCCATTAATATGCGAGTTTGTCTTGAATAATTCCTGGTACAATGCCTTTCTTAGTCGCAAGTTACTGCTAAACTGAACTACTCAGACTGTAAACAGTTGCTATGTCACATGACTCGGGAAAAGCATTTGCAGAGCTACGTAAGAGTCGGCGATCGCCCATACACCGTTCTAAATGGATGCGTATGGCACCTGGAGGTAGCTTACAAAAACTTGGCCCGAACTATTTGACAAGGCGACAGTCTCTATAGTCTGAGGAATTCATATTTTAATCAATAACTTGTGAGTAAGAAGTCATTGCATCAGACATTAATCCAAACCTAACTCGCAAATGACATATTGAACTTAGTCACAGCTATTATTCCTGTGGCCTACCTTGACATCACCTTGGCATTATACATGTACATGGATACAGGCACTAGATGTCACTATACTCACAGGCCTGTTTGATGTACATTTTTGTTGTGTAGGTTTTTGCAAGAACTTTTGAACCAAAGTTTGCACATGATGGGTGGTTACTGAAATTGAATTGTGCATTTCACAAATACAGCCAAGGGCATACAAAGAAGACAGCTTGGATCAATGGGAGACTTTGGAACGCTAATAGGTTTTCCTTCCAAAAATAACCAAAATATTTGTAAATATTTTTGGAATCATAAATTTTCTAAAAAATCTTTCTCTCGAAATACAAAATGATTTCCTTTTAGGGGATGCGACTTTATTACAAATATTAAATTTTAAAAAATATAAGGGAAACTGACTAGGCGAATTTTTAATAATAATGGTGATCCCCTGGCTGCCACTTCCCAGATTGTATCATAAACTTGGGTGTGATCCGTGGCTACATGGCAGCTAACGGTTAACAAAGATATGGACAAAATAGGGAGACCACCAACATAGGGTTAGATAGCTCAGTTTGTAGAGCGCCGGCGCGATAGCCCAGAGGTCGTTGGTTGAAATCCAACTCTAGTCAATTTTTCTTTGTCCAACCCCAAATTATGTAATAAATAACAGTAATTATTTTCATCAAATGTCACTATGGGGGCTCCGTGTTTCAGCCTCACTAATGGACATTTGACATTTGTATGGTTTCCTAGTTGAAGTATTGTTTGTGGTTCATAAAAACGTATTATGACCTTCTGATATAAAGAAATAACAAACATGATCAATAAAACTACTATTCGAACTAAATCAGTCTCTGGCTGCACACATTCTGTCAAATACCAGAATCTCAAAAGGCATTATTTGCTGACTGGAATAATACTGCTTGTGATGCGGGTTGATCGAACCGGTGTGGCTCAGCTCCGCGAACCTTAGCATGCCCCTCCGAATTGTGTCCTATCCTTCTGGAGAACTCCCCTGGTCAGTTGAGCTCAAATCAATCCCATCAGAAGTGCTTGATTTTGAAACTTCTTCTTCATCAACACTGCGATCATCCCAGCTTTTGGTTTCAGATATATGCCTTTATTGCATATGAAATACAAGATGGGTGTGTCTGTGGTGAACGAAGCGAGTCCGTATTGTGACGTCACAGTGCTGTTTGATTCCAATGCGCTTAGGGGCTGATTGCGCCTATCGTGGGGAAATTTTGACGAATCAAAACGAGAAGGTCTTGCACCTAGACTACTCGAATAAAACCTGTTCTGTGCTATTTTAATATGATTCATTCATTGAACATGATTTGAATAAAAACAGCTTGATTCAGATAAAACAAATTATATTGTAAACAGTTTCGCAAATCTTTGAAAAATTATCTTTTGTTTATAGCTGACCTTAGTTTTTGCTTCACATTTGATCATAAAGAACATGCAATAAAAGGGCGATCGTCGTGAACCTTGACGTACACGCATGCAAACTCGAGCAAGGTGCTACATCTTGTAGTAGTACAGATACCCGAAACCAAGCAGAACTAGGACGTCGTTGGCCCGTCACGTAAAATCCATATGACAAAATGTCTGCTTTCGCGCTATAAGTAACAAAGCACTTAGCCTATCCCGCTATTTTAGTGGCAGTTGCCATTGTTTGCGCAACACAGTCGGCGTAAATCCGCAACTTTACCACTTCGAGCCGGATGTTGGAGGTCAAGCAATATCTTTTCATTAAATTCTCATACTTTTCTGGATTTTATTTATTTTATTATTTTTGATTACATTGTTAGTTTTAAATGTGACCATTCCACCCACGAGTTTTTGGGGATTGTGGGTGGAGAAAGTGGTGTGACAAAAATAAAAATCACACAATATTGCACCCGCGCTAATTCTCCCATAGCTGATGGCTCAGAGGTGCCCGGAAGCTCAATGGTGACCTTATTGTCGCGGTTCCCGAGGTAAGACATCTAATCTTGTTATATTTTGAGTTATACAAATAACCTTTCTGCATTCGCTTAATAACGAAAATTAATTTTTAATATAAAAACACAGGTAATGCATGTTGGTCGTGTTCTTAAACAAATCTTAAAGACTGGCTTTGAGGTGCTCGTATCAAGACCTGTGTACGTTTCACACGAAGGAATGCGGTCAGCAGTTCACAGTAATTTACGCCATTTCCAACGCTGCGAAATTCTTCGAATTATGACCATAATTGAGTCACGTATGCTTACTATGCGCACAAGGAAAGCCTATCTTCGCTAAGAAGCTACTTTGTAAACTTTATAGTTCAAACAAAACCAAGTACTAGACTACAAAGAAACCGACTTTTAAAACTCAGAAGCTGGTTTCTGGCCAGCGTAGGGGGCGTATAGGCTTCGTCCTCGCTTATGAGACTTGTGTTTGGAAAAACCAGAGTAGGAAGCTTTTACGTTGTGTGGTCTGGGCTCGCTTCAGGGCCCGGAACATTATAACAATGCTGACTGGTGCAATGTAGGACATTTAAAGAGTTTGTGCTCTTTCCCCTTTCTATTCAAGTTTTGTTTTTAATGTGCAAGGGAAGCAATAAGTATGTGAACGTGTAGTGCACCCCCACCCCACCCCCATGGGACATGCGTGTGCAAGTCTTGGCTAATGTTCTAATCTTACACCATGGTCCCAAGACCCGCTCTGTTATTAAATGTTATCATGGTTCGTTTTTGTTTATCCTACATTAACCAAAACTCTATCTTCAATGGAACCAGTGTATGTGAACAGGCGCGTAGCCAGTTTTCTGGTGTGGGGGATGCAAAATTAATTCTTGTCCAAGGGAAAGCTAAGGAACTACACCAGGTCAAGTTCAACATGTGGGTTAAAAGGCTGGTGTGAAAAGCCTTAATTGTGGATGTCTGTACGGAGAATTCACTGAGAATTTCAACTTCGCAATTTACCCCTAAGATAGTACAACAAACATTTACAAAACAGTGTTCCTGATGTCAGCCCTTGACCTGACAGAATATAAAAGCTACCCACAAATTCATAAATGTTGTGTTGCTTAAATTGTTTTATCAACCTTATTGGGTACTGTGCAGTTTCTAAGAAATGCATCATCAGTATCTCTTTTGTTTCTTAGGATGATACCGAGAAGAGCATTTTCATTAGGCAGAATTTGACTGAAGCCACATACAACATTATGCTAGATGGGAGCATTATGAGCAGCTGTCTTCATTTTCTTACAGCCATTGCAGTTTACATTGCATCATTCTATGTATTCAACCTGGCATACCCCAAAAGTCTTCAAAAGACTCTCCGATTCATTCAACGACCACTCCTAAACATTAAGACGACGAGAAGGTGCTTTACTAGGAAAGTTGTAACTACTAATACCATACTGCACTGGATTTTCCAGGACCAACAATATTAAAACTATATTACTTTGACCTGGAATGTTCCAGTCAATTTGATTTTTTTAAAAACACCACTAAAGAAAATGCTGTTAATTCATGTTTTTTGTTAATTTGTTGATACTGTTGTGAAGTTTTCCATGGTGCAGGCGGGGTTCTACTTAACCCAATATGGGTGGCCAATTTCTAACAAACCAATCTTGTAAACTCCTCAAAAACACCTTTTTGTTAAAAAAAAAACCCAACAACAACAACAACAAGAAACCCCAACCCAACACTTCTGTTTTGTTTTTACTAAGAGGTATGGGTGTGCTGACACACGCCAACTTACTAGGTATTTTTAACAATGGAACAATGCTACCCCACAAGGTTTTCTTTGTTATAGTGGTACCCCACAGAGGGCTTCTTCAGAAAAGGGAACAATAGAAGAACAACAGCAGGACCCAAAATACCGGATCTGTAAGGGTGTGTGTGTGTGTTTGTATTGCCAACCCTCCGAGGACATTTTACAATAGGGACAATAGGTCCTCACTAGTCGGTTCTTTGTTTTCAGGTGTCCTCACTAGTCATTTGTGTACAAAACCAATGGGGATTGCTTCAATACAGGAACAACAGAAAGTACAATAGGTGTCCTCTAACGTATAGGAGTGCTGTACCTGTGTGTGTGTGGGGGGGGGGGGGGGGCTAGATGCGTAGAGGGCAGATGTTTGCCCTCAGTCACCCCTGTAGAACCGCGTATGCCACTCTGCACGGTTTGCCACCTGTTTTTTTTTAAAACTATTTTCCTTATAAATTTACAATGTTGTCTCAACAAAAATTTTGAGTATTTTGAAATCAGAAATATAAATATTTCTTGTAATAAAGTATAAATTTGCCATCAAATAAACATTACATTATGTTTTGGTTTTTGTTGGTTTTTTTTTTTAACATGAACAATAATATAAAAAAATCAGCCACCAATTTATAAAGTTCTTTTACTACCTCTGGCACAATTTGTTACAATTATGTTGATTTTTAGCATTTGTATTTAGAAAGTAAACTTAAAACTGATTGATGCTAAGCTTACAACATTTCCTTGGTAACGAAAATGTGAAAAACAAGATTAAAAGAAAAGACAACAAAGAGGTGATTACAAGACTTCGGTGATGAAATGACAAGTGTATGAACTCCATAAGGATGCTGTGACCAGATCAAAACCAAAAGATTACAAGATTTTGACAAGATGATGAAGAGATCACAGGGTTATGACCAGATCAATACAAGAAGATTACATGATTTCGACAAGATAATGAAGAGAACACAGGGTTTAGATGACCAGATCAAAGCAAGAAGATTACAAGATTTTGACAATAACGAACAGATTACAGGGTTACGATGACCAGTTCAAAACCAGAAGATCACAAGATTTTGACAAGATATTGAAGAGATCACAGGGTTATGATGACCAGATCAAAACCAGAAGCTAAACGATTTTGGCAGGATAATGAAGAGATCACAGGATTATGATGACCAGATTGAAACCAGAAGATTAAAAGATTTTGACGATTATTGACAAGATCATGTAGTCATTGTGACAATTGTGACCACATAATGACAAGGTTATTTTCATCAAGGGAAAAGATACCAACAAGTCAGTGACAAGAAATTATCTTATCAGTATGACAAGAGAATACCAGTGGATTCTGACGCCATGGCAGAACAAGAATTTTCTTGTCAACATGACGAGAATTTGTTTAGAGTGCACACTTAACATTGTAAAAAAAAACTATAATCTAACCTCTGGCGAGCTGTTTGTGTTGTCTGATAAGAATATTGTTAACCTTCTGAGTACAACCAGGGATCCATGATGGGCTACACTACTCAAAGTGCGGTAAAACCAACGAATTATTTATACAAGGAATTGTAGAATTATTATCTAAAAAGTCGCCTAAGCAGAGCTAACTTACTGGATATCTTATTGGCAGTTTTCTGAATGTGTTGATGCCAGTTAAGATTTTCATCGATCCATACAACCAAATACATAATGTACTAACATTGGCTAAAGTATCTCCTTTATATTTAACTGGAGGCCATTTTGCTGAGAAAGTTTACGAGAAGCACCAACCAACATACAATGAGTTTCAGATATATTTAAAGTAAGCTTATTCAAACTAAGCCGTTCATCAACATAGTTCAGTTCGGAGCTCAAAGTAGTTTAAAAAAAACCAATATTGTCGTTCCCACTGTACATTAACGACTGTGTCATCAGCATATAAAATAATCAAAGCCAAGTAATTAATATATAATATAAACAATAGGGGCCCTTATTTGTGGCGTGTCGTGGCCGAGTGGATAAGATCACTGGACTCAAGCTCTGGTGTTTCTGATCAGCAGAGTGTGGGTTCGAGCCCCGGTCGTGGCACCTGTGTCCTTAAGCAAGACACTTAACCATGATTGCTTCGTCCTTCGGATGGGACGTAAAGCCGTTGGTCCCGTGTGTTGTGTAACGCACGAAAAAGAACCCAGTGCACTTATCGAAAAGAGAAGGGGTCCGCCCCGGTGTTCCTGGTTTGATCGGCTGCATATTGCGCCACAGCACCTTGTAAACCATTACAAGGTGCTATGTAAAGGAGTAGGTCTCATACTTCAAACGTAGCCCCAAATACCTTGCAAGAAATACTGAATGTTAAGCGCTTAGAGGCTGGCCTGCAGTAGGCGCTATACAAATACAATATATAATATTATTATTATTATAAAGATCCTTGGGGGACACCGACTGTAATGTTGTCCCATTCTGAAATTTCACCTGTAAATACTGTGGCCTGTTGACGGTGGGTAAGGTAAGTTCATCATCATTGATGCCACGGTATAGGATTGCAATTTCAACAGTAAAAGCTCATGATCCATGTAGTCAAGAAAAACCATACCTGTTAACTTGCCCTGGTCCATTTGTTTATACAAATACTCAGTGCAGTGAACTGACTTCTCAAAGATCTTCATTACAACTGGGAGCACAGAAATCGGGCGATAATTACTTAACGCATCTTTATAGAGGGGAGTAATCGTTGCCCGTTTCCATTCATCCATTCCATTCTGCAGACTCCAGACCCAGCCACAACAGGAGAGGCAATCTTGAGGAGCCTGGCACTAATCCCGTCAAGACCAGTAGCATTGGTATAGCATTAAAATTGTTAAGTTGTTTCAGAACAAAACTAAAAGGAATCTCAGAGAATACGATGGTCAGGAGTTGCAACATTAGGCCTAAACAATTGTTATGTTGGCGTAACCCAACCGACCCTAAAAATACGGCCGACCCTGTTTTTTTTTTTTTTTTTTTTTTTGGGGGGGGGGGAAAGAATTTAATAATTAAAATAATTAAAGTAGTTATAAATACGTTTGAAACCATTTCTGACCGTTTCTCTTCAATTCCAGGACAACAGCGCACGTGACACTTTGGAGTGCACAATGATTTGCAAAACGAACATGCAGAAGATTGCGCACCGGCCCGATACTTAAGTAGTTTAGTACAGAGATAGATGTACATGTATTGTACATGTATAGTCTGTCTCGTACCAGACTCCCACCTTTCTGCGCTGTGTTTCATAATGGTGATGCATAGGCTGCTTTTCAGGTTCGAAATTAGCGGTTGCCCGGCCGTGAGTGAAAACAGCGGCGGGCGAGTCCAAACCATTCCTTTACTAGTTCGCCAGGCGAGTCAAAATTGTGTTCCTTTTCACAAAATGAGGGGTACGGTGGTAAAATCCCAGAGAGAGATTATTTTTAAGTTCATAAAATGGTTTGGCAAGTCTTGATATTTGCTAGATGTGGCCGCGATCGCGATCGTTCATACAGAGGTTAAAAAACGCACGCACATAACCACATGGTGGGTAGTGAGGAATCTCCGCCGGCCCGACAACGTTTGCTCGCCCGCCGGTCGTCCACTAGACTTGGTTCCAAGTCTGCGATGGAGGCTTTTAGTCTACCCGATAGCCAATACATTATTGCCTGAAATAGCGCCCTCTTGTAGATTAACCTCCGTCATTGGCCTACGATCACAGACTTGGGACCATTGTTCAACGGTTTGTACACACCCTATGGCGAATTAGTCCAAAAGTGGACGGAACAATCTGATTGGTCGGAATCGCAAAAACCTTCGATACATGAATATTCAAACAAAACCATCTACGGGATAGGTTGTGAGCTCTGTTCCATTTAAACTGTAGAGTGCAACAGTTATCACGGAGTAGGAATCATGTATTTTGTTATGTGTTTTTTACTACATTAAGATCTCATTAAACTTATCTATGTATTTTTAAAACGGTCTACGTACCAAGGACTATACAAATTTAATATCGAATGAACATAAAGCAACAATTTTAAGCGAGTTCAGCCTGTTAGTAATAGACGCTGCCAGTAAGGTTTTTGCCGTCTCCTGATTGGCTAGCTCCCTGGCGTACGCTTGATCGTTTACATTATCTTTGAATACATGAATACACATAAACGCAAGGTGGTCAAGTCTGAGATTGCGAGTTGGGGCGCGTGATAGCTAATCTGTGGGGGCGTTTTTCGTGGCTGATGCAGAGGAATAACCGTGATCTCAGACTTGAAATCAAGTCTAGTCGTCCACGCACGCACGCACACGCAACACATGGAGAATTGTACAGTACAAAAAGAGCAAGTCCAAAGTCCATCCTAAACAACATTCCGCACGCTGTGATTGGCCCATTAGTAATTTCCATATTCACAAGAAAGCTTGGCTAGCCTCCAACTCGGTACAAAATTCACTAGCAGAGTAAATAATTGCTGCACAATGTGGCAAAGTTCATTGAATTGTTTTCCAATGTGCGTCGTCAATCGATCGTTGAACACGAAGATTTCATTGCTAAAGAAGTTCTATAGAACCGATTCTCAAATCACAAATCCATGTAAATGGTTGTTGATGAAAACAGTTTTTATTAAGGGCAGGAATTAGGGGATAAGATCGTCCAAAAAATGCAAATTTGCGAACATCACTTCCGTGTTTTTTTTTGGTTTTTTTTTTTGACGTTACGAAAATTATGTGCACATGTCACTGTTGTTGATGGGAAAAAAAACAAAAAACAAAACAAAAAAAACCCGACCGACCTACCCTTTTTTAGGCCTTATCAAAAACCGGACTCCAATTGTTTTGGAACTTACTAGCTAACTCCAATAGACACAAATAACCTCAAGGCTATTAAAGGCTTGAGCTTGACTAGAATAGAGTCATACACATTGAGACTGCTGGGAACTTAGTTGGGAACTTAGTTTAGCTGGCATTGTGAGGAATTTTGTTTGTTGTTCATAACTTGAGACCGAAAGTAGTCTTTTTTAAGAGTGTACTAAAATGATTAACAAAGTTCCTACAGTCTCGACACAGATTCCAGTCTAGGGCGTAACCAGAGTGTTCGGCCCTGGTTCTTGAAAGTTGTGCCTTTCATGAGAGGTAACCACAAACTCATCTGGGCCGAATTTCTGCGCTAGCAGTGTAAGCGAAGAATGCCTAGTAACGTGGAGTACGCATGCGCACAAGCTAAAATTCTCTGCTAATCCGTGAAGCTTGATGTAAGCAAAGAATTCTCTGCGTCAATAAGCGCTGATGCTTTGCTTACGGTAAGCATGAGAGTCATGAAATTGGGCCCTGTATAATCCAAGGTGTTTTAAAACCATTACACCTAACATTGATATAACGCGCATGTTTGTTACAACAAATTTCTTCCGATATTCAACATTTCACCCAGTTAAAACCAAAGATTATAGAGTGCCTAAGGTGCAAGATGGTATGAAGCTACTATCTATTTGGTCTTTTGTTATAAACCTTTCTTTTGCAAACGTCACAGCCCAAGTTTTTGCCAACCCAGGTTGGAAAACTATGGAAAGCCATCAAATGCAAAACAAAAACAGATAGCTATAGAACAACGTTACACAAATATTCAAAAATAGTGTCGAATTTATTGAAAACAAAGCAACCGATCATGGGAGGTATTCTATTTAATTAGAAGCTTGCTGAAAATGTTGAATTTGGTTAAAACATCTGTTAACACGATTGAATGTTTTACTAACATTCGGCGGTCCATGCCAACCAGCGCTGACGGTTTGTTTATTAAACAATGGAAAGGTCTATACTCCTTTACCGCCATTTCGACGTTTCGCAACAAATCGCTGAGAAACGGGGGTTCCCCTTTATCATTACCGTTTTGGGTGGTGATCGAGATGAATCGAGTCAACGCTTACCCTTGCCCAACCATAGAGCAAGCCCAACCAAGCAAAAAATATAAGCAACATACAACCACCATTTGCACTTGTTAACAATGGTATTTTCACTGGTAGCATTATTCTGTAATCAACAATTGTATTGTGTGCCAAGCTTTTTTGCAGGTATAAAGGGCAAGCCTTGCTCTATGGTATATATGTTCCCCTAGCTCTGGCAGGACGCCAGTAGTCTCCGTGCTGTCTCCGTTGCATATACCATGGAGGTAGGAATTCCTACCTCCATGCATATACTGTACATGTGTTTGTGTACACCAGAGGAGTCCTACCTGGCTAGCTAGCATGCAGGCAGTCATTCCAACTTGGCCTTAAAATTTTGAATTGGGCATAATGTATGCACATCCGTTTCACGTCTTTACATTTTCAAGCCGATATGGTAGTGTTGATAGTTTGTGGACCTTCCGTTGCAAGTATTTTTGAGCTTTTCAACTGATTTGTTCAGTGTAAGTTCAATTTTCTTAAATTATTTTACTTATCATCAATTGTACATCATAATATTGTCCAAAATTGTTCCCATGAGGTATGGTATTAGCGATTTCTTGACCATTATGTAAGGACTGGTTAAGTGGTTTAGGATAGGTGGTCATTGGTGGCGCACGGTGACGGTCAGTACGCACTAAGTAATAATAATAATATTAATAATAATAATACTAGGCATTTATAATGCGCCAAATCAATCTAAAAGATGTTCGAGGCGCAGAGAAGCAGACAATTTAAACAAAACAATACATATCCAGTGAAAGAAGCAAAACAACAAGGAAAACAATAGTCAATACATATACGAAAATTAAACAAAAAAACTATGAATTAAAGAAATACATATGTAC
Source organism: Pisaster brevispinus (assembly GCA_023634235.1). NCBI lineage: Eukaryota > Metazoa > Echinodermata > Asteroidea > Forcipulatida > Asteriidae > Pisaster > Pisaster brevispinus. Next base: position 11,164,832 of record JAMKCF010000015.1, on the reverse strand, counting down.
ATGTACTATTGGGGCTAGTTCACTACACTAGGACGATAGTGAAGTAGCACCAATGTGGCGATGCTATTTGGTTTTAAAAGAGGGCTACAGCAGTGCCCCATGTGCAGTGGGTCAACGGTACACGGAAGTCACAAGTACGTTTGGTTTCAACTCTTAGTCTTACATGACATAACATGGGTTCAGGAAGTAAATATGCATCATTCATACACAACCGTTTCTCCTCCTTCCTGAATTCTAGTGTAGTGCTACGTAGAACTCTCTCTGACATGTCTGAGCGGAGGTGATAGCGGAACAAACCTATAGTTCTATCTAGAGGAGTAAACAACAACCCTCTGCCACTAAATAGTTAGGCCTACTATCATGACTGACTGTAGCCCCATATAATAGTGCCCAGAAATGCTGGACCCCCTCTGCTTCTCTGATTATGATGGCACTGATGATGTTCAATCAAGTGACTGGCGGCTTGTAAGAATAAGATTGTTCAAAAAATTACACCAAAACGAGCATGAAAATTTTGTTTTAATGTGCTCTTCACGAGCAATGGTAAGTGACAACTGGGGGGAAATCTTGGCAAAAAACATGAGTTTTTCTTCGAAAAATCATGTCATCCCCCGATGCTATGTGAGCGAAGGGCCAAGAAGCAAGGGAAGTCCAGTGTATTATGGCACTATTTTTTAATGTGGCTACCTCTACTAACTAGTACTCAACTCTAGCCGGTATAGCCCCATGGCATTAATACTCCCAAGTACTTTTTTAAGGGAAATAAAGTCTGACATTTTGAATAGTTCCATTCCAATCTTGTGAATACAGAGCCCCACGAATGAGACTAGTTTTTTTGTTATGGTCCCAAAAAAGAGTCGGTGTGCAACTTTTTTTCGTTTACTAAAAACTAAAGAAAGCCAATGTTCACTGCTATGACAGAACATATGCAGAGACAAACAAGCACCTTGAATTACTTGATGTAAAGTAAGCCATTCTGCAATAACACTCCCTAAACACCATTTGACTTCTTCTGAGCTTGAGCGTCTCTAGATGATCCAGCCAAGAAGAGCTGCTTCAAGGAATCGGCATTCTCAGAAACACAGCTATTAACTCGTTGACTGCCGCCTACGAGTATATTCGTAGTAACAGGTGTAACGGATTCTGCCACTACGAGTATACTCGTAGAGAATGAAAGGCTTTTGTATTGTGGATTGAATACACTGGCATCACTGAGAACGCAACAAATACGTTTCTGGCAGTGGTGAGGACACATCCTGAGAATTTGTATTACAACATGTAGACACCAACAATGTCTTACCTACTTGGTATGCACGCATGCGCACCACACTTGGCAAATGGGAACGCCCTACGAATCTATGAATGGCAGTCAACGTGTTAATTACTTTCTCAATATCTATCACTAGGTAGGAATCCAACTCGCCCATGTTTGTAACAGGCTTTTTGTTGTCAATGGTTGTCTACTACTAATTAGGGTGCATTTTTGTTAACATTGGATGTGTCTGTTCTTTGACTGAACCGAAATGAGCCAAGCCATGTAATCACATTGCCCACAAGAAAGAAAAAGTCACCCAAATCCCAAAATCTTTTGGAAATCACCTTCCTTTTTTTTGCATGTTGGATCGTCATTTTATAAGAAGTTCTGGGGTGTATTTTGGTTAGCTCTGTGCAAGTATATAGGTGGGTTCAAATCATCTAGCAACAACTGACATCACAAGTCTGTTGTCATTGGTTTCCTTAACCTCATGTTTTTCAGATTTTTGATGAGTTTTTGAGGAAATTTGTTTTTCAGCTGTTTCAGGGACTTTTATTAATGTTTTAAATTTTCTAAGAAAACCCAATACTTCAGAGCAACTTAGACTAGCCCTACTCTAAACTTGTGCAGAAAACATTTTGCCCCCCTTGTGCCCCCTAAAAAATGACCTTTAAGCCGCTGCCTGTATTGTGGATGTAACTGCTTTTGTGGCCATTGCAAGAACTTCTTTTTTATTACCGCAATCATAGGCGTATGTGACAAACCTCTTATTTTAGGCTGCAAGTGTGCACATTTTCAGTCATACAGTAGATGAATTATCAAACCACATTGAAAGTGGAAAGAAATATAGGCCTAGTATGTTTGACATCAGGATTATTTTGTTTTTATTATCATGTTGTTGACTAATTTCTATAATATGTAGATCCAAAAGGACAGCAAAAAGAGCAGGAGCTTAAACATGAACATCTAAACAACAAACAACAATTATGACAACTGCAAGAGCAGGAAAACCTGTGGATGTCATCATGACATCCTCATTCAAAGGTCCACCTGACAAACCTAAAGGTAAGACATGGTTAACAATGTCAAACGACAAATAATATGCACAATGAGGCAAAGCATTTTGTCAAATCTTTACTTTGTGTCTACTTGGAGGAAAAGTTAACCAACATGAATACAGATTAAATGTGAATTTTTTTATAAACACAGGTACAGGTGAAAATGACAACAACAGAGAACAACAAAAACATGAACTATCCTCATCGATCGGCGCCATATCTGAAGACTTTGAGCATGTTATTTCTGGATATCTCATTGGTGATAGACCGTCACTTGATCAGCAAGTAAGTTTTAAGACCTCCCATTGACAGTTGCCTAGTTCAGCATAATGTACATGGCAATGTTTCTGTTGAGCTCTGCTTTATCATTAGTCGGTACTTTATCAGAGAATGTTTTTCCTAGTAGAGTTTACTATTAACAGACTAGGACAGGTAGCAGAAAGCAAAACATCACTGTCAGTTTGTTTGCTTTGTGGTATAATTAAATATATGTACATGTTCATGTTTCTGTACAAATTCTTTGATTGTACAAAACTATAAAAAAATACATATGGTTAAAAGCATTTGAAAGCTTATAGGGAGTTGTTTTTTAGAGCAAATCTTGTGTGTTTTCTATATCTGCTGCATGTAATTTAAGAGAATTAAAGTCATGGATGTATAAAGGCATCTGGGTATTTCTTCATCTTGTCATGTCCCTAGGTGTTTTCATCTGAATTTGTTACCCTCTGCTTTGCCCACTTAACTTTGCCGTTTAAATCAAGGTAAATTTAGTATCACCCCCTTGTTCAAAATGGTATGCCCCAATAAACACACACATGGGTTTCTAGATCCAAACAAGTGTTGATGTAACTTTTCGTTTTCAAGACATTTTCTGCTCAACCATAACTATTTCAACTTTTGTAATATACAAAACAAAAATGGTATCACATAAATCTACAATAATTGGGCTTTTCAATAGTATAAATATACAAAAGGAGTGAATTCACCTCTTAAACTGGTACCCTTTTTTGACAGAACCATATCTGTCGTAGTACGCTGGATGCTGTATACATGTATTTATTTTCATTTTACAAACTTTGCATACATTTCCATGAGTGATTTGGGGTTTTCTTCAAGAAATGAACCCTGTACATTTATTAAGTGGATACTTTTAATATTTGTTCCATTCTACCAGATCAAAGCAGATCGTCCAGAGATTTCTATGCAGATTCGTAACGTTGAGCACGCTCTTCAGAGTTTGGCTGAAGGTGAGAGAACATCTGAGATTACAGCGCACTTATCAGAACTGGTACCCAAGATCATCCGACTGGAACGCACAGCCAAAATGCAGATGGTAGGCTCAACTTGGCTATTTGTAAATACTGTAGTAAATACTGTACATTAAGCCAAGCTTTAACCAGCAACCAATATTTGGTACTTTTGAATGTACTTACAGACTAGAGTCAAATCACAAGTAATGCTGAATGTTCTGTTTACTTTGAATAACAGTATGAATTTTAACTAAAATAATTATTTTATTTATAATTCACAAATTCCAACTGTAGGTGTTCAAAGGCACATGACAATATTGCAAATAAAAGTAGATCAAACTAATTTTTATGACAAGAAAGGGGAATAATCAATTCAGAAATGATGACTAATTGTAAAGCAGATTTTATTTAGTAAGAACTAAATCAGGAACACTTTGAACTCGGATGCAGAGAGTCTTTATCAAAACCATCATTTGGATGCATCATTATACACACTGTAGGTTGAATAGAGGTAGGTTAACATGTGGTGTACATTTCACATTAACAAATAGAGTTGTATAATACTGTAATGAGGTAGGGACCTTATTGACTTTAGGCTTGGGCGACTAGTGAAATTCACTACCCGACTAGTCGAGCTTCAATTACTCGTGACCTCGACACTAGTAGTCCCGACTACCAAAGATTGTTAATTGCTGCAGGCACAATATGGTAAAATTCAGGCTGAAATGTGAAGTATGCATTGCAATAGATGCCATTGCAGTAAGCAACTCTTTTGATGCAACAATATATCAGAGCAGACAGTGACAACTAGGCTTGGGCCACCAGTGAAGTTCACCACCCAACTAGTCGCGCTTCATTAGTCACGACTTCAACACTGGTCTTGAGTATTTTTTTCAGAAGTCGAGGCGGTGGGGTAAATCAAGTATTTGAAAAGTTATAGTCGCGACTTGATTTAGCAATCAATAGTCACGACTTCTACATGAGTGACACAAGTCACCCAGACCTAGTAGATTTGTTAAACTATTTCTAGAATCATTGGTTTGATTCATAGGATCAAACTTTTCTTTCCTGAAGTCATATTACATTCCCTTTATAATACTTGGGTTGGATCTTATCCTCATTATGGGTTACTTGCATGGGGAGCTAGTTCTGCTACCAATTCCAATATCTTACAGAAGCTTTATGTAGTTCTTCCTACCATTAATTTGGTCGATTTTAACGCTCATACAGATCCCCTTTTCTTTAAATATAATACTTCAAAGGTGAAGGATATTTAGCGTCTTCAGCTTGGGTCTCTGATGGATTGCCTGTCATTCAAAATGTAAACTCCAGCCAGTAAATCAATTTTTTCTTTAAATTCAGATGTACATTCCCATTTTACCCGCCAAGCTTCCAGTTTCCACATTCCTTTCACTCGTACTTCCCTTGCTCATAACTAGTCAACAAGAGAGACCCATGCTCTGGAATATGCTTGCATGTGTAGTGAACAACTTAGAGCCTCCAAAAGTTGATTTATCTTTAAGCGTGTCTTTGAATCTGACACATTGGAGTCTTATTGTGGCTGAGTGTACAGCTATGCATACGATCTAAACTCAACGTACAGTGCTGGTATGGAACTAGTGGCGCCCTCTGGGGGATCCTTGTGCGCATGACCCATTTCCAGACATGTTATTTCCTTGGAGGGACTCTGTTTCGGTTGGTCTGCATGGGATTGTTCAGTTTAGGCTAGTACTGTACTTGCTGACCTGCAAGACCGTTGTGTAAGTCTTAGTCCACTGTTTGTTTGTGTCCTCACTCTATTTGGTAGTAGTGTCTACTGATTTGTTTTGTGGTAAACATGCAGGTGCATCGAGACCTATTATTATTTGTTCCTTCGTGGCTCGACTTGACCATTGACCTCCTTGGTTCATTTATTTGTTTTCTGTTTCTTAATGTAAATGCATGTCTTTAGGGACCATTGCCTACAAGCTCTGCTTCTAAAATGGATCCTTCTGCAGTCTCGTATTTCCATCTATTCCTTGAAATCTTTACTGTGAGGATGTATTCTCTGTATTGATCTCTTTTGAGTGATTATGTCATTTTATGTTTTGATACTGTGGAAAGTAAATGAACCTTGAACCTCGACTAGTCTGAAATGCACAACTTGTACAGTTTTGTTCAGCTTGTCCTTTTATTTGATAGGTCAGTATTTGTTTTTTTATCAGACTCTACGGACAGTGTTTGAAGAGGAAAACCAAACTCTGAAGAGTGAAGCTGAAGAAAGCAAACAAGAGATCGACAACTTGAGGTAATACAGTTTTCCTAATCAGCCATTGGCTGCATGCAGTGCTGCTACAACATTTTCTCTTTACATAATAAACGTAACAGATCCATATATGATGTAGTGCAGTAACCAATTGGGTCTGATTAGTTGGTCTACTTATAATATTTTAACTCGCTGCTGAGGTATTAAACAAAGTATGCAAAAAAGAGATTGATAAATATGATTTACTTCCCATGGTGAGGGCCCTACAAATAACTAGGAGTTAAGGATGGATAATGCAAGGAAGATATAGTGGTTGTCTTTATTTACAAACACACAACTATTTACAACTGAAAAGAGAGAGGGCCCCAGCATTGATCTCTAACTTTGCATTCATGTGCATGTAATGGCATATACACTAATACACCTCTCTGTGGACTAGGTTATGGAGTAAACCTTGGTTTGGCCGTTCAGTTCATAGTTTGTACATGGGCTGCTTTTATATGGCATATTCTGGCTGCATCTTGCTCAAAGCAACACAATGTTGTAATGAGAACTGCATGAACTGCAGGGCTAGTGTGAACTGTGTACATAGTGGGTTACACAATGGGCAGTTCTTCTTAACCTGAATATGATAATTGGTTCTGACTGACACTTTTTAGCCTGGTGTTGTGGTATTAATTAGTGAGGATTACAAATTACATGTAACTATAGTGGATTTGATGGTTGTTTATAATTTTGATTGGTTTAACAGGGACCAGGTAAAACAGTTAGAGGAGGAGATGTCTGAGATGCGAAAAGCAAAGGAAGAGGAACAGTCTGGAGGGTTTGACTTTGTGACTACCAAGGAAGCAAGAGAAATAAAAAATGCTCAGAAACAGGTACCTTAGTCTTCATCAGACTAATCACAATAACCACCTACACACCAAGCTAGTCAGACTGATCACAATAACCACCTACACACCCATACACCAAGCTAGTCAGACTGATCACAATAACCACCTACACACCCATACACCAAGCTAGTCAGACTGATCACAATAACCACCTACACACCCATACACCAAGCTAGTCAGACTAATCACAATAACCACCTACACACCAAGCTAGTCAGACTGATCACAATAACCACCTACACACCTACACACCAAGCTAGTCAGACTGATCACAATAACCACCTACACACCTACACACCAAGCTAGTCAGACTGATCACAATAACCACCTACACACCCATACACCAAGCTAGTCAGACTGATCACAATAACCACCTACACACCCATACACCAAGCTAGTCAGACTGATCACAATAACCACCTACACACCCATACATCAAGCTAGTCAGACTGATCACAATAACCACCTACACACCCATACACCAAGCTAGTCAGACTGATCACAATAACCACCTACACACCCATACACCAAGCTAGTCAGACTGATCACAATAACCACCTACACACCCATACACCAAGCTAGTCAGACTGATCACAATAACCACCTACACACCCATACACCAAGCTAGTCAGACTGATCACAATAACCACCTACATACCCATACACCAAGCTAGTCAGACTGATCACAATAACCACCTACACACCTACACACCAAGCTAGTCAGACTGATCACAATAACCACCTACATACCCATACACCAAGCTAGTCAGACTGATCACAATAACCACCTACACACCCATACACCAAGCTAGTCAGACTGATCACAATAACCACCTACATACCCATACACCAAGCTAGTCAGACTGATCACAATAACCACCTACACACCTACACACCAAGCTAGTCAGACTGATCACAATAACCACCTACACACCCATACACCAAGCTAGTCAGACTGATCACAATAACCACCTACACACCCATACACCAAGCTAGTCAGACTGATCACAATAACCACCTACACACCCATACACCAAGCTAGTCAGACTGATCACAATAACCACCTACATACCCATACACCAAGCTAGTCAGACTGATCACAATAACCACCTACACACCTACACACCAAGCTAGTCAGACTGATCACAATAACCACCTACACACCCATACACCAAGCTAGTCAGACTGATCACAATAACCACCTACATACCCATACACCAAGCTAGTCAGACTGATCACAATAACCACCTACACACCCATACACCAAGCTAGTCAGACTGATCACAATAACCTTCAATGGGACTTTGTCTGAAACGTTTTCTCAAGACCAACCAGTTTAGGTGTCATGCCTCGACAAATCACCTGTCCAATTACCCTTGACATTGCGTAGAGTAATGCACCTGAAGAAGTCTGCGCATACAATTCATTTTGAAAGCATTGATGTGTTTCTCTATCTCTGCGGTGATAGTCCAGGTCTCACATCCAAAGAACATTGAGACAATGAGTGCCTACAGAAAGTGCATTCTAGAGGCCATTGCAACTGTTCTGTTTTGCCAGATTGGTCTTAGCTCGAAGGTGGTTTCTCCCCAAAAATTTTACTGGTGCACACCGTCAAGGTTTTCATGTAGTTCATGCTAAATGAATGGTATTATATAGTCGTTGACTTCAACTGCCTGTTCCTTTTTAATTTGAAGTTTCGGTAAAATTTAATAGCCAAGTGAATTCACATTCGCTGATATTTGGCCCTATATAATGGTGTATTAGGGTAGTCACATTGAATCTCTAAGATACCCAGAAAATTAGTCAATTCTTAGCTCTAATCTTTTAATTCTTGTTTTGATTATGACTAATGTTTCATTTGTCAACCTTGTAAAGACATTGTGGTATTTGGTATGCACTGATATCATTATTATTTCTACCATGGTAGGATACAGTCATACAACAACCTGTGACAGCAGCAACCACCGGCGTCAGTGATGAGGTTCATTTCATGCTTCAGCGCAAGTACCAGTCATTGAAGAAACAGATGGAAGAGGTATACACATGTATTTCATTTTATCAAATCAATGATCAAATAGGTCCGGTTTGTCTTCAAATAAACTGCTTTGCTTAAACTAATGGATACACATGTTTAATGTACATGGTTTACCATGACTCTTGAAGAGCCGCTGTTGAAAATGTCCTTAACATGTGTTATTCCTATGAGAACTATCTATCGTTCAATAACTGTGCAAGTCTCGCTCCTATTCAAACTGCTATTCAAATGTTTCTTCCATTACTTTAGTTTAACGTAGTAAACTTTATACTAAAATGTTGGGAAAAGTAAAATTTGCCACAAAACACATGAAAGTAAAAAGTGTTTTAACAAATCAACAAAGAAAACACCAGAATAAGACTTGACCCCCGTTCTGGGTTACTCACATAAAACTAAACATTTTGCTCAACTGATGTTCATGTTGTCATTAAACCTATGTGATGGTCGCACAAAGTTGGGTGTGATTAGCAAATCATGGGGTTTCTTTTTTTTAAATTACATTCTCGTGAGTTCCCAGTTTAATTTTGTTTCGATGTTAGTTTCAACAAATTGCTTGTTTAATATCAAAGTTAAAATAGTGTTTATAACAAATTGCTATGGGTATTTTTATTTTCAAGAATTTTGTGTTTAACCCTTTCAATACCGCATTGTTTATAGGGGTCACACTGCTGTGTACCGCATTTTTTCACACAAAAAGTACAGTGTTCACTTTTTTCAATCTTGATTTTCTGTGTGAAGACATATTTTTGTGGAAAAACTTTGTGCATACAATTTGTAGCTAATGAAATGACCTTTCATATGATGTCAAATTTGTATATATTATCTTCATGTCCTTTGCCACCTCAATTGGCATGAATGGGTCGAGGCCCGCCGAGCCCATGCCCAAGCCCACGGCGTTGAAGGGGTGCAGTGCTCGGTCCAGCTACCGGTATATCGTCAGGATCGCTGCCATCATTGTACGTGCCTTGCGACGAAACATCACAAGTTTCATCCGAATCTTCATTGGGTTCTTCTTCAGATATTTTCAAGTCCAATTCGGAGTCACTAATGACAAATATTTCAACCAAAACCTCCGGGTCACGAACAGCCATGATGGTGATTTTTTGTCGGGAAAACGGAAGCGTGAAATCTGGAAGTACTGCTGCATACAATGTAGTTTTTCTCGGAAAATCGTAATGGCGACCCCCTATACAATACACACCATTGTAAAGCTCCATAAACAAGCTACCCGTCTATATAAAGGTCAACAACAGAGGGCGCCAAACAAAATAAATACAGGGTCTCAAACGCCGCAACTTTTTTTGTCGAGTAAACTCGACAATGAAATTGAAAGGGTTAAATAGAAATTAAAAAGCAATTCGATTTCATAGAAAAATATTGTCTTCGTAGGAGTTGTTTTCTTGTTTTTGATGTGAGCGAGACTTGCACAGTCTATAGTTGCTGACTAATGTTAAAATAATTGCATTGTAGATTGTGAAGGTTAACCATTCATGGGATGAGCATTACCACAACATGAAGACACAGCTGCAAAAGCAAATTGATGATCTGCAGAGGAAGCTTACTGCAGTTGAGAGCATGAAGGAGAGCCGAGGAGATCAGCAGGCTGGTAAACATGATGCACCTACACAAACCAACATCAGACTGGAGAAAGCTGAGGTATATTATGATTAAGACCTTACGCTACAGTTTACAGTCCCTAAATAGCTTATGAAAAAGGGGTTTGTTGTCTGGACAAAGATTGTAGAGTACTTCACTGGTAGCACTAACTAATCCACATGAAACAAGACCTTGGCAGGAGTTGTACACCAAACAGACGCATGATGCTTTGTTACATGCAGCTACAGATGTACATGTACAGTCGACTCTCGTTAATACAAGGTCTGCCAGACTGTCCCATTTTCCTCGTATTAGCCAAACTTTGTCTTAAATGCAGCACACTGTTAAACACATGTCGTCATAGTGCATGCACTACACATGTGTATAGGCTAGAGCAGAGTGATTTGCTTCCTAGTACAGTTCTTACGAGCATCCTGTACTCAAAAATATCAATGATAAATGCATTTTTCTTGACTATGATCATATAAATTTAATATTTTGTATAACTCAAGATAAAAATCATAGCAAAGTGATGTCAAACTTGCCGTTCATGTGACCATGATGTGACAGATTCGGTACTGCATAGCTCCTAAGTTGAACGTTGTTTTCCTTGGTAGTCGTCCAATTGTGCAAGGGAAGTAGCATTTCAAGCGCAGGTTACCTGGAAATGTTTCTGGTGTTCGGATCGGACAGAACTGCATGGCCGGTCCGATCCGATAAATAGTATGGCAACTAGAATGTAATTTCTAAACCTTGAATGAACGGTAAGCTTTTGTTACACAACAATATTTTTCAGTATGAAAAACAATACATTTTGTCATCTTGGGGCCGCAAAAATACCTTGTATTATTTGTGTTCTTGTTACGACCGTGCTCGTGTGATCCGTTTTTTTAAGACATAAAAACACGCATGGGACAGTTCGGGACTGGTGAAAAACCTTGTATAAACCTGCGTCTCGTATCTTCCGAGCTCGTATTAACGAGAGTCGACTGAATACAGGTTTCACTGCAGATAGCACACAAACACTGTTAAACTGTAATTAGGTAAGCTTAGATGTGTCACTTTGTACATGTGCTGAGTGTTACACAACCTCATTATGTAGCTTTGAGACTGTTCATTATGCTAAGATGCATTGTTGGCTATTGCTCTGTCAGGATTGAGAAGTTAAGGTGACTTCTAGGTGGAGACTGCTGGTTAGTTTATGTAGAAATGAGCATTAACTCAATCAGGTTTACATTTGCAGAAAGAGAAAGCTGCAGCTGTTGCAGAGGTAGCTTCTATCAACAAGAAATGTGACAAGTTGGAACGTTACGCTCGTACACTTACAGGACAACGCAAGGAAATGGAGACAGAAATCCAGCGTTTGAATGAGGTAACCATTCATCACTGAAAGCTGTGTCCACTCATCACTTCCAAATTTTAATCTGTACATTTCTATTACCCCATTGGGAAGACACAAGTGTTCAGGGAGCTCTCTTGATTTTATTTCATATGATTCAGTGTTCTTTATTTTATTATCAATTTGTTGTGAAATTTTCAAATTTATATATAGGTGTTGAAACAAGAGATATGTACACGGATCAATCTGTAAACATCTGATTCTCGACAGTCTTTCTCTCTCCATTTTTTCCCATTCTTTGGAGAATTTCACTTTTGCCTAATACTATTTTACTAAGAAAATTCACACACACAAAATTACGTAAAAAAAAAAAAAATGTTTTTACATCCATTAAATACTTTTTACGACTGAAATAAAATGACAGGAGAGGACAGATTGAAGTTTCATCTGAGGTGCAGAATGTTCACAGGAATCATTTATAGATACGTTTATTGTAGCATCTAAAGAAATGAAATGAATTTGAGTAGTTACTGCAATACATGTTGTGTAATATAAAAGCACCTGTCCTTCATGTACAGTGATGTACACATATCTGACCCAGAATGATTCAGCTTTTGTACTTATCTATATCAGCACCTTGTTTACATTGTTGTGGTGATTACACATTATAATACTCTGTTATTACTAGTAGTTCTACTACTGTACTTACTCTTGTGTTTAAGGCACTTGCTCAAAAGCTGAGAAATGGTATACAGCAGACAGGAAAAGTACTGAGTGAAGCTCATACTACCCAGAGAGATCCTGCACTATACTCTTCATCTGAGGGCAACAAGAGACCTGAAGTGTCTACTCATATCAAGGGAGTTGATGAGATGACTGAGAGTGAATTGAAGGAGGAGTTAGAGCTACTGAGGCAACAGGTAATTGGTCCTATCCCATCAATTATGTTCACCAATTGTAGTATGAAGGCATAAAGATCAACAAGAGGACCACAAACAGTCGGCTGTAGTGTAAGAGGAACTGTAGTAGAGATTGATTCCCTTCTCAAGACATGCATTTAAATCGTTTCTTCCTAAACAATGGCAGATTGGATGGATTTTTATAAGGGAGCATGGATAAAATATGTCACGGGCACGGCCGCAATCCGGCGCGTTCCTATGCGTGCAAGCTCAAACAAAAGAAAACCCACCCGGTGTCGTGCACTGTCACACAAGATATGGTGTTACATTAAAATCACTTCATCAATTATTCATATCCGTTGTCAAACTATCATGCTTGATTTCTTAACTGGTGAAAATACAAGCTTGTAGCTGTTATTGGAAGAAAAGATGACAAAGGTTTGCCCTTACGGCTCATACTATTATTATTATATCACAAGCATTTAGGGCGATGTTTAAGCGTATAATTTTGGGGTAAAAAGGGCAGCAGAACATGTCGCCAGCTCTGATAATCCCAATGGAAATAAAACAAACGTTCAACTTTTCAAGAAATACATGTACTTGTAGTAGTATTGTAGCATATTGGCTTTTGCAAACTCAATGATTGACCGTACATCTCTCCAATCCATTGTCAGGTATACCTGAGCTAGACTGCAAACACTAATCCTTTACTCCTTTGTGGGCCACTTTTGCGCTGCCTTTGTCCGTGTAATCCGACCAACAAAAGGCACCAACAATAGAGTTCGATAATGAGGGAACTTAAAGCGCAAATCCCATCGTTGCACGGGGCCGTGACAATTTTATCCAATGGTCCCTGACCTCTTTGCAAAAATTTTATTAACAGGTTATTTCTGTGTTTCTTTGGCAGAGGTGTATTAAATTTCTAATGATTTGTCTGATCCACAGACTGAAGTTTTCCAGTCGGATTTCTTCAACGAGCGTCAGGATCGCCAGCGTGTCATGGGAGAACTAGATGCTTTGCAGAAAGAACTGAACCGAGCTAAAAAACTGATTCACCAGCGAGAAACCTACATGCGAGGGGAGCAACGCCCGTATTATCAGCCGAACAGAACCTTCTCAACATCTGTATGATGACATTACTAAATTCTAAAAATATTTTATTGACAGTTTGTTATTACCATTGACAAAACAATATGGAGAATCTTGCAGTGGACCATATCGATACCGAGTGTATGGTAAAATAGTAGCATGTGCAGAGTTTGTTGGTGTCTGTTGCCTAACACACCGATCACATGATTTGTTTTTGCCAGACTCAAGTGTCATAAGTGGGGTAAGATTGGCCGAGCATCCATTGACCGGCCTCTCAACTGGCTTGCCAGGAAGATGACTGACTCCATGTTCTCTAAGTTCTAGAAACCATCAACTACAGGATGGACACCAGCATTTCACAGTGAATGCTGAATTGAATCCATCAACTGTAGAATGGACACCAGCATTTCACAGTGAATGCTGAATTGAATCCATCAACTGTAGAATGGACACCAGCATTTCACAGTGAATGCTGAATTGAATCCATCAATTGCAGAATGGACACCAGCATTTCACAGTGAATGCTGAATTGAATCCATCAACTGCAGAATGGACACCAGCATTTCACATTGAATGCTGAATTGAATCCATCAACTGCAGAATGGACACCAGCATTTCACAGTGAATGCTGAATTGAATCCATCAACTGCAGAATGGACACCAGCATTTCACATTGAATGCTGAATTGAATCCATCAACTGCAGAATGGACACCAGCATTTCACAGTGAATGCTGAATTGAATCCATCAACTGCAGAATGGACACCAGCATTTCACAGTGAATGCTGAATTGTATCCATCAACTGTAGAATGGACACCAGCATTTCACAGTGAATGCTGAATTGAATCCATCAACTGCAGAATGGACACCAGCATTTCACAGTGAATGCTGAATTGTATCCATCAACTGTAGAATGGACACCAGCATTTCACAGTGAATGCTGAATTGAATCCATCAACTGCAGAATGGACACCAGCATTTCACAGTGAATGCTGAATTGAATCCATCAACTGCAGAATGGACACCAGCATTTCACAGTGAATGCTGAATTGGGTCTTTTATGTGCTGATTGTTGAAGTTTTGCACTCATTGTCTTGATTGAATTCCAACTTTCAATTTTCGCAAAATCCAAGCAGTAATCAAAGATTTGATGAGCTTTTAATAAAGTAAGGAAATCAATTTGCTTTTACTGTACCTTTAGGCTCCACAACCAAGATACAGTCCTGTGTTTGATCAACCTAGATATGTCATACCACCCAGCAGACATGACGTAAGTTTATCAGCTTGAATGTATTCTCTCACCTCACAGCTTCAATCATGTGTCTCAAGTCAACCGCCATCAATTCAATACATGTTATGACAACATGAAGTGGTTTGGTGTGTTCTTTGTTACCAATTATTTTCACCTTGCAAAAGTTAGATCAGTGACAATGTTTCAGGTAGCTGCTGCAAATATTAAGATTTTTAATTGGCCTTATAGGCACACAAAATTGTGTAGCAGGTAAGTCATAGTATTCTAGAATGTAGGTGGTTTGGGTGTCTAGCAGGTAAGACATAGTATTCTAGAATGTAGGTGGTTTGGGGTGTCTAGCAGGTAAGACATAGTAATCTAGAATGTAAGTGGTTTGGGGTGTCTAGCAGGTAAGACATAGTAATCTAGAATGTAAGTGGTTTGGGGTGTTTAGCAGGTAAGACATAGTATTCTAGAATATAGGTGGTTTGGGGTGTCTAGCAGGTAAGACATAGTAATCTAGAATGTAAGTGGTTTGGGGTGTCTAGCAGGTAAGACATAGTATTCTAGAATGTAAGTGGTTTTGGGTGTCTAGCAGGTAAGACATAGTAATCTAGAATGTAAGTGGTTTGGGGTGTCTAGCAGGTAAGTCATAGTATTCTAGAATGTAGGTGGTTTTGGGTGTCTAGCAGGTAAGACATAGTATTCTAGAATGTAAGTGGTTTGGGGTGTCTAGCAGGTAAGACATAGTATTCTAGAATATAGGTGGTTTTGGGTGTCTAGCAGGTAAGACATAGTAATCTAGAATGTAAGTGGTTTGGGGTGTTTAGCAGGTAAGACATAGTATTCTAGAATGTAAGTGGTTTGGGGTGTTTAGCAGGTAAGACATAGTAATCTAGAATGTAAGTGGTTTGGGGTGTCTAGCAGGTAAGACATAGTAATCTAGAATGTAAGTGGTTTGGGGTGTCTAGCAGGTAAGACATAGTATTCTAGAATGTAAGTGGTTTGGGGTGTCTAGCAGGTAAGACATAGTATTCTAGAATGTAAGTGGTTTGGGGTGTCTAGCAGGTAAGACATAGTATTCTAGAATGTAAGTGGTTTTGGGTGTCTAGCAGGTAAGACATAGTAATCTAGAATGTAAGTGGTTTGGGGTGTCTAGCAGGTAAGACATAGAAATCTAGAATGTAAGTGGTTTGGGGTGTCTAGCAGGTAAGACATAGTATTCTAGAATGTAAGTGGTTTGGGGTGTCTAGCAGGTAAGACATAGTATTCTAGAATGTAAGTGGTTTGGGGTGTCTAGCAGGTAAGACATAGTATTCTAGAATGTAAGTGGTTTTGGGTGTCTAGCAGGTAAGACATAGTAATCTAGAATGTAAGTGGTTTGGGGTGTCTAGCAGGTAAGACATAGTATTCTAGAATGTAGGCGGTTTGGGGTGTCTAGCAGGTAAGACATAGTATTCTAGAATATAGGTGGTTTTGGGTGTCTAGCAGGTAAGACATAGTATTCTAGAATGTAAGATGTTTGGGGTGTCTAGCAGGTAAGTCATAGTAATCTAGAATGTAAGATGTTTGGGGTGTCTAGCAGGTAAGTCATAGTATTCTAGAATGTAGGTGGTTTTGGGTGTCTAGCAGGTAAGACATATTAATCTAGAATGTAAGTGGTTTGGGGTGTCTAGCAGGTAAGACATAGTATTCTAGAATGTAAGATGTTTGGGGTGTCTAGCAGGTAAGTCATAGTAATCTAGAATGTAAGTGGTTTGGGGTCCCAGCAGGTAAGACATAGTAATCTAGAATGTAAGTGGTTTGGGGTGTCTAGCAGGTAAGACATAGTAATCTAGAATGTAAGTGGTTTGGGGTGTCTAGCAGGTAAGACATAGTATTCTAGAATGTAAGTGGTTTGGGGTGTCTAGCAGGTAAGACATAGTAATCTAGAATGTAAGTGGTTTTGGGTGTCTAGCAGGTAAGACATAGTAATCTAGAATGTAAGTGGTTTTGGGTGTCTAGCAGGTAAGACATAGTAATCTAGAATGTAAGTGGTTTTGGGTGTCTAGCAGGTAAGACATAGTAATCTAGAATGTAAGTGGTTTGGGGTGTCTAGCAGGTAAGACATAGTAATCTAGAATGTAAGTGGTTTTGGGTGTCTAGCAGGTAAGACATAGTAATCTAGAATGTAAGTGGTTTTGGGTGTCTAGCAGGTAAGACATAGTAATCTAGAATGTAAGTGGTTTGGGGTGTCTAGCAGGTAAGACATAGTAATCTAGAATGTAAGTGGTTTTGGGTGTCTAGCAGGTAAGACATAGTTATCTAGAATGTAAGTGGTTTTGGGTGTCTAGCAGGTAAGACATAGTAATCTAGAATGTAAGTGGTTTTGGGTGTCTAGCAGGTAAGACATAGTAATCTAGAATGTAAGTGGTTTGGGGTGTCTAGCAGGTAAGACATAGTATTCTAGAATATAGGTGGTTTGGGGTGTCTAGCAGGTAAGACATAGTAATCTAGAATGTAAGATGTTTGGGGTGTCTAGCAGGTAAGTCATAACTGTTCAGAATTAGGTTGCATGGGTAGCTATTGCGAATAGTGCTCGTTCTCACCAATGTGGACCTGGTTCGATTCCTAGCTTAGGCCAATGTGATTAGAGTTGTGTCTTGGTTCTCTCCTATGTCATACCCTTTCATTATTCTTCCTGTGCCCCATGGTCATATATGGGTCGATATGGCTGTGTGCCTCAGGGGCCTTGCATGCCGTGTTTGTTGTAGGCATGTCCTTCACAATTCAGCTTCTCAACGGCAAGTAAGGATGGGTTTGAGTCCTACCTAAGGTGCCAGTGACAAGAATTAGGTTTACAGTGGTTATCATAAATTGGTGAAGGGCAAACCAAATCATACCAAAATATTCTCATTGGAATGCCAATATTTAATTATGTACATTAATACTTCAGAATGATTCGTCCTATTTGTTTATTCATGGCTGTTATTTTGATTTGCTTTATGTAACCAACATACTATAAATGTTATTGCCATACAGCCTGGCCGCTTGATTGCACATGGCAGAGGAAACTATGGGTACAATGCTGCTGGCAATGACGTCTATTTTGATGGAATTGAAGTAGATGGAACTGAACCAGAGAGTTTGGAATCCAATCAGAACAACTCTCAAGAAAACATGTTGATCTGCCCAAGGTAAGCTAGAATGAAGGTCATATCAAAACAATTTATATTTTCAGTTTGTGTGTTGTAAAAGACCTTTATCCTGTCATACTTGTAACTGGAATAGTTTTTATATTGATGACTTTGTGGCATGAATCTTAACTGTCTTTGTTCATGTATTTATTGTTAATGATTATATCGCTTGATGCAAATTGATGGATGTTGTGTTGATTATGTGAGACCATCAAACAGAAGATGTGTTACAAGTCTTAATTTCTGGATGCCTTGTAATTATTTTCTACCCATTCTTTACTAAACATTTGTAAACAGTTGTGAAATTGCCGAGTTGCATGCAAGTTTGTAAAGATTAGCCAATATGCAAATTGTAGTTTACATCATTTAATTTAATCGTTACCAATTCACAAAACTTATCATCAAGTTTGTGTTAACTGACAAGAATCCCAGATACACTTTGTATCTAACTGGGACTTTCCAACCTTATGAGCTAAAAAGGCAACTTATTACTTATTAATGGAAAAACTTTTCCAGTTTTTTTTTATGGGTGATTCTTAAATATTCCAATAGTGAATTTGCACCCAACCATTTTTGAACAAACATTTTGTGTAGTAAATGTAACAAGAGACAAAACAAAACTTTAAAAAATGATACATAATTTCCCCAAATGGCTGTTCATTTACAACATCGTTGTACACATATGCAGCCAATCAAAACTTCCAATTCAACATTACAAAGTTCATGTAGAGTACATGTATGTGAACATACATTGTGCAGGTAACTGTCTAACACATGCAATCAAGAAATCTTGAAATAGCCAGGGAGCCATCTTATATTTTGCTGATTGTGATATCTGCAAGCTCTTTAGAACGGTGTACCGTGTTGAATTAACAATTTGATGAATCAGTTTATTGTAGCAATAAAGTTTGACTGTTAAGAACTGAGGTGCTTATAATCAATCTTGAAGACAACTTACACATTCCCCAACTATGCAGCCATTTATTGAATCCTTTGCCAGGCACAATCCTTTCAGCTTTTGAGTGCACAGTAATACAATTTTAGCACAGTGAAACTGACTGGTCAAGTCAAGTTTTAGATGAGCAAAGGTCAATTGAGTACAGGTGGACTTAATATGGCATATCAGGACTGAATGTTCAGGTGCTGTACAAACAGCTATGCCCACTTGCATAACACATCCTGAACATTGCTCTAAATCAGTATTGTGTTCTTTATATCAATCTTGTCATTTGATTTGCTTTTTCTCCAAACTTAGCTGTGAGAGGGGCTTTGATGATGATAAGAGCTACCACATTCACATCAGTGAGTGTATGAATGCCTGAGACCCAGATGTAATGTATCAAGCTATTTAAGACAACACCAAGCTTGAATCGTCTGCTACCACAATCACATCAGTGAGTGTATGAATGCCTGAGACCCAGATGTAATGTATCAAGCTATTTAAGACAACACCAAGCTTGAATCGTCTGCTACCACAATCACATCGATCAGCATGGAAGCATGGATAATACTATTACTCTCATTCACATAGGGAATCTTTTAATGTCATTACTCGGTATTTACATCAATTCTGTTTCAAGTCAAGGACTTGATAGATTATCTTTAGACTCGTTTCTGTACTTGCAAAGAGAAAATATTATTGGTATAATTGGATATTTTTATTACCTACAAAAGTTTTGATGCTTCTAAAAACAGAAACTCTTCTTGATCATTTACTGTAAGTAGTTGTTGTTCAAAAGTTGTTTTTGAAAAAATTTCTTGGTCTAACAAATTATCAAATATAAATGGTTTAACACTGATACTAAATTTTTTTTGGATTTGAAACTCTGTAATTCCACAATATTGAAGCAAATAAAAAACATAGGGATTCACTACTTGATGAAAAGAAACCTAATAATCTGTCGAATTCCTGACCTCATTATAACATTAATAGTTTGGTTTTGTTCACAATCATCAAAAAAGTCTCCGAGGCGTGTATCCTCTGTGTTCTAACATAACAGCAGAAGTGTTGAAATTCAGTAAATTTATGACTGACAGGATTGAGCTGCCTTTGTAGTACTTTACCCACGGGTGTATGGGGACTCTTTGGTTGGGGGGGGCAGAGGGCTTGATTTACCCTAAATGTTACACATATACAAGTATAAGCACAATTTCTAATGCAGGATGAAAAGTCTATTTTGCTTTTTCTTGTCATTTGTTTGTCAACTAAAGCTACAATGTAATGCAGGTTGTATTTTCATCAGCATGTCTGGTATTGATGTCAGAGCAACTTTTGTGCTTTATCGTTCTTGGAAAAGACTTTGATTTATTTATTTATGTATTTTTTTTATTGATACTGATTTTTATTGATACTGATTTTTTTTATTTCTCATGCTTGATACTGATTTCACATGGGAATTTGCTTTTTTTGCACAAATGTCACTAGTTCCAAGCTCTCTAAAAAAATGACTTGTATATCAATAGTCATCGCTGCTGTGCAGGTTACTTTTGGTATTGCAATGACATGAAACTTTTTTCTTGTTCAATATTGTGGTAATGTAATTGTGTATTGATGTAGTCAGATATGGTTTCATTTTAGTAGCTTATTATGATAATAGGGAGACATTTTTATTAATCTTTAAGCATCATTTAATCATTACATGTACATTTTGTGGTTTTTGTATTTGGACTTCAGCAGTTAATTTTGTTTTTCAGGAAAAACTGGACTCTGGAAAAACTCCGAGCTGAGTTTATAGTCAAACATCAGTGAGCAGCAAAACTAAATTAAATTAATTGCTGAATATTTGAGTTAGTTTAAGGACATATGTAGGATAAGTTGCTCTCGATTCTTAACATAATTTGTGATGAGAATTAGTTAAATATAAAAGTTTGCTTTTAATAATAAAGGATTATATCTTATGGTGTTAATTCAAGTAGGTTGCACACAAGCACATCAGAAGAAACAAAAGATTACCATTTCGATTATCATTTAGGATCATTGTTACTCAGATTGTACATGGAACGACACTGATCCATACACAGTACTGATGCAGATGGTGACATGTGACTCTGAACTTTGGTTATACTTTAAATACTGGCAGTGTTCATGTGATATGCCCAAGGTATTAGAGGCCATTAGGACAAGGTGAAACTTTTCATGACGACAAACCAGAGTAAGATTTTAAAATACTTGGTTAGTAATAACAAAGAAAATCAGTTGTTTTCCCTTTAGCAGTTTGTTCATTTACAACGATTTCTTTCTTACAAACACAGCTGTATTCTCTGTGACTAAGAACTTCGTGAAACTCTACATGCAACAGAGGTGGGTCTTGCCATGTAAGCGAGAGCAGGCGTTTGAAGCACTCTCCGAATACTGAACGTGACGAGACCTCATGGCACATGGAGCCCTACGGCAGTTCATACGGCAGTTAACAATTAAATTGATGAAGTTACATTAATTTAATGTTCACCGAGGTACAAACTGCAGTTGGGCTCCCCATACCATGAGGTCTGCTCACGCTCAGTATTCGGAGAGTGCTTCACACATCTGCTCTAGCTTATTGAATGGCAAGACCCTTCTACGTTGCATGTAGAGTTTCACATAGTTCTTAGTCACAGAGAATACAGCTGTGTTTGTAAGAAAGAAATAATTAATGGAACAAACTGATGAAGGGAGAAAAACACTGATTTCTTATCAAACTCAACATTTTGGGGCTTCTATGAAGCTTTGGCTTTGGAGGGGAAAAAAGGAAGAAAAAAACCCTATGCATCTTTGTCCTGTTAGGATGATGGATGTCACATTCATATATTGCAACATTAGCCGCTTTTATGTATGTATGTATTTAAAAAGTTGACGCTTGGTGAAATAATGATCATTGTCAAAGAAAAGAGCCTCGTGACAATGAAAGTTTGGTTTCATCCAAAGGAATGCTTGGTGACATTAGTGGATGAAATACTAGAAAACAGCATTCCTATACATTTGAGTACTATTCACTTCACTAATAGCCCCAAGCTGTTTGATCAGATTGCTTGAAGATGCCTTTTCACCATACATCACTTTTGACTTTTAGTTTATTTGTGTACTTTAGAGTGTTAGCGTTTTAGTCTTACTTGCAATTGCAAAATGATGAACAACTTCTTTGACTTTTTTTTTTTTAATTATCGAAAGAATAATTGCAAATTTGGGCTTTAGTAAGATGCACTTAAGTATAAATGTGGCTTGTATTTGTAGCAGTGATATATATTTACAGAGATGTAATTTGTTGTTTAATGCTTATAATTTACATTGGCTCAAAGCCATGTTCAAAGTAAGGCACAGCATTGATATTAAAACATGAATGAATGTTGTGGACTCGTGATGCGTAAAATGAAAGTGAAGGAGAAAAAAAGTATTTAATTTTAATATGTCCATTAAAGTTACACTTTTGTTTATCAAATCGCGTTATGATTACTATGAGGTGAAGGTGTACTGTGATGATTGACTTTCGCACTTTTTTCAATACTCAATGCTGTTCATTTTGCAAGCTTTTTAATTAGAAATAAACGTTGAACAATAAACTGCAAATGGAAGCTGCTCTGATGAGTTCTTTTATTATAACTCAATCAAGGAAACTAGACGAACAATGAGTTGTTTTGGGAACACAGTGTGTTTGTTGCACCATGGAGGTATTTTAACTCCATTGTTGCACAATGCAGCGGCAAAAGCCGGGGTTTCCCCTTTACGTAGACACAGTGATTGCTCAATAAGCCTTTACTGAATGGGAATTACCCTTACACATGCAGTGACACAATCTACTAGGCCGTGCCCGGTACGTACGTATGCTGACAATCATTATTTCCATTGAACTGGACTGGATTAAACCTCACTCACTCGGCCCCAAACCGGGCCACTTTCGTCGCAGTAATTTTTTGATACGTAAGTTTTGTTTCTTTGAAATGTGTTTATTTCAGTTAATGCAGTTGGTGTAGTCAGCTCAAGACAGCAAGAATACACAATAACTTATATTGAACTAACGTTGAACACACGAGCTACGACTGACAAATATCGGTAGGGAAACATTGTGCAACTTTGGAACGTTTTTCCATATCATCATGTACTGTTAACTGTGAATGTGTTCCTCAATAACTATATTGGTCAATTTATGTATATTAGTGTTGATTAAAACCAATTATTACCGTTACAAATCTGTTGCTGGAATGAAACAGGTCTTTTGTGAGACAAATTGTTGTACATCCAGTATAGTTACTTTAAATTTGTAGGTTTAAAGTCACAGTTCAAATCGGTACAGCATAGGTATAGTAATACATTTATTTCAATGCTGCAAAAAACACAAAAATAGTACAAAGTGTTACTTAATTAAACTGATAGTATATGAGCATCAATATTTTACAAATTGATGTGTGTGTGGTGAACAGAAATCAAAGGCAAGTTCTAGATCCGGGGTGAAGTAACAGTTGTGTACCCAAGCCTAGGGACGACGGACAGATAAATGACAGACATACATGAAAATATAGCACATAAACGGGTCTAAGACAGTAATCAAGGCCAATGTTATTAACCCTATTACATACAATAATTACATACTTTAGCATGTAATTAAAAAATGAGTTTTAATTTTCTAGTAAAAGTAGAAAGAGTGGGTAATGATTTAAAACAGTCGTCCAGACTATTCCAATCATAGAGTGCCACGTTGGATAACACCACTTTTGAACAAATAGTCCTACGATAATTAACGTAGAGATTGGTTCTAGTACTGCGGGTATTGTAGGAATATATGTTTAAAGTTAGTGTAAAACAGGCATTGAACCAAGCAGGTAATACATTATTCATATATTTATACATACATTTTCCTAAGTTAAGATGATAAAGGTCAGTGAATTTCAACAGTTTTAAATCTGCGAATAGAGGCCCAGATTGTTCACACGAACCAGTTTTAGAAATTATTCTAACTGCACGTTTCTGGAGAGTAGGCAGTTTGTTAAATACCTCAAAATTGAGTAATTTAAATACGGTAATATAAAAGAGCTGTACAAGGTATAATACGCCACTTGGTAGAATTTTTTTTTTAACTGTTCACTATATCAATTTTCATTGATACTTCAGCTGTTATAATGTTATTATTTTTCTTCCAAGTTAAATTCTCATCAATATGTATTCCTAAAAATGTAGTACCCTTAACTTTATCAAGATTTGTATCATTTAACATTAAAGGAACAGACTGAGCGTACTTGTACTGGCTATCACAAAATATAATACAATTAGATTTGAGAACATTTATACAGAATTGATTGGCTATGAAGCCAAGTAGTGATTTTCTGGTTCTGTACGGCTAAGCCTATATTTTGTTATCAGTAAACAATAAACTTGTGTCATCTGCAAATAAACAAACTGTAATAATACTATATGAAGTATTACAGATGTCATTACTGAACAAGATGAATAATAAGGGGCCCAGTACAGAGCCCTGAGGTACACCGCAGGTAATAGACCGTTCTGTAGATTTTACAAAATTAAACAAAACACACTGGCTTCTATCACATAAGTAACTTTTAAACAAGTGCTATTTCTTCGGACACCATAATGTTCTAATTTATGTATCATGGTTAACTGTATCAAATGCTTTCGATAAATCCAGAAAGATGTCAATGGAAAAAATGATTGTTATTACACAGCTTGTTAACTGCATAAGATGTCGCTAAATCAGTAGAGCGATTACGTCTAAAGCCAAACTGTGATTCCGACAGGAGGTCATTTTTAGATATACAAGACATTAATTGTGTATAAAGTTAAAAGTAGCTTTTCAAATAATTTTGAAAATGTTGATAAAATAGAGATGTCATGCTTGGAGCCTGTTTTATATATTGGCACAACCTGGGTCTTTTTTAACCCATCGGGAAAAACTCCAGCTGTCAAGGCTGTATTGAAGATGTCAGCCAGCGGTTTGGCCAATGAATATTAGCCCATTTAATAACAAAAGAGTTCAACTCATCAAAACCAGGAAGCTTTCCGGACGGAATCTTGTTCAGATTGCCCACGATCTCCCCTTGCGTAACGGGAGTCAAGAAGAGTGAATATGAACACCATGCACTTCTAGGAATGTGTCAATGGGAGTATTACATAACGATAGCCCACCGCAAGTTTGCTCCCTATGTCAACACAGTACTTTAAAAGCGTCAGCAATGTCTTTGCTATCAGTAAATTTGTTTCTATCAGAACAAAAATAAGTAGGGTTCATTTTGTTTATTCTGATTGATTTAGTAAATGAGTGAGTTTTTTTATGATAATTTTTAAACAGAGTTCAGGGTTTTTTTTCAAATTAGAATTAGATTTGTTTTGTGAAGAACGGTTTTTTAAGAAACTTCTTGTTCAAGTGATTTTTCCTCCTGCTAGAGTTGTTATACCCTCGGACATTTACCGAGACTTATATTTATCATAACGATACTTAACTTCAAGCACAGGAAAGTTTCTGTCATAGAGTTGTTTAACATGATCCAAATAGTTATTGTACATACAATGAATATCATTCAATGAAATTATACAATCCCAATCAGTCTCATTAAGATCATGAATACAATTTTCAATGTTATCATTATCAAAAACCTGCCTTTTACATTTCATTAATAGTCCGAAGACTTTCTCTAAAGTTATCAATAATCAGGAATATTGACACTAATGTTAGTTACCAGAACCCCTGCAGTGTAGTTTGAATAATCATTTGTCAAGATACTATCAATTAAAGTTGCATTATCAGTAATAATCCTAGTAGGTTTGCTTAGGGTGGGAAAGACTGAGAATCAAGAATAGTCATGAAATTATGTACAATATTATCGGCATCAGACTGCAGTAGATTTATGTTATAATCACCCATAATGTAAATGTTTTTGTTCCGCTCAGTATTTAATCGACTCTTTCACCAATATGATCTGTAAAATTATAACATGATACACTCGGGGGTTTATAAACTATTTCAATGATAACATTCGATTTATGGGAATTAACAAGCTCTATAAAAAAGATTCTGTTTAAGAATTGGTAATAGATAAATCATTACGTGTTTTATCCACGAGATCCTGTTTAATATAAAAGGACAACTCCTGCACCACCTCTTTTGTTTTGCTTCCACTGTGTAATTTGCAATCTGGATCAAGGGATTGTGTATGTCCTTTAACCATGACTCTGAAGCCCCTATGACTGAAAAGCAATTGTTTGCACTAATTTCAGATATTGAACAATACTTGTTATATATTTTGGCAAACTGCGAGCATTGTTATGCAGCAGTTTAGCATTAGTGTTAGAATTAAAAGCAGTTTTAGTCATCTTGGTCATAATACTGACAATTGTCCGTTTCTAGACAATTTTAATCTGGGTCTACATTAGAACCCATAAGAGAAACATGAATTGTATGACTCACTCAATAGTTAGAAACTGAATAACAAGAAGGCAGAATAGGGAAAAACATTCGTGATAATCTGTCTTACACCAGGATACATTAAACAACACAGAAACAACATAATAACCCAAAACCTAAATGATATAATGAAATTTGTGGTGGATCATGAATGGCACGGGTTCTGATGTACTTTCTGTTTATTCTTTATTTATTTGAAAAGTTACAGAATGGAGGCAGTTGATCAAGTCGCAAATGGTGTTGAGGGTGATGCTTCTTCAGTTGCCAAACTGCCCTCAATGACGACAGTTAATAGGAAAATGACGGCCACTGCATTTGAGGATGAACTGTTGAGACGTCGCATAAGCGGCGTTAGGGTACTCGGTCAGTCTAATAATTTAGTTAATGATTTTGTTCACGTTCATATCGGGATTATTTCAATTATTGCAGTTGAAATAAGCCTTTACAATGAACCTGATTTCGGTGCGCTTAATAATTTATTATTCCCTCAACTTTACAATAAAAACTAAATCAGACGGTACTACTTATTTCTCTGGGTGTACAGCTTTTTGTGTGAGCTTTATAGCTGGTGATCTTTCACATTGAACATATTTTTGTTTAACTTAATGATCATAGATTGATATTGCCAATTCTTGGTTATTAGCCAATCAACGACCTAAGACTAGAATGACAGAATGCTTGATAATAGAACCGAGAAATGTCCATCTTTCCGTGTCATGTTTCATGCTGACTGCGTTGATTATGTTGTGTTAGGTTGTGCTCTACAAGGCAAGAAGGAGTTGCGCATACTGCGTGATTTATTTCCAGATATAGACTTGTCTCCAGACGACACGGGTGATGACCACACAGCATCCACAGACAGACCAAAAGGTAACGATCAGCATAATTGTTAGTTAATGTTTGCAGGGCCATGCACATGTACACAACCTTACCATACTTAACAAACTATTTTTAAATGTATTGTTTTATGAAAAGCTAACATTAAAATAAAGTGATTTGGGATCAAAAGGGCTCAGTACCATGGCCTGGTAAAGCTCGCCTTCATTGTTGCAGTCGGGCACTGATGACGTTTTCTGAACACTGTTCACAGCATGACCAACACCGAAGTAGTGCAGCTGGTGTTGGGTTCGGTTCTGATCAACCCTTTTGATTCAAAGTGCACTTACAACCTCGTACCCAGAAGATACAGAACGGTTAAAAGATCACATCTATATGATGCCGCCGTCTTTTGAGTAATTAAATACACCACCGGCTGATTATCAATCAAGTAATAACAATAAAGTAGTGACGTCTTGAACCAAACTAACTACAAATAGTAGAAAGCAAAAGGTAAACCAAGCAATAGAAGGGACAAGTGTAACAGTAAACAGCCTGGTACCCAATCACGAACAGTCACTAGAACCTACGAAAACAAGAAAACACCTCTGGTCACAATAAGGGTTCTGTTATGATATTGAGATGTTTTCAGCTCAGATCAACGGGATCCCATTTACCATCGAAATATCAACGATCAGCATGGATGGGGCACGGGGGGGGGCTGGCTTTTGCAATCAGCTGCAAAGATTAAGAGTTTTATTGATAATTATTTTATAGGAACGTCTTCAAACATCAGACGTAAAATAGCAGGCTTTAATTTCCCGACGATCATTAATGCTTTGGATTGAACCCTGTGAAGACAGCGGAATAGCCAATAAATCAGTTAATCGATTTGAAAGGGTAAAGTTTGTCAACAAAGCGACCGTAACGAAGAAAGTCGGATCGCATAGTGGTCCTTTTATAAAGCGCTAACATAGTATTTATCTTTGGGCTGAACAACTTGAAAGAATACTAGAGCAGGACTTGAACCTGCGACCTATTGGATAACACAAAAGTTTACAATACAAACTGGAAAGCGGCAGTGAGAGGGATCAATAAATAAACCACAAGGGAAACTCACTTGGTAAATGTTAAATACATTTTAATGTTTTTATTACTTGGTTAAATGTAGTAACACCCGGTGATGAAACAATGGGCGATTCAAAAGTTGACATCGAAGACACTATAGAGGGCGCCATAGAGGCCAAATATGCAGTGACGTCACCAAAAGACGAGGATGAAGGTGGCGGGGAAGATCGTGCAGAGGGTGCCGTTGAAGATATTGAACCTATAGGAGAACTTTCCGAATTACAGGGTGTTTGTGAAAAGGAATATTTGACTGGATTGGTAAACCAATCAAAATTGACTCAGCCTCGTGGAACTTCCAGGGAACTCGATGTAAGGAACATAGAGAGCGAAATAACCAAGATTGACTTATATGGAGATGTCAGTAAAACAGGATTGGAAGCAAATGAGGGCAAAGTATATACCGTCAATACATTAGAGAATCCAGAGACCTATGATATGGAAGCTTTGATTACACCAGTCACTTCGTCAAGCAAGGTTCTACCACATAAAAAGATACCAGCAAATGTTAGATCTGTAGCGACTATCACAAACAGTGACAATAGCTTCGCCACCACGTACTTAAAACACCAAGAGTTTTCCAGCCTTAAAATTCAAGTTCAGGAGGTTTGTACATCAATGTGTTGCAGTAAAAATAGATCCAGCCTATCGATATTGCATGTATGTTTTCTATTCTGGAACGTAGAAGATAGCTTTTAACTATACCTCGTCAAGCAAACAATCCCTAAACAATCTCAGTTTTTACCCCAATTTGTTTGTCCAATACATCCTAAGCCCACTTGTACCCATTATTGTACACAAAGAAAAACTATGTCATTTTATTTTCTCTATGTAGCATTTGACTCGGGTAATTCATATTGTTTTGCAGCTTAAGAAAGTCAACATCGAATGGAAGAATCACATGAGACAGAAGAGATCTGAATTTAAAGCTGAACTCTCGAAAATAAATCAGACAATTGGAAGACTTCAAACCCAGCTTGATGACGCTGTTAAAGAGGCAGATATGAAGTCAAACCAATATGACCAGACTCTACTCACGGCCAAAACACGTATTGAAAAGATTGAGGTAACCAAAGTTATCTAACGAACCAATCGTTTCAATAATTATGTCACTTATATTCAGCACCAATAAACAAACATAATACCCTCTCTTCTCCATCATAGGACGAAAATCGAGGGCTGAAGAAAGATATATCTAAAGAACAACAGAAGAGTGAAAAATCCGAAAGACTGAATCGAACTCTAATCAAACAGAATCTGAATATGACAGATGAGATCGTGCGCCTTAAGCAGGTAACTCCACATTAAACTAAGGGAAAGTACGTGCGCCTTAAGCAGGTAACTCCACATTAAACTAAGGGAAAGTACGTGCGCCTTAAGCAGGTAACTCCACATTAAACTAAGGGAAAGTACGTGCGCCTTAAGCAGGTAACTCCACATTAAACTAAGGGAAAGTACGTGCGCCTTAAGCAGGTAACTCCACATTAAACTAAGGGAAAGTACGTGGTTGTTTTAGGGGAGATGAGATTCATTTCCCGTCCTCTAGTTTCAATAAGTAAACCAATCAACCTGTAAAAACTTCATCCAGTTAGCTGACCACGTGTAGTGAAATTAACGTTCTATGTTTTGACACCGATTTTGTTCACGTTCAAAGGTGCACTTATTTGAACTTCGGCTAACAATATAAGAATATAGGTATGGAGATCTTCAACACTGCTTTTCTGAATGTTGGCGGCATTAGTTCGGATATGAGCTGTTTAAACTCGCTAAAACTTCTTGGATGCACCAGTAACTTATCCAAGTGGGACAAGTAAGTCATCGACACTGATTGAAGTGTATACAGTGCTTCGCCTCATTTCGTGCGATCGCAGCTGGGTCGACCTCTAGTGTTTCACTCCACCGGTAAACGATTTGGATTTTACCCAACTTGGATTTCTGTTCTCTGGTGGTTTTTAGTCAACGCACATCATAACTGGAATCGACAATAGCAAGTCGAACCATCTTGAAAAGAAGTTTTGAGCAATCATGAAGACCGCATAAGAACTATGCTTCAATTCAAATACAATGGCATGGTTTGGTTTCTGAAAATGGTTTCAAATCTCGCCATAGAAATCAGGATCAGTCTTAAATTATTACTATCAATACGTTTAGATCTAGAATGAGAGAGGATTGTAAATGTAACTTGATTTGTTTCAATGTTTTGTCATATGGGTGATTAGTAATGTTTTTATTTGTGTGTTTAATCTAGTTTCATGTTTTACTTCCACAATTCATTGTGGGTATAAACTTTAACTGTATCATTATCGTTTGAATAAGGTGGCTTTAAAGGGGCATCGATGTACCTAAATGTTTACGGAAATTTTCACGATTTGTGCAGCAGAATGCAAATAGTTACGGTTAATAGGCCTATTTGCATTTGGGCACAAATCGTAAATATTCGCGACACGGCCAAAATTGTGAATATTTACGTAAATTTTACGTGACTATTTGCGCTTTGGGCATACATCTTGTTTATTTACGTATTTGCAGTAAATAATTACGTGTTCAAAATAATTTAAAGACGAAATGCAAATTTGGAATGTCAAGTAATTGACGAAAATTGTGAATATTTACATAAACATTTGCGATATAGGGCACAAATCGTTATCACGTAAATATTTACGTAAAAAAAATGATCAAGACACGGCCGAATTCGTGAATATTTACGTGACTTAAGTATTTACTGGACTATTTGCGGCTTGGGGCACAAATCGTGAATATTTACGTAATTATATATACTGTATGTTCGATTTTCCTTTAAAACCACTATACTTGATAGTAGACAGGATTTATTGGGTCTGACACATAATAATTACAGTTTTTAACAATGTTTTTTGACCCGGACAATTTTAAACGTACTTATAACTGTCTGATGATTTTTTTAAAGTAAAATTAAGAAAACAAAATCAGTGAGGTTTAAGATTTTCGAAAATTACCTGACGTTCCAAATTTTAATTTCGTCTCTAAATGATTATGTTTTGAACATGTAATTCTTTACTGCAAATGAGTTTGCAAAACGACATCTTACGTTGGTGACCTTTGAGCGAACAATGAAGCTCATATCAATAAATCAATCTTGGGTTCAAGTTCTGACAATGCAGCTAATATATTTTTTCCTGGATAAACAGGCACTGGAGAAAAAGTACCATCAACTTGTACATGAAAATCAGTCACCATCTCCCGAGACAGCCGCAACGTTTATAAAGCAGTCTAGATCATCTGAACCGAAGACGGGCCGTAATGATGACACACAACAAGAACCAAACATTGTTGAAAGAGACACCCAAACGCATCTGTCTGCCACTGTATCAATGCCACTCAAGGCACCAGCAGATGAAGCCAAACAGGATGTATGTCGTACTGCCTCCCAACATGTCCAAGCAGTGTCGGAGAAGAAAAAACATCCGCAAGAAAATATTTCCAAAGAGACTGACAAGAGTCTAAGCAAACAAGACATGAAGGAGCAAGTTGAGCTATTGAGGCAGCAGGTACATTGTTCAAGCATACGGCTCCATTGTTGCTAAAGCCATATAAAGTAACGGTTAATTTATAGTAATTAGTTGTATGTTGTGTCTGTACACATTTGCTTTGACAATAGGGTTTCGACTGATTGGTCAATGTTAATTGCTGTATCGTGTTTCTGCACAGAATCAAATGTACGAGTCTGACTTCAAGAAGGAACGAGCTGACAGACAGAAAGCCAGGAATGAGCTACAAACATTACGTCATCAACTAAGCAAACAGAAAACACACAATACAGGACAGGTACGTCACTATAAGGTTCAATACATTATTTGATAACTCTAAACAAAGTGTATAGATTAAAATCCAGAATTTATGGATACAAAAGTATAATTATTACAAATATATAGAAAAGGTAAATAGTTAGAATGCCTATGTTTGCGCACACAATTAAAGTGAAACATCAGTCTTACAAAATATTGTTGTATTCCCAATATTGGTACCAAAAATAAGAGATAGGCCTACGTAAGAAAGATTTAACAATTTCCCAGAATTTAGAAATCTTGGCTCCAAAAACAAATAAGGCGGGTTAATGCAACACAACTATCGAAAAATCAAATCATTTGAACAACATGAGAGCTGCAGAGAGAAGGTCTGGCTCAACTAATGTCTATATTTTCATAACAGATTAAAGATGATATAAAGACACAGCAAGGACCGCCAAAGCATGGTATTTATAGTTCAGCAGATCAGAAACTAGAATCAGAATCAACACCACGTAGAGATCACAACAAACTCAAGGTACGACCCGTAGATGTCTGTGCAGTTACCATGCCGCAGAGATAAGAGAAGAGCGACACCCCATACAGGTTCCATATTCAAACGGTGTTACCTCGGTCCCGCGACTCGGGGTATCGAGTATCTGGGAAAAGTCCGGAAGGTGTTGGCAAATGGCGTCCGGCTCCTCCTCGTCGTTTTGCGTAACGAGCGAATCTAATCTATTTTGGGTTATTTGTTTTTTATATTATACATAAATAAATTATTATTTGTCATATCTAGCCCAAGCTCACAACAAAATGATCGTAGGTTTTTTTAAGCGTACAATTTTACACCGATGTCTTTATATAACTTTGCAATTTGAGGCTTTGTTTGAGGTAGGCAAAAAAAGTCGGGTAAGTCGCGAAAGAAAAGTGACGCCAATATAAGTATTTGCGATATGGGCCCAATTTCATAAAGCCTGTAAGCACAAAAACTTGCTAAGCACAGAAAAATCTTGCTCAGCAGAAATAGTTTACCAGCCAACAATCCATAAAGTTTATTTTGTTGCCACTGGTACCCCGCTCATTTCTGCTAAGTAAAGAAGTTTGCTATTCTGCTTAACAGCTTTATGAAAATGGGCCCTGGTGCGACCTCACAAAAAAAGCATAAATTAAGTTTGGTCCCCACACAAGATTGACATTTGAGTATCGAGCACAATCTAATTCAATGGACGATTCCTATGATCAGTCCATTGTAATTCACTTTGAATATGCCGCGGTTGAAGATTTTCGTATTTTGGTTCGAAATGGCATCCCTGGGATATCTTGATCCAGCGTGTCTTCCAATGTCCAACGCACGCTTACCCAGGAAAACGTGTCATGCTAATAATAAAAGTCAACTTTTTCCTGGGAGGAACTTCCACCTTTTTTTTGGGGGGGGGTGTCAACGAATAGGAACAGGAAAGCGAAATTTGTCAAAGAGATTCACTTTTATGCACTATGACGTGTGTACTGTGCAATGTAAATCGAATGATTACGATACACGTGTGTCTACTTGATTCTACACCCGTTTACCATTTCATCTTTCAGGTTGAGCCAATACGCAGAACTGATAAAGATGTTGTAAAACACGGTCAAAAGGCAATCAAGGTGTCCGGCTCACATGCCATCATTATTCAGTCTGGTCCTGAAGGTCGTGAATTACACATTAATCTCAAGGCTGAATCAGACACAGTCAGAGGAAGAAGCAGGATACCAACTCTTCATGACCCATATGTATGCCCAAGGTAAGAAGATGTCATAAGACATCTCAACGTTGTGATGTGGAATTCCTTCAAGATTTCTTTCTTTTTGAGAACACACTGTTCACAATCATACATTAACCCATAACTATTTTTGTTTCATAAAACAATTCATGATTTTGATTGATATTTGTATCACTACCACATAACGAAGAACTACCTTTAATATATCGGACAAACAAAATATTGCAAAGTAAACAATAGCATTCTACAAATAAAAGAGTTGTGGGTTGCAAGCCAGACGACAGATTAGAGCATTGTTATGTAGAATGGTTGAAACTTTTGTAACTCTGGGGTGATTCGTACGATTTTTAGGGGCAGAAAGCTATGATTTGAAGAAAAAAAACAGCAGTTTGAAACTATAGCTTAGAGTTCTATGTAAAACGCATCTAAGATACAGACTGTGTGTAACTAATAATTTCAGACGTAAATATAATGTGCCACTTGCTTGATTCGTCAGCCGGTTCGATGTGACATTACAAAGCATCATTGTTTGACATTCATCCTGTAGACAATCATTTGGGGTTTGGATCCTCTATTATAGTCTCCGTATGGCTTTCAAAAATCTAAATAAATAAGGAACACCAAATGTTTTACTAATTGATTTATTTGTCAACATTCATAAAGGCCTATAGCTTATAATTGTTTTCATTGATTTTAAGGAAAACAAATTTCATGTTAAAAAGCAAACATTCTTAACTTCGTCGTTATGTCCACATAACACCGGAGTTTCCCGATGTCGTCGTTATGTCCACATAACACCGGAGTTTCCCGATGTCGTCGTGATGTCCACATAACACCGGAGTTTCCCGATGTCGTCGTTATGTCCACATAACACCGGAGTTTTATGATGATGGCGTTTACGTTCTTTTTTATTTGCTCCACAGATGCCAGAAGATGTTTACAGAAAGTGAATGGGACTCATTTGAACATCACGTGACATTATGTACGCGTTTATTTTAAATAGCAAATTGTATGTTTGTTGGACTGGTGCAGTCTTTGACGGTGTAAGTTTTTGCACACCTGTGTTATTAATTACTCACGTGTAAAAAAATGATGAGTTTAGTTTTAGTTAATCGTAGTTTGTTATTAAAAGCTAATATTCTTGGAAATTTTATGTAATCAAATTAAATAAAAGCTGATGTAATAAGACAGTTAACATTTTGTATTTTTGTGATTTAACCAAAATTCCACGGTTCAATTATTTAGTTGCAAAAGCTATTAACTGTAAATTGTAATGTTTTACCAACTCGATGCACCATTCGACTGTAATTATTGGCAGCCATGTTTAAATCAATAACAGCTCTGCCGCATATCACAAAATCGTGCAGTCTTATAGCAGTTTTATCCAAATAGACCTACTACATCTTTATCGTGCCTCTTATAATGAATCGATTTGAACGATTGACATTGTTAATAGAACTTTGCGCACATGATTTATGAGTGTTGATGATTGATGAATTAAGGAAAACGGTCTGATAAACAATGTTCGCATTGCGAAACAACCAGATTAACCGAGTTGTAAACTCCCGAAATAAGCGTTAGTTGGCTTAAGTTGACTGCTCCCAGGATTGAAGTTGATTGCCAAACATGACAGATAAACATACACATACACAAAGTACAGGTACAGAAACTGTGTGCACATCAACGACTTCTAGTTTGGTTGCACTTTCTTTTTAAATAATGCTAGAAATTCAAGTCCACGAGGGAATGGGTGCACGAACACGAAATTGTACGCAAAAAATACGACACCCTATAGTTCGATAAAATTAAACTGAACTATATAAAAACCTACAGAAATGCAATAAACTGTCTGAAAGAGATTTTCTTTACCGACGTTCCAAACATCCTTTTAGAGAGAGAGAGAGAGAGAGAGAGGGGGGGGGGGAGAGAGAGGGGGGGGGGGAGAGAGAAGTGGACAGTTCATCACATTTTGTTTAAAGTTGTTTATGAGAGATCGTCTAACATCACAAGGCCGGTTGGTCATTCAAGGTGAGGGCTACACTTAACTGGTTTGGACTGTCAACCCGAATCAACTGTCACCATGGGCACGTAGCCACAGTTTACTGGGGCTGAAACAGGCTTACCCACTTTACAGTCCGTAAGGATGTAGGCATGGGCCATCCACTATAGGAGCATGGCTGGTAGAGCATTACCTTTCCAACTTAAATTAGTTACAATTTGAAGTTTTGCATGGTGCATGGAAGTACAATACGAAATTATTAGTTTAGTTAAACATTTTAGTTGTGTACAAGTTTGAATACGTTGACAATGTTGTCATTAAATTTAAGGTCCGACTCAGATCCTCACCCAACAAAGAAATAAATAAACAATTAAATATCACTATCCGAGGCACTTTGTCGTCAACTATAGAGCAGGACTTGAGCGGAACAATAATTTTTAAAGAGGCAGAGTGATTGAAAAACGGACCTCAGATAAAAAGAGGAAATATGTCAGAGTATAATATGAAATGGTTTGAATTGAAATAACCAAATGATGATAATGATTGCCCATAGAACTAAAAACGAAAACAAGGGTGTCACGTCCCTTGCGCCGAGACGTTCGCTAATGGGGAATGCTTCATAGGGGAAAGGTGCCTAAAAACATACAATCTAATATTAATTTGTTATAATTTGAAACTTGAATGAATGAACCAAAAGGAAATTGAATGTTCCCAAAATGAAAAGTTAACTTTAATTTGCTCTGATTTTACAAGCCACGTTGATACAAAATAATAAGCGCGTCTCCGAATAACTATGCTCACAAAAGTCGCTGTTTTATGGTGAAAATCTTTGTCAAACTTAATGAGAGTGTCCCAATGAATAACAACAAAAATGATAGCAATTGAAACATTTGTTTGTCCGGACGTAATGCATCCCGGGTTAGCCCCAAGTATTCCGCTCTACAAGCAGGGCACTTGGGTCTCAACTACGATGTCAAAGCTACTGTAACGCACTGGGGTGAGACCTGTATTGGATGGCCCATGTGAAGTTAATCGAACGCACCCTTTAGTCTAAGTGTTTGGGAAAACTGTATATATTGGGTGTAAGTGAAATGTTTTAATATATAGTGAAGTATCACTTCCAATTTAGATCACAATAATAACGGTATAAAGAATACATTTGTGTAGAATTAACAGAATGTTTACCCAATTGTTAAATGTTTACCGTTACAATGTACCTACAATTATTTGTGTAACTTTATTATTTAAATTACATGGTTTTTAAAAGGAGTGTTAGAAAAAATGAAGTGAAGATGTTGGCCAATAGCTTGGCAAATACCTCACAATGTTCACATTCGTTTATGTGGTAGGTCTCTGCATCAAATTCGTGTATGTGGCTTGTGCTTCCTGCGTCGTAGTTGCCTGATAAAAACAAACATCAAGGAACTTGTATTGTATTCATATTGTGTTTTGATATATACGGCTCTGCGTGTGAAGTAAATGTTGGTCATGACGGCACATGGACGTACGATTTATTAGTCAAATTGAGGTTAAAAGAACTCAAAACCTAAAAGTAAGTGTAGCAAAGACACAAAACCTGGGAACAAAATACACAGAGAAAGTGTCCGTTGGATTTTGTCTTAATCCCCTTTTCAGCATTCTTGTTATGTCATTTAAGTGCATGATGATAATAATCCACCTGAAATTGATTTTTTTTCTGGAACTTGAGATTGAACTAAAAAACTAATTGCGTGCAGGTATTTGTTTCAGACGGTAGTATCTTTGCAAATTCTCGGAGAACTATGTGACAGCTTGAATAACGCTGGAGTGTGTTGATGAGACAGAGATTTCCTTGGTATGACTTTCCGTCATCATGCTTCGTGGTTGGACTATTCCTAGAGCTGTTATCATGCTTCAAGGTTGGACTATTCCTAGAGCTGTTATCATGCTTCGAGGTTGGACTGTTCCTAGAGCTGTTATCATGCTTCGTGGTTGGACTGTTCCTAGAGCTGTTATCATGCTTCGTGGTTGGACTGTTCCTAGAGCTGTTATCATGCTTCGAGGTTGGACTGTTCCTAGAGCTGTTATCATGCTTCGTGGTTGGACTGTTCCTAGAGCTGTTATCATGCTTCGTGGTTGGACTGTTCCTAGAGCTGTTATCATGCTTCGTGGTTGGACTGTTCCTAGAGCTGCTATCATGCTTC
Organism: Pisaster brevispinus; assembly: GCA_023634235.1. Classification (NCBI taxonomy): domain Eukaryota; kingdom Metazoa; phylum Echinodermata; class Asteroidea; order Forcipulatida; family Asteriidae; genus Pisaster; species Pisaster brevispinus. Next base: position 11,126,732 of record JAMKCF010000015.1, on the reverse strand, counting down.
GTGGTTGGACTATTCCTAGAGCTGTTATCATGCTTCGTGGTTGGACTGTTCCTAGAGCTGTTATCATGCTTCGTGATTGGACTGTTCCTAGAGCTGTTATCATGCTTCGTGGTTGGACTGTTCCTAGAGCTGTTATCATGCTTCGTGGTTGGACTGTTCCTAGAGCTGTTATCATGCTTCGTGGTTGGACTGTTCCTAGAGCTGTTATCATGCTTCGTGGTTGGACTGTTCCTAGAACTGTTATCATGCTTCGTGGTTGGACTGTTCCTAGAGCTGCTATCATGCTTCGTGGTTGGACTGTTCCTAGAGCTGTTATCATGCTTCGTGGTTGGACTGTTCCTAGAGCTGTTATCATGCTTCGTGGTTGGACTGTTCCTAGAGCTGTTATCATGCTTCGTGGTTGGACTGTTCCTTGAGCTGTTATCATGCTTCGTGGTTGGACTGTTCCTAGAGCTGTTATCATGCTTCGTGGTTGGACTGTTCCTTGAGCTGTTATCATGCTTCGTGGTTGGACTGTTCCTAGATCTGCTATCATGCTTCGTGGTTGGACTGTTCCTAGAGCTGTTATCATGCTTCGTGGTTGGACTGTTCCTAGAGCTGTTATTATGCTTCGAGGTTGGACTGTTCCTAGAGCTGTTATCATGCTTCGTGGACTGTTCCTAGAGCTGTTATTATGCTTCGTGGTTGGACTGTTCCTAGAGCTATTATCATGCTTCGTGGTTGGACTGTTCCTAGAGCTGTTATCATGCTTCGTGGTTGGACTGTTCCTAGAGCTGCTATCATGCTTCGTGGTTGGACTGTTCCTAGAGCTGTTATCATGCTTCGTGGTTGGACTGTTCCTAGAGCTGTTATCATGCTTCGTGGTTGGACTGTTCCTAGAGCTGTTATCATGCTTCGTGGTTGGACTGTTCCTATAGCTATTATCATGCTTCGTGGTTGGACTGTTCCTATAGCTATTATCATGCTTCGTGGTTGGACAGTTTCTAGAGCTGTTCCCATCCTGTGTTGTTGTCATGTGTTGGAGTCAATCATCTGAGTCAATAACTGCAAGTGTTCCGATCCAAAGATCTATAAATCACTTAAAAAGCTTGACTCTTCTCAGATGCAACAAAGAAATCAAACAAGCTGATGACACCGAAGAACAAAGAATCAAAGTGAATTAATAATGAAACTATACCAACCACTTCAATTGGGATGTTAACAGTGAAAATAACCCAAAGCTCTGTAGGTATCCAAGATGGCGGCCAATATTGCCGACACAAAATAGTCAAAATTTGAAAAAAGTCATATATCAGCCAAATAACGTAATAAAAACATACATAAAAATGTTGGTTGTATGTTCATTACCCGACATTCATTTCTGGTATCTATGTTTGGCTATCATGCTTCAAATTCAAGATGGCGGCCATTATGGCCGGCAAATGTTGTATATCAGCCAAATATTGTGATAAAGACATAAGTGGAATAATTAGATATATTTTGTTTAACCCTCTAGCATTTTGTTTTGCTACCATGCACCGAATTTCAGATGGCCACAAAATGGCTGCCAAAACGGCCATGAGAATGGCTGCCAAATTGATCAAGTTTGAAAAAATCCAAACTTAAGAAAATATGCCCAATCTGTAATGATTCTCGAGGTCTCTCAAATAACAGAACAGTCCGATTCATCCTCTCCATTGGTGTCAGTGTTTCCGTCATCTGAAGTTTTGTCTTAAATAACTCGAATAAGCCATGTTTAATTTCAACGCACCGAAGATGAAATTCATTGCCCATAATTTTTTTTTAAAAGGAGACAAAAACTAGCGACAAATTCCTGTGCACTTCCATCGGTCTTGATATCCGACCAAAATAGCATGGGCGTCAATGGGTGTCAAAATAGGGAGACCACCACCAAGCTAGCTCAGTCGGTAGAGCGGGGTGCACCACACTAAATATAGGCCAAGCTGATTATCATTGTAACCCCCACAAAATCTTTTGAATTATTACGTTTTTGGGGTCATGCAACAAATAGATTGTGTAATTATAAGTATCTATCACAACCTATAGGGGTTCTGTGTTTCAACTTTTAAGGAGATTTGATAAATTTAGACTTTAAAGTTGGTCCTATTTGGCTCGGGAATGGGAGGAGTGCCTCATGAAAACTGGCAGCAAGTCGGTTTGGGATTCAGGGGGGGGGGTTCTGGGCAAACATTTCAAAACGGCTGACCTGCCAAAAATTGAAAAGAAATCTGAGTTTAGTTGTCTGGAAATATATTTTATTGGTTTTCGAGAGGCCGAGAGTCTTTAAATATTTGTTTAGTAAATTTGAATATAGCATTTAGCATTGATTGCTATGGGAGTTTATTAAGTGTGGTGCACCCAGCGCCGGTGTGGCAGGAGATTCAGTTCCTCGGAGATTCTGTCCCTCCCCCCCCCCCCCCATACGGCGAACTGTGCCCAAATTTCTTCTGAATCAACCTCCTCCAGCCCATGTTAATTTCCATGGCGGGGGGGGGGGGGGTGGGGGCAGAGGACACCGGCACGTTCATCCGGAGGTCTTTGGTTCAAATCATGCTCTACTCCATTTTATTTGTTCAAAATGTATAAAAGTGATGTTAGTTAATTTCAATCTGCCAGTATATGACACATTTTAAAGAGGCCTGAGGTCGATCCACTCTATGCGCCCGCTAAAGTATGGGATCAAGTCGGAGAACTGGTACCCTCTCATTCTTCTTTGATCTTGTCACATGTCTAACTGTATGCAGTTTAGGGTGACCGTGTAACTCCATGATTCATTTTAGAATCACGTCAAACTAGACCTACTTGTATTTTGACACACGGGTACTAGGCGTCCTACAAGCGATTGTAAGTCTTTCGAGGGTGCATGAAATGTAATTAATTTAATTTAAGCAATCCTTAAGACACGCACCTAGTGTCCCATTTCACCTTATTTAAAATTTTCGTTTTGCCCATTGCTAAGGGTATTTTGGTGCCTTTTTGCATTTTATGCTAATGCAAATTTTCTAAGTTCATGGGCAAAAAGTGTGATGTCATGTCAGGCAGTGTTGCAATTAGTTTGTGCACAGAATGTGGACAGAATTAAGGATATTTCATGACTGGTGATAAACTTTCCTTTTAGTAGTGATTTGTAAGTGTGTCAATCAATGGCAGTACGCCAAAGCACAAACTTTTTTTCACACATCTTTTAACTAGCAAATTGTGGGTTCAGAATTTCATTTTTTCGACAGAAATAAACTAAGTGTCTCGTGAAATGACATCACTGCGACAGCGCCCTTGGTTGCCCACGTAAGAGAGGAAAGTTTTTAATGTTTACAGAAATTCACTTTTCAGTGAAATGAACCAACTATGGATATCATTTAGTTTTTACAGCCTAAAGGGATTGGGAAGTGGCTCAAAACATACTCCTGGGAAAGGTGTACTTCAAGGCCCTTTAAAACAAGTGTGCGCTTACAGCGGTCACCTTTGGGAGCCAATTATAGGCTTGAATTTCATCAGGGCCCTTTATCAATACGGCACACTGCCCATGGTGTGTAGCAAGGCCCGAGCGCGTGATGATCAACGGTGCAGTACGCAGTGTACTCGCTATGGGGGTTTACAAGGGAACAAACTCTTGCTCACGCAATATGGAAGTTCCGATCATAATAACGTTTAGGAACGTCTGATGATCACTTACTTAAAAAGAGTTCCAAGGTCAAATTTAGTTCTGTGCTGCACTCATTTTCCAATAGAGTCCTCTGCTTCTCACGTTAACATGGTGTAAAGTGCCATTTTAATTGAAACTCTTTCAGAGCGAAATTTGAGACACAACATCATCGGACATCGAAAACAAATGGTTTGTACGAAGAGGAATTTTTACCCCAGCCACATTTAATGCCGTTTTGGTTGAACATCAGCAAAATTCAGGAGCGAACTATTAAAAAAAGTGATGTAAACAAATCTACAGACCGAATTGAAATGCAGCGGTATTTCAACTAGGGTAACATTTTAGGGTACATAAGGGGGTGCACCAGGGGTTTTTTTTTTTGGGGGGGGGGTCTGGTCTATTTTCTTAAACAAGCCCCTTTTCACCACGTTGAAAAAAAAAATAAGATAGTCTGACGTGAAAGTAAAACCAAATATTGTCTTATGTACAAATGGAAAAATAGTTTCAAATTATCACAACAGAGCGTTTAGAATGTAACATTTTGACTCTGGAAATGTCCAATCCCAAATTTCAAACGGGCGAGGGGGTAGGTGCCCCCCCCCCTCCCTTAGTTACGCCACTGTTGAAATGTGACGTTATCAAACATTATGTAAATTTGACGAAAATTGAACTTGGAAAGATATTCAACAGTGGCTTTCTACACCCCCTATTTATAAAACTGAAATCGACCTAGGACCCCCTCTGTAAAATGGGAAAAGGTTTATGCAAGCGAGTTTAATTTGAGAAACAAAGTCAACCCGTGGGGACTGAATCCCACCTGCAGTGTAGTCAGTCTAGTTTGGGCCATTGCGCGGCTCGGGGTTGAGCCATTTTGCATACATAAAAAAGTCCACCTGTGGGGACCGAGTCCCACAAGAATTAGTTTTACTTTTATGTAATTCAGATATGTCCGAGACTAAAAGTCTACTTGACTATATTTAGTGGAAAGGATTAAAATTTGCATATTGTGCAAAGTCGAAGTTGAACCATAGAGAAGTCCTTTCTCTATGGTTGAACCCTTTCCACTATAACATATTTAAGTAGACTTTTAGTATGGTGTTCTGGAGACCCATCTGAATTGCTAAAGTGAGAACAAAAATCTTGTTCTATAATGACTGGACTATTATTACGGCAATGACTCATTTCTCTGTGATTAAATGAGTTGATAAACAATCCCAGGGGTGGCAACACAATTCACACCAACGCAAATTGATGTTGGTTTATCATATCCACTTTCCTTGATGAGCTTATACTTGCAACTCACCAAGACGTATATCTTGGGCAATTGAGACCACAACAAACTGAAGTTCATTCCATTCACCAAGTCTCTTCTGATAATTTTGTCCAACAAACAATTCATTCACAAATCTTTGAACTGCTACATACACAGACCATGTAACCGTTGCGTATTCCAGGGCATTTCAAGCAGGCAAACTACTACAATACTACTCTGATCATATGGATAATTTGACATTTTGTGTCAAAATTCTCAAATCAATTTAAGAGTTATGAAAATAAAAGATGAACAAGTTTTATAAAAGATGCCAGTATTCCTCATTTCAAAAGTTGATAAAAATCAGACAGTGCAATCTCCATGAGCTGGAACACTTTATAACTTCTTCCATTGAGCTGTATACAAATCATGCCTGCACAACGTTCGGCTCTGTGGCTCTTTTATGTTATGCCACAGGTTTACATTGTCTATACAGCAAGAGTTTTCAGTTCTCTATTGCACTAAGAAAATAAGTTATGATCTTAGAGTCCATTCACAAGTTGGTTGTTTCATGCATAAGATAGTTCATGGATGGGGATATTAGTCTGTGACAATTACCAATGTTGTTCTTTATATTAAACTAATGGTTAGGCGCAGCCGGTCAGATACCAATACTTGATTCAAACAAAACCTGTGACATACCTCTTTCTTTTGATATCAATACAAATAAAACCAACAAGAACACCAAAGATGATTTTGAAATCACTTTTGTTTATTTATACATGTGAGCTCTTATACATCTTGTTCCAGAGGTGGCTAGAATGTCAATTCTTGTTAAATACCATGGTATTATGGCTGAAACTAAACTGCTGTTGTTTATGGCTTCTTAGCCTGTTGCTGTGCCTTGAGAACTCTGCGTACAATCTTCTGCTCTTCAATCAGGAAAGCCCTGATGATCCTGAAAAAAAGAAAAAGAAAATACAGCCATAGAATGTATGTAAGCCGTCTTTTGTATGTCTGTCTTTTTGGATTTCGCAGCTAGCTAGCTTGGTAAGAATTATGCTACACTTCTTTTTTGTTGTTGCTATATTTGAATTAATTTGACTTGATTTGTGAGCACAGAAACTGTTTGAAAACCAAAGCGGTAAGTGGGTAACAAACTCTTCAACAGCTTTGTCCAACTTGCCTTCTCTATATTTGGAGTAGTTTTCATTCATACTACAGGTCTACAAGGATCAATTCCTTAATATACAGTCGACTCTCGTTAATACGAGCTCGGAAGATACGAGACGCCGGTTAATACGAGGTATTTCACCGGTCCCGAACTGTCCCATGCGTGTTTCCATGTCTTAAAAAACGGAAGATACGAGCACGGTCGAAACGAGAACACGGATAATATGAAGTATTTTTGCGGCCCCATGATGACAAAATGTATTGTTTTTCATACTTTTGTAGCGAGATCTGAAAAATATTGTTGCGTAAAAGCTTACCGTTCAGTTAAGGTTCGGAAATAATATTCTTGATGCCAAACTATTTATCGGATTGGACCGGCTACACGGTTCTGTCCGATCCGAAAACCAGAAACATTTCGCTGGTAACTTGATATGCTTGATATGCTACTTCGCTTACACGCTGATGGTTACCAGCGAAAACAACGTTCAGCATAGGCGCTACGCAGTATCAAATCTGTCACATCATGGTCACATGAACGGCAAATTTGACACGACTTCGCTATGATTTTTATCTTGAGTTATACAGTACAAAATATTAAATTTCTATGATCATGGTCAAGAAAAATGCATTTATCATTGATATTTTTGTGTAAGGATGCTCGTAAAAACTGTACTAGGAAGCAAACCGCTCCGTTCTAGCCTAGACACGTGTGTAGTGCATGCACTATGACGACGTGTGTATACATGTACATGTACGTGTAAATAGTACGCTGCGTTTAAGACGAGGTTCGGATAATACAAGGAAAACGGGATAGTCCGGCGGACCTCGTATTAACGAGAGTCGACTGTATACAGCAGATGCTGTCCCTTCCCGCCCATCTTATGAATAACCTGCTGTCATACCTCTGTTTAACTGCTCCAGCACTCAGACAGCCCCCGTACGCTCTGGTAACACGCTTTTTGGGTCTTGGAACTGACATCAACTTCTTTGGGCGGGCAGCTAACACCTGCAAATACAGCCAACATGACATGAATACCAATCAACAACACTTTACAGTAGACTTATCGAAGTGATTTCAAAGTTCCTGTTTGTATTTTATTATCCTTATCCAGATATGACTACACAGACAAAGATTACATACGAGTACCATTGCATTTTGACTGGTAACCTTAATCTGGTAAGCATAATTTTGTTTTGTTTAGCTTGATTTGAACATGAATAATCATGTGATGTTTAAATAGATCCAAATAAAAGGTTCGTACCCCCATCAACTTGACTCCAGTATCCCCACATCTTGCAGGGGAAGGCTTCTTCTTGGGATAGTGGTATACCAGCTTGCCACCTGGTGTTTTGACGATCTTCACCTTGTTGGACTTGGTGTTGTAGGAATGCCTACGTCTGTAATGAAGTCGCTGAACCATACTGACTCTGAAAAAAATAAAATAAAATAAATTAAACTAAATCATACTTTCTTAATAGATCAGACTGGGTGTAAAACATAAACAAATTGTTGCCAAATATTGCCCTCATCAGATGACATAATGGTTAGCCAGAGTCAAGAGTCAACAAGACCGTCATAAATGCAGGTCGAAAAGTGCTTTCCTGAAACAAAATATCATCCAAGTTAATAGCCTACCAACGAGATGATAAATACTAAATGTGTCAACTCCATGCCTTAATGGCACTTTTACTGCTGCAAATAATCCAATGATTTCCATACACTGATACATGACCTTCCAGTCAGGCCTGAAACTCCATTCTTGTAAGGAAAATGTTTCTTAGTAAACGAGGGATATCTAATCATTTGGTCGCATCCTTGGTGTAAAGTTAAGGGATTCTGAAAAATTATGGTTATCGAACCCAAGTGTGGGGAATGGTGCGAGTTATATGAAAACGTTAAAAAACAATTTTAAAAAATAAACAAACAGGAACGTTTGTACGCCTTCTCAAAGATCAAACTAAAATTACGTTAGACGTGTACACAAAGGTACTACAGTATAGAATACAGACATTTCATTGCCTTTCTCCAACACTCCATTACTGAAGGTAATGTTAGAAAGAGAAAGATAGTCCAAATTCCATGCCATTGGCATTATCATGCCGTTATTTGACATTTCCATGTATCATGTAATCACAACATACAAAACCAACACAACCCTGCGCCCCGCCCTGTTAAAGAAGGTGCTCGTTAGTCTTATTATTTTTGTACCTGTGTTCTATTATACTAGGTTTTAACTCTTACAAAAATTAATTCTTAAATAAAAGCGCATTTTATTTTCACCAAAAATTTGTGATTATTTTCCTAACGAACCAGCAGTTCCAGCAGTAGGGTAATCTAGTCAGTCAGAGCAGTGGGTAGGAACTAGTATTTTTAGTAAAAGAAAAGAGCATTGCATCGGATCAGTCTGACATGTCTGACTCTGACTCTGAGTTAGTTAGTTTCATGGATCAAGATTGGGTCAAGGATACAAAGTGGATTGACACTCATTTATGGCATGGGCAAGTGACTGTAGCGTACTGGGTTGATCAACGTAGTCATACTCGTTGTAGCGAAGTCTGGGGGGGGGGGGTAGTGACACACACACTGATACAGTGATACTACTCCTAGAACTATTCGGTTCGTTCCGCTATCGTCTCCCTGACCCTCATAGGTCATCATGTACAAAATCCTATTCGAAACTTTTTCCCCTTCACGTTTATGCACCTGGACTTCTCTTTTGTAAACGGAGCTAGCCAAAATTAGGCTCTATAGTATGTGTTCATTGTTTTCACAGTGAGCTCGGGGTGGGTCCAGAAAATCCACTCCTCAAAAAAAAGATGCAAAAAATGATAAATTCCCATCGTTTATTCAGAATCGTCGCCTTCCGATAACAAAAATGGCCGCCGTCGCTTATACCACTGGTATGCTGCGTGCAACGCTGGTCCCCGACATGCCTTAAGCCGGTATTCAATAGTATTCTGTGCGTAACGCTGGTCCACAATAATCAATGGCTTATATTTTATACGTAAACCATTGGTTATTGTGAACCAGCGTTGCGCGCAGCATACCATTGATACAAGCGACGGCGGCCATTTTTGTTATCGGAAGGCGACGATTCCGAATAACGATGGGAATTTATCATTTTTTGCATCTTGTTTTTGCGGAGTGGATTTTCTGGACCCACCCCGAGCTCACTGTGAAAACAATGAACACATAGAGCCTAATTTTGGCGAGCTCCAGTTTCAAAAGAGAAGTCTAGGTGCATAAACATGAAGGGGAAAAAGTTTCGAATAGGATTTTGTACATGATGACCTATGAGGGTCGGGGAGACGATAGCGGAACGAACCGAATAGTTCTAGGACTCCTAGAACTATTCGGTTTGTTCCGCTATCGTAGGACTAGTAAGTAGGAGTACAGTGATACTGATACTAACTAAACTAGTCAGCTTTTGACTTTTATACTCTCAGAGTCAGTCATGTCATTTTCAGTCGTCAGTCCAGTGACATCATTACAACGAGCACAGTTGTGAGTTCACCAACATTTACTTATTGGGCTACCAAATCCGACGGATTATGGAAACAATTCCAAAACTCCAAGCAAACACAAACGGCAAGATTTGTCCGTAATCTGGACAATTTGGGTCTACCACTACAACGCACGCTACATTAGTGTAGCCATTAGAGGTCTGTTAAAAAAAAGATCGGACATAACGTTTAATAATCAAAAATTACTCCAGCAGTAAATAGATTAAACCACGCAAAATTAGTTAATTAAAATTACTGATTGATACTACTATCAAAAATAGCAACTATTTTTTAAAACTAAACATTAACAAGGGGATGATTGTTGATTTATTTCTTACTCCTTTCAGGCAACGAGCAGTCAGTTTCAGCTAGCAGAAGAAAAGGACAAATAATTTCAACGCAAGAGGGCGCTAATACCTATACGGCTCTGATGGTCATTGATCTCCATAATACATCATGTGTTAGAGATCGATGAATGCACTTCGATCTGTTGCATCGATTTTGCTTTTTCACTGTCGGGGAACCGGGGAACTGCAGGGGGAGGGGGATTGCGTGCGGGTCCATGTATTATAATAACGTTAATTTTGAACAGAAAACCTTATATTAATATACTTGTAGGCCTAACATCCCATCCCTGGGCTCTTTATTATGCACTTTCAACGATCTGATCCAGGAACTATTATTATTGTTATTATTATTTATTTATTTTATGTTAGTATCTTCCTTTGGAGAACGATCATGAATATGAGGGTGAATGAAAGAAAAGTACATCGGTGCGTCAGCGCCGCCCGTTTCGCAGCGATTTTTTTCTCTTTTTGGGTGGGGTGCTTGTTTTTTTTTTTTTTTTTTTTTGCGCATTACATTTTCGGTGTGGGCTTTTTATTCTTCTTCTTTGGGGGGGGGGGGGCGGGTTGTTTGGGGGACGCAAACGCCCCGCTCCACCACCCCACCCCCACCCCCACCCCCTTGTTACGGGCCTGCTGGAACTATGATGACACAGTAATCCGTGACAACAAAGTCGTGATACTGTCAGTTACATTTTACGGCTTGGGGTACAAAGTGATTTTTGTCGGAAATTGGCGTCAGTATATACGCTCGCAATCGACTTGGGGATTAGTCGGAAGTTTTTACGTCAATGAGCATTCCAGACTTGGGGAAAAGTCATAATTTTGTCATGAAGATTTTTGGCAAAAATTTTCACGACTTGTTGGAGCACTCTACTAAAATTATTGGCGTCAATTTTACAACTTCGGGTAGGCCTAGAAAGTCGTAAATTATTGGCGTCAATATTCACACTTTGTGTAAAAGTCGTAATATAATTCACGACTCGGGGCACAACTGTCGAGTTTTATCAAAATGAATGGTGACGTCAAGATTGATGGGACACACGGGGACACATTGTCGCGATTTATCTCAAATCGCGAAATTTGACGTCAAATTTCATGTCTGCGACTTTTCTCTCAAGTTTGTTTAATTGTTTGTTCTGTTTTGTTTTTTGAGGCCCTTATTCATCTATTTGGCATCCGTATTATTATTTTGTTCAGTGAATATTCCATAAACACATGAGGTTACAAATTTCACGATGTCTGTGTAGCGGGGGGGGGGGGGGGTGATTTCCAATAGAGGGGTGGGAAACCATATTGTTAATTTTACTCGTGGCGGCTATCCCCAAAGAGGCTAAGCATCATCCAGGAAGGGCAAAGTAACTGCTGTACAAATCCTAGGGGAATTCTGGGAGAGCTGGCCATTATAGTTGGGTTTTTCCCCATTGCAATGGTAACAAGACAATTGGCATACTATTTGGCTAGGTTTGTTCGTTCGTACGAATTAAACTATTTGGCTAGGTGTAGTTGACAGTATGTTTAGATTAATGATTAATACATGCACTTGCCCCAAGAGAGAAAGAAACTCCAAAAAGAAGTAACAAATAATATGTTTTTGCAGTGTTATATGAACCAAGTTTTTTTTCAAGGCAAGTCAAGTCTATAGCCTAAGGCATTTTTGCCCAAGCAAGTCAAATCACAAGTCAATTTGCAAGTCAAGTTAAGTCACAAGAGTCAAGTCAAGTCAAAGCCACTTAATGTCCCAGGGCAAGAAATAAGCCCACACCCATGATGTTGTGACAGACATAAAAACAACTAAAAAGCTTTTATTCGTGCAGATTTCACGTTCACTGTTATTTCGGTTGTGTAAAATCTTACACAAGTTGTGTAAATTTTTACACAACCCCAGTTGTGTAATTTCTAAACAACAGATATGTGATAGTTTTATACAATTATGTGTACAACATTACTTATTTGTTCAACTAATTGTGTAAACGGTTTACACATAAACTTTTTAATAGTTTAATTATGTGTAAACGTACCGAATTAATTGTGTAAACGGCTTACACGCAATCGGTTGATTTGTCTTCACAATAGTTGCATATTACTATTTTAGTTGTGGAATGCCCATTTTCAAGTGAAGTTAAGACACATAATGAGTATACAATTCAGCAACTTGTTTTAATGATTTTTATGTGAGTTTTATTGGCTAAAACTACACCAAAATTACATGTTCAATCATCACAACTCATTCTAATTCGGCCTTATGACAAGAGCACTCGAAAACATCGGGATCATCAGCAGCGGCATCGCCGCCGAAGACGATTTCGCCACATACAATTCCAACATTAATTAAATTGTCATACTTACCGAATTTTATTCAAGTCATTCTCAACTCTTAAGTAAATATTTTTTGCGCAAGTCAATTCCAGTCAAGTGGCAAGTCATCTTCCCCAAGTCAAGTCAAGTCGCAAGTCAATGAAATTGGCGACTCGAGTCTGACTCGAGTCCAAGTCATTGACTCGAGTCAACAATGCTTCGTTTTTGATTAGTGTAAAGGCTAGTTTTTTCCTTTTGGCTGTCGGCAACAGCTCCCTGAAAATCAGAAGTGTATTATTTGCAGGATTTTTTACATTCTTGGTGCGGTGTTCACATGATTCAAAATAATTATAATGTTTAACATTATTTTTGTATTGGTTGTCAATAGGGGGCGTTCTCCGAGCCGGTGAAAATTCATCCATACAATCAGTACACATACACACGCTGCATGCAATGCATGCACTACTGCTAAAAAGTGCTATTGAGTATTATATGCTCATGCACTGTGTGACAAACAGCAGCATAGATCCTCGATTGGCAGTGTAAAATCCGGCACTCAAGCACGGCGAATGTACTCCTTTACTTCATTTTCTACGGATAAAGTCGCATGATTAGCACCATACTTCTCCTTGACCTTTTTCTCGTTTATTTCCCCATTTCAAAATATTAGTTATTTGAAATTGTATCAATAATGATGTTATTGTAATCTAAATTGAGAAGGTCTCGGACTCGGATGGGTTTATTTACATGACGACCTACTTGCGACTCGTTCGACTCCACAATGTCGGATGATCATTGGTAACAACCAGTACTACAGTACTACACTCAGCTAGCTTAAAACCATAGAGAAAGGAATTGTGCTACTTCTTTGTAATTCTACAGTACCTCCATGTTTATACTTGACCTCCCTGATGCTTGTTTTGGTAATATTTGGGTCGTCACTGCATAGTTGGTTGGTACATAAATCTTCCTGTTGTTCTACTCTCTGCATGCTGAGTTGAGCTGAGCTGAGTGACCAGATTTAACCAACCAATTACAAAATGGCAACAACTGTGAGTACCATGGAGGAGTTTGAACATCAGTTTGCTTCGATCTCAGCTGAAATAACTACTAAAATCAACAAAATACCACAGTTGAGTGGAAGTAAGTTAAAGTGTTAAAAATAAATTGTTACAAACTGCACAGCTGCTAGCTACGTAAATGGATGTAGGCTTAGCTTATACTCCTAGATAGAACTATGCAGTTCGTTCCGCTCTCCTCTCCATGTTCGTGGAGACGATAGCGGAACTAATCAACATTCGTGGAGACGCTAGCAGAACGAACCCCATAGTTCTAGGGGTAGGCCTAGCTTGCCTTTAGACAGAAGTGGCAAAACTGCTGTAAATGCGAATAATTTAACCCTCACATTTTTATGGTGTTCTAAAGGTCATACAACAAATGTGCAGGGCGTCTTGCCGTTGCATCACCTGTGCCATTGAGTCGCCTGTCATGCCTGTGTTTTTGCCGTTAATTTCGTGCATCGTGCCGTAGCAGTAGCCTGTTCTGTTGCATAGGCCGCCTAGCGTCGCCTGTTTTTTAATTGATTTTTATAGTGGTTTGTCGTCCAATAGCTGTTGTGTTGTAATGTCGTGTCGTACGTTGCATTGTACTGTCGTCGTGCCATCGCCTGTGGCGTCACCGCTCACATCGTCCATTTTCTAATCAGTTTTAATACTTGTTTCTCACTTGACACAGGAAGAAGCTTTGTACTGACAACATTTTAAAAGGTTTTTGAACATCTTGAGTGCGCTCCAGTTCTATTATATTTTACTTTGCTTGTCCTTAAAAAAAAACTCTTTTTGGTGCATTTACACCATGTAGGCCTTATCGAACACCATTGTTTTCGTGGTCACACTATCAAGACTATGGTCTTTTCTAATGACTTGTTTGTATGATTTTACTCTTCCCTCTTGAAACATACTGAGTAAACATATTGCCTATTGGGAAATAATATTAATATTGAAATATGAAGAATAATTCAATATTTATTTGGGGGCCGACACATTTGTTGAATTTTATATGGTTTTATCCAAAGTGAAGGTATTTTCGAATTCCCATCTATTGTTCACTCCCCTAGCTACACAAATCACTTATCTTTCTGTGACAAAAGACAGAAATAATAAGAAGTGTAAAAGCCCTACATCAGCGTATCCTAAACAGGTACATCTAGTCATTATTTTAACTTATCACACAGCCTAGTGGAATCTAGACTTGATTTCAAGTCTGAGATCGCGGTTATTCCTCTGCATCAGCCACGAAAAACGCCTCCACAGATTGGCTATCATGTGCCCCAACTCGCAATCTCAGACTTGACCCCCTTGCGTTTATGTATATTCATGTATTCAACTTAGATAAATGTAAACAATCAAGCGTACGCCAGGGAGCTGGCCAATCAGGGGACAGCAACAACATTACTGGCAGCGTCTATTACTAACAGGCTGAACTCGCTTAAAATTGTTGCTTTATGTTCATTCGATATTAAATTTGTATAGTCCTTGGTACGTAGACCGTTTTTGAAATACATAGATAAGTTTAATGAGATCTTAATGTAGTAAAAAACACATAACAAAGTACATGATTCCTACTCCGCGATAACAGTTGCACCCTACAGTTTAAATGGAATAGAGCTCACAACCTATCCCGTAGTTGGTTTTGTTTGAATATTCATGTTATCGAAGGTTTTTGCAATTCCGACCAATCAGATTGTTCCGTCCACTTTTGGACTAATTCGCCATAGGGTGTGTACAAACCGTTGAACAATGGTCCCAAGTCTGTGATCGTAGGCTAATGACGGAGGTTATCTACAAGAGGGCGCTATTTCAGGCAATAATGTATTGGCTATCGGGTAGACTAAAAGCCACGATCGCAGACTTGGAACCAAGTCTAAGTGGAATCAGACTCAGCCAATGACTGTAGAATTAAAAAAAAAAACTTAAATTCACCAGAGTGTCACATAAGTACTGCAAATCAAGAGAGGCTAAAATGCCTTCCACCTTTGGTATTTACTCACCATAAAAACTGAGTTGGTAACAGAGCACTGGAGAGCTGTTGACATTATAAGACATTGTTAGAAACAACACCCTTTGAAGTAATGTAGTTTAAGAGAAAGAGAAGACAAATTTGAATCTGAGTTGAAGGCTTCAGGCATTTGCCTTTCTTGGGCATCTGAAAGCACACAATTCCATGCAAAGAGTGGTTTTTCTTTCATTATTTTCTCACAACTTAGATAACCATTGAGCCCAAATTATCATAATAGTACGATGTATTTGATAGGTCCTAACTTGTATGCATAATACAATCAATTTTACTGGTATTTGATGGCCTAAGAGGTTTTTTTGAATGACAAGCAAAGAAGAAATAATAGTGACTGAAACGCACTCAAGATGTTCAAAAAGCTTTAAAATGATGTCAGTCACAAAGCTTAAATCCCTGTGTTGAGTTATTGAAACTGATTAGAAAATGGGCGATGTGCCTGGCAATCCAACAGGCAACACAACAGGCGACGGAGTGACGAAGTGACGAAGTGACGGACTACAGCAAGATGCAACGGATGAAGGAAGCCAAAACAGGCGACGTGACGGGCGGCAACATGACGCAACGCATTTCGCGACAGCAAGATGCGTTGGGAGATGGCATAGGCGACACAACGGCACAGGCAACACAATGAGACAGCGCAATGCACATGTCGTCTTTAGAGCACCATACATTTTGAGATTTTAAAAAATTTATTAAGAGGACTGACACACTGGTTTTTAAATTTAATGTAATTTTTACTGAGCACGAGTGTTACCATACCTGTGCTCTAGAAAGATCAAGTAGGCCTATACAGAGATGAACAGTAGGCACTTTGAAATGTTTGAGTTTTTTGTGTCAAAATCATTAAAAATGTCTGGTTCTGTGGATGGTAGTATGACTAGTTTCTGGTCATCTTATTACAATACATTTTTGTTTGTTTTGATATTTGCGTGCAAATTTTGGACACACAGGGAAATATATATATTTTTGATTTATTTTTTAATCACATTTATTTGAAACTTGGGCCCTAACATGCCTAAGGCCAAAATCACTTTAATATACTAAGTTTAGAGAAATAATTGTAAAAGAATATTTAAAAGGTTAAAAACACAAATATTAAACACACAAGAGAAGAGTGGCTTTAGCAATACATGGCAAATTGGAATGGAAATTAATAAATACCTCAGAAAGTTTACGCACTCTTATTGGTCGAAGACTGGTCACATGGGGGTGTATTAACTTGTGATAAAGAACGGCTCTGTGAACTAGCGAATAAATGGCACCTAAACAAGCATATGCACAATGTGTATTTTTGCGCTTTTTTGGCAAGGACAGACGGTGCCGTGTGCACGCTCATACACACGCGTAGGCATGCGCAGAAAATGTATCAATTTAAGGTAGCTGGTTTGCACACGAAACCAACATAATGCAAAGCATAAAACTGAACACCAATCAAAGTATTTCAATTTATGGTGCTTTTAATATTTGAAGCTCGTGGTCTGGTTCTTGACAATTCGCCGAAATAGTTTAGTAAGAAATTAGGTGCCATGCAAAAGTTGAACAGCCTAACAAGTAGCCCTTGAACATGAGGAGAACATTTCTCAAAATAATGGCGACAGAAATTTACAAATGTTAATAGTTTGTACCCTTTTTTTGTTAAAGTTATTTTTTAATGGGAATAACAGTGTGTGGAGCCGGTCTTCACTGTGTGGTATTCAGTGGTAATGACCTTGGTTGGTGGCTGGCTGGCACTGTTATTGGACCTCGCCTTCGGCTCAGTCCATTAACAGCGGCCAGCCACCAACTCAGTCATTACCACGCAGTGAAGACCGTCTCCCCACACTGTTATTCCCTAATTTGTTACAAACCACTATCGGGTCCAACATTGGCATTCAAGAGTTTAATTTCAGCAGGTATTGTGGAATGCTTGTACTGTCTGTATTGCAATAATGGTAATGGTTAGGGAAGCTTAAGAGCATTGGATCTGAGAACTCTGTACAATTCTTTTGGGGGGAGCTGATTTGGTGGAGTTGAGTATTTTCTCTCAAAAACTGTGCGATAGATTTTTTCTTTTTTTTCTGGGAGAGATGTTTAATTGGTCAAAAAATAATGCGGAATACCTGTTTGTGGAAAACGTCTGCTTGAATATTTGTTCAATATTAGGGCTTAACATTTTAGCCACCAATTCCTTAAACTTCACTCTTGAAGGGGCACAGCAATTTTTCTCTGGTAATGGGCACTCTATAAGGAAAAAATATATTTGTATTGGAACCTTGCAAAGGGCACCACAGCAATAGCACAGGGCACCACGACAAAAGCACAGGGCACCACGGCCATTGCTGTGGGTGCTGTGGGTTATTTTGAGGCCTCATATTCAAAAAAGGGAAATAAAGCCCAACATCCATTAAAATCTATTGTATAGGCCCTAAAGTTTGGGTTGGATCTGGAATGTTTCCCCATATAAAATTATCCTTGCATGAGTATGAACTTGCTTATTAACTTGGACCTAGCATTGTAACTGGCCATACACATACAAACATGTCCTACATTTTGAAAATGATGTGAGAAGTACTTAAAGGTAGAGTCGTTGTTGGTTTTTGTCAACATAATGCTGATTTTTAGTCCAAACTATAAAAAAGATACAATAAAAGTCGCCTGTGAAAGTTTCAGCTGAATACAGTATCTACTTGCTGAGAAAATGGCAAAAAACTGTTATGGTACTTCACATGAATGTCAAACCCATCCTCGTTTAGTGTGACAATGGATACCAAATGCATCTCCAGCTGCAGCATTCATGAACTGACACTAACCCTGAGAAGTTTGAGAAATGATTCATGTACACATGAATCATGTACACATGAATCATGTACACATGATTCATGTACACATGATTCATGTACACATGATTCATGTACACATGATTCATGTACACATGAATCATGTACACATGATTCATGTACACATGATTCATGTACACATGATTCATGTACACATGATTCATTTACACATGAATCATGTACACATGATTCATGTACACATGATTCATGTACACGTGAATCATGTACACATGATTCATGTACACATGAATCATGTACACATGAATCATGTCCACATGTACAAATGAATCGTTTCCTGAGATTCAAATGTTTTCATTGATTTCTATGATGGCTACAATGTACATATTTAATGACATTACGCCATTCGTGCGAAATAATGTAGCGATGGAACAATAGCATGACACCACAGGTGGAGGTTATATCACATAATGCCCTCCATGTACGCGTCATTCGTTGATTACAAATGGCCCTCGGGCTTGGCCCTCTGGCCATTCGTACCCACGAATGAACTTCGGGCATTATCCTATACTTAATACTAAAAGGCAGTGTTAATTTTGGTGCACGCAACCTCATTGTGTTGGTTGCTGACTGACAGCTCTCTCGGATTAGCTAAGTGATCAGTTTGTGAGAACAATCAAGAATTAAAGCAATGAACACAGTTTCTGTGGTTAATTATGTGCCGAGCAGTGGCATTGACCCTGCATGGTACAATGTAGACACCTCTAAACACTGCCACAAAAACATACATTTAAAAAAAGCTTATCATCCTACCCCAAAGTTCTTTCCTTCCATGGAAAGAACAAAGAGTGTTCTTTGAAATCTGTAAGAATGAAAAGAATCTCACCAATGTAAAACTTGTACTTCAAAATTGTACGTACCAATAGAATGGAATTGCCTAATTGCAGGTTAGTATTCTGCTGCTCATTTGTTGTTTGTGGATGAGAAGGTACATGTACCATCATTGATGGCCAGCTTTGCTCTTGACCGTGCCCCCCCTCCCCCCCCCCCCCCCGATCTAAAAGCTCAGGAATAAAGTAAGAGACTTTTTGAGAAAAGTTGATAAATATTGCAACTAGCCAATAAACATGTTGTAGGCAATTTTAAGAGAAATTGCTAAAGAATGCAAACATCTGCCATTCTTCTGTGGTGCCTGAGGATTTGTGTTGCGACCTGACATAAAGATGACTTGAATTGAAATATTTACACTCAAAACAAGATGTCTTGCCGTAGTGTTTCAACATCTTGATGCAGAACACAAAATGAGAAAGGATTCCGTTAGATCTCATTTTTTTCTTTTTAGGGGCTTCTTGTACAGTATTTAGTACAGTATACTGTACATAGTAAATCATGTAGATGTATGTACCATTGGACAATTTGTCATCTTTCCATACATATCTTTTTTCTTTTAATGATGACCAATATGAGTGCTTCTTGTATTTGTTTTGTAGATGAGAAAAAACAGCAGAGTAGTTCAGCAGAAAGGCAGATTGATGAGGCAAGGGAACTGGTAAGAATCAAGGTTGCGGAAATGTGGTGTCCAAATTTGCTGTCAATTCAGAAGTAAGGCATCTGTACCACTCACTTCCGATTTGCGTACAGACACTCTGAAATGTTATGGAAGATACCGTAGAATTTCGCCCATTCCTCAAATTACAATATTTTTACAATTAAATATGAAGTAGGTCTCCAAAAAACATACATGAGCGTGCACAATACTCTTATATGTAAATGGAAGAGAAGAAAGATGTTCAAATTACTCACTTTCAATACTTCGGCTTCTACAGTCTCTTTCTGTACAAGTGGCAGACCTCGAGGCTGGTAATTTAGCTTTTGTTTTTTAATATTCTATTGATGTCTGTTGCCGCATTCTATATTATCTCCCAAGAGTCTTCCGTAATCCGTAATTCACTGTACATTGTACAATGTATGCTGCTAACAGAACTCTCTGAGCATCAGTCTTTGTTTCTTACATTCTTTCTTCATTACACAGTTAGAGCAGATGGATCTGGAGATTCGAAGCATTCCAGCAACAGATCGTCAGAGATACAGTACACGATTGCGAAGCTATGAGGCTGAACTCACCAGACTAGAAAAAGATCTGGTAATGCTTATATCAGACTTGTACATACGTACATCAGTGACAACACAAACATGACAAAAGTGTACCTTACTGAGTGCCACAGTTGTTAGTTAAAGGGTGGCCTAAAGGTGCTCTTAATATTGTTACCATTTTATGGCCGAGTAGACATCCTAGATATCGGTTTGTAACTAATTTACACTTGAAATTTGTCTTTAGAAATAGAGAAATACACCGCTTCGCACGTTAATAATATGTGATAACCTCTTGACATTACTGGTGGATAGTATGGTAGAGTTTGACACACAATTACAAGTACGTGTAACACACATTCATCTAGGCAGTGGTTTGACACTCATTTTTGTGGGAAAGTTTTTACAAAATGTTGTGATGGAAAGGTAGGACCTAGGCTTCCTGCGTCTCCCCCTCACCAGCACCATTAGTAGCAGCGACCGGGGCAATTAGCTCATTTGAAATTGTACAACTTGTTTAATTTGTTGCTAAACACCAACTCTCTATCTCAACCTTCTAATGTTTGCTGAATACAATGTAAAACAAAAAAAGAGTTGTCATACAAAAAGTCCCCTGCTTAACAAGTTATGACCGGATGATGTGTGTGCACGTGCAAGTTTTTTGACATACTACGGGGAGTCGCGTAATAAAACTTGCTTTAGTATATACTCTGAATGCCAGAACTTTAACATGCCTGGACATTCCATTGTAATAGTGTAATAGTGTAATAGTGTGTATAGTGCATGCACTCACAGTGCAATGCTGCATTCCCACTGTATTGAAATTCATGCTCAAAATGTCCCTTTTCCCGGGGGTGTAATCCCCAATTCCAGACCTTTGTGCTTTCTTTAACAGTTAAAGATTACAAGTAATAAACCACAAAGGAAACTGACTGGGTAAATTTTATATATTTTGGGTTTTGAACAAAGAAAAATTGACTGGAGCGGGACTTGAACCAACGACCTCCGGATTAACGTACCGGCGCTCTACCAACTGAGCTATCCAGCCCTATGTTGGCGGTCGCTTCCCAGGTTGTATTGTAAACTTGGGTGTGATCCCTGGCTACAATGCAGCTAACGGTTGAATGGCTTCTGACTGGCACCCCGAACAAAGATATTGACTAATAGGGAGACCACCAACACGGGGCTGGATAGCTCAGTTGGTAGAGCGCCGGTACGTTAATCCGGAGGTCATTGGTTCAAGTCCCGCTCCAGTCAATTTTCTTTGTTCAAAACCCCAAATAGTTAAAGATTACGAGAGATTGATAGGCTGCCACCATTGTTTATCATTGTTTTGGGGCTGGCATGAATGGTCCACATTTCCAGCATACCATGGCCTATTATCATATTGGCCATGGCTTACATCCAGTTTTTACCACGCATGGTGAACGCATCTCATATTTTCGTAAAAAGGAGAACAAAAAACCCTGGTGCATTTTGTGAGAGCGTTTTTATGTCTTTTCTTTGTTGGTCAGAGTTTCATTGACATCGATATTCTCAAAAACAAATTATTCTGTAAGTTCAATTTATCCAATCGCTGTGCACAGAAAAGTTTTTAAAATGCTGGCAATAAGTGTTACTACTACACGTAGTTGTTAAGCTGTGAATTATACACTAGATGTTTATTTACTCAGAGGAAAGCCAAGATTGCATTCCGCGATGGAGAAGCATCCAGAGAGGAGCTTTTTGGACTTGATGATGGGAGACAATCAGAAGATCAGGTCAGTAAATGAGGTGGTTTCTTTCTTCCAAGCTGCCAGACCCTAATGCATGCACCCACTTTGGACTATGAAAACAACCTTTGGGTGAATGCTTATTGTTTGAAGCAGTGTATGTTTTTTCCAGGACTGTATCCGTCACATGGTATTAATGCTCCTGGTCTACAGCAAACACGGCAGACACTGAAAATGGTCTACACATGTAATGTGGCTGTGCATTCTTTCCGTCATACTTCTATGGACAATTCTAGAAAGTAAAGCACAATATGCTTCAATCAGTGGTACACTTATAAATCTTATAAACAATACAGAAAAGTTACTGTTTTCACAAAGTGACGTATGGTTTAAAAAACACAAAATTTGGCAAAGGAGTGTTTGTACAAACTATTTATATATATACGTACTTCTATTATTTTCAACAAATTTCAGGACCTAACACAAAAGTTTTGTACTTACACTATTTAGCATGATCGCTGTATTACTAGATTTGCCATTTTATGTTTCCATGAAGTTATCCATTGAAACACATAGAGAGCTGACAAAGTGCCAAACAAGTGTAGTACGACTTCTGTACTTTCACAGTGACGAATCTGTTGACCCTGATTTTCTCCAAACATCTGTGTTTTGGCTGTGGTGCACCATGTCAGTTCATGGCATGACCTAAACGGACAAAAGAAATGTAATTTTCTACTGTATCTTGCATTACAAAACCACTGGAATGGTACTTGTAAAATTTGGGGATCACCTTAACCTCTAAATCCAAGATGGCCGCCATCACCATCTTGAAAATTATGAAATGTAAAAGCTCTGGCACCAGAAGAGCTATAAGAACAAATAGGGCATCACTTTCCACTATTTCTGGCCTTACAAATCCACTGGAATGGTAATTGTAGAGTTTGGGGATCATCTTGATTACATAATCCAAGATGGCAGCCATCGCCATCTTTGAAATTAAGAAAAGTGATAGCCTAAAATGAACAGTAAGAACACATTTTGTGTAATTTCCCTCTACCTGTCTACATGTAATTCTGGGGAAATTTTTGGCTAAGTATAACGGACTGGCAGGAACAGGTCATTTTCAAGATGCCATCCATGACCTGTTGGTGACAGGTGACTTCTCAACTGGTAATGTTGTTGCACATATGCAAGATAGTTTGCACCCTCTTAAGTGTGGCCGGAGACTGTCCAAGCCGGATAGGTTTTTTTTTTTTTTCTGTGCTCTCCACTTAGCAGCTATTACTTCTCCCAGAGTCTTGCTTTAAAAATACACGTATCTGATGAACACGTGAAAGCATTGCTGATTGGTAGTTTATTTTGCCGCAATCTGCGCTTGCAGTCTTTGATTGAGAAGTTCTGATGATGTGAATCATTGATGTATGCTTGTGTCTTGCTAGAACAGTAGAGTACACCAGCTTCTTTGCATAATCTCCCCAAGTAAACTTAGTATCGACTCCCTTCTCTCTGTCTTCAGTGCCAGATTAGACCCATATCAGTAATAGATGTGCATACATCAGGCTCTGGAATGACAGTCATATGTAGAAAGTTTTTGCTGGAGCTTGCTTTTCTGTGTCTTACGCATGGTTCCATTAATGTTGAAGATTCCAAGGCTCTCAGATGTAACACGATGCTGCAGGATGTCTTCAAATTTTAGGGCACCACTCATTTCTACCAGCCCAAGAACTAAGGCCAAAGCTTTACCCTTCATTTCCTCCGTCCTTTGCTTCAGGTTGTCACTTTGTGTTTTCTTCACTTCTTGTGATGCTTTTGCCATCCTCCTTTTCCAATAACAAGTCAGCAGCAAGAACATCCAAGGCCGGGATTTCTGACTGTAAGGGTCCAAGTGTCTGGTTCATGTGGTCTAACGGATCGCAATTGAATTCATTGAGACATGCTCTCAAATCCTGTACAGCTTGTTCATTCCTCTTCATTTTACTGGTTGAGCAATTTGCATGCTTTGCTTCATTTTGTTTCTTGTGTTCAGAATGTCAGTGGACACTTGCTCTCACACGGTTGATGTTGTTCACATTCCGAGTGTTTGAAAGGAGTTGCTTTTCATTGTTGAGAATTGCCAGCCAGCCAGACTTCAGCTTAGCACCCTTATTCATTGTTGATTTTATCCAAATGTCAAGGGCGACGCATCAATAATAATAATAATAAAAGGAACTTATAAAGCGCAGTATTGCCGCAAAACAGCCACAAGCGCTGTGTACAAAAACAAAGCTAGCTAAAAAGACAAAAGTCAATAGCAGAAAAACTGTTAAAGATTTACAACATTACATATTACAGGAGAATAGACAATAATAAGTATCACACACTGGTCATTAATTGTGCAAACATACTGCATTCCATGAATGCAGCCTGGTCTTCAGGAAGGGTATCAAGAGCTGCGTTGAAATCAGGAAGATGGCGACCATACTTGTCATTGTCATACATTCGCATCCACGGAAGCATGAGCTTGAGTGAAGACTTGAACTCTGTCCAGTTGCTTGTTCTGATGGCATGGATATTCTGAGTCAGAACCCCAAACATTTCCATAAAGGACATCCAGTATTCCGCTTGTGGGGAACCCTCAAAGTCCTTGAAGAGAGTGTCAAGCAGGTTGTTCAGATCAGCATTGCTCTTTAGTTCATCATGTGTATGTCACACTTGACACGGCTGTTCTGATAATATACTTGGGCTCCCAGAGCCGGTACTTTATTATATGCAGTCCAGATCTGTTGACGAAGATAAATACATGCTCTTAGGTCTTCGTCTAAGGATAATATGAACTGAAGCCCGCGAAAATGAAATCGCTGAGGGCGCTCTACTGGTAGTATTACGTAACGGATAAATAGATTGCGGGCATGCGCAAGATAGTTTCATGACCTTCACATGTATCTGAAAGTTTTGAGCACTGCTTGAAAGTGGGAGCTTGGCAAGTAAGGCCTCTACTTCTTGAGATAGCGAATACCCTTCCAGTCGTGTGTTTATGGGGTGCCCTTCCAGTCGTGTGTTTATGGGGTGCCCTTCCAGTCGTGTGTTTATGGGGTGCCCTTCCAGTCGTGTGTTTATGGGGTGCCCTTCCAGTCGTGTGTTTATGTGGTGGTGGACCAAAGTCTTGTAGAAAAGTCGCAGGCGTCGGACCCTAGCTTGAAATGTTTTCCTCGAAGGGCCTGATCAATAGAACCATCTGCAATGACTCCCGCTGCTACCAAAACATCTGAAATACCAGATCCCTTAACTATCTTGTATACAGTGTAGATGAAAGGCATTAGGATGTGGAAAAGTCCCATGAAAGGTAAGATCTTGTTGAACAGTTTAGCATTCTGCCTTTTCAACTCTAGGTAAAGCACGTACACAGGAAGGTCACCAACAATTATTGCGAAAGGCATATTCTTTTCTTTGATTGACTTTACAAGTTTACTCATTACATCAAAAAGAATCGTCTTGTATATTGCTCGACTCTTCTCGTCTGGTTTGGACATGTTGGCGTGAAAACCCGGGCATGGTCTTGGTTTCACTCGGTCAATGCATGGATTACACCACAAGTTCTTTGCGCAGATGTATTGGGATTACTTGGATCAGTTGGTTGCTTCCTTACTAGTGGTTCCCCATGCTTCACTGTCTTGTTCAGGTTGACTTTCTGCATTTCACTTCCAAGCTCTTTGAGAGTTGTGGAGAAAGCGTTGCTAATTTCGTACAAGGAACTTGACAATCCTTTTGATTCCCAAAGTGGAGTTCTGCATCAAACAATTTTGGCTGCACAAACATGACAGTGTGTGACTGGCCAGCACCAGTAAGTACATGTATGTCCCTCTTGAAGTCATCGTTGTCTGCTTATTACTCATACAGTAATGAGTAGTAGGTCCTTGTCACCCACAATGGGTAGTGATATTTTAAGGTAATAATCTTATTAAATCTTACCTGATAAAACAATGTTAAAGAGTGATGACCTCTGACCCAAAAATTATGCACTCGAGCAACTCAAAACAAAGCGCCACCAATGGTTAATGCAAAATTAAAATGCAATTTAGAGACACATAGAAAAAACTGAAGTATTAGCAACAAGCGCACATAATGCAATGGAAGAAAAAGTAAACATTGGGTACAAATACCAACCAAGTCAGCCCAATTACTTACAATTAACCATCAATTCAGCTGACATATCCATTTTGCAGGCGGATGGTCTCTAAAAAAACACCACAGAAACCAATTTAATTATTTTTCAGTAGTGGAAAATGAAGCCCAATTTTTGTTCTTTTACTTCATTTGGTGCTAGAGCTATCACTATTCACAATTTTCAAGATGGCGATGGTTGCCATCTTGGATTATGTAATCAAGATGATCCTCAAACTCTACAATTACCATTCCAGTGGATTTGTAAGGCCAGACATGTGAAAAATGATGCCCTATTTGTTCTTGTAGCTCTTCTGGTGCCATAGCTTTCACATTTCATAATTTTCAAGATGGTGATGGCGGCCATCTTGGATTTTGAGATTAGGATGATCCCCAAACTTTTTAAGAACCATTCCAGTGGTTTGTTAATGCCAGATATAGTGGAAAATGACATCTCTTTTGTCCATCTAGTCCATCTGGTGCCAGACCTATTACAAATTAGGTTTTTCAAGATGGCGTCGGTGGCCATTTTGAATATTTCCCTATCAAAAAGTTCCAAATATAAATTGATTTTTCATTGAAATAAATAACTACTTTCATTTCTTTATCAAAGACCTGTTTACCTTTTCACCTCTTTAATGATATATCTAGAGGGCAAGATTACTCGATAACACTGAGAGGTTAGAGCGTTCAGGAAAGAAGCTGGACACTGGTTACAGGATGACTGTAGAAACAGGTGAGTCATGGTAAAACTGTTAAAAGATCCATCTATCTAGGAGTGGGAAGGGTTCAACTCCAGTGTAGGTGTAGGTCCTGGTACCATAAGATCCATCTATCTAGGAGTGATAAGGGTTCAACTTCAGTGTAGGTGTATGTCCTGGTACCATAAGATCCATCTATCTAGGAGGGGGAAGGGTTCAACTCCAGTGTAGGTGTATGTCCTGGTACCATAGGATCCATCTATCTAGGAGTGGGAAGGGTTCAACTCCAGTGTAGGTGTATGTCCTTGTACTATACGATCCATCTATCTAGGACTAGGAAGGGTTCAACTCCAGTGTAGGTGTATGTCCTTGTACCATACGATCCATCGATCTAGGAATGGGAAGGGTTCAACTCCAGTGTAGGTGTATGTCCTAGTACCATAATATCCATCTATCAAGAAGTGGGAAGGGTTCAACTCCAGTGTAGGTGTATGTCCTGGTACCATAATATCCATCTATCTAGGACTGGGAAGGGTTCAACTCCAGTGTAGGTGTATGTCCTGGTACCATACGATCCATCTATCTAGGACTGGGAAGGGTTCAACTCCAGTGTAGGTGTATGTCCTAGTACCATAAGATCCATCTATCAAGAAGTGGGAAGGGTTCAACTCCAGTGTAGGTGTATGTCCTGGTACCATAATATCCATCTATCTAGGACTGGGAAGGGTTCAACTCCAGTGTAGGTGTATGTCCTGGTACTATACGATCCATCTATCTAGGACTAGGAAGGGTTCAACTCCAGTGTAGGTGTATGTCCTTGTACCATACGATCCATCGATCTAGGAATGGGAAGGGTTCAACTCCAGTGTAGGTGTATGTCCCGGTACTATACGATCCATCTATCTAGGACTAGGAAGGGTTCAACTCCAGTGTAGGTGTATGTCCTTGTACCATACGATCCATCGATCTAGGAATGGGAAGGGTTCAACTCCAGTGTAGGTGTATGTCCTAGTACCATAATATCCATCTATCAAGAAGTGGGAAGGGTTCAACTCCAGTGTAGGTGTATGTCCTGGTACCATAATATCCATCTATCTAGGACTGGGAAGGGTTCAACTCCAGTGTAGGTGTATGTCCTGGTACCATACGATCCATCTATCTAGGACTGGGAAGGGTTCAACTCCAGTGTAGGTGTATGTCCTATTACCATAAGATCCATCTATCAAGAAGTGGGAAGGGTTCAACTCCAGTGTAGGTGTATGTCCTGGTACCATAATATCCATCTATCTAGGACTGGGAAGGGTTCAACTCCAGTGTAGGTGTATGTCCTGGTACCATACGATCCATCTATCTAGGACTGGGAAGGGTTCAACTCCAGTGTAGGTGTATGTCCTAGTACCATAAGATCCATCTATCTAGGAGTGGGAAGGGTTCAACTCTAGTGTAGGTGTATGTCCTAGTACCATAATATCCATCTATCTAGGACTAGGAAGGGTTCAACTCCAGTGTAGGTGTATGTCCTAGTACCATAATACCCATCTATCTAGGAGTGGGAAGGGTTCAACTCCAGTGTAGGTGTATGTCCTAGTACCATAATATCCATCTATCTAAGACTGGGAAGTGTAGGTGTATAGCCTGGTACCATAATATCCATCTATCTAGGAGTGGGAATGGTTCAACTCCAGTGTAGGTGTATGTCCTTGTACCATAAGATCCATCTATCTAGGACTGGGAAGGGTTCAACTCCAGTGTAGGTGTATGTCCTTGTACCATAAGATCTATCTATCTAGGAGTGGGAAGGGTTCAACTCCAGTGTAGGTGTATGTCCTAGTACCATAATATCCATCTATCTAGGACTGGGAAGGGTTCAACTCCAGTGTAGGTGTATGTCCTTGTACCATAAGATCTATCTATCTAGGAGTGGGAAGGGTTCAACTCCAGTGTAGGTGTATGTCCTAGTACCATTATATCCATCAATCTAGGACTGGGAAGGGTTAAACTCCAGTGTAGGTGTATGTCCTTGTACCATAAAATCTATCTATCTAGGAGGGGGAAGGGTTCAACTCCAGTGTAGGTGTATGTCCTAGTACCATTATATCCATCTATCTACGACTGGGAAGGGTTCAACTCCAGTGTAGGTGTATGTCCTTGTACCATAAGATCCATCTATCTAGGAGGGGGAAGGGTTCAACTCCAGTGTAGGTGTATGTCCTTGTACCATAAGATCCATCTATCTAGGAGCGGGAAGGGTTCAACTCCAGTGTAGGTTTATGTCCTTGTACCATACGATCCATCTATCTAGGATTGGGAAGGGTTCAACTCCAGTGTAGGTGTATGTTCTTGTACCATAATATCCATCTATCTAGGAGTGGGAAGGGTTCAACTCCAGTGTAGGTGTATGCCCTAGTACCATATGATCCATCTATCTAGGACTGGGAAGGGTTCAACTCCAGTGTAGGTGTATGTCCTTGTACCATACGATCCATCTATCTAGGAGTGGGAAGGGTTCAACTTCAGTGTAGGTGTATGTCCTTGTACCATACGATCCATCTATCTTGAAATGTCTGTGCTTTATGAGTTTTGTCACCCACTGTTGACCTTCTACCAAAATTACTTCTGGCGTGTGTACATGTCTGCCAAGGGCATCCCATATTCACAATTTTTAAAACTATTTATCAAACATTTGATTTCTGGATTGTGAAAGTTTTTGCATGGTTATACAACTTCCAGTGTTAACTAGCTTAGTACTTGATCTTTGTACAACTACATGTCTTACATTGTATTTACATTTGCTTTGAATTTATTTTCCCCTTCAGAGCAACTAGGACAAGAAATCCTTGACAATCTGCAACGAGACCGTGAAAAAATACAAAGATCAAGAGCAAGAGTAAGTCAGGAGAGAAATGCTTGCAAATTAGACCAAATTTGTTCTCATGATGTAGTCATTAAGGTAATATATTACTGTGGTATGTCATTTCTGGCCATTAGCCTGAACCTTAATGTGTGGGTGTGACAAAATCAATTTGCAAAAAAGCCACTTACACCCAGTGCATAAAGAGTGCTGTGATTGGTGCTCTATTTTTTCTGATGCATTCATTAAGACGTGACCACCATAGCAACTGTGCTCATGTCTTAAAAGTGATGTAGAGCAAAGTATCACTCCCAGGAAATTGCATAGCAGTCCAAAGGTTTCTGGTTTGTAGTAGTGGGCTTTGATACCTCTACAATTGTTTGCGTACAGTAGGAGATGTTACTGGTCAAGTCTGTAATTGGTCAAAGATTAATGCAGACTTTAAATCCATCCAACTCATTGACAGTAAATTATGCTGATCTGATTAAGACAAAACAAATTAAAATATGATCCTCATCTTTAAGTCTCAACAATGGAAATCAAGCAATGCCATTCGTGTTTATGTTCTAAATCTTCCTCTACTATTTACACAGTTACGAGACACTGATGCTGGTGTTGGTCAAAGTTCCAGAGTTCTGAGTGCAATGATGCGTAGGTAATTTTTGGTGGTTTCTTTTCCTGATTCAACCAGGCAGAGTTTATTATCTTTTATTACTGTGAGTCAAGAAATCAAATTGAACTAATTGTACACCATCAATTGCCAATAAAAGGGTACAATGTAGTAAATTTGTGAATGAAATCTTCCCTTCTGTCATTGTTTGAATATACTGCACAATGAATGAAAAATTGCTTCGCAAACATCAAATGATCAGCTACAACAACAACAACAATAGCAAGAGGCAAAAAGACAAATGTAAATGTAGCTCATTCCTGCTTGATCTGTTTTTGTCTCTTCCTGAAAAAGTCAAAACAATTACTGTTGCAGTAAACAAAACTTGTGAAAATCAAATATTCCACCTTCAACGTAGTTGTACAAACTGATAATCTGTAATTAAAAAAGTAAGGTGTTTCTTGATTTTATGCCTCAAAGAATTACAAATTTCAGTGAAAATCTTTTTAAAATAACTAAACAAATTTTTTTGTTTAAAGTCCATTTTGAATGAAATGACATCTTGTATGTATGGCATCCAGTATTGGTCGATGAAGAAAGTCATCTTATAGACCTAGTACTTGTAATTACTATTCCTACATATTTAGCCATATTCGCAGCTAGAAAAACTTATAACTAGGGATTTGTTTTTCTTTGTCTTTGTTCAACCCTAAATTATTAACAGAAAATTGCAGTCAGTTTCCCTTGTGGTTTATTACTTGATAATTAGGGATTTAGAAACTTTTTACCTGCTAGACCTTTTGTTGCTTTATAATCAAAGATTGGCAACACCAAACAAAAGTGAATTGTTCATTACTCTCATAAAATGAATTTAAAGCTGCTTGGTCCGATTGTTGGCCGATTTAACCCAAAATTTAGATTACAATTTTAAATAGTTTTTTTTTATAGACTTGAGAAAGTAATAAGCTTTCATTTAAAGTTTTGCACAAAATCTCCCAATGATAAGTTGTTATTCGTAACTAAACATGAAATCAATAATTGCGGGGTGCTGACTCACGTCCATTAACCATGTACAAACACTTTCGCTTGTTTCATGTAATTTGTGCACCGCAGAGGCTATGCAAAAGTTGTTTGTATGATTTTGATTTTTTTTTCTTTTTTATCTGTCAAATTTCTTTCAAAGACAAAATATATAAAGAAAAGAAAAGAAAACAGAGAAAATCGGACCATGCAACTTTAATTGTTAAAAAACTTTAATAATAAAACCCTTATTTTGATTGTTTGTTGTCTTTTCATTCTGTTTTGATCTTGCAGGATAATTCAGAATCGTATTTTAATGGTATTCCTGGCTTTCATCTTCCTGATTGTTATTGTCCTTGTTATTTATTTCATCGCAACCAAGAAGTAGCTTCCTGATGGACTACAGAGATTCAGTACCTGTCAATCCCACCAGAATACAATAACCCGTGCTAAACACTGTAATCAAATGTGCAATTTGAACAGTGGGCCCTGTTAAAGGACCCAATTGAACAGTGGGCCCTGTTAAAGGACCCAATTTCTATTTTGCTTGGGGCCCAAGGCTCCCAAAAGTGTCTGAATCAAGATAGCCTTCAGATAGCTTGCAGATAGCTTTGAGATAGCTTTGAGATAGCTGGTAGCTTTCAGGTAAGGTATTCCATAGTCTAGTCTTGAGTAGATGCTGTCAATTCAAAGATATTTAAGGCCTGTTTTAACATATGACGACTGCAATGTCAAATTTAAATGAACTTAAATTGACAGAAGCATGGCTATTGTTTGGTGATGATTTCAATTGTTCATCTTCAGTCAATATTGTTTTTGTTTTACCCATACACTGATGTGTGTGAGGCAATGTATACTCCATGTACTTTCCTGAGTTCTGTGAAAAGAAATTCATACCACGAAACCACTAAACTTGCCCAGTACCTAGAGGCAGTTCAAGTCCTTCTTTTTATCGGCAAAGCAAAAACAATAGTCAATATTCTTGTCCCTGATGCAAATTTTACATTTTAAAACCATAAATCAAGTTCCCAATTGGTTTGAAATATGCACAATATAGCGGCCTATTTAAGACAGACGGTTTATTTTATCCAGTAGGACAATGCAAGTGCATTTCTCATCAGCAGAGCTGCCAACTCTCCCTGATTGTGCAGAAAGTTCCCTGAAAATAAACCAATCTTTCCATGTTCTGATGATCAAAGTAAAACATTTCCCTGATTAGGAAAACTTGTTCTCTATTATGTTGAATGCAATTCTAAAGAATCTCCTCGATTGCAAGATGCAAATGTTGGCAACTCTGCATCAGCATGAGCCATCTTGAAATTTATATAAAAAAATATCAAATCAATATGGCAGTTACTTCATGAACTGAACCATCCCCAAAGTCATTACAGATCCTATCGAGCCAAGTGTTTCTGTCAATTCATAAATAGTTTTCAAATTTGATGCTGCTTCTGTGCCTAATATAAAACAAGATGATTTGAGTTGACGTTGCAAGAGCAGGATGTTTGAAGCAGGCCTTTGTAGTGTAACTTACCTCAACCAGGGACAGAGTGAGGGTTCACGTACAGTAGATCCATGGAGTTTGCTATTTCTTTCTAAATAAGAAGCTCTGGTGGTAACCCAATAAGGTTAGTTTTACTGTTCAACAAGTGATATGCAATTAACTAAAAAGTTGCAATGGACTTGCTAGATTACAGTTTATGTCAATTGAGATAATCTATAGTATTCAAACATATACATGTACATGTATGACTATGACCAGAGTTGTGTAGAGATCGTGCAAGTCTCGCGCGTATTCGAACATGGGACCCGTTTTCTTCACGTGTTAAAGCAATGTGCGTGGGACCAAAGTGGTCCCAAAATTGTTCAAACATGCGCGAGACTTGCACGTTCAATTGAGGAATACGGCTGTGACTAATAACCCTAGAAAATGTCGTTTTTGCTTTCTTTATGTTGGATTTTGCATTCAGTTTATGAGCAATCAAAATTCTTGGTTTTTAAGGCAAATAAACCTTTGGTTGTTTTAAACCGTTCAACTGTTTTAATCCTATATGAATGTAGTTGTATACAAAAAAACTAACGTGTCAAAATGTCATTTTATAAGGTAGTATTGTTTTTGAGATATCGCCAAAAATCTGGATCAGTGATGTCCACGCAGGAAGAACAATTCATAATTGGAATACACAATCTGAGAAACGTTTCTGCATGACATATTTCTCAGATTGAATTTTTTTTAAATCCCTTTCTTTAAAACCCAATCCTTCGAAGGGAGTCTTTTCTCAAAATGTTATACA
The DNA here is from genome assembly GCA_023634235.1 of Pisaster brevispinus. Lineage (NCBI taxonomy): Eukaryota > Metazoa > Echinodermata > Asteroidea > Forcipulatida > Asteriidae > Pisaster > Pisaster brevispinus. The sequence goes on along the minus strand of JAMKCF010000015.1, from coordinate 11,093,250 downwards.
TTATCAACAGCTGCAGTGCTTCTTACCAAGTCAGATTTTATGGTCATTCATTTTTGGAGGTGTATCCTCCCATAAGGGTCAACATCTACCAGAGCTTTTGCGAGATAACCGTCTCACCCAATCTAAAACATGATTTGCCTTTTTGTTGCCTGGACTTTCAGAAAATATGTAATGGTTATCGGTTTAGTTTACCAAAATGTAAGCCTTTGCGACATTGAGTACTTCCTTTGATTGATGCATTGATTTGATAAGGGGGTCACGATGAAAGTGAAATAATGAAGGTCTTGTCAGAAAATGAGTGTTTTTGGTGAATGATTTTTGTGGAACATGGTTTTTCATTATTTTGTGTCTATAGTTGGAATTTTCAACTGTCTTCAGAAGATAAAGTACCAAACATCACTTATCTGCCTCAACCGTTTGGTATGTTTTTATTTTTTGGTCATTGCCTTTTTACCATTTAAACGTAACATAACAAAAGCTTTGGGAGATTTCTGTGTTGATTCAAAAGAGGGCGCTATCAGAAGAAATGTGTACACATTTCGCCAAATGGGGGAGACGGATCAAACAGAGCCCGGAGCCTGAGCCTAGGCCAAGGTTTGCAAAAAAGTCTCAGGTCAAAGTACCAGCGCCCTGCCCTGCCAACCGTTGCGAGGTTTAGATTCTGATACTTATCACACACTTCTCTACAGACACACTCCTGAAGATTACAACAAACGGTTATGACTTTTAAACATTTACGTTTTTTCAATCCCTGAAATGAATTAGTTGCTCAAGTATAATGTATTAGTAAAATCGTACACTATGGTTAACTATGTTCATAAATTTGTTGTGTTTGAAGTACCTTTTGAAGGTGTAATATGCATATATACTGTTCCTGAAATGTTTGTTCTCTAGGACCATTAAGAGTGTGTAATAGTTATGTCGGTGCACAGAACACTTCCTGAAACTAGTAAGGGGAAGGGGAGGGGGACAGCTGTTCAACCATGTGTTGGATGACGAGTAGGCCTACCTCTGCTCACATTTAACGCTATATCGGGTAGACATTTTGAAACTCTTGGGGAAATGTCTCAAGTATTAAGTACTTCAGGTTTTTACAATTGGTATTGAAAGCATAAACACCTTTTTTAATATAGGCTTCTCTAGGTTATTGCCCACAATTATGCAGTTTTACACGTTAAACTTTGCCGATTTTTTGTCAACATTGAGAGAGCAGGATTATTTCACAAACTAAATGACAAATTAACGAAGAATATTTGGCATCCAACTCCCGATACTACATTGTGGGCATGGAAAGTTCCTAGAGTAAACCTTGCTGTCTTTGACTTCGTTTCGTGCAGCATTTCAGTCCCTTCTTACACATAAATTGCAATTTATCTTTAGTCAGTATTTAGGACAAGTATTAGCAATTAGTAAGATCGTGGAAAATAGTAATTCCTGATATCACTTGACTGTCAAATCTGTGTACAGCTTGGATGCATAAAAGAGGCTAAGTTTGCATTACCGATTGAGATGCATGGAAATTATTACAAGCACAAATGAGATGCTTACTAAGGAAAACGGAGCACATACTTTTCATTTAGCCAGACTGAGCGCAGTGCATTTTGTTTCTGCTATTCAAAACGTGTGCTGGGAACATGACACAATAACGATTTATAAAACTCAAACCATTCTCATGAATGACTAATCTTGACCATTCGGTTCATAAACCATGTTACTTCTGTTAAAAAAAATTGACATTTGAAGTGATAGAATTACAAATTGTCTCTAATCCCATTGATATTTGCAACTCTACTTGCATTTTGCTATTTGAACCAAGATGTTAAAATAATTTCAAAGGTTCCGGTCTGAGGTGAAAAATATGTCGAGAAACCTTTAGCCAACCTGATTAAGCTGCTTGAAAAATCCAAAGAGGTTTCATGGATATACGATGGCAATAAAACTGGAACTGCTTGAAATAATAAAGAAGGTTTATGGATTGGATGTTAGCAAATAGCGTTTGGTGTTAATTTAAACAACCAAGGGGATTAGTGGAGAAAAGGTATAGTTATTACTTAAGTCAATTTTACTTTCTGTAAAAATTCGAGATGCTATTATGAAAGCTTAAGAGTTAGACTAATTGTGTCACCTCGATGCTGAGAGTGGTTACAACAAACTCAGATGCTGAGAGTGGTTACAACAAACTCAGATGCTGAGAGTGGTTACAACAAACTCAGATGCTGAGAGTGGTTACAACAAACTCAGATGCTGAGAGTGGTTACAACAAACTCAGATGCTGAGAGTGGTTACAACAAACTCAGACTGCTGAGAGTGGTTACAACAAACTCAGATGCTGAGAGTGGTTACAACAAACTCAGATGCTGAGAGTGGTTACAACAAACTCAGATGCTGAGAGTGGTTACAACAAACTCAGATGCTGAGAGTGGTTACAACAAACTCAGATGCTGAGAGTGGTTACAACAAACTCAGATGCTGAGAGTGGTTACAACAAACTCAGACTGCTGAGAGTGGTTACAACAAACTCAGATGCTGAGAGTGGTTACAACAAACTAAGACTGCTTTTTAATGGTATTGTGTTAAAAGTAAACATAAAAAATCAATAAAAGAGCGGAAACATGCGAAATGAAAATTTAAAATCATTTATTTAAAAAGGCAAAGTTGTGGAGTACCACTATACAGTGACCCCAACAATAGCATTGCATTAATGGTTGTACATTGTATGTCATTGGTTTATGAACAAATTAAGTTCATTCTCATCTTAATAAACACACCATACAGCTATTGTCTGTGCAATGTCATCCGCAGCATTGCAAACAATTCAACTCGGTTTATGCTCTCTCAGGGATTGTGTGCTCGTGTGTACAGTTAAATGTACTTGTACATGTTTGTGCTTGTTTTGAAAAGTGACATTGGGGCCAGGCTTCAGTTGTGTTTTTTTTTTCCACTTTTACAGTATTTCAGACGGGCAATGGTTTTATTTGAAGTTGATAATCAGATTACATTTTAGATTGAACAAATAATTTGTTTCATATCCCAATCCTGTATTTTGTTTAAAAATTACACATTTGTAAAGAAATTATCCCACAGAATATGTATACACAACCAAGTTAACAAGGAAACAATGAGAATTTATATTCAAGACTATACCCATATCAATGGAGGAGTAGTAGGACACTGTATGTTGTAAATTGTACATGTATTTGTAAATGATGTATAGTTGTACATAAAATGTAATTGTGACTAATAAATAGTGTTCCATTTGTTAACATAATCTTGATGTTACGAAATCAAATGTCTGTATTGAAAGCAAGGCGGCGCCAGGATATTTGTACGGGGTTGGGTGGGGGGGGGGGGGCTGGGGCGAGAAAGCGTTGAGTCTTAGCACTTACGGTGTGGGGTCCAGGAGCCCGCCTAAGGGCCCCTAGTGTGGTCTAGGGACGAAGCCATTGGCGGGGGTTGAGAGGGCGGACCCCTGACGCTTTTTGGTTTAGCGTGTCTTAACGGCCTAGAAAAGCTCTCCTTGCTGTAAATATTGACATAACTTTGTTATAAAACTTGGACTTGGTTCAGTTCCCGGAAGTTGATGGATGTTGGTATATAAGATCAGGAAGGACTCTCCAGGTGCAGATCCAGGGGGCACGTGCCCCCCCCCCCCCCTCCGGGGTAACTTTAATTATTATTATTATTTTTTACTTCTGCCTGTTTACAAATTAGCCACAAGTGTGTGTGGTGTAGTTTCTCCCCCAGCGGCAGGACGGATTTCTTTTTCATCCTATGCCATTCACATGTTTTTTCTGTCTGCCAAAATGAATCTTTCATGATATGTCACTTGTGATTGTTTAGATTTGCAACAGAAACATAAGCATTTGAAACCTGACGTGCCAATGTGTCCGTGATAAAATATATATTTCATGTCGTTCCGGCATTCAAGTGTAAGGACTATACTAAGCTTGAATTTGAGAAACGCCAGATTTTACCCACTAAGTTTTGAATGAATATGCATGAACCAGAGAATGCAGTGACCAGATCCAAACGCGAGATTTGTGGAAAATGTTTCTTTCAGTAAAATTAGAAGACTGATATGGATCGGAAGTGTTTAAAAGGTGTGTCTATTTCTCTGTTTTAGGCACACGGAGGCTTGAATTTTCACCCCTCAAAATGCCCTCCATCTATATTAAGTTTTGATATCATAATGTACAAGTTCAAAGAACTCTTGAAACTCATTATAAAACTTTGATCTGTATGTAGTCTACGCTAGGCACTTGATACACTGTCAGTAATACATCGTTGTCAGCGGGCGTATGTAGCCTTTGGTATATTGCCTTTGACTAATTAATTGCCTGAAACATATATTCGAAGTTTGGTATTATGACCAATAAATACCAAATTGAGTAGTTTCAATGTGAAAACTGAACATTTCTAAACTTGCTGTTCATACCAATCTGCATGAAAATTATTTCCCTCGGAAAATTTGTTTCTGAAACCTAAAATAAACAGGTTTAAATAATTTCCTTTCGAAGCACCATCCCCCGCCTCGATTGACACTTCCATGAACCAATATGTAAATAAGGAATTCAAAAAGTGCAATTGTTTTTCTTTCTATACACCATCCTCTCCCCCCCCCCCCCCCGCCTCAATGTTGGAAACTTTGGTTGGCGCTCATAGTAGACCAAAATGTGTGGCCGATTATCGTGCAGTTTCGTGACGCATATCAAGCATGAGCATTTTTATTATCTTGAATTGAAAAGAAAAATATGGTTAACAACGTACCATAAATCCACAATCGATCTTTTGGCCAGTTTTCTTGTAATGGGCACATTTAACTGCCATATTTTCAAAGCATAGTGCGAGGCTGGGGGAAAGCATGACCTCATCAATGACCAATCAACGTTGGCTTTACGAGACCGCGCGGCAGCAGTTGCGGTGAGTAAACCAATAGCTGTAGAGCTGTTATGTTCACGAGGTCATGACCTCTGCACACCTAACGATAGAGACGCACAACAATTACATTACTGCATTATGGCTGCCCTTCCTTGTCTGCAGAAAAGATGTCGCAAAGAAAATGTATTTTGCATTTGTCTAGCGTTGGAACGAAAGTTTTACAATTTTCGGAAAAAAGTTGGAGAAAGTTCCTTTCATGTGCAAGAAGATGGAAAGAAATAGATGGTACTGTCGAGCGTGAAATTGTCACCAAAGCAGAGGCATGTCTTGGGCTCTTCGAGCTCGAGCTCAGCGATCGCCATGTCGACACTGACAAAGAACACATCGTCGATGATGAACAACTGTCACAAGATCTCTCTCAGGTAACGTCCAACGATACCTTTTTTCTTCTTAATTTAAAAAAATATCGGAACCCAGTGATGTTTTTAGTCTTGATTTATTTTATTGGCTTTGTTTTTTCTATGGCGATTTGTTTCCAAGCGCTCCACGTTTACTTTTTGTCCAGAGAAAATAATAAATGGTACTGACTTGCATACCCTTACCTTAGAGATGCTTAGAGTTAGACTAGAGGCCTTACTATTAGTTACTACAGATCCTCGTGATGTTTTTCAGAAGTGACTTTTCCAGGAATTTATTTATTAATCCTTTAAAGATTATATCGTGGTGATTATTCACAACGTTTGTCCTTATTTTAAGTTAGACCAACAACATAAACTATAAATATAATTATAAAGGCAGGGTGTTTGTCATTTTTTACTACACTTGCAATGTTGCAGTACTCTACTGCTACTACTCTACTCTAGTGTTAGTATTTAACTAACCATTTAAACAAATCTTTTTAATATATTCTTCCATTCAAACTTGTGAAAAATGTTGTCTTTATTTATTCTGGCCTTTCATCTGACAAAAATAAACATGGAAATGATTTTTATTCAGTTGAGCTTTTTAATTTAATTTTATTGTTTTATTCTTTGATTTGTTTTACTTGAAGATGGGGATGACCTCGGGAAAAAATGTATGTTTGTATCTGAAACCTTACTTGTTATGAATATGAGGATGGCAATGGTAGGCATCCTGTGAAATTATTTCATCTGAAATACCCCAGTTGTTGGAAACCAATAAAAACATTTGAATCTGATTAACAATTCAGGGATGAATTGTTTATTAGATTTCTGAAGGTTGGTGTCCGTTCACGAATGATGCAGCCAGAGATGTGGTTGGCATGTTTGGTAAACCTGGTTGGTTTCAACATTTTTGTGACAGTACCGTGACAGTTTTTAGCTGTTTTAGAATGTATCCAGCTGAAACGTTCAGCTGAAAAGGTATTGGACTGAAGACTGGTGGTAGTGGGATTGGTTGAAAGATAAACATGATCGACCAATAGTGTAGATCGACTGAACATGCCCAACATATACACTCGATGGATGCTGGTTTTTATAAACTTTTGGACTGCATACGCAAAACCATATGTATGTATGGATGATTAGCCAAAAGAAATTATATAGTTTTTATAATTGCTATTACTTTTTTTATTTGATTTACAGATTTATGGGTACCACTCTGAGTGCTACAAGCGTTTTTGTGACATTAACCAGATTTCAAGGGCTGAGAAAAGGAACGAGAAGAAACGGAAACATCAAGGTAGGCAGACATTGAATAATTCAATCAAGATTTAAATGTGCAGTAATATTAAGTTTCTTATTGCTTTTCAAATCTTCTTGCATGTGTAGTTTTGTTTTTTCACCTCTATTTCTGATCACGATGCCCATCCCTAAGTCACTTCATTCCTCTGTTTCTATAATATATTTTGTTTTTTCCTATTCTCATTGTTTTTTTCTCTTCATACATATTCAGACCAAGATGAAGTTGAGCAGGGAAAAGGCAGCACTGAACCCCAGCGAAGAAAACTGAGTTCATCATCAAACTTCCTCCCTGGCAACCCAGAAAAACCTCATGTTCTTGCACAGGTGTGCATTATCTGCAATAAGAAAGACAGATGGAGTAGAGAGAAAATATCGAGGAAAACTGTGCGTGACAAATACTCACAGTGCCAAACCGTGACTGCAGGCCAACTGTTAGAAGCAGCACGACAAAAGGAGGATGAGAGGCTACTAATGCAAATCGAGAATAAAGATCTCATAGCTTTAGAAGTATGCTATCATCGTCTTTGCTATAATGAGTATACCCGATTCTTGACACGGTCTGGTCCATCGGATGAAGCACCCAGGTTCAAGGATGCTTACACAAAGTTCTGCGAAGAAGTCATCCAGAAAAGAATAATAGAAAAAAATGAAGTTCTGTTCCTAACGTCACTGCGTCGCAAGTTTATCAAGTGTGTACAAGAAGTTGAGGAAGTCGTCTGCACTAATTACCGGACCCACAATCTGAAGAAACGCCTGAAAAAAACATTCCCCACACTCATAATTCAAAGGTCATATGCTAAAAATACAAGCGACTTGGTGTACAGCCAATCTCTTGCTGCATAAGAACTGGTGGAGACAGTAGTTGGCTCAGATACATCATGTACTGATACTGATAGTAGATACAGACAGCAGTGAAGCAGCTGTAGAAGCAGAGAGATTTCCACATGAAACTGCAAATTTTCACACACTCTTCACTGCATCAGCTGTACTACGTAATATAATATATAGAATTCACCTGTCAGTCACTTCACTACCATGGCCATCAACTTCAGATGATTTATCCTTGCAGACTGAACAGTGACTTTATCATGTAGGACAGGGAGTATTTGTTATTACGAATGTATATATCAAAATAGGATGGAAAAGCCCGAAAAGGGGTCACCATGACCATGACAGAATAAAACAAAATAATGTCATACAGTAATAATTTTGTTTTGCGATTCCTTTATTTAAGTAACTTATTAATCATAAGGATATTAATAAAGATTAAGGGGCCGTCCCAAAATTTTCACTGTCATAATAAAGAGTATATTAAGACACTTAAATAATGTGCAACATTGGGGGGGGGTCTCAAAAGTAGTACTCTATGACCTGAAAAATGTTGACATCAGCTGTAGACGGTCTCTAAATGTGTTAACACTAACAGTTAAATTTGAGCAAGAAACAAACAGTTGATAGGTATAATCTTTTTAAAGATAAAATAATTGGCCTTTGGAGTAGACAGTGGTAGATCCACCCCCCAATGGGCCAATTCTTCAGCTCAGAGAAGGGGGGAAAACATAAAAAGATAGCTTATTCATAATAAACATTTCTTACAAAAATTACCCCATTGAAATGTACACAGTTTTCAAAAATGGCCAACAGAGGGCGCTATTTTCATGATGCTTAATTAAAATGCAAATAACTGCCTAACTGGCAAGTTTCATGATTGTGGATTTATATGTTAGCAATCCACATGTAATTATCTATTAATTAAAACTGTTTCCACGCTCATGCATGAGGTGCGCCACGAAACTTGATTTCTAAGCACCTTTTCACTGCACGCCCCATGGTCTATAGGATTCATCATTCAATATAAAAATATTGCCTAAAATAAACAAGAAAGGTTTGATTACGCACAATATGAACTGGAACCAAATTACTGCTGAAATCCAAACTATTATTCGTTACAACATTTAATGTCGGAGGAAATGAGCTGTACAAATTTACACCTTTCATGAACCAATATGTCAATAAGGAATTCCCAAAGTGCTATACTTGTACTTTCAAAGTACTTTCGAAGCACCATCCCCCCCCCCCCCCCCCCCGCCTCAATGTTGACTGGCATGCGCATGTGGGATTCAACATTGTAGCGGGGGGGTGTTCCGAAAGTATTGAAACAAATTAATCGCTTGGTGTGGAAATTCTCAAAGCATGGTATAACACACATTGGCTTTACACATTGTTTACATAATTGGCTTGATACATTGTTTACCTAATTTATCACTTGGTGTAGAAATTCTCAAAGCATGGTATAACACACATTGGCTTTACACATGACATTGTTTACATATCATGCGAGTTTGTTTTCTATTAGAGGTCGAACTGCATACAACACAGTCGCGTTTCTTCCCGCCAACATTCGGACCAGGAAAGTGCTGGCTTGAAAGGGCGTTTGAACCACTTGACAGTTGACTGGCATGCTGAACTGGGTTGTACTCCAAGGTGGAAATAAGTCCCTCTATCACCTTGACCCGGAAATCCAAAGTGCATGGACAAGCTCTCGTTTGTATGGATGCTGTTGTATACGACATTAGCATTAAGCAAACAGATGTCTAGGATTGTGATAAATACTCGTTTCCACCATTTTAGTGTTCTGTGGCTGTGAGTATAGTACGTGCACAATATAATTGTCCTGCCAGATCCGTGCCTCCCATGTATTTATTGTAATCGTCGACTATGCACGGTTTTTGGATATCACGATGTCCTGTTGAAGTTTTCCGGCTGCGAATCTGTTTACTAGTGACACTGCAATCGCCATAATTTGACAGGAGAGTGACACGTTTTGTGTCCTGCCACATAACGCATAGTTGGCCTGCTTTCTGATAAAATTGGGGATCTGCTCCGCTTTTCATGGGGAACTTCTTGGGGTTTGCAACATCGGGAATCCCTAGGGTGGTATAGCGCACAGTTCCACAAGCTCCGAATCCTAGCTCAGACAACTTGGAGAACAGAGCCGGGCTAGTAAACTAATTGTCCATGTAGATGCAATGTCCTTTATGTTCGAGTCCCTGCAAAAGGTTCAAGACTACCTTGCCTGGTGCCCCGAAATCGGATGGATGGTGTGTCTCAGGATAACTTACAGAGGACTCTCCTTGTGGGGACCTGGGCTGCGATCCTGTGAACAAGTCCCAGGCACATGTGTACCCTGTGTCTGATTCGTTCAATGAAAAACATTTCAATCCCCATTTGGCGGCCTTTCGTGGCATGTACTGTTTGAAGCTGAGTCGTCCTTTGAACTTTACCATGGTCTCGTCCGGCGAAAGGCTTCGTCCAGGCTGGTACACACGGAGGAATGATGGTAGTACAATGTTTAACAGTGGGCGTACTTTTGAAAGTTTGTCACGGGGAGAGTCGTCCTCCACATCTCTGTTGTTGGCGAGGTGGAAAAATCGAAGGATTGCAGTAAATCGGTTACGAGCCATGGTTGCTGAGTACAGGGGACTTCGTAGAATTTCAGACCTGTACCAATGCATGGAGTAACGAGGCCTTTTGTTGATTCCGATGCAAAGAAGTAGGGCCACGAATGCCATCATTTCAGGTACATTAGTTGGTCTCCAAGCACGCTGATTTTCTGCACCCGCACCCAAAGTTTGGTAAGCATAACGATTGGTCTCATCTACCATCATCTGCCACACTGCTTCACAAAAGTACAGTTTGAAGATTTGTATGGGGGAGAACGAACTGAAGTCTTCTGTAGCCCCGGTGTTTGCTGTAAATTGCACAGGCGGTTGCCGGGTGTAAGACTTGGCTTCACGCCATCCACACCGGAAATTCCCCTTCTTGGTCTTGGATGAACAGGATGCTGTCGATGTCGAGGCGATGGGCTCATCATCACTGTCTTCTTCCGACACATCATGTGGTGAATCATCGTCAGAGGACATGTCGGAACTGCTATCGGCAAAAATTTCGTCCAAAATGTTAGCATTTTCATCGGCCATGTCAGAATGTAGGACTGAAGAATGCGTGGATGGGGGGACGCCAAGGAGGGGACGCCAAGGAGGAGGGGAAGCGGACAGGTTTTTAAGTTGCCGGGGTGATTCACGCACGCGGGGCCTGCATGCGATTGAGGGCGCAAGTTACATGTTGAGAAATAATATTACTGTTCGTGCGTGTGCCAGTGAGGCTCCATGGTAAACAAGAGAGGAAATAGTTAGATGCCATAGGGACTCATTGGTCACGAAGTAGAATGCTTTTTTTAGCACATCTGGCTCAGCGGTACTGAAAGGGATATATGGGGAATTTCTGCGAGACAAACGAGCGAGCAAAGCGCAAAGTCTCACGGTGTGGGGTCCGGGCCCGCTTAAGGACCCCGGAAAATATTAGGTGCTCTCTAGGACACTTCAAAGGCGTTTCACACATTGTTGTTACCCAGTTAAACTCTGCTTAATTTGCCTTTTAACAATTTTGTTTGGTTAAATTCTTCGGGGGGAATGGGTCAACTACACAAGGGGCGACACACGTTTTAACAGAAACAGCGTCTGGCCAGGATGTAATATTGCTGTTTTTGCTATTTTTGTTTACAACAGGTGCAATCTAGGACTTTTTAGGGGGAATTAACACTTCATTTATACCCGGTTTTTAAATGTGTTTTATTTGCCTTTTAGCAATTATTGTTATGCTATTTTTTAGTGAGGATTGTTTGGCTAATATAAGGGGGACACATGCTTGCCGTTTATGTAGAAACAGCATTCTAGCTCAGATGTAACAGCATGTATAGCGTAAGGCATTTTACTTTACGAGATCGCGAAGAATGTGCGAATGCAAAGCCTTTACGGCTTTGGGTCACGGCCCACTTTAGGGCCCTGTGGAAAAAAAAGACCATTAGATGCTCTCTGGTGCAATCTAGAATATTTCACAGGCGTTTTACTCACTACTTTTTGCCCAGTTTATTGAGATTTTCTTCTTTGCTATTTATTTATAGAGCTTTTTTACTGCCAAAAATAAGGAGGAGTGCATGCCCGGTGGGCCCTTCCTCCAACCCACCTTTGTTTATAAAAACAAATACCTAATGTAGGAGTGTATGGTTAATCGCCCTCGGTCAACTCAGACTGAGACGTCGTGCATTTTTCCCATTTTTATTCCATGTTTTAAGAACACCGGTCAAAGTGACATGATGAAACGGTACAGATAGTAGTAAAATTGCCAACACAAGCCGAGATTTTACATTTTTCGTCGACATGTCATCGTTCAAGGCATCACATTGACGTTGAGCCCATTTCAAAATTTGTCTCTTCATCAAAGTGTCCCACAGTTTTCAGGTACGCACGTGGAATCATGTATACAAAATAATGTATCAAAATTTATCCAATTGGTTAGTATAATCATTAATCTGGTCAACACTTTTCTGGCTTTCAGGGGTGAAAATAAATATTGAATATTGTGGAACAGGCTTCGCGGTAGTAACAACAAATGCGCAGTTGAACAGTGTGTTATTTTTTATTGCGCGATGTTGCTTTACTCTTACCTCCCGTTTCCCCTCCCCTCCCCCTTTTTTGAGGGGGGGGGAGGCAAATTTACCCAGGCCCAACAGCTCCCCCTGGATCTGCTTAAGTTTGTTAATAACAACAGGCCAGTCACTCAACTCTTGAACACTTTACCGTCCACGAGGGGTTTCAAATCGAAATGTGACAAAAGACCGATACTCGGTGTTGTGGGCTGTCGTGGCAGAGCGGTTAAGCTCTGGTGTTTCTGATCAGCAGAGATTGGGTTCGAGTCCCGATCGTGACACTTTTGTCCGCGAGCAACATTTTGTATTTACTTTGTCCTTCGGATTGGAAATCAAGCCGTAGGTCCTGTGTACTAGGATTGGTAGTGCACGTCAAAGATCCCAGTACACTTATCGTAGATATAGGGTTTATCAGAAATGAAATGAAATGTTTGCATATAAACAAACGAAAAAGATAAAACATTTGTTGGTATCTCCTACTATACTAATTGAAAAAACAGTTTGGCTTTTACAAACAACTTAAAATTCAGCCCATTCCACACCTTTGGCCAGAAAGGTCTGCCAGTATGGAACATGTTTCGTGTGCTCTTTTTTACAACAAACTTGTGAATTGAGTCCTGACCCACAAGCTAATAAACCAATATTCTGCCTTTACGGGTGTATCAAACCCATCCGCCTACAGTGCTGTAACTTGTTTGTTTGTTTGTTTGTTTTTTTTGGGGGGGGGGAGCACGGGGGGCACATGCCCTGCAATTGATGGCTGTGATGATCCCCGGGTACCCCCCCCCCCTTTCAGATCTGGGCTTTTGGGTTGGAAATTTCCGTAGTTTTAATGCGAACATTTTGATGTTTTTAAAACTATTTTTCCATTTACACGCAGACAATGTATTTGTTGTTTTACTAATAATCTTATAAAAGAATACCAAATTACTTTTTTAAGGCGTAAAAGGGATTTTTTTAAGAAAAGGCAAATAGAAAAACAGTGCACCCCTTGTACCCCCCCGCCCCAAAAAATGTTACCCTAGTTATGGCTCTGCCCGTAGGACATCACTTCAATCTTCCTAAATCACTCCATTTCTAACATGATTTTACAAGGCATTGAGGTACTAGGTAACCAGAGAGAAAATGTTCGTCTGAGTAGGGAGAAACTGTGGATAAGGCGCCTCCAGACCTCTCAACTCCCAAGGTCTGAACATCCAAGAAGGAAATGACTGATAACTTTTTGTCTTTGCCTTCTCCTTTTTCCAACAGATATCCCCTTTTTAGGCTTCCTCGTTAATTAATTATTTTGCCCCTTCTTCTCACATTTGGTTTTGTCTTGTGTTTTCCCCAACTTGTGGTCAAACCAACCCCTTCCCTCTAACCCCCCCCCTTGCCACCCTCTTTATTGTCCATCCCTGGCTTTCCCCATTTCCGTGGTCTTTTCTCTATGCTTTTCTTTTGTACTTTCTTCTATCATCTCTTTCCACTGACACCAGTATACCTGTTTATGTGTGTTGTTTATTTCATCCAGCCGCTAGGGTCGAAATGTCAGGCCACGGACACATTTTGTGTGTACAATGTACATGTGTATTATAAGTCATTTTGGTCAGTTAGCACTTTGCAACAGCTAATTCTATGTTCGTTTTTAATCAAATAACACAAGATATTGCTGAGTAAGAGAACTTGAATTACTGTTTTGAGGAGCTTTCAAATTCATGCGAAACAAAATAACTTGATGTGATTAGGCCGCTTTTGGCCAATAAAACTGATAGTTGTTGCAGTGATGCACTAATACCGAGCAGTTCGCTTGTTTTAGGTGAAATCCCCAGCCTATTATTCTTCTCCTTAAACCACCCCCGAAAAAACACCAAAAACAACAACAACAACAACACCAACAATAACTCACACACGATCACACACCCCACACACAGACAACCCCAAACCACCCAAAACCAAACCAAACCGCAGTCTCTTCAGGGTGGGAAGGACTCCTCGCACCACCCCACCCTGGGATGCGCCACTGATTATTCCAGGGATTAGATTGTGTACATAAACACGAATTGAAAAACATCTAACAAAGGAATCATCCACCACCCCACTTCTCCTCTCAATTAGTAGATTGTCCAATTATCAAGAGATGTTTGTTCCTTTTAATTGGCGAGTGCTTTTGGGATTTGGATAACTTGGACTAGCATGGAGTGTGTCGCCAAAGAGACCCGAATAGTGCCTTTAAACGTCCTCTCATTAGTGGATATACGTCTGTTCGGACGAGAGGAGGGTTTTCCCGTCCAAGACTTGACGCGCCCACAACTTACTCAACCCTGAACAGTACAAAAGGTTGTGCCCGTGGTGGGCCTGGCTAGGACTATTTAGTGAAGGTTCAAAGCGCTGATGAGTCACATGAATATGATGCAGCTCAGCAGTGCATGATGGCACTCAAAAGAATCCCAAATTATTGGTAGGCGGAACATGGACGGATTATCATCAAGTAATGCACGTTACAGTCAGTATGGACATGATTGCTGTTTTATACGTAGCTTATTGAAACTGACATGGACCAACCTAACATGATAATAATAAGAACATCTTATCTTAAGCAATGGTCTAGCTACACTGAATTTTTTTTATCCAGAGCTTTGTTTGCACGGGGAACCTTCGAGTGATGTCAAGTACTGACCGAAGCAAATGTGGAGGACAGTAAATTGGAAAGATATAGATGTTGCTTTGTTCAAGCATTTATACACAAAAAATACCAAGATTAAAGATGCATTGTCCGTTTTGGGGCTAATTTTATGGTTTAAAAAAAAAGATTTACATTTCAAATTGCTTATTTTACGAGGTGGGAAAAGTTACATTCTACCATTTTGATATTTTATTATCTTGATCGAAAAAATTGTTGGCACATTTATCATGAATATGTCTGTAGAAAAGACAAAGGCTGGCTACAGACCTAGGTGGGAAAGAGGTTGTAATGCTGATCCCAACCCTTAACGAAAAAGGTTAACAATACGCTTCTGCACTCTATCTATAAAACTAGCTGACATGCAGAAACTCCGGCCCAAATGTGACAAGTACTCCACTAGGGGACGTATATAGGTCTTATACCGGTAGCGAGTAGAAACAGGAGGTAAGAACTTCCGAGCTCGATAAAGACAACCAACTCGGATGGAAGCCCTCTTTGCAATGCCTGAGCTATACCTCTCCCATTGATGGAGATTTTCAACTCGCATGGAAGCCCTCTTTGCAATGCCTGAGATATACCTCTCCCATTGATGGAGATTTTCAACTCGCATGGAAGCCCTCTTTGCAATGCCTGAGATATACCTCTCCCATTGATGGAGATTTTAAAACAAAGAAGACAAACGTCTGATAGCTCAGACAAAGCCGATGTATCCATGTAAATATATGGAAATGTATCACCTCTAATACTTCGTGTCCTCGTAATAAAAATGTTTTCGCTCGAAATAATATTTTTGGTGAAAAATAATATTCTGTGTATTGTACAATCATCAACCTCCATGATATGAAATTGAATATGCTGGTCAATGAAAGCAGCAGCTGCGCACTTTCTAAATTCACCGCACAGCTTTACAACCTGTAAATCAAAAGAACATAGAAAAATACCATAAGTAGATAAAGAAGATAGGACAGGATTAAAATGAGGGAATGACAAAGTGGAGACGAGGTCACACGGCCATTTAAAACCGATAGGAACGTGGCCGTGCGATAGGTGAGGTCTTTATCGCATGGCCTTTTATTGCACAGCGGCCACAACCCCGACAATTTGTGAAACCGCTTTGAGTTTTGTAGGCCTCAATGTTCTATTCCTTCTGTAGTCCAGTCTGACATTATCGTGGGTCTCTTAATATTGTGGTCCCAGAAAAAAAAGTGTTTTCGTTGTCAATACGTCATCTATGAGACAACTTTCATACGGTGAATCAGTAACTAATAACCTTCTACTGATCTGGTAAAACATTCAGCAACATTGTAAAGTTTTAACTTGCGCGGGTTACTACTTTGCACTTACTACGTCATCGAATTAGTCCAGAATAGTGCGCAGGGGTCTTTGTCGCTAAACTCAGAAATAATTGCTCAACTTTGTACAATTATTACTCTTTCGGTACTAAAAAGGGAACATGGTCGTTCACATGTGTACAACATTATTGCACAACATCCAAAGTGTTAAAAAGTACCAATTATTGTGTAATTTTCAATACAAAACTGTGCAGCGTCATCAGCATGGCACGGTTGGGTAAGACGTTCACCCATGTGACGACCATATTTCCGTTTTAATTCAAAACTGGGTAACATTAAAAAAATTTGATCAACGTTTTAGAAACCCCCGAATATGTGCAACACTAAAGCTGGTTTATGGGTGGATACGCGATGGTCACCCGCGCGTAAAATTAACGCGTGACGCAGTTTATAGAGGAAGCTGACGCCTCAAAGACCATGATACAATAAAAAAGCTTATAAACCCCTTGCACAACGCGCAGTGCACTCACACGCGCCTATCATGCCCGCCATTTCGGGAGTCAAAATCGTGCAAAAACCAGCCTCGCTACCATGGGCAGCGCGCCGTATCGATACCTCTCGTTACTAACCCATGGTAGGGATGTACTGAGAAACAACGCTGATTGACTCCCGTTCACGCATGTTATCGTCCAATGATCTGCCTCCTTTTGGCCTCATGGATGCCGGGTTTCTTTTAGAGTGTGACGTCATTTGTATGCAATATAATAGGGAAGAATGCAAGGGGTCTAAACGTAAATTTAGCGCCTGCGTGTAAGCTATAGTAATTGATTTCTATTATATTGACCAATGGCCACTATGCGTCAACATTAGTATGACTGGCTCTAATACATAACGCGCGTTCACAGCTCCAGTTATGCCAGTTACCTACCGACCGATTAAACCGGTCCTAAACGGTCATGTGACCACCTTTCAAACCAAATGGACATTATCCATTGGTGTCACGCCGGCATCTTAGAGGTAGAACGAGGAAGAAACAATAGAAAATGCTCGCGATCAGCCTGGAGCAAGTTCAGTGGCTGACTAGAGTCGACTTTTTAAGTTTACCTTTGGTTGTTGGAACCGTTTTATTGTTTTAATCCTTATTGTAGATGTATACAATAAACTAACCTTTGAAAATTTCCTTTCAAAAGGTGGTCGTGTTTTTGAGATATCGCCAAAAATCCGGGGCAAATAATTTGTATGTCCAAGAATAATCCCTAATAGGAATACACAATCTGAGAAACGTTTCTGACAGTAACGCTTCTCAGATTCAAATTTGGGGGCATAAAAACTGTTTTTTTTTACATAACCACATTTCTTCATAGTGATATGTTTCCCAAAATGCTGTATACTAGCAAAAGCTGCTGTAGGCTTTTAACCAATAAGTTTTTATTGCCATTTTAAGAGTTATTCTTAAAATGGCAATAAAAACTTATTGGTTAGAAGCCTCTAGAATAACCTCACCATTTTCGTGATAAACTTGTGTTGCGTTTTTATAAAAAATTATGTTTCTTTAAAAATTGTATAGAACTTTGAAATCCTCCATTAGCTTTGAATATGAATGGCTTCCGAGAAACTTTTGTACAAATCGACTATCGAGTGTCACCCATTTGTTATGCTTTCTTGAATGTAACTGCTCTTTTTAAAGGCGTTACCTGCTGACTTCCAACTGCGGACGGATTACTTTCGTGATAGTGCGGTAAGAACAAGGCAGTATTGATAGACTGCATCCCAAATCCGAGAGGTGATTGTTGAATGGGGACTCCACCTGTCATTTCTCCCATCCCATTAGCAAGAAAATCCCCACTTTTGTCTATCTTGCCTGAATTGATTTGACAGGAATCAACGAGTGCCAGTCGACTTCGGGAAACTAAAACATCAATGTGTTCCACGGGTAATTGCTAGAAACACGACACGCTACAGGCTGTCAACTGGACATATTATGAACATTGCCTTGGGCACTTCTATGGAAATGAAAATCAGGGTTATTAATCTGTGCTTAGTAGGATTAGCGTTAAGTACCCTAGGGCAAAGGCTCCAACCGTTTGTTCCCATAACGACACAGGATTAAAGTGGGCAGAACTTTGGTCAGTTGTTGCGTACAATACAGCGACAGGGCTAGACAGTTGGTGCTCGATATGGACATGTGGCTCCTCCCCCCTTTTTTGTTTTCATTGTGTTTTGGGATTCTCATGAATTCTTAAAAGAACTTTAGGGGAATTCTGTACAAGAGGACAAGAGCATGTTAAAGTATGGGAACATTTGGGGGAGGGGGGCACACCCTCTGCCACATATCGGTCATGGTAAACAATAGCAACATGGTTGGAGTTGCGCATAGTTATACAGTCTGATGCAATGCTTCATGTGTTTATTATCGGTCAGTGGCATCACTTTGGACTGTGGTGTGACTTCAAAAGTTTCCTCACCTTCATCTACATACACGCAGATAAAGTATTGGTTGAGAATGGTGTTACAAACTCGTTGGTCGTGTAAATTGTTTTTAAGCCAAACTTCAATGAGCCCGTAATTATTATTATTTTAATGTTTTACTGATAAAACAAAAGTATGCAATCGCACAGAAAATGACTGCATCCATCTGATCGGACGAATCGCGATCGTTCAGTCATTAAAGAATTGATTGAAAGGAACACCTTCATCAAAATTGGTAAATAATTTTTGTTTTAAATTCCCGTTCACTTACAAAAGCAAATTTGTTTGTCAGATGCTGACGTGCGTCAAATCCTGACGTGCGTCTCAATTCGAGCAAGTAGAAATCACCAGCAGATTAGGGATAACAATCACCAAGGCGTTGTATCTTCGACATTTTGATAAATCATGTAGGCCTACTTTGCAAACAAGTAGGGGTTAAGCGCTACATTTGTCCACGTATTGTATGAATCTTGTCTTCGGGTGGCTTTATAGGGACATCAGACATTATATATACGCAAATATTTATGTTCAAATATTAACGATTTCTTCTCCAAATATTCACGACCTCGGCCGTGTATATAAGAGAGGTTTAGCTGCACACTGTTTTACCTGAACGTGAACGCGAGCACGGGAAACATTTTTCGCGGACGTCGCGAAATAAATACGCGGGCGTATCAAACTCATTTAAACGTTTAGCTGCACGTCACGCATCCGTCCGTCCCAGTCAGTGTAATCACACATTATAATGAGCAGTTAGACAAAACGGAACAAATTAACAAATTAAACTAGCACACATTATATAAAATAATACAAACACCTGTGTACATTTTAGGCAGAATTGGAACCAACGGTCTATGACAGATTGGGTGTTGTGGTCATCGTATAACTGAAGTAAGACTTAGTCTATGGATAAGTTTATAATTATCACATTAATTAATTTTAAACAAAACGTATTATATAATTCGAATGATTGTTATAATTATTTATGATGATGTACATTTAAATGCTCTCAGTTTACTCGGAGTTATCACCTAGGAGGGCTACTGATTTATTATTATTATTATTCATGGTTTATTAAAACACTGCAATACAGCGGCTAAAAGCCGAAATGTACAGTTTACAAAAATAGTCATTAAAATATTACTATATTACAAAAAAAGAATGAAATAACAAATGTATAAACACACATGTAACAAATTTGTGACAGAAAAACATTAAAAAGAGCACAAAAAACATTAAAAAGAGCACAAAAACATTTTGATTAGATTAAAAATCAACCATCGCTCAGGATCCAAAGAGCCTCGCCACACTGAAAACGGTAATTAAGTGGTGAAAAAAAAGCATCATTTAGTAAATCCAATATTGCCATTAACATTACAGCAATTATTATTATTGGGACTGATAAACAGCTACATGGCAAAAAATGAAGAAATGGAAAATCACAGTTGGCAAGAACACATTTGGTAATAAAAAAAGGCTAATTACGTTAAAACCATTCATTACCAAATATATATATATATAATTGCCAAGGGGATTTAGCCAGAAGTTCACAAAATGCGAGCAAGAGCCGTAATAGTGGATCGTTTGTACCTTTCAGTACGAAACTTGGGAATGCGAAGCCCGGTTACTGTGCTGGCTCGAAGTACCCTATCACCGGTAGTTGTTTTTTCAGGGGGGAGCATGTTCCTTAACTTAGTGGATCCAAGTAAGTTCTTACCAAACTTTATCAAAAGGTCTTCTCTTCTAGACTTGAGTGATGAGATGCCCAGTAATTCAAGTGCCATGGTATAGGACTGATATTGATGGCCAAGGATAATGCGGGCGGCACGTTTCTGAACATTTTCAACAGCAATGACCTGGCGCTCAGTAATGGAGCTGTGCCAAACTTGACTAGCATATTCCAGAACAGGTCTAATAAAACAAGTATAAACTGCCACCATGTCTGTTGTAGGTACTTTAGATTTACGTAGTACGCACAAAGTGTACAACCTACGGGATGCCTTAGAAACAACTTCCGCAATGTGTATGTCCCATTTTAAGTTGTTTCTAACATTTATCATTAACATCCTCATCATCAAACTATATAGGCCTATACATCTTTATCAAGCCCCAATATATTTTCACGGGGCACTTAAAGGGAAGGTTATGTTTGGTAATGAGTCTGAAAATTAATGGCAATACAAACTTACTTTGTAAGATGTACAGCAGCTTTGGATAGTATAATGCATTTTAAGAAACTTTTCACTTCTAAGTACTGCAGTTATGGAAAAATATATCACTTTTTATCCCTCAAAATGTGAATCTGAGAAGCGTTACGGCCGTAACGCTTCTCAGATCCTGTATTCCTATAGGGAATATTCTTCCTGCATGGAAATATTCGCTCCGGTTTTTCGGTGATATCTAAAAAACGCGACCACCTTTTGAAATGAAATTTTCACAGGTTAGTTTTATTGTATATACATACATTTATCTCCATACAATTGCAAAGTATTACTTAGTGAGCACACTGCTAGCAAATGCCCACTCCATACAATTGCAAAGTATTACTTAGTGAGCACACTGCTAGCAAATGCCCACTCCATACAATTGCAAAGTATTACTTAGTGAGCACACTGCTAGCAAATGCCCACTCCATACAATTGCAAAGTATTACTTAGTGAGCACACTGCTAGCAAATGTCCACTCCATACAATTGCAAAGTATTACTTAGTGAGCACACTGCTAGCAAATGCCCACTCCATACAATTGCAAAGTATTACTTAGTGAGCACACTGCTAGCAAATGCCCACTCCATACAATTGCAAAGTATTACTTAGTGAGCACACTGCTAGCAAATGCCCACTCCATACAATTGCAAAGTATTACTAAGTGAGCACACTGCTAGCAAATGCCCACTCCATACAATTGCAAAGTATTACTTAGTGAGCACACTGCTAGCAAATGTCCACTCCATACAATTGCAAAGTATTACTTAGTGAGCACACTGCTAGCAAATGCCCACTCCATACAATTGCAAAGTATTACTTAGTGAGCACACTGCTAGCAAATGCCCACTCCATACAATTGCAAAGTATTACTTAGTGAGCACACTGCTAGCAAATGCCCACTCCATACAATTGCAAAGTATTACTTAGAGAGCACACTGCTAGCAAATGCCCACTCCATACAATTGCAAAGTATTACTTAGTGAGCACACTGCTAGCAAATGCCCACTCCATACAATTGCAAAGTATTACTTAGTGAGCACACTGCTAGCAAATGCCCATTCCATACAATTGCAAAGTATTACTTAGTGAGCACACTGCTAGCAAATGCCCACTCCATACAATTGCAAAGTATTACTTAGTGAGCACACTGCTAGCAAATGCCCACTCCATACAATTGCAAAGTATTACTTAGTGAGCACACTGCTAGCAAATGCCCACTCCATACAATTGCAAAGTATTACTTAGTGAGCACACTGCTAGCAAATGTCCACTCCATACAATTGCAAAGTATTACTTAGTGAGCACACTGCTAGCAAATGCCCACTCCATACAATTGCAAAGTATTACTTAGTGAGCACACTGCTAGCAAATGCCCACTCCATACAATTGCAAAGTATTACTTAGTGAGCACACTGCTAGCAAATGCCCACTCCATACAATTGCAAAGTATTACTAAGTGAGCACACTGCTAGCAAATGCCCACTCCATACAATTGCAAAGTATTACTTAGTGAGCACACTGCTAGCAAATGTCCACTCCATACAATTGCAAAGTATTACTTAGTGAGCACACTGCTAGCAAATGCCCACTCCATACAATTGCAAAGTATTACTTAGTGAGCACACTGCTAGCAAATGCCCACTCCATACAATTGCAAAGTATTACTTAGTGAGCACACTGCTAGCAAATGCCCACTCCATACAATTGCAAAGTATTACTTAGAGAGCACACTGCTAGCAAATGCCCACTCCATACAATTGCAAAGTATTACTTAGTGAGCACACTGCTAGCAAATGCCCACTCCATACAATTGCAAAGTATTACTTAGTGAGCACACTGCTAGCAAATGCCCATTCCATACAATTGCAAAGTATTACTTAGTGAGCACACTGCTAGCAAATGCCCACTCCATACAATTGCAAAGTATTACTTAGTGAGCACACTGCTAGCAAATGCCCACTCCATACAATTGCAAAGTATTACTTAGTGAGCACACTGCTAGCAAATGCCCACTCCATACAATTGCAAAGTATTACTTAGTGAGCACACTGCTAGCAAATGTCCACTCCATACAATTGCAAAGTATTACTTAGTGAGCACACTGCTAGCAAATGCCCACTCCATACAATTGCAAAGTATTACTTAGTGAGCACACTGCTAGCAAATGCCCACTCCATACAATTGCAAAGTATTACTTAGTGAGCACACTGCTAGCAAATGCCCACTCCATACAATTGCAAAGTATTACTAAGTGAGCACACTGCTAGCAAATGCCCACTCCATACAATTGCAAAGTATTACTTAGTGAGCACACTGCTAGCAAATGTCCACTCCATACAATTGCAAAGTATTACTTAGTGAGCACACTGCTAGCAAATGCCCACTCCATACAATTGCAAAGTATTACTTAGTGAGCACACTGCTAGCAAATGCCCACTCCATACAATTGCAAAGTATTACTTAGTGAGCACACTGCTAGCAAATGCCCACTCCATACAATTGCAAAGTATTACTTAGAGAGCACACTGCTAGCAAATGCCCACTCCATACAATTGCAAAGTATTACTTAGTGAGCACACTGCTAGCAAATGCCCACTCCATACAATTGCAAAGTATTACTTAGTGAGCACACTGCTAGCAAATGCCCATTCCATACAATTGCAAAGTATTACTTAGTGAGCACACTGCTAGCAAATGCCCACTCCATACAATTGCAAAGTATTACTTAGTGAGCACACTGCTAGCAAATGCCCACTCCATACAATTGCAAAGTATTACTTAGTGAGCACACTGCTAGCAAATGCCCACTCCATACAATTGCAAAGTATTACTTAGTGAGCACACTGCTAGCAAATGCCCACTCCATACAATTGCAAAGTATTACTTAGTGAGCACACTGCTAGCAAATGCCCACTCCATACAATTGCAAAGTATTACTTAGAGAGCACACTGCTAGCAAATGCCCACTCCATACAATTGCAAAGTATTACTTAGTGAGCACACTGCTAGCAAATGCCCACTCCATACAATTGCAAAGTATTACTTAGTGAGCACACTGCTAGCAAATGCCCATTCCATACAATTGCAAAGTATTACTTAGTGAGCACACTGCTAGCAAATGCCCACTCCATACAATTGCAAAGTATTACTTAGTGAGCACACTGCTAGCAAATGCCCACTCCATACAATTGCAAAGTATTACTTAGTGAGCACACTGCTAGCAAATGCTCACTCCATACAGTTGCAAAGTATTACTTAGTGAGCACACTGCTAGCAAATGCCCACTCCATACAATTGCAAAGTATTACTTAGTGAGCACACTGCTAGCAAATGCCCACTCCATACAATTTCAAAGTATTATTTAGTGAACACACTGCTAGCAAATGCCCACTCCAAACAATTGCAAAGTATTACTTAGTGAGCACACTGCTAGCAAATGCCCACTCCATACAATTGCAAAGTATTACTTAGTGAGCACACTGCTAGCAAATGCCCACTCCATTTTAGTGAGCACACTGCTAGCAAATGCCCACTCCATTTTAGTGAGCACACTGCTAGCAAATGCCTACTCCATACAATTGCAAAGTATTACTTAGTGAGCACACTGCTAGCAAATGCCCACTCCATACAATTGCAAAGTATTACTTAGTGAGCACACTGCTAGCAAATGCCCACTCCATACAACTGCAAAGTATTACTTAGTGAGCACACTGCTAGCAAATGCCCACTCCATACAATTGCAAAGTATTACTTAGTGAGCACACTGCTAGCAAATGCCCACTCCATACAATTGCAAAGTATTACTTAGTGAGCACACTGCTAGCAAATGCCCACTCCATACAATTGCAAAGTATTACTTAGTGAGCACACTGCTAGCAAATGCCCACTCCATACAATTGCAAAGTATTACTTAGTGAGCACACTGCTAGCAAATGCCCACTCCATACAACTGCAAAGTATTACTTAGTGAGCACACTGCTAGCAAATGCCCACTCCATACAATTGCAAAGTATTACTTAGTGAGCACACTGCTAGCAAATGCCCACTCCATACAATTGCAAAGTATTACTTAGTGAGCACACTGCTAGCAAATGCCCACTCCATACAACTGCAAAGTATTACTTAGTGAGCACACTGCTAGCAAATGCCCACTCCATACAATTGCAAAGTATTACTTAGTGAGCACACTGCTAGCAAATGCCCACTCCATACAATTGCAAAGTATTACTTAGTGAGCACACTGCTAGCAAATGCCCACTCCATACAACTGCAAAGTATTACTTAGTGAGTACACTGCTAGCAAATGCCCACTCCATACAATTGCAAAGTATTACTTAGTGAGCACACTGCTAGCAAATGCCCACTCCATACATTTGCAAAGTATTACTTAGTGAGCACACTGCTAGCAAATGCCCACTCCATACAACTGCAAAGTATTACTTAGTGAGCACAATGCTAGCAAATGCCCACTCCATACAATTGCAAAGTATTACTTAGTGAGCACACTGCTAGCAAATGCCCACTCCATACAACTGCAAAGTATTACTTAGTGAGCACACTGCTAGCAAATGCCCACTCCATACAATTGCAAAGTATTACTTAGTGAGCACACTGCTAGCAAATGCCCACTCCATACAATTGTTTATGGTTCTCAAGTTTCAAAGTACTTTATGTTGGATCCCCCAAGTCTTGAAGAATACTTCACTCGTGTCTAGGCAAGTAAACTGCACCTTTCAAAATCTGTCATCGTGTGTAGGGATTTAGCTGATAAACACTTCATGTTTTTTGTATTTAAAACTTGAAGCAGGTAGTAGTTGTGAAGCAAGTATTTACCAAAAGTTATTTTCGGAATCATGCTGTCATTCCACAAATGTTCAATGTAGGGGCGCTACAATAATTGAATGTTCCCATATTGGGGGGAAATTGTATTTTGTAGTTTTTTTCACATCACTACCCACCTTCGTGGGGAAGAAATCTAGAAACAAGTGAACATTTTGATGAAAAAGGCAAAAATCACTTTTTAAAAACCCGTAAAAAACAAACATGGTAACAGCTGACCCCCGATAACAACTATTTTTTTGAACAATAAATATGACCTATTATTGGGAAAATTCAGAAAATGTGGTGATAATCAGATTCAGCACTGAAAGGTTCCGGGCAAAAATATGTGGTTAGGGTTCAAAGCAAAAGGTAACTTAAAGGCAGGGTGTACTTTTGGTAATTACTCCACAAATAAATGGCCATAAAAACTTGGTAAAGAGCACTGGAGAGCTGTTGATAATATAAAATATTGTTAATAAGAAACGACCTCCTTTGAAGTAATGTAGTTTTAGAGCAAGAGTTCATTTTTCATCCAAACATTTGAATCTGAGAAAGGCTTCAAGCATGAAGCCTTTATCAGGCATCTGAAAGCACACAATTCAATGCAACAAGGGTGTTTTCTCTTTCATTATTTTCTTGCAACTTCGATGACCAAGTGAGCCCAAATTTTCACAGGTTTGTTATTTTATGCATTTGTTGGGATACACCAAGTGAGGATACTGGTCTTTGACAATTACCAAAAGTATACCCTGCTTTTGAATACAATTATAAACATCAGACAACTAGACCTAAAAGTGCAACAAAATTGAATTTGAAAAAATGAAGGGAAATTGTTCACCAACGGATCAGAGCAAATGTCTGCTTCTCAAGAGCCATCTTCCTTTCCTCAAGTGCAACTTTTCGCTCTTCTGTTTCTCCCCCAGCAGCTGGATGATTTATTTGGTTTGTTGTCCTGAAGTGAGTCTTGACCCTGACATTTTAAATAAAGAAAACAAACAATATGAGAGTGGCTTTATGCGGTATATAACTGGACTCTTGGAAATAGTAACAGTTAAATCAGATGCACTCGCCTCAGAAAACTATTGCTGGAAAATATTGTGTAACCTTTCAAGACGTTTGCCAGGTCAAACTTTAAAGGGATGTTACATATAAACACAAAAAAGATCTCACTCTTGGCCCCTTGAGAGTCAGCATGCACCACGAGATTTTATATCTAGCATCATTCTTCTTTACTCAAATAGGTTTACTTCTAAGGCTTGTAATTAAAATAAATTGAATGTCTATACTATGATTGAAGTAAAAGTCAATGACGTTCAAGATTTCCACAGAGAAAGGAACACAGACCCAGTGTAAGACAAATGTACAAAACTTACTTTTAGTTTCCTCCGGTCTTTCAGGACAACGTTGTCTTCAGTGGCTGTTAAAATTGATCAAAAGTTACACAGGTTCCTGATTAAACTAAGCTTGCAACTGTATCAGGTATATTCAATTTCCAGTGATAATCATTTGAATATGTGTTAAAAATCAAACAGTGCTTATATTTGTTGCTTAGATAAAAGGTACGTGTATTTTGTCATTCATATTTGTAACAAATGTAGTTTTAAATGTAGTTTTACATATAAAACGAAAGACAACTTTGAAAATTGAAGGAAAAAAGTGTGTGGTAACTAAAATAACTTACAATGTAGCCCCCTCATCGCAGCCAGGCGGACGTCCACCCCCCTACTTGTTGTAGTAAGGCGCTTGCAGTCCTTGTTCTTCTTTTTGTCAATGTTGATCACATCTGCTGCTTCTTTCAGCTCTTTGATTTCCTGAAGGAGTTGATTTTTCTGTTAATTCCTCATCCGTACCTGAACTGAAAGAGTCAATAATGAAGAGATTATGAGATTGAAGCCAAATGTCTGTCTTTATGCACACTTTAACAACACATACTGAAAATGGTCTTGCTTATTATTTAACTGTTTTTTTTAGCAAGAAAATGGTGTATGAATTCAGTTTGTTATTCATTCAATACAAAGTTTAATTCATTCGATACAAGTTTCCAATTGTACCTAATTATTACGTACAGAATAAAATAATTTGAAACATAGAAATATTACATACCGTTTCAGATTTCCCGGTCTTCGGCTTCATAGTACTTGAGCTGTTTTAGAGTCCTGTCTTGAGCCGTCTTGGCACTTATTTCAACTCTCTTCTGTGACGTCTTGCCAGTGGTCAACCCGATTTGCCTCCAAATCATCATAGGATCATCTTTTATAAAATAAACATAATGACACCTTATTATATCATTAATACTTTTTTATACAAAAATCAAGCAAAATAGAGTTCACAAAACATAATCTGTACACCTCCTTTGGAGTAAAGTGACTCAGTTTATTCTATAGTGTAGGTATAGTTGAGTAATTTTTTAGTTGAGTAATCATGAGATAGATAGTACAGTAGTTTTGACCATGTCTTCCTCCATGTATTGATTAACTTTGTAATCAATTTATTTTCAATGTTATAGTTCTTCTTTAGTTAATAGTAACCCCAAATTAGCCATTTATTTAGCAAATCTGGGAACAAAATTGGAAAACAGCCAATTTCAACTGATAATGGTAGGTATAGGTGTCACTATTTACCCCCCAAAAAGTATGGACCTATAGGGGGTGGGGAAATTGTTTTTTATCAAATGAAAGGAATTTGAATTTTAAATTCTGAAAGTGATGTTTATTTTGTCATTTTATCATCCAGTGAAAAGTTACACTTGATTGAAGACGTGGTGTTAGTTAACAAGGAATCGGCACGCTCATTACTCAGTTTCTATGTAAAAAAGACCTTGAAACTACCGTAATATTATGTATTCATCAAAGTGTATCACATTGATGGGAGGCTGATATCAACATAGTTTAAGGCATTTTAACTACAAGTAAAACAATTTGTTGATCAGAAATACTGTTTAGAAGGCTAAAATAACAGTAAGCATGTTGTAGGCCCTACAAGTTTAGCCAAAACAAAAGGCTTGATTATTCTGTTTCCTATTCATCGCTGCCAAGTTCTTCTGTATCTATTCTATCTGCTCCATTAGAGCAATGGCCACAGCACACTCCACATGCAGAAGCACATGACATGCCAGCTGTTCATGTTTTTAGAGGGAAAAGTGAAACTATGCATGTGGCTTGTCATGGCCTAGCGGTCTACTTCACCGGACCCAAGCTCTAGTTTTATCAGCAGCAGAGTGTGGGTTCGAATCCCCGTCATGGCACGTCTGCCCTTGAGCAAGGCACTACTGTTTCGTAAAATATTGGGAAAGTAGTACATTCTGCTCTACCAGGCAGGATCCTAGGAGTAAGTGGCAATGTGCCCTTGGTGACAGTTGATTCGGGTCGACAGCCCAAATCAGTTAAGTGATTGAATCCCCCACCTTGAAGTGGCCGTCCGGCCTTGTGATATTAGGCGATATCTCGCCTTAAAAAAACATGTTGCCTTGTGCAAGCACACAGTTTCCTTACCCCCACAACACACACGCATACCTGTTTTCTATTTTTGCCCTTCATCATTTGTTCATTTTTTCTACCTCCCCTTTTCTCCTTTCTATTTCCAAAAAGAATTGTATATGACACCTCAAACGTTTTTTAAGCTTGCCTTCCAATACATGATTCTCACTCAACATGGGGAGAAGCTTCATTACTGCCAAAACCTCTTAAGAAAGCGTTTGAACATTTTGAGAGCGTCCCGGTAGTTTCAAGGTCTTTTTTACATAGAAACTGAGTAATGAGCGTGCCGATTCCTTGTTAACTAGCACCACGTCTTCAATCAAGTGTAACTTTTCACAGGACAATACCATTAAAATAAACATCACTTTCAGCATTTAGAATTCAATTTCCTTTCATTTGATACCAAACACAACATACTTTTTTCAACCTCATACCAAAAAACAAGGCCGAAACAGAGCCTTGTTCCCACTTTAAAAAGGTCAGATTGTGGGCGGAGTTGCTTTATGCTAATATTTCCCGAAGGTGTATGCTCATTGGTTAGTGTATATATTGTGGCAAGGTGAATACTACATAATTTAAAAATGCCAATCATCATAACGAGAGTTTATGATTGGACGATTATCCGCCCAGTACAGGAAATGAATATTCAATATCTGATTCCAGCATACGTAATTAGCGCTGGAATCCCTGCGCAATGATAAAGAAAAACATAAGCTGCCGTTTACAGTGGGAACGAGGCTCTGTTTCGGCCTCGTTTTTTGGTACGAGGTTGAAAAACCATGCTACGACCCCACGGTATACTGTACATCAAGTACTGCAGTACCGTTCCAGTATTGTTATGCTACCTGGTGAATTCAAAGCGGGGTGCTTGCGTAAAGAGCCTTGGACAAGGCTACTTTGGATGGGGCGCTAGGACCGCCGAGCAAAATCAAAGTAGGAGTAAATTCGGGTGGCTGACTAGAGTCGACTAGACTTAACCATAGTCGATCCGTATGTCACCCGAACGCTGCAAATGGTAGATATTTGCAAATGAAATATTGTCAATTATTAAAATAATCATTATTATTTCACGATTATGCAACTAATTTTTGTATGGGTTTAACAAACGTACAATGATTAAGTTAAAAGAAATATGCATTTAGAAGAGATAAGCTTAGACAAATAAAGTATATCTTACAGGCGAATGCGTCAACAGGGAGAACGGGCGAGGACTCCAGCAACAGCAGACACAGCGAAGATCAAATAAACTCTGGCAACCGATCAACTCCAGGGGCGAAAACAGTTCTCTGCCGATGTGACTAGGAGCTACCACGGGGCGACTTCACTCCGACAAATGTCCAGAAAAAGACGAAACAACAATGGGTACGCAATCTGACACCCGCCACAAAATAGGGGGAAGAAGACCCCAAAATACCGAACTGTAGATTTAGTTCGAAAATGTCCTTTCTGGAATTAAATTCAGCGCTTCACTGCACGTCGGTCAAAACGAACTCTCCTCCAACGAGTTGTAAAAAAACCCCACAGCAGTCGTAGCTTCCACCAGTCTAGAGTATTTGTATTCTGTCGAAAATCTCTCCCAGCCCGTATTTTATAGGATTTGTATTATTTTCTGGAAAGTACTAAAACTAACTTTACATTTCTAGAGCCTTCTCAAACACAATTCTAGAACAATCATTAACCAATTCATAGCGGATTAGCGCCGCCCACTGGGGTCAACTGAAGTACACACAGGAAATTATTGACAGCGTGCTCTATAATACAATCGCACGTAGAGGTACGTGTATTAGGGTCTCATAACAATATTCAGGTAAATAATTACTTGAACATTTGAGTTCGACAAACGGCTATATCGTCGTGAGTATTCACGTCTTTATATTTTTTGATTTGTGACTCAAATCGTGAATACTCAATCTATGAAAACATTTCTGTTTATGTTTGCTCTTGTCATGTTCCTTTTGCCGCGACAGTAAGGTGAGCCACCGTAATGACTGGCGTGCATTGCATGCACAATGTACACCCATGCGACAGCCTGGGAAGTGGCAGCAGAGGGATCTCACCTAAGTTTAACATACAACCTGGGAAGCGACAGCAGAGGGAAGTTTACGATACAACTTGGGAAGTGGCAGCAGAGGGATCTCACCCAAGTTTACGAAACAACCTTGGAAATGGCAAGAGGGGGTCTCACCCGAGTTTGCGATACGACCTGGGAAGCCGCAGCAAAGGGATCCCATCCAAGTTTACTACACATGCCAGGGAAGCGACAGCAGAGGGATCTCACCAAGTATACAATACAACCAGGGAAGTGGCAGCAGAGCTGTTTATTTTGAGACCATTTAGCCAGTTGCAGCCTCTAGGATGTAAACACATGGATCCCCAAGAAGGACAAACTTTGACGTTGACATCACATACCTAATTTTTTTAAGGAGATCTACTAATGATGACATGGCAGGAAAGCTTTAACAAAATCCACAATTTGTAACAAACTCAGTTACAAAGTGACAACCCAAAGTTTTTGTTTCCTATGCAGATTTTCAGCCTAAAGATGCTCAAGTCATCCCCGTTAAAGAACGAAGTTTTCGAAGTCACGGTTCCAAGTTCTTAGTTTCTCTAAATGTTATCAGGGCTTTCTCAGAGTATTTTCTCTCAAAATTAGTAATTTCTGGTTTTTCACTCCGCAGCCTTGCAGACATAAACAATAAAGCAACCAATTAAACAGGAAAGTGCTAGTATGTTTAGGTTAATAAGTGCATACTTTATAGTATAAACTGCCGGGAAAGTGTCCAATTCATATGACCTCTCATATAATGACATTCAAACGAACTAGAAAATGAGTTCAGTGCCCGTGTTCGTTTATTTGGTAAGTACCAACATGGGAACAAATTGGCTTAACTTTATTGACCTTCATAACGCTGTTAAAATGGAGGAGATTTTTAACACTAACATAATGTACGGTTTTCAAGAAGCCTTCGTACTGGACAAATTAATGTGCAACGTTGATACATTATTAAATAGTTGCATTCATAAGAGACATATATTACTAAAAATAAAAACGCACCGGGCTCAGCAGCAGGTCGAGCAATGTGTAGACTGAACAGTGTGTAGTATACCATTGCGCGTTCGCTTGGCCCCCACTGGTCTCATCCAGGACCGCTGGGATGTGCTGATGAGCTTGTACACATTCTGGTTTCGGATATAGGCCTATAATAGTGATGCATGATGACAACGATTATTGCAGTCGAAATAAAAACGCGCGCGGTTCAAACTATGGCAGAGCAACGAGGCACTAAATATCCAGTCAGCACCTTGCTGTTTGATGTCCTTAATTGCATCGATTGCTAGAAACGCATTAAGAAATGCAATGAACTGTTTGTCGTGAATTTTACATGAGAAAGACAATAAATAAGGTAAATCACTTCCTTATCTCTTTTCTGTGGGCATTTTTGTAACAGCACGGTCCAACTAGTGTGCAGTGTGGAGAACATCCTCCACACCCCCGGGATTTACACCCGGGATCATTGACCTAAATAAGTGGCGTGTTTATGCTCTATTTGATTTCAATTTTCAATTGTAATTTTCGTTTGTTTCAGTATGAAAGTATGTTTTTAGTATGGAACCAGTTTTTAGCATTCAACTGCCCCCTCTCCCCCCCCCCCTCCCTCACTCTCCCCCTCTCTCCCTCTCTCCCCCTCTCCCCCCCCCCCCCCTCTCTCTCTCTTTCTCTCTCTCTACTCGATAAGCATGCCCATGTTGATAAAAATAGTTTCTTCTCAAACAATGTCCTAAAATCAAGCCAAAAAGCAGAATCGAATCTAAAGTGGCTCTTTGCACGTGTTCAGGGAGTCTGGATATGTATATTCCCCCATAATTCCGTTCTCTTATCACCGTTTTCATCACAACGACTGCCTGATGTCAAATGACATAAAAGGAGTGGATCCGGGTTGAATGACGCCGTCAAGCGACCGTCGAAAAATAATAATCAATAAAAATCAAAACGGAGCTTTCTATACACACCGCATACACCCTTCTCAAATCCATCGATTCATTTTCCTGCTGTACAAATCAGGTAACATCATGCTTATCCATGCTTTATCATGCTTCCTTGATTCTTGGATCCGGGTTAAGGATGTTCTGATCATTTGCATACAGCTGGATAATAAGGCGTTATATTCTCATCTGTCCCTTTTCTTTAAAAGTGGAGGGTTTGGGATGGGTCGGCCCGATTGGGAGCTTTGCTGGACTATCTCCGCACGTGCCTAAATGAAGTGTTGACTGAAAAGAGACGTCGTCTGCACGTGGGAACGGCAAATCTAAAAACTACTGCACTACCTTTACGAGTTAGTACGTTGTCTTTGACCAACATATTCATTATAATCTTAAAACGAAATTGACTAATCCATCAAACACATCACACATTGCTTGATTTGACAATAACGTAATTATATTTTGTGTCATAGCCTAATTTGTTGTTGTTTTACTGACTTCAACTTCTTTAGAACGTTAAAAATACAATCATAACTCTTCTGTACGCAAAAAAAACTACTTCAATAATTTGTGAAATAACTCAGCTGTTTGTGTGACGTATTTCAACCCATGCCAACTGCACACAAACTGGATTCGATGTTTACCAAAAGCCCATGGGAAATACACAATGCGACTTTTAAAAAGAACAATTTTTGGACTTCCTTTTTTAACATAGAATATAGGCCGTTGTTTTGAAGAAACATGAGGTCAGAATCTTGTCAGAATGCTCAGTTGTTTTCAGAAGGGAAATTAAACCCAGATTTATGAAACATTTAGAGCTACACGTGGCGAGTACTTTGTGCACGGAGCAGACACGCCCATGTGACGTACTAGCATGCAGTGACAACTGTACAAGCATGAAGAGTTGTTCCTTTTCAAAGGTTGAACAATTGCAATCAATCGAAGGAATCAAAAAGACACACAGCAAGTTCCATTCACCACACTCCAACAACATTTTGTTTTACAACCAATATAGACCTATAGCGACGAGTAAACAAAATAGCCATGGTGCAAAGTATTTTGCATTGGGAATAAAGAATAATAATGGGAGTTTTTTTTCCTTTTCTTCTTTTTCTTTTAGCCTAATGATGTGTGATATTCATTTTACAATACTTCCCAAGTCCTGCGGGGAAAATCAAAAGTCACAAGATTCTCTTCGTTACAGAAAACATATAAAAATTACAGTTTTCATAAGCGAATGAATTTTAGAAAGGTTACAAAACTTTAAATTGCTGACTTCTGAAATATTGTAGATATAAGCGCTTTTGTTTTAAAAGGGGTTCTTTCTGATTGGTTAAACGACAGCCTATCAGAAGATTTAAGAGATTATTGAATATCCTTGTCTTTTGTGACCTCTGAGCGATACACAGGTCACGGCTGGCAGCCGGCAGCGACTTCTACACACACGCTACGCACACTCTCTGTTATGTTTCTACATAGATTGTAAAAGGCCGTGCATTGCGCGGGAATTTCAAACTCATGGAACATATCGTTTTATTCCGAGCTTTTAAAGGGACAGGTGAACAAAAAAAATAAAATAGTGGAAAACCAATCTTCTTTCGAAAGAAAATCTATATTTGTTTACAATAACAAACTTCGTTCGAACGAATGAATATCTTCGTTCGAATCTTCGTTCGAACGTAAAAAATCTTCGTTCAAACGAAGATTGTTTTCCAATTTGAGATCATTCCTGGATTGCTCGGATGACAAGTTGGGCATCGCATCCAGGTTGTAAAGTCCAATAATAGAATGAGTGGATGCTCGGATGCCCATTGGGGGATATCCTCTCGTTCGAACAAAGCTTGTTTTCTTTCGAACAAAGATTTTTTTTCGTTTGAACGAAGATTATTATTTTGCTGATGCGATAGAGCATTCAAACAATTCTGAATGAATCGCGTTTTAATTGAATGAGTTTGTATTGCAGAGGAAGAGCCTAAGATTTAATGTTAGCAGTGATACAGTTTTGATATAGAAAATCACCCAGCAAAGCATTCTTGATGTTATCGTTCAGTTTGGTAGTGAACCAAGTCTTTCTTGTTAGATCCACGGTCTATCACTTTCTCTTTGACGAAATCGACCTTTTTCTCAAACCTGTTTTGTAACTAAGTATCAGAGTATGCTCCTTGTCTCTTATCCCATTATAACGACGTCACTAAACAGATTCAGAGTGAGCCCAATCTCGAGCACTATGCTGAAATGTCGACAGTCTGGCCATAGTAACTGTTTCTTTCTATAGTGCTACTTGAATTGACCTGTCTTGCAAAGTTGAGTTTACGTGTAAAAATATATACGTTACCTGCCTGTCGATAGGTAAAAACGCATGTAAAAACTGATAAAACGTAACATTTGTATTCTCACAATGATCAAAATTTCAAATAAGTGGCACCCAATGGAGAGAGACATCGATTGGGGGGAGGGTGACACGTGCAATCTTGGGGGTACCACATACATTGGTTTAAAACAACATGAAGGGGGAAAATTGGCGCACTTTAACATATCAAATAAGCGCGAGAATTGCAGTCCAATCGAAATGACAAACGAATGCCGGCATTCAGGAGATATGAGAGTACACCAAAAATGCATGGCAAGAAATTGCAAACTTCGTTGAGATAGGGGAAATAATTAATTCATATAGTTTAACAAAAATACTAATACTCAGAAAGCATAGTCATGTAAATCCTCAGTCCGACCATTTGCAGGATTCGCTCAGTTCCAGCTCCTCATTCAAAGGCACATGCGCGTCGGAACTTTCCCCCTGACCTAAGAACCCCGGGTCACCCCTTTCTGATGAGGAAAGGTTCAACTATTAATAATAAAACAGCTCTATTGTATCAATCCATCGCAAATGTTTATTGTCAATATTTGCCTTGTACTCAATATAGGGCTCAATCACAACATTCTTCTACTTTGTTATAAAAAGATCGTTTACATTATCCATGGAGCCTCCATGCTGTATCATTACGTGTGAGTACATATTGTGATTGTGCATGTTGAGCCGACTGCGGTACAATCGTTCCCATTATGCATCACTACTCCATAACGAGAATTGTACAAGCTCACCAGCCTAAGCAAGTGAAAATGGATTGGATTCATGTATTTGTACAAATTGAAAAATATCAATGAAACATCAGGTAATATTGGGCTTTTTACGACTATTGCATAATTTTTATAATATGACAACATAAGCTATCCCATTGTGTTCTTTTTGATTTGTAACAGCACATGACAAGAGTGTAGGATTCGTTAATTAAGTTGAGTGACAACCTTTTGTAGAATCTTAGGACAGTGTCGATATGCATGTGATCTAATGCAACGGTTCAGGTCAGGTGTATTTATACACAAATTCGTTTTAAGTCATCATGCCTGAGTTCAGATAGACACTTCCAGACTGCTGCCTTGACGAGAACAAAACATTGTTTACAGATTCCAGCCTTCCCTTGGTCATTCAATGTATAAAAAAAAATAATCAGGTAGATCTGAATGAGGTGTCCACAGATAGCAACCAAGACATTTAGTCCAATTGAAGTGGTTTACAATCATTGCATGAAACGGCTTAAACCCTTTGTCGTGATGAAACAAAGACTACTCGACCAAAGTCCACGTTATAGCAATTACTACACTATTTTGAAGTTACGATTTCATCCAGCAGAATGGCAGCTACGCAAAATTGAATGTTCCAGACCTCGCTGAATGGACAGCAATGATGAAGTAATATATTAAATAGCCAAATAGTATAAAAGATTATTGAAGAAAAAAATGACTGAAGATATTGAATGACTTGATGGGAGAGTAGATCTCAATCGTTCATGGAAGCACGTGTAGTTTTTATTAGCAACGAACGTTTAGCACACTTATCGCTGTTGGACTCCAAATAAAGACTGACGGTCGAGCGCACCATGGTTAGCTCAATTTGTATTTTATCAACACGCCGATGTTTATTGTTGACTTCCATTATTATTCTGTAGTTATACTTTGACTTTCACGTTGCAATTGCCAATTGGTATTTTGAAAAGGCCACTAAAATCGTTCACTCTCAACACTGGATCACTTTTGTTTTTGTTTTTGATACCATAGAGATGTCATGCTTTAACGTGAGCATTTGCTGGATTAACGTCACACGCATCATTTCTAATCTGGTTGTAGGCCTACTATAGTCATCGGTCAAATTTAAGATAGCTAAATTAGCCGAAGGAAACTCAAGTCATCTGAGTCAGTATTTTGTTAGGCGTTTGACTGCTTCCACTATTATGTTTTCAATGGCAAATCCCTGATCAAAGTTTGCTGGGCAGATTTTCATGCAGTGGAATAGCATAGCTGGAATAACACAGTCGAATAGCTTCTGGGTTGCTTTAGTGCAATTCAAATGTTTTCAGAGCCAAGAACAATGTTTTAAAAGCAAGTCAACGTCGGTAAGTGTATGCCATTCAACACTACTCCAGAAGTTTCGAGTAAAAAATAGGAAATAATTAATACGGTTACAATGGGTTTTTAAAATACCACGTTGACAGGGGCGGCAGAAGAGAACAAATATAAAAGGGGGAAGGAAAAGAAAGGAACGATAGAAAGAAAGAAAGAAAGAAAGAAAGAAGAAAAACAAATGGGAAAAGAAGAGGGACTAAAGGAAAGGAGAAGGGGGAAATAATTGCTGGAACAATGTTACCTACATAGCCTAATGAAAAACAATGTGGTATAGGTTTATCAAATCATTACAGTGATCCTGGTTGCAAGAGTATGATAAAATGCACAACGTCTCAGTCTAAGTTGGCAGGGGCCAATTAACCATACACTCCTGTGGGTTGAAAGAAGGGATCACCAGGCACGCACTCCCCCTTATTTTTGCCAGGAAAAAAGTAAATAAAAAATTGTCAAAAAAGCAAAATCTCAGAAAACTGGGCAAAAGGTAGTGAGTAAAACGCATGCGAAATATTCTAGACTGCACTAGAGTAGTACCTCGTGGTTCCCTATAGACCCCCAGAACCCACGCCGTCAAGGCATTGCGTTCGCACATTCTTCTCGTAAAGTAAAATGCCTTACGCTATACATGCTGTTACATCTGAGCTAGAATGCTGTTTCTACATAAACGGCAAGCATGTGTCCCCCTTATATTAGCCAAACAATCCTCACTAAAAAATAGCATAACAATAATTGCTAAAAGGCAAATAAAGCACATTTAAAAACTGGGTATAAATAATGTGTTAATTGACTGTGAAAAGTCCCAGATTGCACCAGAGAGCATTCTGATGTTAAAAATTTTCATGGGGCCCTACAGCGGGCCCCGGACCCCACGTCACAAGGCTTCGTATTTGCTCATCGCTCTAGCAATATTACATCCTGGCCAGAACTCTCTTTATATTTAAACGTGTGTCGTGTGGCCCCTTATGGCTGACCCATTTCACCCTAAGAATTTAACAAAACAATTGTTAAAAGGCAAATAAATCAAATTTCAAATTGGTAAAAACAATGTTTGAAACGCCCCTAAAGTTTCATAGAGAGCACCTAACGTTAAAAGTGCGACCGGGTCCCTAAAGCGGGGCCGGACCCCACACCGTGAGACTTTGCCCTTTGCTCGCTCGTTTGTCTCGCAGAAATTCCCCATATATACACGATACAGGGGTGTGACGTACGGTCACGTTGGGACCACCACCCTCTGCAGTCATACAAGGATCTATATTTAATCGGTGTTATTGCATGCAGTTATATTAAGGTGTGACCCCGGATCTATGTACTAAGGACACCAGACTATTT
Source organism: Pisaster brevispinus (assembly GCA_023634235.1). Lineage (NCBI taxonomy): Eukaryota > Metazoa > Echinodermata > Asteroidea > Forcipulatida > Asteriidae > Pisaster > Pisaster brevispinus. The sequence continues at coordinate 11,054,486 of JAMKCF010000015.1, read as the reverse complement.
AAACTACCAGCTACATACGCCCACTGACAACGATGTATTACTGACAGTGTATCAAGTGCCTAGCGTAGACTACATGCAGGTCAAAGTTTTATATTGAGTTTTAAAAGTGTATTATGATATCAAAACTTGTATAGTATCCGCTGATTCAATATATATGAGAGTCCTCCTCCCTGGTCTTACAATATGTAAAAATCCATCAGCTTCCGGGAACTGAACCAAGTCTAAGTGTTATAACAAAGTGATGTAAATATTCATAGCAAATAGTTTTTCTATTACATTCAGACATGCTAAAACCACAAAGCTTCAAGAGGAACCGCCCCTCAACCCACGCTAAGGGTTTTACCCCTATACCTCACAGGGGCCCCTAGGCGGGCTCCTGGACCCCACGTCGTAAGTGCTAAGACTCAACGCTTTCCGCCCTGCATATTGATAACAAATTGAGGAAGTTGTTTGTGCGTTTTATGGGACTCAATCCAGCCTATGACAACAACAAACCAATTGCCGTGACCGTAAAAGGCTTGTGTAATTGTCTTATTGTGCTTCCTTGTTTAAATTTGAAGATTTTCCGAGCTGGTGTTAACTTTGCCAATGTACACTGATTTGTGAATATAAATTAACGCTTAAGAAAAACGTAAAACGTAAACTGATCCTTATGTGAGCAGTTCGAGTCACTGAATAGGCCTATCCTTGGAACTGACGCGTCAAAAACCAACTCATACAAAATCATAAAGATTAATATCATACTTATTATTTAACGGGCAGCTCTATAGTGCTCTATAATATTTTAGTGATTCCTTTTTTACGTTCGGGTGACTATTTTGCACTTACAATTTGTCTTTGGTAATAGAGAATTGAAGTTTAAAAAAAAGCCAAAAAAAAGCCTTTGTATGATAATGTATGGTAATTACCTCTTGACGTCACTGGTTGCTAGTATGGTGAACCATTGATGGGGCATTTACATAAAGCTGGGTTCTTGTCAACGTCATTGTAAGCCAGTATGTGTTCTTCGTGGATGCTGGGTAGCTTGTTAATCCAAAAGTTAGTCATTTTTGTTATTCTCGGTGCCTTTCAGTTGTTGGTCTTGTTTGTTAGCAGCAATGGTATTAATTGTGTTGAGAGCTGAGCATTCTTGACCCTCGATGGTTGTATTTACTGGTCCTATGGTCGATCCACGGTGCTCCCTCTCTTGTTCTTGAACTTCGCGACCTCTCGAGGATTGGTGATTGATTTACTCTCTATTCTTTTTGTCCAGTTCACGGTATAATTTCTTGGCATCTTCTTTGGCTATCTAGATTTGCCTATACGTACCTTGTGTTGAATCTACTGCTTCGTTCTGCCTTTGCTTAAAATTAATGTTGCTTAACGTCTCTATAAGGCTGGCATGATGAGCTTTCGTACATATATGATTCATTTCCTTCCCTTTCATGCTGGAGTTCCGGGGGGGGGGGGTTTCCACGGAAATTTTCATAAAAATCGGTCTTGAACTGTGGAAAATGCAGAGATGGGGCAATATGTGACACCCCCACCCCCGTTTAAAGGATCATCAGCCATCAATAAGAGGGCGCCCTCGTTGAATTAAAGGATATGTATTGTTCTCCGCCGCTTCGGATGATTTTAACTAAGTATTTGCATACTCGTGGTTAGCCATGCCATTTGTCCTACGCTGCCGGCCACAACTAAACTATGTGCATCCGACTCAAACAATGCCCGCAGTCTCTCTATGGCTGTTATGACGATCTATGCATGACTTACCAGCTTATAAAGAACAACTTAAATGGACGTCAGATAGTGGGTCCCATCAAAAACTCATTTATATTTGACGATCAACTAATCATTGACGGATTGTTTTCATTCGATGCCTGAAGTAATACTGCAAATTGCCCTCATTTTCGTCGTATACATTATTAAGTCTTTGTTTTCGTCAATGCTTTCTACGATTAATCCGAGCTAATGTAGTATATAATCACCTGCGTAGCTCAAGGGGCGGCCCCACCAATCAATACCCCCCCCCACCCGCCAGAGCTTGACAAGCTTCAGAAATGTGTGTGTTATGAAGAAAACAAATTAAGTATCTTACTATAAAAAAGGACGAAGATTTGACAACAAAAAGTTTAAATCTAATTTTCTATTAACATATATATAGTTTGCACAATTAACAACTAAACTCAAACTGTTGTCATCAACGCCTAACTTTTTCCGAAAGTTGAAAACTCTCAACTCGCAGAGAGACCAGCCAGAAGCTGCAAGTTAGGAGTGTCATGTCACAAAGATCTCAAATTGATAAGAAGATAGCAGCATGTACACTTACATTGGATTCCTTCGTATTGGTAAGAGAATTTGTAGATGCTTAAATCGACGGCAGTGCAGCGACGAATCTTTCCATGCCATCACAACATCTTCACTCAGCGTAGTGACTTAAACCTCTGTCATGTGATTGCCTTTTGGGCGATCACATGATAGCAGATTGTTGTAGATGGCCGGCAGGTCGTATCCGGTGTTTCGGCTGAGAGATGGCTTTTGCGTCCTGATATCGATGACTTCACCAACATCTTCTGAGATCACGGGGTAAGAACGTACATACAAATCGATTAACACCATCAGATCAATGTTTGTACACCTACAAAAACAAGACTCGCAATTGTGGTGATTTACAAGATTAACTTGTCCTGATTGCACAAAACCATTCATGGGCGAGACATTTAAAGAACAATCCAGCCTGAAGCTAGCCCCTCTAACAATTGATGAGCACATCAAAGACTATCGGCACTCCGTCAGCTTACAACGTTCACGTTATCACCAGGGAGGATTAGTTCTGGAAGAGGAAGATACGCGAAGCCATCGAAATCGAGGCACAAAAGCCCTCTCTCAACTGAGACTTCCGGTACGACCTGTCAGCCATTGCTACGCTGAATGAAGATGTTGATGACTTCAAAAGCTACGCCCCTGCACTGCCATCGATTCCAAAGAGGTATCTCAAATTATCGTATGATATTGAGATGTGTTTAAGTCTTGATAACTAAAAAAAAATATCAAATAATATGCCAGTGAAAACACACAAAAGTTTTCTGTTTTCTGTTTCCCTGTGCAAAAGTAACGTCTACTCAAATGAATCTTGAGATGAGTCTTAGCCCCGTATCGGAACCACGTCTTCAGTTCTCGGCTTGGGCTTGGGCTTGGGCTTTGGCTCTCGGCTTCGTCTTCTGCTTTGACTTTGGCTCAGGTACCATCATGTATTTGTATAACCGGTGTTTTCGACACGGGGCTTAGAACGGACGGCTCCCAAGCCGGAGCCTATAAGCCAAGCCGTGGCTTCGAAAGTAGCCCAGATGAATGTGAACCCCCGGCCCACAACTTTTTCGAGGCACCTTGATCCCTGATCTACCATTGAACAAAAGAACACTTATACATGGTGTAACTTTACATAGATTATATTAAAGTCTGATGCCCTTAAATGTCAGTGGGTTTCCTTGATTTCGTATAGCTGACGTCACGCTACGAAATGACCATGCTGCGATTGCATTATGACAGTGTTCATGGATGACTAACTGGTTGTGTGGACTAAAAGTTATAATAAAGTGTTCACGGATGAATGACTGGTTATATAGGCTTCAATTTCTTGATTTAGTCTCCTTAAATTACCATAAACGGAAAATTCCCCGTGTAGCTCTTCAATCATGATCAATAAATACCGGAAGATTTCTAATGACGGCAATAATAATTGGTGATGCTGATGGCAATGAGGACTTATACGTTAGAGGTTGTTTCTTGGTCACACGCTGGGAGTTACATGTTACCGAGGCGAGTGAAGCCATGCAGGTGGGTACATGGCATCCGGGCTATCAACTGCTGGCTCCTCGATCACCAACCACGCTACATTGCCCTCCCAACCAAACACGTGCACCAACGCCCCATTGCAAGAACCATTGGTGCATTGCCCTGCTGTTCAATTGTCATTCCACTTATTGCAGACAAATGAGTAGATTCCATAATTTATTGGTAGCGCAAGAAAAGGGCAAGGAATATTTTATCCGATTTGGTCATCGAAAGCAGGCTGTTGTTTTGTTTATTGAGGTGATAGTGGATAAAAGGCGCACGCTGATGTGTATTTTGGAGTGTTTAGGGGAGACAGTTTGTCGGAGTTAAAGAGAGGAAAGTCAATGGTTTGCCACGCGAGTCATTTTATGGACGGGTACCTCTCCAATTTACCCAGCGCGGGAACGGAGTCATCCCCGCATCTATTTAGTTTGTAGTTTTTTAAATGTTTTTATATTTATTTCAAATGACGAGTTTTCTTAATTGTAGAGGCATAACTTCGATGCAAACTGCTGGCAAGCGAGATGTTGTTTATAAACAACTGACTACCGACATCGTGAATCCATTAATGAACACATCTGCTTCAGCATCGGAGACTTGTTTTATTATACATACAATTTTGATTTCGTGTATATAGTTGGCGCTCAAAGCTGACAGTTAGAGGATTTGTTGTTCAGCTTTCTGGCATTTAACCAAACATGAAAACTCAACTCTTTGGAGAAGGACATCTTTCTGCCAGCAAATGCTGCGACCAATAAAGGCAGTTGAGTTTATGTATAGATTACAATGTATAATAATTATAATTTTAGTTTTGTTTTTAAGTCAGTATAATATGCGTAGAAAGATTATTACGGTAATGTCTGATTCAAAAGTGCCACACGTGAGATACGGTGCATTCTTTCAAAATTAAAATGATCTTTTGATATAGGTATCATGCATGACAAAATGCCGCATTAGCATATCCTGCATGCTTGCATTACTACTGCATTATTAACCATGAAAAGTGTATCCTTCTAAATTTAAACATGCAATTTTATGCCCCAAGTGACGATAAATGCATCATTAAACAGCAATTATAAAAAGGGCACGTTCTCTGCTGGACCATGCTGAGGGTCTCAGTCAGCAGTGTCACAATGTGTAATATATAAAGTCATCCTGTTACAATGGAGCCTTTGGTGTTGCCATTCATGTGTCCGAGGTAGTTCTGCAGTGGTGTAACTCCCCTCCCACACACACCCATACCCACAACCTTAGGGGTCAGGTTTTGGGGGTCCTGATTGTTTTTAAGGAATTCTCTTGTTCTAAAGAATTCTTTTGTGGGGTCCAGGTTGAACAAAGTAAAACTTGTGGGGTAGCATTGTTATATTATTTAAAATACCCTACAAGGGTGCTCAAACACCCCCAACCTTACAGCCTTAGAGATCGAGTTTGTGGGGTTTTGCTATTGTTGCTCTGTTATTCCCTTTCCTAAAGAATTCCTCAGTAGGGTCCAAGTTGAACAAAGACAAACTTTATGAGTTTCATTGTTCTAGGGCACTTATGTGCTCTGTCTTACATACTCTCTGTGGAAATTCCTTTGTTCATTGCACTTAAGAAAAAAACATGTTCTTCAATACTGGTGAAAACACTGTGTGGACGTGTGTATGTCCACATATTGTTTTAAAAACACTGTCTTGTGCGGAACTCTTTTGTTCTCGGGTCCACACTTCGTATGTAATGCTTGCCCACGATTAAAACATCTTTCGTGCATAACCTGTAAACTAATTAATACTGTTTGGAAAATGAAGTATGGGGTTCAGTATCAACATCTATAATTCCTAGTATTTATTGGCAACTGTTTCAATGCCTTTTAAGTTCATCCCGTGTCATCGAAGCTGGTCATATTGATATCAATGAATTGAAACAATAATGAACTGAAAGGCAAATAAAGCTAATTCGTACTTTAAAAAACTGCTTTATATTTATCCTAGATTGCGTCAGAGACAATCAACAATCAACAGCATCCCTGGGACTTAAAGCGGGCCCGGACCACACGCCGTTCTTAAAATTGAATTAAACTTAATGTGCTGTAGAAATCGTTTAAATTGTAAATTCATTTGAGACAATAAGAACTAATGACGTGCACGCTGAATCGGCTTGTTTTGTTTGTTTTTTCCAAGCGAACGAAATTTTGGAGAACAAAATAAAACAAATATTTCTGAAGCTTTGCTTCGAAATATATTAAAACTTGCTGACAATGCACCAATGGAGTAACTTAAAACACAATATTTCTCCTTTCCTTCTCCAGCCCAGACCTAATACTGTGTGTCTGGACCACCACGCTTTAAGATACGTGTTTGTGGGGTTCACCAATTTTCTCCTGTTATGAGTATCCGCCCACCCCTTAATACCATTCCCTGTCGGATAGGTCTGGACAATATACACCCAAACTGATAAGCACATGAATCTTGTTTTTTCACACTTATAATGTACCGAAACTACATATATTTCTTGAGTTAAAATGGAATAAAGTGTCCTCAGTTAGAAGATGTTAAATACTGCCCCCAAACAACCAACTATGTCCCCCAGTAAAAAAACAGAGGGGCGTGTTTATATTTGAGATTAACTACAAAACCAACTTTAAGACTGCAAGAATAAACCAATAAAATTTAATCCTCTCCATTAATTTTTGACAACTTTTGAGGGGGAAATGACCAGGAATCACCCCTGAGCTTGCACCACAGAGCATCTATAGAATAAAAAGTATTTCCAGAACATTACGCGGCCAGGACCCCAGGCAATAAGAGCTTCACGCTTTGTATTTAATATGGGAGAAATTTGGTGCTTAATCCTCACTTCAGAGATGGAACTATGCAATGTTGTGGAGCTTCCTACGGGCTTGTTTCATTGCCTCTCAGTCAGTGGCGTAACTAGACATTTTCATTTGGGGGGGCAAGTGGGGGCAAAGATTAAATTTGGGGGTGCCAAAGAAGTGCAAGATTATCATTAAATATGTTAACTGATGTATATATAATAAGAATATACTTTTCTGTGATTTCATATGGGGGGGGGGCAAGAGGGGGGCAAGGGTTCTGAGCGGGGGGGCGCAGGCCCCCCTGCCCCCCCCCCCTCTGGTGACGCCACTGCTCTCAGTAAAACATCCCATCTATAAATTATCATTGAAATCAATTAGGTCAACTGCAGTTTGACTTTGGGATTGCTGAAATTGTTCATCTTTGAAGTTAGCCGTCCAAGTTCGCGACCTTATCTGAAATCCTGGCTCCTCCTCTTTATACGAGTCATTAAGCAGTGTGACATGCAATGTCAATTCTTCATTGATCACCGAAGCCGGTTGTGGTGCTAGCTACATACTCTGTAGCTAGTACATGTCGGACATCTCGAAACCCGATCGTATTGCTACGCGCACCCTCCTTGACAATTCGTTCATTTAAATTCAATATGAGAATCTTTAGCTATGCTATTATTTAAAGATCATGCCCAAAATTGAAATTGAGAACGTATTCATTTATTTATTATTATTAATTTTTTTCTTGATGTGGAGTTAAACTACTCCGTTTATTCAACAACAACATCAGCATCAACATACATCAAATAAAACACACTTATAAGCGCTCCAATAAATACTGCTATCATATAACAGATACAATGAGCATAAATACATAAATATTTATATATACATTTTAGCGTAACATAATCACGGTGTTCGGGAAAAACAATGGGTTGAAATTACTTCAGACAAATAGTAAATAAACCCCCCCCAAAAAAAAAAAAAAAAAAACATAAATAAATAAATAAATAAATAAATAAATTAATAAATAAATAAATAAAAATAAAAATTAAAAAAAAAAATCATAAAGAGGAACATGGTGACGGCCTTTAGTGAAAAGGGCAATTAGTAATCAAACTTGACATCATCATTAATGGTGAAACACAACGCATTATTTCTAGTGTAAATAATTTCGAAAGAGTCTGGTCTCAATCTGGTCTTTTCCATACGCAGAAAGTATTTCAAGGATCTTTTTAACTGAATGATGATGTCAATTTCTGCTGGTCTGGAATAACTGTTGAACACCTTTTTGCATCGTATATTCCAGATCAGCCTGAGCAGTTTAGCTACGACAATAGCCTGAACTGGTTCCAAATCATATCCAAGAATTCAGTAAGAGTCGTTTAAGTAATAATGTTTGTTACCAGTATATTTTCTAAGCAGTCTTTCCACAAAGATCCAAGCATCCAATGTGTGAGTACAATAAATAAAGATATGTTCGTGAGTTTCATTTTCAACGTTACAAAGCGGGCATGTTAGTTCTTTAATTTTTTTTCAGCAACACGTCTTTAGTGGGTAGAATTCTTCGTCTAAGTTTATACATAAACTGTTTGTCATCCGGATCCAACAACCCATTTTTCCAATTACTCATCCAAACTGAAGGCCAAAGTAAATCTTGTCCTAGGTGAAAAATATTTTTCCATTTTACTTGTACCTTGGGAGAAACAAATTTACACAAAATGCAGTTCATATAACTAGACTTCACATTAGTTTCACAAATAGGAAAAGTTTTGCTTTGATGATCGCAAATGACAAGTCAGTTACTTGTGTGCACAGCCGGTCCTTCTCTTTTCTCATTGATTAAAGTATAATCGATGTGTTTTTCAATTCTCTTCAATATTACCGCATTATTATGTTCAATATCACATGCTCTGGCAATATCATGAAAGGAAAACAGTTCCCCTTGTCTGACAACATCTCCGACATTAAAATAACCAACTGATTTTAGAAGAGGGCTCTTTAAAAGTGGTTCATCCCTAGTAACCTTGACATTATTCCACAATGGAACTTCCATGGCTTCCCTAATGCTGGTAAAATTGCATAATAGCTTCCCTCCTGCGTACTTAAAAGCAACAATAAGATCATGATAAAACGGGGTGATTTGAAGATTCTTACGAATGTTAGCAAATATATACCATCCTATGTGATCGGCAGCTCCAGCACATTTCAACCAGTAATCAAAATACAGTTTCCATTTACCCTCAGAGGATGAGTACCGAACTAACCATTGAAGCTTAAGGCTCATTAATTTACTCTCAATATCCAAAAGGCCCATTCCCCCCCCCCACCAATTTTGGGGGACCTTTGATGGTATTTCTCTTAATTTTCTCCATTTTCCCACTCCAAAAGAATTTCCAAATCAGATCATTCATCTTTTTGATCCAGTAGTTTGGACATTCAATCACGCTTCCCAAATAGTTAATCCCTGCTCCTATCAAATTGTTCACAATAACTACTTTACCATTTAAAGTGAGGTGACGTTTGGACCATTTGTCAAGAGTAGAGCTAATTTTGTTATTCTGGGACCCCAATTGTCTTCGGGCGTAATGTCAGTCCCAAATATGATACCGAGAATTTAAAGTTTCTTAACAAATTTGAAATTACCAGGGCTATCTGTTCTACTTCTCCAGTTCCCTAACCAAAGACCTTTAGATTTATCAACATTAAGTTTAGAACCACTTCCTTTACAATACACATTGAGAATGTTCTGAATGACTTCGAATTCCCTATTGTCACTAACAAATATATTTGTGTCGTCAGCATGTTGGAATAAACGAAGACTGCATTCCCCATTAGGGGTAACAATACCTTTAAGTTTACAATTACTTCTGACTAGGGAAGCTAACCCCTCCGCACAAATGGAATACAACAAAGGAGATAGTGGGCACCCTTGTCGTATCCCTCGTTCAACCTTAACGGGAGCACCAATGAAATTGTTCAGAATAATACTACAATAAGGATTACTGTAAAGAACTTTAATCCACTTATCAATGTCGGCGGGATACCTATTCTTTCCATAACAGTAAACATATAAACCCAGCTAATATGATCAAAAGGTTTTTCTTGATCTATGCTGAGAAGACAAGCTTGTAAATTATTCCAGTTAGCAAAATCAATAACATCTCGCAAAAGCATAATATTCTCTTGAATATTTCTAGAGGTTACCCCACAAGTTTGCTCTTCGCCTATAATAAAGGGCATGATTAGTTTCAATGTGTTGGTGATCACTTTAGACAGGATTTTATAATCCACGTTGAGCAGACTAATGGGGCACCAATTTTTCAATTCGTATCTATCGCCCACATTTTTATAAAAGAGTCTAATCAAAGCCGAATTCATAGATTTACACATTGTACCTTTGTTAAGACAATCATTATAAACATCAATTAAATCTATGCTAATAACATCCAATAGGTTTGGTAGAATTCTACAGTCAGACCATCCTGCCCCGGGGACTTATTTTTGTTCATCTGAAAAATAGCTTTCCTAACTTCGTCGGCTGTACTTTCACAATCAAGGTTAGAATGAATGTCTTCAGGAATTTGTTTGGTTTCTATTTTGGAAATAATATCTTCTAGCTGGAAAGGAGATATTTCCTCTGCCTTATACAAATTACTATAGAACACATTGGCACAGTTCAACATAGTGTCTGATTGGTTGGCATAACTACCATCGTTGGTGAGTAATTTGTCGATTTTCCCATTATTTATTAGCTGCTTTTCCAGGTTGAGGAAATATTTCGACGCTTTTTCGCCTTCATCTTTAACAGTGTTGCGGATTCTAATTTGGGCTTTTTCCACTCATTAGTCTCATAAATTTTAAGCTCTGTTTCAATTTCATTAATAGCATCAGCGTCAGAGTTGAAGCCTTTACTCAATAAATAAGCATGGCGTTTCTGTAAGTTAACGAGATGACGTTTTTGATCAGAGGCTTTTTCTTTACCATAGTCACGAATAATTTCCTTTATTCTAAATTTGCCACTTTCCCACCAGTCAGACACCTTGTCATATTTATACTTTTGTGTTCCCCAGTAATCCCAAAAGGTAACAATCCTGAAGTTGCAATCTTCGTCTTTCAGCAGACTATTATTGCAAATCCATCTGCCTTGGCCGTGTGGGGTGTCAATATCACACAATTTAAGACCTGTAACTTGATGATCGGACAGACCACTTGGAATTACAGAGACCTCATTAACATTATTCAATAAATTAGACGAAATACACAGATAATCAATTCTACTGGCTTTATTGCAACCTTTATGATAATGAGTGTAACCTTTTTTATCTGGATGAATGGTACGCCAGGAATCAACTAGGTCTTTTTCTTGAAGCACGTTAGTTAAAACAATTTTACTGCCATCTCTAATTGGATTATCAATGTTGCAGTTAAAGTCCCCTCCAACAATCCAGTTGTCAAAACCAGTGATTTGGTCGCTAAGATTATCGAACAACTGAGTACGTTGGTTAATCTGGTTGGGGGCAAAGACAGAAGCAATGCAAAATGTATTTTTGTTCCAGTCAACTTGAGCTTTAATACATCTACCTTCATCGTCGGTAGTAATATTGGTTACATTAAGACTGACCTTGTGAGAAGTTAGAATTGCTACTCCTCTAGACTGTCTATTTCCATGACTGAAGAACATTTTGCCTTGCCACTGCTTGTCCCACACCAATTCATCATTTAATTCACTGTGGGTCTCTTGCAGGAAAATAAGACTAAATTTCCGGCGACATAAAAAATCAAAAAGTACATTTCTTTTCAGATCATTCCTTAATCCATTGACATTGAGTGAAGCAATGGATAATAGAGACATAAATAACAGTATTTACACTTTTTCAACTGGTCTCCCCCTCCCCATTCCTCTTGGAGTACTTTGACTGGGCTGACTGGTATGTTCTTGCTTGTCTTGATTGTTGCATGTAGAGGGTTGCGAGTCAGAATGTGTGTCCGTTGTTTTCTGTACCCACGAGGTTCTTTTTTTCCTTGTTCTTCGTACTCCTCCTCTAGTGTAAACGACGAAACCATCTTGATCTGTTTCTTCCTCGTCAACAAGAGAGTTGTCTGATTTGCCGTCGTCCTCGTTGACTCCTTCACGCCTGTCTCTGGATCTGTATTTTGTTGGAGTTTTCCTTTCCGGTCTTTTTGTGTCATATTGTTTTCCTTGAGATGTTAACTCAGGTTCTGATGTGTTTTCTTGTTCGGAGTGCTGGATATGTTCTTCTTCCATGTCAGATTCCTCTTCATATCTGTCATCTCTGGACATCAATTTGCTAATTGTGCTTGTTCTCTGGTTCTCTTCTGGTGATTTTCTTTTCTTCGATTTTGATGGTTTCGCCTGGAGTGTCACTTTGGTACGTCCTGTTTTAACAGCATCATCCCAAAATGATGGAGGACGGCTTGACTATCCAGTTTCTTTTGTTTGACCGGATTGGGAGGCAGCTTCAGCGAAGGATTTCTTGTTCAAGGGGTTGACTTTTGGGGTTCAGGTTCGGTTTCTTTGGTTTCTGTAGTGGCTTTGTCTGTTACGTCTGCTTCCTCGTCATCATAGTTCTGTTCGTGGTCGGAGTTTGTCGGTCTTTCCCTTGGTACATATATAACCTGAGTGCTTTCTGTGCTGCGTTTGTCTTCCTGGTCAGACTCATCCGTTGTATTGTTGTACTTGTCATTTGTTCTATTTATTTATTTAATAATTTATTTATTTATTTATTTATTTATTTATTTATTTATTTATTTATTTATTTATTTATTTATTTATTTATTTATTTATTTATTTATTTATTTATTTATTTATTTATTTATTTATTTATTTATTTATTTATTTATTTATTTATTTATTTATTTATTTATTTATTTATTTATTTATTTATTTATTTATTTATTTATTTATTTATTTATTTATTTATTTATTTATTTATTTATTTATTTATTTATTTATTTATTTATTTATTTATTTATTTATTTATTTATTTATTTATTTATTTATTTATTTATTTATTTATTTATTTATTTATTTATTTATTTATTTATTTATTTATTTATTTATTTATTTATTTATTTATTTATTTATTTATTTATTTATTTATTTATTTATTTATTTATTTATTTATTTATTTATTTATTTATTTATTTATTTATTTATTTATTTATTTATTTATTTATTTATTTATTTATTTATTTATTTATTTATTTATTTATTTATTTATTTATTTATTTATTTATTTATTTATTTATTTATTTATTTATTTATTTATTTATTTATTTATTTATTTATTTATTTATTTATTTATTTATTTATTTATTTATTTATTTATTTATTTATTTATTTATTTATTTATTTATTTATTTATTTATTTATTTATTTATTTATTTATTTATTTATTTATTTATTTATTTATTTATTTATTTATTTATTTATTTATTTATTTATTTATTTATTTATTTATTTATTTATTTATTTATTTATTTATTTATTTATTTATTTATTTATTTATTTATTTATTTATTTATTTATTTATTTATTTATTTATTTATTTATTTATTTATTTATTTATTTATTTATTTATTTATTTATTTATTTATTTTATTTTTATTTATTTTTTATTTATTTTTTTTTATTTTTTTTTTTTTTTTTTTATGAAAGTAGAGCTATACAGCTCCATTTATTTCATTGCCTGCACAAAGAACAAAATCACAATTTTACTCATACAAGAAAAAACAAAAAACATTAATTTACAATATTTACATGTTGAAGATTAAATAAAAAGTTATTACACGTTTGAATGTAAAGATATTTATTTACTTATATTACTTACAGAATGAGGTGGGCAATAATGTTAGGATTATCCTAAACGAAAGGGGAACAAAAGGTTTTAATAACTCAATTCTAATTGGTTTTTCTCATTGATGGAGCACAGAGAGTTATTACGAACATATACAGTTTGAAACTTTTCACAATTCATTCTGCCCTTCTCTAGAGTCAAAAACCGTTTAAGATTGAGTTTGAACTGAAAAATGAAGTCAATGTCGGATGGTTTCTTATAATCATTAAAGACCCTTTTGCATCGGATATTCCAGATTTGGCGGAGCATTTTAACGACAAGAACTCCTTGGACTGGTTGTAATTCATAGCCCAGGATTCTGTTAGGGTCGCTAAGACAAAAGTGTTTGTTGTCTGTGTATTTTCTAATTAGATACTCGACAAAGATCCAAGCGTTTAGAGTGCTAATACAATAAATGAACAAATGCTGATGGGATTCTGATTCTGTTTCACATAATGGACATTTGACATCAACAACTCTACCGATTTTGTACAAAAGGTCTCTTGTGGGAAGAATCATATGTTTTAATCTGTACCAAAACTGTTTATCTTCGGGATCAAGCAGGTTGTTTTTGTACCCGTTTTCCCATATCAGGGACCAGTTTAAATCTTGAGCGTAACAGAAGACTTCTTTCCAAACTTTCTGACTTTTAGGAGGGATAAATTTCTTAGAAATTAACCTTGAGTAATTAGATTTGGTATTAGTTTTCTTGATTTGGAGCTCACTGTTACCATCATGGTCGAGGAAAACAAGCCAGTTGCATATATCATTAGCAGGGCCTTGTCTCTGTTCTTTAACTAAGGTGTAATCTAAATGATCTTTCAACCTGCCCATGATTCTACCTGCATTGATTCTTTGAATGGGACATTTTCTAGCAACTATTTTGTAAGAAATCAATTTATTTATTTATTTATTTATTTATTTATTTATTTATTTATTTATTTATTTATTTATTTATTTATTTATTTATTTATTTATTTATTTATTTATTTATTTATTTATTTAATTATTTATTTATTTATTTATTTATTTATTTATTTATTTATTTATTTATTTATTTATTTATTTATTTATTTATTTATTTATTTATTTATTTATTTATTTATTTATTTATTTATTTATTTATTTATTTATTTATTTATTTATTTATTTATTTATTTATTTATTTATTTTTTATTTTATTATTTTTTTTTTTTTCGGTTCAAGTGGAGTTAAACTCCTTTTATTGCCATCAATTATTCTCTATTTACAACAGATGGTACAAAACATACAGAAAAGTACAAAAAACACATGCAAATGTTAAACATTTGAAAAATTAAAAGCAAAAAGAAAAAAACAAAAAAAGAAAAATTGTTGAAAATAAAAGCAATGAAACAGAACAAAAATCAACAGCAAAGTGACTCATAACTCTAACAAGAAACTAATAAATGATCATCAGAAAGTGAATTTGAGCTCGTCGTTTCCGAAATAGCACAAAGCACTATTTTTAGCATAAGTTACTTGAAAGACTTCTCCACTTAATCTGCTGTTTTCCATAAGTATAAATTTTTTCAGTTTTCTTTTGTAAACTTTAAGAATATCAGCGTGATCATTACTGCCTTTTGTCGATACTTCACATCGAATATTCCAAATAATTTTATGCAATTTAACAATTAAAAGTAGAATTACATCGTCTGTAATGTGAAGACCAAGAATTCTAGCACAATCGAAAAGGTAGAAATGCGGATTGCCTAAGTACTTTTTGATGATATTTTCTACAAATAACCAAGCATTATAACATTTGTTGCACTCTATAAACAAATGTTCAATCGTTTCATTAACATGTTTACAAAGTAAGCAGACATTGTCATCTGTGATACCGAATTTGTACAATTTGTCCCTAGTAGGGAGAATTCTATGTTTTAATTTAAACCACAAATCTTTTTCATCGGCTTCCATAAGGGGACACCGACCATTTTCCCAAATATTAACATCCGATGAAGTAATATGAAAATAATTAATCCAATACTGCAAAACTGCAGGAGACATGAATTGATTGTTAATAAAACACATGTAAACATCTTTAACATTGTTGTCTAAAAGTCTACTTTTGTTGCCGGTCTGTTTATCTTCAATGGTAACATTATTCAAAAAATGGTTAGGTGGACCCTCTCTGTTTTCAGTGACGTAGCTGTGATTAATGTTTTTCTTTAGACCACTGCTGATTCTACCAGCATTTAGAGGAAAGATTTTACAAACTTTAGCCAGAGTTTGGTGACTAACTAAACTATCATTTTCGAGAACATGTTTTAAACGATTCATCCCCATGGGTTTAAGTATTTTGCTGTCTAATTCTTTATCCTTGTCGGTAGTAATAGTGCTATTTTTCCAGAGAGGGAGCTCGTGAGTTTCATTAACACAGGAGAACACTTTGTTATAGCTAAGTTCAGATTTCTGTAAAGCATGAATTAATTCTTTATAATAATCCTGAGTACCACGAACGATGGCTTTAGGGTTATCTAAAATGTACCAGCCAAGTTCGTTCTTCCCGCTAGCTTTGTATAAACAGTACTCGAAAAGATGTCTCCATTTTCCACATTCCGTGTGATACTTTTTGAAAGCATTGAGTTTTAAAGCTTGTAGCTTGAGGCGAATATCAACTACTCCAGTGCCTCCCTTAGTTACAGGACCGGTAATGGTCTGTCTTTTTATTTTATCCAGTTTGTCATTCCAAAAGAAATGCCACTTAATGCGCTCCATTTGCTTTACGTAATCCTCTGGACAATGGATGATTGATCCCTGGTAGGATAGACTTGCGCCCATGAAACTATTAATGACAACGGCTTTCCCTTTCATTGTTAAAATCCTTCCTTTCCACTTGTCAAGAACGGCTTTCATTTTATTTATTATTGGCTCCCAATTCCTTTTAGTGTTGTCATCGTTGCCAAAATAGATGCCAAGGATTTTCAGGTGATCATTGACCCATGAAAATCCCCCCGGTTTATCAAGTCTATCTTTCCATTTACCAACCCAGAGCCCTTGCGATTTTTGAATATTAATTCTAGAACCAGTACCCTTGCTGTAAATAGTGAATATATTTTCAAGAGCTTTGAAATCACTATCATCTGTAATAAAAATAGTCGTATCGTCAGCATGTTGAATCAGTTTTAAGAAACAATCAGAATTGGGAAGAGCAATACCTTTGATGTTATTCCTTATGAGATTGGCCAAACCTTCGGCACAAATAACATACAAAAGAGGCGACAGCGGGCACCCTTGTCTAATACCTCTGGTGACATTAAAAGGTTCTGTAATGAAATTATTAACAATAACACTGCTAGTGGGGTTACTATATAGAATTTTCACCCAGTTAATTAAACCTGTAGGGATTCCCATAGTCTCCATCATGTTAAACATATAATTCCATTCAATCCTGTCAAAGGCTTTCTCTTGGTCAATACTGAGAATAGCAGCTTGTTCATTTTCGTTATTAATATAGAAAATAATATCTCTCAGTACCGTGAGATTATCACTGATATTTCTGTCTTGAACACCACACGATTGATCAGTACCTATAATGAACGGCATAATTCTTTTTAAACGGTTTGTTATGACCTTGGAAATGATTTTATAATCAACATTTAGAAGACTTATCGGCCTCCAATTTTTAAGATTACTTCTTTCCCCTTTGTTTTTGTAAATAAGACGAATCAAAGCATTGTTCATGGTAGGGGGGAGAGCGCCATTCTGATAGCATTCATTAATAACTTCAATAAAATCATCTTTGATAACCTGCCAATACAATTGATAAAATTCGGTGGTTAAACCGTCTAAACCAGGTGATTTACAAGTTTTCATTTGATTAATGGCTTGAAAAACTTCAATTCCCTGAATGGAAACCTCTAAAATATCAACTACATCATCAGGAAAACTATATGTTTTAACGGTTTTCAGAATTTCTTTGGTAGTTTCACTGTCAACATTCTCAGCAGAATATAAATTCTGATAAAAGGAATTAACATAATTACACATAGATATAGAATCGCTATAATAATGGCTGTCGTCGTCTTTTAAGTTGTTAATAATGTTATCACTGGTTCTTTGTTTTTCCATACCAAAGAAGAGCTTGCTTGGCTTTTCATCAGCCAATTTAGATATGTGCATTTTTATTCTAGATTTTTCTAAATCTTTCATCTCATAATTTTTTATTTCGTTTTCGACTTCAAGAATAGCATTAGGGTCAGAAGACGGTTCATTCATAAGATTACTAAGAGTTTTTTGAAGATGAATTTTATGCTTTTTTTCCTTGTAATAAATTTCGGAATCATAATCTTTGATAATTTCTTTTAATTTCATTTTCCCGAAATCCCACCAATTGAGGACATTTTCAAAAGTATTCTTTTGAGTTTTCCAATAATCCCAGAAAAAAGTAATTCGGTCTTTGCATTGTTCCTCTTTCAAAATGTTGTTGTTGCAAAACCATCTACCTGGACCCTTAGCAACTTCTTGTTTTTGAAGTCGAAAACTAAGAGCACAATGATCCGATAAACCTACAGAACTAACATTGGCTTCAGAGATACTGAAAAGGAGATTACTAGTAATAAACGAATAATCAATTCTGCTGCTTCTTTTAAGGACCTTGTGATAAAAAGTATACCCGGGTTCATCGGGGTAACAAGTTCTCCAGATGTCATACATATCTTTTTCAAGAAGTAAATTATTTAATTCAGAAATACTCTTATCAGAGTGATCAATGTCGAGCTGACAATTGAAATCACCATTAACAATCCAGTTGTGACCCTCATATAAAAAGGTATCTAAATCCCGAAAAAATTGTTTCCTAGAAAACATAAGGTTAGGAGCATAAACAGAGACAACACCAATGTTGATCCCTTCCCACATAAAATCAGCTTTGACTATACGACCCTCCTTGTCCTTATTCATGTTATTAAGTTTGATTCCACTTTTATTTGATGCTAGGATAGCCACTCCCCTAGAAGAACTTTCACCATGACTGAAGAAAATATCACCTCCCCATTGTTGTCTCCAGAAATTTTCATCTCCCTGGATACTGTGAGTTTCTTGTAAACAAATTATATCATGTTTTTCCCTTTTCAGATGGTTGAAGAGAATTTCTCTTTTTTCGTCTTTGCGGAGCCCATTTACGTTTAAGGTGGTTATCCTAAGCATCACACACAAAAATAAACACTTAACAGTCAAAACAAAGAAATGACATTTTTGAAAATGAAAAGGAACCAAAAAATTACGGCAAAGAGTGTCGACCGCGTCCTCTTCCTCGTCGGCTTTGGCTTTGGCTCTCTGGAGAAGCTTGGCTTGAGTCTTGAGTTCCCGACTTGTCCGCTCTTTTCCAAGATTCACGCTTCTTTCTGAATCGTTGGACTCCATGTCGGGTGTAAGGAACGAACTCCCCCTCATCACTAGAGTGAGTGGCGTAGTCTGAGTTTTTGGCGTTTTCTAGTTCCATTGATGAATTGTGTTCGTCTTCTCTTTGTTGTTTGGATTCGGTGTCTTGTTCTGTATCGCTTGATTTCCGTTTTCTTGAATCTGTTTTCTTTTTAGTTTTCTCTTCTGCTTGGCAGGCTTCGTCCCAAAATGTGTTGCGTTTTGCAGGTTTCTTTTGTTTCTCGCTCTTTTTCTGTTGGTCTTGTTCCTTACTAGTTGAAGGTTGCGCAAGGGCATCACTGAAGGATTTCTTTTTTGTTGACTTCTTCGGTTCTGTGTCTTTTTCTTCATGAAGCTTGGATTTGCTTGATTCTCCTATCTCTTCCGGATGTTGGGGCTTCTCTTTGGC
Organism: Pisaster brevispinus; assembly: GCA_023634235.1. Classification (NCBI taxonomy): domain Eukaryota; kingdom Metazoa; phylum Echinodermata; class Asteroidea; order Forcipulatida; family Asteriidae; genus Pisaster; species Pisaster brevispinus. The sequence continues at coordinate 11,035,237 of JAMKCF010000015.1, read as the reverse complement.
AGGTTGTTGGGTTTTGTTTCCGAGAGAGTTTTTGTCTTTGTCAGTTGTAGGCCGTTCATCGTCGTCGTTTCTATTGTTGCGTTCATCTTCTTCATCGGTGGGTACTTTATCTTCGTAGTGACCATCACTGTGGGTGTCTTCGTCCGATTCATCTCTGTTGGCTCTTCTGGTATTGTGCATAAAGACAGGTGTTTGTTGTGAAGTTTCCTCCTCCTCTTCATCGTGCCAGGATGCCCGGTGTTGGTTGCTACCACAGAAAGCATCTTCCTCGATGAGGGCAATCCCGAGCGAAATGGTCAGGCTCGTTACATATCTTACATGTTTTCTGTTGACCTCTGTGTCTGACTGGTAGCGTAAACCCCCCTATCTTTAGGAAACTTGGAATGGGATGCTTCAGACTCTTCATCAGTAGACTGCGGACTCCGGTCTCTATCGTGTCATCGAAAGTGTGTACTTGTCGTCTTATGTTTGCGACAGTACCATAGTATGACAGGGCGGTCACCACTATACATTGTTGGCCATCTCATATGGTGCCTTCACATACACAACGGTTGTGTTCTGTATGTTGGCTCTTTCACACTGTATTAATGTTTTCTTCAAGAACATTCCTGTCTGAGCTATCTTCTCGCAGTGTTGTTCGTTGTCGAAGGAGACATTAATCCAGCCATTTTGTAATAGTGCAATACATTTGATTGTATCGCCCTTGCCTATTTCTTTACAGATGGCATAAAAGACTTCTTCAGGCGTGACTTCATTGTTCAGATGCCGTGTATTGAATCTAATGGTGTTCTGGCGTTGCAACGTTGGGTGGTTCGCATCCCTACGGTTCTGCATGGCGATGGCGTCTCAAGTGCCAACCAGAAGATGAAGAAAATGTGGCCAAAAAGCCCTCTTACCAGTTGTTGATGTCTCCAAAATCACCTAGGAGTGTCTAGAATACTTATAGATGAGAATTCGATTAATCGTGAAGATCTAGAAGATCAGAAAAAAGCAACAAAATCGTTGAAGATCGGGAGCGAAGCATAAACACGTCCGTGCGCCCTCAACGCATTTATTTATTTCTTTATTTATTTATTTATTTATTTATTTATTTATTTATTTATTTATTTATTTATTTATTTTTATTTTTATTTTATTTTTCATGAAAGTAGAGCTATACAGCTCCATTTATTTCATCGCCTGCACAAAGAACAACATCACAATTTTACTCATACAAGAAAAACAAAAAACATTAATTTACAATATTTACATGTTGAAGATTAAATAAAAAGTTATTACACGTTTGAATGTAAAGTTATTTATTTAATTATATTACTTACAGAATGAGGTGGGCAATAATGTTAGGATTATCCTAAACGAAAGGGGAACAACAGGTTTTAATAACTAAATTCTAATTGGTTTTTCTCATTGATGGAGCACATAGAGTTATTACGAACATATACAGTTTGAAACTTTTCACAATTCATTCTGCCCTTCTCTAGAGTCAAAAACCGTTTAAGATTGAGTTTGAACTGAAAAATGAAGTCAATGTCGGATGGTTTCTTATAATCATTAAAGACCCTTTTGCATCGGATATTCCAGATTTGGCGGAGCATTTTAACGACAAGAACTCCTTGGACTGGTTGTAATTCATAGCCCAGGATTCTGTTAGGGTCGCTAAGACAAAAGTGTTTGTTGTCTGTGTATTTTCTAATTAGATACTCGACAAAGATCCAAGCGTTTAGAGTGCTAATACAATAAATGAACAAATGCTGACGGGATTCTGATTCTGTTTCACATAATGGACATTTGACATCAACAACTCTACCGATTTTGCACAAAAGGTCTCTTGTGGGAAGAATCATATGTTTTAATCTGTACCAAAACTGTTTATCTTCGGGATCAAGCAGGTTGTTTTTGTACCCGCTTTCCCATATCAGGGACCAGTTTAAATCTTGAGCGTAATAGAAGACTTCTTTTCAAACTTTCTGACTTTTAGGAGGGATAAATTTCTTGGAAATTAACCTTGAGTAATTGGATTTGGTATTAGTTTTCTTGATTTGGAGCTCACTGTTACCATCATGGTCGAGGAAAACAAGCCAGTTGCATATATCATTAGCAGGGCCTTGTCTCTGTTCTTTAACTAAGGTGAAATCTAAATGATCTTTCAACCTGCCCATGATTCTACCTGCATTGATTCTTTGAATGGGACATTTTCTAGCAACTATTTTGTAAGAAATCAATCTACCTTGTCTGGTCACATTTTTTACTTTGGTCATACCAGCAGATTTAAGAACAGGACTGTTTAAGACAGTGTCATCCCTAGTAGCAATGCAGTTGTTGAAAATAGGAACAGCATGAGTCTCTAAAAGACTAGAAAAGTTACACGTCAGACTGCCACCAGCTTTCTCAAAGGCATCAATAACTTCCTCGTAAAAAGGAGTAGTTTGTATCTTAATATTAGTATTAGCGAAAATATACCAACCTAAACTATTATTACCACTAGCTTTATTGATCCAATGATCAAAGAAAATTTTCCACTTGCCTTCCGTTAGGGGGTAACGAGCTAACCAGTTTAATTTTAAGCTAGTTAGCTTACACTGAACGTCTAGAAGACCTGTTCCACCTTGCGCTTTGGGACCGATAACAGTGTTTCTTTTTATCTTGTCATTCGGGCCACCCCAAAAGAAATTCCAGATGTAACTGTTAATTTTCTTAACAAATTCCATTGGGCAGGCCAGAACACTGCCTAAGTAGTTTATACCAGCACCAATGAAAGTGTTAACAATGACGGTTTTGCCCGTATAAGTCAAGTTACGTTTTGACCACTTGTCAAGCACACACTTGATTTTGTTTGTTTTTTGACCCCAGTTGTCTTGCGCTGTTACCTCGTTACCGAACACCATACCTAGTATTTTAATTTTATCATTACACCAGTTAAAACGACAAGGTTTATCTTGCCTCTGTTTCCATTTGCCTAGCCACAGGCCTTTGTTCTTATTAACATTAATTTTGGATCCACTGCCCTTGCAATATGTATCAAAAAGATCTTCCACAATATTAAACTCGCATTGATTGCCAATGAAAATGTTGGTATCATCGGCGTGCTGGATTAACTTAACACTCGTCTCACCATTGGGAGTCTGAATGCCTCTGAAAACCTGGTTGTTTCTAATAAGACTCGCTAGTCCTTCGGCACATATGGCGTAAAGAAGCGGAGACAGCGGACAACCTTGTCTGATCCCTCTACTAATCTGGACTGGTGAACCAATAAAGTTATTCAAGATAATTCTGCAATTGGGTTTACTGTAGAAGAGTTCAATCCATTTGATAAAAATAGGAGGAAGATTCATCTTACGCATAATAGAAAACATGTACTCCCAATTGATTCTGTCAAAAGCTTTTTCTTGGTCGTAACTAATAACAGCGGCACCTAGATTTTCCCAATTGACATAATCAATCGTATCTCTTAAAATCATGAGGTTATCCTGAATATTCCGGTTAGGCACACCACATGTCTGTTCTTCGCCAATAATGAAAGGCATGGCTAATTTAAGACAATTGGTAATGGCTTTAGACAGTATTTTATAGTCAACTGTCAGGAGGCTTATTGGACGCCAATTTTTTAGATCATAGCGACTTCCCGAAATCTTATAAATGAGTCTTACAAGAGCCGAGTTCATAGAATTACCCAAAAATCCATTTTTAAGACAGTCTTTGTAAACTTCAAGAATATCTTTTCCAATAATGTGCCAAAAATTCTGGTAAAACTCGACTGTTAAGCCATCGATACCAGGACTTTTGTTTTTATTCATTTGGAAGAGAGCATGTTTAATCTCTTCTTCAGTAATCTCTCTATCAAGATCTTCAAGAACATTGTCAGGAATAGTTTCAGTTTTGATATTAGAGATGATTTCTTCTATAATGGGTTTTGGAAAGAGTCTCTGAACTATACAGATTACTGTAGAAGTCATTGGCGATTTCAAGCATTGTATCTGTCTGGTCAAAAAGAACTCCTTTCTTGTTGAGAAGTTTGTCAATTTTTAAGCTTTGAATCTGCTGTCTTTCAAGATTGAGAAAATATTTCGAGGCTTTTTCACCTTCTTCTTTTTGAATGCTGTGTGTTCTGATCCGGGCCTTCTTCCACTCTTTAACTTCATACTGTTTAAGATTATCTTCAAGCTCTTTTATCTCATCAATGCAATCAGTATCATTGTTTTTAATCAAAAGGTCATAACGTTTCTGTAGCTTTTTGCGATTTTGTTTGAGAGTATGCGCTTTTTCTTTGCCATAATTTTGAACAATTTCTTTCAAGCGAAATTTGCCAGATTCCCACCATTTGGAGAGAGAGTCATATTGACGTTTTTGTGTTCTCCAAAAGATTCAGAAATTAGTAATACGATAGGAGCATTCAGGATCTTGTAATAGAGAATTGTTACAGACCCATCGGCCTTGACCATGGGGAGTGTTTATATCATCCAGTTTCAAACCAACAATTTGGTGATCTGAAAAACCCCATGAGGAAACAGAAACGTCATTTACATTGTTTATAAGAATAGAAGAAACAAAAATGTAATCAATTCTGCTGGAATGGCTATTACCTTTATGAAAATTAGTAAAGCCTTCTTTGTCAGGGTGAAATGAGCGCCATGAGTCAATAAGGTCTTTTTCATTTAAAACATTGGTCAAAATGATTTTGCTGGCCTCCTTAACATTTTTGTTGTCAAGGTTACAATTAAAATCACCTCCAATAATCCAATTTTCAAAACCAGTTATTTGATCACAAAAGTTATCAAAGAAGTAAGTGCGATCATGAATTTGATTAGGAGCATAGACTGAAGAAATAAAACAAGTATTATTGCTCCAGACCATTTGGGCCTTAATCCATCTCCCTTCACTGTCTTTGGTAATATTTGAAATATTAAGACTGACCTTCTTTGAAGTAAGAATAGCTACCCCCCTTGATTGGCGGTTAGCATGACTAAAAAACATTTCACCCTGCCATTGCTTACTCCACTCGGTTTCATCATTGACATCACTGTGAGTCTCCTGAAGTAAAACAAGACTGAATTTTCTACGTTGTAGGTAATCAAATAGAACACTTCTTTTTAGATCATTCCTTAAACCATTAACATTCAATGAAGCAATGGACAAAAAGGACATGAGGCATATTAGATGGAACCACTTCATGGAGAGTTTACTTAAGGGGACCAAACATAATTCAAGGGGGGACAAGTCTATTTGGATTTCCCTCTACCTCTTCCCTTTGAAGTCGGCTGGCTCTGGCTCTGGCTCTGGCTCTGGCGGCTCTGCTGGCTTTGGGGGCTCTGGTTGCTTTTCTGGCTTGGCTGACTTGATGAAGTGGTTGGCTCTGTGTCATCGGTTGATTTCCTTACCCAGGACAACCGCTTCTTTCGAAGTCTTTGGACGCCGCCTCTCATGTATGGGACAAATTCACCTTCAGGGTCCTCATCGGATATTGCGGTCTCGGGATGGGATTGTTCTCTGTTGTCGGGAGTTTGTACTCCCGTCATGCTGGGTGAATTTTCTTCTTCTGAGTCCATATCTTCAGATCTTTCGTCAGAATGTTCCTGGCCATCCATATGTTCTGGTGTTTCATCAACTGGGTGTTGGTTGTCGTCTGCCAAAATCTCCATATCTAATGGAATTGCTTCATCACGAGCTATTTTAGATGATTCTGTTTGTGCTTCGGTGGCTTTCCTTTTCCTTGACGCCTTGTTAGTTGCTTGGCTCGTCATAGCTGCGTCCCAGAATCCTTGTGGCTTTTTGGGAGTTTTCTTGGTGGTTGTTCCTGCAACTACTTCTTTGAAGTACTTTTTAAGTTTAGAGGTGGCTTCTTTTGGTGGGCGCTGTTCGGTGTTGTCTGTTTGTTCCATACCTTTCCTTTCCTCTCCTTTCTTTGTTTTTGAGCTTGCTGTTTCCTCTTTAGTTGGCGGTTCTGTGCTGTCGAAGTGCTGCCCATCGTTCTCTTCTTTCTCTCCAGTAGTGGCTTCTACATCCGGGTTTTCATTTTCCTTATGTAGGCCTACTTTTATTATGGGGGTGTCATCATAGGTTTCTTCTTGTTCACTGCTTCTATCATATTGATCATGCCATGCCGCCCTATGATTGTAGCTTCCACATACGAAGCATCTACTTCTTACTGGACAGTCTCGTGCAAGATGGTCCGTTTCCTCACATATTTTGCAGGTCTTCTGCTGCCCCTTGTACCTTACTGGCAAAGTAAAACCACTGAATTTGATGAAACTTGGTATCGGTTTCTTCAGGCTTTTGATGAGGCAACTTCTCACGCCAGTTTCAATCTTGTCGTCAAATCCATGTAATTGACGTCGGATGTTGACGACAGTTCCATAGCGAGACAGTAGCGATGTTATGGTTTGATCTGGTATTTCGTATGGTGGCTTGATGTAGGCGACAACTGAGTTACGCACATTAGCCCTTTCACACTGAATCAGGGCATTATGTAATAGCATACCTTGCTGGGCTATACACTCACAATCCTCCTCATTGTCAAAGGTGACGTTGTACCATTTGCGTTCCAGTTCAGCAATGCACACTATTGTTGTTGTTGTATCCAACTCGTGATTGACAGCATTATAGACGTCTTGGGGTGTGACACCTTTTGTAAGATGGTGGGTGTTGAACCTCACGGTGTTTGGTCTGTTAAGACCCATAGCAGAAAACATGGCGGCCAAGCGTCACCGCCGTTGATTTGAGAGAACTTTTAGGGCCAAAAGGCCCTAAAAGGATTGTTTTGATCTCCCTTACCTCAATAAAAGTGTTCTATGTAGGATTGAAGAGACACTTGCTAGTAGAAATAGCTTCTACAAAAACGCAAAAGGTGTAATTTCTGGTGTTTTCCTGGAGCTCAATGTAGCTATGTCTTACGTCCTCAATAAAATTTATTTATTTATTTATTTATTTATTTGTTTATTTATTTATTTATTTATTTATGTATGTATGTATGTATGTATTGATCTATTGATTTATTGTTTATTTATTTATGTTTTTATTTATTTATTTTTATATTTTATTTCATTATTATTATTTTTTATTTTTTTTTGGGGGGGGTAGGTTTTTGGTCTTCCATTACGGGACCTTCAATCCACGACGTCCGCTCATTTACAATACAAATGAACTTAAAAAACAATTACCTGAAAGCCACATCAAAGTCTTGCTTGAACAAACAAAAAATTGTGTCTTTGCTTTACAGCTTTTGACTACACCGATGCTTTGATAAAGATACGTATAAAACCAAAGCCATTCAGCTTGGCAAGTGCACGTGCAAACAACCCAAGCAAAACGCGCTTACAAATACCGTGAGCTGCAGACCGTGTCTGGCTGTCATGAACGCTTTAAACCCAATTTGGCTATCTCATTAATTGCCTTATAATGAGTTCATATTTTTAAGCTGGATCAATTTTAGTCTGCAGCTGAATTTTGAAGAAAAAGTACAGGATGCTGGTAGCTGTTTGGGCTGGGGGACACTGGTTTCAAATTTGATCAAGTTCATAAAATTACCACTCCTTCAGAGACACAATCCCGTCTAAAATACTTACAAAAGAAGAGCATTTTATGACCGCAGAAATCACCATTGCTTATTTTCATTTCTACAATCGAAAGGGGGAATTTTAAATTGTGTTAACATAACTATTGGCTTGTTATAGCCCTGTGTATTATGTCTTAAACTCACTGTTTATCTGAGTCATTTTCCAGCCATTTGAATTGACCTGTGTACGGGTTCAGGAACTGTGTAGTCACGCAGTAGGCTAGATTGTCAAAGAGAAACGTCGGTGTTGCAATACGTTGTTCACACACGTCTAAAAGCACCCGGCAGGTTGAACAAAATGCATGTAATAGTTTATGCCCATGTAGGCTACAATAACATGCACAATGTACTTGCAGTTCATACTTGGTGATGTAGATGTTGTACAGTCCGTGCGCATTGGTGTAAGTCACTTGACTCCTAACTCAATACAATTTTTTGCAAAGACTGCGAGTAGTTAGCCCACCATACTCGTACAGGTCAAGAAAAATCCAACAGGTTTTTTCTTTTAATTGGGAAATGTATTTCGCTCCCCGAAGTATGATTTCGCTCCCTCGAGATCATGGCGTGCCATGGATGTTATTTCGTTCCCTCAACATTTTTTCCCCTCGTCGGTATTTCTTCAGACTGAGACCCGTATTCGAAGTACCATCAAACTAAAGTATGGTAGTATTTCTCCAGACTGAGACCCGTATTCGAAGTACCATCAAACTATGGTAGTATTTCTTCAGACTGAGACCCGTATTCGAAGTGCCATCTGACTATGGTAGTATTTCTTCAGACTGAGACCCGTATTCGAAGTACCATCAAACTATGGTAGTATTTCTCCAGACTGGGACCCGTATTCGAAGTACCATCAAACTATGGTAGTATTTCTTCAGACTGAGACCCGTATTCGAAGTACCATCAAACTATGGTGGTATTTCTTCAGACTGAGACCCGTATACGAAGTGCCATTATACCATGGATGTTTTTTGTTGCGTTTTTTGTTCCGTAATTTCTGCCTTCTAAAACCGTTGAGGTCAAATACATTTAAGAAATACGGCCACAACAAACTTCGCACTCTGTACTATACGTACGCCAACAACCTCGAAAATAGAACAGTTCTCTGAGCAAACGATGTGCGGGTAAACGGTAGATGGAAGTGGGAAGCTTGATGAGTTTAATATAAATGATCAAAATAAAAACTTGTATAAATTTATACACAAGAGCAAAAAGATTAACTAGAGCGTAAAGTCCTTTTCAACAAGCACCTATACTCATTTTGAATCCTTATGGGATGTGCGTATAACTACGGAACAAACCTGACATCTTCTCTATTGCTCCTTGGCCTACATCTTCGTCATCATTCACAATCAATGTATGTTTATCTATCTATAGCATAAGTACATCAGGTTACGTTCAGATTTTAGATTGAAACAAATCATTGTTTTCTCTCTCAATACTAATTCTGTAATTTATCTTTAACGCATCAGTGTCAGTAGTTATTACACTTCACATAAAGGTAAACGCGGTTAAAATATTTTGTCAAGTATTTATCACAGTGTGCGCGACGTGCGCGTGTAAAGCACTCCATAACTAGAACTTCACGAGCATGAGCTACAGTCCTGGTCATATCTCGCTGGCCGGCCTCCGGACTCCGGTCAATAATGGCTCCTCATTACGAGGTCTGCACGTAGCTGGGGTGACTAAATATGCGCATGGGAGTGGGGGAACGGAGAGGGACGGTATGTCACGTGGCCCAAGCATTTCGGCCGGGATTGCACGTAAACTGCGTTTGTTAGGTCGTGCAGCTACGGCTACGGCTGGATCGCTCCGTCATCATAGCAACACCCTTAGCAACAGTCGTAGCCGTGGTCGTAGTCGCACATTTGGATACGGCTTTAGCTCATGTGCGTGCAGTGGGGTGTTCAAGTATTTAACACGGCGTGCATTACATGGGCTTGTATACGCACTCCAATGTAACGTCATATCTCAGCACAGTTTGGTCTGCAATGCCACTGGAAGTCAAAACGACATTCAGTTCACTAGTCTTGAAATATCTTTGCGTTTCATAGTAACCCCAAATTAGTCATATATTTAGCAAATCTGGGAAAAAATTAGAAAGAAGCTGATTTCAACTGATAATGGTAGGTATAGGTGTCACTATTTACCAAAAAAAAGTAAGGACCGATAGGGGGTGGGAAAATTGTTTTTAGGGGGGTTATTGAAACTAGGGGTCTTTGACCCAAATTTATCATCCAGTTTTTAGATGTCATTTTATCATCCAGTGAAAAGTTACACTTGTTTGAAGACGTGGCGCTAGTTAACAAGGAATCGGCACGCTCATTTCACAGTTTCTATGTAAAAATTACCTTGATACTTCCGTAATACGTTACTATGTATCCATCAAAGTGTATCACATTGTTTGGAGGCTGATATCAACATGGTTCAAGGCATTTTAACTACAAATAAAACAATTTGTTGATCAGAAATACTGTTTAGAAGGCTAAAATGACAGTATGCTCATTATAGGTCCTACAAGTTTAGCCAAAACAAAAGGCTTGATTATTCTGTTTCATATTCATCGCTGCCAAGTTCTTCTGTATCTATTCTATCTGCTCCATTAGAACAATGCCCACAGCACACTCCACATGCAGAAGCACATGACATGCCAGCTGTTCATGTTTTTAGAGGGAAAAGTGAAACTATGCATGTGGCTTGTCATGGCCAAGCGGTCTAGTTCACTGGACCCAAGCTCTGGTAGTATCAGCAGTAGAGTGTGGGTTCGAATCCCCGTCATGGCACGTCTGCCCTTGAGCAAGGCACTACTGTTTCGTAAAATATTGGGAAAGTAGTACATTCTGCTCTACCAGGCAGGCTCCTAGGAGTAAGTGGCAACGTGCCCTTGGTGACAGTTGATTCGGGTCAACAGCCCAAATCAGTTAAGTGATCGAATCCCCCACCTTGAAGTGGCCATCCGGCTTTGTGATATTAGGTGATATCTCGCCTTAAAAAAAAAACATTTTGATGGTATTCAATATATGCATCAATTAGTGAGGTTTTTTTTAAATAACATGCAGAGAGAAAAAGAGGGCCGAAACGCACTCAAAATGTTCAAAAGCTTGACGTTTTGTCAGTTATGAAGCTTCTTAATCACATGTCGAGTGAGAATCAAGTATTGAAAGGCAAGCTTTAAAACGTTTAAGGCGTCATATACAGTTCTTTATAGAAATAAATAATAATAATAATAATAATAATAATAATAAAGACATTTGTAAAGCGCCTAATGCAAAAGCCTCTAAGCGCATAAAGAGAACAAAGAAATAAAGAGGGGAAGGGGGAGGTAGGAAAAATGAACATGGTTAAGGGTAACAACAGAAGAACAGGTGTGTCTAGGGGTGGGCGGAGGGAAAGGAGGGGGTGTGAGAAAAAAAGAGAGACCGAGTGCCTAGGCAGCACACAAGTTCCTTTTTTTCACATCCTCTCTCCTTTCTGTCGTCCCCCACCCCCACAACACACACGCATACCTGTTTTCTTGTTTTGCCCTTCATCATTTGTTCATTTTTCCTATTTCCCTTTTTATTTCTATATTGTATATGATGACGCCTCAAACGTTTTTAAGCTTGCCTTCCAATACATGATTCTCACTCAACATGGGGAGAAGCTTCATTACTGCCAAAACTTCTTAAGAAAGCGTTTGAACATTTTGAGAGCGTCCCGATCCTATTTTTGTCTTTGCTTGTTCTTTGATGCATAATTATAGAAAACCATCAGGTTTTCACTGGTTATACATGGTCTCATCTCATGACTTGCTTGCACAGGGCCACCTGTATCATTTCACTCTTCCCTGGCATGTCGTGGCCGAGCGGATAAGAACACCGATCACAAGCTCTGGTGTTTCTGACTAGCAGAGTGTGGGTTCGAGTCCCAGTCGTGACATTCTTGTGTCCTTAAGCAAGACACTTCACCATCCCTCGGATGGGACGTGAAGCTGTAGATCCCATGTGTTGTCTAATGCATGTAAAATAACCCAGTGCACTTATCGTAAAGAGAAGGGGTTTGCCCCGCGTTCCTGGTCTGATCGGCAGCATATTGCGCCATAGCACCTTGTAAACCATTACATGGTGCTATAAAGGAATAGGTCTCGTACTTCAAAATGTAGCTCTCTTGCATGAAAAAAATACTGAGCGCTTTGATACGCCCATAGGGGGTGATAAAGCGCTATATAAGAACCCAGTATTGTTTTTGTTATTATTATTTTTTTAAACAAACAAACAAACAACAAAACTTCTGTAATGTAAGACAGTGGGATCAGATTACAGGGTAATTAATCCCCCAGTTTCCTGTCCTGTGTGGATCCCTCATGTCTTTAAGGCATGTATGTTTGTATCATGTGCATAGAATGATGTCCACTGAGACGAATTCAGTTATAGTCCCAATGATTCCCATCTTTACAAAATTAAAGTGCTTGCTGATTCCTTGTTACTAGCACCATGTGATGATAAAATGACAAAATAAACATCACTTCCAGTATTTAAAACCCAATTTCCTTTCCTTTGATACTAAACGCGACATACTTTGAGCAAAAATTTGGGTCAATGACCCCCAGTTTCAATGACCCCCCCCCCTAAAAAACAATTTCCCCACCCCCTATCGGTCCTTACTTTTTTGGGGTCAATGTTGACACTATGGTGGCCCTGAAGGGACATCGCATATCGCAAACGTGTGCGCATACGTATGCGATGTCGCGAAATTTATCGCGAATATGTGCGCACACGTATGCAATGTCGTGAAACAATTCGCGAATATGTGCGCACACGTATGCAATGTCGTGAAACAATTCGCGAATATGTGCGCACACGTATGCAATGTCGTGAAACAATTCGCGAATATGTGCGCACACGTGTGCAATGTCGTGAAACAATTCGCGAATATGTGCGCACACTTTTGCGAATTCATTTGCAATGTCGTGAATTTTATTGCATACCTTGTCGCATACCTTTGGGGTGATGTCATTTTGCGGGCAATTTTTTAGTAACCTAGGGAGTACGCAAGCTACCTCCATGGTGTGGCCATGCCTAGCCGGCCAGCCACATGGTGATGGTACAGCATCATATCACAAAACAAAAGGTCCATGCAAACAATCGTCGGACTATTCTCACTAAAATGAGCACCGGTACAATGGTTAGTATAATAGTTATTCACTTATTAGAAAAGCGTGAGGAACAGAGTGCGCTCGAAGGTAAATTAGTCAGACCCAATTTATATCTATTTGTACGTCTCGATCCCAGACTAGCTGCTACAACTCCCCAGTTCATTAGGAATTTTATTGAATGGTATGCGACAAGGTATGCAATAAAATTCACGACATTGCAAATGAATTCGCAAACGTGTGCGCACATATTCGCGAATTGTTTCACGACATTGCACACGTGTGCGCACATATTCGCGAATTGTTTCACGACATTGCATACGTGTGCGCACATATTCGCGAATTGTTTCACGACATTGCATACGTGTGCGCACATATTCGCGATTTATTTCGCGACATCGCATACGTATGCGCACACGTTTGCGATATGCGATGTCCCTTCAGGGCCACCATATGACACCCATACCTACCATTATCAGTTGAAATTTGCTTTTTTCCAATTTGTTCCCAGATGAGTTCTAATTTAGGGATACTATCAAGTCAGGCCTGGCATCCAAACGGGCCATGTTAAATGAAATGACAACTGAGTGATCTTCTCCGACTGCCAGCAAGTTTCTTAGTTGACTTGCTTGTATGGCTACAGTCGGTAGGGTCGACAACTTATGGGCTATCTCTTGGAGTAGTTGGAAGGTTACACGTCACTCACTTGTTTGCAGATAACAATGAGAAAAGAAACCCACATTGAAAGTTGCTTATTCCCGTTTCCAAGCTGAAATATTCAAACATTCCATTGTTACCGGTCATTTTGAAGATCGACGACGACCACCATTCTAGCCCCTGAAGATGTAGATTTAGTACAGTGGTTGAATTCAAGATTCAACGTTTAGAAGCCGAGATGTTGAGAAATATCACAATTGTGGCGGCCATCTTGAAAAATCCAAGAAGGCTGCTTGGCAAATATTTGAGAAAATGGAAACTATTGTAGGCCTAATCCATTTCCAACTTGGCGACTGTACTGTTGTTAAAGTTTTGCTATGGGCGTTCTATACAATCGCGCATACGTGGTCACGGTGGCGTCAATCCGTGCTGAAAAAATATGGGCGGATTCAGAAATGTATACCGTAAGTATCCTGGTGTCATGGTTTTCGATCAGATAACGGCACAATTGGTCGGAAATTAGTTGGGGTTTTTTTTGGGGGGTTAACTCTTCAATTTTGCTATCTTTCTTTAAAAACACCCCAGAGAGAGAGAAAAAACGGTGGAGACAAAATGAGAAAGCAAGCAAGCAGTGCAGAGCCTTCCCTTGACCCTGTGGGAAGTGAGAATTAAAATACTCATTACAATCTCAGTCTTAGCTTTGCAGAAGTATTAGCTTGAACTGACCGTGGGTTTCCTTTTTACCTTTGCTATATTTCTAGAATAAAATAAGTGCGTGAAATAAATTGGTGAACCGTACACAAGCCTCACGCATTTGGAAACCTTTAAGAGGTTTTTCAGCATTTCTGTCTTATCTTTTGATGCAGATTTGATCTGTTAGGGTTTTTCGTTCTCTATCAAAGAAGAGAAACAGGGGACACCGCATGAAGCTCATTCCTTCCCCGATACTGATTCCTTCGATTGCGTGAAAATAAAGTAACGACTGCGTGATTTGGGAACATTATATTTCAAGAGATACCTATTTTACGAACTGTTTCTGTTAATATGTATCGCGTTAGTATCGCGTATGATCTTGGAAAATTTTCCGGTCCTTCACTTTTACATTGGAAACTTGTTTCTGGTCAGGTAGGCCAAAACACAGATCTTAAATAACTCCGATATTGAAAGGCAAAAATGTAAAAAACATGTTGTTAACAAACATTTTCTGCAGATTACATTATGAATTTATTACTTTTTGATCAACTGAACGTCCTATACTATATGGAAATAGTGGCTTCACAAAATTGAAAGTTGTTAATACCGTCATTTAAATAATTTTGCTTTTAAAAATAGACTTGAAAATATGAAATTTCCAGTTTGATATTTCTGCACCCTATCCAGTATTACTTTTAATTCTGTTGAGGATTTTGGCTATGTGCACCGCATGGCTATGTGGCTATGTGGCTATATTTGGCTATGTGCATCGCCATCAAAAGTTGTAACGATTGAATTTATATATAATGTTTTGCTTTCTCTAATTATTTTTTAAACCTACAATGCCGCTCAAAACAATGTAATCAGCGTAGGCCAAACTCTGTCTGTCACATGCTTATAAGATGCATGACCCAATTTTAACAGATAACTGTTTCAAAACGAAAAACCTACAAAACACAAAAACTTTCGCATAATTTTAAAATTAACTACCACTTACCATTGGCAGATATTTTTAAACTTCCTTGAATCTATAACAATAGCTTTTTCGAATTTAAATCTAAATTTAAGGGTCAAATTGGCAAGAATCGGACCTAACTCTTTAATCATTGATGAAAACCTATTGATGTGTGTATCTCACATCGTCTTATACACCATATTAATTGAGGCCTTAGTACATAATACATGAGAAACCACGAGAGTTGAATCATTCCGTTTGAGCATCATGGACACACAGTGTGAGACAATGACGTCCGTATCGTTCATTCCGGCTGATGCAGGATTTTTTATCACAGTGCGGCGAACGAACGATAATTAACTGTTGTTCCATGAACATTAGTCATGCATTAGTAGATATTGTACTGTCTTTTAATGGACTAAAAATTAACAAGATCAACTCCCGAGCACAGTGGTTCGAATTGCCTTAGAAATAGCATTACAACAAAAAGAGTAAGGGTGTTATTGAGTGGACGCTATACACTGGTTATATTTTGATGGTCGTTTGAGTGAACAATATTGAGTGACTGCAACGGTTGGACGACCGCAGGTACTGAAGCTTATATCAATATAACAAGCATGCATTGGATTAGGGAAACTGAGGCTTTTTGATGAGTCCTCCTTCAAATGATGTGTTAGTCGTTGATTGGTATCCTTTCCGTCACCTCAGTTCTAGTCTCTGCAAGTTTGCCTTGTGTATTCTAATCCTCTTACCATCATGTCAGAAATAAACCTTGATAATCGGCTGGCATCAGACCATTACAGCTAGCTGCATAAGCCTTGTCCGTGCTGTCAGATACTCTCTTCCGATTGGTTTACGGTGACTTTTCACTCAATCTTTGCCTTATAAAAAGCGTGAAACAGACCGGAGGATGACAAGCAGTAAAGTAACCTGTTGCGTGCTTCCAAAAGACTTCCGGTCCAAAATGGCGTCCAATGCTGCAACATTTAGCCTCCTCGTCTTGCCATTAACTGGGGAATGCTTGTACAATACAACAGCCTGTCAAGACTGCGGGAAAACCCAGGAGACAGGTTCCCGACGCAATACTTCTTCAGAAACGCGAGTCACTTGTAGAACATCCTTATATCAAGCAACAACTACTACACAATGGAACTACACGTCCAAAGAGACCAAACCATCCCCTCACCAGTTATGGACGACTAGGTACCGTCCAGCGCGCAGATTGGCTGCCAATGCCAGGGAAAGACGGCGAATGGACAGTATCAATCGCGCATTTGATCTTTTACGTCAGAAGATTCCATCGGGTTACACTGATCGTCGTAAACTCTCTAAACATGACACATTACTTATGGCGCATAGTTACATAGAAGCCTTACAGGAAATACTTGAAGACACCCAAAACAAAGAACATTCTCAAATTGCAGCCATCAGGACGGAAGATACACAGAGTATAAATCGCTACATCGGTGATGACCACTGCAATTAGAACAACCAGGTAAGATCCAAAATAATTAAATGAACAGATTCTCTTTTTACATAAAACAGACTACGTCGATTTAAGTAGACATACCCACACTGCTAATCTCTCCACTGTTTCTCCTATTGTTTTCTTTTGAATGGTTTGCTCAGTTCTTCATCAACGAATTTTAACCTTTCAAAACAATTCGGCCGGTGCTCTTGTTCAGTTAAAGTACAATTCAACTCATATTTTATATTTGTTATTTTTTTATATTTTTTTTTATTTTTGAATGATTTACTTATTTTAATGATTTGCTTTTTTAATGCAGTGCCAATTTATGTTGACACTTCAATTATTATAGAGGTTAATTTAGTATTGTTCATGCATAAAACTGCATTAAATTGCGCGCTTATATTGACTGGGTTGACCTGTTCACAAAAGAAAATTGGCATGTCGTGCAATTGTGATTTAGTTTTAGTCCTGTTTATTTTTTAGTTGGTTTTTAAAAAATATCATCCCCAAAATCATGACATTGTATTTTTTTGCAATTGGATCGCAACTTTGTGAGAACACAATGCCGCAGATACTCTACTCAATAACATGGTTTTTCCAAGAAATTGTCTTGCCTCCTGCGACCTCAATTCTTTCTCAGGTTTGGACAAAGTTACTAGGCCTATGTCAGAATTTTTATGTGAACGGAAAATGCTTGTGAACGTAGTATGAACGTAGTGTTTGGTTTAAACAGGTTTGACCGAGGCAGCCGGTAACTTAACATGCTGTCACTTGAAGTGTTCCTTGAACTTGAACCATGCAGATGCAGTAACCCTTTACAGAATAAGAAACACTTCTTTTCAGGATTAGTGTTTTATATCAGTCTAATGGTTAGGTTAATTGGATTCATAATAGGCTTGAAAGACATAGTACTCAACACAGAGGATTTGATATTCAATGAAATTATTGTTTAAATAAACAAATCAAACCATCCACCAAAATTCATAGGCCCAATCAGTCAGTCAGGGGTACCATTGCTTTGGGTATTGCGTGTCGATTGTTCAAGGTGAAAACGCAATGTTCTCGCAGAAACACGAAGGTTCAGTAACAACGTGTGATGTCATCTTAGTTACAAAAAGAACAGGAAAGGGAAATGTACAAATACGTAATTCGTTGACATTTGGATGAATATTAACTGACAGACGTTTTGTAAATTATCGATAGTATAATGTGAAGCAAGTGTTTTGTTTATTCTCTAAAAAATATCAGTTTTAATTAATAAGAAACACACACATTCAATTTGTGTTCTTTTTTATTGGGGGGGTCATGATCGTCATAGATTTGGAGTTAACCTACTCGTTGGGTCTGCTTAGTATTGTTATTGCTGGAATTTATTCATTTTTAGAAGATTATCTTATTTCATTTTCTCATCTTTCTCCCGTCGCATTTTCAAAAACTATTTACTTTGCGTGCAAGACAAGCAATCACAACATCATTATTCTTCCCACTCTTTGGTCCACCTTTAACTCAACTCAAACAACAATAGCGACGTCTGTAATATTGTCTTCTTGCGACCCCCTTTTATTGTAGTTCATATTGAGGCTTTTATCAGCATTCCAAAGCCACGTGTTAAGAGTGAGAAAGACCGCGTTGTTGGCATGCTTGCGAGAGGGCGTACGCCGTTCCTTCAGTCAATGAAAATAACGTTATTCACTTCGGGGCGGAGCTTTGTTAGGCGTTGTGGAAGGATTTTGTTGTGTGGACCGAAAGCCTGGATGGTGTCGGAGATTGAACCAACGAGACCGGTGGGCCGGGTGAATAGGGGATTGTTTCAATCGAGACATAATCTCATAGGAATGCCTGTCGCCCTCTCGGTTATTCTGTCAAGAAATGTGGGTCTCATCCAAATGTGTATTTCAAAGGGTAGAGATATATTTTACAATTTTCTTTGTATAAACCTACTTTATACTTAATCCTCTTCGTCCCAAATGTGACATAAGGCCTCAATCAACTGACGCCACTGAGTTCTGTCTTGTGCCTTGGCTTGTGCCTCTCCCCATGTAAGTCCCATTTCTTCCAGCTCAGTTATCATAGTTCGGCGCCAGGTAGTTTTTGGTCGGCCTCTCTTCCTTTTACCGGATGGAGTCCATCTCAAAGCAACCTTTGATGTTCTGCTTTGTGACATCCTTAGAACATGACCCAGCCATCGCAATCTGCGCATCTTTATCACAAGAGAGATGCAAGTGCGGCCTGTCTTCTTATACAGGTTCTCATTGCTGATCTTATTTGGCCAGGTTGCAGATCTTGCGTAGACAGTGTTGTTATAGAAGGCGTCGATTTTACTCGTGTCTCTCCTGACCAGTCTCCAGCACTCAGAAGCATATACATGTAACACTGACGTGACATTGTACTGAAAAAGCCTGATTTTGGTTTTAAGGTAGTATTGCTTGGACTTCCAGACGGACCGCCGAGGTCTACTAAATGGCTTTATTCAGTTTGGCCTTGATGTCTTTTGGGGCACCGTTATCGCTGCTGATGAGCCTACCAAGTTAGGTGAAGTCCTTAACATAATACACTCAAGTGCCTCTCCGTTGCTAGTAATTGGAGGTACTGTTGATGTAATTATGCACTTGACTTGGGTCTTCTGCTTGTTGACGTGTAAACCTGTCTGTCGAACATGCACTGAGTATATCAGTCTTCTCTTTGTATTAAGCAGCTGTATACACAAGTAAGAAGCAGTATGAAAATGGGACCAAATACCATTGCCAACGCGGCAGAGCTTTTTTTATTTTATTTTTACATACGACCAATCTTTCCCTCCGAACAGAGTTTCCCGTTAAATTATTCCGTGCACGAGAAAATGCTTGAAACTTCAGCACAAAAAGTACCGGTAGCACAACAAAATTCTAATTACCAGAATATAAGGGCTGCTAGTCAAGCTAATGTTTTAACCGGGTCTAATGTGCATACAATGCGGCCCTAATATCATTTCATCGCAGGTATCTTCATAATTGACTGTCGACGATGATGAATGAAGGTAACAATCAGTTTGTAATCAAATTCCTTTTTACATTTTTTTAAGCGGAAATGATCTTTAACGCAGGACTTGAAACTTTTATTGTCAGAACTTGAAACTTTTATTGTTGTTATTTTTTTTTCGTATAAAACAACCCAGCTAGAGAATATATGGGTAACAGGGGTCTCAGCTGGTAGATTTGAGGGGAGGTTAGAAATAGACACTCAAACAATCCAATAATTAATTGAATCTGCCTTGCCTTTGAGATCATTATCCAATCGTGGGATGTCAAAACTGAAGTCTCATTTTGGAACCATGTTCAAAAAGAGCGGATGCGCGAATCTTGCATTGAGCGAACATTTGGTATGAAGTGTTTTTGATAAGGCAATATCAAACCAACTGGAGCATTAGGTTTGTTTTACAAATATATCATTTTAGCCAAAATCAGATCAAGAGTGGCTTCTTCTAAAATTTGTAAAATAACATTTCCGTTGTAAAGGAATTTGTCTTCCTACGAGTAAAGTCACTTAATATAATAATTCCAATTTAAGGTTATTGGTTCTCAAATTATGAATGTTCAATAAGCTATAATCATTCAACAGTTCTTGGAGGGGTGAGTTGGTGGTAAATGGGACTATAGAAGCTATGTTGGCTGAACTTTCACTCAGCAGATGCATTCTAGCTGTTCAGGTTCAATGTATTTCGCCACGGATGCAGGGATTGCATAATTGACGTAAATAGCAACCCTCGACCTCGTTGAGTATCACGACATTTAGAAAACAACTTGCAGTTTGGGAAAATCAATCCAGGTGCATTGGGGAAATCTTGTCTTAGATATTGCACCAATACCAACGTGGTTTTGCTGTAAAAGAATTTGTTTTTTATCCAATGTATTCATTATTTGGATGAGCAATAGTCAGGAACATTGATATGAGATTTCTTTCATTTCTTCAATGGTCACTGAAGGTGGTATTTGTATTAGTGATGTTTAATAAGTTATAGAGATTTCATATGATATGTAGTTCTTAACAACAACCACCTCTGCAACCACACACTTTAAGGCCAGGTGATTTTATTCTTTCTTCCTTTTTTTAATCGCCTGTTCAATGATGTTCCTCCGTGGTCGTAAGGACAGAATGTCTTCTGTTTGGCTCAGATTCTGACCTAGATGAGGAGTGAACATTACAGACAGATGTAATACTTCCCCAACTATAAATTTCATCCTAAAATAATCATTATTTTTACCACTTTGAAGGTTGAAAAAATAACATGGAGACTTATATTATTGAAACCTAAATATGTTGGAAAACGAAAAGGGAAAAACAGACATGGATGACAATTGATCTAAAATAGTTACAAAGTAGCACAAGTATGGTTGCTGTTTAAAGAGCGACCTCTACGAAGGTAGCAATCAGCGTCCCCAGGTAGCATTAAAAGCATACCGATTTGAATTTGTGAGTTGTATGACGACCCTAAATTGAAGGAATGCGTTGGAACTTTTGGGGAAATAAGACTTTGAAGATATGTAAGAGCATGTCCACTAACTGTCAGGTAAGTGAGCAGAAAAATCTTGTATTTTAAGCGTTGAGTAACCGAGAGCCAGTGTAGTGAACAGAGAAACGGAGTGATGTGTTCCCAACGTTTGACTCTACATAACAGACGGGCTGCCGAGTTCTGAATTCTTTGAAGAGCACAATCTTAGAAGAGAGCAGTCCATACAGCAAGCTGTTGCAGGAGTCGAGTTGAGATGTGACAAAAACATGTATGAGACGTTCAGTGGAGTTTTGGTCAAGGTCTTTGCGGAGTTTGCCAATTTTATGAATGCTGAAAGATGCAGCACGATAGATCTTATGAATATGTAAATCAAGATGAAGGTTGTTATTAAACATAACCCAAAGATCTCTCACTGATTCAGACGTGCAAATTGTACTGTCCCCGATGTTGAAAGCTGGTAGAGTACAGGTTTTGCAGAAGTGTGATGTGATTATGTAGGATCTCTGTTTTGTACAGTTAATGAGAAGGTTGATGTTGTTGGCCCATGCTTGTACATCACTGACGCATTCCTGTAAGCAGTTGATGGCTGATGGTTGCTTGCCAGGGTTCAGGATAAGGTACAGCTGGGTGTCATCAGCGTACAGCATGTAATGAATTTTTATGTGTGTGCTGATAATATCACTTAGAGGGCCAGTGAACAGAATTAATTCTAAGGGTTCCATGACTGATCCTTGAGGTACTCCACATTGTAGAGGAAATTATTTGGAGAGAACATCGTTGATGATAATGCGTTGGTCACGGTCATCCAAGTAGGACCTGAACCAATTAAGAGCAGTGCCACCAATGTCATATCTATCTCTAAGTCGTTTTATGAGAACGTTGAGAAATCTAACAGCACAAAAATAACCTCCAGACCTTTATCAATGGCAAGCAGCAAATCGTTTTGCACACGAAGTAAAGCAGTTTCAGTTGAATGAAAACGACGATATGCAAATTGAGACTCAAAGAAAAGGACATTTTCTTGGAGGTAATCCTGGAGTTGAGTGGAAGCAACCCTTTCAAGAACCTTAGCAAAAACATCAGGTTCGCGATAGGATAGTTCTTGAAATCATAGTGAAGTTTTGAAAGCAGCAAGTACAATACCATAATGCAGTGAGAGGTTGACAATTTGCGTTATGGTCGGCAGGAGTTCATCCGTACAAAGCAACAAGCACGTGGGAAGTGGATCAAGGCGACATGATTTGGACGCATTAGATGTGAAGATCCGTTTTACTTCATCAGCTGAGACATGCACGAAGTGATTGAAGGAGGAGGTGCAAGGTAAACGGACTGGTGTAACAATGTTACTTACAGATCAAGGAAATGTGCACTTAACATGTTGTATTTTGTCGTAGAAGAACTGGCCAAAGTCAATAGTATAGGCCACTGTCGGAATCACGTTCATAGGCCACTGTCGGAATCACGTTCAGGTAGAACTGGCTTTGATGTTGGTGATGTGAGCTTGTTTACTAACTTAATAAGTTGCTTCACATCAGATTGGGAAATCTGGGACCTGAAAAAATTAGATTCGGAGGTTGATAGCTCGTTTTGGTAGATTTGGAGGTTGATAGCTCGTTTTGGTAGATTTGGAGGTTGATAGCTCGTTTTGGTAGATTTGGAGGTTGATAGCTCGTTTTGGTAGATTTTGCATTGATCTTTATAATTTTATATTTGCCTGTCAATCTTGAGTCCAGATTTGACCATCTTACGCTCAAGACGGCGTCTAACACGCTCGGCATCTCGGATGTCCTTTGAATACCAAGGAGCCTCTGGTCTGATAGTAATGATGGTAGCCTTCTCAGGTGCGTGCTTATCAAGAAGCTGGCGCAGGACAGTAATTTACTGATCAACAAGATTGGATTAATTAGAGGCTGCAGACGAGAACATGGTAGAGTTGAAAATAGTTAAATTGATTCAGGTTGATAGAGCAACGCTTTCTGCATAATAATTTCTTGGAGGTATCAGGGTGAGCAATATTCAGAGTACACAAAATAGCATGGTAGTCAAATGGTTGAGCAGTGGCAATAATTAGGTCAGATATGATGTGTTCATCATTCAATGAAATAAGCAGGTTGATTGTGTGTCCTGCTTGATGTGTCGCTTCTTTAACATGTTGATTCAGACTAGCAGAGTCCAAAATGTCTAGGAACAATTTTGCCTCTTTGTTGGTCGTGTCATCAACATGGACATTAAAATCACCTACCATGATCAGACTACCGGTAGATGGCAGAGATCTTGTTAGCGTCGGCTGAGGTATTTTACAGTGTCAGCTCTAGTAGTTCGAATGATTGAACAGATGAAGCTACCTGGTTCTGGGTTATTCGCAAACACTCTCTGTAGATGATGCAGATTCCTTCACCACGACTCTGGCGATGGGAATTAACTGTTTTAAAGTTAGATAAAGTTGAGCCAAGATCAGCCAATATGTGATTATCTCGCCTATGGCCTCTGAGCCAAGATTCAGTCATGATAAGGACATCCAGTTTGTTATAGATTATTAGATCACATAATTATAAATGTAACTTTATTGTTCATTGATCGAGCGTTCCAGCAACCAACTCGCAATTTCTGTGGTGATATGTCATTGAAAGAAACCGTTTCCGTCTACCTCGTTTACCAGGCTTTGTTACCTTGGCGATATATTTCGACGCTTCAAATCATTCCATTCAAGATGTGTGACACATAGTGGCTGCCCAAATGAGAACAAAGAGCAACATCAGTGTAGACCAACTGAGAATTGTTGGGGTTTGAGTCAGAGATTGGATGTTGTACATATTCGTTGTACTAAATCCAAGAGTTAACTTCACACAGGTTCGGGGATGCACTAACAACAGCTACCTAGGCTCTGACTTAGACTAAACATTCAAACTCAACACAAATTCAGTATATAATACAAAGACGGTAGAAAAAGCATAGCGATGAGAAAGGAGCAGCCACAAACAAGGGCGCCCTCACATAAACTATCCCAAGTATCATTAAAAGCATACTACCCCAAGAACCATTTAAAGCCTACTACCCCGAGTATCATTAAAAGCCTACTACCCCAAGTATCATTAAAAGCATACTACCCCAAGAATCATTAAAAGCATACTACCCCAAGAATCATTAAAAGCATACTACCCCAAGAATCATTAAAAGCCTACTACCCCAAGTATCATTAAAAGCATACTACCCCAAGAATCATTAAAAGCCTACTACCCCAAGTATCATTAAAAGCATACTACCCCAAGAATCATTAAAAGCATACTACCCCAAGAATCATTAAAAGCCTACTACCCCAAGTGTCATTAAAAGCCTACTACCCCAAGTATCATTAAAAGCCTACTACCCCAAGTATCATTAAAAGCCTACTACCCCAAGTATCATTAAAAGCCTACTACCCCAAGTATCATTAAAAGCCTACTACCCCAAGTATCATTAAAAGCCTACTACCCCAAGTATCATTAAAAGCCTACTACCCCAAGTATCATTAAAAGCATACTACCCCAAGTATCATTAAAAGCATACTACCCCAAGTATCATTAAAAGCATACTACCCCAAGTATCATTAAAAGCATACTATCCCAAGTATCATTAAAAGCCTACTACCCCAAGAATCATTAAAAGCCTACTATCCAAAGTGTCATTAAAAGCCTACCACCCCAGGTATCATTAAAGCCTAGTACTACACCAGGTATCATTAAAAGCCTACTACACCAGGTATCATTAAAAGTACACTACCCCAGGTATCATTAAAATTATACTACCCCAGGTATCATTAAAGCATACTACCCCAAGTATCATTAAAAGCATACTACCCCAAGTGTCATTAAAAGCATACTACCCAGGTATCATTAAAAGCCTACTACCTAGGTATTATTTAGATACTTCTCCAGGTACCATTAAAAGCATATTATCCCCAAGTATCATAAAAAAAGTGAAATGCCAACAAGTATACTGGGTCTTGAAGAGTATAACAATTTATGGACATGTGTCGTTTGAAGGTTATGCATTCGATTCCTCGCCATTGCACATGATTGGCGATTTACGTTAAAAAAACATTTTAACCATTAACGTATAGGAAGACAAGGGAACATTCTAGGTCAGTCTGCTCTACATTGGGTTGGACCCAATTTTATGGCTCCGCTTACCGCCAAATTCTGCGCTTAAAATCACCATTCTCCGCTAACTGTTCAAGCGCTGAATTCCCGCGCTAGCTGTGTAAGCGAAGAATGCCTAGTAACGTGAAGTACGCACGCGCACAAGCAAACATTCCCTGCTAACCCGTGAAATACGCTGGACGTAAGCACAGAATTCCCTGCTTCCGTAAGCGCCGAAACTGTGCTTATGGTAAGCAGAGCTTATTGTGATGCTTCCTGACACATTGTATTTGTGCACAGTTTATATAATGTCATGTTTGCTTTTGATCTCCCTAGTAATCCAACACATCGCTGTTCCAGCATGGTGGCTATATACAACATCATGGCTCAATGATTACATCTCGATGGTTACGGACTACGGCCAATGGCATGGTAGCTACAGCGCTGCGCCTTACAACATGGTGGCTTTGGCTAACAGCACGGTGTCTACAGCACTACGGCTAACAACATGGTGGCATTGGCCAACAGCACAGTGGCTACAGCACTACGGCTTACAACATGGTGGCATTGGCTAACAGCACGGTGGCTACAGTACTACGGCTTACAGCATGGTGGCATTGGCCAACAGCACGCTGGCTACAGTATACGGCTTACAACATGGTGGCATTGGCCAACAGCACGCTGGCTACAGTACTACGGCTTACAACATGGTGACATTGGCCAACAGCACGCTGGCTACAGTACTACGGCTTACAACATGGTGACATTGGCCAACAGCACGCTGGCTACAGTACTACGGCTTACAACATGGTGGCATTGGCTAACAGCACGGTGGCTACAGCACTACGGCTTACAACATGGTGGCATTGGCCAACAGCACGCTGGCTACAGTACTACGGCTTACAACATGGTGGCATTGGCTAACAGCACGGTGGCTACAGTACTACGGCTTACAACATGGTGGCATTGGCTAACAGCACGCTGGCTACAGTACTACGGCTTACAACATGGTGGCATTGGCCAACAGCACACTGGCTACAGTACTACGGCTTACAACATAGTGGCATTGGCTAACAGCACGCTGGCTAACACCACAGTGGCTATCACCACGGTGGCTATGGGACGTTGACCAACACAGTGGCTAGCCTCCCTTTCCATGAGCCACATGGTGATGGATACCATTCCATTTAGCGAGATAATAATTATTACTGAAGCCACTATTACTCCACAAAATGAGCCGCAAAATGAAGGACATGTTTTGAATGGCAATGGACAATCTCCTCTTCCCGAGACACAATGTCATGTCGATGAGGGCGCTGTTGTATTAGCTGCCTGTGGTTTTATTCTCTGTCCATAGCTGCTGTTTTTAATCTCATTCCATCGACTTTTACTGGTTTTTGTTCAGGATTTTGTTCGTGGTTTTTGTCTTTTGATGTCCGTTCCTGTGCCTGAGTGAACCTTTGTAGTCGGAATTCCTCCGTGTAGTGTGTTTTTATCAACATTTTGTGTGGCTTGACCACAACTTCTCTTTTTACTACATAAGCAACATGGCTGCCAAGCCCCTATATGTATCGGCGACTTACATGATGTTTGTCTTACTTCTTGTGGATCTTCGACCTGTACCTTGGATTGGAACCCCAAAGAATATCTTGGACTCTAAACCGTTGTCTGCATTGTTTGATAAGACTACACCAGAACCAGCTGTATTACTACGGGTGAGTCCTTACTCGTATCGACGTAATCGAAAGATAGCATCACCCAACTTTGCATTATTGAAATGGACCAAACATGGTGCAATATCTATATTTGTACCGAGCAATGATCCGCCGGTTGACATCACAGTCTTCAAGGATGTTGAAATTAATCCTGGCCCGGGGCATGACACCATTTTGAGTGAAACTCCGAATAAGAACAGTATTCCTCAGAAGTTTTCCACATCATGTAAAATTAAGTATTCAGTGAATCAACTTTTGACCCTACGATCACTTTCCTGCCGCTTGAACCTTCGACAGCTAGCTGAGTTGAAACGGATTAATCAAATGGATTAATCAAATTAAGACCAAGAGGAAGGCGAGCTGGTAAACGGACTCAACAAAGGAAACAAAAAGCTCTAGCTGCTTAGCCTGCTAACTTGACTTTTCATCCTAGCGGCCCGGTAAATGAATCTTCGATCCAAGTAATTATAACAGGAGGGAGAAATCAAAATGAAACCCAACATTCACATGTGCCTGTGTTGCGGATGCAGCTGCAAGACCTGGTTTCAAGGAGGGAGCAAAGGAATCAAATGGGGGCACAATCCATCTTTCCCCGCCTCTTACTTACGAACGCTCGTTCAGTGTTAAACAAATTGGACGAGGTCGAGATTGTGCTTAATACCAACCAGATTGACATTGCAGTAATAACTGAATCTTGGATTAGTCCAACCACAGCACCCGAGCAGTATTCATTGGAGGGTTACGTTGCCTTTAGTGCATGTAGACAAACAAGAACTGGTGGCGGAGTACTTGTTTATGTTAAAGATCACCTTCAAGCATCTCCCATCGAAGACATTTTAGTCCCACCAGAACTTGAGGGTCAATGGTTATTAGTACATCACCCAAAACTTCCAAGGAGCGTCCCCGCAATTGCCATTTTTGCAGTTTATATTGCCCCTGACTCACCTCATATTGAATTGTTGTACCAACACATCTTGTCTACAATGGATCATTTATTAACTCGTAAACCAAATATTGGCTTAACCATTTTAGGTGATTTTAACCAATTTGATACATTTCCTATTTGTAATGGTAACAATCTGAAACAAGTTGTATCTAAGCCAACCAGGGATAAAGCTGTGTTAAATTTAATCATTACCAATTTTGCTAGCCAGTACAATAAGCCTTTAATTTTATCCCCCTGGGAAAAAGTGACCACAATTGTATATTATGGACCCCTAACTGTTCTGTAAAGTTTAATTATTTCAGTCATAGAACTGTTCAGCCCATCAAAGACTCTAGTATACGTTCTTTTGCAAATTGGATACAAGGGCAAACTTGGAATGAAGTAATCAGTTCTAACTCATGCCGCGCCAAAACCGATGCCTTCTATGCAATGGTCAACCAAACTATTGACTCCCATTTTCCCACCATAATTACCAAAAAAACATTGTAGTGATAAACCATGGTTCAATGGTCGGATCAGAAGACTAATTTTGAGGAGGCAAAAAGCTTTTGTTAATGGTGATAAAGTTACACTGTGTTCCCTTAGAAATCAAGTTGCCCGTGAAATAATATCAGCCAAGCAGTCTTACTATGCTGGCAGGGTTCGTGTGTTACAAAAAACTGATCCTGCAGGGTGGCATCGAAATGTCCGTAACCTAGCCAACATGAAGAATAGTGAGTTGACTATCCATGTTGAAGGTATTGATCCTAGTAATAATGAATCCATAGCCGATGAAATTAATAATCACCTCTCCAGTTTTTCACAAACCCAAGGTCCCATTAGGCTGCAAGATTTGCCAGCGTACCTGCCTGCCCAGTACAATATTCCTGAAATTCAACCTTGGGAAACTTATTATGAACTTGGGAAGATCCCTGTGAGTAAAAGTGGAGGTCCGGATAATTTACCTGCTAGGATACTTACTGAATTTGCATACGAATTGAGTATTCCGTTAACTAATATATTAAATTCATGATTCAAGCAAGGCGTTGTCCCATTTCAATGGAAGCAGGCAAATGTTATTCCTATCCCAAAGACAAAACCCCCCACTTTGCAAAAACTCAGACCGATATCCCTCACTCCCTTTTTAGCTAAACTTGCTGAAGGTTTCATTTGTAAATGGATAATGAACTCAATTAGCTCTAAATTGGACAATAGACAATTCGGTAATCGAAAAGGTATCTCTACTACCCATTGTATAATTGACATTTATAATCACCTAATTACCGGGGCTAACATGCCTAATAATGTTAGTACATTAATACTTACTGATTTTAGTAAGGCATTCGACAGCATTGATCACCATGTAGCCATTAAAAGTCTTCTTGAACTTGGGGTTTCCCCGTTAGTTGTGAAATGGGTTGTAAGTTTCCTAACTGAACGTCAACAAAGGGTTAGATATAGGCAATCTCTTTCAGACTGGCAAACCTTAACTGGTGGAGTGCCCCAAGGCACCAAACTTGGACCAGTGATTTTTTTAGCATGCATAAACAGTGCTGTTGATCCTAGTTGTAACAAATGCTGGAAATATGTCGACGATCTGACGTTGGGTGAAAATAGATTATTTAATCAGGAAAGTAACATTCAATTTGACCTAAATCGATTGGATGAGTGGGCTAAGCATAATGGCTTTTCGTTGAATCCTGCAAAATGTCATACATTGCAGGTCTATTTTGGTCGTAAAAATCCCCCTGATAATTTGTACTCTATCTCCAATATTCAATTACCATGTGTTTCAAGTGTTAAACTTTTAGGTGTCACTTTTCAGAGTAATCTTAAATGGGATGCTCACGTGACTGACTTGATGAGTAAGGCTAATCGTAAACTATTCATGTTACGTAAACTGAAGATTGCCGGACTAACCACAATTGAATTGATTATTGTTTACAAGGGTTACATTCGACCAGTAATGGAATATGCTGCCCCTGCCTGGCATTCATCGCTGACTCTGGGCCAATCCAACCAGCTAGAACTAGTTCAAAAACGCATTTGTCGTATTCTGCTTGGCACTAATTATTATAATTATGACCAAGCTCTATGTGTGTTGAATCTGGATTCCTTGTTTGAAAGGAGGAACAAACTTTGCTCTAAATTTGCTTTGAAAACTTTCAGGTCTACAAAATTTGCTGACTGGTTCCCCAAGCCGAATAAGGTCCATGGTATGGAGTTAAGAACCAAACGGGTGATTTACAAACATAGAGGTTCAACAAAAAGATTTCATAATAGCCCTATTCCGTATCTTACTGAATTGTTAAATGACATGCTTAAGGATTGATTTATTTTTATCTTCTATAAAATAATAGTTTTAAATTTTATATTGGATTCATAATAGCCCTGTTGTGTATCTGACTGGATTGCTACATGCCTTTTAAAAAAAAATGTTTGTGCTTGTTTTTGTGCACTGTTGTTGTTGTTGTTGTTGTTGTTGTTGTTGTGTTTTTGTGTTTTTTGGGGGGGTTTCAATGATTTACATCGCCTATATATATGTTATTTTGCGCTTTAAAGTTTTTTTAGTCTATGTAATTTTTTTACTTCCTTCTGTGTATTTTTTTACCTATTGTAACCACTGTGCAATTCAGCCTTCGGGCTGCAATATGGTGTGAATAAACCAACAACAACAATAACAATGTAGGCCGTCTAACACTTTCAAGCTGCTCTAATCTTCAGAGTGTACAAAACAATTTTTCAAAACAGTATATACATTCTATGGGGGGGGGGGTGGCCTACCTAACAATATTGATGCGACCCAACCTAGTCCGAACTAATGCCAGCGACCCAACTTAGTCCGAACTAATGCCAAAGATCTTGGGCCAACTTCATATAAGCTTCACTATGCCGGTGAAAATTTGTTGTGGTTTATAAAGCAGAATAAAATAAATACAAATCGCTTTGTTGTGTTGTTTGTTGATTTATGAGCAAAACTCGTTGTAAAGTTACCAGCTTTTCTATGTTTGAGCCATTATTTGCGGCATAATTAATTTGCCTTGTGGCGTCTCTCGTCTGCTTGCACTTTGATTAACGGTAAACATTGGTTTGGCGCTTTGGGATATAACAAGCGTTTGTTATGAAATGATTATGGTTGGAAAGATGATTTAAAAGCAGAATGTAATAATCTACTGTATGCCTCGAAATTTTGTGGCTTTTTTTTAACACGATACGCCATTTTGTAGAACTAATTTTTCATTCCACAAAATGGCGGACCTTGTTAATTCACGAAGTAAATGGAAAAACACACAATATTTCAAGGCACATTATATCGTATTTTGATCAAATTGTACATTCAAAACATTTTTCTAAGCATAATATTAATTTCATTATCAAGTAATAAACCACAAGGGAAACTGACTGGGTAACTTTTTTAAATATTTGGGTTTGAACAAAGAAAATTTGACTGGAGCGGGACTTGAACTAACGACCCCGGATTAACGTACCGGCGCTCTACCAACTGAGCTATCCAGCCCTATGTTGGCGGTCTCCCTATTAGTCAATATCTTTGTTCGGGGTGCCAGTCAGAAGCCATACAACCGTTAACTGCCGTGTAGCCAGGGATCACGCCCAAGTTTACGATACAACCTGGGAAGCGGCAGCCACGGGATCACCTTAAGGGGATGCGACTTTTAAAAGTTACCCAGTCAGTTTCCCTTGTGGTTTATTACTTGATATTTATTATTAAAAAGTCGCATCCCCTTAAGGTGATCCTGTGGCTGCCGCTTCCCAGGTTGTGCTGAAGACTTTGCAACCCATGTAACTGAACTTTTTACAAATCTCTGTACGCCTAATGTGTTATTTAGGCTTAATGTGTTATTTAGTTTCTAATATGAAAAAGGTTCAAAGCTACACCAAATACACCATCGCTACGTACTTTTGAGTACAAAACTTCAGTTATGCATCCACTGCTTTTGTTGTGCGAACATGGCGTACATTTTTAACATTTCTCTTTTTCTAATAGAGATATCTCTAATTCTAATAGAGGTATCTTTATCTCTGTTAAAGATATCTCTATCTCTATTGAGATATCTCTATCTCTAATAGAGATATCTCTATCAGTGCACTGGTTATCTTGATCGCCAGCTACGCAGTCCATCATACGGTTTTCAATGTACGACCGCTGAACAATAAATTCAATGACCTGTGGGCAATTGTATATGTCCAACATCGAAATGAAACCCCATTGCTGTAACCGTGCAACAGATGTTCAACTTCCAGGACTCAACCAACTCCACCGTGATTGCGATGGGGATGAGGGGCGTCTGCCTCTACGTGAAGAATAAACGCAACTGAGGTTTTCATGGAGCATGTTCCTACTTGGCAGTCATCTGGGTCAACTTGACATCGTCACAACGTGTATGCTTTTTAAAGACCATTTATGTATGTGTAATCTAACTTCCACCACGATCGCAACACCAGATTGATCTGTGCAATCATGTCATCGAGTGTGTAGATTTCATCCAAACTCAGCATGATGCTTCATTCCTCATAATAGGGGACTTTATGATCTAGACACGAAGCCTCTGGAACAGCACATGCTCTTAAAACAAATTATTACTACACCAAGTAGTGAAAGCTTCGGTAGCTCCTTGTAGACTTAACTGACCAATATCATGAACCTGTTGTATGTGTTCCCATAGCAACCAGTGATAATTCCATCATCATCGTCAAGCCTAACAAGTTTCAAGAGAAATTGTCTCACACTAAAACATTTTCCAAATGTGCAAAACAAATTATTGTTTTATTGTTTAAGCCCTCTGTTAGTGCTCTTTGTGGTCCCTTAACTTATATTTTTTAGAAAAGCTTTCCTTCATGCTGGAAATCTGCTAATATTGTTTCCATACATAAGTCTGGTAAAAAACGTAGTGTTTCTAATTATAGACCAATTCCTCTTATAAGTCCGATGGCTTAGGGCAAGTTTTTAGCAAAATCGTGACACGCTGGATTAAAGCACCAATTGTTGTACAGTATGTTATTCTATAGGTCCCATACAACCATTCTAGAGGGGGTGCCCGGTTTGGGTGACCTAGGTACAGGTCAGGCTGAGGTCAAAGTTCACGTGGTATTATAATACTGCCTATTAATTTTTCACCAATAGAGGGCCGCTTCCAAATATAATTAAAACTTAAAATAAGTGACCATGCAGCTTCTATTTCAGACACTCAGGCAAAGCTATGTGGGAAAAGTTGATCCCTTTAGTTTACTTACCTGGAGATGACAGACCGGGCACCCCCCCCCCCTCCCCAATATGCTTCTATGGGACCCCTAAAACAAGTGAGCAAAGTTTGCTGCTTTAATCTGGTGTGTCACGATTTTTTCATTAAGCCACCGGACTATTATCCCTCAGATAATAAAGGTTTTTGCAAACTCGGCACCCACAAACTCGGCACCATGTAAATTCGGCACCTTGCAAACTTGGCACCCACTCGGCACCAAGAATTTCGGCACCATACGAACTCGGCACCGGCCTATTTTTGATTAACAAACTCGGCACCAAGCATTAACTACCTGTTTTTGCAGGAAGGGTCAAGTGGTTAATTAAAGTAATGTACATGTACTTAGACAATAAAAATGATTGAGGGATTGTTCGATCCTTTCTCTATATTTCGATTTACAAAGGTGCAAACGTGGAAATGTCACGTGAAAAGAGGGTAGCATCACGGAGGGGCATTTGTGAATGCTAAGCCCGGTATCTTTGTCGGTATCCTTTGCCCGTGGTCCTTGTTAAGTCTGACAATTGCGCGGAGAAGGCCTATTAGTGATTTACATTTATTTAGTCAAAAGATCATCCCATGATGCCGTCCTTTATGGCCAATCCACGGTGGACTGGCCCTATTTATGGGGCTACCTTTTGACATGCTATTTGACTAGGAGGGAATGTGGACCATTTTGAAGTGGTTCATTTATTTTTTGGGGGGCGTTACAAACAGTACCATGTCTGTCTGTCGGCCTGTCTGCCCGGGCGGACGAGAGATACATTGTGGGGTGAGTTTTAGGTAGGATGTGTAGTTGTGGGCTTTTTTTACATTGTGGGGCTGTGCCCACAATGTTTTTAACAGGAAAGATTAAAGAAAAGGGATCATAGACAACACCTGTGGAAAGCCCACAATGTAGTTCTCCTAAGCACGTCCGTCTGTCCGTCCGTCCGTCCATCTGCCTATCTATTTATCTATTGGGAACTAGCAGCAGCACACATAATGACAATGTAAAGAAGGCATTTGTTTTGTGATAAACATCCCTCTCAACAAACATGTTGGCAACATTCTTATTTTGTATATAATTTCAGGAGCGCGTCGCTTATATGACGATGGCGGGGGTGAGGTCAGGCCCAGTAGCTTTATAGATGTCCAGATTTAGTAGGGTGTTTTTTTTTGGGGGGGGTATTATTTTTTTACCACTTTGGGATGGAAGATGACGTGCTCAAGGGAATGCTGGCATGCAGGATCATTAACAGTTGGGAATTGTCGATCAGGCTCGCTCACCACTGATTTGGATGAAAACAGTGAGTTGAAACATTCAGCTTGCTCGCTTGGGTCGTTGGTGACTTGATCGTCTTGCTTTAGTGGTGGAATACGGGTGGACAATTGTCAATTGGTTACTGAATTGACCAGTTGCCACCAGGGGCGGCCACTTGAGTCGGAAATGCGTTGTGCTAAGTCATTTAGGGTATTTTTATTTATTATTATTATTTTTAAATTACTTCCTCCATTGATATTGTTGATATTGTTGCCTGAAAGACTTGTATTGGGCATGGTCCCGAAAGGATTTTGTTTGTTTCCACATTTTCCACAATTGCCGTTTCCTCCGTAGAAGATTGGAACATGTTTTTTGAACCAGGCTTTGCAAAGTTCATGTGAGATCAGACGATTTGGACTACAGATAACCATTCCCAGCAGTATAGAGTCACGAAAAGATTCCCAGCATTTGTCAATGTTATTGTAAGACAAAAAAAGATGACCATGGGGCTGCTGCCAGGAAGTTACGAAGAGAGAAAGTTGGCTCCAGAGTACATTACCACCAAACTCTCCTGCACGGCCCAGACCTGTATTCATCCATGGCTAATGCACAGTTGATAACAAAGACACAGTGAGCAGATGTACCGAATGGATCTTCGACACTTGAGATTTTGAGTGGTCCCTCCACTATCTGCTCCAGACCGTTGCCAGGAGCAAATATAAAGCTCCTGCAGCACTTATTCCTTCAGTTTGTGTGGGAGCCATTCTTCAAAATGCATATTGAGGTCACCCAGCACCTAAATGGTAGCAGGGGGGGGGGGTAAATGTCACGAAATCGTTTTATGAAATATGCTTGACTGGCCGGTATTAAGGGGGTTGTAGCAAGCAGCAAACAAAAGCAGGTGTCCTTCGATCTTAACCTTCAACCAAATGTATTCCATTGTGTTGGAGACAACGCTCTCTGTGAATGAGCAAGCAATCTCATCCCTGGTGAATACTGTGGTGCCATTAGACGTTCTGTCAACACGGAATGAAGATGATGAGCAGAAGAAGGTCCAGTAAGCACATGGTTATAAATGTCTCATTAAGTACAACTATATCTGGTGTATCAGGGGCACTCTGCATCCGATGCTCTACTGCGGCATCATTTTTTATTATAACACCCCTTACAAAAATTCTGCCTTTTCATTGGTTTAGAGCGCGTCACATGATATGTCTTAGTTTTACTAGAAACCCGGCGGCCGTGTGATAGTCGTTTGCCATGTAATAGTCGACTATTACATGGCGCGCGCAGTACCCAGACGTCTTTTTTACCCACCTCGAACCCAATCAGTTGTGCATCTGTGTATCTGAAATGCGCGTACGAACGTTACGTGTACGAGGATGATAAATAGTCTGCTGGGGTGTTATAAAACAAATATTGACTGCTTTTACTCGTGCTATGGTTAAAACTCCGACTCCCTCGGTGATCTCCGGACCGTTCCAGGGGAACGCTCCGGGGATCACCTCGGGAGTCGTAGTTTTAACCATAGCACTCGAAGCAGTCAATATTTGTATACTAGTCCCCGGACGTTGGTACAGTCCAGATTTCAGGCGGAACTGGCTGCCAGATACGTTGGCTGCTGAAAGCAGCGTCATTACTATTGTAACGCAATGCAGTATCGATTGGTGGCGATACGTTAGAAGTTTTACAGGTCGCTTGGCAACGTAACCATGGCTAGTTCCTAGCTGTCGCGTAACGGTCTAAGTTACAGTTGTTGGAGGGTTACCAGCCTACAGCAAAGTTAGATAAAAGGACGGAGCGGGCGTGGATCGCTCTCTTTTCCCGCGTTGCGACCGTCAGAGCAGCACTGGTGAAACAATAATTGACGTGAGTGTTGCGTTAACGCTAATTACAGGGAAGGAGCCTCATACTTTAGTGTGAGTCAATGTAATTACATCCAGACCTACACAATCACTTACCATAATCTGTATTATGTTCATCTCTTTGAAATCATTTTAATTAATGAGAGAAAGTGAGTGTAATTAAAGATCAGCCGCATAACTTTTTGAAGTAGATTTTGTGACGTAGGCGAGGAGAGATTTGAGGAATGAGTAATTAAACAAGTCAAAGTCACTCTCAATTGAACTGTGTCCGTCCCCGTCATTTGCTGTACTCTTTCCCGCCATTTGGGTGTGTGTGTGTTTACAATACTGGAGGGATTGATTAGTGTGGTGCACTGCGGGCCTGGCGGTAGACTGCCGCCAAAACGGATCGACATCTCCAGCCTTCCAAGCCAGACCGCTCGCCGACGTTGGCTGAGACCGACCACGTCGCAGACAGAGACGAAACCGCTACAAATGGTGTCAGAAGTGGGATAGGCGCCGTAGTATAACACCACAGGTAATTCCACAAGTTAACACCTACGCCTAGAAGGCGCCAATTACAGAGAACGATCACCTATATAGGCGACACAGCTATGAGTTTAATTGACTTTGACGAGGACGAATTGTCGGAAGTCCTACAGAGTAGCGCAGATGATTTAAGTGGGGCTAGAGATGAAATAGAAAAGATCAAGGCAGAAATGCGTGAGCTGAAATTGCAAATGCAGCAGACGTTGAAAAGGGAGTCGGGTTTCCAGTCAAGTAATACGTCAATGATTAACCAATTTAGTAACGCAGAAGAGACTAGTACTACCATGGGAATGTCTACGCCTGCGTCTAGTTTACGTTTAGCGCCTACACCACGGCCACGCACCAGGTTGCGTTCCGCACCAGCGCCTCCGCCGACTCCAATCTCTTCACAGGCGGTATGGACGATGTCTTCAGAAAGGAAGTTCATGGATTGCCTCGTGGAAGATGGGTTGCCGGCCTTGGAGCAACAAGGCAGTTCTACTGCATGCCGAAAGAGAAGCTCGCATCCAGGAGCTTCATTACATTCTGCGGGAGGGTTAACGGCAGGTGAAAGCGATCCGTGTCTACAGGCAAGGGAAAAGGTTAGAAAAGTGACTGAGCCAGCAAAGAAAAATGTAGAATTGGGAGTGACAAGACGGCCGAATATTGTGCCCGACAGGTTCAGCGGAAAAACCCCATGGCGAGACTACAAGCAACACTTTGAGGCCTGCAGATTGGCAAATAACTGGACAGACAATCAGGCCAAAGTTTTTCTTGCAGCAAGTCTGCAAGGGTCTGCAGTAAAGGTGCTAGGAAATTTGACAAGAGGTGGAAGTCACGTCACCTACCAAGAGTTGGTGAGCCTTTTGGAGAAAAGGTTTGGGCCCGGGCAACTCGCCGAGAACCACCTGATGGAATTGCGTCATAGGCGACAAGGGCCGAGGGAATCATTACAGGAACTTGGACAATCCGTACGGGAGCTGACTGCGCTCGCCTATCCAGAATTAACTGAAGAAGGAAGGGATCGCCTAGCTCGTGGTCACTTCTCTGATGCAGTCGAGGAGCAGGCTATTCGAGAAGGAATTTTCCGTGCAAGACCTACATCACTCGACGAGGCAGTGAGAGCGGCGCTTAACACCGAGGGGTTCAATAAAATAGAGGAACACAGAGGCGGTCGACGTTCCAAGCTTGCGAGAACGGTGGAAAGTGAAGGATCATACCCTTTGACAGAAGTGATGGAAGAGCAACGTCAGTTGAAAGAGTCATTTTTGGAGAACCAGCGTGAGGTGAAGGCGTGGATGGAGAAAATTACACAAACCATTACACCTAGAACCACAGCAAACGGCCAGACCACGGGTGGCATCTATCGAAGGTGGAAGGCGACCCCCAATGAAAGTTGCTATAGGTGTAAAGAGAAGGGACATTTTGCTCGTAACTGCCCGCAACTTCCCTTTAGAAAAGAAACGAATTCGGGAAACGACGACCAGCTGACTCAAAGGCCCGCGGGAAAGCTGGATGGAACACAGGGCCGGTAGACGCAGCAGAGCAGAAGAAGGGTGATGTGCTAACGCCAATTCCAATTGATATAGCACGCACTGGGTTGTTTGTAAGAGCAGAGATAAGGGGAGTCAAGACTAATTTACTGGTGGACACCGGGGCAACAGATACAGTGCTTTCATCCGAACTTTATTTCCAAGTACCAAAGGAGAGCAGGCCAGAACTAATTACTAATGGTGGAAGAGTGTGCAATGCTGATGGTAGTCGTATGGAGACACTAGGCAGCGCCTGGGTTGAAGTTCGGGTGGGTAGGACTACCTTTCCTTTGAATGCTGTGTTTGGTAACACGGGCAAGATTGACGGAATCTTGGGCATGGATTTTCTACTTCCCACCAAGGGAACCCTTGATTTCCAGACATTGGAGTTGAAAGTGAACGGCGAGCGAATCCGGTGCATGTGCAAGGAAGGATATGGAATCTGTGCTAGGATAGTCGTGAGCGAAACCACGAGAGTACCTGCCGGCCATGAGGCGTTGTTGCCGGCGTGTATGACAGGTGAAAAGGCGTACGGTGGATATGCAGTTATTGAACCAGCTGAGAGGAGTGAAATAGCGGACAAGGGCATGGTGGTTGCGCGGGTACTGGTGAAGGCCAGTGAGAGTACGCTGCCCATCAGAGTATTCAACCCTGGAAAGAGAGACTGTGTAGTGAAGAAAGGAAGATTTTTCCCTCCTTGACAAGGTTAAATTCCGATGCGCCATAAAATGTAAAAACTTACCAGGCCCAGACACCATTAAGAGTTTTCCAGGGGGACAGAGAAGGGGTGCCGGACCATGGCTGGGTTTTTGACACCAGTAGGCGAAGGTGACATAGACGAGAAGGCGCTGGAGACACCTGCACCTGGGGACCGTGTAAGACTTCCCGATCATCTTGAGTGTTTGTTTGAGAGGAGTAAAAACGGGGTAGACAAAAAGCATCATAACAGAATAGCCGAATTGCTAAGCAAGTACCAGACATATTTTCCAAGGGAGATTCAGACATTGGACGCACTGATTGGGTGCGACATCAGATCGATACCGGTGACGCCCGACCTTTGAGGGAGAGACCCAGGAGATTTCCCCCAAAGGAACAAGAGGAAATTCAGCTTCAGGTGCACAACATGTTGCGTAACGGTACAATTGAGCCTACAGATAGCCCCTGGGCATCAAATGTTGTCCTAGTAAAGAAGAAGGATGGGAAAAAGAGGTTTTGCGTAGACTACCGTCGCCTGAATGCAGTAACAATTAAAGACGCCTACCCGATCCCACGCATAGACGAGTCGCTGGATACTTTAGCAGGTTCCAAGTGGTTCTCCACTTTGGATTTAGCATCGGGTTATTGGCAGGTTGAGCTGGACAAAGATGCCCAACAGAAGTCTGCATTTGTGGTCCGCGGGGGTCTATACAGTTGGCGGGTCATGCCCTTCGGGCTTTGCAATGCCCCGTCAACCTTCGAAAGGCTTATGGAGAGGGTCCTATCAGGATTGCACTGGGAGATACTTCTGGTCTACCTTGACGACGTTATTGTCTTCGCAAGGACGGTTGAGGAGGAGTTGACTCGCCTTGAAACAGTTTTCCATCGTCTTCGTGAAGCAGGTCTTAAATTGAAACCCCAAAAGTGTCATCTGTTTAAGCAGAGTGTGTTGTACTTAGGCCACATAGTGTCGGGGGATGGAATCGCCACCGATCCCGAGAAGATTAGAGCTGTATGCGATTGGAAACCGCCTACCACAGTGAAAGAAGTACACAGTTTCTTAGGCTTAGCGTCATATTATCGGCGATTCATAAAAGGTTTTGCTGATAAAGCACGTCCTTTGCACCGCCTTACGGAAAAGGCACGGGAGTTCGTCTGGGATGATGACTGCGCGGAGGCCTTCGAAGACTTGAAGAATTGCTTACAAGAGTCGCCTGTGTTGAAGTACCCCGACCCCGAGGCGGATTACATACTTGACACCGACGCTAGCGGTGTAGGAATAGGTGCGGTCCTATCACAGGTGACGGATGGTCAGGAGAAGGTTGTTTCCTACGCTAGCAGAGCACTAAGTAAAGCGGAGCGCAACTATTGCGTCACGCGCAGAGAGCTGTTGGCAGTTGTGGTATTTCTGAAACAATTCAGACAATATTTATACGGGAATAAAGTCACCGTAAGGACTGACCATGGAGCCTTGCGTTGGCTTGTTAATTTCCGAGAACCCCAGGGTCAGATGGCTCGTTGGTTGCAGGTGATAGGCGAGTATAACTTCACTTTAGTGCACCGGGCTGGTCGATCACATAGTAACGCCGATGGCTTGTCACGCAAAGAGTGTTCTCAGTGTGGGCGCGATGAACGGCCACACGAGGTAGTGAATAATATAGCCGAAATGGTAGGTGAAGTTCCAACCGTAGGTGAGACAACCGTGAGAGCTGTAACCAGTATGCCTTTGATCACATGCGAAAAGATAAAGGAGGCCCAACTGGAAGATGTGTCAATCAAATGGATGTTCGAAACCAAGGAAAGAGATGCACAAAGGCCTGACTGGAAGACAATTTCTTCTAGATCGTCGGCAGAAAAAACATACTGGCGCCTGTGGGACCAACTGGCGATAAGGGAAAATGTTCTTTCAAGGCGAT
Organism: Pisaster brevispinus; assembly: GCA_023634235.1. Classification (NCBI taxonomy): domain Eukaryota; kingdom Metazoa; phylum Echinodermata; class Asteroidea; order Forcipulatida; family Asteriidae; genus Pisaster; species Pisaster brevispinus. The sequence goes on along the minus strand of JAMKCF010000015.1, from coordinate 10,994,517 downwards.
GGGAATCAGACGACGGCCGTTTGGTGAAGTGGCACACCATACTTCCTGAGAAATTCAGGGTCGATCTAGTGAAAGAGTTGCATGGCGGTGTGGCCAGTGGGCATTTAGGAGTCAAGAAAACGATGGCAAAGGTCCGCGCCAGGTTCTACTGGTGTGGTATGGCAGCCGATATTAGATCAATTATAAGACAGTGTAACGTGTGCGCAAAGAGGAAGTCTCCTGCCAAGACTAAGAAGGCGCCACTACAGCAGCATATCGTAGGTGCGCCAATGGAGCGTGTCGCTTTGGACATAATGGGTCCTTTGCCAGAGACACCTAACGGTAATAAGTACATCTTGGTTGTAGGTGACTACCTAACCAAATGGATGGAGGCCTACCCCATACCGGACCAAACAGCAGAGACAGTTGCTAAGAAATTTGTGAACGAGTACGTGTGTCGTTTTGGAGTGCCAGAGGTGCTACATTCTGATCAAGGGCGGAACTTTGAATCAAGAGTTTTTGCAGAAATGTGTGACATTCTTGGGATAGAGAAAACACGAACCTGCCCATACAACCCAAAATCAGACGGTATGGTGGAAAGGTTCAATCGAACTCTCATTACTATGGTTGCAATGATGATTGAACCCAACAAGCGACAGCGTGACTGGGATGAGAAACTTCCACTAGCTACATTCGCCTACCGTGCAACACCCCAAGAATCGACCGGCGAGTCACCAAACATGTTAATGCTGGGACGTGAGTTACGTCTACCTATTGACCTGACCACTGAAATGTCAGGTGACGATGAAGATGACATAGGCGCTGTGGAGACTGATTATGCGTGTGAATTGCGACAACGGATGAGAGCAGCTCAGGGTAGGGCAAGAGAATGCCTAAAGCAGAGCGCTAGAAGGCAAAAGGCGCACTACGACCGCCGAACAATCCAAGACAAACTACAACCCGGTAAATTTGTATGGTTACACAACCCTGCAAAACGGAAGGGTCTTTCACCTAAGCTACAATGCAGATGGGAGGGGCCATATCTGATTACACACAAGCTATCAGACGTTACGTATAGAATTCAAAGAAGTCAGCGAGGGAAGAAGAAGGTAGTTCACTGTGACAGATTGAAACCCTATGAAGGCGAACCAATTGAAACATGGGAAGATGGTGCCACCGATGAACCACCCGGTTTGGAGGAAAGTCTCGTGAATAGTGAGCATGACATTCATATTCAAAGTCTGCAAGAAGAGGCATCACAGAGTCCAATGAGTTTAGCTCCAGACGAGAATGATTTTGAATTTCCCATTTCTTTGACAACTGGGGGAACCTCTCTGAATACGCCAGTGCGTCCATCTGAGCCAACCCGAACGCCGAGGGTAGATAGTAGGCCTACAGTGAGTTGCGAGGAGGCACAGGCGAAAGTAGTGGCAGAGCCTGAAGGGACACACTACAAGCAGTCTAGCTATAGGCCCGTGGTACCACACGCTAGGCGAAACCCACCACGGGAGCGTAAAAGGCCCAATAGATATGTGTAGTTGGGAAAGAGTGTAAATAGAATAAATGTAGATGTAGACAGAGTGTAGCAGTTTAAGCAGTATGAAGCACAACATTAACCAGTTCTTCATTGTGTGTCGTTGCAGGCATTACAAGCATCAGGTGAATAGTTATGGGGAGAAATCACGAGGAGGAGACACTGCGTGACCAGCGGGGAGAAAAGACAGAATGCCCAAAATGCAAGATGTCAATGCATAAGAGAAGTCTGGAGAGGCATCTGTCCAACGAGCACGGAACCAAAGTGCAGTATTTGTGTGGGATATGTTCACACAAGAACGGCAGGCGCGACAACCTACGGGCCCACTACCGTGACTGCCACCCTGAGAAGGTGGACGAGGTCGACCGAATAGAGGCGAAAACCCTTGAGTCCAGCGAGAGTCACAGAGGAGGGCACAACGACTGTGTTTAATGGTGTGACGCAGACAGTCCATGAGCATCGTGCACGTCATTATGACGTTGTTTTCCTAAAGGCCCCGTTGACCACTACTGATGATGAACTAGAGTTGCAAACTACTAGAATCTGCAGAATGGTGCGGGAGGAAGGCGGCATTGTGAGTATCGGACCTGGAATCACCAATGTGGAGCTGGAGAAGATCGCTTCCGTGAAGAAGATTACGGAGACGGTGACACGCAGCGTTTTCCAGGACGGATTGTTGATCACTAAAGACCACACCGAGAGAGTTTTCGAAACCAGTTTCGTGGCGGGAATTCACTAGAGGCAAGTTATGAAGTTTAGGCGACGTGTTGTACGAGGAGTGAAATAATCACCTGAGAAACGTCGATAGCCTACAGTTGGATCTTGTTAACTGTTATCACCTTTAGAGCCTTGGGTTCTTTTCAAGAGTTTAACATTCGATTCGTTAAGTTGTTACGAAAAGTTAAGAGTTACATTTCCATTGTTAAAGACAGATTTTTGTATTTCTGACAAAGTTTGAGTTTTTATTGTTGTATTGAGTAGAGTGCATTGCTTGTATTTTTGTATCAGTTTTGGAGGTCAGAGACTGACCGAAACTTAGAAGGCGCCAATGTAACGCAATGCAGTATCGATTGGTGGCGATACGTTATAAGTTTTACAGGTCGCTTGGCAACGTAACACTGGCTAGTTCCTAGCTGTCGCGTAACGGTCTAAGTTACAGTTGTTGGAGGGTTACCAGCCTACAGCAAAGTTAGATAAAAGGACGGAGCGGGCGTGGATCGCTCTCTTTTCCCGCGTTGCGACCGTCAGAGCAGCACTGGTGAAACAATAATTGACGTGAGTGTTGCGTTAACGCTAATTACAGGGAAGGAGCCTCATACTTTAGTGTGAGTCAATGTAATTACATCCAGACCTACACAATCACTTACCATAATCTGTATTATGTTCATCTCTTTGAAATCATTTAATTAATGAGAGAAAGTGAGTGTAATTAAAGATCAGCCGCATGACTTTTTGAAGTAGATTTTGTGACGTAGGCGAGGAGAGATTTGAGGAATGAGTAATTGAACAAGTCAAAGTCACTCTCAATTGAACTGTGTCCGTCCCCGTCATTTGCTGTACTCTTTCCCGCCATTTGGGTGTGTGTGTGTTTACAATACTGGAGGGATTGATTAGTGTGGTGCACTGCGGGCCTGGCGGTAGACTGCCGCCAAAACGGATCGACATCTCCAGCCTTCCAAGCCAGACCGCTCGCTGACGTTGGCTGAGACCGACCGGGTCGCAGACAGAGACGAAACCGCTACACTATTCTCCTGCCATGACTCGCGGTTGTAGTTGACCAGAGGTGATTGGATTGCTAGCGCTACCACCTGGACTGTTTTCCGGGGCCCAGATCCGAACAGAGGATGAGCTTGGTCTTTACATAGCGGACCTATGGACCAAGGAGGGGTTATTTCCACCGTCGTTAAGAAAATCTCACACCCCCCCCCCCCGCACCCTATTCCGAATCACATCCAGTAACGGTTTCATCTTTTGTATCAGAATTTAATGACTACATTCAATGTCATTTGTTGTCAACACTCCTTTATTAATCATAGGAGATTTCAATATTCATGTGGATACTGCTAATGCAGATGCTAGAGCCTTTGTAGATCTTGTTGAATCACTTTGTTGTAAACAATTGGTTAATTTCTCTACACATGTACACGGTCACACCCTTGACCTCATGATATGTCGTCAGTCTGATATCGTATCTGGGTCACCATGGACACATAGTTCTTTATTATCTGATCACATTCCAGTCATGTGTTTTCTAAACTCTTATAAACCTCCATTGCCTTCTAAACTGATATCATTTCGAAAGCTGTCTGCTATTGATGTGAATAAATTGAAGTTAGACATCGCTGAAAGTGAGCTTTGTAAGCACACACCTAGTACCCTCACTGAACTAGCTTTGTTGTATGATGCTACGCTTAGTGATATATTGGAGAAACATGCTCCTGTTGTTACTAAGCAGGTAGTTCTACACCCCCAAGTACCGTGGTATACTGACGGTGTCAGGACAGAAAAAAGGAAAAAGAGAAAGGCTGAAAAGCGTTGGTTGAAAACTAGGGCCAATAGTGATTGGGACAACTATAAGTCAGTTCGAAATGCAACATTGCAATTTTTGAACAAAGCTCGTGGAAAATATCACAGAGATCTGATCATGGAAAATAAGGATAATCAAAAGAAGCTATTCAATGTTGTCAAGTCTCTGTTGAACATGTCAAATAAACAACCTTTGATACCTTGTAATACTGATAAACATGAGTTCGTGAATGACCTAGGTGATTATTTTTGTGACAAAGTCGTGAAAATCCACAAGAATATTGAAACAAGATTAGATGCAATGAATGAACGCAAGACTTATTCTCTATCAGCAACTTACCATGATGTCGATGTTCTGAGCAATTTCAAATCTCTTTCTAAGGTATAAGTTGAAAAACTTATACTTAACCGAAGTAAAAAGTCCTGCTCATTAGATCCCATGCCCACGAAACTCCTTCTACAATGTATCGACATATTGACTCCTGTGTTCACATCATTGATTAATCTTTCTCTCTCGACTGGTCATTTTCCCATGCAATGGAAAAATGCCCTCATCACACCATTATTGAAAAAACCTGGTCTCGATGCAGATTTTAACAACTTAAGACCTATGAGCAATCTGAAATACATATCGAAGTTGGTTGAGGGTGCTGCTACCCGGCAAATTATGGATCACCTCAATAACAACTCACTTTTGCAATGTACTCAGTCTGCAATAGACAATTCCATGGTACTGAAACTGCACTGCTAAGAATAAAGAGTGATCTATTGATGGCTATGGATTCCCAGAAAGTCACTCTTTTACTTTTGTTAGATCTGAGTAGTGCATTCGACACCATAGATCATTCTTGCTTATCAGAAACTTTAAAGACCTGTTTCGGCATAGATGGTGTTGTTCTTGAATGGATAGAGTCGTAGTTGGCGAATAGATTTCAAAAGATCAAAATAGATGATGTGATCTCTGATGATTTCCCAGTGCCTTTTGGAGTTCCACAAGGTTCTCGGCTGGGTCCTTTGTTATTTACTCTGTACACTGCTAATCTCATTTCAAATGTTCGAACGAATTTTCCCGAGATATCATGCCACTGCTATGCAGATGACACACAGCTTTATGTATCATTCAGACCTGATGAACATGCTCAAGAGCGATGTGTTTCACTTCTAGAAACATGTATTGACTATGTACGTGGATGGATGTTGCAAAATAGGCTCATGCTAAATGACAGTAAAACTGAATTAATGATCATTGGCACACCTAAACAGACATCCAAAATCAACTTAAACAGTGTATCAATCGGAGATTCTGTAATAGAACCATCTGTTAATGCAAGAAATCTCGGAGTACAGTTCGATGCGCATTTGAATATGGGAGAACACATCACAAAGGTTTGTAAATCAGCATACTACATGATCTATAATCTCAGACGTATTCGGAAATATTTAGATAAGGACATTACGAAAGACGTTGTTCATGCATGTATCACCAATAAGTTGGACTATTGTAATGGTCTACTGTATGGGATCCCTGAATCTCAAATAGTGAGATTGCAACGGGTTCAAAACACCTGTGCAAGGCTGATTTGTGGTTGTTCAAAATTCACACGGATCACCCCAATTTTAAGAAATCTACATTGGTTACCAGTACGCCAGAGAATAACATTCAAAATCTTGCTAATTGTATATAAAGCACTTCTTGGTCAAGCTCCCACTTATATCAAAGAACTGTTAAATTTCAAACTTAATCAACACAATCGCAACTTGCGCAGTTCCCGAGATACTTTGTTGCTGCAGATCCCATCTATCAAAACAAAAATAACGCAAGGTGATCGAGCATTTGCTTGTGCAGCCCCAAAACTCTGGAATAATTTACCATTAGAGGTCAGGAAATCACCATCTGTACATATCTTTAAATCAAAACTGAAAGCACATCTTTTCAATTAACTGTAAATCTAAGCATATCAGGAGCTCTTGTATACATAGCGCAGTAGAATATATACTTAATGTTGGATAGTTTCTGCGCTCTATAAATGTATTATTATTATTAATATTATTATCCATTACCCCCTTTTCATATTTCTTTTTTTTTTTAAGTGTTTACCTTTTAAAAATTCAACGCCTTCTTAATCTGTGATTTTTATTGTAATTTGTTATCATTGTAAACTTGACTTGCGTTAGTCTACGGTCCAGTTGTGTTTAATTGTACAACAAACCAAGCTGAACTGACAAATTTGTTAATAGAGATATCTCTACTAATGGATTAATGTTAAGAACGCCATAAGAATGTACGCCATACTACACAACACAAAACGGGGACATTGACTACCAAAATGGCGTAACCAAGATTATTGTGAGGATGACGTGAGGTGAATTGGTCTGCAAACAAAGAGCGTAGACACCTAATGTGGAGGCAAGCCTGACCCAAGATGGATGCAACCCCATGTCCACCCCGAACACTGTCGCTAGACCCCAAACCCAAGCATCCTAACTCTAGAACATTATAGATTCTAGCACGTCAGCTCGTGGGCCTCGACGTCCCTGCGGAAGGTATGGAGGGGAATGATAATGATGATGGGCCGAAGTCAGGTTTATGCATGATTTAACGTTGAAACTCTACATTCAACCTTTTTAATTCACTGCAGGATGATGATATCCCAAGATCAGTAATCTCGGGATGACGACATCTTGAAAGTAGAATGTCGTCTTCCAGATATATTTAATCTCGAATGATGACATCCTGGAAGTAGGTAGGATGTTGTTTTCCCAAGAAAATTTATCCGGAGTTCTCGACATTTTGAGGATGTTATCATCTCGAGATAACTCATCTCAGGAAGTCGACTTCTTACTTTCATGATGTCGACATCCTAAGACAAATTATGGAAGACGACATCTTACTTTAGGCGGTTGTCATACAGAGGTAAATCATGTCGTCATCTTACGTTTGTGATGTCATCATTATATCATCACCCTGCAGTAGACTAGCTTAGGATCGCAACATGTCGAATGGCATTTCCAGAGCTCCGTATTAAGAGCTTTTAGTTTAGTTAAAAATCATCTCTGTCCGACAAAACGTCGATCTCACAACTTCGTTGGGCGTTGCACGCCACGCATCGATAATAAGAGCGTGACTTTGACTTTGTTTGACCTTAGGAGGCTTTTAGAAACTAGACTTGTTTATTCAGTTAGTTTAGTTTTGGAAACGTATGTAATTGTAAGAAGTCTTCAGAAACGTATAGTAATTTCTGGAAGATAAGAAAACCTACGAATACGGGCTGACAGAAATTTCGAGCATGACTTAAGGCTAGACTTCTATATATCAGGACCTGTTAATTGCGACTCTTCCTGTGCGTTTTGAGAAAGTACGTCATTTACCGTAAGAGAATTTCTTGATTGCCTGTGAGATGAATTTTAAAGCCGGAAGAAACTAAAAACCTGTAGTTCAGTATTTGCAAATATTGATGATTTCCATAAGCCCGTTCACAAGCAGTTATGCAAATAATATAATCATGAGGCAAATTAAAGTCTTTTTAAATCAATAATATCTTAGTGTTTAATCTGCCACCATTCCTGATTATTTATATATATTGTTTTTGTACTTTATAACTATCTCAACGCACAAAATAGAGTTTCTGATTGCCTTCCTTCATAGTTATACACACACTGAATTACCACCAACTACCCACCAACCACCAACCCCCTCTAGCCTTCTTTTGTCGCCTACACCGTGAGCCCAGTATCTGTACGAATATTGCTATCAAATCAATTACAAACGTCACTGATTCTACAAATAATAAGATGTTTACGCATGCGTCCGGTGGATGATGTCCTATTATTTCAACTGACGGCTCTGACGGCATATTTTTCATTATTCCTCCGTACATGCATAATATTATAGTGGTGTGTCCTGCTATCAGCGTTGTGTGTACATATTATGTACATGTACATGTACATGTACATGTACATGTACATGTACATGTACATGTACAAAAAATACGCATGGTTGTATGTAGTACGTCGTGGTCGTGTACAACCACTGTTGAACGATACCTGCATATCGTTATGTACATTTAGGCCTTCACACATAATATTGACTACGACGTGTGTGGCAACATCATCCGTCGTTATACAGCTAGATATTGCTCTTCGTGAATTATGTTCATCCGTTCAAGCAAAAGGCAAATCTAGGTAAGATGCACAATTTATATCACACCCTTTAAAACAAATGCGTGCAAATCTCTGTATGCTGAGCCTTAAAAATAAGGTGACGCGTTTATATAAAGGTTTATTTCAAAATCACATTTTGTTTGCTTTCTGCTTGTTGTCGCATGTGCACACGCTTGGTGAGGAAGTGTAAGCCGAGCTCTATGAGATATTTCGGTGTGCCCCCCCCCCCACACCCTTTCACTTAGAAGATTGCGGCATGCCATTCTTGCCATATTTATATCCAAACACTTTTTTGAAAAAATAACATCTATTTCTGCACACTGATTATTGTGTTCACAGGGAATCATTAGGCAGCTCTTTCTCCAGCTGAACTTCATCTCATCTCATTGCAACAACAAAACGCAAGTTTACCGCAGTCATCACTTCTAGTATTACTTTTAAATATGTATTAGATTTATCACCTGAATTTGCACTATGGTTTCCCTGAAGCTTGCACTTTTGTGGTTTGCAATACCTTCCCAAAGTCAGTTTGCATCATCGTAACGTTGAAAATATTAATAAAACACCATTAATAATAAAAACAATACTACTACTAATAATAATAATAATAACAATAACAACAATAATAATAATAATTAAATAATAGTAACAATTAAATAATAATAATAATTTTAAAAAATAATAATAATAAAATAATCATAATCATAATCATAACCATAATCATAATCATAATCATAAAAATTTTAATTATAATAATAAACGTCTAGATGAAATAGGGACAAAATAATGTGAGAGTAGATCTATTACAGAAGGCGATGCTTTTGGGAACAGCGAGGATCCTGGATAAGACCTGGCCAGGCAAAGTGAAAGTAGTCCCCGTGGTGGTTGGAGCACTTGGCACCACTCCGAAAGCACTGGGGAAACATCAATATAACATTTGATATAATGTTATATGCTAAAGGAGATACAGGAACTAAACCAACAATATAACATTTGATATAATGTTACATGCTAAAGGAGACATAGGAACTAAACCATCAATATAACATTCGATATAATGTTACATGCTAAAGGAGATACAGGAACTAAACCAACAATATAACATTCGATATAATGTTACATACTAAAGGAGACATAGGAACTAAACCATCAATATAACATTTGATATAATGTTACATTCTAAAGGAGACAGGAACTAAACCATCAATATAACATTTGATATAATGTTATATGCTAAAGGAGACATAGGAACTAAACCAACAATATAACATTTGATAATGTTACATGCTAAAGGAGACATAAGAACTAAACCATCAATATAACATTTGATATAATGTTATATGCTTAAGGAGACATAGGAACTAAACCAACAATATAACATTTGATAATGTTACATGTTAAAGGAGACATAGGAACTAAACCATCAATATAACATTTGATATAATGTTATATGCTTAAGGAGACATAGGAACTAAACCAACAATATAACATTTGATATAATGTTACATGCTAAAGGAGACATAGGAACTAAACCATCAATATAACATTGGATATAATACATGCTAAAAGAGACATATGAACCAATGTAGCATTGGGTATTATGTCCCGTGCTATAGGAAGTATCACACTAATTTTGTAAAATTTGGTTGTTTTGCACTGTCCCTTTTAGTTGATTTACTCTTTTTTTTAGTTCATGACTCTTAGGCGCCTGTATACATTAAATTGAAAGGGCGTAATGTAAATCAATAAATTATTTATCTTTTTCATCTTATCAAAGCATGCAAAAGACAGATCACATTTCCCTTTGTGCCAGTAACTCATCTAGTCGGGCTACGTCCCGTAGCCTTAGATCTCAAGGGTCTTTCTCAGAATCCTCGCTATTCCCATTTCGCAGTCACTTGGACACCAAAGTTCTCACAAAGATCACAGTGAATCACCTTGGCCAACTTGTCATGTCTTCCTTTGTACTCCGTCTGGTGTATCATACTACATTCACTGACAAAATGAAATACAGTCTCCTCCGCCTTAATATTACACATTCTGCACATAGGAGAGACATTTGCTTTCTCTATCCTTGCCTTCATTACATTTTGTCCTTAGAGACTGGTCTTGCGCCGCAGTAATCAAGCCCTCGGTTTCCTTCTTCAGTTCTCTGCTCTTTAACCAATTCCAGGACTTGTTGCTGGCAACGCCTTCAGTGCATCTCAAGAACCGGCCATGAAGTGGTTTGTTCCTCCAATCTTGATGTCTTTCCTCTTTTCTTTACCTCTTGCATTCCTGTGGCCCCAATTCGCCCGCCTTGTGTACTTCTGCGCAACTTTCAACAAGTTCTCCTCAGTCCTCCTAATATGGCAATGCAAGCTTCTGCGCTCGATGTTGACACTGTCTTGCCACACTCAGCAACCCCCTACCGCCCTCTGACCTCGGAATATAAAGTCTGCTCACATTCGCCCGCGGATGAAGCATACCATTCATGGTCATCAGTTTTCTCGTTCTCCTGTACATGACATCTAGATCTTCCTTAGTCCACTCGACATACCCGCACTGTACCTCATCAAAGACACGGTCCATGTGTTAATTGCTTTAACCATGTTTCCCCCGTTCAGTTTCGACTTCAAACATTTCTTTACCCGTCTGATGTACTCTGCCCTCAACCTCACCTTTGATTCCTCGTGAAGGACGTGGTCCGATTCAAGTACACCACTAAGGGTCCGATTCAAGTACACCAAGATACCGATAACTCTCTTCCTCACCGAAAGCCCTTATCTGTGCACCATCTGGCAGAACGATGCCATCGGAATGTACCCTCTTTCCCCTCTTCATGGTCATTGAAGCACATTTCTCCAGGCCGAACTGCATCCCGATGTCATCGCTGAAAATCCTGACGGTCTGCACCAAAGAATCGAACTCCGCCTCATTCTTTGCAAACAACTTCAAATTGTCCATAAAAAGCATAGTTGATCTTACATCCGTCCTTATTCATTACATAACCTGCACTCACCTTCCTCAGAATCATCGACAGGGGCATCAGTGCCAGAACAAACAGGAGCGGAGACAGAGAGTCACCTTGGAAAATCCCTCTTCAGACTATCATAGAGGTCTTCTGCAATCATACTGGTCAAGAGTTTATACATCACAGGTAAGCACGTGATTGGTCTATAGTTACTAGCAATGTTCTTTCTTGACATCATTCATGATCAGAACCGTTCTTGCCTCAGTCATCCAACATGGGACCTTACCATGTCCTAGACAGTCTTGCAATTGTAGGGCCATTCGCTCATGCAAACTACGGAAGTTCTTCAACCAGTACCCATGCACATGGTCCGGACCCGGGGCTTTCCAATTTGGCACTTTCTATACCTGTCTCTTTACCTTGTCCACGTCAGTCTGGAACCCTTCTTGCTGGCTGTTTTACGCCTCTCAGTTCATCTTTACACCCGTTAGCCATTCCGCTTGTCGGTTGTGCTGTACTGGTCGGTCCCAACTACCACCCAGAAAGTTGTTGCCTCTGTTGGTCTCGGGCCAGCTTGCGTGCTGCCAGCCTTCCAGTCCAATTCCTTAGACAACTGACGCTGATTGGTGTAAAATAACATATTCTGGTGAAATTGCCTAACTCTGTCGTCATACCTCTTCCCTTTTGCAGCCCTAGCCTTGACCCTTTGTTTAATCTCCTCTATTACAACACTCACCCCCTTACCTTTGACATTGTACTTTGTCATGATTGCATTCCTTAAGTCTGAACTTTTCATTCAGCCCTTATTCATTTGTTCTATTATTATACTGAGATCTTTTCGCAAGTCTTTAATTTGACCCTCCAGCCGACGTTTCCACCATGGTGTACTGTTTTCTTGTTTTGATTGTGACGCCTTTTCCTCTACTAAAATGCCTTATATTATGGGCTATGAATTATGTTTGTTTACATGATGTACATTGCTTAGCGTGTATTTTTATTTGGAATGCACACTATACGCATTACACCCAGCACATGACGGACCGTGCATGTTGTTTCCAGCAATGCCTTGATCGTGCCCTGGGTTCGAGGTTGTAAGTACGCTCTGTTGCTTTCTGCGATGTAGCCCAAACATCTGACGTCACACTTCGAGGCTCGTGAATAACGCCAGATACCAGCCTTGAGCAACTGGCAGGATCCTACCAGTTGCTTCGCATCCATCCATACGGCGTGTCTACACACACATTACATTGTGAATAAAACAACATTGCATGCAAACATTATGTACATGCGTGCAGCAGACTATCGAAAAGTTCCTGCTGATGGTGTTGCTGACAAACACGTCACTTCGGAGCAGACCAATCAGAACACTGATCTGGAAAGCTTACGTCACTGCACGTTTATCCAATGAAATCATTGTATTCAATTAAATCATTGGATCTGTAAAACCTGTGCCTGTCTTAATCCTTGCAGATAAAGAAAGGGGACCAGTCTATGTGCGATGTGCCGTTTAGTAAACAGTGAAGATTGTTGTTTACTTCAAACGACTATCCACCGTTGTTTACAATTATTGTTTGCCACTGTTCGTCTTCCAACTTCGTCGTAATAGTTTCTAAAGATCGGGTCGCCTCCAAAGAAGAGCAATCTATCAACACGCCGTGATGTGGTCCATGGGATTGTTTACACCCTCGGGAGCAAATGGCAAAACACCATGGACCCCATTGCAGCATGCAACAATTTTGTATAATGGAACAGGTGGCTCAGCACGGACAATGGCTACTTTGGTTAAAATTTTTGGAAAGTTTAGCGCCTGACTCATGACGTAATTTGTGTAACTTTTGAATTCAAACACTATTTGTCCTTCATTGTAACGCCTGTTAAAAATAGAGTACGCATAAAAATAGCTTGTATATTATTTGTATGTTGGCTTTTCTCATGGACGACAAACGTAGATATTTACGTACAGATTTACCGGTACGATTTGTGCCACAATTCGTAAATATCTACGTACATTATTTATGTAAGTATTTACGGTTACGGCCGTGTCACGAGTTCGTAAATGTTAACGTAAATATTTACGATTTGTGCCTAAATCGCAGATGTTTACGTAAACATTTACAACTTGTGCCCCAAATATCAACTAATCACAAAATATTTACTTCACTATTCGCAATTTGTGTGCAATTTAAAACCTTGTATACAGTGTCGTCTACTCATGTACGCGTCAAAGAGGGTGCTTTTTATTATGATCTGCCTTTGAAACAACGTTTTGGATGATTTCATCGTCGCCGGAAAAAATGTTACACTCCTTAATATTTCCTTACAGCCAAATTGTTCTTGATTTCTAAAGCCCTTCGGCTGAGCAGTGTAATTTCGTTGTTCAAATTTCTTTACCAGTGCTTTGTTCTTGGCATTATTCGAAGACGTGGCTATGCTGCATTTAAGCAAGTGGCATATTATTATACAAACATTGACTACTTCGACTCCCTCGATTACCACAGATCGTTCTATTTTCCCCCTTGGGACCTCGGGGATATAGAACGCTCCGGGGATTACCTTTTGGTAACCTTCAGGATAGCCACGTCTTCAATTATTGCCATTAAGAAAGCACTGAAAAAGTAATTATAACGAAAAACTGCACTGCTGAGCGAAAATGTGCTACTCTGAACAGCAATTAAAGGGTCTTTTGTGAGCATATGAATATATTTATTTTATTAGAAATCACAATGGGACGGACATAAAGGGTCGGACCAAACGGTTCAAAAGGTTCGTCTGACCTAATAGTCCATGTCGGACATAATGGTGCGTGACGTCTGAAACAGTTAGGAGTGACTGGACGCGCTGGAAGTCGAAAGATCGACTTTTGTAGTCGTTCAAAACGACTCTGAAATGTCTTGGTTTCAGACGTCGATCTTGTCATGAGCCAAGCTTAATGTAAATGTTATGTTCAGTTTGCCTGTCTGAAACCAACATTTATTTGGGTCAACCTTGAATCGCTCCTAATCTATTTGGTTCGGTGCGACTCTGGAGCGCCTGTCTGAACAGGTGTAACACACGTTCAAAAGAAACACAACGCAACGTTACCGGATAACGGAGAAAACCTTGCCATTTTGCAAGGCGTCATCTTGTCGTTATTTGACTTGTTTTCTGCTTTTGACAATTTAGATCACAATATCATTTTATTTCGTCTCCGTTCCCTGAGGATCAAGGTTAATTAAAATGGATCACATCTTACTGAAAGAGTATAGAACACAGTCTGTCAATTTAAAAACGGAACAATCTCAAAGGTCTGTCCTCTGCCCACGTTTGTTCACTATCTACGCCTCTTCACTTTCTACAAATGCACAAAAACAAATCCATAAATCCAAAAAATCCACAAATCCAAACGGTGTAATATGTAAAAACTAAAATAACTACAATATCTATAATCAGAAACCATACAAATTAACTTACCACTTTGACCGGAAACACGTAAACAGTTTCTGAGTGACACCGATGTGGTTCACTGTCACACACAGGTTAGCAGTACAGTATGTCTGTTTCAGTAGTTGGTACAGCCCAACATGTTATCATAATATTAATAGCAGTAAATAGTCAAAAACTGTACTTTAAGCTCATTCTTTTTCTGTAACGTACACGTTAGCAACGCGTCATTTTGTTCCACCTGTCAGAACCTCAGACATATACCTACAGACCCATCCTCGTTCCCAGGGGTGATCGATCTCGCCGCGCCATTTTTTCCCAGCATGCCTTGCTCGATCATAACCCCTGGAATTGGTTCATTAAAATGTGCTAGAATCTAGCACATTTTAATTAGCTCTGAGGCCAATCCATTCTACGCGCGCACTCAAGTATGTAGCGCGCAAAAGAGGCATCTTAGTCAAATAGCACCATGTCCTCTGTCATTCTTCATTGATTTTGTGATATGTCTAACTGTATGCAGTTTAGGGTGACCGTGTAAAAACATGATTCATTTGAAATAGAATCGCGTCAAAATACTTGCATTTTCACACGCGCGTACTAAGCGTCCTACAGGCGCCATAGAAGCGCTCGAAAGTTTTTAACAAGCGTGCACGCAAAGTAGTCACACTTGGGAGCCAATCAGCGTTGTTTCTCAGTACATCCCTACCAGGGGTTAGTGACGAGAGGTATAGATACGGCGCGCTGCCCATGGTAGCGAGGCTGCTATTATACAAATATTGACTGCTTCGAGTGGCGTAGTAAAACTAGTCACTCGAGGTGATCCCCGGAGCAGCCTATCTTCCCGAGGCTTCGCCTCGGGAAGATAGGCGGCTCTGGGGATCACCGAGAGTGACTAGTTTTACTACGCCACGAGAGACAAAGCAGTCAATATTTGTTTTATAACACCTCTTGTAAAGCAAAACCTAAGTAAAACAAATCGCGGACGGGGCTCATTGTCCTCCATTGTTCTGGTAGAATCAATCGTCAAACAACTTTACGTACGTGGCAATCAATCGTCAACAAGAACTGTAAAATTTTACGTTGAAATACCGAGTTTTGACAAAATAAGAGGGTACCAGACTACTGCTATTACGTTCGTTCTCTAACCCGTATTTCAAATGCACACATTTTGTTCATTACACCAGGTTCGAGGTTGTCAAGCAGCTCGTTTAAATCAATGTTTGAAGTCAATGTAGTCAGGGTACGAGGGTATCCATTCACTAGTACATCGGTCGCTAGGCTATCGTTGAATAGTTCGTTGAATAGTTCGTTTGGTCGGTGAACATGTACAATAGTAAAAATACACAACACCATGTGACACGCTCTCGGCCAATCAACAGATAGAATCAAAGAAGAGGTGTTATAATATACAAATATTGACGTCTTCGAGTGCTATGGTTAAAACTACGACTCCCGAGGTGATCCCCGGAGCGTTCTATTTTCCCGAGGCGCAGCCGAGGGAAAATGGAACGGTCCGGGGATCACCGAGGGAGTCGTAGTTTTAACCATAGCACGAGTAAAAGCAGTCAATATTTGTTTTATAACACCCCCAACAGACTATTTATCATCCTCGTACACGTAACGTTCGTACGCGCATTTCAGATACACAGAATGCACAACTGACTGGGTTCGAGGTGGGTAAAAAAGACGTCTGGGTACTGCGCGCGCCATGTAATAGTCGACTATTACATGGCAAACGACTATCACACGGCCGCCGGGTTTCTAGTAAAACTAAGACATATCATGTGACGCGCTCTAAACCAATGAAAAGGCAGAACTTTTGTAAGGGGTGTTATAATCCCTTTTACTGGTAGCTGCATGTTGTTTGTAGTAGTAGCAGCAGCAGCAGCAGCAGCAGAAGGTAGTAGCAGCACTCGGCAGTATCGGTAAAAGCTGTATGTAGTAGCAACAGCAGCAACTATAGCTAGTAGAAGATGGTAGTAGCAGCAACACCATAGTAGTATGTATCGGGAGAGCAGATTGTACAAAATGATATGACTGACAAACAACATTTAGTGTTAATTCTCTTTAGTGCTCGAGGGCTAGAATCCAAGCTGGGATTGAAAATAAATCACCCAATGTCACACTTCAATATTGGTCATCATACTTTCATGTTTTTCATCCATAACTTAGTCTTAATTTCCCTGCAGCATTGCTTAAATTCAGCAAACACATAACTGTTAATAAGCGGTTTTTTTTTAACTAATCACATTTCTCGAATGAATAAATACAAGCTCCCATAGAAACCAGTTCTTTATTCATCACATCCACCAAGATACAAACATTGATTAGTTGTGTTATCTTGAAACTGAATTTCATCATAGGGCCTATTAGACTACACACTCAAACAGGCATGACTTGTATCGTTAATGGTTTAGCATATCATGATGACGGTATGAGCAAAAAACTACCAGGCACAACATGTGGAAAATTCTTGTTTTCATCCTTGTTGGTCATTGTGATTAAATATAAATCAGGTTTCTCGACGTCATCACCCATATAAGTATAACTTATAGTAATTCAAGGTTATGCAGTGCGTCAACAATGAGTCTCCTAAGACTGCATACATCAGGATGAGTTCACTGAATTGTCGAGTCACACAACTTTATTTGATACAATTCATACATAATATTCTGATGAACTTAACAGGACCAGTATGTAGATCTTACAGTGGGATCCAGACTGAAAAAAAATACATCAAAAAACAAATTTCTAGCTTTCGGTGAGGTCGATTATGTTGTTGATAATTCTTGTATTGCAGTTTCCAAGGTGAGGATGGGTAGCAGGCCATCATCAACCTACAACGGCAGGAACGGAACAATGACAAATGAAGCTGAAACTGCATTAAGAACAGAAAACACTCAGCTTAAAGAAAAGCTAAATGCCTTGAAGGAACTTGACCCAGTCAGAATCAAACAAGAAAACGAAGAATTACGAAGAATCAACAAAGACCTAAGCGAACAACTGGAGGAGCTTCGAATATCAACACCAGCATCAAGACCCTCAATAGCAGATTCAAATGATTATCCTAGACGTAATTCAATAAATGCTAGCGTTCCTACAAAAGAAAAAGAAAGATCATCAAGAAAACAGATATCAAAAATGGTTGCGCATAAGATGAGTGATATTGATGCATACGGCCAGGGCATTCCACTGGAAAAGCATCCTCCAATTAAAATAAAGAACCATCGAAAAAAGAGCAAGAAAAAAGAATCCTGTGAAGATATTTCTACAGACACTGTTAACAAGGAATCAAATGATGATGTCATCAATGGTGCTACGGCAGGAACACGTCCAGAGAAGCCAGCAGTCATTCAAGAAGCTCAAGATATTTCAGAACATCTAGGTCATGTCAATGGTGAAAAAAAGTCCTGTCAAGAGAGTGATCTGTTGTCTTAAATGAACATCAAGCTGCCAAAAACACAATTTGGTACATTTTGAAATTAACTATGACCCGATGTGTATCATTTTGTAAAGGACCTTTGCACGTGATTGGGCATAATCCATTTTCTCTTTGTTACAATTTTGAAGCAGCTGCCATTTTCCCCAAATATCAGAACTTCAGAAGCTGAGAGGAAACTTCTGCATTGAAGCTTGAATACTTGAAACCAGACATTATTTCCATCGTAATGATGAAGTGGAAAACACAGTACATCACATGATGTTGTAGCGGCTACACCATTAAATACAAGTATCGCAAGCACTAGAGACATTCAAGGCAAAATGATCACCATCCGGTACATTGTATGTAGCCTATACACTGTATTCCTTTCGCACAAATTAACGACAAAAAAGCTGTAGCCACACTAGCAATATCCCCCTACTTTTATTAAAGACAATATTGTTAATGGCAGGATGCTTTATAAGTTGACTAACAAATACAATGATGAGTCTTAATCTGCAAGCTTGTTTGTAATCAACTTTCTACATGTACATGTACCTGCATTAGGTGTCCAGATAAGTACTGTCATCTACATCACAACAATTTGTGAGGAGATTTTCCCCAAAATCAGCTTTCATATCGATTTGCCAAATTGAAAGAAATGCATATGAACAGGCACACAATTCCTGAAAATTTTCAAATCGGGTAATATTAGTTTTTTTAAATGACCACCAACCAAGTTTACGTTAGGTTACTTTTATGTTATTACACCAGTGGCGTTACTAAGGGGGGGGGGGCATAGGCAGGCATGTGCCCCCCCCCCCCATTGATGTCCGTGCCCCCTCCCCCCTCCCCCTCCCCCTCCCCCGCACAATTTGAAATCTGGACTTTTGGAATTGGAAATTTCCAGAGTAAAATGTAACATTTTATATGCTGTGATGTGATAATTTTGATGTTTTTAATACTTGTTTTCCATCTACACGCAGACAATGTAATTGTTTTTACACTACGGTAACGCAAGATTATCTTATTAAAAAAAATAGTAAATTAAATAAAAAGGCGCTGAAAAGGGGCTTCTTTAGAAATCAGTAAACCGAAAATTTGCCACAAGTGCCCGCCTTTAGAAAAAAATTGTGCATCCCCTTGTGCCCCTAAAACTTTACCCTAGTTACGGCGCTGTATTACACATACACCGATGTATAACTGTATACATGTACTCAGTGATTTCTGATTCCTGCAGAAACGACAATTATTCAAACCCCAACGACACTACATTCTCGAGCAGATGCCTTAACCACTAGAACACTAAGCGTGCTAGATGACGAGATGTTGCAGTCCTGTAATTAAAACAATTTTCAGTGATGTCCATGTAATAAATGCACAAGGTGTAAAGAAATGAATTTTAATTTGTAGCCTTAGTAGTGTACAGTGTACCAATCAAGCTTGATTTTTAACTTAACTTTCAATTGAGTACAACTGAATACAATATAATACTAGCAGCAGGTTTTGTATTGAAACCATCACTATTTATCAGTATTATGCACTTTCATCCCCCAGCAAATTTGACTCCTTGCTGCCTGTTAGTAAAATCAGTGCAAGACTTCCTACATGTTTATTCCTTTCCAATTTGTTGAATTGGGTGCTCTTTATTTTGGTTTGAGTAAATTGCTTGACCAAATCTTGTCCTAGTTTAATATATATATATTATATATATCCAATGAAATCGTCTTCTATCACAATTCACAGTGCTCGATACATGAGTTTGTTTAACTCATATTCTGAATTTATTACATATATTAATATATATATATGTAATAAATTCAGAATATGAGTTAAACAAACTCTGGAATATCTCTCTTCTGGACAGACTGTTTCGTACCATAAGGTACTCATCAGCAGAAACTACTGGTGTAACAGCCAGTAGGTTTTTTTCTGGCCAATTCATTTTACACATTTCTTTACACCAATATGACTTAAAGGACGAGGGGAAAGACTATGAAATTAAATGGGACATTGTTCACAAAGCACTGCCATACTCTAACGTAAACAAGAGATGTAATTTGTGTATAGCAGAGAAGTACATAATCATTTGTAGGCCAGACCTAGGTACACTGAATAAGAAAAGCGAAATCGTCTCAAAGTGCCGGCATCGAGACAGATGTGTTCTTACTTCAGTGACGTAAACGCGTACTAACTTCAATGACGTAGCACGCGTCACGCTTGCGCGCGCTTTATAATTCGAAATAAGGTAAGATGCTACTTGTATTCTATTTTCGTCATTCTGCTGATGAGTGCCTTATGGTACGAAACAGTCTGTCCAGAAGAGAGATATGCCAGAGTTTGTTTAACTCATATTCTGAATTTATTACATATATATATATATATATATTTGGGTTTGAACAAAGAAAAATTGACTGGAGCGGGACTTGAACCAACGACCTCCGGATTAACGTACCGGCGCTCTACCAACTGAGCTATCCAGCCCTATGTTGGCGGTCTCCCTATTAGTCAATATCTTTGTTCGGGGTGCCAGTCAGAAGCCATACAACCATTAACTGCCATATAAAATTATATAAAGTTCACTACTGAATACTCTCTAACAAGTGTTAACTTTCTAGATGTAACCGGCTAAATCCCATAGCGGCGTTGTTACGGATGTATACAGCAAACCCACTGATACCCACCAGTACCTTCTCTCCAACAGTTGCCACCCTAGTCACTGTAAGAAGGCAATTGCTTACAGTCAAGCCTTGCGCATAAGACGTATCTGCTCCACAGATACCCTCTACAAAAGGCGCTTATCGGACCTCAGGAAACACCTTGTTTCTAGAGGTCACAGCGAACGCAGGGTTCAACTTGCCATCAACAAGGCCCTCAGCATACCACGCCATACTCTTTTGGCCAACACGGGTTCCAAACAAGTTCCGACCAAGAGAGTTGCCCTGGTCACCACCTACCACCCTAAACTACCCAAACTCTCCTCAATCCTCAATGGCAGAGTGAATTTCTCCATTCCTCAAAGAGGTTGCGCTCAGCAATCCCGAACCTGGGAGACATTCTAGTAAGGGCCAAACTCCCCCAGGTACAGGCCAAACACAATGTGGTCTATGTTGGGAGAGACTAGAGACCAAATTCAGTCTTCGCTTTGCGAACCATGTCTCTTCCGTAAAGACCAAGAAAAGTATCCCGTCTCCATCCACTTCAACAGTCTAAATCACGGCGTCAAAGATGTTGAACTCATTGTGATTGAGGTTTGCAATGGTGACGACACTCACCGCAAACTCAGAGAATCACATTGGATTCACCAACTCAAGACAGTCCAACCCTTTGGACTCAACATAAACACTGGTGTTAAATAAATTCCCATCACCCTCCTTTCACTTTTGCTTGCTTATTTCTTTGATGTAAAATAAATACAGTTACTGTAATTTACATGTTCTCTCCACTGGTCCATTTTTACGCTTCTTTCTCTCAAGAAGTTTTAAAAATCAACCCATCAATAACCTATTCACTTTGCAGAGGATTTAATAACCTGCTCTCTCTGCAGGTTCCTCTTGCCTAGTTTTAACTTCTTACACTGATTCTTTTATTCTATAATTACTTTTATCTTGCCTCCTATTGTTAGTTGCATTATCTTATGCTGCTTGCCCTCTAATCCTACCCTGTCATGCTTCCCGCATTGTAATGCCTACAATGCGGTATCACCTTTATGGTCCAGTGATCCAGCCTTTCACGCTGACCATCCTTTGTCCTCACCACTTTACTCTGATTGGTTCTTAGCCACCCCATTTTTTGTAAATTTATAACTCTGATTGGCTATATTTTCCCGCTTTTTTCTGGATATTCTCCCTTAATCCTTTGCTCCTCTTTTTGCTATAAATGGATATGTTCGTGTTTGTTTGTGTTTATGCCTCTGACGAAGGTCCGGTTTGGATCGAAAGCTAAGGCCATCTCCCCATAATTTCATATTATATATATATATATGTGTATATAAAATTAGAATTTTGCCAACATGTCTGTTGAGAGGGATGTTTACCACAAAACGAATGCCTTCTCTACATAGTCATTAACATTTACCTATAGAGTCAGTTTCCCCTGTGGTTTATTACTTTACATTTGAAATAAAATGTTGCATCATTCCCTCTCCTGCCCATTCCCAGGTTGTATCATAAACTTGGGTGTGATTCCTGGCTATACGGAAGTGACAGGTAACCATGGCTGGATTTCACAAAGCACTAAGAGTCATCTTAAGATGAGTTGTCAGTATCACCATAGTGGTTTGTATTGTGACATCACACTTTGCTTACCAATTAAGATTGATTTGCAGTTAAAATCAATCTGAGCTCTTTGTGATATCGAGCCAGGTTCACTTATGGTTTATTACTTTACATTGAGAAAGTATTGAATTAACGATGTTGGTCGGTATTGTGTATAATAAACACCATTTAATAAAAATTCATCTAAACTCATTTTCATTTTCTTTTGGAATGTGAAAAGAATTTGACCAGAAACTTTTTCAATTGGTTTGAACACAATCAATAGCTACAAAATTACATCCATAATGTCAAATGCACTAAATAACACTGTATATCTATTAAAAGCACTAAACTTTTTGGAAAAGAACCTTTAATTAACGGTCCATTGAATTAAGTATCTCTACGTGGTTGCAAATTGAATAAGAAAAGAACTATTTTATCACACTTTTTTTATAACTAAATTTTCAAGCTTCACATAAAAATACCCTGTACTGAGACAACTTCCCAGCCGAAATATAAACACAAGTATGGCATCAGTGTTCCTGCTGTGGAAATATTGTTTAAAGAAACACTTTTAAGAACTGTTTAAAACCATATGCATCAGCAGTAATGTGTTTCACAGGGGATGATCTGGTAGATGATTCATGTAGATTGATCTTCTTCTGGAAATATATACATAAGTGCATTATACATGTAAGTAACATGACAATAATATGGTACAATGGGCCTATGTTTCCCGAGTAAGTTAATTGATTCTGATGAGTACACGACCTTACATTGAAAACCACCCTCTTGACAACGATTTATTTTCTTATTGACAAAGAGGTGCCCTGCTGATAACATACAGAACTTGTAGGCCTACATCTGAAAAGCCACTGTAACTTGCAAACTTCAATCACCAATTAAATTGAAATGGATTTTTGTATTTATTTGTTTAAAGCACATTCCAGCTTCATTAAGAGTAATGTCCTTTAGGGGTTCTTGTATTACCCTAACGTGAACATGACAAGGTTAATTAAGCAGTTGCAAGATATATTCACTACCTTAAGCATATATTGTCTGTGTACATGTAATTGATTATGCTGTAAGATGCAAATCTACGCTGATAACGGGTTAGGAAAGCCAGGGACCAAATACATGTTTCTTATTTATTTAAATTCTATTACATTATTACATCTAAATTTAATGCAAAAGTCTAATATTCAATGTATATAATTCTCTGTATTTTCACCAATATATAATGACTGTTCACTTCTATACTTTGATTTGTGTTAAAATCTTTGCTAGTAGTTAGTGGTCTAAAATTTACTCTACATGTGTGTAGACAATGAGTACGTATTTTAATCAAACATTATTTAAAAAGAACTAATAAAGTGACAATGTTTATTTTCAAGAAACTGAACAAAAGAAGTTCAGTAAACAAAATATATTTTTATTAATCATAATTTTCAAAGTCTTTGTTAAACATCCTACAATGCGTGTATTCTCCTGTTGTCATATTGTTAAGATATTTGATAATCAATTTCACTAAAGCCACTGGAAATGTTGACTTTGTCTTGACAGTTTTTATATGTTTTTGCTCTATTAACAGATGATAAGAACTGCTCATTCAGTAGTTTCCACAAACAATCCAGAAATGTCTTGGCAGATGTCTAAACTGCTAAGCCACAAACATGACAAAGCTAGCTTGGTGACATGGCCGATGTCAATGTATTTTAATAATATTTTCTTAGATCGGAGATACAGAACAATATTAATCTAATGTACATGTTTGTACCATGCCACTGTTGCTATTCAATGATTGAAGAGAAAACACGACAGTATTACAGTTACCTTGCAAGCTCAAACAAATTAATCACATGACAAGAAAGCTATTTTTATTTTGTGCAGAAATTACCACTTGTATGTCTCATAATTATTTAAAACACCGATTAATTTCCAAAAAAGCTATTTTCTGATAGTTTGCTACACATAGTACACTTTACAGTACACTTTGTAATCTGTGACAGTCTTGTCTTTATGTCTACACATTACTGCCAATGATAGAAAGCAGCAGCTTCTTGTAGTCTCCAGATGTGTCAGATTCCACCATTTTATAAAGTGTCTTTTGATATTTCTGAAGAAATGCACTTTTGATCTCCACAAGGTCAATCTGTAAATTAATAGAAAAACTTTCCTTACAAGCTATCAAACCAAAAACATTATATTTCTTTACAAACTGTGCGTATCAAGGAACACAATACTTTATACATAATTGCCTCAGATGAAATCAGTATTACCCTAAATGAGCATTTCAGATGTATGTGATAAGAACAGTTACTTGTTGAAGGAAAAGGAAAGGAAACGTCTTGGGTTGCATTATTTGCCAACTTTGTAGAAATTTTTGCAGAATCAAATGGCCTCTGATGTTAAATGAATAAGTCATGTCTAACCGGCATGCTGTATGTACAAGGGCCTGCATTTACCTCTGAGCGAGTGACAATAACACGGATAAGAGTGTCATCATCAGTACCAGCTCCTTTCATTGACCGCCAAAGACGCTCAGCAAAATACATTGGCCGACTCCTTACACACTGAACTGGAGGAGAAACAAAAACATAAACCACTCAAAGACAAAAGTTGGCAAAAGCTTTGATGTGCATTTTCTTTCATGATACTAACCTCGTTTAGGACAAAGAAAAATTGTATTCATTTAATTCGCCTCCCCATCCTTCTTTTTTTCTACTGTCACATGCCAAGAGAAAAACAGCTACTACTTAAACAATCTTTAGCAGATTTTAAACCTAGATTTTTGGACAAGTCGTTAAACGATTGTCGCAGTGACAGCGTAATGGCTCTTTTGCAACTATACTCTCACAAGACTTCTGCTCTCAAGACTACTGCACAATTTAATGACTTGTACAACCTGAATGGAATTTGTGCACAGCCTATGGGCTCTTCAGCCAATTTCGGACAGAATCATCTGATTAGTCAATTTGGTAAGTCTGTACATATTCAAACTATAGCCGTACATGAATGTTTACAATATACATCTTGTGAAGTATATGGAGTCATAATTCAATCATCATCAATAATAACCACAATTTAAAACGTGTCTGAGAACAAGTTTTAGTACCATAGAGCAAAGCGTGCATAACTTATGAAAAAAAAATTGACTGCATTTTGTGACTGAAAGCTGTTCTGTAATTTTTGTGTACACATGATTGTTATCATCTGTACAATCATAAACATATCAATTGACCGACTGAAGCAGATCATTAAGCATTTACTGTAGATATTATTATTAATGTTTATGAGGTAACGCACATATCTTACACAGAAACATGAAGATACTAAATGTCATTTAAGCCAAGTTTATATTACAGTTTAGGTTTTAAACTACATGTATTAAATTACTGAAGCGGTTAAAGAGCAAGGGCAATGTCAAATTCAATCTTGTGATGTACTCCTTTTCCAATAGGGGGTCCTCATGTGAATGGGTAAAAAATAACAAGTCTCTAACCTCACGTTAAAATGGTGTCAATTTCCATTGTCAACATCCAAAACATTCAATGACATCATTGTGAGAAAAATGGTTCTGTACATTTTTGTATGGGGATGTTTTGGTTCATTCCTGACTTTCAATTATATACAATCATGCCTTGAATTTGACATTTCACCTGACAATTTCCTCCTTGGAATGTAAAGACCATTAGTTGTTGAAATCCAATGATGTCTTGTTTCAAATTTCGCTCTGAAAAAGTTAGGAATGAGCGAGAACATCCCCATACAAAAAATGTACAGAACCATTTTTCTCACAATGTCATCAGATGTTTTGGATGTTGACAAAATTTGCACTGGAAGAGTATAAAACACAACAGCAATTGAGACCATTTTAGCAGGAGGTTAGCGATTTGTAGTTTTTTACCCACTCACATGAGGATTCTACATCTGTTAAAAAATTAGTACATCAGAAAATTTAATTTGACTTTCCCTTCCTCTTTAACAATACAAAAACTCCTTTACAAACCCTCTCTAGTTTAAAAAATAAGTGTATATAAATTACAATATTTAAAAAAAATTACTACACTCAAATAAAATGGACTCGTCAAGGCAGTCTCATTGACCACCTATGGCAATCTTAATAGTGTAATAACATACACAAGTAAATAAATGACTACGTTCAACAGTCAGGTTGTACAAGTAATTAAATGGGCCAGTAGTTGGGTGCCAGCAATATTGCCAGAGCAGTGCAATCATGTGAGAGCTGTTACCACGACAAACATTTAGCAACTTGTCCACATGTCTAATTTGAACCAAACTTGTTGCAAATAAAAACAACTCTAGCTCCAACAATCTTTAGCAGATTCAAACCTAACTGCAAACCTGTTGCAAATGAAACCTAAATTTTGCCTCGTGGTCAGTAGGGCCATTTAATAAAATCTATAAAATGCTTCCCCAACCATTTTTGCCCAATGCCGACAAACTCAGACACATGCATTCCTAACTTGTGCTACATACAAATGTATGAAGTATTGACATATTTCTACCAATAGTCACTTATTGGTTACTTGCTGTCAATTTAATAATCTAACACCACTCCTATTTTCTTGAATAAAATATGCATGTCAAAGCTGCAATGATATTCAGGCTTCTAGCATTTAATTTGTATCTTAAAATGAAAACACAACAGAATACCATTTTTGGCCCATGACTTTAGAAAGTGGACATGGGGACATAAAGGTGATCAAAACACTTATCTTTCAATGTGCATGAATACAACAGTTCAGACAAATGTCTGACGTGTTTAATTGACAGACACAATGCAAACAAGCTGCCACCATTCTAGAGCTGAGCTAGTTGAAACTTACCAATGACAGACACAATGCAAACAAGCTGCCACCATTCTAGAGCTGAGCTAGTTGAAACTTACCAATGACAGACACAATGCAAACAAGCTGCCACCATTCTAGAGCTGAGCTAGTTGAAACTTACCAATGACAGACACAATGCAAACAAGCTGCCACCATTCTAGAGCTGAGCTAGTTGAAACTTACCAATGACAGACACAATGCAAACAAGCTGCCACCATTCTAGAGCTGAGCTAGTTGAAACTTACCAATGACAGACACAATGCAAACAAGCTGCCACCATTCTAGAGCTGAGCTAGTTGAAACTTACCAATGACAGACACAATCAAACAAGCTGCCACCATTCTAGAGCTGAGCTAGTTGAAACTTACCAATGACAGACACAATGCAAACAAGCTGCCACCATTCTAGAGCTGAGCTAGTTGAAACTTACCAATGACAGACACAATGCAAACAAGCTGCCACCATTCTAGAGCTGAGCTAGTTGAAACTTACCAATGACAGACACAATGCAAACAAGCTGCCACCATTCTAGAGCTGAGCTAGTTGAAACTTACCAATGACAGACACAATGCAAACAAGCTGCCACCATTCTAGAGCTGAGCTAGTTGAAACTTACCAATGACAGACACAATGCAAACAAGCTGCCACCATTCTAGAGCTGAGCTAGTTGAAACTTACCAATGACAGACACAATGCAAACAAGCTGCCACCATTCTAGAGCTGAGCTAGTTGAAACTTACCAATGACAGACACAATGCAAACAAGCTGCCACCATTCTAGAGCTGAGCTAGTTGAAACTTACCAATGACAGACACAATGCAAACAAGCTGCCACCATTCTAGAGCTGAGCTAGTTGAAACTTACCAATGACAGACACAATGCAAACAAGCTGCCACCATTCTAGAGCTGAGCTAGTTGAAACTTACCAATGACAGACACAATGCAAACAAGCTGCCACCATTCTAGAGCTGAGCTAGTTGAAACTTACCAATGACAGACACAATGCAAACAAGCTGCCACCATTCTAGAGCTGAGCTAGTTGAAACTTACCAATGACAGACACAATGCAAACAAGCTGCCACCATTCTAGAGCTGAGCTAGTTGAAACTTACCAATGACAGACACAATGCAAACAAGCTGCCACCATTCTAGAGCTGAGCTAGTTGAAACTTACCAATGACAGACACAATGCAAACAAGCTGCCACCATTCTAGAGCTGAGCTAGTTGAAACTTACCAATGACAGACACAATGCAAACAAGCTGCCACCATTCTAGAGCTGAGCTAGTTGAAACTTACCAATGACAGACATTCCTTTCTTTATGAAACCTGACATCTCACGATCAATGCTGTTCATGATGTCACGCTGTGAAATCTGGAAATACAACAAGAATAATGAGGCATTGATATTGCACTTTTCTAAAAATGGCCAAAGCACATTAAACACAAGGACACAACAAAATACAAACTCAGCATTGGGAAACAGATACATCTTCAGATTACTCTTAAAAGTGGCAATTGAAGAAGAGTCCAGAATGTTAATTTGAAGACAGTTCCAGAGAGCAGCAGCTGATTGTGAAAATGCATTTTTGCCATAGAGTAATCTGGTATTAGGAGTTTTAAGATGAGTTGTTTCATGGGAAGAATGAAGGTCATGGCAGTTGGATTGGTGAAGTTCAAACAGATTTGTAAGATAGAGTAGAACACTCCTTTGAAAACATTGAAACACGTACAAGGAACAAATGTGTTTCAATATACAATTAACATTTTTATAAAAAGCAAAACTATAATTTTTATAAAGTGCCAATAACAAAGACAACAAAATTTTGCTTTTGTTTTTTACATAGTACATGTACTTTAAAATTATACTAAGTACATCCTGGTATGTTATTGAAATAAACCAAAACATCTGTTACTCACATATCAAAGAGCTTCACCATACAACAAACAACAACTAGACATAATTGCATTCGTGCACGAATGCAAAGCTGTTTCGCCAATAATATTTTCAAATAACTAATCTGAATAATATCAAAGTCTGATGTTGAGTGCATAGTCAAGTTAATAATACAAGTGTATATTTTGTACGATAGATCTGGTAAAACTGTACCCTTAAGAAATATAACTTGACAAGTGATAACGTCACGATGACATCAGTCTGTTTTCATGCATTTATGACACATCATTCAAGCCTGACAAATGAAGACGTCACTTCGTTTTCAAAGCTTTGTAGCCTATCAAGCCTGTTTAAATTCGAATACTCATTATAGCATGTTCTGCTAGCATTTCATGACTTAAAGGGGCAAAAAATGAAAAAAAATCATAAAAAATCATGTGATGACCTCATCATGACGTCATTTCAAAATTTACAAGAACTTGCCAATATCTAACAACCTACCAAGTTTCAACATGATCGCACTAATACTTCGGGAGATATACGACTTCAAAAAGGCACCTTTAATGCCGCGTCACGTGACCCTCAATGACGTCATTGATCTGAAACTTCACACATATGATGGCTGCCTGACGATCAACATGTGTAAATTTTGAAGTGATTACATAAAACTTCTCCACACACATCTTCAAAAAGTCCATTTTGAACAGTTTTCAACCTGCCGCTAGAGGGCGCTCTTGTGTATCATGACGTCATCGGTATTTTCCTTTAATGCACACCCTTGCCAAACAATAACATCGTTGAAAGCAACTTCATAAAAATTTCCACTTTTGAATTACAAGGCACTTCCTGTTACGACCGGAAGTAGAGGTCATGTAAGGTCACGCACACTGAATAAAATGAAGACCTAGTTTATCCCCACCCAATCCCGCAAACAGAAACCTACAGTCTTTTGTGGTTGATTTGATATAGATTTTCAAATATTTAAAAAAAGGAAACTTTAAGATGACGTCACGTGACAGGTGATGACGTCATCATGACATCACTTTTTTAGGATCATTATTGCACCAATACCTTTCATCACTGAAAGTTTCATTGCAATCGCTCATTGGGAACATTGCAAAATAACGCATACAAGTGTTTTTGGCTGAAACATACAAATAAAAAAAATAATTAAAAAAACTTTAACAAAAACAAGAGCTGTTTCGCTGCGCTTTGCTGCAAAACAGCTAATAAAAAAAACTTTAACGAAAACAAGAGCTGTTTCGCTGCGCTGCGAAACAGCTAATAAAGATATATACAACATTAAAAAAGGCACCTTTAATGCCGCGTCACGTGACCCCCTATGACGTCATCGATCTGAAATTTCACACATATGATGGCTGCCTGACGATCAACATGTGTGTAAATTTTGAAGTGATTACACAAAACTTCACCACACACATCTTCAAAAAGTCCATTTTGATCAGTTTTCAACCTGCCGCTAGAGGGCGCTCTTGTGTATTGTGACGTCATCGGTAATTTTTTTTAATTACCCACCCTTGCCAGACAATAACATCGTTGAAAGCAACTTCATAACTATTTACACTTTTGAATAACGAGGCACTTCCTGTTTCGACCGGAAGTAGAGATCATTTGAGGTCACGCACACTGAATAAAATGAAGACCTAATATATCCCTATACAATCCCGCGAACAGAAACCTACGGTCTCTTGTGGCTGATTTGTTACGGATTTTCAAATATTGAAAATAGAAACCTTTTAGATGACGTCACGTGACAGGTGATGACGTCATCATGACATCATTAGTTTTAAAATCATTATTGCACCAATGCCTTTCATCACTGAAAGTTTCATTGCAATTGCTCTTTAGGAACTATGCAAAAGGCCGCTTAGAACGAACGTGCGTTATGTCAATAGCCTTTTTTACTGAAACAGACAAATAAAAAATAAAAAATAAACAATAAAAACAAAAACTTTAACAAAAACAAGAGCTGTTTCGCTGCGCTTTGCTGCAAAACAGCTAATAAAAAAAACTTTAACGAAAACAAGAGCTGTTTCGCTGCGCTGCGAAACAGCTAATAAAGATATATACAACATTAAAAAAGGCACCTTTAATGCCGCGTCACGTGACCCCCGATGACGTCATCGATCTGAAATTTCACACATATGATGGCTGCCTGTCGATCAACATGTGTGTAAATTTTGAAGTGATTACACAAAAGTTCACCACACACATCTTCAAAAAGTCCATTTTGATCAGTTTTCAACCTGCCGCTAGAGGGCGCTCTTGTGTATTGTGACATCATAGGTAATTTTTTTTAATTACCCACCCTTGCCAGACAATAACATCGTTGAAAGCAACTTCATAACTATTTACACTTTTGAATAACGAGGCACTTCCTGTTTCGACCGGAAGTAGAGATCATTTGAGGTCACGCACACTGAATAAAATGAAGACCTAATATATCCCTATACAATCCCGCGAACAGAAACCTACGGTCTCTTGTGGCTGATTTGTTACGGATTTTCAAATATTGAAAATAGAAACCTTTTAGATGACGTCACAAGACAGGTGATGACGTCATCATGACATCATTAGTTTTAAAATCATTATTGCACCAATGCCTTTCATCACTGAAAGTTTCATTGCAATTGCTCTTTAGGAACTATGCAAAAGGCCGCTTAGAACGAACGTGCGTTATGTCAATAGCCTTTTTTACTGAAACAGACAAATAAAAAATAAAAACAAAAACTTTAACAAAAACAAGAGCTGTTTCGCTGCGCTTTGCTGCGAAACAGCTAAAAAAATAATAAACTAGACATATTGCATTTGTGCACAAATGCAGAGCTGTTTCGTCATAACTTTTTCAAATTACTCAACTGAATTTGAAAGTTTTTTGTATTCAAAGCAGTGAGTTATGACGTATCAAGCCTGTTTAAAAAAGAATTTGGATTATACCACGTTTTGTAAACAATTTATGACTAAAAGGTGCAAAAAATAGAAAAAATCATAAAAAATATGTGATGACGTCATCATGACGTCATTACAAAATTTACAAGAACTTGCCAATATCTAACAGCCTTACAAGTTTCAACATGATCGCACTAATACTTCGGGACTTTTACAACTTCAAAAAAGGCACCTTTAATGCCGCGTCACGTGACCCCCGATGACGTCATCGATCTCAAACTTCACACATATGATGGCTGCCTGACGGTCAACATGTGTGTAAATTTTGAAGTGATTACACAAAACTTCTCCACACACATCTTCAAAAAGTCCATTTTGAACAGTTTTCAACCTGCCGCTAGAGGGCGCTCTTGTGTATTGTGACGTCATCGGTATTTTTTTTTAAATGCACACCCTTGCCAGACACTAACATCGTTGAAAGCAACTTCATAACATTTAGCACTTTTGAATTACGAGGCACTTCCGGTTTCGACCGGAAGTAGAGGTCATGTGAGGTCACGCACACTGAATAAAATGAAGACCTAATTTATCCCTATACAATCCCACAAACAGAAACCTACGGTCTCTTGTGGCTGATTTGTTACTGATTTTCAAATATTTAAGTTAGAAACCTTTAAGATGACGTCACGTGACAGGTGATGACGTCATCATGACCTAATTGTTTTGGGATCATTATTGCACCAATGCCTTTCATCACTGAAAGTTTCATTGTAATTGCTCTGTAGGAACTATGCAAAAGGCCGCTTTGACCGAACGTGCGTTATGTCAATAGCCTTTTTTACTGAAACAGACAAATAAAAAATAAAAAATAAATAATAAAAAAAACTTTAACGAAAACAAGAGCTGTTTCGCAGCGCTGCGCTACGGAACAGCTAATAATAAAAAAAACTTTAACGAAAACAAGAGCTGTTTCGCTGCGCTGCGCTGCACTACGAAACAGCTAAACAAACTTTAACGAAAACAAGAGCTGTTTCGCTGCGCTGAGCTATGAAACAGCTAATTAAATTTTTCACATGTCAAAGCACACTTACAGTTGGTGTAACATAATATTGCAGCATCATGCACACAGACTAAATAGACAGGATGAATGGAAAACTTCTTTACAAAAAGGAGTTTCCTAGATAGAAAAGCATTTCAGTGTGCTATGGCATGTTTTATTGTGGGACGTTTTACAGAGTAGTTCTGTAATACCCAAATACAACCAAACAGTTTTATTGAACAGGTATTGTGATTGAAGTATCATTTATGTTCGTATTTTTTAGATTCTTAATATTTGTGTACAGTGCAGGACAAAGAATTTCATGTTGTTTAGGATGTGAACAATAAATAAATGAATGGATGATTACATTTTTAAAAAGATTGGTATTGTGGGAAGTTTAACATTTAGATCTTTAATAACCAAATATTATAAAGCTAAAATGGGGAAAAACAACTTGACAAGCTATTGACTGCCCAATGATTGAATAACGATTAAACAAACCAAGCAACTGAAGAACATATCTTAAAATGTGTGGGGCACATTGTTATGCATGCACTGGACAACTGCCTACTTGTTTTGAAATGGGATTGCCTGTGGGTCGATCTCCCTACAGGTGAGGGGAACCTTGGAAGAGGGGCAACAAGAAGATCCACACTCACAAATCCAACAGACATTACATGCAAGTTTCAAGTACATGTATACATCAACGCATACAAGTTACAGCTATTTGAGATTCTGATTCTTTCTGTTTACTAAACGAGTGACACAATCTTGAGGTTTTTTCCCTTATTGTAAGTTACAACCTCTGCACTGACACATTTAGTGCGGGTGTGACTGTTAGAATCCAGAGGGCAGTGTTGACTTTGTAAAAACTTAAACATTATGTGCCATGACAGTTTTTACCTTTCACATAGAGAAGTCTTTGGGAATTACAAAATGTCATTGGCATGTACAGTAAGAGACCTCTCTCTTGGAGCTTTCAGATTAATACACAAAATAAACAAAATACATTCATTTACCAGCCTAATAGTATAACTTTAACATCTAGTCTGAATGCAGAATTCAAGACGTACTGAGGGACTCACAGACTCACAGGCAAAGCCTGACTGATGGAATGATAAATTTAAACTCCTTTACTCTTTCATAAACATGAGATGTCGATCACTTATCATGTCTGTTAAGTCAAGCACACGCAAAATAAAAATGATTTACCTTTGTATATTCTTCAAATGTTGCTCGCAGTTGAGCAAAATTCCGCACAGCCAGAATCATGTTAAAGGTAGATTCATCAGTTCCCCATTTCTTTTCTCCAGCCTGGTATAGCTTATTAGCATCATCCTTAGCTTTAGCAATGTCAACAGTGTTACCTTCATCTCTGTTACCCTATTTTTGTAACAAATCACCATTTGTTAAGGCTAGAAGATTGAAGTTACACAAAATGAAATGCTTAAAGGACATCAAGCTTCAAGTCCACCACAAGTTGCACACAAATTAATGATACTTCAAATATTTTGAGTTTTTAATCTTTTTGTTTTACTTCCAACCAGATAATTAATAATAAGAATAATGTACTCTGCCCACATTTGTTTTGATAATGTTTACGTTGGTCCTATTGACTTAACTATTCTTGACTAGTTCCATTGGCCAGACATTTTTGAAGAAAAAAACGGACAAGAGATGGGTGATTTTTTTTGCCAATTGATGAAAGTCAGCACCAAACTTATCATATGTGTCTATGTGTGTTGTTACTAAAGGCCGGTTTGTATGAGAAGTACTGATTGACTCCCAAACAATAACCATTTATGTCTCCATCTTTTACTCTAAAGATCTAGACTAAAGTGTTTTGACCATATTAAGGATTTACAATTGTAATGGCTGAATGCAGCAAAAAGTATGACCTTGCATTTGCCTCCAACCCCCCTCCCTTTCCAGAAATTGATGCTTCACCTTGATGCCATACATTCTTTACTAGGCTAAATAGAATTATACATAGAGTTTGACTTTAAAAGGCACAAAAGAATTTGCTGAAATAGTCAGGCTAGGGCTTGCATACGCAATCTGTGCATACATATAGAAGTAATTCTGTGCTATTTTCTGACCAATGAATGCACCCTCTGCCATTTAAGTCGCAGATCTGCAACACATCAAGCAATGATGGTGTGGTTGGTTCAATCAACTGATTTATCAATATTTATTTGTATGATTATGGTTATTAAATGAAAAAAAAAAACACCAGAACTTGTAAGTAAAGGACTACTTAGAGCAGTTGAACACTACATGACTACTTCACCTGACACATGGAGACAAGCAAACGCTTGAAATGACCACTGGTATCACTGATGCAGTCTTTCTCCATTGACTGATGATGCTCTGTAATCAAGTAAAATACTCCAAGCTTTACTCACTTCAATATCAGCAGAGCCCTATTGGTTGTAATGTAAGATGCTTGTTGGATCTTTAAACCACCATTAAAGACCTGGCTGGAGGTGTTTTGAACTGGTTATGGCAAATGCACCTTTGCCACTCCATAGCAATGTGCATATTGACAAGCAGTTTGTAAAAACAATACATAAAAGACAAATATCATGCTTAAAAACGCTTTACAATAAAGTACAATGCAATAATGGTACAAAGTGTAACAAATCAAAACTAGACAGTACACAAGTTCACGTACAAGATAAACTTGTAACAAGAAAAGATATCCATTAGAAAAACTGTGTAGAGCCAAAAGCGTGTAAAGCGTACAACGATACAGACATACATCATTGGGTGATACATCATTGGGTGCACACACCATAACTCAACCCCTTTGAAAATGAACATTCTTGGAAATGTCAATTAGTTGTGGTGTCATCTGGGCCCTGAGATTCATGTTGACAAAAAATAATTGAGAATAAGAAAAAAGTCTGTATCTAAACATTTCGTCACGCATACCACGAAGTGACCTATCTGTCAAAAATAATACAATTTTGCAAATCGGGTTTTATAGAAATTATTAATATACTCATTATTGTTAACATTTTCAGCAAGTTTGAATACCTAATACGTAATAGTTTCGTAATTACACTAATTAGTAAAAAACGACTTGTCACTAGATTTGCCATTTTGTATTTCCACGAAGTGACCTATCTCGATGTGCCACTTCACCAATGACATACAAAGCACTACGCCCCAGTTCAGGCGCACGTGTTCGACATTTGCATTTTCATGAAGTGACCTATCTGGAAGCGTAGTATTTTCACGAAGTGACCTATCGCAACATGTCTCAATATGCAATGTGTCACACAGCGCTCTG
This sequence comes from Pisaster brevispinus, assembly GCA_023634235.1. Classification (NCBI taxonomy): domain Eukaryota; kingdom Metazoa; phylum Echinodermata; class Asteroidea; order Forcipulatida; family Asteriidae; genus Pisaster; species Pisaster brevispinus. The sequence continues at coordinate 10,958,274 of JAMKCF010000015.1, read as the reverse complement.
CGGGCAATACTTGTTTTTCATTTCCACGAAGTGATGTATGTATTTAGGAATTAATTACTAATTAAAATAGTTGCAGGAATGAAAACACTCTGACAGTTATGTACGAATAAAGTATTCAGCTTTATTTTTGTCTTACAAAAATAAAACACAAATAGTAAGCATACTCTGAAACAGCAGTTTGAAAAAAGTGCAACTTCAAACGCGATTTTCTCCGAACATGTTTTTGGGAGCTGTGAACAAGATAGGTCATATCGTGGTACGCGTGACGATTTGACCTAAGTGGTCCAAAAATAACATACTTCTGAGAATCCCAAGACCAATCCTCACAAGTTTGGAGATAATATGCCGAGTCCTTCTCAAGTTATCGCTCGAACAACATTTCTTCTGTTTTAGCCCTAATGACCTTGACATTTGACCCAGGGTGTCCAAAAACAATGGGCTTCTGAGGGACCTCAAGATCGATCCACATACCAAGTTTGGAGTTGATATTCTATGCCCTTCTTGAGTTATCGCTGAGATAATTATTGCACACACACACATACCCTTATGGATTGGTCCTGCTTTTGTTGTTCTATTATTCCCTTTTCTGAAGAAGTTCCCTGTCATGTCTGTGGGGTACCGCTATAACAAAGAAAGCCTTGTGGGGTAGCATTGTTCCATTGTTAAAAGTAGCCTTGTACTTGGCTTGTGTAACTAAGAGCACCTGTGTAGACACTGCATTCAGGGCATTCTTTTGTTTGTATTCAACAGCTCCCATTGGTTTTGTACACACCCTCCAACTGGGGACCTTGTCTTCTTTTTTATAGGTCTCCAGTTTAAATGTATACCCACACACGCACACCCACGGACAAACATTTCAGAAACACTATGCCCAATGATATGTTTTCCATTGGTAAAACCAAGTAAAAAATAATGTATACTTTTTAACCAAAAAATGTTTAATAATGTATTTATTTTTTATTTATTTTCATTTTTTAATACACCTATATTCATGTTCTTGTCTATTTATGTTTGAAAAGTGTTACTCACGTTTCTTGTATTCAGCACAGAGTGCTTTTATCTGCTCATTTGTCCTGCTGCAAAGAATCTCAATCAAAATCTCCTCATCTGTTCCCAAACCCTGCCATGCAATAAAAAATAAGACACTCAATTTTCAATCACAATATTACCAAGCTTTCTTGTTTAAATTACCTTAGCACAATCGAAACGTTAATGTACAAGTGACTCATAGTGAGACGATACTCACTAGACCTCTTGCATAGGTTGCAATCGCTGACGTCAAACAATGGAAACATGCACAACTGTACACCACACACACACATCTCTCAGGGTGCACCCCACTAAATCAACTCCCATAGCATACAGTGCAAAATGCTTAATATTCAAAAATACACAAACAATACTTAGAAGTCCCACAGCTTTTTACTGTAAAGGGGAAATTATCCATTGACTCTGGAACTTTTATCCTCTGCTCAATTTAGTATGGGGAGTCCCTTGGCCCGGCGAGTTGTTCTCCCTCCAATTAAAAACAACCCTACACCAGTGTCAATTTCCAAACGCCCAAAACGTCTTGAAAAATGTCCCCACAAGTCTTGGCAAATATGAATAATTTTTCAGGGCCTATGTCATCCAAATACCTCAAGTTGGAAGTCAACAACCCTCAGGTCACAACTGGGCACAATTTACACTGTATCCCTTTCATTGGGCTCTCAAATCAGTCTAGAATAGAGTATTTGAGGGCCTACAAAATATGAATGAGGCTGACGCTCTGTTTTCTCCTTATTTAGTGGGGTGCACCCCAAAGGTCTTGGACATTTGCTATTTGGAGACATGACGTGACAATGTAAATGACTTGTAATGTATGCAATATTCATATCACGTGACTGATTGAAGAAGACTCAGTCAATGTAAATGACTTGTAATGTATGCAATATTCATATCACATGACTGATTGAAGAAGACTCAGCCAATGTAAATGACTTGTAATGTATGCAATATTCATATCACGTGACTGATTGAAGAAGACTCAGCCAATGTAAATGACTTGTAATGTATGCAATATTCATATCACGTGACTGATTGAAGAAGACTCAGTCAATGTAAATGACTTGTAATGTATGCAATATTCATATCACATGACTGATTGAAGAAGACTCAGTCAATGTAAATGACTTGTAATGTATGCAATATTCATATCACGTGACTGATTGAAGAAGACTCAGTCAATGTAAATGACTTGTAATGTATGCAATATTCATATCACATGACTGATTGAAGAAGACTCAGCCAATGTAAATGACTTGTAATGTATGCAATATTCATATCACATGACTGATTGAAGAAGACTCAGCCAATGAGTATTCTTCCTTTAACCTCAGTGAGGGCACTATTTGAGCTTGTGACATTGTATGCAAAGGGGAAGGGTCTATGCCTTTGACCAAGATAGCAAGTACTATGCTATAAACCAAAAAACAAAGATTTATTTAACAACTCAAAGTGCTTATGAATATGTGAACAAATAGCAGAAATGTAAATTCTTGGTTCAAGCCTTTCTGAATATTGAAAAAGAGGACACTTTGCCTTGTGGCCGCATTGGTAAACAAGGAAAAGGATGGTACATGTAGCTTTTTATGGTGCTGAGGCACATGAAATAAAAAAATAAGTCAAGTGGTTCTTTGATTCAGTATGGGAAATGAATGCAACTCTTGGCAGATAAGAGAGTGGTGGCAATGTGCACTTCACAAGCCTGTGACTTACTTTTGATTTCATGCTGGAAATCTCTCTCATTTATTCGGGGAACACGTTATACATGTACAGAGTATTCCTAACAGATAGTACTTAACACAAGTTCTTTCATCTAACCCATATTGGCATACATTTTTGGTTCATAGGCAGACAGTAAATAAACTATTTAGACTACATGTATACCTTGATTGCCTTGTGTATTTGGTGTGCATCATAGTAATCCTGTGGCATAAACAGAGCCAAGATACACTCCTCCAGCTTACTGCTTAGTTCAGACTTCAGATCCTTTATCAAGTCCTGTGTTTAGCAACAAACAAGATAAGACATTTTGAGAGGGACTTTTCAGTTCAAAGTGAATATTCATTCAGGTTGGTTTAGTGCAGGGCTGCCAACATCTGCATCTTGATATTTAAAACTACATTAAACATAACAGCGGAAAAATGTCCACAATCAGAGCAGGGAAAGATTGGTTTATTTTGAGGGAACTTTCTGCTGAATCAGGGAGAGTTGGCAGCTCAGTTAGTGGTTTATTCACCTCTCTGTGGACCACAGTTTTTCCTATTGGGGTTCTCCTCCCACATCTAAAACTGACATTTCTTCATCAACCCGTTCTCCTCAACACAGACATGTTCAGATCTACATGTACAGGTTACAGGCTAGTCCCTTTTGAGATACTCTTCGTTTCATTACCACAAAGATGTAATAATAATCTTACTATAATTCACGCAATGTTGGACTGTGTATCCATAAAAGGCTCTCTAATTTTTAATCTAAAGGTTGTGAAAGTTGTAAGGAGCATAGATGATGATCTGGGACGTGTTATAATTTATGACTGAACAAAATCTGTTCAGAATTTGATTTGATTTGATTTGAAATGGTTTATTAAAAAAACAAAGACCATCGCAGCCGAAGACTGAATTGCAGTCTAATTTCAAAGAGATAAAATAACTAAAATTACAAAGAGTTAAAAATACAAGAAAACAAACAAGTATAAAACTCCAATATTAAAAAACAAGATTTACAAGAATGATTGAAACACTGTAGTGGTCCAAGAAGTTTCAGACTTGAAACCTAAAAAGAACATTATTAATCTATTCACCAGCAGGACAAAAACTTAAATAACCCAAAACAGAAGACAGAATGTTCATTGAAAAAGGAGCCGACTAAAAGTGGAATTGCACTGTTTTTGAGACGTTCAGTTTTACATCTAATGTTTACAAAGTGTTGATTATTCCTAGTATGGTGCAGTCTGGATGAATGCGAAGGTAGAAGGTGATGGAGCTTAGATAAAGGATCTAGCATGGTTTGAGCGAATTTCAGACAAAGACTGATCCATCTATTATGAAGGGTCTCTAAGTGCAGGTAATCCAAGGCATCTGTGTATCGCGAATAATCCCTTCCGAGGATGATCCTGCAAGCTCACTTCTGAATACGCTCGATGGACTCATTCTGTTGCTGCGTAATTCCTCCTGCCCATACTGGAGTAGCATACTCCATGACAGGCCGGACAATGCTTTGGTATACTGTTAGGAGGTCATGATGTGGAAGGCCGTGGTGTTTCAAGCGTCGAAAGATGTACAGCCGACTGTTGGCCTTACTTATCATTTTTGTCACGTGAGTGTCCCACTTTAAGTCAGCCTGAATGAAAAATCCCAATAGCTTCACTGTCTGTTGTTGCTGAAGGGCATAATCTTTCAAATTAATGATATTTGGGGCTGGCAGATTTCTTGCAAAACAAATGTCCATTGACATGCATTTTTTCGTAAGAATTGACCAAGATATGAGCGAAAACTCGAAAAATCCTTAGTTTTACAAGCCTTTTCCGCTGTTGTTATTGGCCATGCATTGCTCCTTAGTTTTACGGACCTTTTCCTCTGTTATTACGGGCCATGCATTGCAGTAGTGTAAACTAAAGCCACAACAAACAGTCACGTTTTATGGCCATTTTTACTGTTATAGGTTCTGCATTGCTTCCTGTGCTAGCTGCTGTGGGTAGTCAGGTAGTGTGTGTATTGAAAACAATGGTGTATTTGTCTACCCATTAAAACAGGAATTTAACAAAAAGGGATCATGGTGTTTTGATAGAGCCTTAATAATTCACCAAAATGAAAGGACATTTCTTGCTTCCAGAATTAACACACTTATAGTTCATCTTGTTTCAGATATTTCTCTGTATCTATTTCTATTTCATCTGAATATAACTCAGCCTGTTTTTGATAAGCTACAAGTATATTCTAAAGAGTTTCCAGATGTTTTTTAATCTCATCTGTACCAAGTGTTGCATACCACTGTTCTGTACCATAGTTTGTTGCTTCCTTAGTAAAGGACAGGGCTCCTTTTATGTCCACATCTTTCAAAATATTGTGTAAATTGCACGAACTCTGTTTTTTCACAGAACTCGTATACAGTGCTTCAATATTTATCCCAGATGCAAAAATTAACATCTATTAAATCGTTGCAATACCCGCTGCTAAGGATTCGGACCTGCCTCTAGCCATTGGGCTATCTCGGTGGTCTAGTGGTAAGACATCTGCTCTAGCAATACAAAGGTTGTGGGTTCGAATCCCACCTGAGTGATTTGCCTGTGGGTTTTTTTTTTTCACAGAACTCAGAAAAGTACTGAGTATACAGTGCTTAATACACATTGGTGTATAAACCAAATTATACAAATTGCACAGAATACTCCAAGGAAAATCATCATGAAAGAAAAAGTCCCTAATCACAGTAAGCATGTTCAGAGCATACTTTGAGATACACATTCCAACATCCATTAAATTATCTCACAAAGAATTCACACAAAGGAGCTGATGTACAAACAAATTGACAACCTTTCCATACATAGTCTTGTACTTCAGCTTTATGTCCTGGCGTTGTTTATTACTCCTTTTTGTAATCAGATCTATGATTGCACGCTCATCCGTACCTAGAGACAAGATCATGTGGAATATGAGAACCCCACCTGGTGACTCAGAAGAAGGAAGGACCACATATTTCAAAGACTGCAGCTAAACTGTATCATCGTAAACCCTCTCTTCAACTTATATAACACATATTCAAATATTCTGCACTTAATTCTGATACTAACTTTGTTAATTTCAAGTGACTAATAGCAGCAACAGTTTGGCAATGTAGAAGAAACCATGGTGACATTTTTTAATATGGTAAAAAACACAGCCAATTACAAATGGTGAATTTAAATGCAAGGAATCTTTGCTTTTGGGGCTGCAGTAAAATGCTCATGAGCTCATGCTTATGAATAAGCTACACATGTAATGTTTAGGAGTGTTTCATACACTTCCGACAAACTGGCATTAAATCATTGCTCATTTATCCTTATTGAATACCATGATCATAATGTATTTCAAAAATGTGTTTACATTTGTGAACACATAAGTATATAATTGAACAACCTTAATTTCCTCACTGTAGCCAACATGAAAGGGAATTGGAACGTGGTTTATTTGTATGAAACATGTATAATAAATATGCATATTAGTTTCTAAAATATGTCATTCACATTCATCTTTTAAAAAAACTACAGCCTTTCGGGTATGACCTATAAATGACCTCAGCATATTTAATACTCACCCAATCCTTTCATGGCTTTTCTGAGTACTTCTGCATCCCTCTCTGCATCAAATGGATGAGCAGGTTTGATGGTTCCATGACACTGGAATGGTTGATCATTCAGTGACATCTTACCCAAAGCAGCTGTAACTGGCTGAGTAACTGGGGGAGGGCCCTTGAAGGAAACAAAGTCACTTATTCATTGCGATTTAAACTTAATAAATGAGCAGACTTAATGGACATTAACTTCATTTACAATAATGCTGTACCTCTGATTATTTTCCCAAAAGTTTGAACAGAATTTAAAGTAAAAGTGTTTTCTAGCAATTCCAATCCAAATTGAAAACCTCAACTAAAACATCTGTGTGTGTTTTCAGCCAACCTGTAAAGAGGAGCATTCTGTGTAGCGTTTGTTGATCTTTCAACGACCTTTACGATGATGTGTAGATTGTAAAAATCTAACATGTGGTTCACGAGGTATGATATTTTACAAATATTAAACTTTGATTTAATGTAATTCGATACCAGATGATGCCATCATGACATCATCAAGTTTGTGTCGTCTCGATACTGAGGTTCAATTGTCCGAGTGCTGGTCACCTTTTTTCAAACTGGTTAGTGCCGACCAGCCAGATTAGTGTAGTCGCAACACTGCTATTCGGATGTAATAGTTTAGTACACAGTACAAAAACTTTACTTGGCCAAACAGACAGGGCATCTTCAAGGGCATCGACAGTTTTTCAGACCGTCCAAAATAAAATAGGGCGTCCAAAAGAGGCCCGGACACATTGCTAGCTAATACTTTGTGTATCTACTTTCTTATCTACTTATGATCCAGCAAATAATACCCCTAACAAAGATGAATGACTTGCCTGTGGCTTAGGCTTGTTCTCATGTCCATACAAAGCAGCTGTATTAGGTACACCTACACAGAGTAAAAAACAAGACAGTCAAGACAGTCAAGACAGTCAATGTAGGACAAAGCATTAATTTTTTGTTTTGTGTAGAAACAGTAATATGTTGAACCGTAGGTCTACATTTCGGGGGGGGGGGGGGAGGGGGGAGGTCACTGTGAGAATGAAAACATTTTAAAATTCCTGGCAGTAAGTGATTAGGCATCAACGATTGTCTGACTGATTTTAATTGTTGCACTTTTTTCTTACCTGCACTGCCTGGCTGTTGATATGACTGCTGTGCTGGCTGCTGCTGCTGGGGATACCCTGCTGAGGTTCCATAAGGTGCTGGGGGTTGACCATAGGGTGCAGCACCTCCTACTGGAGGCTGACCATACGGTGTTCCTGATGCTATAAAATACAAACATATTTACAAATATCTCAAAACAACCTGCAATCAACTATCCATTAAGTTCTACCCACTAACTAATCGACCAAGTCTAATACATTAAAATCACAGTAAAAATGAACAAGCAGTTGCCACATATAGCTACTTTTTGTCACACCATCCACATGGTAAGTTTGCAGTTAAGAAAACACTCATCCGCCACATCCACATTGTACAAAGAATACAGAAATTCACTCAAGCTCAATTGTAAAATTCCACAATCACCAACCAATACCTAACACAAGTCAAGAGTTGAAAGCCACAAATCAATCAAGTCCATATACACCAGTCATCTTGAACAAAAGTCTTCAAGAGGATCTTAAATCAAGTCCACATCAAAGTTTATCACAACATGCTTCAATCCTGACTCCAGAAACCACAGACAAGACAGGCAAGCAAAATCCAGGGTTTACTTTATTCCTTGCAAGTGCAGCAAGGTATAAGGAATACATTGGGGAGAGGAGCCTCAAGGTGATGTATCTGGACAAATCAGTCATTATCAATCCTTCATACAGTATAGTGACAGTGTAGTGACTACCTGGCACCAACACAGAGCTACAATCCTTCATACAGTATGTCACTACCTGGCACCAACACAGAGCTACAATCCTTCATACAGTATGTCACTACCTGGCACCAACACAGAGCTACAATCCTTCATACAGTATGTCACTACCTGGCACCAACACAGAGCTACAATCCTTCATACAGTATGTCACTACCTGGCACCAACACAGAGCTACAATCCTTCATACAGTATGTCACTACCTGGCACCAACACAGAGCTACAATCCTTCATACAGTATGTCACTACCTGGCACCAACACAGAGCTACAATCCTTCATACAGTATGTCACTACCTGGCACCAACACAGAGCTACAATCAACAAGATCCCTGAAACTTAACTGGTCACCAAAGACCTTTCTGTCCATATCAACAACATCTGGTCCCCATTCCTCCAAAGGCAAAATTTTTTAATTTGCCGAGGGCCAACAAACAATTTGTGGGCATAGGGAAATATTGAGAAAGCTTTCTCAGAGGCCTACTAAAACCCTAACGCAAGATTTTTTTTTTTACTTCTGACAGCATCCCTCTAGACTTTCAAAAAAGCTTCAGACAAAGCTGTAAAGCAAATTACAATACAAAAAAATAAAAATAAAAAATTAAAAAATTACAATACATGTAAAACTATGTAATATAACCAGTAGGAGTCTACGAACAAATAACCATTTTCCCAATTAACCGCCAAGTCTACTAAGAGGGAGGAATGCACATTTAAACAGGCGGTAACTCGAGGGTACATGTACATGTAGCCTCAATGGTTTTTTGATAAACAGCTGCTTACTGTAGATTCCAAACAAATTTGACCAGGATTAATTGTCAGCAAATGAAGTTCACTCTTTTTTTGCTGTGGTAGCTGCTGCCAGCAAAAAAAAAGCCACCATGCCGTGGTCGCAGCACCCCCAAAAACTGCTGTAATGGATCTGTTCAAAATACTTAGCCAAACATCGGACATCACACTTCAAGGTGCGTGAATATCATAATGCCAGATACTGGCCTTTAGAACCTGGCAGTTTCATGCCAGCTGTACCTTTGACCTTGCATGCCATAACACTGTGTGTGTGTGTGTGTGTAAATAGCTCTTGAGGCATTGCATGGTGAGGTATCAATGTATATTCAGTTAGTGGTATCACCATTATATCTACTTGTACTGTCAACTGTGCAGATTTGTTCTTTGGGAACTAGGTCTTGCTTTTTATTTTACTGCCACGAAGCGTTGTTTTTCAATACATCCCTACCAGGGGTTAGTGACGAGAGGTATCAATACGGCGCGCTGCCCATGGTAGCGAGGCTGGCCCCAGCCATCCCTGGACAATAAGAACCTGTCTATCACTCTATCAGACAACATTTGCGTGTCTGCAGGGTTCTGCCCACAGTGGTCGGTGACGGAAAACCCGCCCGGCACTCATGATTCCCCGACCACCACTGACGGAATTTTCTCTTTTTCCAACCACCACAAATTTTCACATTTTGTGAATTAAATTAATTACCAAATTAAATTTTGCCAAAGTATTTATTATTTAACTGATTATGTAGGTTTTTAAAAGAAAATCTACCTGTACATTCAAGATATCTAACTCGTTTTCTGTCAAACGTATAGCCCCACTGTCATAAGTTTGCCGCCACACACCGATATGTGCACACAACTTGGTGATTTAGACAAAACTCATGCATCAAAAGGATGAAGTCTGGCTCCGTGATACTCTACATGTACATATTCCGATGTACAGTCTAGACACAGACACAGTATACATCGTACAGCTAATAGAGTCTGGCTCCTGAGTTTTTACAACGCTTTACTGATGGGATGTGGCAGCGAACACACGCTGGGAGAATTTTGTCTTCAACTTGTGCAAGCATGGAAACAGCTTGAAATAAAAAATCGACAAAACACAACAAAAAGTTGTATCATCGGTCGTGATCGAGGCCAAGATCAAACAAAACTTTTGATAAAGGCATAAAGAATGGGTGGGAATGGAGTATTATTTGAAAAAAAGTTGACAAAGTTCTTTGTGCTGAAGTTGTTTGAAAGCTTGACCGACCTGCACATTAAGCGTATCTGAATACAATAACTGCAAGATATGTATCACAAAGCACAGTTCCTGTCTGTAGCATTTTTTATTTCCTTAAATTTAATATTTTGCATCAAACTACTGATAGGTTAGGTATAGTAACAGCTGTGACCTCATCTTATATTTATGAGTGACCTTTGACCCTGTTTTTTACTGTCTCTACCCCACCCCGCCCCGCCCATTTTTTTTTCCGCCACTAAAAACATCCTGGGCAGAACCCTGGTCTGGAAAAATCGTTCTTAACACATCTTCCAGCAGTAAGTGGTTCCACTGGACAAATAAAAATAAATTGATACTACATGTACACTAACTTACATCCATAGGGCTGTGCACCTGAAGCTTGAGGGTAACCTGCAGCCTGTTAAAACAAAAACAATAGCAACATGAATGGGTACAATGGAAAAAATCAGGAAAATAAGAAAAACACAGACAAAGAAATAGACGCGTGTAATACATGTAAATGTACAGTAACAAACACAGTTTGAATCCACTCCCCAAAAACAAGTCTTGTCAAGGCAGTCCTTCCTTGTTTAAAGGTAGGGTCATAAATTGGTATTTGTCAGTGTAATGCTTATTTACAGACAAAATTATAAAGAAAGATACAATTAAAGTCATCTATGAAAGTTTAAGCTGAATACAGTGTCTACTTATTGGAAAAAACAGCAAAAAATTGTCATGGAATTTTCATCACCGGGATTTGAACCTGTGACCTCCGGATTCACGTGTTGGTGCTCTACAACTGAGCCAAATTGGCAGTCTTCCTATCTTAGTCAATATCTTTGTTCAAGGTTGATAGTTGAATGCCTTCTGACTGGTACCCCTGAACAAGGAAATTGACAATAGACAGATCGCCAATATAAGCCTAGATACCTCAGTTGGTACATTACAGTGCCTGCACATTAATCCAGATGTTGCAGGTTCAAATCCAGCACTAGTCAATTTTTCTTTGTTCAACCTCCAAAACATTATGATGTCAGTGTACTAAAGCAGCAGTGTACTAAGCCGCACTAAAAAATGCAAAAAAGACGTACATTTTCTTTGCAAGCAGTCTTTTACGTTGAATTTGAACTGTAGCATTGGCTACATCACTGTTCCGACATGTCTCTACATTGCATATACTTCCTGGTCAATGTAATATTGTACATGTAGATGATCTCTGTTGCTTACTATACTTTGTGCATTTGTGAAGGTGCATTTTAAGTTTCTTTCTTGCACCCACATACACACACACATATGTACATGCACCTGTGTAGACCAATTGTTAGTAGTATTCTTGCGCAAGTCTTGTGGATAGTCTATTCAGTTCATTTCATTTTTGTGACTGCAGGCTAAGCATGTGTGTAACAACCTCACCACTTCCTGGCATCAATGTACAGTGTATGCCCTTAACCAGTACACTTAAGTGGATACATGTACTTACACACAGATCTCTTATTTGATTGATTTATTTATTTATTTATTTATTTATTCCGTTTGTGAAGCCAAGGATTCTTTGGAAAGTGAACTTAATCACTACACAAACCAAGAACCCCATAGAGAGAAAAGGAAAGCGGTTTAAGTTTTAGAAGTGGGAGGAAAACCCAAGAGAAACCCATGCAATCAGATAGGGACTGAAAACCCAATCCACCTTCAAACTGGAGTCCTACATGTAGAAGTGGAAGGCAAGGAAAGATACCACTACGGCAACCCAGCCGAACACACAACACTCAGCAGCGGATGGCATTTGAGTTTCTGTGTGTTGGTCGGGGTCATGCCAACGTGTGGTGAGACACTGTAGCAAAATGCATACACAAGCAAAGTTCTGTTTCAAGGAGTCCATTGTGTCAAGGTTCAGTGGCCCAGGCAAAAGGCACTGCAAACATAGAACAAATTAACTCTTTGCATTTCTGACTTATGCCACCAAAGAATAATGTTCCTGTCACTGTAGGCCTACATGTACCAGACAAGATGTTGTATAAGGGGAATTATACTGCATTGTCATGAAGCCTTTCATGCATATTACAGCTTTCCAACAGTCGGATTGTGCTCCAGAAACACAACTCTAAAAAAAAATTTGAGCCAGTAGGCCTACAATCTATAAATATATTTGAGAAAACATCTTTTAACAGGTGTCCAATATGATTTTCGATTATGAAACAAATTAATTGATGACAAGAAAAAAAAGTTGCATTTTTACTGAAAATAATTCTACTCAGGTAACAGAAAATTATTTTTAATCCGGAAGTAAACTGGTTTAACAACCTTTAACAGACCACATTAAGTTTTATAAAGATCCATTTAATATTGTGTTTTTCTACACAAGAAATGTTATTGCTATACGAACGTGGGCACCTGACCCCCAACACCGTACTAAGGGTTTGCACTACACATTGGTCCCCTTCCACCACCTCCCCCCCCAAAGCACCAACATTTCTTTTTCAAAGTTGGAGAAAACCGATCTATATGACCTTTTCCAATGAACGGATGAGGGCTTGTTCATATTGTGGCTGTTTAAGGCAGCTATACAAGCTGAATGCAGATGAAACGGTCTGTAATTTAAGGCTTAAACTATCTGAGTTTTGTAATATTTAAAGCCAAAATTAATAAGACATACCGGAGCTGGGTATCCTGCTGGAGCAGCCCCAGAGGGTGGGTAGCCACCCGCTGGGGGTGGATACCCTCCTGGTCCACCCGCTGGGGGTGGGTATCCTCCTGGTGCACCCGCTGGGGGTGGATACCCTCCTGGTGCACCCGCTGGGGGTGGATATCCTCCTGGTGCACCCGCTGGGGGTGGATACCCTCCTGGTGCACCCGCTGGGGGTGGATATCCTCCTGGTGCACCCGCTGGGGGTGGATACCCTCCTGGTGCACCCGCTGGGGGTGGGTATCCTCCTGGTGCACCCGCTGGGGGCGGATATCCAGCAGGTGCTGGAGGATAGCCTTGTCCAGGAGATGGGTAGCCTGCTCCTGGAGGAGCATAGCTACCAGGTGGAGCATAGCCGCCTGGAGGAGGGTAACTCATGGTGAAGCAACGGTGCAGACTTTTCTTCCTTCAGGATTTCAATTCTCCTGAAATAAATCAAAAGAAATCAAAAAAGAAAGAAAGTGCTTCCTTGAGTAGACATGTATACTTGTACGCTGTCACAAAAATGGGCTATCGGAAATTTGCACCTCCTCACACCCATGTGAACACACAGCTCCCCTGTTTACACAATTACATACTCTTACTATTTCTGATATCAATAAACTTTATACTGGCATATTCATGTACAAACACTATCACAATCTTCTTCCCACTGCCTTTTCTTCCTACATGTACATGTATTTCATATCCACTGAAGCCATTCATGGCTACCAGTACCAGATAATCTATGTCCCTTTCACTCGAACCTCTTGTTCTATGCACACACTTTGCTTTAATGGTCTTTGTCTGTGGAATACCATTGACGACCAAATCAAAGTCTAAAGATCAGCCTTGATCTGTGGGTCATTTTAAAGCCTCATTCAAAAGGGGCCCTATTGCTGATTTTGTATAGCTTTCTCTCCCAACTCCACTACTCGTCTTCAGCCCGTTTCACACAAGATCTCAAAATGATTGTCGTTTGCAACGAAATCGCATCAGTGTAATAAAATCGTAAATTTGCGTCGTGTGAAATGAATCCATGTGATGAAATTACCACAGACCCGTGTTATAAACAACCTGGATCAAGACCTCCTCCAAAAATCGCATCCCTGTTTAGAATCGCCGAGATCAGATGTGTTGTGTGAAACGACGCACGGCATGATAACCAAGGTCCCAAGCATTGCACAACGATCACGCATGCACAAACTATTATTAAAGGTCGTTTGTTTGTTTGTTCGAGGCATCCATCAAAATGGCGTTGGCGGAAGAAATGTTCTTGCTGTTGCAAATTATTTTAAGTTGCTTTCCTGAAAGTTTCCATGCTATTACCAAGAAGCGTCCGATCAAGAAAGCCTTGAATTTGGCGTTTCCACTTGCCATTTCCGACAAAATGCTCTTGGATACATTCATCTTTGGAGTCAGGACGCTGAGAAGTCACATAATAAAGCACAAATGGCGCGCAGAGAAAGCGATCGGTGGTAACCTTACGCAATTACATTACACCAAACAGGACACTGACAGAGCACCAGCGAACTGATAAATAAACAACAGTGCGATCTCAAATAAACGAGGGACGTCGGGAACGCGATGTGTGTGATCGTGTGAATGTTTAGTCATGATATCGCATGCAACCTTTGGGACAGACAACTAGCGCCCAAAACGATGGACGTAAGTTTTCGGTTCTCGTGTGAAAAGGGTATTCAGCTCTCTCTTTTTGTTTGCTTCTTGGGCATTATCTGAAATATTAGCTCATTACTGGTACATTTTGCATTCTCTCCTGTCAATTTTGTGTTTGTTTTATATGTTGTCTGGGTTTATTGTTTCTGTATTATGTCTAGGGTTGTTCACCACAAGCCTTGGCTTATTTGAACAGCCTCCTTACGCACAACTTAAATTGTTACATTTTTTTCAGCATCATTGTCAATGGTCATGTTTAATCTTTGCTAGTTACGATGATCGTAACTCTCTGCAACCATCGGGAGGATGGAGGGTTACGATCATCGCAACTAAATCTTTGCTTGTGTTGATTGTATTTTGGTCCAAATGATTCTGTCTTTTCTTATTGTGAACGGAAATAAATGTTACGTTGAATTTAATTTAATTTAATCTCTTTGAGCAAAATGCATCAAACTTGGGCTTGAAGCTGTTAAAGTCCTGTTTGTGATTCTATTGCTAAACGTGGGAGTAGATTCCAATGGTCAACAACCTTGTGCATAAACTTTCTGGTGTCCTATTTAGCTTACTGCCCTAGTGCTAGGTTCTAGCATGGTCAAGTTTGCTGTGAAGCACTTTGATCTATTCTTCTTAAAGGCACTGTACATTCATACCTAGACTCAGTAACTGGGGTGCTGTACTCCCTTTTTTTCTCTCTCTTTTTTTTTACATCTTCGGTCATAAAGCGAAAAAAATAAAATAAAAGGACTACAGCACCCCAGTACTGGCGACTGGGAGTGGGACTATACAAGTATGAAGTAATAGTTATAGTAGTATACCCAACACCCAATGGACGGTGGTCAGTAAAAATACATAACTAGAGCAGAATAGATAGAATTAGAAAGCATGTCGAGTGATAACTAGCCCTGGTATGATGGTAGGACGTCAGTGCAGTGTCTGTATGTATGCAACGGAGGAGTCCAACCCTCTGACCATGCAAACTGGAACGTTGTCACTCATTTATCGACATTCGACATTGAACATGTTAAACAATAAAATGAACCAGCAGAACACAAATGGAGCGAGAACTCTCTCATTTTACTTTATTACAAATTGCACCTGCAAAGTAAATTTTAAAAAGTTGTGCCTTGTCGCTTACCCGTGACCTAGAGATTGCAGTTGTCTTCGAAAGTGCTTGAACAGCCTACAGGCCTACTATATAGAGATTCACTTTCTTACCCAGTGTGGTGGTTTATGCATTCCAAGGTTGAAGGTAGAATTTCCTAGTACGACAAGTGCTGGAGGAATCTACGCTGTATGTGTTGAGCGCAATCTTTGAATACGCGCTGTTTCGAAACTCACGCGCAAAAAAACCAAGATACATTTGTATAATTAGCGCGCGCGAACTCGCAAAAAGCACGTCTTTAAAATTGCGCTCAATGTTTACACAGCAGCCTCGCCCCACCCAGCGCGCCATACGATGTTGGGGCCATGGCCATTATATCCGAATTAGCGGCCCGGCTACAGCTAGCTGTGACCACGGCTATTGCTACGAGCGCTTCTAAGGACATCCTGTACTTCAACGCATGATCATTGACAATACGTAGTAAACAGAAAGCTGGCCTTTTTAGTATCAGAGGATGCAAAGTGCAGGAAAGGAAGAGAAAACCAGAGGGACGGGGGGGGGGGGAGGATGGTGCAGACAGGAGAAACCCAGAAATGTCAACAGAAAAAGATGGATGATGGCCCGAGCGGCGTAGCCGGGGGCCACAAATTTCCAGTATAATCAAAATGTAGTGAACGATCGCAATCGGTATCGCTATCGCGGCCAAAAAAGCTTGGTTACCAGCCTGAATGCGAGATTTTGGAATATCAAGACATCCTCCTACACTAAGAACGAATACAATACGAGGAAGACTTTCGGGTATAAAGTAGAAAGAGAGGTAACTTGGAGACATGTTGAGAGACGTGTATACATGTCAATAGTGCGAAACTGGATACTTTTAGCAACTGGACGCAAGTGGAGGTCAGGAAGAAGAGGAGAAACATGGGCAAATCTGGGCTTCTTGAAAATGAGCCTGGCACACCTATTTTGAACTTTTTTGAAGACGAGAAAAAAAATTGAGACACATCATTTAAAAAACATCTAAAATAGTCCAACTTGGATAGAATAAGGGAACCGTCATGGCATGCTTCATTATATGCCGTCTGGTTCTGAAGGTTCCAGATCAGAACATTGAGGGGTTGACAAAGTTGGGTTATAGTCATTTTCAAGTAATGGTCGAAAACAGCGCCCAAGTCTAGTTCTTGACAGCAGGAGATGGGGAGATTTGAACATCTTTCCAGATGGAATGCAAGGTGTTGAGGACGCTTATAATAGTTAGGAGGAGAGGCGATGAATAACTCAGATTTTGTTGGGTTCACCATCAGTTTATTGCTGAGCATCCATGCTTGCAGCTCCTAAAACACTTGACATGTCTGAACAGAGCACCAGCTGATGACGGAGTCTCTGGTGTCACGGTCTCAGCTATCCGGCGTGCTCAATTATCTGGATGACCAAGTACGGTACTCATGCCATGTCTGCGTACAGCAGTATAGAGCAGCAGCAGGGGCCGATTTCACTAAAGTCACCATTTGCGAACATCGCTATCACGCTTGCGATGAGATCGCAAACCCCAAATCCATCGCACTTGCGACGTCGCTGATTTTGCGTTTCACTAAAGTCATCGCAGTTGCGATGACATGACAAGGAAACTAAACGTTTTGTACGAGGCTAAAAGTAGTGACCTTTGACACAAACCTCAAGAAAACCATCGGTCTTCGCATGTGGGCGTCGTACATGTCAAAATGTTGTTGCATGCTGAGGTTCGATTAAAAACGAACGGAATATATTGCAGTTTAAATGTAAACGTTGTCATGCTGGTGCATCAAAAGTAACATTACAACAAGAGGACCATATTAATGCTTAAATTCTAGGCATTCACTTAAAAAAAGGTGTACATGAAATCAAATTCAACATGTTTCATTTGTAGGCCTATAGCCCCCCCCCCCTACTTACTTTTATAAAATCTTGTAAATAATTGTAACGTTGAGGTGGATGAAAATTGACAAAATGAGAATGACGTTTTTGGTAATTAATGTCTGACACCCTTTATATAAGCTTCAGCACATATACGAACGTCTAAAGGGGAATTTTGTTTTACTTTCCCGAAGGGATAATCACTATGAGGCCTAATTGGCAAAAAGAATTCGTTTCTAGATGCCCGAAATTTTCGTCAAAGTGTTGTCATCGAAAATGTGTACATGGTAAAAATCGGAAAGGAAAAATTGTGGATGCTATGAGGCCTACATTAACTTTAGGCCAAATTGCTGGTTAAAATAACTGAACCCAATAGATGATGATCTCCTCTTTTTTACCGATTTTAAGCTCTTTCGGCAACAACCACATTCAAGCTGAAAGGTGTCATCGGCCAACTGCGTTGTGTGTATCCCGAGTCTCCCAGTAAAAGACCACGAAGAGTAAACGTAACGCCATTTTACCCTTTAATTCACGAACAAACTATACTACGTCGAGACGTACACCGCTAATAAAATCTAAGCACAAAATGGCGCAATCTATCATAATTTGCGATGAACTTACACTTTGCGGCTACTAACAAGTCATCGCAAGATTGTCATCGCTAATAATTGTTTTGCGATGAGTAAGTTTGTCGCAAAGTTTTAGTGAAATCGTTCTCCCAAGTAGAGCTATTGTTTATTTATATAATTATACATATTTTCTCTGCTTACCTTACCTTACCGTTTGTGCACTAGTAGGCCTATTTTTTATATAATTTTTTTCAAGGTGAATTTATTTGTTCTTGTATATTTTCTTTATTCATTCTTTTATAAATAGGCCCTAAGTTCCCATTTTTAAGCTGGGATTTGCAAACGTTTGAGTCACAGTGTTCTATGCGTACACTTTTTAGAATGCTTCTTCTCCAGACTCTTGGCTATTCCCTGGTTGTTTATTTGGATATTTGAGCAGGATGATGTTGCAAGGATTAGCTAGACAGTAGACCTATGGAAAGATGTAAACAAAGGGTGTTGTTCAAAGAAAAGGTTGATTGAGCAGAAGTGGTATAAACTTCACAAATAGGCACATGTGGGCTCATCTCAAAATAAATGTTGCTTGAATTGATTGCATTTAGTAAAAGGGTCTTTCTCTAATGCTTTTGGCAATTTAAAAGTGATTGGGCTCTCCACCCCCTTTTCACACGAAAAAAAAAAACATTCCTTGCGACTAATTTAACGAGCGCTGAAGTCATCCCACGCCTGACCGCTTTCGCAAGCTTTCACACGACACCAAGTAAAAAATAAATGTGACCACGTTCCATGAGACGAGAGTACAGACTTAGCTGGTTACCACTGAACTATAGAGTTTTTGTTCTTAAACAGCTCTAGTACCAGTTAAATGATGACGTATGTCGCGTGTGCACAGTGTGCCGCGGTAAAACATAAAATGTTATTTCGTTCGGTTGAACCGGGTGAATTAGAACGAAATGTAGTTCTCAATAAAGGTAGAATCACTCCGCTGTACGCGGATAAGATGGGAGAAAATGGGAAGTATAAAAGGAGGTGCTTAGGAAGCACGGGCCATCTGCGCACCGGCAGGCTAGATTCGTAAACACAATTTGGT
Organism: Pisaster brevispinus; assembly: GCA_023634235.1. Taxonomy (NCBI): domain Eukaryota; kingdom Metazoa; phylum Echinodermata; class Asteroidea; order Forcipulatida; family Asteriidae; genus Pisaster; species Pisaster brevispinus. The sequence continues at coordinate 10,939,054 of JAMKCF010000015.1, read as the reverse complement.
CCTACTCTACAACATTAGTAACATTATTAGCATTCTTTCATACAATGGAAGGCCATTCTGGCGATCAGCCAAGAACCACACCCGAGCAGCTAATTCAAGCGTTTCAAGTAACCACAGACGAATTGAAACGCACTTTCCAGGATTCCTGTGCTTCACTACGGAGTGAAATATTTCAACACCAGTCAGAATCTAAAGATGCTCTCACTCAACAAATCAAGCAAAGCACAAATAAAAAATGGAAGAAAGAGGGCAACAGAAAGCAGTTCGACTTTAACGCCGAAGTAATAGAGAACCTCAATAAAGCTACCGAGGCTATGAGGGCAGGAGATTCCGTCGTTTGTTCCGCTAATATGGAGCAGGCAATGAAAAAACTAACCGCCAGGCAGAAGTTAATCCGCCTAGCTGATACCAGCGAATCCGGCTGGCAAACCGTGAAGGAGTACGAGTCAAACGAGCTTGCGTCAGACTCCGAAGATGAAAAACGCATCAACAGAGCCGAGGCTCGGGCCGCCAAGAAGCTTAAGCGATCCAGATCGCTTGGCAGCCGAGGCAGTAGAAGGTTCAGACCTTACATGAGCTCTTTTCGTCCCAACGCCTCAACTACCACCAACGCAGCCACATCCAGCCAGAGAAGCTACCCATACAACACCAGGCCAGCCCCTAAGACCGGTACTTGCTTCTCATGCGGAGCCAGCGGCCACTGGAGAAGGGAGTGTCCTTTTATTCAGCCAGGCAGAAACTCCGCACCCTCCACGATCACATCAGCTCGAGATGCTAGGTCAACATAGTCAACCTTCACGTAAAGACGACACAATAAAAGATAAGTGCCTAGTAGTAAATGATACTAGATTTGAGTGTGAACTAGGTATCACGGGGAAACTTCTCAGGGGTAGTTTGAGAAAGCATAAAGCATTTTGGATAAAACATTGTTCCAACGTTATTATCTTGGATACGATTATGGCTGGTTATAAAATTCCATTTTATTCTCTTCCTGAATCCTCTATTACCCGTAATAACAGATCAGCCAATGCACAACATTCTTTTGTATCAGAGGCAATAACTCAGCTCCTAAACGATGGACGTATTCAAGAATGTTCCATTAGGCCAAAAGTAGTCAATCCTTTATCGGTTGCCATTCAACCTTGTGGTAAAAAGAGGCTTATTTTAGATTTGAGGAAAGTAAACTTGCACCTCTGGAAACAATCTGTCAAGTATGAAGATCTGAAAACGGCCCGCCTTTATTTAGACAAAGGTATTCGGTAAATTTTTATTCTCTTTTGACCTAAAGAGTGGGTACCACCATGTCGAAATATTTCACGAACACACCACTTACTTGGGTTTCTCGTGGGCTTTCGGGGCTACTACAAAATACTTCAAGTTCCTTGTGCTTCCTTTTGGTCTAAGCTCAGCGCCCTACATATTCACCAAAATTATGAGAGTCCTTGTTAAAAAGTGGCGTTCGGAAGGCAAAGAAATAGTGGTATATCTGGATGATGGTTTGGGCCTCGGTAATTCAATCAATGAAGCTAGTTCACATTCTCAAGATATCCAGAATGATCTTATAGAAGCGGGGTTTACAGCAAATAGTGCTAAATCCCATTGGGATCCACAACAGTGCTGCCAATGGTTAGGAGTACTGCTAGACACAAACAAAGGTGTGATTAGCCCAGTTCAATCGAAGTTGTTACGCATAAAAGAAACTGCCATACAATTTAGAACAAGCAACAGCAAAGTTGTGCATGTCAAATCACTTGCCAGTATAATTGGTCAAATCATAGCATTGTCACAAGCAATGGGCAACGTAACGAGGCTAATGTCAAGGTCAATGCTAACGAATGTGCAATCAGCACCTTCTTGGCAACACACTATATTACTCACAACAGAAACTCTGAGAGAGTTGCAATTCTGGGAGCAAAACATTCTCGCTCTCAAACCAGTTCCCATGAGAACTGATTTCACTTTCCAAAGGGTTGTGTATTCTGACGCAAGTGGAGTAGGTGCAGGAGGGTATATTGTGGAAATCAATGGAGCATTCTCACACGGTGCTTGGGACGACAATCAAAAACTTAAAAGTTCAACTTGGAGGGAACTCAAAGCCGTGCATATTGTCCTTAATAGCTTCATACCCTTACTGGCTGGCACTAGCGTTAAGTGGTTTACCGACAGTCAGAACGTAGTGCGTATTATAGAAGTTGGTAGTGGCAAATGCGAGCTACATGAAATGGCATATTCCATCTTCTCCTTGTGTATAGAGCATGGTATCACTTTGAAATTAGAATGGGTTCCTCGTTCTCAGAATGAAAAAGCTGATAGCTTGAGCAGCATAGTAGACTACGACGACTGGGCTCTGGCAGATTTCTGGTTCAAGAGGTTCGAGAAGCTCTGGGGTTTGCATACAGTTGACAGATTTGCCAATTCATTTAACAACAAGTTGACACGTTTCAATTCAAGATATTGGAACCCTGGTTCGGAAGCAGTAGATGCATTTACTTGCTGCTGGGCAAACGAGAATAATTGGCTCGTTCCTCCTATATCTCTCATAGCTAAAACTATCTTACACCTTAAGGCAAACAAGGCATTAGGCACTTTGATAGTTCCAAACTGGCCCTCGGCGCCTTTTTGGCCTTTGCTTATCGACCCTAATCTAGGTTCATTTATACCACAGGTTATAGATTCTAGGTATTTTCCAGCATCATCAGAATCATTCATATTAGGACAGAGTAGTCACCCTCTGTTCAAGGAAAAGGAACCGTCTTTCAGCATGATAGCATTACGCCTTTCATTCGTATCACATTGACATCTTTTTATCAAGGGGCTGCAGAGCCATGACAATACTGATGAAAATCGGTACGCTTATTGCATAACAATGGCTGAAGAGTCATAAATGGTTTCGTATTAGTACGTACTTTGCATTATAGCATGGGGCTGCAGAGCCAATTAGTACTGGGCAAAATATAATGTTTTTTTTGCATAAGCAATGGCCGAAAAAAGCCATGAATTGAGATCATATTCGTATGTAATTTGCATCATAGCATGGGGCTGCAGAGCCATGATAATACTGGATATACTTGTATGTGTGTATATGGCGTGGAGAAGCTGTAGAGCCATAATAATACCGGATATATTTTTCTGTGTGTATATTGCAGCATGTAGAGGCTGCAGAGCCATGATAAAACTGGTTATACTTTTCTGTGTGTATATTGCATGAGGAGGCTGCAGAGCCATGATAAAACTGGAGAGGGGCTGCAGAGCCATGACAAAACTGGAGAGGGGCTGCAGAGCCATGCTAGTACTGAAGACAATAATTTCTTTTTGTGTGTTGATTTTTATAACAAGGGCACTTCAGGGCCATTACAATACTGGAGATAATTTGTATTTATATTGCATATATCAATGGACCTTAGAGTCATGATAATGCCGAGTTGGCACAAAAGTGTTTTACAGAACTACAAAAAATGTATACATATTTTTTCCCAGGTGCCCTGGAAGGATTTGTCAAAATCAATCACAGACCCAGTCATGAAGGAACTATTCAACAAACTTCCTAAAGTGGTGATGGAGGACAGAGCAGACTCTACAGTACAACAATACTCCAACGGGTTCCAAAGGTGGAAAGCGTGGGCAACAGCAAGATCACAACCAGTTACAGTTCTCCCCGCCTCGCCATTAGACGTTGCCTTGTATCTTCTTAGCATCACGCAGACAGCGAACTCTGTCTCCCCGGTAACTACTGCATTCTACAGTATCGCATGGGCACACAGGTTAGCATCTGTAAAATCCCCTACGGAGCACATGTTACCAAGATCAGTGCACGAGGCAGCAAAGCGCTCTCTTAAAACCAGAGCTAACCATAGGAAAGAACCCTTGTCACTGGAAACTATTCAGCAGATATTTCACAAATTCCCATTCAATACGTCCGACCTATACCATCTAAGGACACTTACCATCATTGTCGTCGGGTTTGCAGGCTTTTTCAGATTCAACGAACTTGCACATCTCAAGAGATCTGACTTACTATTTGAGAATAATTACGTCAGCATTTTCGTCGAAAAGAGCAAAACAGAAAAATATAGGGAAGGTTCATGGGTAATCATCAGCCGTTCAGGGGGCAATACCTGTCCCGTTTCAACTTTAGAACGTTATCTAACATTAGCTCAGATTCCAGACCCTTCAGAAGAGTACATTTTTCGCTCTCTCACTAAATGTAAAGGCTGTTGGGCCCTAAGGAAAGACAATTAACAAATTTCTTACACTAGGGCTAGAGAATTATTCCTCGAAATGTTGAAAGAAATTAATATAGATACAAGTAGATACGGTTTACACAGTCTGCGCTCTGGAGGAGCAACCCTCGCAGCTAATAGAGGCATTCCAGACAGACTACTCAAGAAACATGGTCGTTGGGTATCAGACTCAGCCAAAGATTCTTACATTAAAGAGGCAATGGCAGAAAGGATCAGAGTTTCAAAATCATTGGGTCTTTAGTAAAGATTTAATTTAACAAACTTCCAAAGACAATAGTACGTATTATACCTTAATTATGTTGCCAATATTCAAACAAATAACCTTCATAATTGTTTAATCAAATTAGAGCGAACAAAAGATTAGCGCTTAAAATAAGGCATAAATACTGCCATTCATAGACTGATAGACGCAAGAGCTAAAATAAGTTATTATTATAATTCGCAGCCCCGTTCTTTACCGCTGCAAAGCCTGCCGGTGGCCAACCCAATGTTGTAAACAATTGGTGTGATGTTTGGGTTATTGAGAAATGTTATTTCGTTCGGTTGAACCGGGTGAATTAGAACGAAATGTAGTTCTCAATAAAGGTAGAATCACTCCGCTGTACGCGGATGAAGATGGGAGAAAATGGGAAGTATAAAAGGAGGTGCTTAGGAAGCACGGGCCATCTGCGCACCGGCAGGCTAGATTCGTAAACACAATTTATTAAAATTGATTATTATATTTTTGTTATGAATTTAATGGATAATCTTATACTTTGTTCCGATGGAAACCAGAAAGAACCGGTTACTATAAGAAGTTCCGTTGTATAGTTACGTTGAGTAATCTATAGGACAAAATATAGTCCTTTTAAAATTCAAGATGTATAATGTATATTTAGGCGGGGTTTTCCAGAGTATGTTCTCAAATGAGTTTTTATCTCTGGTTTTTCACTCCGCAGGCTAGGGCATCAGAGGGGGGTAAACGTTACAAAGAAGTAATTGTGTAATGGTTACACACTCGGATGATATACGATCCCTTTATCTAAATATATGGGTAAATTATTAGCGATTTGCTACACATTGTAAATACATTGTAAATATTAATAATTTATTCAAGAAGAAGAAAGAAGAAGAATAAAAAAAAGGGTCAGCAACTGCAAAGCCAAAGCCTGTCGGTGGCCAACCCAATGTTGTAAACAATTGGTGTGATGTTTGGGTTATTGAGAACCATGTAAACATTCTTCAAAATGGCTGACACTCACGAAGACGTTGGGGAGTCCAATCATTATACTATGCCCGTAATATCCTCCAAAAAACTACTGACGAAGACATCAACCAAAGATAAGAGTAAGAAGGCCAAGAAATCTTGGTGCTACGAGGAAACGATTGCCTTGATAAACATTATGGAGAAGGAAACCACCCAATCTAAAATGGATGGTTTGACCCACTGAAACGGCCATGTTTGGCGGGAAATCGCGGACGAGGTGGCAAATGGTCGCAACGGTGACCAGTGCCCGGTAACGGTGTGTAAACACACAAAGGTCGGCTCCCGAAGGTTCTTCACGCATGCGTGTTAATACTGCTTTCGCGAGGATTGTCGGTCAATAAACAACGGATTGTTTGACCTACTACAAAATTTCGCAAGGTTTGCGAAAATTTCGCAAGGAATGTAGGCGATGTAAAATATTACTGTCCTTTCACACGAAGCCCAAATTGTAATTTTTTACAAAAAAAATTAAAATTTCGCAAAGAATGTTCATTTTTTCTGCCCATTTACGTTTATGTTTTGTTGCCTACCACCGAATTAGTTTCAAATTTCCCGCACCACCACAAACCCAGCGCTAATTCGCCCTAGACTGTTTGGGCAGTCTCCCTCTTGCACACACCCTATCCTATCCACTTCCGCCGCCGCCCCCCCCCCAACTAACACCTGTTCCCCCTGGTTGCTTTGCTCTCTACCTCCAACCCCCCCCCCCCCCCAACCCCCATCCCTTTGAAGAACTACATGTTGCACCCGTCAAATTACCAAACTGGCAATCTAAGCGGAGCACATTAAAAGGTCGGGTTGATGACCCCTGTAAGAATAATGAAAATACACTGTCAAGCAAGATATCTTGTAGAAACTCCTTTAATATGTCTTGTACTGGTCATCACTGGTGTAAGAATCAAATTACATCAAACATTATCCAAACATTAAGTACTTGTTAATCTTTAAACTATGTACTTACTTACTGAGAAGGTAATGCAATATAACTCAAACTTACTTCTAACAAATAACTAAATTAAATATACTGATCTGTAAAATCTGGTTCAAAGAATAAACATCATAAAACAAACACCTTTAAATGCATACACAACAACTCCTTTCATCAGGTGTTCAACCTATAATCATTACAATCTTGTCCCTGCAGTACATGATCAAGGCATAGCTAATTATATATTCACAAGAAAGTAGGTGTTCTTGCCTACAGCTACTTAAGTATTCACAAGAAAATAGGTGTTCTTGCCTACAGCTACTTAACTATTCACAAGAAAATAGGTGTTCTTGCCTTCAGATCTCACTTCCTGCCCTGATGCAACATTACTCCAATAAACAACTTCAGAACCACTGGGCTCACACTGTGTGGTCTAGTATAGGAAGATCTTGAACCTCCAATAAACAATGGTCTTTGGCTACAAAGATTCTCTACACATGGAGTTCGGTCAAAGTACTGGTTAACAATACTTCCAAACTAAAATATATCTGAAAGAACACTACAGTTCCTCAACAAATACGTAAAACAGAAACTAGCAAATGAAAGTCTATAATAAAATAAAGTACACTTTAACACTTGAAAGCAAACTTAGAAAAGTGATACCTTAGCAAATAAAAGTAACCTTTAAATACTAAATAAAGTCCAAGCAGTACTTAAAGAAAGCAATTCCACTTCATCTAGATAAAATCATTATCACTGTCCACTATCACATGACTTAACAAAGGAAACTCTAGACTACATTCCAACTGGCTTCCAAGTCTGAAACAAATCCTCTATTGTAACCTTGGAGTGAAAACTCCTAACTGTCTTCAAGTTACAATGTCTTGATCAAGTTCACAACACAAAGCAAATATTAAAGTTCAATAATCTAGATACTTCTATTAAAAAGCACAATGAAATTAATACAGAAATATAAAATCAACATACCTGTAAGAATAATGAAAATACACTGTCAAGCAAGATATCTTGTAGAAACTCCTTTAATATGTCTTGTACTGGTCATCACTGGTGTAAGAATGACCAAACCAACAACCTGTCCAGAGTAACTCTGCTGATGTGGCAATCTTGGACTAATCCATTATTTCTAGAGGTAGGGTCAAAGTTCTATTACAAAATTAAAAGGGGGGGCAATTAACACTGAAAAATCCGACACCTCTCTACACTTGGAAGGTGTATCAGTTTTGCCATCTCTACATACTACCCCTCAAAATAAATGTTGTCCTCAACATTAAGTTACAATTTATGAACAAACTTCTAACTGAAATCCTTATCATCCAAGGAACAGTTCTTTGAGTGTCCATTGCTAGAGTTAAATACTCACTAATTACTTGATAATTCCTCCTCATCAAGACAACTAGGTGGAGAAAAGGTTGATGGAGTAGCTAATTCCACATCCCCTCATCTCTGAACTTCTCGTGAAGAAAGATAATTGAAATAGACTCGAACTGGATAAAAGCTTAGCAACATCATCGCCAGTGCACATCAAGTCAGTCAGGTGGGTAGTCCTCCCATCGAAGCTGCTGACTGATGTTCCTAGGTCCCGTCCATACTCTGCTGTGGGGACTTCACTGCGCTGCTAGCCTGGATTCTCGTCACACTGTTGCGTCATCGTCTAGTAAAGCTACTGTGCGTCTCGTACTAGTGGTGGAGCTGACTGCCACACCCATGCCGGTGGCATCATAGGTGAACCCTGCTGAACATAAGGATTCAGCCACGGTGTCATAGGCATTTGCATAGGCAGGATCCACTGAGGTGGGACAGGATATCCCTGAACAGCAGCCACTCGAGGGTCCATGCTCTGCATCGAAGGCTCACCAAGACTTGCATACCCAAACAGTTGTGGAGGATGTCGTTGTCTGGTTGGTCTGCCTTCAGAGGGTGCTTCTGGTTCTTGTTCTGGTTGTTGGGGTAGTTCTGCGGAAGCGTCCTCACTTCTCGGTTCCGGTGCGTCAGATGCAGTTGGCTGTGGGGGCTGTTCTGTGGGAGTGTCCTCACAACTCATCTCAGGTGCGTCGGATGCAGTTATCGGAGGGTCAGGTCCCGTCAAAGCAATGTTCTCGTTATCTCCAGCACCATCGATAAGCTCTAGGGGCTCAATAGAAGGTGTGTCCTCCACATCTGGTGCATTCCATGGGAAGGGCACTGCTGCAGGATTCAATGTGGGCTGGTTCACTTCCTCCATTGCTCGGAACGGTCTTGGATCAGATGGAGTGTTCGTTACCATGGTAACTTCTTCATCTGAACTGTCATCACTCCTTGTCGGACTGGATACATTGGGGACTCCTCGGCGGTTGGGCTTTAGAGTTCGTCTCTGTGGTTGGGGAAGCGTCTTCTTGGGTTCAACATCTGTTCTCATGCTGTTACATGGGAGAAGGAGATTGCGGTGTACTACACGGTGCTTCAGGTTACCTGTTTCTTGCTTCACTTCATAGACTGGAGAGTGTTCTCCTTTTCTACCAACAACGATGTAGACATTGTCCTCCCAGTAGGAGCGGAGTTTACCTGGTCCAAGATGGCGTCCAACATTGCGGATAAGGACACGGTCTCCTGGTTGTAGAACTGTACTGTGTGCCTTCTGGTCATGATACTTCTTTCCTCGTTCCGTCGACTTGGCTGCCTGGCGTTCAGCAATAAAGTAAGCCTCCTCCATCTGTGTTTTCCACCGTTTCACAAATTGGTTGTGGTCCTCTTCTTTCGGTCCAGCTTTGGGGTCCAGGCCAAATGCAACATCAATTGGTAGACGAGGGGAGCGTCCATACAACAAGAAGAATGGTGAGAACCCTGTTGCACTGCTAGTAGTACAATTATACGCATGTACCACCTTCTGGAGTGACTCCTTCCAATTAGATTTCTGGTCTTCAGTGAGGGTCCTCAACATCCCGAGGAGGGTCCGGTTCAGTCTTTCGCATTGACCGTTCCCCTGCGGATGGTATGGGGTCGTGGAAGGTGTAATACCAGAGAGTTGTTGAAGTCGTTTGAACATCTTGTTTTCGAATTCTCCTCCTTGGTCATGATGAATTCGCTGAGGATACCCAAAACGAAGAACAAAATCATTGAAGATTTTATCAGCTACAGTTTTTGCAGACTTATCTCGGGTTGCATATGCCTGGGCAAACCTTGTGAAGTTGTCAACAATCACCAAGATGTATTCAAATCCACCCTTGCTCCTTTCTAGATGCAGAAAATCAATGGAAATTAATTCAAAGGGAGCTGTCGTGATGATTGTTCCCAGGGGTTCCCTCGTGTGTTGTGCGGGTTTTCTATCTTTCAAGCAAGGGCAGACTTTGGAGCAATAGTGTTCAACATCTCGTTGCATGTGCGGCCAGTAGAACCGGTTTCTTGCAAGGTCCAAGACACGCCCAGCACCAATGTGTCCCATGTTGTCATGGAGTTCCTTGTAGACGGTTTGTCGCATCTTCAAGGGGATGATCATCTGGTGTCTAGTGCCCTTCACTCTAAACAAGATGTCCTCTTCCAGCCTTAGATTAACCCATTCACGCAGTAAGGCTATGGTATCTGGATGCTCCTTTGTTATCGCTCGCTTGTTCGGACGTTGACCTCTCTGAAGGAAGTAGATAACTCTGGCTAGGCACTGGTCCTCTTTCTGTGTACGCTGTATATCACGTTTACTGAACATTTGGTTACCTGGTAGTGTGGTTGGTAGCAACGTCTCAGGATCAGTGGTTATTGCAGAAGCCCATGTGACTGTTCCCTGACTCTGAGCCTCGATTGCATGGACTGTGGTCTCCAATTCTGCCTGGGAGACTTCTGTTGTACATGTACTCATGTAATTCTCCATGTCCAGTGGTAGTCTCGAGAGGGTGTCTGCATCTGCATTGCTCTTTCCAGGGCGGTACTTGATGTTGAAGTTGAAGTCTGCTAACTCTGCCACCCATCGATGACCTGTTGCATTCAGCCGGGCAGAAGTCAGCACATACGTCAAGGGATTGTTGTCAGTGAACACGGTAAAAGCGGAGGCGTAGTACAAGTAGTCTCTGAATTTATCGGTCACTGCCCATTTAAGTGCCATAAATTCCAGCTTACCAGAATGGAAATGGTAGTTTTTCTCCGCCGGACTGAGGGTACGGGACCCATATGCGATGACTCTCATCTTCCCCTTCTGTCGTTGGTAAAGTACTGCACCCAGTCCATCATTCGATGCGTCAGTGTGAACTACAAAAGGCTCATTGTAGTCTGGAAAGGCCATGATTGGTGGTGCCATTAGAAAACCAAGAATCTCCTCAAGTATCTTTTGATGATGATCCTTCCACTCCACTTTCTGTTTCGAAAGTTTCTGCGCAGAATTTATCTTTGAGTTTGGTTTTCCCTTGGCTTTGGGTTTATGGGTAGTTTGCTCCTCACTCGGTGTCACTTTCAGTAGGTCGTATAATGGTCGTGCGATGCGAGAAAAGTCCTGGATGTAACTGCGGTAGTAGCCCAGTAGTCCCAGTAACTTCCTGACATCTCCAACCGTCTCTGGTCGTTTTTGGCTGAGGGACCGAACAGCAGATATGTCTGATGGATCAAGTCGATGACCTTCTGCTGATACCAGTCGACCTAGGTAGCGTACTTCACTTTGAAAGAGCTCGCACTTGTTGGGTCTTAACTTTACACCATGCTTCTGTAAACGTTTCAGGACCTGTCGCAGATGATCAAGGTGGTTTTGGAAGTTGTCGCTAAACACCAAAACATCGTCAAGGTAGGTCATGGCGATTTCACCATTGAGTCCATCAAGGCAAGTTTCCATAAACCGCTGGAAAACTGCTGGTGCATTTGTCAATCCAAATGGAATCCTGACCCATTCGTAAAGTCCCCAAGGTGTGATGAAAGCTGTGAGTGAACAACTTTGTTCTGACATAAAACCCTGGTGATATGCTTTACCTTGGTCGAGGGTAGAAAACCATTGGTTGCCGCCTAGGCTGTCCAACACGTCCTTGATTCGAGGGATTGGCTGACGATCAGGAATAGTTTTCTGGTTTAACTCTCTGTAGTCAACACAGAGTCTGAGGCTTCCATCTTTTTTTCGAACACACACTACTGGTGATGAGTACGGAGAAGAAGACTTCCTGATCCAGTCACGGCTGATTAGGTCTGCCAGGTACGTCCGGACTTCCTGGTACAGTGGGCGAGGCATTGACATGTAAGTCTTTCGGACGGGTTCCTCATCACGTAGACGTATCTCCATCTTCAAGTTGGGGACACGTCCCAGATCCGAGTCATCTTTAGCAAAAGCGGCTGACTCCTCTCGAAGAAGCTTCTCTGCGGCAGACCTCTGTGAAGTTGTCAGATGACTCAGGTTTACAGGGGGAATCCATTCCTTCTCGGTGGAGATACTTGAAACAGTGGTTTCTTTTTGCTTGGGTGATGGTGTCCATGTATTCAGCATAGAGGGTTCCATGGGGCATACTGAATTGACAAGCTGTATGTGGCCCAACAGACTACGTCGTTTCAACATGATGTCTCGGTCTGTGGAGTTCGTCACTCGGATTACGACTGGGGTTGCCGTACCTGTTATGAGATTCACCACTGATTCCTCTACCTGAAGACCTTCTGGCCATTGCTGTTCAACGTCTGGTACGAACAGTCCTTCTATCTTGCCGTCTGTCAAGCCAGCTCGTGCCAAACATCGAATACCAAAATTGCTGTGTTTGGGGATCATAATGTTCTGCCTCCCTGATTTGACACTGCAGACTTCTTCTGGATCATTAGCCTGAATCAAGTGAACCAACTTTACAGCTCTGGTGTGTTCCAGGTTCTTCATTGCTCCTCCAAGAATACTGCTGGCGTCTTCTCCGGAGTGATGTACAAGGGTCTCGATCACATTGTATCCAATAATCGGTTGTTGGATCCTATTCTGAGTGATCAAAGCTGGAAACACTACTGGTGTGCACGTCCGGGGCGTCTTCATTCTCAATTCTAGTTCAATCCAGCCCTCAAAGGGGATTGGTGTGTCGTTAGCAGCTCGGAGATCCAAGTTCCTCTCGGACTGAAGGAGATCACAAAGGGGGCGGATTGGTTCATTCGGTAGGTTTTGGTGAAGCCACTGTGAACTGATTAAGGAAACCTGGGCTCCTGTATCCCATAACACAGTGGTAGATGCATTATTGAGGTAGCAATCTACTGTACACCTTGGTCCGATAAGGTTGGTCACCTTCCGATGTTGTCTGGGTGTGATGTGGCATATGGAAGTAATGGGTCGGGGATCTCGATCCTGCTGGTGTGGTTGGGACTGTCTTTCTCTCCTGGCTACTCCCTGTCCCGCGGACGTAACCCTGAACCGTTTCCCTGGTTTGCACGGTCTCTGCTTCTCCGACATCCACGAGCAAAGTGTTCTGATGACCCACACTTGAAGCAGTGGTCACAGTCATGACCGGTTCCTGCCTCTTGACACTTGTGGCATCCTCGACGAACTCGAGATGAAGATGTATCAAATCGTGATGGTTGCTGTTGTGGTGTCTTCTGGAATGATTCTTGGAGTGCTGCTACTTGGCCCTTCAATGAACTAAGCTCTGCAATCCCTGCTTTTAGCTCTGCAATCTCTGTCATTAGTAGCCCTGGTTTCGGTGGTGTGATCTGTTTGTCCCTGACTTCGCAGACTTCGTTCACTGAGGTTGCTTTATTTTGGGTAAGTTTCTGCCGTCTTTCTTCTTCCAGGCTGGAGAACACATTAATCTTTTCGAAGAGCAATTCGTCAGACGTCTTTGGTTCATCCAGGTAGGGCCGGAGTTCCGTCTTGATGGAGTCGCTCCTCAAGCCAGTCAATATGGTATGGCGAAACATCTCCTGCACCAGGTGTGGATCGTAGCGGAGTCTGGAATCACTCTCCTGGCTAGCAAATAGAACCTTTTGTCGAGTGTCAAATGCCTTTAACAGAAAGGCCTGGGCCGACTCCTTAGCTCCTTGGGTCAGCTGGGAGAGTTGTTTATAGAGATCTGTCGCATCTCTCTCCTGGTAGTGCGATCTAATAATTCGGCGAAGGCTGGGCAGAGAGATCTTACTTCGTCCTTCCAGGTAGCTTCGGAGTGATGATCCTGGTGCTATAGCTCGAATCACCCCTTGAACGATATCTCTGTCTGGGTAGCTCTTCCCCAATCCAGTCTCTATTTGGTTGGCAAGACTGGTAAAGGAAAGTCGATCCTTTTGGCCTGGCTCTCCTATCTGACCGGATATTTTGAATTCTCGTCTCAGCAGGCGGGCCACATCGGTCGGGGTTGCAGACGGCTGTGTCGTTGAGGACTCTGTACTCTCCAGCTTAGGTGGGCTGCTTGGGGCGTGTTTCTTCTGAGCTGGGTCAATGGAGGCTGGTTCGTCTTCGGATTCTTGCTTGAGGTCTTTCATGAAGCTGTCTAATGTCTGGAGTAGCTCCACTCCCCCGTCGTCACTGTCTTCCACTTCCTCACTGTTGATGTGAGTCAGTAGTCTCCGTAGCATCCGAAGACGGCCCTTTGGTGTTTTCTCCACGTCCTCTGCCTCAAGATCTAGATGCGTGCATACTCGGATGAGTTGGTCAATGGACAGGCTGCTGAGTCCAAGGGTTACTCTCTCCAAAGTCTTGATGAGGTCTTCCATGCTGAATGCTTATGATAGCTTGCTGGTCGTCTCTGTGTCTGCGACTGCCCTTCGTGTTCGGCGGTGTGGCAAAGCAATCCCGTTGTGCGGCGATCCTCCCACTGGCCGATGGTACACCCTGAATATGGCACGTCCAGTTGACTCACGTTGACCTTCTTGCTACCGTTTGCTCATCTTGCCATGGAAGGCTACATCAAGTCATTGATGGTCAGGTTCGTATCTCTGGACGAGCGCTGTCATCCTTCTACGCCAGGTCAGGTGCGTTGAAGGAAACACTCATCCCTCTCGTGCCTCCAAATGTTGCACCCGTCAAATTACCAAACTGGCAATCTAAGCGGAGCACATTAATAGGTCGGGTTGATGACCCCTGTAAGAATAATGAAAATACACTGTCAAGCAAGATATCTTGTAGAAACTCCTTTAATATGTCTTGTACTGGTCATCACTGGTGTAAGAATCAAATTACATCAAACATTATCCAAACATTAAGTACTTGTTAATCTTTAAACTATGTACTTACTTACTGAGAAGGTAATGCAATATAACTCAAACTTACTTCTAACAAATAACTAAATTAAATATACTGATCTGTAAAATCTGGTTCAAAGAATAAACATCATAAAACAAACACCTTTAAATGCATACACAACAACTCCTTTCATCAGGTGTTCAACCTATAATCATTACAATCTTGTCCCTGCAGTACATGATCAAGGCATAGCTAATTATATATTCACAAGAAAGTAGGTGTTCTTGCCTACAGCTACTTAAGTATTCACAAGAAAATAGGTGTTCTTGCCTACAGCTACTTAACTATTCACAAGAAAATAGGTGTTCTTGCCTTCAGATCTCACTTCCTGCCCTGATGCAACATTACTCCAATAAACAACTTCAGAACCACTGGGCTCACACTGTGTGGTCTAGTATAGGAAGATCTTGAACCTCCAATAAACAATGGTCTTTGGCTACAAAGATTCTCTACACATGGAGTTCGGTCAAAGTACTGGTTAACAATACTTCCAAACTAAAATATATCTGAAAGAACACTACAGTTCCTCAACAAATACGTAAAACAGAAACTAGCAAATGAAAGTCTATAATAAAATAAAGTACACTTTAACACTTGAAAGCAAACTTAGAAAAGTGATACCTTAGCAAATAAAAGTAACCTTTAAATACTAAATAAAGTCCAAGCAGTACTTAAAGAAAGCAATTCCACTTCATCTAGATAAAATCATTATCACTGTCCACTATCACATGACTTAACAAAGGAAACTCTAGACTACATTCCAACTGGCTTCCAAGTCTGAAACAAATCCTCTATTGTAACCTTGGAGTGAAAACTCCTAACTGTCTTCAAGTTACAATGTCTTGATCAAGTTCACAACACAAAGCAAATATTAAAGTTCAATAATCTAGATACTTCTATTAAAAAGCACAATGAAATTAATACAGAAATATAAAATCAACATACCTGTAAGAATAATGAAAATACACTGTCAAGCAAGATATCTTGTAGAAACTCCTTTAATATGTCTTGTACTGGTCATCACTGGTGTAAGAATGACCAAACCAACAACCTGTCCAGAGTAACTCTGCTGATGTGGCAATCTTGGACTAATCCATTATTTCTAGAGGTAGGGTCAAAGTTCTATTACAAAATTAAAAGGGGGGGGCAATTAACACTGAAAAATCCGACACCTCTCTTCACTTGGAAGGTGTATCAGTTTTGCCATCTCTACATACATGCCGCCTCATACGTTTTTTAAAGCTTTAGTTTCCATAAATGATTCTCCATCAACAGGGGAGAATCTTCATAAATATTTAAACCTAAAGCTTTTTGAACATTTTGAGTGCGTTCCGGTCCTTATATTTCCTTGCGTTTGTCCTCTTAAAGTTTTTCTATATGATGCACTTTTCTAATACGAGCAAAATGTTTTTTGTGGCAACACTAGTCTCATCTTATGGTTTGTTTGCACACGGCTACATGTATGATTTCACTCTTCCCTTTACACACACGCTAAAATCAAACTGTTTCTCATTACTAAGACGTCTGAGTGTGAACATTTTGTTGACGGTGTCACGCAGGGTTTTAATGGCCGAATAAACAAAAATGATAATAAGTGGCTAAACCTAGGTGTGTGAGAGAATCAGAGTGAAAGATGACATCATTTCCTGGAGCAAGGGTGGTCCCCTGTTCTGGTCAGTACTGGGGGATTTGAAGATTGTTTGGTGTGTTTATGTTTAGTAACCTGGCAAATGACAGAGTGTGGGGCAATACCTATTGACACGTAGGCCTATATAATTATTGGGGAAGACTATAATGACTTGTGATTCGTAAAATTGTCCTTTCGACAGTGTTTTGCATTAAATTGTGTTCGTTTACACGACTCAAAAACAACAATGACATCTACTGAAGATCATGAAATGATGACTTTACAATGAGAACCGTGTATATCTATGCCTTTGCCATGGAACCAGCAGTCATCATGAATGATAATGCGCAGGAATCAGAAAGGCTATTTTATGTTAGGTCTCCTTTTAAAAAAAAGTTGATACATTTTAACAGAAAGTAGATCAGTGGAGTGAGAAAAATGGGCAGGAGATAACATTTAAGTTTGTTTAGTTTTCTTGTAGGCCTACCTCTTGTCTCTATTTTTATTATCACCGATTAACATTAGCGACACCAATAGCGCACACAATGTACCAAGTGCCGCATGCTGTGCTCCAAGGCCAGGGCCCAATTTCATAGAGCTGCTTATTAAGCAGAAAATATTGCTTACAAATTTTCTGCTAAGCAGAAATGAGCAGGATACCAGTCATAATTTTTACTTGTGGTATGCTAGTTTGGCTGGTAACCTAATTCTGGTAAGCATGTTTCTTTTTGTGCTTAGCTACTTTTTGTGTTTAAGCAGCTCTATGAAATTGGGCCCAGGGCCCTGTACCTAAGCTTACCCTGTACCACCAGTACGTAAACACAGTGGTAGACTTGCCCAGCCCCTCCGAGCCTTTTGATGTTGCGCCCTCTAACGGTGACTAATACAAAACGAGTTTCGCCAATCATAGACTGTCCCCTGTCGTTATCCGCAGCACTGGTCTTACAAACCCAATGGTTTTATTGGATCTGGGGCCAATTTCACAAAGCACTACGATTCACCTTAGTGATGTTTTTTTGTGACAGCACACTTTGCTTAGCAGTTAAGATTGATTCACAGTTAAGATCAATCTTATCTCTTTGTGAAATCGGCCCGAGGATAGACATGCAAATGACGCATACGACAGGCCAGTGTGGTAGGAGATTCTGTCCCCCTCCCCCCCCCCCCCTTACGGCGAACAATGTAAAAACCTCTTCTGATAGCGCCCTCTTTTGAATGAAACTCCTTCAGTCCATGTTAATTTCCCATTGTGGGGGACAGAGTCTCCAGGGGCAGATTTCCCTATGACGCCGGAATGTGTCCCTCGTCAGCCTCGCTACCATGGGCAGCGCGCCGTATTGACACCTCTCGTTAATAACTCCTTGGGTGCGTTTTCGCGGTCGTGACCAATAACTGTTTCGGTTGACTTGGTCATTGGTTAGTGACCGAAACAGTTATTGGTTACAGCCGCGAAAACGCATCCCCTGGTAGAGATGTACTTGAAAAACTACGCTGATTGGCTCCCAAAAGTGACTACTTTGCGTCCACGCTCGTTAACAACTTTGAGCGATTGTATTGCGCTTAGTATGTGTGTGTAAAAATAGAAGTATTTTGACGTGATCCATTTCAAATGAATGTTTTTACACAGTCACCGTTAACTGAACACAGTTAGACATGTCACAATATCAAAGAATGGGAGGGTTGCTCTTTGACTTGATGCCTCTTTTGCGGGTTACTATTATTTTGAGCTGGCGCGTAGAGAGCATCGGCCACAGGCCTAATTAAAATGTGCAAGATTAGTCTTGCTTATACGATGTATTTGGTGCGTTTGATAAGCTTCTCCGGGTCGACCCAGGTCTCCACCCATCCCCCCTCCCCTGGTGCGTTTGAATAGCTTTAAAGCCATTCTCGGGGCTCACCCGGGTCAGCCCCAAGTGGTGCAAAACTTTCTTAATGGCCATGTATTTTGTTTGTACTTCAGCAGGACACTTTTGACACACATTTTCACCCTGAAAACAGCGACTCTGTGAGCAATAGGGCCTAATGGGTTTTTTGTTTTGTTTTTCGAAGACGAGTAATATAGTACCAACGAGGGCTTGTACAATAGTATAACGTTGCAGTTTTACCTTGAGAATACTTAGTTTACGATCTTTTCGTGAATCCACGAAAAGTTTCGGACGTAATGCACTCAATGAAAGTAGTTCCGGTCGTCCTAAGATGTATTTGTGTGAATGCTGGGAGAGTTGGCGTTCGACTAGCTCATGTCAGGGGCTCGCCCAGATGAGTACACCGGGGTCGACCCACCACCATTATGGTTCATGAGTTATGCTTTTTGAAATAAATATTGATTACAGTAGTTTTACATCTGATGACTTTGTCCTGACGACATTGTTTATTAAGAGCTGTCTATGTTGAGGAATAAGGTATGTTAAGTTTCAAGCTTAAAATCAATTTCCCTCTCGAGTTATTTTTTAAAGAAGAATTGGCAGGAGGAAGACGAAGAGGAAAGAATATACTGGACATTCAGTTTTTTCACATCACAGGCTTTTAAAGAAAGGTTAATGAATTAATTATAAAAATTACAGATTTTAACAAAAACATTATTCCGTAAAATTAACGGTCAATGTATATGGACGTGCAAGTGACAAGTTTTGGAAAACAGTGACCGTTTTCACATTTTTTTTTACGAGGTCAACATTGGATACTGTCAGATGTGACGACACCATTATTGTTATGTTTACCGAGGCCACAGATAAATTGCCATCATGTCCGAATTCCCATTCACTATTACTGCATGCAGAGCTGAAACTAAGGCTTTTCTATTCTACTATAACTTCAGTATGGAATTGGAACATAAGGTCAAATGAATTGGTGTCATGTAAATGCAACTTTTTTTGATATTCAAAATTCTGTGCGATGAAGATTGTCCAAATCTAATGAGTAGTGGGTGAGGTATTTTTTTATGAAACATTATTTATCATAATTTATTAGATTTGACACCAAGTTTCGTCATTATGACTTTACTCTCGAAAGCAAAAACAAGTGTCAGGATCATTGGTATATCCAGAGTCTAAAGGTTATTTGACCTTCACAATTCATCAGCTAAGAATAAATAGAAGAACAAGACATGTAGTGTTTGTATAATTACAAATAGTAGGTGTTCGGGTTGAGTGAATAGAAGGTAAAATGTATTTTGAACTGTTTTTAAACCTGCCGCTAGAGGGCGCTCTCGGATTTTAATGACGCCATCGGTCTTATTTTTTAAACTAGACCCTTTGTCAGACTACAACATCATTGAAAACAACTCAAAAAAAGTTATCACTTTTAAACTATTAAGTAATAAACCACAAGGGAACCTGACTGGGTAAATTTTTTATTAATTTGGGATTTAACAAAGAAAAATTGACTGAAGCGGGACTTGAACCAACGACCTCCGGACTAACGTACCGGCGCTCTACCAACTGAGATAACCAGCCCTATGGTGGCGGTCTCCCTATTAGTCAATATCTTTTTTTCGGGGGTTCCAGTCAGAAGCCATTCAACCGTTAGCTGCCGTGTAGCCAGGGATCACACCCAAGTTTACCATACAGCCTGGGAAGCTTTTAAACTACATGACACTTCCGGTTTCGACCGGAAGTAGAGGTAACATGATGTTAAGCACAAAAAAGTGAAGACCTATATTACCTTTGTATTCATTCATTCATAAATCGCGGCATCAGCCGAGGTGCAAGTAAATTTACATTAAAAATATTTAAACATTTTAAGAAGGCACAATGGAAAAAACAACAATGAGTTACGGAAATAAATTAAAGTAAGCTTAAGAGAAATGCAGCAAAATCAACTATTGTTAAAATTACGGACAAGGTAAGGCAACGAACTGTTTTTCATTCTTTCAGTTTTACAATTAAACTCAGGGATTTTGATTTTCGCCTAAGAGGTCTAGAGTTATTTGGTGGTGGCAAGTATCGTTGAAATTGAGTAGTTTTATTGAGAGTCTTTTTCATGAAAGAACTGCAAAGTGAATGGCGACGATCTTCTAAAGATTGAAGTGAACACTGTGACAGTACCTGTTCGTAAGTTGTGTAAACACTATTCGCTATGGTGGCCCTGAAGGGACATCAAACATATATATTTACGTGAATATTTGCGTAAATATTCGCATTTTTTGCCCCGATTCGCAAATATTCACGTAAATATTCACGTAAAAATTTGAGGCTGAGGGCCAGATCGTGAATATTTACGTAAATATTGACGATTTGTGCCCCAAATCACAAATACTTACGTAAATATTGACGTGATAATTTGCGAATCGGGGCAAAAAACGTGAATATTCACATAAACATTTACGTGAATATTCACGATTTGTCCCTCAATCTCAAATATTTACGTGAATATTTGCGATATGTGCCCCAATCACAAAAATATTTACGTAAATATTTGCGATTTGATCCCCCAATCGCAAATATTTACGTAAATATTTAGGTGAATATTTGCGATTTGGGCCCCAATCGCAAACCCAGTCATCCGTGAATATTTGGTTTCTTTCCAGCTAGCCGCATGCAGTTCAAGGCGGTAACAATTCTGTTTCCCCTTCTTAAGCGATTTAAAAAAAAAAAATCTTTCTATAAAATCACTGAACATACTTAAAGGTAGAATAAAATTATTTGGCTGACCATTTGGTGAGTATTTAGCCGATCATCCAGACCATTATAGACAACTGTTGAAAAACTTGTGCACTCACCCGAAAGTAAATGTATACCCTTATGTTGCAAAAAAGAAGACATTTTTATTCCATAGTCTGATAAACCATATCACTTGCCACACTTGATTTTGAAGGTGGCTCTTCTAATCACTAATTATTACCTAATTAGCCACAAGAACACAAGGCATTTTCTGTCAAATATTCAAACGGTTAAGGTAAAATAGTGACAAAAACTGACCATAGCATTCACGCCAATGTAAGTACCCTTTACCTAGCATAAAAGTAAAATTTTATTCTATAATCTGACAGACCATACCGCTGGTTACACTTAATTTGGGAGTTGGCTAATTTGGATCACCAATAGCGGTTTAGGCATGAAATTGACCAAAGCATTCGATAACGTATGATAGAACATCGCGTGTGTTTTAGCAGTTAGTTATTTATTACTTAATGATCCGAGTTCACCGACTCCGAAATTATGTGTGCCCATCAGTGGTATGGTCTATCAGTATGGAATTTTAAAAAAATCATCTTTTAAACAACGTGAAGGGTACATGTATTTAATTTCGGGTGAGCACAATTTTTTCAACAGTTGTGTACAATGGTCTGGATGATGAGGTCTTAATTGTGGTGTTTAATTACTCACTAATTGATCAGCCAAATAATCTAATTCTACCTTCAAGTATGCTTAGTGAACAAATTATACCGACAAAGAAATCTTCTTTTTTTTAAATCGTTCAAATAATAAGAAAGAAGGGGGAGACAGATATATTACCTCCTTGAACTGCATTGATTATAATTGTCCTGAATACGCGGCTGGAAATTTCGGCCCAGTGCGCGGCTAGCTGGAAAGAAACTAAATATTCACGGATGACTGGGTTTGCGACTTGGGCACAAATCGTGAATATTTACGAAAATATTTGCGAACGGGGGTACAAATCGCAAATATTTACGTAAATATTCACGATTTTGGCCTCAATCGCAAATTTTTTCGAGAATATATACGTGAATATTTGCAAATTGGGGCAAAAGCCGTAAATATTTACATAAATATTCACGTAAATATGTATGTTTGATGTCCCTTCTGGGCCACCATAATTCGCAAAGCACGTTTTTGAATACGTTCAATACGGGACCTTTGATTATTGGTTAAAGTTCCACTCCACACAGGCGCCGCATATTCAGTGAGTGGTCTGATGTAACCTGTGAGAACGGTTAGTAAATCTTGATGTGGTACACCGTATCGTTTTAGCAGACGCAACATATACAATTTACCATTCGCTCGCTTTTCAATATTTTGTACATGAGTTTCCCATTTAAGGTCATATTGGATAAAAATACCTAAAACCCTCGCGGTGCTAACTTTGGTGAGAACATGGTCACCAATAAAAAAAATACTTGGGTTTTTCGGGAGGGTCTCGCATACAAGTGATTTCCATCGTCATACATTTGACAGGATTCAGTTTCATTTTGTTTGCATCAGACCATTCAACTAGATTATTAACCGCTATCTGGATATTGGAGGGTTGATTTAAGTGTCGGCATTCAACTAGCGTCAGATCATCAACATATTTGAAGGTGTGCATTCGATCAGAAGGTTGGGCATCGTTGATCATTGCCAGGAAAATGATGGGTCCCAATCTTGTTCCCTGTGGAACTCCCGTGTTCGGTGATAACCAATCAGACAAGGTGGAATTGTAGCGCACACATTGTTGGCGAGATGACAGAAAATCACAGATCCAAGGAATTATCACTACGCACGCCAAAGCTTCGAGATGGCAACAGTGTGGTCAATGCGATCAAAGGCTTTTGCGTAGTCGGTGAGCACAATGGATGATGATGACTTGGGCTTGTCAGCGTTTGTATACAAAGGGTGTAACACGTTGATAAGACAATGTGTTGTAGAAAGTGATTTGCGGTTACCAAACTGATTTGGGTCCAATTTTGTTGCAATGTCTTCAAGGGTCCATTTCGCGATGAATGATTCTGCAATTTTAGCAAAGTGGTCAGTCAAGGAAATCGGGCGTAACTTGTCAACAGAAGAAGGGCTTGTTTTGGGGATGGGGATGATTATTGCACGTTTCCATTCATCTGGAACTTTGCCTTGTTGAAGAGAAGAGTTGATAATGTGGGCGAGTGGTGACGCTAGTTCAACAGAGAATGTGCGGATGATTCGTGCAGAAACACCGTCAGGCCTACCAGCCGTATTTTGGCGAACCTTGGCCATAGTCTCATGAACTTCCCAAGGAAACACTTTTTGGCACAGGGTGGGAGCTGGGAGATATGCTGGGAGGGAATTCATATCAAGAGGGCTCAGGTCTGATGACATTGATATGAACAGTTCGTTGATGATGTTAGCGATCCGATCTTGGAGTGGTTATGAGATGGTACTCCCGGGACATGAACTGGGGCATGGTTCCGTTGACCACCAGTTAAAACACGAATTTCACGGTACCATGCTGAAGGGTTGCTGTGTTTAGTCGTTGAACGTGGGACGCATAGTAGTCTAATTTAGCTTTGGCAATGAAAGTTTTCACCTTATTTCTCAAACGTTTCCAGTTCGAAGTGTCATCATTATGAAAAGCAATTTGTCGGTCACGAATAAGAGCTTTTATTCCTGCAGACATCCATGGTTTATCGTTTGAGTGTAGTTTTGCTTTGCGAGTGGGGAAAAAAGTGTTAATGGCTGAAAGGATGGTATTGGTGAAACTTTCACACTGTGAGTTGACGTCATGTTCAGATGTTACTTCTGACCAATCATGGTTGAAGATCCAAGTGCCAAAAGCTCTCATTGAGCTGTCGGGCATTGGACGGTTGTAGCAGTAACAGGTTGAGCTGGGCTGTTTTGGTTGACCATAATCCCACAAAAGCAACCTAGGGTCTCTTATCCTTGATTTTATACGGATTTTCAAAGTTTTAAATATTCAATGACGTAGATTTCCGAGCCGGTGGTTACTTTCACAGAGCGAGCCAATAATATATGTCACAGAGCGCGTTAACAGCATGAGCAATAAAGCGCTACCATCTATTTGAAGTAACATAACATAACATAACAATTACAATTTATAAGGCGCTGTTCCATCAAGATCCTAGCGCACATAAAAGCAATTAACATAGGAAAAGGTGAGTCTTTAGAACTTTACGAAATGTAGATAAAGTAACAGATTCCCTAATGACAGTAGGAAGATTGTTCCAAATCATTGGCCCAGCTACACTGAAAGCTTTTTGACCTAGAACGTTGTTTGCTTGGGGAACATTCAAGCGAGTGATGTCAAGCGTGGACCGAAGGAATCGTGGTGGAGTGTAATGTGACAGTAAAGTGGAAATATGTCGCGGATTAGTTTTTTTCAAGCCTTTAAAAAAAAGAAGATCAATCTTAAAATTAATCCGTTCTCTAATCGGTAGCCAATGAAGTTCCCTAAGTGATGGGGTAATGTTCTCTCAAGGGTGTGGAACATATTAAACGAGCTGCACTATTTTGTAATCTTTGAACTCTGTCCAATTCATATGACGTGGCACCAAATAAAAGGAGATTGCCATAGTCAATACGAGAGAGGACTAAAGCTCTGACAACATGATTGAGAGTTTCCTTATCAAGGTACCGTTTGATTCTCCTTATGTTACGTAATTGAAAATTGATCGATTGGCAGAGGCTAGAAACTTGCTTGCTCATTGTCATATGTGAATCAAATTTTATTCCTAAATTGCGGACAGAAACAGTAGGGTCGATGCATGTATCACCCATATGCAAAGATATCTTCGGCAGTTTCTTAAGGTTTTGGGGAGTACCAAGCACAATGAACTCGGTTTTGTTTTAATTTAGCTTTAACTTGTTGCAAGTCATCCAGTTTTGAACATCGTAATACACAGCTGCAGTTTTTCAATGGCAACTTGCCAAGCACCAGGTATTCTAGGATCAAATGAACAATACAGCTGTGTATCATCATCATATAAATGAAAGTCTATGTTATGATGACGTATGATATTGCCAAGTGGGAGGGTGTAAATACCAAACATCAAGGGACCTAATATGGACCCCTGGGGTAGGCCATACTCGAAATCAACTGGATCAGAGTAGAGGTTATGAATAGATACCCAACTTTGTCTATCAAAGAGATATGACTTGAACCACAGAAGTGCAGTATCTGAAACGCCTAGATCATTTCTCATTCTGTCAAGTAAAATATCATGATCTATGGTGTCAAAGGCAGCCGACAAGTCTAACAGCACTAGAAAAACAATATTAGACTTATCCATTGCTTTAAGTACATCATCCTGAACTTTCAAAAGAGCAGTTTCAGTACTGTTGTGTGTCTTATAAGCAGACTGATAGAGCTCAACAAGGTTATAAATTGACATGTGTTGCCTCAGTTGTTTAGCAGCAGCTCTCTCAATGAGTTTTGCAACGAATCTGATATTGGAAACTGGTCGATAACTACTTAAAGCATTGTGGTCTAACGAAGGCTTCTTTAATATTGGTGAGATTATGGCTTGACCAAGTGTGTTTGGAAAACAGCCAGATGAAAGAGAAACATTAACGATTGAAGTAAGAGTGGGTAACACAATGTTTAAATGTTCTTTCAAAAGCCAAGTAGGAATAGTGTCAAGGGCACAAGATTTACTAGCAAAGCCTTTGACCAATTTACTCACATCTTCCTCCGATATTGGCTCAAAACTAGAAAATAGTGCGGCCCTTTTTGACTGCACAGTATAATCACTGGCAGTCTTGATTAGGCTATCCCTGTGGCCATTAAGTGCAGTGCGAATATTATCCACCTTGTTTTTGAAAAACATTGCAAAGTTATTTGCAAGAACCTGGGAAGAATCACATTGAGGAAGAATTCTGTTGTTTTTGTTAAGCAGAGAATTCACAGTCTTAAAAACTTTTTTTGTTGTCAGAATTAGCAAGAGAAGACCTGTAAAATTCAGTCTTACTGGCATCAATCATTTGATTGACTTTATCCTTTTGAGCTTGGTAAGCCAACCGATCAATTTCAGTTCCAGATTTGCGCCATTTGCGCTCATGTTTCCTTCTCAAACGTCTCTCAGCATTGATATTTCCATTATACCAAGGCTGCTTTGGTCTTAACTTATGAGACTTAGTTTTCAGTGGCGTATGTATGTCAAGAACAGAAATAATGGCAGAATCAAATCGGGACAGTAATTGATCGGGGGACTCACCTGATGGAACTACACAAAGTTTAGACACAAGGTCTTCTTTAAAGGTTATGTGATCCATGTGCTGGAAGTTACGACAAATAGAAATAGAATTCATAGGCATAGATTTCACTTGATCTAATAAGTTACAATGAATCAAGTAATGATCCGAAAAAGAATCAACTTTAACTATACAATCCTGGATTAAGTGGTCATCCAGACGAGTAATGACAAGATCTAATGTGTGTCCCAGTTTATGCGTAGGTTCATGAATGTGTTGGTACAGTCCAGAAGACACAAGAGATGAATTGAATTTCTTAACATCCTAGAGGTCAGGCTTGTCAATATGGACGTTGAAGTCACCAAGCATTCTGTCAGCGAAGGTTGATATATAGATGGCAAAGTTGTCAAATTCTTCCAAGAAATCAGAAGTTTTGAGCTTATTCTTTTGGGAAGGAGGGGGCCGATAAATGACAACATATGTAATCCCATTTATCGGATCTGTGATGCATGCATGCTCAAAGGTGAGAGCTGTAAAATCAAGTTTCAAGGTGCGGAGCTTCATAGCTGTTTTGTAATTTACGGCAATACCCCCATGGTCGTCTGAATCTCTTGGAAAATTCAAGAAAGAATATGATGGCGGTGTACATTCTCCAATAACAACTGCATCATTAATATTCAGCCAAGATTCAGTTATACACATCACATCAACATCATGTTCAATCAAGTAGTCACTTAATGTTGTAGTCTTATTTCGTAAAGACCGGGCATTCCAAAGACAGACTGAGGCGTTATGTCGAGTTGGACTACCCTTGGGCAATATCATTGTTGGACATTTTGGACTGTTCTTCCAGTTACGAATTCCGCCGCGAGATCCTCTGCGTGTGATGGGTTTAAAGTTGATCTTCAAGTTATTGAGTATGTACCAGGTGGACAGGGGGATTGAAAGCTTTGCGATATCATGTCAAATGAGGTCACAGTCTGTGTAGCGTTTGTAAAGACATTAAAGGCCTAGGCCTATCCGATAATGTATAGATTGTGAAAATCCATTGTGTAGTTTTTGAGTTATGATTTTTTTAAATACTAAACTTTAATTTATTATTATTTAACACCTGATAACGTCATCATGATATCACTATAGTGGTGTTTTCTACTAAGGGCTGCCGTTTATGACTTTATTACTAACTCTTATATATAGATCGAAACAAATATAATCATAACGAAACAAAAATTGGGGCCTATATAGAACAAAACACAAATATATAGAACAAAACAAAAATATATAGAACGAAACAAATATATATAGAACGAAAAAAAACCATCTAAAGAGCAAAACAAAAATCGTAGGACGAAACAAAAATACATAGAACGAAGTGCCGCCACGACGGTTGAGGGCACGGGCGCAACATTTATAGAACGCCCAAAATAATTTATATAGAACGACAACGAAGCGCCGCACAAATTTGTGATGCAGAGTCTTTTTGTGAAAATAATGAAATTTTTAGAAAATAATGGAATTTTCCGATGGTAGCTTTCAGAGCATGCGGGCGGTGGACGCAAATCTATCATTTTCATTCTCATGGCCTAAAGAAATAAAAAACTGTCCAGGGTCTCCTGCTTCCGCAGCCATTTTATTCCCTTGTATACGCGAATCAAGTCTCATTCCCTGACCATCGGTCTAGTTAAACCCGTACGCCCACCTCAGTGAACCATACTATACCATCCATAGTCTGGCCCGATCTAATACATCAAGGATACGGGGATCAAGTGGACAGGAAGCCATACTATATCCCACAATTCCGTTTTCGCACATATATTGAACGAACATCAAATATACATTGGTGTAACATCGCACATGTATATTAAATTATCGCATATGTATATCACAAAACATCGCATACAAATGATTGCATATAATATATATTTAAAAATTATCAAATATATATAAAAAATTATCGCACATATTAAACAATTATCGCATGATCGCATATAATATATATTTTAAAATTATCGCATATATATACAAAAATTATCGCATATATAAAAAAATTATCGCATATATATTACAAATTATTGCATAAATACTACATATATTGCATCTATAAAACGAATATCGCACATGTGTGACAATCATCGCATACTATAATATGAGAAACATCGCACATACATTGTACATTATCGATTATAACACCTCATACATATTTTCTGCGTTGATTGGTTTAGAGCGCGTCACATGATATGCCTTAGTTTTACTAGTGCGTGCCACGAACGCAACGCTAACTACTCAACGGAACTATTCAACGACAGCCTTGCGACCGATGTACAAGTGAATGGATACCCTGGTACCCTGACTACATTGACTTCAACCATTGATTTAAACGAGCTGCTTGACAACCTCGAACCCGGTGTAATGAACAGAATGTGTGCATTTTAAATACGGTTTAGAGAACGAACGTAATATCAGTAGTCTGGTACCCTCTTATTTTGTCAAAACTCGGTATTTCAACGTAAGATTTTACAGTTCTTGTTTGACGATTGATTGCCACGTACGTAAAGTTGTTTGACGATTGATTATACCAGAAAAATGGAGGTGTTATAAAACAAATATTGACTGCTTTGTCTCGTGGCGTAGTAAAACTAGTCACTCTCGGTGATCCCCGGAGCCGCCTATCTTCCCGAGGCGAAGCCGAGGGAAGATAGGCTGCTCCGGGGATCACCTCGAGTGACTAGTTTTACTACGCCACGAGACAAAGCAGTCAATATTTGTATAATATTGCAACGTTTGACACGCCATGATAGGTTGGGTCTATTCATTTGAAATGGAATCGCGTAAAAATACTTGCACTTTCATACGCGCGTACTAAGCGCCATACAAGCATTTGACAGTTTTTAACAAGCGTGAACGCAAAGTAGTCACCCTTGGGAGCCAATCAGCGTTGTTTCTCCATCCCTTGGGTTAGTGACGAGAGGTATCGATACGGCGCGCTACCCATGGTAGCGAGGCTGAATAGAAGTAGATCGATGGTAGCGCAACCTCGTTCCCAGTGTTGTACGATCTCGACGCGCCATTTTGTTTTCTTTCCCAGAATGCCTTGCTCGATCATAACCCCCTGGAAGTGTGACTTTAAAATATCAAAATATATTGGGTTTTTGATTAGTCCTGTGGTTGATCCATTCTGTGTTAGAGACTTCGCAGAGCGCGCTTTCAAAGGACGCATCAAGTCATGGGTGCACCATACTAAATGGACAAATATTCATGCGCCAAGCTCATTATCATGATTTGTGTACCCACAGTATATTTTGAATTATAACGCTTTGGGGGTCATGCAATTAATAGAATGTGTAATGATACGAATCTATCACAACCTGGGGTTCTGTGTTTTCAACTTTTGGGAAGACTTGATAAATTTAGGCGTTTGGTTGGTACTTGTAGGCTACCTACAGTAGACTATACTACGCTACAGTACAGTGTGTAAGACTACTACAAACTACGACGGCACGACTGTGTATGACTATATGAAATTATGAGTGATGAGACTGTGATGGTAAGTTACTTTCAAGAAAATCATGGGTAGACAGTGGCTTGTTGCTTCCTCAATCAGGAAGAAAAAGTAGAGAAAGACCCATCAACATGTGAACACCTAGTGAACATCAGAGGAGTGGGGAAGGTGGTAAATATTGCATTGCGAATGTCAAGTTTCCGGAAAGTCAAGTGATTCAATTACAGTTACACTCTATCGGTTTCTCCATGTTGAGAACATTCCGCTGTAATTGTGCTCCTTGTAAATCTTTAGCCCCTCATAGTTATACGGTAAACAGTTAGTCTCCAGTGACTTTGAATTTAATCCGGTCTATTAATCCGGTGCTTTTATTGGCAGTGACGTAAACTTTCCATATCTGCGTTATGATTGGATGGGAGGTCAAAGGTGCGTTTGTCAGGATCCCTCCAAATGCTCAAAGCCAGTCTCTGGCGTTATTCACGAGCCTCGAAGTGTGACGTCAGATGTTCGGGCTGCGCGTTCGGGCTATGACAAACATAGAGTTATATATAAGAACATTGATCTCCAGAAACAGATGGCTATCATCTTAGACGATTCCCCTGGGATGGGGGCCTTTTCACAGGTCCTACTGTCCAATAGGGAGCATTGGCAATGGTTTTATCTTAATACATTTTTGTGAAATCTAAAATTAAAAAAAAAAAATTTGGCATATCGGCCGAAATTTGTGCGTTCAGCGTAGTGTCGGCCCCCAATACGCTAGCTTGTGCATCGGGAGAATTCTAAAAGTATTTTTGCTTCATACCACAAATTAATGTGAGATCACTGATGATGGATGCCATTCTGTAACAACTCCATTGCCATAAAAATGGGTAGAACTAGACGCGGCATTTTCAAGATGCAAAAAACTTGGTTCAAGCAGAAAAATCAATTTAATTCGCTACAAGACACAGGCAGTGAAACTCAAAGTATACCTACACCACGGTATGTCAGGCCAACCCATCAGCAGTTGAGTTTAGCCACCCAAAATAAGGAGCGAGGAGATTTCTGCCACACTCCAGCACAGATGGAACAAGACAACCGCAGAAATGTGATGCTCCTTCGCCCAAAAGTTGTAGAAATGGCTCCAGTTGACAAGATCCAGCTCAAGGGAGTGATCCCAATAGCCAACAAATGTGGCCAGCCACTACCCAAGAATGGAACTGATCAACAAGGAGGAGGTTATCGTTTTGTAGACATTAACTCAGCTCTGGAGCTGGGTGCACAAGCTGTACTTGATCATCAACAAGGACATCCTGAGTGTGATGGTCAACCCAAACTACTGGCCGAGGCAGAAGAGCGTAGAGGTTTAGCCGTCTCAGAGGTAATGTCCTGCAAAAAGTGTGGTTTTAAAACACAAAAGACAAAACTTTACAGTGAGATAGCTAACGAGGGTAGGAAGCGGGGACGGCGCACTGCAACCCCAAACATGTCTTTCCAAGTTGGCCTGCAGAACACTGGCATTGCAACCGCAGGTGCGAGGAGGCTCTTGACATCAATGGACACAGCTGTACCATCCACTAGTGGGCTGCAAAAAATTTCAAACAAATGTGGTGAAATTATCAAAAATGAAAATATCAGAGACATGGCAGACAAGAGGAAACTAGTGAAAGACATCCGTGAGCTCCAAGGCTTTGAACGAGAAAGTCCTATTGCAGTTGAAATGGACAGGCAGTATAACAATCCCCTGCGCAACTGTAGGATAAAAAACCTGTTTGTCCCTGCAACACAGACAAGAGACACCGTGTGCGAGAACGCAACTACTTCAAAGTTTGTTATAATGTACCATCAAGAGAACAAGCTTTGTAAAAGTGGTGAAATGTCACCATCATCATTCGGTCAACAATGCACATCCACTAAGCACGGCCACAAGTGCACAGCTACACGTCCAGCACATTTTAATATGGGAGACGAGAGAGAAGGGGGTGTTCAATGTGCAACTAAACTTTTGGAGTGCACGGAACCAGTGCTTGCAGATAGAATAACAACAGACGCTGATGGCTGTCTAGCAAAAGGAATGAATTCTGTCATGAGAAGAAAAAACTGGAAAGGAAATGGAAAGTCTGCTGGACCCATCCCACTTGAACCGCTCACTTTGTGCGGCAGTCAGCCAAGCAAACTTTAGCAGTGACATGTTTCCTGGGAACAGTGCAAAAGAGCGCAACAGAGTACAGGCCCGATTGGCTGATGACGTGAGTCACAGAGCACAGGCTGAGGCACACCATATTTCCATTAGATGCGGAAATGACAGCAAGCAGGAAAAGACTTGCTGCAAAGGCGATTGATGCAATTCCGAACTGCTACATGGGAGACCATGTGAAATGCAAACAAAATTCTCATGTTTGCCATGCATGGTAAATACAAGTACCCATACCTCTCTCGCTATGTCCGCAGCAGATTTATTTTAACATCTAAGGATAAGGAAATCTTAAAAACTATTTTGGAAAAGCGCATAGGAGACGAGGCGATAGAGAGAACCAAGTACAGAACGAGTTCCCAGTAGTCTGAATCCATGACAAATCCAAAAGGAACACTAACCTTTTCAAGGAACAGAGCTTCAAGAGATCACAGCGCCATCCATCTTGTGAACAACCAACATGCAAACTCTTTTATCAAAAAGTGTGAAGCAACTGGCTGCCCCATTACCGCTGGATCACCCGCTGCAAAAGCCCTTGCTGCAATGGACAAAAAGCAACAATATCACAAAAAACGTGTTATGGGAAAGATCTACAAAAAGCGACGAGCACAGTGTCGAGCTGAACGATATCACACTTACTATGCTAAAAGAAATTTGTATCAACCTGGCCAACTAAATCCAAAGTCACAGGACACTAACTGTATATCGTATAAATAACTTTGAGGGGCTAAAGATTCACAAGGAGCACAATTACAGCAGAATGTTCTCAACATGGAGAGACCGATAGAGTGTAACTGTAACTAATTGAATTACTTGACTTTTCCGAAAACTTGACATTCGTAATCCAATATTTACCACCTCCCCCACTCCTCTGATGTTCGCTGTTCATCAGGTGTTCACATGTTGATGGATTTTCTCTACTTTTTCTTCCTGATTGAGGAAGCAACAAGCCACTGTTGCCCCATGATTTTCTTGAAAGTGACTTACCATCACAGTCTCATCAATCATAAAGTCATATACTAGTCATACACTAGTCGTACCGCCGTAGTTTTTACACACTGTACTGTAGTAGTGTACTGTAGGTGGATCCGTAGGTAGCCTACAACTGTACAACAAGTACCAAAAAAATATACAAGTAAAAAAGTACAAACAAAAAATGCAAACCACTCTTTGAAACCGTTGAATTAATTCTGTTAAAAAATGTAATGTGACAATGATATTGCTATACTTACTGTTGGCAGCCAGAGGAGTGATGTTTTCAATAACAATAAAAAAAACCGGCAATAACTGACGAAATATGTCTCAAACGACTCATTTCTGTCCTCGTTTCAAGCCTGCATAATTGTAAACAAACGGCAGACATGTTTTTAAATCCCCACCAAAGCAGCCTCGCTACCATGGGCAGCGCGCCGTATCGATACCTCTCGTCACTAACCCCTGGTAGGGATGTACTGAAAAACAACGCTGATTGGCTTCCCAACGGTGACCACATTGCGTGCACGCTTGTTAAAAACTTTCGAGCGCATGTATGGCGCTTGTAGGACGGTTAGTACGCGCGTGTGAAAATGCAAGTATTTTGACGCGATTCCATTTCAAATGAATCATGTTTTTACACGGTCACCCTTAACTGCATACAGTTAGACTATCACAAAATCAATGAAGAATGACAGAGGACCAGTTGCTTTTTGACTTGATGCCTCTTTTACGGGTTACCGTACTTGAGCGCGCGCGTAGAATGGATCGGCCCTGGCCTAATTAAAATGTGCTAGATTCTAGCAAATTTTAATGAACCAATTCCAGGGGTTATGATCGAGCAAGGCATGCTGGGAAAAAATGGCGCGGCGAGATCGATCACCCCTGGGAACGAGGATGCCACCAAAGAGGCTGCAAGGGCGCCACCATGTTGGATATATAGGGCGCACCACACTAAATAAACTCCTATAGGAACCAATGCTAAATGATAAATATTCAAAAATACTCAAAAATCGTGTAAGTCTCTCAGCCTCTTGAAAACCAATCAGACATATTTTCGGACAACTAAACTTCAGAATTCTTTTCAATTTTTGGCAGGTCAGCCGTTTGGAATTTTTGCTAGCAACCCCAGAAAAAAACACCCCCGAAAATGAACTTTTTCCCAAACCGACTTGCTGCCAGTTTTCGTGAAGCACTTCTCCACTTGCCAAGTAAAATAAGGCCAACTTAAACGCCTAAATTTATCAAGTCTCCCCAAAAGTTGAAACACAGAACCCCCAGGTTGTGCTAGATTCTTATAATTACACATTCTATTAATTGCACGACCCCCCAAAACGTTATAATTAAAAAAATTCTGTGGGGTATACAAATTATGATAATGAGCTCGGCGCATGAATATTTGTCCATTTAGTGTGGTGCACCCGTACGTAGCATTACCAGTGCGCCCTCTAGTTCCTATATATAACTCTATGGTGACAAACGATTTTTTTTTATACGAAGAATAAGTCCGTCTACTTTTATCGATTTGAAGAAAGTTCAGTAAAAAGAGGAGAAACAGCAACTAACTAACGTGAGAAAAGGTATCTAGTTATTGATCATACTGTTTCCAAGTCTATTGTGAAATTTTCACCCTTAAAACACAAACTTTCTATCATCATCTACCCGCTCTCCCATTACTTTACACATGTTTTCGTTTGCGTTTTCGCGGATTTTGCCCGTGGTTTGGGTATGGTCGGGTGCTGTCAAAATTATGGTATCAAGATGTTGATTTCCATAGGCACTGTCGGTCTATATGTATTATATGTATGTCTTATGTGTACAGTGTACTGTGTAAATAGATCTGATTGTTAGTTGTGTGTACGCGCAAACACGAACCAAGACTACCGTCGTAGTTGTTTAAAGGTCCATTGCTGTAAGTTGGTCCGCCGTAGTTGTGAGTTGGTCCGTCATATGGAGAGTTGGCCTCCGCCGTAGTTGTGAGTTGGTCCGTCATGAGTTGGCCTCCGCCGTAGTTGTGAGTTGGTCCGTCATATGGAGAGTTGGCCTCCGCCGTAGTTGTGAGTTGGTCCGTCATGAGTTGGCCTCCGCCGTAGTTGTGAGTTGGTCCGTCATATGGAGAGTTGGCCTCCGCCGAAGTTGTGAGTTGGTCCGTCATGAGTTGGCCTCCGCCGTAGTTGTGAGTTGGTCCGTCATATGGAGAGTTGGCCTCCGCCGTAGTTGTGAGTTGGTCCGTCATGAATTGGCCTCCGCCGTAGTTGTGAGTTGGTCCGTCATGAGTTGGCCTCCGCCGTAGTTGTGAGTTGGTCCGTCATATGGAGAGTTGGCCTCCGCCGTAGTTGTGAGTTGGTCCGTCATATGGAGAGTTGGCCTCCGCCGTAGTTGTGAGTTGGTCCGTCATATGGAGAGTTGGCCTCCGCCGTAGTTGTGAGTTGGTCCGTCATATGGAGAGTTGGCCTCCGCCGTAGTTGTGAGTTGGTCCGTCATATGGAGAGTTGGCCTCCGCCGTAGTTGTGAGTTGGTCCGTCATATGGAGAGTTGGCCTCCGCCGTAGTTGTGAGTTGGTCCGTCATATGGAGAGTTGGCCTCCGCCGTAGTTGTGAGTTGGTCCGTCATATGGAGAGTTGGCCTCCGCCGTAGTTGTGAGTTGGTCCGTCATGAGTTGGCCTCCGCCGTAGTTGTGAGTTGGTCCGTCATATGGAGAGTTGGCCTCCGCCGTAGTTGTGAGTTGGTCCGTCATGAATTGGCCTCCGCCGTAGTTGTGAGTTGGTCCGTCATGTGTTGGCCTCCGCCGTAGTTGTGAGTTGGTCCGTCATATGGAGAGTTGGCCTCCGCCGTAGTTGTGAGTTGGTCCGTCATATGGAGAGTTGGCCTCCGCCGTAGTTGTGAGTTGGTCCGTCATATGGAGAGTTGGCCTACGCCGTAGTTGTGAGTTGGTCCATCATATGGAGAGTTGGCCTCCGCCGTAGTTGTGAGTTGGTCCGTCATATGGAGAGTTGGCCTCCGCCGTAGTTGTGAGTTGGTCCGTCAAAAGTTGGCCTCCGCCGTAGTTGTGAGTTGGTCCGTCATATGGAGAGTTGGCCTCCGCCGTAGTTGTGAGTTGGTCCGTCATATGGAGAGTCGGCCTCCGCCGTAGTTGTGAGTTGGTCCGTCATATGGAGATTTGGCCTCCGCCGTAGTTGTGAGTTGGTCTGTCATATGGAGAGTTGGCCTCCGCAGTAGTTGTGAGTTGGTCCGTCATGAGTTGGCCTCCGCCGTAGTTGTGAGTTGGTCCGTCATATGGAGAGTTGGCCTCCGCCGTAGTTGTGAGTTGGTCCGTCATATGGAGAGTTGGCCTCCGCCGTAGTTGTGAGTTGGTCCGTCATGAGTTGGCCTCCGCCGTAGTTGTGAGTTGGTCCGTCATATGGAGAGTTGGCCTCCGCCGTAGTTGTGAGTTGGTCCGTCATATGGAGAGTTGGCCTCCGCCGTAGTTGTGAGTTGGTCCGTCATATGGAGAGTTGGCCTCCGCCGTAGTTGTGAGTTGGTCCGTCATATGGAGAGTTGGCCTCCGCCGTAGTTGTGAGTTGGTCCGTCATATGGAGAGTTGGCCTCCGCCGTAGTTGTGAGTTGGTCCGTCATGAATTGGCCTCCGCCGTAGTTGTGAGTTGGTCCGTCATGATTTGGCCTCC
This sequence comes from Pisaster brevispinus, assembly GCA_023634235.1. Classification (NCBI taxonomy): domain Eukaryota; kingdom Metazoa; phylum Echinodermata; class Asteroidea; order Forcipulatida; family Asteriidae; genus Pisaster; species Pisaster brevispinus. The sequence continues at coordinate 10,902,706 of JAMKCF010000015.1, read as the reverse complement.
GCCGTAGTTGTGAGTTGGTCCGTCATATGGAGAGTTGGCCTCCGCCGTAGTTGTGAGTTGGTCCGTCATGAGTTGGCCTCCGCCGTAGTTGTGAGTTGGTCCGTCATATGGAGAGTTGGCCTCCGCCGTAGTTGTGAGTTGGTCCGTCATGAATTGGCCTCCGCCGTAGTTGTGAGTTGGTCCGTCATGAGTTGGCCTCCGCCGTAGTTGTGAGTTGGTCCGTCATATTGAGAGTTGGCCTCCGCCGTAGTTGTGAGTTGGTCCGTCATGAGTTGGCCTCCGCCGTAGTTGTGAGTTGGTCCGTCATATGGAGAGTTGGCCTCCGCCGTAGTTGTGAGTTGGTCCGTCATATGGAGAGTTGGCCTCCGCCGTAGTTGTGAGTTGGTCCGTCATGAGTTGGCCTCCGCCGTAGTTGTGAGTTGGTCCGTCATATGGAGAGTTGGCCTCCGCCGTAGTTGTGAGTTGGTCCGTCATGAATTGGCCTCCGCCGTAGTTGTGAGTTGGTCCGTCATGTGTTGGCCTCCGCCGTAGTTGTGAGTTGGTCCGTCATATGGAGAGTTGGCCTCCGCCGTAGTTGTGAGTTGGTCCGTCATATGGAGAGTTGGCCTCCGCCGTAGTTGTGAGTTGGTCCGTCATATGGAGAGTTGGCCTACGCCGTAGTTGTGAGTTGGTCCATCATATGGAGAGTTGGCCTCCGCCGTAGTTGTGAGTTGGTCCGTCATATGGAGAGTTGGCCTCCGCCGTAGTTGTGAGTTGGTCCGTCATGAATTGGCCTCCGCCGTAGTTGTGAGTTGGTCCGTCATGAGTTGGCCTCCGCCGTAGTTGTGATTTGGTCCGTCATATGGAGAGTTGGCCTCCGCCGTAGTTGTGAGTTGGTCCGTCATGAGTTGGCCTCCGCCGTAGTTGTGAGTTGGTCCGTCATATGGAGAGTTGGCCTCCGCCGTAGTTGTGAGTTGGTCCGTCATATGGAGAGTTGGCCTCCGCCGTAGTTGTGAGTTGGTCCGTCATATGGAGAGTTGGCCTCCGCCTCAGTTGTGAGTTGGTCCGTCATATGGAGAGTTGGCCTCCGCCGTAGTTGTGAGTTGGTCCGTCATATGGAGAGTTGGCCTCCGCCGTAGATGTGAGTTGGTCCGTCATGAGTTGGCCTCCGCCGTAGTTGTGAGTTGGTCCGTCATATGGAGAGTTGGCCTCCGCCGTAGTTGTGAGTTGGTCCGTCATATGGAGAGTTGGCCTCGGCCGTAGTTGTGAGTTGGTCCGTCATATGGAGAGTTGGCCTCCGCCGTAGTTGTGAGTTGGTCCGTCATGAGTTGGCCTCCGCCGTAGTTGTGAGTTGGTCCGTCATATGGAGAGTTGGCCTCCGCCGTAGTTGTGAGTTGGTCCGTCATGAGTTGGCCTCCGCCGTAGTTGTGAGTTGGTCCGTCATATGGAGAGTTGGCCTCCGCCGTAGTTGTGAGTTGGTCCGTCATATGGAGAGTTGGCCTCCGCCGTAGTTGTGAGTTGGTCCGTCATATGGAGAGTTGGCCTCCGCCGTAGTTGTGAGTTGGTCCGTCATGAATTGGCCTCCGCCGTAGTTGTGAGTTGGTCCGTCATGAGTTGGCCTCCGCCGTAGTTGTGAGTTGGTCTGTCATATGGAGAGTTGGCCTCCGCCGTAGTTGTGAGTTGGTCCGTCATGAGTTGGCCTCCGCCGTAGTTGTGAGTTGGTCCGTCATATGGAGAGTTGGCCTCCGCCGTAGTTGTGAGTTGGTCCGTCATATGGAGAGTTGGCCTCCGCCGTAGTTGTGAGTTGGTCCGTCATGAATTGGCCTCCGCCGTAGTTGTGAGTTGGTCCGTCATGAGTTGGCCCCCGCCGTAGTTGTGAGTTGGTCCGTCATATTGAGAGTTGGCCTCCGCCGTAGTTGTGAGTTGGTCCGTCATGAGTTGGCCTCCGCCGTAGTTGTGAGTTGGTCCGTCATATGGAGAGTTGGCCTCCGCCGTAGTTGTGAGTTGGTCCGTCATATGGAGAGTTGGCCTCCGCCGTAGTTGTGAGTTGGTCCGTCATGAGTTGGCCTCCGCCGTAGTTGTGAGTTGGTCCGTCATATGGAGACTTGGCCTTCGCCGTAGTTGTGAGTTGGTCCGTCATGAATTGGCCTCCGCCGTAGTTGTGAGTTGGTCCGTCATGTGTTGGCCTCCGCCGTAGTTGTGAGTTGGTCCGTCATATGGAGAGTTGGCCTCCGCCGTAGTTGTGAGTTGGTCCGTCATATGGAGAGTTGGCCTACGCCGTAGTTGAGAGTTGGTCCATCATATGGAGAGTTGGCCTCCGCCGTAGTTGTGAGTTGGTCCGTCATATGGAGAGTTGGCCTCCGCCGTAGTTGTGAGTTGGTCCGTCAAAAGTTGGCCTCCGCCGTAGTTGTGAGTTGGTCCGTCATATGGAGAGTTGGCCTCCGCCGTAGTTGTGAGTTTGTCCGTCATGAGTTGGCCTCCGCCGTAGTTGTGAGTTGGTCCGTCATATGGAGAGTTGGCCTCCGCCGTAGTTGTGAGTTGGTCCGTCATGAGTTGGCCTCCGCCGTAGTTGTGAGTTGGTCCGTCATATGGAGAGTTGGCCTCCGCCGTAGTTGTGAGTTGGTCCGTCATATGGAGAGTTGGCCTCCGCCGATGTTGTGAGTTGGTCCGTCATATGGAGAGTTGGCCTCCGCCGTAGTTGTGAGTTGGTCCGTCACATGGAGAGTTGGCCTCCGCCGTAGTTGTGAGTTGGTCCGTCATATGGAGAGTTGGCCTCCGCCGTAGTTGTGAGTTGGTCCATCATGAATTGGCCTCCGCCTTAGTTGTGAGTTGGTCCGTCATGAGTTGGCCTCCGCCGTAGTTGTGGGTTGGTCCGTCATATGGAGAGTTGGCCTCCGCCGTAGTTGTGAGTTGGTCCGTCATGAGTTGGCCTCCGCCGTAGTTGTGAGTTGGTCCGTCATGAGTTGGCCTCCGCCGTAGTTGTGAGTTGGTCCGTCATATGGAGAGTTGGCCTCCGCCGTAGTTGTGAGTTGGTCCGTCATATGGAGAGTTGGCCTCCGCCGTAGTTGTGAGTTGGTCCGTCATGAGTTTGCCTCCGTCGTAGTTGTGAGTTGGTCCGTCATGAGTTGGCCTCCGCCGTAGTTGTGAGTTGGTCCGTCATATGGAGAGTTGGCCTCCGCCGTAGTTGTGAGTTGGTCCGTCATGAGTTGGCCTCCGCCGTAGTTGTGAGTTGGTCCGTCATATGGAGAGTTGGCCTCCGCCGTAGTTGTGAGTTGGTCCGTCATGAATTGGCCTCCGCCGTAGTTGTGAGTTGGTCCGTCATGAGTTGGCCTCCGCCGTAGTTGTGAGTTGGTCCGTCATATGGAGAGTTGGCCTCCGCCGTAGTTGTGAGTTGGTCCGTCATGAGTTGGCCTCCGCCGTAGTTGTGAGTTGGTCCGTCATATGGAGAGTTGGCCTCCGCCGTAGTTGTGAGTTGGTCCGTCATATGGAGAGTTGGCCTCCGCTGTAGTTGTGAGTTGGTCCGTCATATGGAGAGTTGGCCTCCGCCTTAGTTGTGAGTTGGTCCGTCATATGGAGAGTTGGCCTCCGCCGTAGTTGTGAGTTGGTCCGTCATATGGAGAGTTGGCCTCCGCCGTAGATGTGAGTTGGTCCGTCATGAGTTGGCCTCCGCCGTAGTTGTGAGTTGGTCCGTCATATGGAGAGTTGGCCTCCGCCGTAGTTGTGAGTTGGTCCGTCATATGGAGAGTTGGCCTCGGCCGTAGTTGTGAGTTGGTCCGTCATATGGAGAGTTGGCCTCCGCCGTAGTTGTGAGTTGGTCCGTCATGAGTTGGCCTCCGCCGTAGTTGTGAGTTGGTCCGTCATATGGAGAGTTGGCCTCCGCCGTAGTTGTGAGTTGGTCCGTCATGAGTTGGCCTCCGCCGTAGTTGTGAGTTGGTCCGTCATATGGAGAGTTGGCCTCCGCCGTAGTTGTGAGTTGGTCCGTCATATGGAGAGTTGGCCTCCGCCGTAGTTGTGAGTTGGTCCGTCATATGGAGAGTTGGCCTCCGCCGTAGTTGTGAGTTGGTCCGTCATATGGAGATTTGGCCTCCGCCGTAGTTGTGAGTTGGTCCGTCATATGGAGAGTTGGCCTCCGCCGTAGTTGTGAGTTGGTCCGTCATGAGTTGGCCTCCGCCGTAGTTGTGAGTTGGTCCGTCATATGGAGAGTTGGCCTCCGCCGTAGTTGTGAGTTGGTCCGTCATATGGAGAGTTGGCCTCCGCCGTAGTTGTGAGTTGGTCCGTCATGAGTTGGCCTCCGCCGTAGTTGTGAGTTGGTCCGTCATATGGAGAGTTGGCCTCCGCCATAGTTGTGAGTTGGTCCGTCATGAGTTGGCCTCCGCCGTAGTTGTGAGTTGGTCCGTCATATGGAGAGTTGGCCTCCGCCGTAGTTGTGAGTTGGTCCGTCATATGGAGAGTTGGCCTCCGCCGTAGTTGTGAGTTGGTCCGTCATATGGAGAGTTGGCCTCCGCCGTAGTTGTGAGTTGGTCCGTCATATGGAGAGTTGGCCTCCGCCGTAGTTGTGAGTTGGTCCGTCATATGGAGAGTTGGCCTCCGCCGTAGTTGTGAGTTGGTCCGTCATGAATTGGCCTCCGCCGTAGTTGTGAGTTGGTCCGTCATGAGTTGGCCTCCGCCGTAGTTGTGAGTTGGTCCGTCATATGGAGAGTTGGCCTCCGCCGTAGTTGTGAGTAGGTCCGTCATGAGTTGGCCTCCGCCGTAGTTGTGAGTTGGTCCGTCATATGGAGAGTTGGCCTCCGCCGTAGTTGTGAGTTGGTCCGTCATATGGAGAGTTGGCCTCCGCCGTAGTTGTGAGTTGGTCCGTCATGAGTTGGCCTCCGCCGTAGTTGTGAGTTGGTCCGTCATGAGTTGGCCTCCGCCGTAGTTGTGAGTTGGTCCGTCGTATGGAGAGTTGGCTTCCGCCGTAGTTGTGAGTTGGTCCGTCATTAGTTGGCCTCCGCCGTAGTTGTGAGTTGGTCCGTCATATGGAGAGTTGGCCTCCGCCGTAGTTGTGAGTTGGTCCGTCATGAGTTGGCCTCCGCCGTAGTTGTGAGTTGGTCCGTCATGAGTTGGCCTCCGCCGTAGTTGTGAGTTGGTCCGTCGTATGGAGAGTTGGCTTCCGCCGTAGTTGTGAGTTGGTCCGTCATTAGTTGGCCTCCGCCGTAGTTGTGAGTTGGTCCGTCATATGGAGAGTTGGCCTCCGCCGTAGTTGTGAGTTGGTCCGTCATATGGAGAGTTGGCCTCCGCTGTAGTTGTGAGTTGGTCCGTCATATGGAGAGTTGGCCTCCGCCTTAGTTGTGAGTTGGTCCGTCATATGGAGAGTTGGCCTCCGCCGTAGTTGTGAGTTGGTCCGTCATATGGAGAGTTGGCCTCCGCCGTAGATGTGAGTTGGTCCGTCATGAGTTGGCCTCCGCCGTAGTTGTGAGTTGGTCCGTCATATGGAGAGTTGGCCTCCGCCGTAGTTGTGAGTTGGTCCGTCATATGGAGAGTTGGCCTCGGCCGTAGTTGTGAGTTGGTCCGTCATATGGAGAGTTGGCCTCCGCCGTAGTTGTGAGTTGGTCCGTCATGAGTTGGCCTCCGCCGTAGTTGTGAGTTGGTCCGTCATATGGAGAGTTGGCCTCCGCCGTAGTTGTGAGTTGGTCCGTCATGAGTTGGCCTCCGCCGTAGTTGTGAGTTGGTCCGTCATATGGAGAGTTGGCCTCCGCCGTAGTTGTGAGTTGGTCCGTCATATGGAGAGTTGGCCTCCGCCGTAGTTGTGAGTTGGTCCGTCATATGGAGAGTTGGCCTCCGCCGTAGTTGTGAGTTGGTCCGTCATATGGAGATTTGGCCTCCGCCGTAGTTGTGAGTTGGTCCGTCATATGGAGAGTTGGCCTCCGCCGTAGTTGTGAGTTGGTCCGTCATGAGTTGGCCTCCGCCGTAGTTGTGAGTTGGTCCGTCATATGGAGAGTTGGCCTCCGCCGTAGTTGTGAGTTGGTCCGTCATATGGAGAGTTGGCCTCCGCCGTAGTTGTGAGTTGGTCCGTCATGAGTTGGCCTCCGCCGTAGTTGTGAGTTGGTCCGTCATATGGAGAGTTGGCCTCCGCCATAGTTGTGAGTTGGTCCGTCATGAGTTGGCCTCCGCCGTAGTTGTGAGTTGGTCCGTCATATGGAGAGTTGGCCTCCGCCGTAGTTGTGAGTTGGTCCGTCATATGGAGAGTTGGCCTCCGCCGTAGTTGTGAGTTGGTCCGTCATATGGAGAGTTGGCCTCCGCCGTAGTTGTGAGTTGGTCCGTCATATGGAGAGTTGGCCTCCGCCGTAGTTGTGAGTTGGTCCGTCATATGGAGAGTTGGCCTCCGCCGTAGTTGTGAGTTGGTCCGTCATGAATTGGCCTCCGCCGTAGTTGTGAGTTGGTCCGTCATGAGTTGGCCTCCGCCGTAGTTGTGAGTTGGTCCGTCATATGGAGAGTTGGCCTCCGCCGTAGTTGTGAGTTGGTCCGTCATGAGTTGGCCTCCGCCGTAGTTGTGAGTTGGTCCGTCATATGGAGAGTTGGCCTCCGCCGTAGTTGTGAGTTGGTCCGTCATATGGAGAGTTGGCCTCCGCCGTAGTTGTGAGTTGGTCCGTCATGAGTTGGCCTCCGCCGTAGTTGTGAGTTGGTCCGTCATGAGTTGGCCTCCGCCGTAGTTGTGAGTTGGTCCGTCGTATGGAGAGTTGGCTTCCGCCGTAGTTGTGAGTTGGTCCGTCATTAGTTGGCCTCCGCCGTAGTTGTGAGTTGGTCCGTCATATGGAGAGTTGGCCTCCGCCGTAGTTGTGAGTTGGTCCGTCATATGGAGAGTTGGCCTCCGCCGTAGTTGTGAGTTGGTCCGTCATGAGTTGGCCTCCGCCGTAGTTGTGAGTTGGTCCGTCATGAGTTGGCCTCCGCCGTAGTTGTGAGTTGGTCCGTCATATGGAGAGTTGGCCTCCGCCGTAGTTGTGAGTTGGTCCGTCATATGGAGAGTTGGCCTCCGCCGTAGTTGTGAGTTGGTCCGTCATATGGAGAGTTGGCCTCCGCCGTAGTTGTGAGTTGGTCCGTCATATGGAGAGTTGGCCTCCGCCGTAGTTGTGAGTTGGTCCGTCATATGGAGAGTTGGCCTCCGCCGTAGTTGTGAGTTGGTCCGTCATGAGTTGGCCTCCGCCGTAGTTGTGAGTTGGTCCGTCATATGGAGAGTTGGCCTCCGCCGTAGTTGTGAGTTGGTCCGTCATATGGAGAGTTGGCCTCCGCCGTAGTTGTGAGTTGGTCCGTCATATGGAGAGTTGGCCTCCGACGTACTTGTGAGTTGGTCCGTCATATGGAGATTTGGCCTCCGCCGTAGTTGTGAGTTGGTCCGTCATATGGAGAGTTGGCCTCCGCCGTAGTTGTGAGTTGGTCCGTCATGAGTTGGCCTCCGCCGTAGTTGTGAGTTGGTCCGTCATATGGAGAGTTGGCCTCCGCCGTAGTTGTGAGTTGGTCCGTCATGAGTTGGCCTCCGCCGTAGTTGTGAGTTGGTCCGTCATATGGAGAGTTGGCCTCCGCCGTAGTTGTGAGTTGGTCCGTCATATGGAGAGTTGGCCTCCGCCGTAGTTGTGAGTTGGTCCGTCATATGGAGAGTTGGCCTCCGCCGTAGTTGTGAGTTGGTCCGTCATATGGAGAGTTGGCCTCCGCCGTAGTTGTGAGTTGGTCCGTCATATGGAGAGTTGGCCTCCGCCGTAGTTGTGAGTTGGTTCGTCATATGGAGAGTTGGCTTCCGCCGTAGTTGTGAGTTGGTCCGTCATGAGTTGGCCTCCGCCGTAGTTGTGAGTTGGTCCGTCATGAGTTGGCCTCCGCCGTAGTTGTGAGTTGGTCCGTCATATGGAGAGTTGGCCTCCGCCGTAGTTGTGAGTTGGTCCGTCATGAGTTGGCCTCCGCCGTAGTTGTGAGTTGGTCCGTCATATGGAGAGTTGGCCTCCGCCGTTGTTGTGAGTTGGTCCGTCATATGGAGAGTTGGCCTCCGCCGTAGTTGTGAGTTGGTCCGTCATATGGAGAGTTGGCCTCCGCCGTAGTTGTGAGTTGGTCCGTCATATGGAGAGTTGGCCTCCGCCGTAGTTGTGAGTTGGTCCGTCATATGGAGAGTTGGCCTCCGCCGTAGTTGTGAGTTGGTCCGTCATGAGTTGGCCTCCGCCGTAGTTGTGAGTTGGTCCGTCATATGGAGAGTTGGCCTCCGCCGTAGTTGTGAGTTGGTCCGTCATGAGTTGGCCTCCGCCGTAGTTGTGAGTTGGTCCGTCATAGGAGAGTTGGCCTCCGCCGTAGTTGTGAGTTGGTCCGTCATGAGTTGGCCTCCGCCGTAGTTGTGAGTTGGTCCGTCATATGGAGAGTTGGCCTCCGCCGTAGTTGTGAGTTGGTCCGTCATATGGAGATTTGGCCTCCGCCGTAGTTGTGAGTTGGTCCGTCATATGGAGAGTTGGCCTCCGCCGTAGTTGTGAGTTGGTCCGTCATGAGTTGGCCTCCGCCGTAGTTGTGAGTTGGTCCGTCATATGGAGAGTTGGCCTCCGCCGTAGTTGTGAGTTGGTCCGTCATGAGTTGGCCTCCGCCGTAGTTGTGAGTTGGTCCGTCATATGGAGAGTTTGCCTCAACCGTAGTTGTGAGTTGGTCCGTCATATGGAGAGTTGGCCTCCGCCGTAGTTGTGAGTTGGTCCGTCATATGGAGAGTTAGCCTCCGCCGTAGTTGTGAGTTGGTCCGTCATATGGAGAGTTGGCCTCCGCCGTAGTTGTGAGTTGGTCCGTCATATGGAGAGTTGGCCTCCGCCGTAGTTGTGAGTTGGTCCGTCATATGGAGAGTTAGCCTCCGCCGTAGTTGTGAGTTGGTCCGTCATGAGTTGGCCTCCGCCGTAGTTGTGAGTTGGTCCGTCATGAGTTGGCCTCCGCCGTAGTTGTGAGTTGGTCCGTCATATGGAGAGTTGGCCTCCGCCGTAGTTGTGAGTTGGTCCGTCATGAGTTGGCCTCCGCCGTAGTTGTGAGTTGGTCCGTCATATGGAGAGTTGGCCTCCGCCGTAGTTGTGAGTTGGTCCGTCATGAATTGGCCTCCGCCGTAGTTGTGAGTTGGTCCGTCATGAGTTGGCCTCCGCCGTAGTTGTGAGTTGGTCCGTCATATGGAGAGTTGGCCTCCGCCGTAGTTGTGAGTTGGTCCGTCATGAGTTGGCCTCCGCCGTAGTTGTGAGTTGGTCCGTCATATGGAGAGTTGGCCTCCGCCGTAGTTGTGAGTTGGTCCGTCATGAGTTGGCCTCCGCCGTAGTTGTGAGTTGGTCCGTCATGAATTGGCCTCCGCCGTAGTTGTGAGTTGGTCCGTCATATGGAGAGTTGGCCTCCGCCGTAGTTGTGAGTTGGTCCGTCATGAGTTGGCCTCCGCCGTAGTTGTGAGTTGGTCCGTCATGAATTGGCCTCCGCCGTAGTTGTGAGTTGGTCCGTCATGAGTTGGCCTCCGCCGTAGTTGTGAGTTGGTCCGTCATATGGAGAGTTGGCCTACGCCGTAGTTGTGAGTTGGTCCGTCATATGTAGAGTTGGCCTCCGCCATAGTTGTGAGTTGGTCCGTCATATGGAGAGTTGGCCTCCGCCGTAGTTGTGAGTTGGTCCGTCATATGGAGAGTTGGCCTCCGCCGTAGTTGTGAGTTTGTCCGTCATATGGAGAGTTGGCCTCCGCCGTAGTTGTGAGTTGGTCCGTCATGAGTTGGCCTCCGCCGTAGTTGTGAGTTGGTCCGTCATATGGAGAGTTGGCCTCCGCCGTAGTTGTGAGTTGGTCCGTCATATGGAGAGTTGGCCTCCGCCGTAGTTGTGAGTTGGTCCGTCATATGGAGAGTTGGCCTCCGCCGTAGTTGTGAGTTGGTCCGTCATGAGTTGGCCTCCGCCGTAGTTGTGAGTTGGTCCGTCATATGGAGAGTTGGCCTCCGCCGTAGTTGTGAGTTGGTCCGTCATGAGTTGGCCTCCGCCGTAGTTGTGAGTTGGTCCGTCATATGGAGAGTTGGCCTCCGCCGTAGTTGTGAGTTGGTCCGTCATATGGAGAGTTGGCCTCCGCCGTAGTTGTGAGTTGGTCCGTCATATGGAGAGTTGGCCTCCGCCGTAGTTGTGAGTTGGTCCGTCATATGGAGAGTTGGCCTCCGCCGTAGTTGTGAGTTGGTCCGTCATGAATTGGCCTCCGCCGTAGTTGTGAGTTGGTCCGTCATGAGTTGGCCTCCGCCGTAGTTGTAAGTTGGTCCGTCATATGGAGAGTTGGCCTTTGCCGTAGTTGTGAGTTGGTCCGTCATATGGAGAGTTGGCCTCCGCCGTAGTTGTGAGTTGGTCCGTCATATGGAGAGTTGGCCTACGCCGTAGTTGTGAGTTGGTCCGTCATATGGAGAGTTGGCCTCCGCCGTAGTTGTGAGTTGGTCCGTCATATGGAGAGTTGGCCTCCGCCGTAGTTGTGAGTTGGTCCGTCATGAGTTGGCCTCCGCCGTAGTTGTGAGTTGGTCCGTCATATGGAGAGTTGGCCTCCGCCGTAGTTGTGAGTTGGTCCGTCATGAGTTGGCCTCCGCCGTAGTTGTGAGTTGGTCCATCATATGGAGAGTTGGCCTCCGCCGTAGTTGTGAGTTGGTCCGTCATATGGAGAGTTGGCCTCCGCCGTAGTTGTGAGTTGGTCCGTCATGAGTTGGCCTCCGCCGTAGTTGTGAGTTGGTCCGTCATATGGAGAGTTGGCCTCCGCCGTAGTTGTGAGTTGGTCCGTCATGAGTTGGCCTCCGCCGTAGTTGTGAGTTGGTCCGTCATATGGAGAGTTGGCCTCCGCTGTAGTTGTGAGTTGGTCCGTCATATGGAGAGTTGGCCTCCGCTGTAGTTGTGAGTTGGTCCGTCATATGGAGAGTTGGCCTCCGCCGTAGTTGTGAGTTGGTCCGTCATGAGTTGGCCTCCGCCGTAGTTGTGAGTTGGTCCGTCATATGGAGAGTTGGCCTCCGCCGTAGTTGTGAGTTGGTCCATCATGAGTTGGCCTCCGCCGTAGTTGTGAGTTGGTCCGTCATGAATTGGCCTCCGCCGTAGTTGTGAGTTGGTCCGTCATGAGTTGGCCTCCGCCGTAGTTGTGAGTTGGTCCGTCATATGGAGAGTTGGCCTTTGCCGTAGTTGTGAGTTGGTCCGTCATATGGAGAGTTGGCCTCCGCCGTAGTTGTGAGTTGGTCCGTCATATGGAGAGTTGGCCTACGCCGTAGTTGTGAGTTGGTCCGTCATATGGAGAGTTGGCCTCCGCCGTAGTTGTGAGTTGGTCCGTCATATGGAGAGTTGGCCTCCGCCGTAGTTGTGAGTTGGTCCGTCATGAGTTGGCCTCCGCCGTAGTTGTGAGTTGGTCCGTCATATGGAGAGTTGGCCTCCGCCGTAGTTGTGAGTTGGTCCGTCATGAGTTGGCCTCCGCCGTAGTTGTGAGTTGGTCCGTCCTATGGAGAGTTGGCCTCCGCCGTAGTTGTGAGTTGGTCCGTCATGAATTGGCCTCCGCCGTAGTTGTGAGTTGGTCCGTCATGAGTTGGCCTCCGCCGTAGTTGTGAGTTGGTCCGTCATATGGAGAGTTGGCCTCCGCCGTAGTTGTGAGTTGGTCCGTCATATGGAGAGTTGGCCTCCGCCGTAGTTGTGAGTTGGTCCGTCATGAGTTGGCCTCCGCCGTAGTTGTGAGTTGGTCCGTCATATGGAGAGTTGGCCTCCGCCGTAGTTGTGAGTTGGTCCGTCATATGGAGAGTTGGCCTCCGCCGTAGTTGTGAGTTGGTCCGTCATATGGAGAGTTGGCCTCCGCCGTAGTTGTGAGTTGGTCCGTCATATGGAGAGTTGGCCTCCGCCGTAGTTGTGAGTTGGTCCGTCATATGGAGATTTGGCCTCCGCCGTAGTTGTGAGTTGGTCCGTCATATGGAGAGTTGGCCTCCGCCGTAGTTGTGAGTTGGTCCGTCATGAGTTGGCCTCCGCCGTAGTTGTGAGTTGGTCCGTCATATGGAGAGTTGGCCTCCGCCGTAGTTGTGAGTTGGTCCGTCATATGGAGAGTTGGCCTCCGCCGTAGTTGTGAGTTGGTCCGTCATATGGAGAGTTGGCCTCCGCCGTAGTTGTGAGTTGGTCCGTCATGAATTGGCCTCCGCCGTAGTTGTGAGTTGGTCCGTCATGAGTTGGCCTCCGCCGTAGTTGTAAGTTGGTCCGTCATATGGAGAGTTGGCCTTTGCCGTAGTTGTGAGTTGGTCCGTCATATGGAGAGTTGGCCTCCGCCGTAGTTGTGAGTTGGTCCGTCATATGGAGAGTTGGCCTACGCCGTAGTTGTGAGTTGGTCCGTCATATGGAGAGTTGGCCTCCGCCGTAGTTGTGAGTTGGTCCGTCATATGGAGAGTTGGCCTCCGCCGTAGTTGTGAGTTGGTCCGTCATGAGTTGGCCTCCGCCGTAGTTGTGAGTTGGTCCGTCATATGGAGAGTTGGCCTCCGCCGTAGTTGTGAGTTGGTCCGTCATGAGTTGGCCTCCGCCGTAGTTGTGAGTTGGTCCATCATATGGAGAGTTGGCCTCCGCCGTAGTTGTGAGTTGGTCCGTCATATGGAGAGTTGGCCTCCGCCGTAGTTGTGAGTTGGTCCGTCATGAGTTGGCCTCCGCCGTAGTTGTGAGTTGGTCCGTCATATGGAGAGTTGGCCTCCGCCGTAGTTGTGAGTTGGTCCGTCATGAGTTGGCCTCCGCCGTAGTTGTGAGTTGGTCCGTCATATGGAGAGTTGGCCTCCGCTGTAGTTGTGAGTTGGTCCGTCATATGGAGAGTTGGCCTCCGCTGTAGTTGTGAGTTGGTCCGTCATATGGAGAGTTGGCCTCCGCCGTAGTTGTGAGTTGGTCCGTCATATGGAGAGTTGGCCTCCGCCGTAGTTGTGAGTTGGTCCGTCATGAGTTGGCCTCCGCCGTAGTTGTGAGTTGGTCCGTCATATGGAGAGTTGGCCTCCGCCGTAGTTGTGAGTTGGTCCATCATGAGTTGGCCTCCGCCGTAGTTGTGAGTTGGTCCGTCATGAATTGGCCTCCGCCGTAGTTGTGAGTTGGTCCGTCATGAGTTGGCCTCCGCCGTAGTTGTGAGTTGGTCCGTCATATGGAGAGTTGGCCTTTGCCGTAGTTGTGAGTTGGTCCGTCATATGGAGAGTTGGCCTCCGCCGTAGTTGTGAGTTGGTCCGTCATATGGAGAGTTGGCCTACGCCGTAGTTGTGAGTTGGTCCGTCATATGGAGAGTTGGCCTCCGCCGTAGTTGTGAGTTGGTCCGTCATATGGAGAGTTGGCCTCCGCCGTAGTTGTGAGTTGGTCCGTCATGAGTTGGCCTCCGCCGTAGTTGTGAGTTGGTCCGTCATATGGAGAGTTGGCCTCCGCCGTAGTTGTGAGTTGGTCCGTCATGAGTTGGCCTCCGCCGTAGTTGTGAGTTGGTCCGTCCTATGGAGAGTTGGCCTCCGCCGTAGTTGTGAGTTGGTCCGTCATGAATTGGCCTCCGCCGTAGTTGTGAGTTGGTCCGTCATGAGTTGGCCTCCGCCGTAGTTGTGAGTTGGTCCGTCATATGGAGAGTTGGCCTCCGCCGTAGTTGTGAGTTGGTCCGTCATATGGAGAGTTGGCCTCCGCCGTAGTTGTGAGTTGGTCCGTCATGAGTTGGCCTCCGCCGTAGTTGTGAGTTGGTCCGTCATATGGAGAGTTGGCCTCCGCCGTAGTTGTGAGTTGGTCCGTCATATGGAGAGTTGGCCTCCGCCGTAGTTGTGAGTTGGTCCGTCATATGGAGAGTTGGCCTCCGCCGTAGTTGTGAGTTGGTCCGTCATATGGAGAGTTGGCCTCCGCCGTAGTTGTGAGTTGGTCCGTCATATGGAGAGTTGGCCTCCGCCGTAGTTGTGAGTTGGTCCGTCATGAGTTGGCCTCCGCCGTAGTTGTGAGTTGGTCCGTCATGAGTTGGCCTCCGCCGTAGTTGTGTGTTCGTCCGTCATGAGTTGGCCTCCGCCGTAGTTGTGAGTTGGTCCGTCATGAGTTGGCCTCCGCCGTAGTTGTGAGCTGGTCCGTCATGAGTTGGTCTGTCGTAATTGTGAGTTGGTCCGTCATGAGTTGGTATGTCGTATTTGTGAGTTGGTCCGTCATGAGTTGGCCTCCGCCGTAGTTGTGAGTTGGTCCGTCATGAGTTGGTATGTCGTAGTTGTGAGTTGGTCCGTCATGAGTTGGCCTCCGCCGTAGTTGTGAGTTGGTCCGTCATGAGTTGGCCTCCCCCGTAGTTGTGAGTTGGTCCGTCATGAGTTGGCCTCCGCCGTAGTTGTGAGTTGGTCCGTCATATGGAGAGTTGGCCTCCGCCGTAGTTGTGAGTTGGTCCGTCATATGGAGAGTTGGCCTCCGCCGTAGTTGTGAGTTGGTCCGTCATATGGAGAGTTGGCCTCCGCCGTAGTTGTGAGTTGGTCCGTCATGAGTTGGCCTCCGCCGTAGTTGTGAGTTGGTCCGTCATATGGAGAGTTGGCCTCCGCCGTAGTTGTGAGTTGGTCCGTCATGAGTTGGCCTCCGCCGTAGTTGTGAGTTGGTCCGTCATATGGAGAGTTGGCCTCCGCCGTAGTTGTGAGTTGGTCCGTCATATGGAGAGTTGGCCTCCGCCGTAGTTGTGAGTTGGTCCGTCATATGGAGAGTTGGCCTCCGCCGTAGTTGTGAGTTGGTCCGTCATATGGAGAGTTGGCCTCCGCCGTAGTTGTGAGTTGGTCCGTCATGAGTTGGCCTCCGCCGTAGTTGTGAGTTGGTCCGTCATATGGAGAGTTGGCCTCCGCCGTAGTTGTGAGTTGGTCCGTCATGAGTTGGCCTCCGCCGTAGTTGTGAGTTGGTCCGTCATGAATTGGCCTCCGCCGTAGTTGTGAGTTGGTCCGTCATGAGTTGGCCTCCGCCGTAGTTGTGAGTTGGTCCGTCATATGGAGAGTTGGCCTTTGCCGTAGTTGTGAGTTGGTCCGTCATATGGAGAGTTGGCCTCCGCCGTAGTTGTGAGTTGGTCCGTCATATGGAGAGTTGGCCTCCGCCGTAGTTGTGAGTTGGTCCGTCATATGGAGAGTTGGCCTCCGCCGTAGTTGTGAGTTGGTCCGTCATATGGAGAGTTGGCCTCCGCCGTAGTTGTGAGTTGGTCCGTCATGAGTTGGCCTCCGCCGTAGTTGTGAGTTGGTCCGTCATATGGAGAGTTGGCCTCCGCCGTAGTTGTGAGTTGGTCCGTCATGAGTTGGCCTCCGCCGTAGTTGTGAGTTGGTCCATCATATGGAGAGTTGGCCTCCGCCGTAGTTGTGAGTTGGTCCGTCATATGGAGAGTTGGCCTCCGCCGTAGTTGTGAGTTGGTCCGTCATGAGTTGGCCTCCGCCGTAGTTGTGAGTTGGTCCGTCATATGGAGAGTTGGCCTCCGCCGTAGTTGTGAGTTGGTCCGTCATGAGTTGGCCTCCGCCGTAGTTGTGAGTTGGTCCGTCATATGGAGAGTTGGCCTCCGCTGTAGTTGTGAGTTGGTCCGTCATATGGAGAGTTGGCCTCCGCCGTAGTTGTGAGTTGGTCCGTCATATGGAGAGTTGGCCTCCGCCGTATTTGTGAGTTGGTCCGTCATATGGAGAGTTGGCCTCCGCCGTAGTTGTGAGTTGGTCCGTCATGAGTTGGCCTCCGCCGTAGTTGTGAGTTGGTCCGTCCTATGGAGAGTTGGCCTCCGCCGTAGTTGTGAGTTGGTCCGTCATGAGTTGGCCTCCGCCGTAGTTGTGAGTTGGTCCGTCATGAATTGGCCTCCGCCGTAGTTGTGAGTTGGTCCGTCATGAGTTGGCCTCCGCCGTAGTTGTGAGTTGGTCCGTCATATGGAAAGTTGGCCTTTGCCGTAGTTGTGAGTTGGTCCGTCATATGGAGAGTTGGCCTCCGCCGTAGTTGTGAGTTGGTCCGTCATATGGAGAGTTGGCCTACGCCGTAGTTGTGAGTTGGTCCGTCATATGGAGAGTTGGCCTCCGCCGTAGTTGTGAGTTGGTCCGTCATATGGAGAGTTGGCCTCCGCCGTAGTTGTGAGTTGGTCCGTCATGAGTTGGCCTCCGCCGTAGTTGTGAGTTGGTCCGTCATATGGAGAGTTGGCCTCCGCCGTAGTTGTGAGTTGGTCCGTCATGAGTTGGCCTCCGCCGTAGTTGTGAGTTGGTCCGTCCTATGGAGAGTTGGCCTCCGCCGTAGTTGTGAGTTGGTCCGTCATGAATTGGCCTCCGCCGTAGTTGTGAGTTGGTCCGTCATGAGTTGGCCTCCGCCGTAGTTGTGAGTTGGTCCGTCATATGGAGAGTTGGCCTCCGCCGTAGTTGTGAGTTGGTCCGTCATATGGAGAGTTGGCCTCCGCCGTAGTTGTGAGTTGGTCCGTCATGAGTTGGCCTCTGCCGTAGTTGTGAGTTGGTCCGTCATATGGAGAGTTGGCCTCCGCCGTAGTTGTGAGTTGGTCCGTCATATGGAGAGTTGGCCTCCGCCGTAGTTGTGAGTTGGTCCGTCATATGGAGAGTTGGCCTCCGCCGTAGTTGTGAGTTGGTCCGTCATATGGAGAGTTGGCCTCCGCCGTAGTTGTGAGTTGTTCCGTCATATGGAGAGTTGGCCTCCGCCGTAGTTGTGAGTTGGTCCGTCATGAGTTGGCCTCCGCCGTAGTTGTGAGTTGGTCCGTCATGAGTTGGCCTCCGCCGTAGTTGTGTGTTGGTCCGTCATGAGTTGGCCTCCGCCGTAGTTGTGAGTTGGTCCGTCATGAGTTGGCCTCCGCCGTAGTTGTGAGCTGGTCCGTCATGAGTTGGTCTGTCGTAATTGTGAGTTGGTCCGTCATGAGTTGGTATGTCGTATTTGTGAGTTGGTCCGTCATGAGTTGGCCTCCGCCGTAGTTGTGAGTTGGTCCGTCATGAGTTGGTATGTCGTAGTTGTGAGTTGGTCCGTCATGAGTTGGCCTCCGCCGTAGTTGTGAGTTGGTCCGTCATGAGTTGGCCTCCGCCGTAGTTGTGAGTTGGTCCGTCATGAGTTGGCCTCCGCCGTAGTTGTGAGTTGGTCCGTCATATGGAGAGTTGGCCTCCGCCGTAGTTGTGAGTTGGTCCGTCATGAGTTGGCCTCCGCCGTAGTTGTGAGTTGGTCCGTCACATGGAGAGTTGGCCTCCGCCGTAGTTGTGAGTTGGTCCGTCATGAATTGGCCTCCGCCGTAGTTGTGAGTTGGTCCGTCATGAGTTGGCCTCCGCCGTAGTTGTGAGTTGGTCCGTCATATGGAGAGTTGGCCTCCGCCGTAGTTGTGAGTTGGTCCGTCATATGGAGAGTTGGCCTACGCCGTAGTTGTGAGTTGGTCCGTCATATGGAGAGTTGGCCTCCGCCGTAGTTGTGAGTTGGTCCGTCATATGGAGAGTTGGCCTCCGCCGTAGTTGTGAGTTGGTCCGTCATGAGTTGGCCTCCGCCGTATTTGTGAGTTGGTCCGTCATATGGAGAGTTGGCCTCCGCCGTAGTTGTGAGTTGGTCCGTCATGAGTTGGCCTCCGCCGTAGTTGTGAGTTGGTCCGTCCTATGGAGAGTTGGCCTCCGCCGTAGTTGTGAGTTGGTCCGTCATGAATTGGCCTCCGCCGTAGTTGTGAGTTGGTCCGTCATGAGTTGGCCTCCGCCGTAGTTGTGAGTTGGTCCGTCATATGGAGAGTTGGCCTCCGCCGTAGTTGTGAGTTGGTCCGTCATATGGAGAGTTGGCCTCCGCCGTATTTGTGAGTTGGTCCGTCATATGGAGAGTTGGCCTCCGCCGTAGTTGTGAGTTGGTCCGTCATATGGAGAGTTGGCCTCCGCCGTAGTTGTGAGTTGGTCCGTCATATGGAGAGTTGGCCTCCGCCGTAGTTGTGAGTTGGTCCGTCATGAGTTGGCCTCCGCCGTAGTTGTGAGTTGGTCCGTCATGAGTTGGCCTCCGCCGTAGTTGTGCGTTGGTCCGTCATGAGTTGGCCTCCGCCGTAGTTGTGAGTTGGTCCGTCATGAGTTGGCCTCCGCCGTAGTTGTGAGCTGGTCCGTCATGAGTTGGTCTGTCGTAATTGTGAGTTGGTCCGTCATGAGTTGGTATGTCGTATTTGTGAGTTGGTCCGTCATGAGTTGGCCTCCGCCGTAGTTGTGAGTTGGTCCGTCATGAGTTGGTATGTCGTAGTTGTGAGTTGGTCCGTCATGAGTTGGCCTCCGCCGTAGTTGTGAGTTGGTCCGTCATGAGTTGGCCTCCGCCGTAGTTGTGAGTTGGTCCGTCATGAGTTGGCCTCCGCCGTAGTTGTGAGTTGGTCCGTCATATGGAGAGTTGGCCTCCGCCGTAGTTGTGAGTTGGTCCGTCATGAGTTGGCCTCCGCCGTAGTTGTGAGTTGGTCCGTCATATGGAGAGTTGGCCTCCGCCGTAGTTGTGAGTTGGTCCGTCATGAATTGGCCTCCGCCGTAGTTGTGAGTTGGTCCTTCATGAGTTGGCCTCCGCCGTAGTTGTGAGTTGGTCCGTCATATGGAGAGTTGGCCTCCGCCGTAGTTGTGAGTTGGTCCGTCATATGGAGAGTTGGCCTCCGCCGTAGTTGTGAGTTGGTCCGTCATAAGTTGGCCTCCGCCGTAGTTGTGAGTTGGTCCGTCATATGGAGAGTTGGCCTCCGCCGTAGTTGTGAGTTGGTCCGTCATATGGAGAGTTGGCCTCCGCCGTAGTTGTGAGTTGGTCCGTCATATGGAGAGTTGGCCTCCGCCGTAGTTGTGAGTTGGTCCGTCATATGGAGAGTTGGCCTCCGCCGTAGTTGTGAGTTGGTCCGTCATATGGAGAGTTGGCCTCCGCCGTAGTTGTGAGTTGGTCCGTCATGAGTTGGCCTCCGCCGTAGTTGTGAGTTGGTCCGTCATGAGTTGGCCTCCGCCGTAGTTGTGTGTTGGTCCGTCATGAGTTGGCCTCCGCCGTAGTTGTGAGTTGGTCCGTCATGAGTTGGCCTCCGCCGTAGTTGTGAGCTGGTCCGTCATGAGTTGGTCTGTCGTAATTGTGAGTTGGTCCGTCATGAGGCGGTATGTCGTATTTGTGAGTTGGTCCGTCATGAGTTGGCCTCCGCCGTAGTTGTGAGTTGGTCCGTCATGAGTTGGTATGTCGTAGTTGTGAGTTGGTCCGTCATGAGTTGGCCTCCGCCGTAGTTGTGAGTTGGTCCGTCATGAGTTGGCCTCCGCCGTAGTTGTGAGTTGGTCCGTCATGAGTTGGCCTCCGCCGTAGTTGTGAGTTGGTCCGTCATGAGTTGGCCTCCGCCGTAGTTGTGAGTTGGTCCGTCATATGGAGAGTTGGCCTCCGCCGTAGTTGTGAGTTGGTCCGTCATGAATTGGCCTCCGCCGTAGTTGTGAGTTGGTCCGTCATGAGTTGGCCTCCGCCGTAGTTGTGAGTTGGTCCGTCATATGGAGAGTTGGCCTCCGCCGTAGTTGTGAGTTGGTCCGTCATGAGTTGGCCTCCGCCGTAGTTATGAGTTGGTCCGTCATATGGAGAGTTGGCCTCCGCCGTAGTTGTGAGTTGGTCCGTCATATGGAGAGTTGGCCTCCGCCGTAGTTGTGAGTTGGTCCGTCATGAGTTGGCCTCCGCCGTAGTTGTGAGTTGGTCCGTCATATGGAGAGTTGGCCTCCGCCGTAGTTGTGAGTTGGTCCGCCATATGGAGAGTTGGCCTCCGCCGTAGTTGTGAGTTGGTCCGTCATATGGAGAGTTGGCCTCCGCCGTAGTTGTGAGTTGGTCCGTCATATGGAGAGTTGGCCTCCGCCGTAGTTGTGAGTTGGTCCGTCATGAGTTGGCCTCCGCCGTAGTTGTGAGTTGGTCCGTCATGAGTTGGCCTCCGCCGTAGTTGTGAGTTGGTCCGTCATGAGTTGGCCTCCGCCGTAGTTGTGTGTTGGTCCGTCATGAGTTGGCCTCCGCCGTAGTTGTGAGTTGGTCCGTCATGAGTTGGCCTCCGCCGTAGTTGTGAGCTGGTCCGTCATGAGTTGGTCTGTCGTAATTGTGAGTTGGTCCGTCATGAGTTGGTATGTCGTATTTGTGAGTTGGTCCGTCATGAGTTGGCCTCCGCCGTAGTTGTGAGTTGGTCCGTCATGAGTTGGTCTGTCGTAGTTGTGACCTTCACTCAACTCTGACGGGACAATCCTTAACCACGACGGAGGCTGTCACACCTCTATATAGAACACCATACTTTAGCACTACATGTGTAATAATACAACAAATCAGCTGAGAAATCCACATTTTGGGACGATTTTGAAACGGCTTTCTCAACACTTAATCTTAAAACGAACCAATCTAGCATCCCATACACAAATGATTTACGTGATTAAATATAGCATTCCATACACAAATGATTTAGGCGATTATTTCCAATAGCCATTGTGATTTGGTGCCCACAAAATGAAAACCACGGTGATGGAGTTTGCCGTTAACTTTATTATTAGCGATCGGACATTTTGTACAAAGTGTGGTGCACTATAACTCTACTGGCCCTTATTGTCGTAAGCGACGCTTCGTTCTATATATTTTAGTTTTCGTTCTCGTGGGCGGCACTTCGTTCTGTATTTTTTTTTTTTTTTTTTTTATTCTGAGATTACTTTTGTTTTGTTCTATATATTTTTTATTTCGTTATATAATTGTTTCGTTCTATATATTTTCGTTTTGTTGTATATACATTTGTTTTGATCTATATACATTTGAATTCGTTCTATATTGGTTTAGTTCACGTATTAAAGTTTCATAATAAAGCCATACGGCACCCCATATTCTACTCATAAAGATTTAACTATAGGGGGGCTATGTGAAGTTTCAAGGTAGTGTGAGCTTGGGAGGTGCATCTTCTTCTTTTTAAGCGGACAATCGGGGGTAGAAAAAAAGAAATAGGTCCCTACGGGGGAAAACGAACAAAAACAAGAGGTGTTCCGGGCGGATTGCCCGAACATCTAACAAGTGTAGGGATTTTGAACAGATCTTATACAAAATAAGAATATATTACGGGTGAATGCGTCAACAGGGAGAACGAGCAAGGATTCCAGCAACAGAAGACACAGCAAACATCAACACTCTGGCAACCAATCAACTCCAGGGGCGAAAACAGTTTTCTGCCGATGTGACTATGAGCTACCACGGGGCGACTTCACTCCGACAAATGTCCAGAAAAAGACGAAGCAACAATGGGTACGCAATCTGACACCCGCCACAAAATATGGGGAAGAAGACCCCAAAATACCGAACTGTAGATTTAGTCCTGTGCGTGAAACTTAGATCGTTAATCTCCAAACGACGCACAACTATATTATTAATAATAAAAAGATCAAAATATAACTGCAAGAAAACCAAAGTATAATTGCAGGTGTCTTCGAATTATCAATAAGAAATAAGAATTGAGTGTTTTGAGCGAGCTTAAAAGAAAATCCCGCTGGGGAAATGAACAATTGAAACGGCAGAGGAGTACGGGTTGGGTTTACGCTGAGTTGTTGGACCCGAGTCCAGGACTCGGACTCGAGTCTGCCACGAGTTACAATTTTGGTGACCCGGATGTGACTGGAGTCACGTCGGCAAAAGATTCGGACTCGGACTCAACTATCATGACTCGGACTTGACCCCGAGGCAATGTGATTCGAGAGTCATGTATTTTCACCAACAAAACTTTTCTTTTAAATATTAAAAACAATTGCGATGATCCGGTCGTCATACACACAGCGGAATATGAACGTTTATCACACGAACTAGTGTTAGTGATTGCGAAGGTATGGCCATGTACAGCACCTGTATGTTCAAATGCATATGAGACATACTTCTGTAAAAAAAAATTAAAAAACATGAAAAAAAACCAATATTATCACTGGTATTCTGTCAGCATTACCACATAGCCACTGATTGATGCATATTACCTGGGAATCCATCTCAGGAATCCATCTCAGGAATCCAAATTGACGGCTTTGCCGGCTGTGGCTATATCTCTACGTATTTTAAATGTATGTTTGCCATTGAAATGACATTTTTCATTTGTTTGTCTTAACCATTATACTTGTTGTCTACCTACCTTTCTGAAATAAATAAATCAGTATATATTCACACACACGAAAATGTTGTTATAAAAGTCAGCATCCATGATAAATGAGTGTCCTTTTTGCAGTGAGTCCACTGTAACTTTCAACTTTTAAAGAAATCTTCATCGGCGAAGCACTCTCAAGTTAATTACTCTTATTAAGAAATGTGATAACAAATATTTGTAAATGGTTCTGTATTAATAACAGTCAGTTATGGAACTTTCAGAAATTGTGATATTCTAAGTTGAGTTTGAACTTTACGGGTAGTACTATTATTCAGTTATTTACAACAATATGCATGGTAATAAATAATCATCCTTTTTACGTTGGTTATTTTTGGTAAAATCATGTTAAATCATTATAAGACATTGTGGAGAAGAGGCAAGGGGTTTTGATCAACAAAAAACAGAACTGTCCTAAAACAGTTTAAACTGCATGTACATAACTTTGTTAAGCTCAGTGTGTTTTATTTTGTCATTTCCAATTCTTAGTTTACGACATTTGGCCTCCGCCGTAGTTGTGAGTTGGTCCGTCATGAGTTGGCCTCCGCCGTAGTTGTGTGTTGGTCCGTCATGAGTTGGCCTCCGCCGTAGTTGTGAGTTGGTCCGTCATGAGTTGGCCTCCGCCGTAGTTGTGAGCTGGTCCGTCATGAGTTGGTCTGTCGTAATTGTGAGTTGGTCCGTCATGAGTTGGTATGTCGTATTTGTGAGTTGGTCCGTCATGAGTTGGCCTCCGCCGTAGTTGTGAGTTGGTCCGTCATGAGTTGGTCTGTCGTAGTTGTGACCTTCACTCAACTCTGACGGGACAATCCTTAACCACGACGGAGGCTGTCACACCTCTATATAGAACACCATACTTTAGCACTACATGTGTAATAATACAACAAATCAGCTGAGAAATCCACATATTGGGACGATTTTGAAACGGCTTTCTCAACACTTAATCTTAAAACGAACCAATCTAGCATCCCATACACAAATGATTTACGTGATTAAATATAGCATTCCATACACAAATGATTTAGGCGATTATTTCCAATAGCCATTGTGATTTGGTGCCCACAAAATGAAAACCACGGTGATGGAGTTTGCCGTTAACTTTATTATTAGCGATCGGACATTTTGTACAAAGTGTGGTGCACTATAACTCTACTGGCCCTTATTGTCGTAAGCGACGCTTCGTTCTATATATTTTAGTTTTCGTTCTCGTGGGCGGCACTTCGTTCTGTATTTTTTTTTTTTTTTTTTTTATTCTGAGATTACTTTTGTTTTGTTCTATATATTTTTTATTTCGTTATATAATTGTTTCGTTCTATATATTTTCGTTTTGTTGTATATACATTTGTTTTGATCTATATACATTTGAATTCGTTCTATATTGGTTTAGTTCACGTATTAAAGTTTCATAATAAAGCCATACGGCACCCCATATTCTACTCATAAAGATTTAACTATAGGGGGGCTATGTGAAGTTTCAAGGTAGTGTGAGCTTGGGAGGTGCATCTTCTTCTTTTTAAGCGGACAATCGGGGGTAGAAAAAAAGAAATAGGTCCCTACGGGGGAAAACGAACAAAAACAAGAGGTGTTCCGGGCGGATTGCCCGAACATCTAACAAGTGTAGGGATTTTGAACAGATCTTATACAAAATAAGAATATATTACGGGTGAATGCGTCAACAGGGAGAACGAGCAAGGATTCCAGCAACAGAAGACACAGCAAACATCAACACTCTGGCAACCAATCAACTCCAGGGGCGAAAACAGTTTTCTGCCGATGTGACTATGAGCTACCACGGGGCGACTTCACTCCGACAAATGTCCAGAAAAAGACGAAGCAACAATGGGTACGCACTGGTATTCTGTCAGCATTACCACATAGCCACTGATTGATGCATATTACCTGGGAATCCATCTCAGGAATCCATCTCAGGAATCCAAATTGACGGCTTTGCCGGCTGTGGCTATATCTCTACGTATTTTAAATGTATGTTTGCCATTGAAATGACATTTTTCATTTGTTTGTCTTAACCATTATACTTGTTGTCTACCTACCTTTCTGAAATAAATAAATCAGTATATATTCACACACACGAAAATGTTGTTATAAAAGTCAGCATCCATGATAAATGAGTGTCCTTTTTGCAGTGAGTCCACTGTAACTTTCAACTTTTAAAGAAATCTTCATCGGCGAAGCACTCTCAAGTTAATTACTCTTATTAAGAAATGTGATAACAAATATTTGTAAATGGTTCTGTATTAATAACAGTCAGTTATGGAACTTTCAGAAATTGTGATATTCTAAGTTGAGTTTGAACTTTACGGGTAGTACTATTATTCAGTTATTTACAACAATATGCATGGTAATAAATAATCATCCTTTTTACGTTGGTTATTTTTGGTAAAATCATGTTAAATCATTATAAGACATTGTGGAGAAGAGGCAAGGGGTTTTGATCAACAAAAAACAGAACTGTCCTAAAACAGTTTAAACTGCATGTACATAACTTTGTTAAGCTCAGTGTGTTTTATTTTGTCATTTCCAATTCTTAGTTTACGACATTTCGTCCGCAACCAATAGTGATCCAGTCATGTAAGTGAACTGGTTTAAGTATTTTAACTATTTAGTGATAACAGGTTGACTCTTGACTCGGACTCAACCAAGTGCCTCAGGACTCTCCACCCCCAATCCGCCCACGCCCCGACCCACCCCGACCCAAGTGACCTGAGATTCAGACTCGGACTCGACACAGGTGACTGACTACAACTATGGTTCACGTTCCCGGTCAGACCGTTGTGCAGGGGGGGGGGCAGAATGACCCATATTAAGGCTGCACGAGAGGAGGGCCATCGGAAGTAAACATCAGTGAATAACCACAAAATTGTACATTCAACAAATGAGTTGCGTCATCAGGACATGTATTTGAAGTCACCGCAACAGATTTAAGTCCTTCTTCTTAGCGAAATCCTTTCTTTCTTCGACAGATTTCATGCAATAGACATTAAGCAGACTTCATAGTTAGGATTTGAAAACAACATTATCTCCCTTTATCAAACGAAACATTATCAGGATTGTGTTGTAAGAATACAAGTGATGGGGGACGCAACGTCCTTCATAAGGTTTAATCCCAATTTCCTGTCGGCACAGCGTGCACACTCTCATTCTTTATTATCGGTGCACATACTTCATAAGGTATCCCATGGTGGAACGAAATTGTCAATGTGGGATTTACTTTACAGTGGTGGCAACCGTCTCCACTGGACAAATATACAGTTGTGTGGGTATAGAATTCAGTTTTCAAAGAGGATAATTTGTCACACCGTCAATGTACTTTTATCAATGGGCTGAGAAGATCTTCGTGTTTTTGTTTTGGGGTTTTTCCCGGCTATTATCTGACTTGCACTGCTGGCCCGCGATGCAACCCACGCAACAGGAGAGAGACAACTGTAAGCAGTAATTAGTGACTATTATTTGGATAAAGAGGGTCCTAATTGGGCACTATTGTCGGCGTGTCTTTGTTGTCGCATTTTTCATCCTCCTCTCCTCTTGAGGTCTAGTTTTGGTCTAGTTAACATCACAAATGAACCGTCAGTGACAGGAATGCTGACGCATTTCTCTCAAGTACAGGAATTGTTACCATATTGATAAACATACTAAAGTGGGCGTACATCATGATTGGTTTAACAATAAGCAATAGACAAACTTCCAGTTTCCCCATAGCGGATGGCAGAGCTTTGCCCGGAGCACTAAACGAAATGTGTGTTTGTGTTTTAGCCAGTGTCTTCTGTGCAACACTTTGAGTCATGTTTGTTACCGCTATGTCATGGATGTAATATTCCAGTATTCATTTAAGCTATTTGAAGGATTCGAAATGATTTTCAGGGCGTCTTATTTTGTTTGCTTGTTGGGGTGTTAGGGTGACTGATTTGTCTTAAGATTGTGTATAGCGTTTATCTTGACTGTAAGACGAGTCCTCCATCCAGAAGTCATACTGTTTATCGCAAGGAGATATTATTAGTTATGGAGGACACTGTGGGTGTTATGACTTTATTCCCTTTGATCATGACCTCATTACAAACTCAGTCTGATCTAGTTGAGCGGAGGTCCTGGGGAAATTTTGAGGAACTGTTTCCTTCTGGACAAGAGTGCATAACAAAACATTACATCAGTGTTTCCTGCATGGCATAATTGTAACGCACTTTCTTCAGTTTCGGTGGAAACAGGACTAGCTTCACGTTATCGTGGGATTTTACATGCTAGTAATAATAAACAGACATGCGGCTGTGGCTTTTGAAAGGAAAATACTTTCAAGCACACAAACTTCTCTATTGTTTGTAGTGCTTTATGGCTGAAAATAATGAAAAAATACAGAAAACGAGGTGATCAGCTGAAAGTTACTACCGATGAATAATGGTATCTTGGTTTTAACCTCCGCCGGTTTAAGTCAACTATAACGAATTTTTTTCTAAATATTAAAGCCATGTTTTTTGCCCCAAATCGCTTGGGCTGCAAGGATCGTAAAGGACACACCAGGAGGACAGAAACACAAGTAGTTATGCTTGTTCTTCTTTAACACGCTTGGGGCATGCCCGAATGCAGGTGACTAGAGTTGAGTTGAGCCGGGTTGCAACGTTGCTTGAACCAATGAGAGTGTGGCAAACATGAGTGATTGACCCCCAAGCTTGGTTTAGTTTATTCAAGAGTTTATCACACACGGCGCACATATCCTACATGTAGTAGTAGCTTGTTGCTGTCCCGCACGTGGATTGCCAGAGCTTGACCAATTACGGACATTATCGGTGAGCCTTTGTCGGCTTCTCTTTCATGTTTGAGGATAGTGGGGTATGATTGAAGTATAATTAATCCTTGGGGAATTCAACACTCGCATGTGCGCATGAGTACATTCTTGATTCTTGAGAGGGCCTTGTCAAAGCATCCATTAGTACTTCAAACCAAACCCTTCAAAGCGTGCTGTTAAAAGGGACCTTTTCCGGGATAATTTTTGTTCAGGGGATATGCATCCAGCCTCTAAGATCAATCGTCTGTGTAATGCGTCAAGTTCTCTAAGGAAAAGATGATGAACGCTCCACTAAAAAACGATCCCGCTCAGTAACACTATTAACTCTCTACAATTAACTCCAGAAGTTTTACCATTTCATTAGGTTTACCTACACTGGTTTACCACAATATGGTTGGCATCATTGACACTTTCTAATGATATAATTAAACCCCAAGTTGGCTTCTAGACACTCCATTTGTGTTATTTTCCGGTAATGCAGTTTTTCAACTGAGGACTACAACAACTGCGAAACAACTTGAATTGAACCACGAGGACGAAATATGGCAAATAGAATTCAATCCACAACAAACAACGTGACGAGTGTGGTTGTCATTTTGCTCATCGCAGTCGTTTTGGCGAATGGTGTTTACATCCGTGACCGCAAAAAGTACCCTTCCCGCGACTACGCAGAGGAGAGTATGCAAACAAGTTCCCTAAGTAGGCATCAGAAAACACTGAATATATCAACCGAGGTAGCATCATCGAAACGGGAGCCATTTCGGAGAATCTTGGTGAGTAATCAACTTTAAACAAGGCAAGATAGGATATGTTACTTGAAAACTTGTTGTAAGTTCACACATGCATGTAACATCTTTCTGTTGTTAAATGTGGTGAAAAAAGAGGTCCTGTTTTCGTTGAAGATGATTGGAGATGGACCTTCTCACTTGTTATCATTAATGGAATATAAGAGTTATGAAGGTCACTTGGTCTCCATTATTGGTGTGCTCATGTTTACATATTAAATAAGGGTGGGTGTGGAGAACCCCTCATTCACTTCACTTCAAGGAATAGTTTTAGCAAGATGGATGACAAGTTTGGAATACATGGGATGTTAGGTTAACGATTTGAATTCCTTGTTGTTCCTATGGGCAAGCTGAGAACGACAAGACAACCATTCCCTCAAATTGTACCCAAAACCAACGTTTTCCCTCCCATCCCTGATGGATAGTTTTAATGGTAAGCATGCTCAATAACGTTGACCTTAACGGATGAGTGAACCATATAGGAGAACATCATGTGGGGAGTGTACGATAATATAGGAGGATTCTTACTTTACCGACTGTAAGTAAAACCTTGGATAGAACTGAAAATAAATATCTACCGTGTGTCAAAAGACTGGAAGAGAGTAACAAAACTAGACAAATATCACTGAATGAATAGAGAGTAGAAACGGTCCAAAAAGGTTTTTTTATAAATAGAGTAGTATGGAAAAGCAATAATCTGTCGGATTGGTTTGTTCATGGAGGTAGTAGTAAGCTTGGTTTATAACTCTACAAACTGAATATTTTGTTCAAGATCAACTCACGCTCACCAACTCGTGTACACGAACTGCGTGTACACGAACTGATTCGGACGTGTTCTGTATGCACAGAGCAACTCGTACGCTTACTTTAACATTTAAAAAGCACAGAGAAGATAATTGTCCAGATAATTTAAACACTCGGGAAATTTAAGGGGTTTTAAATCAAACAAATCAAGACGTTTTTCTTAGCACCTTTCTCGTTTTTAAGAAAATATTACGTTTTTTCTTTAAAGCATTTGGGTGGACGGGCAAGTGTATTGCATACCAAGCCTATATTATGTGATATCGGAAGTGATGTTTTTAATTATTGTTTGAAGGTTGATCCCCGTATAGCAGATGCGTGTAGTGTGATGGTGTTTTTGTTGCACATTGCTCACAAATACTATACAGTGTAGGACTAAAATCCATTGGATCCCAATTCACTATACCATGATTAGGTTGGCGTATGTACCAATAAGCTTGCTTACGCATAAACTCAGGAGTGTTGTGCACATGCAAAGCTCAGCCTCATAACAGAGCCAGTGCACTATTTGTGTTGCTGCGTCTGAATGAGCATGGACAGGATTAACAGCGAGTTACCTGGAAAATGAAGTCACGCCTCACATGAGACGCCCCCACCCCACCCCACCCCACCCCACCCCACCCCACCCCACCCCACACCACCCCACACCCTGCCAAAGTTTTAGCAAATAATTCGATAAAAATTATCAATGCGTGTTTAATTTCAAAGTGTGTTACTCAAATACCATAGTGCATTATACATCGCGATAGCTGGCACCAAAGACATGACCGTGCTGTGAGTTGAGACCTCTCGCCGCTAAGCTGTAATCGTCAGCAGGTGTATGTAGGCGTCCCATCGCGACTGCCAAGGGGAATGCTAAACCTCAGGGTCATTATTACTTTACTATAGCGCTACAAGATTTGAGCAAAGAGCAAGGACTTGAGGTACCGCTGCATGTTCCCTTAGCTACAACGACACCTACACCTCTCTGAAATTATCATATTGGTGCGAACACGTTCTGTTCTCTGCTGTTTTTGTTTCGTTTTTCGTACTTATTGGGAAGCTCGTCAAATTTGTCTATACATGTACATGTAGTTACTTAGTGTTTTGTATCCTGCTAGCCAAAAGAGACTCTCACCACCACAGCAGCCACCGCCAATAGAGGGCAAAGCTTTCATTGAAAAATGATCGAAGACCTTTTAGATCTTTATTATAGGTGACTATTATCACTTTTCTTTGTGACCTGTGCTCGGAGTTTTTACATCACAAGCACAAACTCCGTTATTTTTAGGACAAGTAGAGCTGCTTTGGTATCCGCTGAGCCCTTTGCACAAAGTGTCCAGGCCGGGCACAGCCAGGTTTATGCACGCGATGTATTTTATATTGCGGTCCGACCTACGGACGATGGTGCACACAAATTAACAAAGGCGTGATTAGACCTGAGAAAACAAATAAATTGCACAAACTGACAAGAAAAATATCAAAAATATCCAATAAGAGAAATGTTTAAATACTCAGCTGAAAATCTAACTCGTAAACTGTGCTGATTTACAAAACAAAAGAGTGACATGTAAAAGTATATGAAAAAGAGCTAAATTTAACCCAATTATATTAAAATTTTAAAATGACTTGTTGCATAAAATAGGTTAAGTTACAAGCTTTCATACAAGGTATTGCCAAAAAATAAAGATAAGCCTGATTTTGATATTCAAGTAGGCCCGACTTTGGTGCGCGTTTTTTTTTCGAACCAGCTAAACTGACACGAAAACACACACAGATTTTGAACAAATACCAGCAAATAGAAACATTCTACAAATCGTGAAAAGC
This sequence comes from Pisaster brevispinus, assembly GCA_023634235.1. NCBI lineage: Eukaryota > Metazoa > Echinodermata > Asteroidea > Forcipulatida > Asteriidae > Pisaster > Pisaster brevispinus. The sequence continues at coordinate 10,872,531 of JAMKCF010000015.1, read as the reverse complement.
CCATCAGCAAGGCACGCAAGAGGGTGCTATTAATAACGGAGATGCTATTTGGCAAACTTCTGTAATTATTAATGTGACGTCACAGATGCATGCCCAATCATATCACATCATATTAAAATAAGCAATTACTACTTGACATTGAACAGTTTTCGGCATACACCTAGCTTAAAATGATACGGTGTGTTTTATCATGTTTTATGTTGTAGCTCTATAGTGGCAATTTATGCTTACTGCATTTTACATTCGTATACTATCAATGCTTGTCCAATGATTGTTTTATCAATTAAACCGTCGTGAGGCCATGGAGGAATGAAATAACGGTGAGAGCAAAATTGTTGCCAAAGGGTGCCGAAACAGATGCACCAGGTGTGCTGTTAATCCATTGAGAATTCCTTGAAATCACTAGCACAGACCAATCTGCAAGGACAAATACTCCCCTGTGGCACACATCTTTTAGCATGTGGTAAATTATTCTTCGGGTCATCGCGAGGCGAATATAGAACCAGTGAGGTAAACAAACTCCTTCATACTAACTGAGCAATGTGGGTTCAAAGAAGAAAAAGCTTTTGATTGTGTAACACATTGATGTATTGAGAAACTCCAAAATTCGGAATCCATTCCATGGGAAAATAATAGGTTGCTGCAGCATTGTTGGGTCCAAATAAAAGACGCTCAGTTCAGGACGGAGACTTGCAAAAGAGACACTTATTACAAAAACACGCACACAAAACATTAGCCCGTGGGTTGTCAAAAGTGTTGATAGAACTTTAGGAGGAAAGACAGCAGGACTAACAACTCCAAGACATAGATATCAGAAAAACTATTTAGAATAATGCAACATCGAGACAAAATTGAAATGTTTACATTAGATACAATTCACATAGCTTGAATATCACACACTTGCACCACCGGTCATGTGCAAGACATGAATTAACCACAAGTTCACTCAAAAACTAGGCCTAATTAAAGGTGGGAACGAGTAATTATGGAAACGATACCGCCTCACAATATACCGACAACAGATGCATCGGGAAGTATTCACAATCTTTTCAATGATCATGAGTAGTCGCATTTCGCAAACATTTTCAGAACAGATTAATAATGATAATAACTTATAAACAATATGATATTTTAAGGTACTCTGTTTGAGGTTGAAATGTGAGTCCAAAGATTGTATTTTACAATTCTGCAAATAATGACAAAAAACATGCAACTCGGACTACTCCTCTTGCCAACATTTCGTTTTCTACACGAGTGTAAGTACAATAACGCTAACCTTTGCTGCCCTAAATAACGGCGTATTTCTGCATGCGATTTCAATTTCCAAGGTCGCCTCCGACTAACTGTCAGGGGCAATCATCAGGTGCTTGATGTGGGTTAGCAAATCATAGCCCCGGAGCTTCACTGCTTTTAATTCTTGTAATATCGTTAGCCCGCAAGCCCCGGCAGCTGACGGCATGTACAGCTCAAGGAATGTTTTCAAGAGGGGTTGGGTGCTTGTCGGCAAGCTTATGATGGGTAATTGGTTCAAATTGATCGGTGATCACTCGTTGGCGATCTCCGACAGGGTGGGACACAGTTGGACCTCGTTTAGCCGTTATTAATATCCAATTTGCTTTAATTGCCCGACACTGCAGGTCTACTTGCTTCCAGCACTCCCCTTTGTTGTGTTTAACTCGTACATATACTCTCGTTTGGCCCTGTTTCTGTCTGCAATGACGTGGGTGCACTTGCATGTGAATGTACATTTTGTGGTTCTCGGTGGTAGTCTCCAGCCTTTTCCACCAATCGGTAGAACAGGTATGCAAATTAAAAACACCTAATAACTGTATTAAACAAAATGTACACCAAAATCGTTTTAAAGTGAGGTTTCGGCTTGGTTAGGGTGGCAACAAATTGTGTAATGTAAAAGAAGCAGACTTATGAAAAGGTACACACCTAGATGCAAATATAAAGGGGCATCTTATTGGGACACATTGTGTTAAGGAAAATGACTGAGCGGGATGATATACTGAACTCCCCATGTGTGTTGCCAAAGGCACGCTGTCATATCAGCGGCAGCGTAAGGACAGCTTACTTCTTACGCTACTCAACATTCCACCGACCACGTTTGTTTAGATTAACTTTGGCCGACAGATAGTGTGACTTGTAATTGGCAATTTGCCAACATTGACCTGCTTTCGGTGATAAACGTCTGTGTTTTAGTGGTTTCAAAATAAGTAAGAAAGCAAAAATGTTTTCAATTTAATTGAATTGAATTAAAAAGAAGCACCTTCCGTTTTAATCTTCTTTTTTACACCAATCAGATACAACCCATAAAGAAAAACATCTTAAAGTTTGAACCGTCTAATATTCATAACAATAATATGTAAATACCGCAGGAAAAAAAACATTATGCCTCCAGCTAATGTGCATGTAAGATGGCCAATGATTACGTCATTACCTGCGTATAACTCGCTGGAAAATGAGATAAATATGAGAAATTTATGAATATGAGCAACCAATGATCAGCTTGCCCAACGTGTTAACAAATACATTAATAAAATAACTGTTAATTGTTTAACACATTCAGGTACTATGTAATTATGACAACGAATGCGACCGAAAATCATTTTGCCATGGAGGGGAAGGTCACAAGTCATGCTTGCCGTGCAGACGATCTAGAAGACGGTGTCAGAGAAATGGGATGTGTTGCCATGGTTATTTATGTCAGCAAGGTCGGTGTGTTCCAAAGGAGAGACGATATGACACTTCTTTCGCAAAGGCATCACAGTCTTACATTGAGGAGGGCAGTATTTCACAACACACAAAAGATAACATGCGAAAACGTAAGTATTCACCAGTGAATGTTTGAAGCTTTGCATGGTGTGCAACTGTGGATATTGGAAATAATAACTAATGTAGTCTCGATGTTTCGAGTCAGGTCGTCTTTTTAATTTGAAGTAATCATGAAATATTATTCTTGTCGCATAGTATTATAACATCCCGTCACGATACTGTCTTGTTTTACCAACAAGCCGCACGAAAGATACAAGCTGCACACTTTGACTGCATCGAGTGCTATGGTTAAGACTACGACTCCTGTCCGTGATCCTCAGCACGTTCTATTTACCTAAGGCGAATGAATCCAAGGGGAAACAGACCGCTTCAGGAACATCCGGCCAGGTAGTCGTAGTTTTATAGCAAGAGTATAAACAGTACAGTAAGAATTTGTTTTACAGCACCCCAACATAGTTGTGCCTATATGTCTAGTTACCAAGAAGCGGCTGTTTCTATGGACAGGCCTATAGTACACTGAGTTGCTATTAAACAAATAGTGACTGCTTTCGAGTGGTGTATAGTTAAAACTACGACGCCCGAGGTCGTCCTCGGCGCCTTCTATTTTCAAGAGGCGAAGCCAAGGGAAAATAGAACGCTCCAGGGATCACCGAGGGAGTCGCAGTTTTAACCACAGCACTATTAGTAGCAGTCAATATTTTGTTTTATAACATTACACCCCATACATTGTGCCGTGACGTCAAGGTACCAAGAAGCTGATATTGCTATAAGTTTAGTACATTGGTTTTGGGTATAGTACGTTGTACATCGGTTACTTCGGGTATATTGTTTGGTGCATGGTTAGCGCGTCTCGTTCGCGCAGTCTTCTATTAAAAATAAGACATATCATGTGACACGCTCTAAACCAATCAAAAGGAAGAATATTTAAGGGGTCTTATTATAGACCTTATGCACATGACGTCATCTCAGTAGGGCGCTCTCGCCTAGAGGTCAAAATAAGGTTGTGCATTGGCCAATCCTGTGCGCCGCGCGTACAAATCTGTGCGCTTACATTGTTTCGTCACCGTTTTACCTCTAAGATGGCGGCTGGATGACGTCAATGCATAAGGTCTATAGATAGACCCCTTGCTTATGACGTCACACTCTCAAAAAGCGCCATCCCCAAGACCAAAAGGAGTCACATCATTGGACGATAGCAGTTCTCTGTGCCTAAAAACGTGTGCGTGACCTCTGCATACCTGTAGCGTTTCGCGTTATGCAAGGGGGTCTATAGACCTTTCTTTTGCAACGTCACAGCCCAAGTTTTTGCCAACCCAGGCTGGAAAACTATGTAAAGCCATCAAATGCAAAACAAAAACAGATAGCTACAGTTTGTAACAACGTTACACATATTCAAAATTAGTGTTGAATTTATTGGAAACAAAGCAACCGATCATGGGAGGTATTCTATTTAATTAGAAGCTTGCCGAAAACGTTGAATTTGGTTAAAACATCTGTTAACACGATTGAATGTTTTACTAACATTCGGTGGTCCATGCCAACCAGCGCTGTTTGTTTATCAACAATGGAAAGGTCTAATGTTTTATTGTACAACGTAGAACGCACCTCCGAACAATGCGCGTCTCCCATGACCATCGTTTCGGGATTTAAATATTTGTGCATGTTTATGCATGATGTTGACTCCCAAAGTACAGTGTATGCGCGTTTGAGTTCGCTGCTCGTTGTGCAAGAGGTCTATAGAACCCTTACACAACGCGCAGCGCACGTATACGTGCCTGTACTGCTCGCTGGTTTGGGAGTCAAAAACTGTACACAAAGAATCATAGAGTTGACTCCCAACCATAGAGTTATATATAGGAACTAGAGGGCGCACTGGTAATGCTACGTGCACACAAACGCGACGGGACCGCAAGGAGACACGCGCGCCATTTTGTACGATGGCAACATTGAATACGAATTACGTGGTGTGCTTGCTAAATACACATTATGCGGTATAAAAAAAAGCGGCTGTGTTAAAGTTGTTTCGTGGGGTTTAGGTTATTTGTTTCAATAGTAGAGGATGAACACACACATGCCACGATCACGATTTATTGTCCAAAGTGAAGGAATAATATTCTAAAATATTATATTTATTCGGGTATTATTTAGTGCTATAAACGGTCTTCACTGGCATTCATAAATTTCACAGTAAAACCTTTCATTGTTAACCATTGCTCTGTTGCAAAAAACTTGCAACACGCACAAATAGTTTAGACGTTGTTTTTGACTACTTAAGAAATGGCCGCCGCGCTGCCCTTGTCGGGCCGCGTACCTAGGCTAATGCGCTCTCTAGTTCCTAACTTCCTATATATAACTCTATGCTCCCAACAAGGTAGAAATGGTAGGGCGCGCGCATGTGCGGAGACGGGTTCCACATTGTGCAAGGAGCAACCTCGTTCCCAGTGGTGATCGATCTCGCCGCGCCATTTTTTCCCAGCATCGATACGGCGCGCTGTCCGTGGTAGCGAGGCTGTGCAAGGAGGTGCATTGGCCGCCATCTTTGATGAATCGTGCACGCGTGAAAGGCTATCGTTGGCTGAGAGTCGTGCGCAGCGCGTACATGCGTGCACTTTTCCATTGTTTTTCATCAAAGAAGGCGGTCAGTGACGTCATGTGCAATCATCTATACTTCATTGGTGGCTGTCACTGATCACTATAAATTATAGAGATCAGTGGTGGCTGTCACAGACATAATATAAGACGGACAGCAGAGGGCGCTAAACTGAAATTATTGATTTTCTGAAACTATGGGCGGAAGTGAAGGCCCGTCATCAAATTTTGTACACGTTTAGGCATAGCCGCGAGGCAGTGCTCCCGTTTTCATGGACTTTTTCTGAATTTTCAGGAGATATTGACCCGATAATGGATTGTAAATAAAGTGATAAATTTTAGGAAATTCGGTCAATAACTGTAGTAATCAAAAAGTTGTTTGACTTTTGCTGATTTGGGGGGAAAAATTGTAACCAAAATTATTATACATAGCCTAGGCCAAGGCATACAGGACTGTCACTTTCTACACGTTCGTGTCGTTTTCATTGTGAAAAGTCAAGTTTTCACCTTAAAGCTTAAGATACCACACTTCATGAACTTTCCATACAGCCATTTACAAATGTTGTGCGTTGGGGTTTAACCGTATAAAACGTCGTTTCTATAACTTAATTTTCAGGAAATAATCACTGGACTCGCTCTATAACACATATTTTCCACACTCCGACCCGCCTTGCATGCAAGCCTTCGGCAAGTTTTTTGTACGCTTTCGTGGATTTTTAAGTTTGTTTACGAAGAACTATACCCTAAGTGTAGACTCTATTTTACATTGACACAATTTAGGATACCCTGGATGGACAGAAAGATTATTTTACTGTTTAACGTAAGGTTTGTTTTTTCTTGATTTTGTTCTGTTTCCTCAAAAAAAGAGAGATGTTATATGTGTGTGTCAAATGCTGACCGTGTGTTTCTAGTCGACGATGACGTCAAGGGGTCACTGCATATCATTATCATATATAACGGTTTGGACTCTCGGCTGAAAAAAGCCGCGTGGAGAGGTACATTTTTGACTTGAATTCTTTGTTACTAAATGCAAATTTTAGGTGTTAAATGGTTATTTACCGGTATCTACGATGTCTATTCGGCCATAAAAGGTATTAATTAAAATGTTGAGAGCATCCTAGAACCACTATTTAACTATTTTCCCCTTTTTGTCCTTTTTGTTGTCGCTTAAAGAAAAATCCTTACTCTCAAAATGTTTGGTATCTGTTCTGAAGGTCGTGAGGATGAAGTGTGCGATTCTGCTGATCAATGTGGCGAGGGACTCTGTTGTGCACAACACTTTTGGACACGTATTTGTAAACCGATCTTGGTTGAAGGAGACGTTTGTACCAAACGACGAGACCGTTACTCGGATGTATTCCAGCGATGTCACTGTGGAGGCTCTTTGTCTTGTAAAAGGCATCCTGCCCCTGATGAACGCTATCACTCATGTCAAAATGTCAAAGGAGGAAAGCGTCTTGAAGTTTATGAGCAAGGATATGAAGAGGACGTTGAGATGGAAGAAATACACGAGGGATTGGGAGCCGTCCTTACTTTACTGAAGGATCCAACACCTAAACTAGGTGTACAACCTCAGGCTGAGCTGTATACCCCGGACACTGACAATGCGGAGAGTGAGAAAAGGGAAGAAAACCTTGAGTACGCGAGCGAAACGCAATCAGAGTTCAAAGAATCGATGGAAAGTGTATGGAAAGCTGATCAACGAATATCTGGTAACGTCGTTTATCACATGACTAGCAAACCTACAAGTACATCACTGGTGAAGGCTGATGGAAGTGCACGAACAGAAACTGAAAGCATTGTAGTTTTATGACCTGGACAGACAAATATAATATGAAAAGGCCGTTTTTGCTCTTCCAGAATAAAAGTAATATAGTCATTCTGTGTCAAATCGACCAGAGGTCCGCAAGTGGCCTCTAAGATTTACATGAACCTTTGTTAAAATGTAGTGTTTCACATGGGTCCAAAGGGGGTCTTTTTGAACCTTTTTTTATTACCTGAACCCAACTTTGGATTAATGCCAATTCTGTACAAATAGTTTATTAAGCTCGTACTTGATTATGGTACTAGAGATGAAACCAAAGATAAATTTGTCTTTGTTTTGTGACCCCCCAAATCACTCACGGTTGAATAAAGTGTCTACTCTGAGGACAAGTAACTTGAAATTTAGACAAGACATGAATTATTTAAGACCAGTTTATAAACCTAGGGCCATAAGCTGTTCAGCGTCACAAATGATGGGCTCTCAAAATTGAAAAAAAGCCTGATGCCTTTGCATGACTCTGCCGAAGGGTGGAGCTAAACAAATGGGGTATGAGCTCAATTTCAAGATGCCGTATCTCAGACGGGGTATGGGATTAGTGGTTTGGGTGTGTTCATTTTGGCCACAGTGGAATAGTTTAAGAAAAAATCATGTCAATCTGAGAGGGTCACAAGGGAACTTTTCAGAATTTGGTTGATTTAACATGAAATGACCTGATGCCACAACGATAGCAGAATAAAAGTGTGTCCCTTTTGTATCATTTCAGCTATAACAGTTATGTTCTTAAAGCTACGTGGTGAGTTGAAGGCTGTACAAAGCATTCTTACGTGACGGTAGTAAAATTATAAGATTTTGTAGTAAAATTATAAGATTTTGCTCATATGCGGTTCGTCACCCCAGTCAATAGTCAGTGTTGCTTTGTTCGGCATAAAGATTACTTAAAGGTAAAACAGAATTGGCATTGCTATGACTTAAAATAGTTTAGTTATTTTTGATAGCTCAACATTCTGTGAAAGACAGATCTTCGCGTTCGTGTACAAAACCAAGGGTACGGAGCCCCTGAAGGCACAAGTAAAAATTGAAAGGTAAAACATTTTAAATTATTCCGTTCCCTCTAATTATTTGTTCATTTGAAAGGGAACGAAATTATGTTCTAATTTTGTGTTTTTACTTTCTCCTTTTTTGTTATTGTCCCTTCAGTAAGTTATGGTAAACATTTTCAATATTATATACGTATATTAAATCCATATAACCGACAATGCCAATACAAAATTGTGAGAATTCTACAAACATCGTTACTTTGTCGCAGCACAGTTTGCTTTTATCACTGCAGATATTGTATTGCTGTAATTTGGAAAATTTTTAGTTAATTGGAAAACTCCAATTTGTAAGATTTCTGAAAAGTTTGAATTTATATACATGTATATACCTTTAAAAAATATATAGACACACCTTGTCGCACACAAATATTTTTCTTCAAAAACATAATCTAAAAATTTAAACCTAAATCTAACAAATTTGTGAAATATCTCTACCGTTATATAGTCGCGACTAAATTACAGGATTTATTTAGCAAAAATATATATGCAATTAAGGACAAGTGGTTGTCTGGAAATGTTTTTAAACAAACTTTTCTGCTGCAACCAATTGTCAAATTAACTAAACTGTAAATCCTTAATTACAGTGTGGTAAAATCCCATGACGTTTTTAATACTTTTTAACAAGGTCATATTACTTCATCTTTTGAATAAATGCTGGAATAAAAGTTCACTTATACATTGTAAATCTCAATATTTGTATGATATGAATTTTGCATTACAAACGGACGGCAAATGTCAACTGAGGGGACCGATCGATCATTGTCAACTGAGGGGACCGATCGATCATTGTCGACTGAGGGGACCGAACGATCATTGTCGACTGAGGGGACCGAACGATCATTGTCGACTGAGGGGACCGATCGATCATTGTGGACTGAGGGGACCGAACGATCATTGTCGACTGAGGGGACCGAACGATCATTGTCGACTGAGGGGACCGATCGATCATTGTGGACTGAGGGGACCGATCGATCATTGTGGACTGAGGGGACCGATCGATCATTGTGGACTGAGGGGACCGATCGATCATTGTCGACTGAGGGGACCGATCGATCATTGTCGACTGAGGGGACCGAACGATCATTGTCGACTGAGGGGACCGATCGATCATTGTGGACTGAGGGGACCGATCGATCATTGTGGACTGAGGGGACCGAACGATCATTGTGGACTGAGGGGACCGAACGATCATTGTCGACTGAGGGGACCGATCGATCATTGTCGACTGAGGGGACCGATCGATCATTGTCGACTGAGGGGACCGATCGATCATTGTGGACTGATGTGTACACAAAATTGGATAACGCTCAAGTCCATCAATCAGTGACACTCATGGTGCTCCCAGCAGTAATTTTACCCCTGGTCACTGGGTCATTTATTTTAATTCTTAACACCCTTAAGGGCGTGGCACCCCCAAACTACATTGTATACCCCACGCTCGAAGGTTCCAATATTTACCGCCACACCATCCAAGATGTACATGTATGTATAAAAAAAATGTGCATTTCCCAACAATTGCTACAACTAACTTACTTTTTGCATGCCCAGCTATTGTCTAAGTTGATTTGAGCCTAATTACCTTTGTTGTTATTTATTGTGCTTTGATTTAAGAAGGTTGGTGTCTATGGAGCCGTACACGTTGTTTAGATGGAGTTTTTAGCATTTTCAGAGGTTGGGGTGGACGAATGTACAGTGTATACGGAAGCGTTACTTGGACATGTCAAAAAGGAAAGTCCTAATTCTGACTTGTATTGTATACAAAGTCGAATTTATAATATATGACCCTATACTTATGAATATATCTAATTTTTTATTATTTATTTTATTTTATTTTTTATAATGGTATTCAAAGACGAAATGACCAACAGCTGTAGCTGAATGGTCACTTAACAATGATACAAATACCCCCCGTAATAGTTACAAGTAAAAACACGAACACTCACACACAATTAAGGGCCAAAGAGTAAAATGAAGAGTAAACAAGTTACAAAGCTATTAAACAAAAATATTACAAGATTATAAAGAGTTTTGGAATGGTTGATTTCCTGTATGCCTTTGTGTTGCATTTAATTAAGATTAAAGCAAACATGTATTGCATGACCTTGGAACTAGTGTTAGATTTGTCTTAGAAGCGCCTCTTTCATGATGACATGAGTGGTCTCGTATTCTCGAATGGGAAAACTTCCCAGCCGTTTAAGTTCTCAAATGGTGATTGGACATCCAGCAACATTGAGTCGAAAACGACTTGAAAATACCACAAATCATTAAGACTGTATATGTTAAAACGGTATATGTTTAACCTAATTATAAATAACAAAAATTTAATGATTGCACAGGCAACAAGAATGACGACTTAAAACAACAAAAGCTTCGGCAGACGACAAAATTCTTAATCCGATTGAGGGTTGTTTGTGCTTCGCGCGTTTTAGCGGGTCTGGTTTCTGTTCTCACAAACCATTAACCATATGGATCGTAGTCCAGACTTTGAAGGTCATGCTCTCCCATATGATTTAACGCAGAAAGTGTCTTTTCAGTCCACCCCCCAAACAAAACAATTGCTGCAAGATTTGCGGAAAGAATACCAAGGCATATGTTGTGTAGGAATCCTACATCCTACACTGCAAAAAATATTGGTTATCGACCAACATTTTGACCAACGTTAGGTCTAATATGAACACACTAAACTGTTGGTCAAATTTATACCCAACAATGTTGGGTAAATGTTTTGACCAACTTATAGGTCTAATGATATTGCTTTTCTGTTGGTCAAAATTATTAATAAACTTTATTGGTAATTTCTTTTAACCAATTGTTGGGTAGAAAGGTTTGATGTTTCAGTTGGGTAATTTTACTTGACTAAGAGTTGGGGATTTTTTATCAACAAAAGTTGGTCAATATGTATTGTACTATTATGATTCACAGTTCGTACGTCCAGGCATCGAAACGATCTTTTCCACAGTGGCGAGTGGGGGAGAGCTGTGCCCTTGGCGTCTCTCTCAAAAACGTGGGGTTGCCCAGTGGTTTATAGATGATTTTGAAGGTTAGTTTTTAAACTAAATAACGTTTGTTTTCCGTTCAGTTGCTGTACACAGTCGTGACAGTTGCAGTGTAAGCAATGCAGTGATAGTGCCATCCATGTATTGTTGTACACCTAAAATACAACATCATACACACATACTGCGTTGCATGTCATACTGCGTTGCATGTCATACTGCATACAACGCACTGCCTGCAGGAAAATGCATGATAAAACTTAAAATAATTCAATGGCATTATCACTGTGCTGCTTGCTATAGGCAACTGTCACGACTATGTACAACTGAATGGGAAACAAAACTTAAAATTTAGTTAAAAACTTGCCTTCAAAAGAATCTATAACCACTGGGCAACCCCGCTTATTTTTGAGAGACGAAACGGTCACAGCAACTTCTCCACTCGCCATGTTGGAAAAGATCGTGTTTATGCTTTTATACACAGTTGCAGTCCTCCCCAGTGAAGCAGTAGATGCCCAGTAGTGATTGGCAGTATCTGGGCCCCAAGTTTTCAGCAATATCACTGATGTTTAATAGTCTCCGATTCACTCCACTACCGGTATCAAAAAAGATGATTAGAGGCCTCAGTTTATGTGCATACTGCAACAGGATGAAAAAGATGTCACTGTCTGGACTGTGAACAACAGCCTGCTTGTAATTATGGTGCTTTGCATAGAACAGATAAAGGATGACACGGCTGTCTGTTTCTTCTTGGTTGGACCTCAGACTCGGGATCTCCTCTTGTTCTACAAATTGCCCATCTGATGATGACAGTTGGAACGAGATACCTTCAACTACCAGGATGATTTTTCTCCCAACAAGTCGGCGTGCTGCTCCAGGACAACCCCAGATGCGGAGCATGAACCTGCATAGCTGTTTCTTGTTTTCATCGTTCTGGAGGAACCTTTTGAAATCTGCAGGCTTTCTTGTGTTTATTCCTTCAAGTAATATTTTAGCGCTGCTTCCCCGACGAAGCCTCTCTTGGCTTTTGATGGAGTCCTTTACATACATATCAGTAGAAAATACAACATCTGGTTTGCGAGATAGCTGATCGAGCAACTTCAGACAATGAAAAGGGTTTCTCTATGACTTGCAGAAGGCAGTTCAGCTTCAGGCACATCGTCGGTAAGGTGGTGAACTGATGCAGCCTTGTTGGTCTTTGCCATGTAGCCATCCGGCGTACCCAAGGAATGAGGTACTGGAGTGATACGATACGTCATCAGCTCTTCAATATCAATAGGTCGAGACAGAAGTTGCGATTTGACTAGTATTTGGAAAGCCACATCTCCCTGCTCCTGGTACTTGATGACATTGCCTTGAGCAGTTGTCAGCTTCACCTTCTTGTTTACCTTTTCCATACTTTTTAGCTTTAGCTTCTTCAGTCTATCGAAGAAGTCTTTTTTCTCTGCTCTGTCATCTTTTTGCAGCCTCTCACTCACAAATTTGTCTTTCTCCAACCGACCAGCCTCTTCAGCACTCAGTACATCATGTTCTATGTCAGGGGGTACTGGATTACCAGATGAGAGTATGTACAAGCGGTCTCTATCAGCCACTTCAAATGGGTTGAGAAATCCCTGCATAGCAACCATAGCTCGTTGTACTGCAGCTTCACTTCGTTTCACCTCTGATGGTAGTTGTTCACGGTGCTTGTCAGACCTGAAGCTAAATGTGTCATTACTCATTCCAGTCAACTCAAGAGTGGCTTGGTAATACTTAGCCCGCTCTGAGGTTGTGCGGATCCATCGCTGATATGCGCCATAGTTTTCTAGGATTCCAGTAAGCCCTGCTCCTCCAGCACCTCAACGAGACTTGGCAAACTTCATGAAGGTTTCTCCCATGGTCTTATCGACAGCACAACCAGGTATAGGAGAGCGGGCAACAGATATAGCTCCATTTTCCAGACGCAGAGTGGCACCAGGATGACTGACTTCGATGTTGTTGAGGAAAACATCAAACCAGGCGAGGTATCTGGAGTAATTCATACCGCCAAAGGCAAAGAATAGATCAGCCATATCGCCGGACTTGCTCACACGCACGACGCTTTGCTCACATGCACGACAGACTTGCTCACACGCACGACGGACTTGCTCACACGCACGACGGACTTGCTCACAGGCACGACGCTTTGCCCACAGACACGACGGAACTCTCCACACGCACGACAAAACAGATAAGTGTCCTTTATAGAACACCATAGTGCTGCGAGTAGATTCATCCCTCTGAGAAATGTAAGCTGCAAGAAGTAGACGTTCTAATGCTTCACTTACTATCTTGAGGCACCAGAGAGACTTGCTGTAGGCTTTTCCATTGAGAACTCCTTTCAGACATCCAGAGGTAGTGAGATTTGCCTCAATGATGATTTCAGAATAGCCAGAACCTGCCATCATGAATCTGATGTATTGCAAATTCCAAAGTAAAGGTATATGCCTCATGCACAAACTTAAAAACAACTTTCTAATCCTTAAAATCCTTAATCATGTAAACAATAAATTTCACACAGGTAGTAATACTTAATCTATGAACATTAAGTAAACAACTGACAATAAGTATGACCAAAAACATATCTTTAGTGGAACATAAACTATGACAATCTTTCAGCTGGATGAAAACACAATGCACAAAGTTTTAACTAATTAACACTGCTAACAAAGCGCCCTCTATTGTCTTGACCACAGCGATATAAAGTTTTGTTTGGGTATAGGGCTTTATATAGTAGCTGTATTTAGGCTTCATACCATATTTGTGTCAATATAATTAGTCAAAGTGACAAAATAAGAAGGTTTAAGGGCTACTTACATATATATCTGGTAGTAACATTTACGTATTCCTTAGAATTTATATATGTTTTTCCCATATTTGTCCTCTTTTGGCAAAAATATTGGCCTCCATCTTGAATTTGAAGCATGATAGACTAAATTAATAGATAGCAGAAATGGAAGTGTTGAGGTAAAAAAGATAACTAACATTTTTAATTGTGTTTTTATTCTTTTATTTGGCTGATATATGACTTTTTCCAATTTTGACTATTTTGGCGGCCATCTTGGCAGCCATCTTGGATATCTCTAGTCCATCGGGTTTTTTTTCACTGTTAACATCCTAATTGTGTTTGAGGACCCTAAAAGGCACCCAAAAACATTGGTGTGGTTAAGTTCTGGGGGTGCACGGGGGGTCCCCGTACATACTCAACTATTATGGCGGGAACACTAATGTGGAAAATATGACCAGTTATTGGGCAAATGTTTGATCGTAATGCGCATGATCGGTCGATTTTGCCCAACTAATGTGCATCATTTTCACCAACAACTACTATTAATTAAAATAAACAAAAAGTTGCCCAATATAATATGGGCAACAATGTAACCAACAATTATGATGAATTCAGATTGTGAATTTGTTGCCCAACATTTGCCAACATTTGCCCAACTTTTGTTTAACTTCTTATGAAAAAAGGGCAAACAAAATGTTTGCCCAACAACAGCAATTATTGCTTTCGTTGGGCAATCATCGACCAATAGTTGTGGAAATCACATTGCCCAACAAATTGTGTCAAATGATTTGACCAACGTTTTTGCAATGTACAAGACTGGTACTCTTTATGTCACTGTGTTGAGCCAATGTAAAACTGAGTACCAGCGCACGCAAGCATGCACTTCCTACACGACACATGTATTGTTTTTTCCCTGCAGATCTTGCTGGGTATACAAAAAAAAAACATGTTACCTGGTTGGAAAGCTTATTATCTAGTTTCAGTAACCGTGTGACATATATTTGTGCGGGATTGCTGGCAAGTTTGGCATTCAATTTAGTGGGACAACCCCCGGGAAAATGACCAAAATGGTGTGACCTCTGGCCATAATTTATAACAGGTTAAACAAAATTACTTTCCAAAATCAGTTGAAAACTTCTCCTGAGAGTGTGAATTTTAAGGGAATTTCTCGTGTTGAACAAATCGTAGTCTTGGTTCTGAGACGCTCCTGTAGTCGTCACAAACACAACATGTAGTTGTTCCGTCCCAACTTGACAATTGTCCCAACTATAGTTTGGACTAGTCCCAACTTGAGGGTTACAGTTGGGACGTCCCAACTATAGTTGGGATCGCCCATAGAGTTCAACAGGACACCGTGATCGATCATGCGTGGATTACAGTGAGACACTACTGCTGACGTACAAGCTGCTGCGATCGGCGTTAATTAACAAGATTCTTTATTTCAAACCCGGGTCTCGGCACTGTATACAAACTGATGATGGAGCTAGAGGCGGTCGCGAGCTGGTGCGTGCCCAGGACGAGGTTTGGAATGATAGTACATGTTTATCGCTCATAATGGACCGCTTAAGCCCGGTTCATACTTCCTGCGAATGCGAATGCGAAGCGAATTTTGACGTCACAGGGCCGTTTTCGCAGCGAATGTTTCGCAGGAGTTGAGCACATTTCAACTGCTGTGAATTATTCGTTGCGAATTTGTGACGTCAATATTCGCTTCGCATTCGCGTTCGCAGGAAGTATGAACCGGGCTTTACATCTCCCTCCATGCTCAGCGTAAATAGTGTTTTAGAGCTATATAGCTGACTGCGGCCTCATGCTCATGCAAGGTGACGCTCTCAGTCCCAAAGACGTATTTAATTTACCTTCTCTTGGAAAACCATAATTCTAATTAATCTCAAATATTTTCAAGGGAAAGTGGTCTTAAAAACTTCATACTATGATACTTTATTTTAGCGCGCTCCGTCGGCGAGCGGATCGAGGAGTGATAGCGGTTTAGACTAGTCCCCTGTCTTAAAGGCCCAATGATTTCATTGGATACAATTATTTCATTGGCTAAACGTGCAATGACGTAAGCTCTCCATATCTGTGTTATGATTGGTCCTAGGTGATGTAGTTTGTAAGCCTGCACTTCATGCACTTTCGATTACCCGCATGCTGCATGTGCATACATGTTCATGCATGTAATGTTTTATTCACTATGTACATGTTTTGTATGTGTGACTGAAAGGATGCAAGGTCAAAACATCTGGCAGGCCCAGGATGCAGCAAGGCGCTCAAGGCAAGTGCTGGGTTGCGTTCCACTTGGTTTGCCAACCATTTTGAGTGGAACGAGTTGTGCGCCGCCAAAGTTGGCGAACGTTTGCAACCATAGGCGAACGTATTTCGATTGTGTGATAACGTTGGTGTGTGGTTTTTACGAAAGGTAAGCAGACGATGTTAATTTTTCTTGTCGCGAAAATAAATATAATGTGTTTGCAGTGGTCACAACGCAGTCAGGTAGAGCTGAAATAACAACTTAATTAGTTGGTGTCGTATAAACGAGGACTAAAACATGCTAGAGCAGGAGCCTGGGGGGTGTCAGCCTACTCTTCTTAGTCCTAGAACTATGCGGTTCGTTCCGCTATCGTCGTGGAGACGATAGCGGAATGAACCGAATAGTTCTAGGAGTAGGGTCAGCCTAGCTGGGAAATTTTCAAGTATATCGTAGGAGGACCCGAAAACGACGGGGACCTCTTTTTGTGTAGGGTCTTTGACGTCATTCATTGCGGGCGATGCAAGCAACTCAAGATGCGAAGTTACATTTTCTACTTTCATGCTTCTTCGCTACGCTCATACGCATGAAAAGCAGTTTCATTTTCTATGGACGACAAACAAACAAACACACTTTATAATACAAAGATATTTTTGTTTCAGATAATTTATTATAGCATGGGAATAGGCCGGAGCACAACGGTGAGTGTTAATTTGATCGTTTATGGGTAGCATGCTAATATTTATGTTATATCACAAGGTTTTAATGATAGTTAATCGTTAGTAAAAAGCCATTATAAGGGTCATTCCGTGCCAACTCACCTAAAATCCTGAAAAGTTCGGCAGGCTCCGTCTCAGATTTTGCTAGTATTTTTTTTAAACGGTCCCCTATGGGTGCCATGAACACACGCAAAATTTTAGAATCCTACTCCTCATAATTTTTTAGATATGACCCCCTAAAAAATTAAGCCCCGCCCCTTCAAATTGCTTTTTTGTGTTTTCGGCATTTTTAGAGGTCTGTATCTACAAATGGAGATAAGACATATAGCTACAAATTAATTTGAAGGGTATCTGGTATCCCATCAACTAAATTATACTGTCAAAAGTAGCACAGGTCATTTGTATATCACGGTGTAGGTCTTTAAAAACAGACATTTTAGCCTGTGTGATTTTTACTTCATTTTTTTCCAAAATTTTCTGGGTATTTTTATTTAACTTATCAATCTTTTAGAATTTGTAACTACATAAAGTGTGGACTGAAGAATTGGTGGCCAGTTTGAATTATGCTTGGCGGCCACCTTCAAAAGAATAAAAAAATAAAAAGACCCTCTATGCATAATTTTCATGAACATTGGGGGCGCTACGGCTGTTCTGCCGAGATGTATGAGAGATTATCACTCTCTGTGCATGAACATTGGGGGCGCGTGATTGATTAAGCTCCCTAAAATGGCGGCCGCGCCCCTCCAGTGCGTACTTCACTCATTTTCGTGCGTTTGTGCGTGAGTTCCCTATCTTGCGCCTACGGCGCTATAGATAGTTCCCAATAGACGCCATCTTTACGGGCAAATTGGATTTTGGCTTGCAGGAATGTCAAGCGCTCAAATTATTAACGCAGCCGCGCAGTTTACTAACCAATCATGCAATGAGTTTTGTGAAATGTGCGCGTTCTGCACGCCGTTCTCGCGCAAAACGCATGATCCTGTGTTCCAAATTGCCTGTAAAGATGGCCGATTTACGTCATATTGCAACCTATCTATACGATCTTTGATCACAACACATACTCAATAGGTGAGGATAATAGGTGAGTACGGCTTTTCATGGTAGCACAGGTACAGTACTGTGCTGCACAGAGTAGTTGAGTTATAGATTTTTTAGCCATCTCTATGGGGGCCGTTTATGACTTAATGAGCAGTTACAAATATATAAGAGCAAACCCATATATATAAGCATTTTAATTGCATTGAAATTTTAATTGCATTGAAAATATAAATAAATGCATTAAAAATAAAAATAAATGCAGTGAAAATAAAAATAAATGCAGTGAAAATATAAATAAATGCAATAAAAAATATAAATAAATGCAATGAAAATATAAATAAATGCATTGAAAATATACATTAATGCATTGAAAATATAAATAAATGCATTGGAAATATAAATAAATGCATTGAAAATATAAATAAATGCATTGAAAATATAAATAAATGCATTGAAAATATAAATAAATGCATTGAAAATATAAATAAATGCACTCGCCAAAATAAATAAATGCAGAGCCAAAATAAATAAATGCAGAGCCAAAATAAATAAATGCAGAGAGCCAAAAGTTACTAAAAATAGACTGCGCGTCCTACGGCCTTTGTGAAACGGGGTCGTTGAACTATCAGGCCTGTATTCGATGTTGTACTCAGGCGCGCGACCCAAACTTGGTTTCGTAAAGTTCATGAAAACAAAATTAACTGCTCTGGAAAATATAATTAGCTGCATTGAAAATATAAATAAATGTATTGAAAATATAAATAAATGCATTGAAAATATAAATAAATGCATTGAAAATATAAATAAAGATGAATAACGGGCTTTCGTAATATACAGAGGGCGCTGTTCAATATATTTGTGTTGGTCTTTTATATTTGAGTTTTGGTCCTTTATGTTTTGTCGTTGGTCCTTTATATATTCGTCTTTGATCCTTTATATATTTTCGGTGGTTATTTAAATATTTCGGTAGTCTTTTATATATTTGTATTCGTCCTTTATATATATGGTTTTGCTCTTATATATATGTATGGTTTTGCTCTTATATATATGTATGGTTTTGCTCTTATAATTATACATATATGGGTTTGCTCTTATATATATATATATATGTATGTGTTTGCCCTTATATATATGGGTTTGCTTTTATATGTATGGCAAGCCAAAGGGGAATAAACTAATTATATACCTAAACAAAATATATGTATAATTTGTATTTAATATATAGGATATAATGTATATAATATAAAACATACATAAATATAAAAAATATGTTACAAAATATTTAAAATTAAAAATATCGGTTGTAAGTTACAAAATATATTTTGTTAACAAGTTACTTTTATTTTGTTTTATTTATTTAAAACCAATAATGTTTGCATTAAACATTTATATTTATGGCAAAAATATTATCGCACAAAAATATTTATTCACGGAAATCTATTATTAAGATACAACTATTTGCATTCAATGAGGAAATAAGTTTATGTCGGTTTTCCTTTTTTTGTGCAAACTGAAATGTAAAATGTTTTCAAAAAATATAAAAAGTTTACAAATTATACAAAGTGTTGGCAAAATTACGGCCCAAGATGGCGCTCTTGTATTCGAGGATGAAAAGGAAATATATATAAGTTTAAAATATATAAAGTTTACAAATATAAAGTGTTGGCCAAATTTTCACACAAGATGGCGCTCTTCCAAACCCGCCGAACATAAAGTCAGCAGATGCGTGTGTGTGTGTTTACGTTTGTGTGTGCGTAGTAGAGTGCTCTCTCTGCCTGGCCCACGTGTGTTTTAGCTGCTCGCTGCACCGGATCGAAGGTGCTTTCAATCTAAAGAATGGCAAACCAAAACAGTCCTGCCGTTCTGCAACAGTTGCAGGAAAGCGTGTCCACACTTACGTCCCTCTTGAGGGAATTTGGAAGGCAGCACACGTCCTCTACAGCTGCCCAAAACAACTCAGCTGAACAAGGAGCAGGCTCGTCAAACCCCGCTGCGGTCGCCGTTGTAGGGCAACCCCGCCGACCACTTACGACCCCAAGGAGGGGAAGAGCTACATGTACTTACATTTACAACATTAATTTGTAGTAAGGTAGCAGTAGCACTAGCAATTTTAAATAGGATTAGTATGACTAGCTACCACCAGCCCTCCCCAGTACCACCCTATTTAATATTATATACATGCATAAAATTAGTATTAATAATAATAAAGATGGTTAGGCATAAACATTACATCACCTAACACATGCGAATGATCAGTAAAGATGTTTTACATAGCTTAGGACGCCTATAAATTGATAAAAATTAAAGGTATGACTATGAGTGGGTTTCTTTAGAAATGGAGGAAGGAAGTGTAGACACAGTAAGTGGGGCACTGGATTTCTTATAGTTCTAACTGACTCATTCACTGATGTCAAAATGTATTTCAAAAAGGAGTACAAGGGCCCAGTTATCTGGTCTTCAATTACAGGTACATTGCCAACTCAACTAGTGTGCAGTGATTGTTTCTTTTACCAGGACAACTGTAAGAGTAAGACTGAAACATTTTTTTAGGGATCAAGATGTAAATCCAGACCGTAAGGTCCCAGTCTTGTCCCCGCTTCCCAGTTGTGTATGGCTTTAAACATATCTACAAGTATGAGCGAGCAAAATACAAAAAAGCATGGCGAGATTGAACAACGACGACACAGATAAGTCCACATTTGTAAATGGCATTATTAAGTTAGGACAACAGCTTTACTTGAGGGAACGTACTCAGAACACAATTCAATACCATAGCAAGATTTTGGTAATCGCTGCCATAATTAATACCAATACAATTTAACCCCTAATTTGTAATTTAGCAGACAGTATACACACACCCAGCCAGTAGTTAGTAGTAAACACAGCCACCACGTTCCCTCCTCGTATACAAGAGCGCCATCTTGTGCCGTAGTTTGGCCAACACTTCATATTTTTTTGTGAACTTTATTTATTTTTACCACACATCTTTTTATTTTCTCCTCCAATACAAGGGCGCCAACTTGTGCCATAATTTGACCAACACTTTATATTACTTGTAAACTTTATATATTTTTTAAAACACATTATTTCAGTTTGCACAAATTAATTATATTTTTCCTTGAATAACAACATTTTGTATTCTATAAATAATTCTCCATGAATGAATATTAGTGTACATTTATATTTGTGCCTCTAATATAATTTCTATTATGTAAATAATTACGATCGTCATGAACATATTTGTTAACGTAATGTCAAAATAAATCTTCCTCAAAATTACAAAAATATATTTTGCTGCTTTTAAATATTTTTGGGAACTTTATAAATTTTGACAGATCTTTTATAATTAATGTACGTAATATATAAAAAATGCGTTGTATCCTATATATTACATACAAATTATATATATATATATTTAAATGATTCGGGTTTGAACAAAGAAAAATTGACTGGAGCGGGACTTGAACCAACGACCTCCGGATTAACGTACCGGCGCTCTACCAACTGAGCTATCCAGCCCTATGTTGGCGGTCTCCCTATTAGTCAATATCTTTGTCGCAGTTTCCCTTGTGGTTCATGACTGGATATATATATTTAAATGTATATAATCAGTTTTTTCCCCTTTGGCTTGCCATATTAATGTATGGGTTTGCTTTTATATATATGGGTTTGCTCTTATATATATGGGTTTGCTCTTATACATATGGGTTTGCTCTTATATATTTGTAACTGCTCATCAAGTCATAAACGGCCCCCATACATCTCAACGGCACCCCCGTAGGCTTGGGTTTTTTGTTTTATACATTGAGGCTGATAGGTTTCGATTTCTAAGCAACATTGGTGGGCTTCAGAAGCCATATGACGGACGAGATTTAGTAGTATGTACGTTGTCCCATGTTTCCCATAGTTCACCACATCGTCAACCACTTTCCCTCTGTATTTTGCTTGAATGGATTCGGCATGTTTTGAACATACTTTACATTTCATTTTGTAAATATTCCCATCTTTTTCTTCGTATTCAAAGTTATTTTTTAATTCCTCCTCCCACTTATTGAAGCTGTTTAAGCTTACGGTTTTGTTTGCCATTTTTGCGTCGCGTCCTGTGCTCCCATGAAAAGTCGTACTCAGATTATAAACTCATGACATGTCATGTTAAGTTTTAGTGACCTCAGGTCAATCTGTTTTTATCCTGTCCGCGGATTGGTTGATAGCGCGAAAGATCCCGTTTTTGAGCCACTTCCTCGACTGTAAGCGTTGTTACCAAGTACAGCGATGTACGTGCTTGGATTTTTCCACAAAATATTTTGAGAATCCAATTTTGTCATAAAAGTTCACTATTTGATTTTTATAGAATAAATTGGAGTCCAGAAAAAAGAAACAGAAAAAAAGAAATATTGCAATAATCTTGGGAAATCGACTATCTTGGTACATAGTAACCACTTGTATAAAGCAGATTGATGCCGTGAGCATACTATCCAGGAAGACTATTGGCTCAAAAACGGGATCTTTCGCCCTATCAACCAATCCGCGGACAGGATAAAAACAGATTGACCTGGGGTACGTTTTCGCGGATGGAACCAATAACTTTTCGGTCGTTGGGTATGATGTTAACTGATGGCCAAAATTCAACCGAAACAGTTATTGGTTACGACCCCGAAAACGTACCCCTGAGGTCACTAAAATATTGACGACAACACACACGGTCGGGAGTGCGCCGCCGCCGGTGTTTAGGACGACGACTCTACGTGAGTGGTTGATCGTAAATGATTGAATGATACCTTTTAAGTTTGTAAACAATACACAAAGAAAATGAGGGGTGAACAAACTTAACTTTGTGTCGGTTTAATGGAACATTTTTAATGGGTTTTTTATGGAAAGTGAGTCTTCGGAAAAGTAAAAACATATTCATGTTGACCAAAATATGAAGCTGAAAATGTGATTTTCCCCTTCTGAGTGCTAGCAATGTCACGAGATTTGCGGCGTTACGATCGGGCGCGAATCGATTCGCAGATTCGCGTCAAATTTCTAGGCCTGGATGCCCCTATTTGCCAAAATTGGGCACACTGTTTTAATCTTCCATTTACCTTCATTTTATCAGTCTTTAGCTCTTCATTAATGCATTTAGCGAAGTCACATCGTACCTCTAATACATCCCCAAATTTCTGCTCTAGGTGGGTGACTTTAAGCTGTACCACTTGGTCCTGTGCTACTGGCTCCGTTGGAGATGGTTGCCGTATAGGGGGCTGAGATGTTGGGACTTGTAAAGGTGCTGGCAATAAGGGCTGGGCTGGGCCTGGTCGCTGATAAACTGGAACTTGCCAGGGTGAGAATTCTACTGAACTGGTTGTACCCAGCCGTCGAAATTGGTCTATCTCTTGGTTTGGCTTTGGAAGTGATGGCAATGGGGTAGAATGGATAATCTCTTGCCCAATGCCCTGGCCTTCTACGACTGAAACACATGTCAGCATTTGGCAAGCCTATGAGAGAAGTTTATATCGGAAGAGTTATATGATTCATCTAAACGTTAATAAAACAGGATAGGCAGCACCATGAATGTGAAAGATAACCAGTAACAACAGAATTGTAGTAACACCAAGATAACACTTATCGTGTGCTGTGACTGACTGACCGAACCTATTGTCCATTTATATACGCATACGCTTCATTGATTTCAATTTTCCTGCACGCAAAACCACGTGACCCTGACGATTGGATTAGACGCGCTTTCAAGTCATCCCATCCAAACAAAACTTTGCCAAACATCAAGTCTCCTCTCCGCGGATCAAAACTTGGAGACAGGTAAAATGCTCCACCGGTTAAGTTGTACTTGTTAATACAAAATGTTGGGGTATCTATAATTTAGGCCTATTCTACACGGTAAACAAATGTCACACTGTCAGGGCCGTAAACATTTTTTGTGGCCGCTTAAAAAGTTTCACCAAACACTATTTCAATTTACAATTCACGATGATAAAAGCAGCTGAGCATTCTGGGAAAAAAATACAGCAGACTAACCCTGCGTGACGCCATCAAAAAAATGTATACACACTTACGCCATCGGACTGCAATCAACAGTCCGTTTGTATTTGCGTGTAATTTTTTTTTGTGGATAACCCAATCACTTCCAAATGGCCCAAAACCTTTAGATATAGACCCTTTTGACTAAATCAAACATATTCAAGCACAATTTTTTTTTAGATGAGCCCACATTTGTCTTTTCTGTAGATTGTATACCATATGGTTCAATTCACTTAGCAGTGTCCATTGGCCCCAATGATAAATAATTGCTGTACAATTCCTATGGGAATTCCGGGAGAGCTGGTCATTGATGGATTTTTTGTGTGTGAAAGAGACCCCGGATGGGAACAATACTTTTTCCATGCTGTTTGGCTAGGTGTAGATGAGGAACTTGGATTTTTTTAGATAAAAAATTTTTAAAAATGGCGGAGTACTGATTATTTAATTAAAAACGGACTGTTGATTGCAGTACCATGCATGGCACTACGACAGGCTAAGCAATCCATGTGCCTTATAGTTATATACAGTTTTCTCAGTTTGGAAAATTTAGTGTAACCCTCACATTAGGAGGGATTAATCAACATACAGCGAGGGCCAATTTATATGATGGTTCGGAATAACACACATATGTGTTCATGAAATGTATTTTAACCTTTTGCGTGTGTGTTTTTGTTCTGTTTGCTGTTCATAGAAAATGGAAAGCAATACAAAATATTTTAATTATTATCGAATAATTATTTGTAAGGGCATCACAACACCCAACTTTAAAATTTGAAATGTTTGTTTATCACGCAGAACATGTGCACAACGGATGGATGTAGCATTGTAGTGTTTTAGTTTACGTCCAGAGACAATAAAAAGAGGCTTGACACCTTGTTTGGGGCTGCTCACTGGCAGGCTCACAATTTACTCTTCAGACTGCTTTATTCGGCGTTCAAAGAAAACCTAATACAAAAATAGATCCATAAACCCTATAAAATCTTATGTCAGGTAACAGCCAATGTAAACGATTACTATCCCCTAGGTAACCTTCCAGCTTAGTTCGCATCAATGTATTGTAAGTAAGTATGCATGCATAACATTTAGTTCAAAGGGTCAATGCTGCTCCATATAATGTGTATGTGCTAACAATTGTTACCCAATATCACCCAAAATAACATCCTAACATCCTACTCACCAACCGATCCTCCTGTCTAGTTAAAGATCATTACAATGGCTCCATGAGCGGGTCTTCTCACTTGCTTCCTCCACCCAAAAAGTTGGATTTACTCTCTCATCACTTCCCAAGCGTGTAAACTTTTAGAAACCAACAATAAAAAGAACGCAACAAATAGACCCGACCGGCTAACCCAGCTAAATCTTACTACGCTCCACACTGATTAATTTCCAATCTCATCTTGAAGAGCTGAAGATTGAAAATAACATAGTGAATATTTGTATAATTATGTATAACTAATTTACCTATCAGTAATGAAAGCTAGATCGAGACTAAATTCTTTATAAAATATAATAATCCTAAAAGTTGTGGCTTTTTACACCCTTGCCTTTTGTATCAGTCCGACTACCATTAAAGCACAACGGCACCCTCTATCGGTTAACAAAATCATTCAACCAAACTTTCTGTTATCACAACAAAATGCCCATGGGTATAGACCTTTCTTTTGCAACGTCACAGCCCAAGTTTTTGCCAACCCAGGTTGGAAAACTATGGAACTCATAAATGTAAAACAAAAACAGATAACTGCAGTTTGTAACAACGTTACACAAAATATACAAAATTAGTGTTGACATTATTGGAAACAAAGCAACCGGTCATGGGAGGTATTTTATTTAATTAGAAGTTTACCGAAAATGTTGAATTTGGTTAAAACATCTGTTATCACTATTGAATGTTTTACTAACATTCGGCGGTCCATGCCAACCAGCGCTGTTTGTTTATCAACAATGGAAAGGTCTATATTACAATTTGGATTCATCACCAGCATCTTGAAATTGATGACACTAGGGAGTGCTGTGTTCCACCATGGTTTCACTGATACCACTCCAAATATAAATTTTAGACAAATAAAATTTAAAAACCTGTTAAACTTAAAGCACTGAATCAAAGGGGATTCAACTATTACTGTTTGTTTAGTGTTTTATCATAAGAAACATAAAAGACCTCCAAATGACTCATACTTGGGAGCAGAGAAACATTTGAACACATATTTTATTTATTTATTTTCAGTAGAAATTTATTTCAAAACACTATTAATGATAATTTTCAAAAGTAAAACAATATTTTGAATAATTTAAAGACATCTGCTGGCTGTATGGCTATACAGAGTCTCACATAACACTTGTGGCTTCACCGGGACACCGTACTTTCTAGTGTGCCTTGAAAACAAACAAATGGGCCGCTATTGAAGGTAATTAAGACATCAGTGCGTGGGGGAAAAGTCCATGTACATGTCCATGCAAGAAAATGGACGTCTGCCCCATAGGTGTGGTCATGGGGGCCATTTAGAGGGCCCCTAAAAAAGCTCAGCTTGGCCACTGCCAAGACCTTTTCAGTGGTGGGGGAGCCTGTCAGACTTACATAACCAGTACCTTAAAATTGAGCTAGATCAGCCAGTGGTAGTTAACTTTATGAAACATATTGGAAAATGTTCAGCAGAGTGCCAGGTATAGTGGAATGTGCCCGCTAGTAATAATAACAGTTTATACGCAGATTCGAATGAAACAAAGGAACAGGTTATTTTTTTATTTAATGTCACAGCCTTGAAAACTGTTTTTTATTTTGTGTAAATAAAAATTGTGCCGGATGCCGAAAACTGTTTGGCAATCCTGCCGCACATAAAAACTTTATTCGGGGCACACCTCTCCCCAACCTTTTAGGGCATACACTGCGCCTAAAACAATTTTGCACACGGGGGCAAAATAAGGAGTACACCAGACCCAAACCATGTCAGCATTAAGTCTGACTAACACGTTTGCACACGGGGGCAAAACATATGGGTACACCTGACCCGAACCATGTCAGTAATAAAACTGACGCACACGGGGACAACAAATATGGGCACACGTGACCCGAACCTGTGGTCATACTATGCCCAATTAAATTTAAGAACAATATAGTAATCACACATGTAAATTATACAATGAATTTAACCAATCAAGTAAGCTGTGAAATTCCACCTTGGCACATACGGTCGGAAATAGCCCCTGTGGTACATCAGAGCGCTATCACAACTTCTTGTAACAATGCATGTCACTAATTTATAAGTTTACTGATAACTTGATTAAGCAACAGTTTTGCTGAACAGTAAAGCATTTAATTAAATTTTAACCAGACACTGTATTTTCGGCGTCAATCCCGTGAAAAAAACAAGCAAGTCATTGGAAGAAGCCACACAGGCAATTTGTATAATGGGTGGGAAGTGGTGGGATTTGAAAAAAACTTTATAATTATAACCCCGCAAAATATTTTCATGTGTTCATAGACAAGACTATGACGAAAGTGATTAATCCCCCAACTTTTCCCGCTTGCTCAAGCGTCCCCAGCAACTCAAGAATTGCAGCCATTGGTTGCTTTTCCCTGTACTGCATATTATTGACACATTAACAAAATCTGTTTATATAACATAATTTGTAACACATCCATAATTATTTCTTTACCAATACATAATACAGCAATATGTTTTTTGCCCGCGACATTGTTGTAACCTAGATTTGTAAGAACTTACACAGTGCGCCCGCACGCACGTTGAACCTCCCAGGCCACCTAAGTTGTCACCTTTTTGCCTATAATAAAACAACACAAGCATGCGTGCCGCTGTGACATGAAACACTGACTTCCCCGAGTATAAAGCATCGTATCGTTCAGGCGATAAAATGAAATAATGTTGATAACAAACGTAGGCCCTAAATATTGTTTTCTCATCATAATAATAATTACAAATAAAATACATGAATAGAAATAAATAAGAATTAAAATAAATCAAAAAGACAACACAAAATTATAATAAAACGTACAAAAGTAAATTAATATAAAAATAGTTCTTGACCTTGACGGAATATTGTAAATCTAAATATTGTCTCTTTTTTCTGTAATTAATAGGGTTTGAATTAATTGGTCCAGCTAGGATTGTCACCCGCTTTTAGATGATGTCAACTTATGCAGGTAAACTAGGAGACTACCGTACTGCCGTCCTTAATGCAAACAACATCATACTAAAATGGTTAAGGACTTTATTGTTGCAACTATAAAGAAGACTTAACAGAGAAAACAAAGAAAAGAAAAAAGGGGATCAAAGGAAAGTCCACTCTCTCTTGTAAAATATCAAAAAAAATTGAGAAAATTTAGAGATTGGATCTTCTAAAACAAAAGCCATCAAAAGTTAACAGTTTGTCAAAAAACTATCTGACTCTACAATGTATACTGTCTTTGATGGAAACTATTGTACTAGGAAGAAGTTTGAACTTCATCCCCACACCCCCAAAAAACAAAACAGACCACAATCCTATGCCATTCAAAACTGCTCATCAGAAAAATGAGATAACGCGTTTTAATGGCAGGGAAATCTTATTAGGGTCAACTTCAGTACATACATGTACATGTACTTGCAATGTGATCTCAACCTTTCATCCAACCGACTACCAGGTTTTACTTTTTGGACGGAAAGCCCCTAAAGGGCGGGACTGGTGAAATATTTTTTTTATTAAAAAAGAAAGCTTAAATTAATTTGTTCCCTCAAAATAATACATGTGGGTCATTCCGTGCCAACTCACCTAAAATCCTGACAATTTCGGCAGGCTCCGTCTCAGATTTTGCTAGTATTTTTTTTTAACGATGCCCCATGGGTGCCATGAACACAGGCAAAATTTTAGAATCCTTCTCCTAAACATTTTTTTAGATATAACCCCCTAAAAAAATTAGCCCCGCCCCTTCAAATTGACTTTTTGTGTTTTCGGCATTTTTAGAAGTCTGTATCTACAAATGGAGAAAAGATATATAGCTACAAATTAATTTGAAGGTTATCTGGTATCCCATCAACTAAATTATACTGTCCAAAGTAGCACAGGTCAATTGTATATCACGGTGTAGGTCTTTAAAAACAGACATTTTAGCCTGCGTGATGACTTTTCGTCATTTTGAAACCCCCTTAGAGCCCAAGTGAAATGTCCGATTGCTTTTATATTACATTTGGTCATAAACTAGGTGCATATGTGTGACCTGATATGAGGATAGACCAATCACGCCTTTGATGGGTACTTGGCAGGGGTCTGAATATGGGTCCACCGGTAAAAATGCCAAAAAATGCCTTTTTCAAGTGGTTATTTGACAACGTGGGACATTACTGACATATTTACAAATTTTTTCCAATAACACTTTGTATCCAGTTTACTTGTGTGAGAAAAAAAATGGTTTCTCAACCCCTTCACGTAAAAAAAAATTGTGAATAAGCCTAGATTAAGGTATTGCTGTGTATGCTATATTTAGTGACAGCACTTGTTTACAAAAGAGCCATAGAGCCTGGACTTCTGCAGGCATGGTTTGTACACTACAGAAGCGTAGTGCTGCCACTTGAATAAAAAAAAATCCCGCTCTTGGTTTAAAATTGTTATAGTGCTTGTGGGTATGTTTGGTCATTATAATGTACAGTACAAACAATACAATATCTTAAATGTTGACAAATAAAAAGTACCTGATTCTTTACTAGACGAAAAAACTGTGTTAACTATGGTTTGACCAGAACCGTCAAGTGACTTTCCTCAATGTTTTTATTTGTTTTAAAATTTTAAAAATATAACCAACTTGTTTTAAATCGCAATTTGAATTACTGAGCGGCAGAATTAAATTACATGTGCATCAATGTCTTGATAAGCAGCGATGCAACCACGCCTAGCAGCCTGGCACGCTTGTTCCAAATAGTCGACTCGACCAGAGTTTGGCAGGCCCGCGAGAGCACATTTTTTCCAAGGGGTGCTGGATTTTCCAGAGAATCGGCGAGCGCGGAGTGCGAAGCCATTACGGCGTGGGGTCCGGGGCCCTTAAGCGGGCCCCGGAAGTTTTGGGGTCCTAGATGCTCTGTCGTGCATTCTGAGCCATTATTTGGCACTTAAATGTACCTTTTGGAGGTGGGATATTATCGGCAATTTAAAAAAATAATAACCCCACAATGCATTTTATTTAATACAAACACAAAGGAAATACAGCACTGTAGGCCCCCTATATTCTACATAAGTTGTTCTTTTTTAAAACAGCCTCGACAGCTATGTTCCGACAAACATTAGTAGATTCATTTCTTTCACCCTGCTTTCTTAAAGACCCTACAAAAATAATAATAAATAAATAAATAACATAAACAAACGGACAAGACACAGGTAATTCTCACAAATCGTTCAGCAGTTATTAAGAACAGATTTAAATAAGTGGAAATAAAATACAGCGAAAAACTATTAAAAAATTTGTTTCAATTAAATTATTTTCTTATTCATATTAGTATACATGTATACAGCAGTATTTTCGTTTCTTAAAAATTTGATTCACCATATCCCTGTCACCACATATCCCAACTGGGATATCCTGTTACTTCCAATTTGCAGTCACAATGAGTAAATAAAAAGTCCCCC
Organism: Pisaster brevispinus; assembly: GCA_023634235.1. NCBI lineage: Eukaryota > Metazoa > Echinodermata > Asteroidea > Forcipulatida > Asteriidae > Pisaster > Pisaster brevispinus. The sequence goes on along the minus strand of JAMKCF010000015.1, from coordinate 10,841,865 downwards.
TCCAAATATATTTCCTCTATTGTAACAGATGTCCTCTTTCCAGATCCCCCTTTCATTGCGTACAGAAAAGATCAAAACATAAGGGAAAAGTTGATCAGAGCAAAACTAAACCGGGGTCAAACCCCCAAACAGTTTGCCCCACCCCCTGATGATTCGGGTTATGTACACCCGGACGAAACACTAAACATCCTAATCTCCTTACTGGAAGAACAGGTCACATACTGAAAACTCAACTCAGGATTAAATATCCACATTCGGATTAACTACATTTACCTGAACCCAAGCGAATTACAGACAAACGGATTATAATACCAACACGCAACTGATAATTGCCAAGAAGGCATGGAAACATGTTATTGCTACAAAGAGAGGATCTGAAAAAATATCCTCGCGGTCTCTCATAACAATCCATTTATTGACACATCTGTCAATCGGTTCCTTTGGTCCCGTTTATATTTGTCAACTAACCCGGTCAACCTGACAAAATTACAAACATAATACCCATATGTCGACCCTACCCATAAAACTCGTAAAAAAATTAAATTACAGTTTTGTGTGTATGTCTCAAGTCAACAGTGTTGGAGCGTCACTGAATGGGACAGCGCCATCATTTACCTATCCTTATTTATCTATATCATTAAACATTGATTTGTTATAAAGTGTTACACATTTTTCAGGGATTTTAGGGGTGAGTTAAAATTAGTTATTATGTTACAACGAACATTAACGTTCGAAAAGTAGGGGTGCTATAGCATATTCCAGCACCCCCGTCATTTTTGGTAGGGGTGCTGCAGCACCCACAGCACCCCCCGCTCTCGCGGGCCTGGAGTTTGGGCTAATTTAGTCGAACTATATCCAACGATAGTCCACCAGGTGGAAGAAAAACCACGATCACGAACTTGGAATCAAGTCTAACTCAGTGCAAGCCGAACACATCAACAAACGTTTCCAAAGGAACTAAAGCATATTTCAAGTGAACGAAAGCGTACCTTCAGGGAAAGAAAGCATATTTTGATGGACTAAAGCGTATTTAGAGGAAACAGAAGCGTATTTCAAGGGAAAGAAAGGGAACGGAAAGAAAGCAAATCTTGAAGGAATGAAAGTGTATTTTGTGGGAACTAGTGCATGTCTCTAGGAAATGAAAGTGCTTTCGAAGACCAAGTTGACACCGACTCTGATGATGTTAGAGAGATACGACTGATATCATTGGCACTCAAAGACACTGCACCAAGTGATGTGGTAAGTGATCTTCAAACAAAATAAGATCGTGGAGAGCAGCCTGAAAGCAAAATCTGATTAAAGAAACTGTCGGTTTTCATAACACCCTATAAACAAACATCGCTCAAAAGGACAAAAACTTTTGCTGATCTGTTCAAAGCAAATGTTTCCACCAAACAAAATGTACCGAAGATTATCAAAGCTGACAAAATGTTACTGAAACGGTTGCTCAATGTTGCCACCAGCAGATGCATCAATACAAATGAAATCGGAAGGGTTTTGTTGAGTCAGAAGTCTTGTACTCTGTACAATCTGTCGTACTCCGACAAGAAAAGGCTGAATGCTCTCAGACCGCTTTACACAACAAGCAACATATCAATGCGCGACACCAAATCTGACCACAAACTCCCTCTAACCACCAAAATATATGTGGGTTTGACCCCAGGCAACGTTAGAGAAGTTATAATAGGGTAAATTAATGTAATCATGAGATTTGCCACCTTCAATTAAATTAATTGTTTGAACTACATTCTGTCCCAATCAGATTCCCTCTAGTATGTCTACATCCGATGACTGTAATACTTAAAGTGCGCCCTCAGTGGTCATAGGTAACACGGAAAGAAGTTCAGACTCCTCAACATGACCAAAACCAGTATCACCATAGATCGCTCTATGGGTGTCAAACATTATTGGTGTATACGCTTTTGTTTTCATAAACAGTGTGACACAACGAATTGGAGAAAGTACAGCAAGTAAAGTAGGGTGGGTGGATGGGGGGTCGCTATATTGGAGAGGGCTCCATCAAGGCAGGTGACTCGATCAAAGCAAATATTTTTTCTTCGATCACGGTGAGATTAAACCACCGTCTTCAAAACACCCAGGTTTTTTAGTACGGAATTAATCTCAAACCAATCTGAGAAGTTTGAAAAGTTTTCGTCTCCGATCAAGATGAGAATGAACCACTTTCTCCACAACACACAGGTTTCTTAGTACAGAATTAGACTCAGGGCAATCTGAGAAGTTTGACAAGTTTTTGTCGCCGATCGAGATGAAATTCAATCAGTAGCTTCAGGACACCGATGTTTGTTATTAATCAATCTAAAACAAATCTGAGGATGTTGAAAAATGTTTATCTCCGATCGAGCTGAGATTCAACCAGTAGCTTCAGAACATAAATGTTTCTTAGAATCAATCTAAAAGCAATCTGACGATTTTTAAAGTTTTTTAGTTTTTTATCTCCGATCAAGCTAAGATTCAACCAGTAGCTTCAGAACACCCATGTTTCTTAGTGCAAAATCAATCTAAAAGCAATCTGAGGATGTTGAAAGTTTTTTAATCTCCGATCGAGCTGAGATTCAACCAGTAGCTTCAGGACACCAATGTTTATTAGTACATAATTAATCTAAAAGCAATCTGAGTATATTGAAAGTTTTTTATCTCCGATCGAGCTGAGATTCAACCAGGAGCTTCATGACACCTATGTTTCTTAGCACAGAATCAACCTAAAAACAATCTGAGGATGTTGAAAGATTTTTATTTCCAACAAAATCGAACTGAGATCCAACCAGTAGCTTCAGGACACATATGTTTCTTTGTGCAGAATCAATCTAAAAGCAATTTGAGGATGTTGAAAGTTTTTTATCTCCGATCGAGCTGAGATTCAACCAGTAGCTTCAGGACACCAATGTTTATTAGTACATAATTAATCTGAAAGCAATCTGAGTATATTGAAAGTTGTCAATATATGTTTCTTAGTACAGAATCATTCTAAAAGCAATCGTAGGATTTTGAAAGTTTTTTATCTCCGATTGAGCTGAGAATCAACCAGGAGCTTCATGACACCTATGTTTCTTGGCACAGAATTAATCTAAAAGCAATCTGAAGATGTTGAAAGTTTTTTATCTCCGATCGAGCTGAGATTCAACCAGGAGCTTCGTGACACCCATGTTTCTTGGCACAGAATCAATCTAAAAGCAATCTGAGGATGTTGAAAGTTTTTTATTTCCAATCGAGCTGAGATTCAACCAGTACCTTCAGAACACGCATGTTTTTTAGTAGAGAATCAATCTAAAAGCAATCTTAGGATATTGACAGTTTTTTATTTCCAATCGAGCTGAGATTCAACCAGTAGCTTCAGAACACCCTTGTTTCTTAGTGCAGAATCAATCTAAAAGCAATCTGAGGATGTTGAAAGTTTTTTATTTCCAATCGAGCTGAGATTCAACCAGTAGCTTCAGAACATCCATGTTTCTTAGAAAAGAATCAATCTAATAGCAATCTGAGGATGTTGAAAGTTTTTTATATCCGATCGAGCTGAGATTCAACGAGTAGCTTCAGGACACGCATATTTCTTTGTGCAGAATCATTCTAAAAGCAATCTGAGAATGTTTAAAAGTTTGTTATCTCCGATCGAGCTGAGATTCAACCAGTAGCTTCAGGACACCAATGTTTATAAGTACATAATTAATCTGAAAGCAATCTGAGTATATTGAAAGTTTTTTATCTCCGATCGAGCTGAGATTCAACCAGGAGCTTCATGACACCCATGTTTCTTAGAAAAGAATCAATCTAAAAGCAATCTGAGGATGTTGAAAAGTTTTTTTCCAATCTAATTTAGATTCAACCAGTAGCTTCAGGACACCTATGATTCTTAGAACAGAATCAATCTAAAAGCAATCTTAGGATGTTGAAAGTTTTTTTTATCTCTGATCGAGCCGAGATTCAACTAGTAGATTCAGGACACCTATGTTTCTTAGTACAGCATCAATCTAAAAGCAATCTGAGTATATTGAAAGTTTTTTATCTCCGATCGAGCTGAGATTCAACCAGGAGCGATCATGACACCTATGTTTCTTGGCACAGAATCAATCTCAAAGCAATCTGAGGATGTTGAAAGTTTTTTATCTCTGATCGAGCTGAGATTCAACGAGTAGCTTCAGGACACGCATGTTTCTTAGTAGAGAATTAATCTAAAAGCAATCTGAGGATTTTGAAAGTTTTTTATCTCCGATCGAGCTGAGATTCTACCAGGCGCTTCAAAGCATCCATGTTTCTTAGAAAAGAATCAATCTAAAAGCAATCTGAGGATGTTGAAAGTTTTTTATTTCCAATCGAGCTGAGATTCAACCAGTAGCTTCAGAACACCAATGTTTCTTAGTAGAGAATCAATATAAAAGCAATCTGAGGATGTTGAAAGTTTTTTATCTCTGATCGAGATGGGATACAACCAGTAGCTTTATGACACCTTTGATTCTTAGTACAGAATCAATCTAAAAGCAATCTGAGAATTTTAAAAGTTTTTTATTTCCAATCGAGCTGAGATTCAACCAGTAGCTTCAGAACACCCATGTTTCTTAGTAGAGAATCAATCTAAAAGCAATCTGAGGATGTTGAAAGTTTTTTATATCCGATCGAACTGAGATTCTACCAGGCGCTTCAGAGCATCCATGTTTCTTTGTGCAGAATCATTCTAAAAGCAATCTGAGAATGTTTAAAAGTGTGTTATCTCCGATCGAGCTGAGATTCAACCAGTAGCTTCAGGACACCAATGTTTATAAGTACATAATTAATCTGAAAGCAATCTGAGTATATTGAAAGTTTTTTATCTCCGATCGAGCTGAGATTCAACCAGTAGCTTCAGGACACCCATGTTTTTTAGTAGAGAATCAATCTAAAATCAATCTGAGGATGTTGAAAGTTTTTTATATCCGATCGAGCTGAGATTCAACCAGTAGCTTGAGGACACCAATGTTTATAAGTACTTAATTAATCTGAAAGCAATCTGAGTATATTGAAAGTTTTTTGTCTCCGATCGAGCTGAGATTCAATCAACAGCTTCATGACACCCATGTCTCTTAGAAAATAATCAATCTAAAAGCAATCTGAGCATGTTGAAAGTTTTTTATTTCCAATCGAGCTGAGATTCAACCAGTACCTTCAGAACACCCATGTTTTTTAGTAGAGAATCAATCTAAAAGCAATCTTAGGATATTGAAAGTTTTTTATTTCCAATCGAGCAGAGATTCAACCAGTAGCTTCAGAACACCCTTGTTTCTTAGTGCAGAATCAATCTAAAAGCAATCTGAGGATGTTGAAAGTTTTTTATATCCGATCGAGCTGAGATTCAACCAGTAGCTTCAGGACACGCATGTTTCTTTGTGCAGAATCATTCTAAAAGCAATCTAAGGATTTTGAAAGTGTTTTATCTCCGATCGAGCTGAGATTCAACCAGGAGCTTCGTGACACCCATGTTTCTTGGCACAGAATCAATCTAAAAGCAATTTGAGGATGTTGAAAGTTTTTTATTACCAATCGAGATGAAATTCAACCAGTAACTTTATGACACCTATGTTTCTTGGCACAGAATCAACCTAAAAGCAATCTGAGGATGTTGAAAGTTTTTGATCTCCGATCGAGCTGAGATTCAATCAGTAGCTTCAGGACACACATGTTTCTTTGTGCAGAATCAATCTAAAAGCAATGTGAGGATGTTGAAAAGTTTTTTTCCAATCTAATTAAGATTCAACCAGTATTTTCAGGACACCTATGTTTCTTAGAACAGAATTAATCTAAAAGCAATCTGAGGATTTTGAAAGTTTTTTATCTCCGATCGAGCTGAGATTCTACCAGGCGCTTCAGGACACCCATGTTTCTCAGTACAGAATCAATCTAAAAGCAATCTGAGAATTTTAAAAGTTTTTTATCTCCGATCGAGCTGAGATTCAACCAGTAGCTCCAGGACACCTATGTTTCTTTGTGCAGAATCAATCTAAAAGCAATTTGAGGATGTTGAAAGTTTTTCATTACCAATCGAGCTGAGATTCAACCAGTAGCTCCAGGACACCTATGTTTCTTTGTGCAGAATCAATCTAAAAGCAATTTGAGGATGTTGAAAGTTTTTTATTACCAATCGAGCTGAAATTCAACCAGTAACTTTATGACACCTATGTTTCTTGGCACAGAATCAACCTAAAAGCAATCTGAGGATGTTGAAAGTTTTTTATTTCCAATCGAGCTTAGATTCAACCAGTAGCTTCAGAACACCCATGTTTCTTAGTAGAGAATTAATCTAAAAGCAATCTGAGGATTTTGAAAGTTTTTTATCTCCGATCGAGCTGAGATTCTACCAGGCGCTTCAGAACATCCATGTTTCTTAGAAAAGAATCAATCTAAAAGCAATCTGAGGATGTTGAAAGTTTTTTATTTCCAATCGAGCTGAAATTCAACCAGTAAATTCAGAACACCCATGTTTCTTAGTGCATAATCAATCTAAAAGCAATCTGAGCATGTTGAAAGTTTTTTATTTCCAATCGAGCTGAGATTCAACCAGTACCTTCAGAACACCCATGTTTTTTAGTAGAGAATCAATCTAAAAGCAATCTTAGGATATTGAAAGTTTTTTATTTACAATCGAGCAGAGATTCAAGTAGTAGCTTCAGAACACCCTTGTTTCTTAGTGCAGAATCAATCTAAAACCAATCTGAGGTTGTTGAAAGGTTTTTTTATCCGATCGAGCTGAGATTCAACCAGTAGCTTCAGGACACGCATGTTTCTTTGTGCAGAATCATTCTAAAAGCAATCTGAAGATTTTGAAAGTGTTTTATCTCCGATCGAGCTGAGATTCAATCAATAGCTTCATGACACCTATGTTTCTTAGCACAGAATCAACCTAAAAGCAATCTGAGGATGTTGAAAGATTTTTATTTCCAATCGAGCTGAGATTCAACCAGTAGCTTCAGGACACCTATGTTTCTTTGTGCAGAATCAATCAAAAAGCAATCTGAGGATGTTGTAAGTTTTTTATATCCGATCGAGCTGAGATTCTACCAGGCGCTTCAGAGCATCCATGTTTCTTAGAAAAGAATCAATCTAAAAGCAATCTGAGGATGTTGAAAGTTTTTTGTTTCCATTCGAGCTGAGATTCAACCAGTAGCTTCAGAACACCTATGTTTCTTAGAACAGAATCAATCTAAAAGCAATCTTAGGATGTTGAAAGTTTTTTTTTATCCCTGATCGAGCCGAGATTCAACTAGTAGATTCAGGACACCTATGTTTCTTAGAAAAGAATCAATCTAAAAGCAATCTGAGGATGTTGAAAGTTTTTTATATCTGATCGAAATGGGATTCAACCAGTAGCTTAATGACACCTTTGATTCTTTGTGCAGAATCAATATAAAAGCAATTTGAGGATATTGAAAGGTTTTTATTTCTAATCGAACTGAGATTCAACCAGGAGCTTCATGACACCTATGTTTCTTAGCACAGAATCAACCTAAAAGCAATCTGAGGATGTTGAAAGTTTTTTATTTCCAATCGAGTTGTGATTCAACCAGTAGCTTCAGTACACGCATGTTTCTTTGTGCAGAATCAATCAAAAAGCAATTTGAGGATGTTGTAAGTTTTTTTTATATCCGATCGAGCTGAGATTCAACCAGTAGCTTCAGAACACCCATGTTTCTTAGTAGAGAATCAATCTAAAAGCAATCTGAGGATTTTGAAAGTTTTTTATCTCCGATCGAGCTGAGATTCTACCAGGCGCTTCAGAGCATCCATGTTTCTTAGTGCAGAATCAATCTAAAAGCAATCTGAGGATGTTGAAAGTTTTTTATTTCCAATCGAGCTGAGATTCAACCAGTAGCTTCAGAACACCTATGTTTCTTAGTAGAGAATCAATCTAAAAGCAATCTGAGAATTTTAAAAGTTTTTTATCTCCGATCGAGCTGAGATTCAACCAGTAGCTTCAAGACACCAATGTTTATTAGTACATAATTAATCTGAAAGCAATCTGAGTATATTGAAAGTTTTTTATCTCCGATCGAGCTGAGATTCAACCAGGAGCTTCGTGACATCCATGTTTCTTGGCACAGAATCAATCTAAAAGCAATCTGAGGATGTTGAAAGTTTTTTATCTCCGATCGAGCTGAGATTTAATCAATAGCTTCAGGACACCCATGTTTCTTTGTGCAGAATCAATCTAAAAGCAATTTGAGGATGTTGAAAGTTTTTTATTACCAATCGAGCAGAAATTCAACCAGGAGCTTCATGACACCTATGTTTCTTGGCACAGAATCAACCTAAAAGCAATCTGAGGATGTTGAAAGTTTTTTGTTTCCAATCGAGCTGAGATTCAACCAGTAGCTTCAGAACCCCCATGTTTCTTAGTAGAGAATTAATCTAAAAGCAATCTGAGGATTTTGAAAGTTTTTTATCTCCGATCGAGCTGAGATTCAACCAGTAGCTTCAGGACACCAATGTTTATAAGTACTTAATTAATCTAAAAGCAATCTGAGTATATTGAAAGTTTTTTATCTCCGATCGAGCTGAGATTCAATCAATAGCTTCATGACACCCATGTCTCTTAGAAAATAATCAATCTAAAAGCAATCTGAGCATGTTGAAAGTTTTTTATTTCCAATCGAGCTGAGATTCAACCAGTACCTTCAGAACACCCATGTTTTTTAGTAGAGAATCAATCTAAAAGCAATCTTAGGATATTGAAAGTTTTTTATTTCCAATCGAGCAGAGATTCAACCAGTAGCTTCAGAACACCCTTGTTTCTTAGTGCAGAATCAATCTAAAAGCAATCTTAAGATTTTGAAAGTGTTTTATCTCCGATCGAGCTGAGATTCAATCAATAGCTTCATGACACCTATGTTTCTTAGCACAGAATCAACCTAAAACCAATCTGAGGTTGTTGAAAGGTTTTTTTATCCGATCGAGCTGAGATTCAACCAGTAGCTTTAGGACACGCATGTTTCTTTGTGCAGAATCATTCTAAAAGCAATCTTAAGATTTTGAAAGTGTTTTATCTCCGATCGAGCTGAGATTCAATCAATAGCTTCATGACACCTATGTTTCTTAGCACAGAATCAACCTAAAAGCAATCTGAGGATGTTGAAAGATTTTTATTTCCAATCGAGCTGAGATTCAACCAGTAGCTTCAGGACACCTATGTTTCTTTGTGCAGAATCAATCAAAAAGCAATCTGAGGATGTTGTAAGTTTTTTATATCCGATCGAGCTGAGATTCTACCAGGCGCTTCAGAGCATCCATGTTTCTTAGAAAAGAATCAATCTAAAAGCAATCTGAGGATGTTGAAAGTTTTTTGTTTCCATTCGAGCTGAGATTCAACCAGTAGCTTCAGAACACCTATGTTTCTTAGAACAGAATCAATCTAAAAGCAATCTTAGGATGTTGAAAGTTTTTTTTTTATCCCTGATCGAGCCGAGATTCAACTAGTAGATTCAGGACACCTATGTTTCTTAGTAGAGAATCAATCTAAAAGCAATCTGAGGATGTTGAAAGTTTTTTATATCTGATCGAGCTGAGATTCAACCAGTAGCTTAATGACACCTTTGATTCTTTGTGCAGAATCAATCTAAAAGCAATCTGAGGATGTTGAAAGGTTTTTATTTCCAATCGAGCTGAGATTCAACCAGTAGCTTCAGAACACCTATGTTTCTTAGTAGAGAATCAATCTAAAAGCAATCTGAGAATTTTAAAAGTTTTTTATCTCCGATCGAGCTGAGATTCAACCAGTAGCTTCAAGACACCAATGTTTATTAGTACATAATTAATCTGAAAGCAATCTGAGTATATTGAAAGTTTTTTATCTCCGATCGAGCTGAGATTCAACCAGGAGCTTCGTGACATCCATGTTTCTTGGCACAGAATCAATCTAAAAGCAATCTGAGGATGTTGAAAGTTTTTTATCTCCGATCGAGCTGAGATTTAATCAATAGCTTCAGGACACCCATGTTTCTTTGTGCAGAATCAATCTAAAAGCAATTTGAGGATGTTGAAAGTTTTTTATTACCAATCGAGCAGAAATTCAACCAGGAGCTTCATGACACCTATGTTTCTTGGCACAGAATCAACCTAAAAGCAATCTGAGGATGTTGAAAGTTTTTTATTTCCAATCGAGCTGAGATTCAACCAGTAGCTTCAGAACACCCTTGTTTCTTAGTAGAGAATTAATCTAAAAGCAATCTGAGGATTTTGAAAGTGTTTTATCTCCGATCGAGCTGAGATTCTACCAGGCGCTTCAGAACATCCATGTTTCTTAGAAAAGAATCAATCTAAAAGCAATCTGAGGATGTTGAAAGTTTTTTATTTCCAATCGAGCTGAAATTCAACCAGTAAATTCAGAACACCCATGTTTCTTAGTGCAGAATCAATTTAAAATCAATCTGAGGATGTTGAAAGTTTTTTATATCCGATCGAGCTAAGATTCAACCAGTAGCTTCAGGACACCATTGTTTATAAGTACTTAATTAATCTGAAAGCAATCTGAGTATATTGAAAGTTTTTTATCTCCGATCGAGCTGAGATTCAATCAATTGCTTCATGACACCCATGTCTCTTAGAAAATAATCAATCTAAAAGCAATCTGAGGTTGTTGAAAGGTTTTTTTATCCGATCGAGCTGACATTCAACCAGTAGCTTCAGGACACGCATGTTTCTTTGTGCAGAATCATTCTAAAAGCAATCTTAAGATTTTGAAAGTGTTTTATCTCCGATCGAGCTGAGATTCAATCAATAGCTTCATGACACCTATGTTTCTTAGCACAGAATCAACCTAAAAGCAATCTGAGGATGTTGAAAGATTTTTATTTCCAATCGAGCTGAGATTCAACGAGTAGCTTCAGAACACCTATGTTTCTTAGAACAGAATCAATCTAAAAGCAATCTTAGGATGTTGAAAGTTTTTTTTATCCCTGATCGAGCCGAAATTCAACTAGTAGATTCAGGACACCTATGTTTCTTAGAAAAGAATCAATCTAAAAGCAATCTGAGGATGTTGAAAGTTTTTTTATATCTGATCGAGCTGGGATTCAACCAGTAGCTTAATGACACCTTTGATTCTTTGTGCAGAATCAATATAAAAGCAATTTGAGGATATTGAAAGGTTTTTATTTCCAATCGAGCTGAGATTCAACCAGTAGCTTCAGAACACCCATGTTTCTTAGTGCAGAATCAATCTAAAAGCAATCTGAGGATGTTGAAAGTTTTTTATATCCGATCGAGCTGAGATTCAACCAGTAGCTTCAGGACACGCATGTTTCTTTGTGCATAATCATTCTAAAAGCAATCTAAGGATTTTGAAAGTGTTTTATCTCCATTCGAGCTGAGATTCAACGAGTAGCTTCAGAACACCTATGTTTCTTAGAACAGAATCAATCTAAAAGCAATCTTAGGATGTTGAAAGTTTTTTTTAACCCTGATCGAGCCGAGATTCAACTAGTAGATTCAGGACACCTATGTTTCTTAGAAAAGAATCAATCTAAAAGCAATCTGAGGATGTTGAAAGTTTTTTATCTTCGATCGAGCTGAGATTTAATCAATAGCTTCAGGACACCCATGTTTCTTTGTGCAGAATCAATCTAAAAGCAATTTGAGGATGTTGAAAGTTCTTTATTACAAATCGAGCAGAAATTCAACCAGTAACTTTATGACACCTATGTTTCTTGGCACAGAATCAACCTAAAAGCAATCTGAGGATGTTGAAAGTTTTTTATCTCCGATCGAGCTGAGATTCAATCAGTAGCTTCAGGACACCCATGTTTCTTTGTGGAGAATCAATCTAAAAGCAATGTGAGGATGTTGAAAAGTTTTTGTCCAACCTAATTTAGATTCAACCAGTAGCTTCAGAACACCCATGTTTCTTAGTAGAGATTTAATCTAAAAGCAATCTGAGTATTTTGAAAGTTTTTTATCTCCGATCGAGCTGAGATTCTACCAGTAGCTTCAGGACACCCATGTTTCTGAGTACATAATCAATCTAAAAGCAATCTGAGGATATTGAAAGTTTTTTATTTCCAATCGAGCAGAGATTCAACCAGTAGCTTCAGAACACCCTTGTTTCTTAGTGCAGAATCAATCTAAAAGCAATCTGAGGTTGTTGAAAGTTTTTTATATCCGATCGAGCTGAGATTCAACCAGTAGCTTCAGGACACGCATGTTTCTTTGTGCAGAATCATTCTAAAAGCAATCTTAAGATTTTGAAAGTGTTTTATCTCCGATCGAGCAGAGATTCAACCAGTAGCTTCAGAACACCCTTGTTTCTTAGTGCACAATCAATCTAAAAGCAATCTGAGGTTGTTGAAAGTTTTTTATATCCGATCGAGCTGAGATTCAACCAGTAGCTTCAGGACACGCATGTTTCTTTGTGCAGAATCATTCTAAAAGCAATCTTAAGATTTTGAAAGTGTTTTATCTCCGATCGAGCTGAGATTCAACCAGGAGCTTCAGAACACCCATGTTTTTTAGTAGAGAATCAATCTAAAAGCAATCTTAGGATATTGAAAGTTTTTTATATCCAATCGAGCTGAGATTCAACCAATAGCTTCAGAACACTTATGTTTCTTAGTACAGAATTAATCTAAAAGCAATCTGAGGATGTTGAAAGTTTTTGTATTTCCAATCGAGCTGATATTCAATCAGTACCTTCAGGACACGCATGTTTCTTTGTGCAGAATCAATCAAAAAGCAATTTGAGGATGTTGTAAGTTTTTTATATCCGATCGAGCTGAGATTCAACCAGTAGCTTCAGAACACCCATGTTTCTTAGTAGAGAATTAAACTAAAAGCAATCTGAGGGTTTTGAAAGTTTTTTATCTCCGATCGAGCAGAGATTCTACCAGGCGCTTCAGAGCATCCATGTTTCTGAGTAGAGAATCAATCTAAAAGCAATCTGAGGATGTTGAAAGTGTTTTATCTCTGATCGAGCTGGGATTCAACTAGTAGCTTTATGACACCTTTGATTCTTAGTACAGAATCAATCTAAAAGCAGTCTGAGAATTTTAAAAGTTTTTTATCTCCGAATGAGGTGAGATTCAACCAGTAGCTTCATGACACCCATGTTTCTCAGTAGAGATTTAATCTAAAACAATCTGAGGATTTTGAAAGTTTTTTATTTCCGATCGAGCTGAGATTCAACCAGTAGCTTCATGACACTAATGTTTCTTTGTGCAAAATGAATCTAAAAGCAATTTGAGGATGTTGAAAGTTTTTTATGACCAATCGAGATGAGATTCAACCAGTAACTTTATGACACCTATGTTTCTTGGCACAGAATCAACCTAAAAGCAATCTGAGGATGTTGGAAGTTTTTTATTTCCAATCGAGCTGAGATTCAACCAGTAGCTTCAGAACACCCATGTTTCTTAGAAAAGAATCAATCTAAAAGCAATCTGAGGATATTGAAAGTTTTTTATTTCCAATCTAGCTGAAATTCAACCAGTAGCTTCAGAAAACCCATGTTTCTTAGTGCAGAATCAATCTAAAAGCAATCTGAGTATATTGAAAGTTTTTTATCTCCGATCGAGCTGAGATTCAACCAGAAGCTTCGTGACACCCATGTTTCTTGGCACAGAATCAATCTAAAAGCAATCTGAGGATTTTGACATTTTTTTTACTCCGATCGAGCTGAGATTCAATCAATAGCTTCAGGACACCCATGTTTCTTTGTGCAGAATCAATCTAAAAGTAATCTGATGATGTTGAAAGTTTTTTATTACCAATCGAGCTGAAATTCAAGCAGTAACTTTATGACACCTATGTTTCTTGGCACAGAATCAACCTAAAAGCAATCTGAGGATGTTGAAAGTTTTTTATTTCCAATCGAGCTGAGATTCAACCAATAGCTTCAGAACACTCATGTTTCTTAGTACAGAATTAATCTAAAAGCAATCTGAGGATGTTGAAAGTTTTTTATTACCAATCGAGCTGAGATGCAATCAGTACCTTCAGGACACGCATGTTTCTTTGTGCAGAATCAATCAAAAAGCAATTTGAGGATGTTGTAAGTTTTTTATATCCGATCGAGCTGAGATTCAACCAGTAGCTTGAGAACACCCATGTTTCTTTGATGAGAATTAAACTAAAAGCAATCTGAGGATTTTGAAAGTTTCTTTATCTCCGATCGAGCTGAGATTCAACCAGTAGCTTTATGACACCTTTGATTCTTAGTACAGAATCAATCTAAAAGCAATCTGAGAATTTTAAAAGTTTTTTATCTCCGAATGAGCTGAGATTCAACCAGTAGCTTCAGGACACCCATGTTTCTTTAGTAGAGATTTAATCTAAAAGCAATCTGAGGATTTTGAAAGTTTTTTTTTTCTCCATTCGAGCTGAGATTCAACCAGTAGCTTCAGGACACCTATGTTTCTTTGTGCAGAATCAATCAAAAAGCAATCTGAGGATGTTGAAAGTTTTTTATTACCAATCGAGCTGAGATTCAACCAGTAACTTTATGACACCTATGTTTCTTGGCACAGAATCAACCTAAAAGCAATCTGAGGATGTTGAAAGTTTTTTATTTCCAATCGAGCTGAAATTCAACCAGTAGCTTCAGAAAACCCATGTTTCTTAGTGCAGAATCAATCTAAAAGCAATCTGAGTATATTGAAAGTTTTTTATCTCCGATCGAGCTGAGATTCAACCAGTAGCTTCGTGACACCCATGTTTCTTGGTACAGAATCAATCTAAAAGCAATCTGAGGATTATGACATTTTTTTATCTCTGATCGAGCTGAGATTCAATCAATAGCTTCAGGACACCCATGTTTCTTTGTGCAGAATCAATCTAAAAGTAATCTGATGATGTTGAAAGTTTTTTATTACAAATCGAGCTGAAATTCAACCAGTAACTTTATGACACCTATGTTTCTTGGCACAGAATCAACCTAAAAGCAATCTGGGGATGTTGAAAGTTTTTTATTTTCATTCGAGCTGAGATTCAACCAGTAGCTTCAGACGCCCATGTTTCTTAGTAGAGAATCAATCTAAAAGCAATCTGAGGATGTTGAAAGTTTTTTATTACCAATTGAGCTGAAATTCAACCAGTAACTTTATGACACCTATGTTTCTTGGCACAGAATCAAAGTTAAAGCAATCTGAGGTTGTTGAAAGTTTTTTATATCCGATCGAGCTGAGATTCAACCAGTAGCTTCAGGACACGCATGTTTCTTTGTGCAGAATCATTCAAAAAGCAATCTTAAGATTTTGAAAGTGTTTTATCTCCGATCGAGCAGAGATTCAACCAGTAGCTTCAGAACACCGTTGTTTCTTAGTGCAGAATCAATCTAAAAGCAATCTGAGGTTGTTGAAAGTTTTTTATATCCGATCGAGCTGAGATTCAACCAGTAGCTTCAGGACACGCATGTTTCTTTGTGCAGAATCATTCTAAAAGCAATCTTAAGATTTTGAAAGTGTTTTATCTCCGATCGAGCTGAAATTCAACCAGGAGCTTCAGAACAACCATGTTTTTTAGTAGAGAATCAATCTAAAAGCAATCTTAGGATATTGAAAGTTTTTTATATCCAATCGAGCTGAGATTCAACCAATAGCTTCAGAACACTTATGTTTCTTAGTACAGAATTAATCTAAAAGCAATCTGAGGATGTTGAAAGTTTTTGTATTTCCAATCGAGCTGATATTCAATCAGTACCTTCAGGACACGCATGTTTCTTTGTGCAGAATCAATCAAAAAGCAATTTGAGGATGTTGTAAGTTTTTTATATCCAATCGAGCTGAGATTCAACCAATAGCTTCAGAACACTCATGTTTCTAAGTACAGAATTAATCTAAAAGCAATCTGAGGATGTTGAAAGTTTTTTATTACCAATCGAGCTGAGATGCAATCAGTACCTTCAGGACACGCATGTTTCTTTGTGCAGAATCAATCAAAAAGCAATTTGAGGATGTTGTAAGTTTTTTATATCCGATCGAGCTGAGATTCAACCAGTAGCTTGAGAACACCCATGTTTCTTTGATGAGAATTAAACTAAAAGCAATCTGAGGATTTTGAAAGTTTCTTTATCTCCGATCGAGCTGAGATTCAACCAGTAGCTTTATGACACCTTTGATTCTTAGTACAGAATCAATCTAAAAGCAATCTGAGAATTTTAAAAGTTTTTTATCTCCGAATGAGCTGAGATTCAACCAGTAGCTTCAGGACACCCATGTTTCTTTAGTAGAGATTTAATCTAAAAGCAATCTGAGGATTTTGAAAGTTTTTTTTTTCTCCGATCGAGCTGAGATTCAACCAGTAGCTTCAGGACACCTATGTTTCTTTGTGCAGAATCAATCAAAAAGCAATCTGAGGATGTTGAAAGTTTTTTATTACCAATCGAGCTGAGATTCAACCAGTAACTTTATGACACCTATGTTTCTTGGTACAGAATCAACCTAAAAGCAATCTGAGGATGTTGAAAGTTTTTTATTTCCAATCGAGCTGAAATTCAACCAGTAGCTTCAGAAAACCCATGTTTCTTAGTGCAGAATCAATCTAAAAGCAATCTGAGTATATTGAAAGTTTTTTATCTCCGATCGAGCTGAGATTCAACCAGTAGCTTCGTGACACCCATGTTTCTTGGTACAGAATCAATCTAAAAGCAATCTGAGGATTATGACATTTTTTTATCTCTGATCGAGCTGAGATTCAATCAATAGCTTCAGGACACCCATGTTTCTTTGTGCAGAATCAATCTAAAAGTAATCTGATGATGTTGAAAGTTTTTTATTACCAATCGAGCTGAAATTCAACCAGTAACTTTATGACACCTATGTTTCTTGGCACAGAATCAACCTAAAAGCAATCTGGGGATGTTGAAAGTTTTTTATTTTCATTCGAGCTGAGATTCAACCAGTAGCTTCAGACGCCCATGTTTCTTAGTAGAGAATCAATCTAAAAGCAATCTGAGGATGTTGAAAGTTTTTTATTACCAATTGAGCTGAAATTCAACCAGTAACTTTATGACACCTATGTTTCTTGGCACAGAATCAAAGTTAAAGCAATCTGAGGTTGTTGAAAGTTTTTTATATCCGATCGAGCTGAGATTCAACCAGTAGCTTCAGGACACGCATGTTTCTTTGTGCAGAATCATTCAAAAAGCAATCTTAAGATTTTGAAAGTGTTTTATCTCCGATCGAGCAGAGATTCAACCAGTAGCTTCAGAACACCCATGTTTTTTAGTAGAGAATCAATCTAAAAGCAATCTTAGGATATTGAAAGTTTTTTATATCCAATCGAGCTGAGATTCAACCAATAGCTTCAGAACACTTATGTTTCTTAGTACAGAATTAATCTAAAAGCAATCTGAGGATGTTGAAAGTTTTTGTATTTCCAATCGAGCTGATATTCAATCAGTACCTTCAGGACACGCATGTTTCTTTGTGCAGAATCAATCAAAAAGCAATTTGAGGATGTTGTAAGTTTTTTATATCCGATCGAGCTGAGATTCAACCAGTAGCTTCAGAACACCCATGTTTCTTAGTAGAGAATTAAACTAAAAGCAATCTGAGGGTTTTGAAAGTTTTTTATCTCCGATCGAGCAGAGATTCTACCAGGCGCTTCAGAGCATCCATGTTTCTGAGTAGAGAATCAATCTAAAAGCAATTTGAGGATGTTGAAAGTTTTTTATCTCTGATCGAGCTGGGATTCAACTAGTAGCTTTATGACACCTTTGATTCTTAGTACAGAATCAATCTAAAAGCAGTCTGAGAATTTTAAAAGTTTTTTATCTCCGAATGAGGTGAGATTCAACCAGTAGCTTCATGACACCCATGTTTCTCAGTAGAGATTTAATCTAAAACAATCTGAGGATTTTGAAAGTTTTTTATCTCCGATCGAGCTGAGATTCAACCAGTAGCTTCATGACACTAATGTTTCTTTGTGCAAAATGAATCTAAAAGCAATTTGAGGATGTTGAAAGTTTTTTATTACCAATCGAGCTGAGATTCAACCAGTAACTTTATGACACCTATGTTTCTTGGCACAGAATCAACCTAAAAGCAATCTGAGGATGTTGAAAGTTTTTTATTTCCAATCGAGCTGAGATTCAACCAGTAGCTTCAGAACACCCATGTTTCTTAGAAAAGAATCGATCTAAAAGCAATCTGAGGATATTGAAAGTTTTTTATTTCCAATCTAGCTGAAATTCAACCAGTAGCTTCAGAAAACCCATGTTTCTTAGTGCAGAATCAATCTAAAAGCAATCTGAGTATATTGAAAGTTTTTTATCTCCGATCGAGCTGAGATTCAACCAGAAGCTTCGTGACACCCATGTTTCTTGGCACAGAATCAATCTAAAAGCAATCTGAGGATTTTGACATTTTTTTTACTCCGATCGAGCTGAGATTCAATCAATAGCTTCAGGACACCCATGTTTCTTTGTGCAGAATCAATCTAAAAGTAATCTGATGATGTTGAAAGTTTTTTATTACCAATCGAGCTGAAATTCAACCAGTAACTTTATGACACCTATGTTTCTTTGTGCAGAATCAATCAAAAAACAATTTGAGGATGTTGTAAGTTTTTTATATCCGATCGAGCTGAGATTCAACCAGTAGCTTCAGAACACCCATGTTTCTTAGTAGAGAATTAAACTAAAAGCAATCTGAGGGTTTTGAAAGTTTTTTATCTCCGATCGAGCTGATATTCTACCAGGCGCTTCAGAGCATCCATGTTTCTGAGTAGAGAATCAATCTAAAAGCAATCTGAGGATGTTGAAAGTTTTTTATCTCTGATCGAGCTGAGATTCAACCAGTAGCTTCAGGACACTAATGTTTCTTTGTGCAAAATCAATCTAAAAGCAATTTGAGGATGTTGAAAGTTTTTTATTACCAATCGAGCTGAGATTCAACCAGTAACTTTATGACACGCATGTTTCTTGGCGCAGAATCAACCTAAAAGCAATCTGAGGATGTTGAAAGTTTTTTATTTCCAATCGAGCTGAGATTCAACCAGTAGCTTCAGAACACCCATGTTTCTTAGTAGAGAATTAATCTAAAAGCAATCTGAGGATTTTGAAAGTTTTTTATCTCCGATCGAGCTGAGATTCTTCCAGGCGCTTCAGAACATCCATGTTTCTTAGAAAAGAATCAATCTAAAAGCAATCTGAGGATATTAAAAGTTTTTTATTTCCAATCGAGCTGAAATTCAACCAGTAGCTTCAGAAAACCCATGTTTCTTAGTGCAGAATCAATCTAAAATCAATCTGAGGATGATGAAAGTTTTTTATCTCCGATCGATCTGAGATTCAACCAGGAGCTTCGTGACCCCCATGTTTCTTGGCACAGAATCAATCTAAAAGCAATCTGAGGATGTTGAAAGTTTTTTTATCTCCGATCGAGCTGAGATTCAACCAGTAGCTTCGTGACACCCATATTTCTTGGCACAGAATCAATCTAAAAGCAATTTGAGGATATTGAATTTTTTTTATCTCCGATCAAGCTGAGATTCAATCAATAGCTTCAGGACACCCATGTTTCTATGTGCAGAATCAATCTAAAAGTAATCTGATGATGTTGAAAGTTTTTTATTACCAATCGAGCTGAAATTCAACCAGTAACTTTATGACACCCATGTTTCTTGGCACAGAATCAACCTAAAAGCAATCTGAGGATGTTGAAAGTTTTTTATTTCCAATCGAGATGAGATTCAACCAATAGCTTCAGAACACTCATGTTTCTTAGTACAGAATTAATCTAAAAGCAATCTGAGGATGTTGAAAGTTTTTTATCTCCGATCGAGCTGAGATTCAACCAATAGCTTCAGGACACCCATGTTTCTTTGTGCAGAATCAATCTAAAAGAAATCTGAGGATGTTGAAAGTTTTTTATTACCAATCGAGATGAAATTCAACCTATAACTTTTTGACACCTATGTTTCTTGGCACAGAATCAACCTAAAAGCAATCTGGGGATGTTGAAAGTTTTATATTTTCATTCGAGCTGAGATTCAACCAGTAGCTTCAGACGCCCATGTTTCTTAGTAGAGAATCAATCTAAAAGCAATCTGAGGATGTTGAAAGTTTTTTTATATCCGATCGAGCTGAGATTCAACCAGTAGCTTCAGGACACGCATGTTTCTTTGTGCAGAATCATTCTAAAAGCAATCTAAGGATTTTGAAAGTGTTTTATCTCCGATCGAGCTGAGATTCAACCAGGCGCTTCATGACACCTATGTTTCTTACCACAGAATCAACCTAAAAGCAATCTGAGGATATTGAAAGTTTTTTATTTTAAATCGAGCTGAGATTCAACCAGTAGCTTCAGAACACCCATGTTTCTTAGTAGAGAATCAATCTAAAAGCAATCTGAGGATGTTGAAAGTTTTTTTATTTCCAATTGAGCTGAGATTCAACCAGTAGCTTCAAAACACCTATGTTCCTTAGCACAGAATCAACCTAACAGCAATCTGAGGATGTTGAAATTTTTTTATTTTCAATCGAGCTGAGATTCAATCAGTACCTTCAGGACACGCATGTTTCTTTGTGCAGAATCAATCAAAAAGCAATTTGAGGATGTTGTAAATTTTTTATATCCGATCGAGCTGAGATTCAACCAGGCGCTTCAGGACACCTATGTTTCTTTGTGCAGATTCAATCAAAAAGCAATCAGAGGATGTTGAAAGTTTTTTATCTCCGATCGAGCTGAGATTCAATCAGTAGCTTCAGGACACACATGTTTCTTTGTGCAGAATCAATCTAAAAGCAATGTGAGGATGTTGAAAAGTTTTTTCCAATCTAATTAAGATTCAACCAGTATTTTCAGGACACCTATTTTTCTTAGAACAGAATAAATCTAAAAGCAATCTGAGGATTTTGAAAGTTTTTTATCTCCGATCGAGCTGAGATTCTACCAGGCGCTTCAGGACACCCATGTTTCTTAGTACAGAATCAATCTAAAAGCAATCTGAGAATTTTAAAAGTTTTTTATATCCGATCGAGCTGAGATTCAACCAGTAGCTTCAGAACACCCATGTTTCTGAGTAGAGAATCAATCTAAAAGCAATCTGGGGATGTTGAAAGTTTTTTATCTCCGATCGAGCTGAGATTCTACCAGGCGCTTCAGAACATCCATGTTTCTTAGAAAAGAATCAATCTAAAATCAATCTGAGGATATTGAAGGTTTTTTATTTCCAATCGAGCTGACATTCAACCAGTAGCTTCAGAAAACCCATGTTTCTTAGTGCAGAATCAATCTAAAATCAATCTGAGGATGTTGAAAGTTTTTTATCTCCGATCGATCTGAGATTCAACCAGGAGCTTCATGACACCGATGTTTCTTGGCACAGAATCAATCTAAAAGCAATCTGAGGATTTTGAAAGTTTTTTATCTCCGATCGAGCTGAGATTCAATCAATAGCTTCAGGACACCCATGTTTCTATGTGCAGAATCAATCTAAAAGTAATCTGATGATGTTGAAAGTTTTTTATTACCAATCGAGCTGAAATTCAACCAGTAACTTTATGACACCTATGTTTCTAGGCACAGAATCAACCTAAAATCAATCTGATGATGTTGAAAGTTTTTTATCTCCGATCGATCTGAGATTCAACCAGGAGCTTCATGTGACCGATGTTTCTTGGCACAGAATCAATCTAAAAGCAATCTGAGGATATTGAAAGTTTTTTTATTTCCAATCGAGCTGAAATTCAACCAGTAGCTTCAGAAAACCCATGTTTCTTTGTGCAGAATCAATCTAAAACCAATCTGAGGATGTTGAAAGTTTTTTATCTCCGATCGAGCTGAGATTCAACCTGGAGCTTCGTGAAACCCATGTTTCTTGGCACAGAATCAATCTAAAAGCATTCTGAGGATTTTGAAAGTTTTTTATCTCCGATCGAGCTGAGATTCAATCAATAGCTTCATGACACCCATGTTTCTTTGTGCAGAATCAATCTAAAAGTAATCTGATGATATTGAAAGTTTTTTATTACCAATCGAGCTGAAATTCAACCAGTAACTTTTATGACACCTATGTTTCTAGGCACAGAATCAACCTAAAAGCAATCTGAGGATGTTGAAATTTTTTATTTCCAATCGAGCGAGATTCAACAAGTAGCTTCAGAACACCTATGTTTCTTTGTGCAAAATCAATCAAAAAGCAATTTGAGGATTAATGTAAAAGCAATCTCAGGATTTTGAAAGTTTTTAATCTCCGATCGAGCTGGATTCTACCAGGCGCTTTAGAGCATCCATGTTTCTTAGAAAAGAATCAATCTAAAAGCAATCTGAGGTTGTTGAAAGTTTTTTATTTCCAATCGAGCTGAGATTCACCAGTAGCTTCAGAACACTTATGTTTCTTAGTACAGAATCAATCTAAAAGCAATCTGAGGATGTTGAAAGTTTTTTATCTCTGATCGAGCTGGGATTCAACCTGTAGCTTTATGACACCTTTGATTCTTAGTACAGAATCAATCTAAAAGCAATCTGAGAATTTTTAAAGTTTTTTATCTCCGATCGAGCTGAGATTCAACCAGTAGCTTTATGACACCCATGTTTTTTTGTGCAGAATCAATCTAAAAGCAATGTGAGGATGTTGAAAAGTTTTTTTCCAATCTAATTTAGATTCAACCAGTAGCTTGAGGACACCTATGTTTCTTAGAACAGAATCTTTCTAAAAGCAATCTTAGGATGTTGAAAGGTTTTTTTATCTCTGATCGAGCTGCAATTCAACCATTACCTTCAAGACACGCATGTTTCTTTGTGCAGAATCAATCAAAAAACCAATTTGAGGATGTTGTAAGTTTTTTATATCCGATCGAGCTGAGTTCAACCAGTAGCTTCAGAACACCCATGTTTCTTGGCACAGAATCAATCTAAAATCAATCTGAGGATGTTGAAAGTTTTTTATCTCCGATCGATCTGAGATTCAACCAGGAGCTTCGTGACACCCATGTTTCTTTGCACAGAATCAATCTAAAAGCAATCTGATGATGTTGAAAGTTTTTTATTACCAATCGAGCTGAAATTCAACCAGTAACTTTATGACACCTATGTTTCTTGGCACAGAATCAACCTAAAAGCAATCTGAAGATGTTGAAAGTTTTTTATCTCCGATCGAGCTGAGATTCAACCAATAGCTTCAGAACTATCATGTTTCTTAGTACAGAATTAATCTAAAAGCAATCTGAGGATGTTGAAAGTTTTTTATCTCCGATCGAGCTGAGATTCAACCTGGAGCTTCGTGAAACCCATGTTTCTTGGCACAGAATCAATCTAAAAGCATTCTGAGGATTTTGAAAGTTTTTTATCTCCGATCGAGCTGAGATTCAATCAATAGCTTCATGACACCCATGTTTCTTTGTGCAGAATCAATCTAAAAGTAATCTTTGCTTTTAGATTGATTCTTTTCTAAGAAACATGGATATTGAAAGTTTTTTATTACCAATCGAGCTGAAATTCAACCAGTAACTTTTATGACACCTATGTTTCTAGGCACAGAATCAACCTAAAAGCAATCTGAGGATGTTGAAATTTTTTATTTCCAATCGAGCGAGATTCAACAAGTAGCTTCAGAACACCTATGTTTCTTTGTGCAAAATCAATCAAAAAGCAATTTGAGGATTAATGTAAAAGCAATCTCAGGATTTTGAAAGTTTTTAATCTCCGATCGAGCTGGATTCTACCAGGCGCTTTAGAGCATCCATGTTTCTTAGAAAAGAATCAATCTAAAAGCAATCTGAGGTTGTTGAAAGTTTTTTATTTCCAATCGAGCTGAGATTCACCAGTAGCTTCAGAACACTTATGTTTCTTAGTACAGAATCAATCTAAAAGCAATCTGAGGATGTTGAAAGTTTTTTATCTCTGATCGAGCTGGGATTCAACCTGTAGCTTTATGACACCTTTGATTCTTAGTACAGAATCAATCTAAAAGCAATCTGAGAATTTTTAAAGTTTTTTATCTCCGATCGAGCTGAGATTCAACCAGTAGCTTTATGACACCCATGTTTTTTTGTGCAGAATCAATCTAAAAGCAATGTGAGGATGTTGAAAAGTTTTTTTCCAATCTAATTTAGATTCAACCAGTAGCTTGAGGACACCTATGTTTCTTAGAACAGAATCTTTCTAAAAGCAATCTTAGGATGTTGAAAGGTTTTTTTATCTCTGATCGAGCTGCAATTCAACCATTACCTTCAAGACACGCATGTTTCTTTGTGCAGAATCAATCAAAAAAGCAATTTGAGGATGTTGTAAGTTTTTTATATCCGATCGAGCTGAGTTCAACCAGTAGCTTCAGAACACCCATGTTTCTTGGCACAGAATCAATCTAAAATCAATCTGAGGATGTTGAAAGTTTTTTATCTCCGATCGATCTGAGATTCAACCAGGAGCTTCGTGACACCCATGTTTCTTTGCACAGAATCAATCTAAAAGCAATCTGATGATGTTGAAAGTTTTTTATTACCAATCGAGCTGAAATTCAACCAGTAACTTTATGACACCTATGTTTCTTGGCACAGAATCAACCTAAAAGCAATCTGAAGATGTTGAAAGTTTTTTATCTCCGATCGAGCTGAGATTCAACCAATAGCTTCAGAACACTCATGTTTCTTAGTACAGAATTAATCTAAAAGCAATCTGAGGATGTTGAAAGTTTTTTATCTCCGATCGAGCTGAGATTCAACCAATAGCTTCAGGACACCCATGTTTATTTGTGCAGAATCAATCTAAAAGAAATCTGAGGATGTTGAAAGTTTTTTATTACCAATCGAGATGAAATTCAACCTATAACTTTATGACACCTATGTTTCATGGCACAGAATCAACCTAAAAGCAATCTGGGGATGTTGAAAGTTTTTTATTTTCATTCGAGCTGAGATTCAACCAGTAGCTTCAGACGCCCATGTTTCTAAGTAGAGAATCAATCTAAAAGCAATCTGAGGATGTTGAAAGTTTTTTTATTACCAATCGAGCTGAGATTCAACCAGTAGCTTCAGGACACGCATGTTTCTTTGTGCAGAATCATTCTAAAAGCAATCTAAGGATTTTGAAAGTGTTTTATCTCCGATCGAGCTGAGATTAAACCAGGCGCTTCATGACACCTATGTTTCTTACCATAGAATCAACCTAAAAGCAATCTGAGGATATTGAAAGTTTTTTATTTTCAATCGAGCTGAGATTCAACCAGTAGCTTCAGAACACCCATGTTTCTTAGTAGAGAATCAATCTAAAAGCAATCTGAGGATGTTGTAAATTTTTTATATCCGATCGAGCGGAGATTCAACCAGTAGCTTCAGAACACCCATGTTTCTTAGTAGAGAATTAAACTAAAAGCAATCTGAGGGTTTTGAAAGTTTTTTATCTCCGATCGAGCTGAGATTCAATCAGTACCTTCAGGACACGCATGTTTCTTTGTGCAGAATCAATCAAAAAGCAATTTGAGGATGTTGTAAATTTTTTATATCCGATCGAGCTGAGATTCAACCAGGCGCTTCAGGACACCTATGTTTCTTTGTGCAGAATCAATCAAAAAGCAATCTGAGGATGTTGAAAGTTTTTTATCTCCGATCGAGCTGAGATTCAATCAGTAGCTTCAGGACACACATGTTTCTTTGTGCAGAATCAATCTAAAAGCAATCTGGGGATGTTGAAAGTTTTTTTATCTCCGATCGAGCTGAGATTCTACCAGGCGCTTCAGAACATCCATGTTTCTTAGAAAAGAATCAATCTAAAATCAATCTGAGGATATTGAAGGTTTTTTATTTCCAATCGAGCTGACATTCAACCAGTAGCTTCAGAAAACCCATGTTTCTTAGTGCAGAATCAATCTAAAATCAATCTGAGGATGTTGAAAGTTTTTTATCTCCGATCGATCTGAGATTCAACCAGGAGCTTCATGACACCGATGTTTCTTGGCACAGAATCAACCTAAAAGCAATCTGAGGATATTGAAAGTTTTTTTATTTCCAATCGAGCTGAAATTCAACCAGTAGCTTCAGAAAACCCATGTTTCTTAGTGCAGAATCAATCTAAAATCAATCTGAGGATGTTGAAAGTTTTTTATCTCCGATCGAGCTGAGATTCAACCTGGAGCTTCGTGAAACCCATGTTTCTTGGCACAGAATCAATCTAAAAGCAATCTGTGGATTTTGAAAGTTTTTTATCTCCGATCGAGCTGAGATTCAATCAATAGCTTCAGGACACCCATGTTTCTTTGTGCAGAATCAATCTAGAAGTAATCTGATGATGTTGAAAGTTTTTTATTACCAATCGAGCTGAAATTCAACCAGTAACTTTATGACACCTATGTTTTTAGGCACAGAATCAACCTAAAATCAATCTGAGGATGTTGAAAGTTTTTTATCTCCGATCGATCTGAGATTCAACCAGGAGCTTCATGACACCGATGTTTCTTGGCACAGAATCAATCTAAAAGCAATCTGAGGATATTGAAAGTTTTTTTATTTCCAATCGAGCTGAAATTCAACCAGTAGCTTCAGAAAACCCATGTTTCTTTGTGCAGAATCAATCTAAAATCAATCTGAGGATGTTGAAAGTTTTTTATCTCCGATTGAGCTGAGATTCAACCTGGAGCTTCGTGAAACCCATGTTTCTTGGCACAGAATCAATCTAAAAGCAATCTGAGGAATTTGAAAGTTTTTTATCTCCGTTCGAGCTGAGATTCAATCAATAGCTTCATGACACCCATGTTTCTTTGTGCAGAATCAATCTAAAAGTAATCTGATGATGTTGAAAGTTTTTTATTACCAATCGAGCTGAAATTCAACCAGTAACTTTATGACACCTATGTTTCTAGGCACAGAATCAACCTAAAAGCAATCTGAGGATGTTGAAAGTTTTTTATTTCCAATCGAGCTGAGATTCAACCAGTAGCTTCAGAACACTCATGTTTCTTAGTACAGAATTAATCTAAAAGCAATCTGAGGATGTTGAAAGTTTTTTATTTCCAATCGAGCGAGATTCAACAAGTAGCTTCAGAACACCTATGTTTCTTTGTGCAAAATCAATCAAATAGCAATTTGAGGATTTATGTAAAAGCAATCTCAGGATTTTGAAAGTTTTTAATCTCCGATCGAGCTGAGATTCTACCAGGCGCTTCAGAGCATCCATGTTTCTTAGAAAAGAATCAATCTAAAAGCAATCTGAGGTTGTTGAAAGTTTTTTATTTCCAATCGAGCTGAGATTCACCAGTAGCTTCAGAACACCTATGTTTCTTAGTACAGAATCAATCTAAAAGCAATCTGAGGATGTTGAAAGTTTTTTATCTCTGATCGAGCTGGGATTCAACCTGTAGCTTTATTTTCAATCGAGCTGAAATTCAATCAATACCTTCAGGACACGCATGTTTCTTTGTGCAGAATCAATCAAAAAGCAATTTGAGGATGTTGTACTTACACTTTTTTTTTACTTAAACTTTTTTTATATCTGATCGAGCTGAGATTCAACCAGTATCTTCAGAACACCCATGTTTCTTAGTAGAGAATTAATCTAAAAGCAATCTGAGGATTTTGAAAGTTTTTTATCTCCGATCGAGCTGAGATTCAACCAGTATCTTCAGAACACCCATGTTTCTTAGTAAGAGAATTAATCTAAAAGCAATCAGAGGATTTTGAAAGTTTTTTATCTCCGATCGAGCTGAGATTCTACCAGGCGCTTCAGAGCATCCATGTTTCTTTGTGCAGAATCAGTCAAAAAGCAATCTGAGGATGTTGAAAGTTTTTTATTTCCAATCGAGCTGAGATTCAACCAGTAGCTTCAGAACACCCATGTTTCTTAGTAGAGAATTAAACTAAAAGCAATCTGAGGGTTTTGAAAGTTTTTTATCTCCGATCGAGCTGAGATTCAACCTGGAGCTTCGTGAAACCCATGTTTCTTGGCACAGAATCAATCTAAAAGCAATCTGAGGATTTTGAAAGTTTTTTATCTCCGTTCGAGCTGAGATTCAATCAATAGCTTCATGACACCCATGTTTCTTTGTGCAGAATCAATCTAAAAGTAATCTGATGATGTTGAAAGTTTTTTATTACCAATCGAGCTGAAATTCAACCAGTAACTTTATGTCACCTATGTTTCTAGGCACAGAATCAACCTAAAAGCAATCTGAGGATGTTGAAAGTTTTTTATTTCCAATCGAGCTGAGATTCAAACAATAGCTTCAGAACACTCATGTTTCTTAGTACAGAATTAATCTAAAAGCAATCTGAGGATGTTGAAAGTTTTTTATTTCCAATCGAGCGAGATTCAACAAGTAGCTTCAGAACACCTATGTTTCTTTGTGCAAAATCAATCAAAAAGCAATTTGAGGATTAATGTAAAAGCAATCTCAGGATTTTGAAAGTTTTTAATCTCCGATCAAGCTGAGATTCTACCAGGCGCTTCAGAGCATCCATGTTTCTTAGAAAAGAATCAATCTAAAAGCAATCTGAGGTTGTTGAAAGTTTTTTATTTCCAATCGAGCTGAGATTCACCAGTAGCTTCAGAACACCTATGTTTCTTAGTACAGAATCAATCTAAAAGCAATCTGAGGATGTTGAAAGTTTTTTATCTCTGATCGAGCTGGGATTCAACCTGTAGCTTTATTTTCAATCGAGCTGAGATTCAATCAATACCTTCAGGACACGCATGTTTCTTTGTGCAGAATCAATCAAAAAGCAATTTGAGGATGTTGTACTTACACATTTTTTTTACTTCAACTTTTTTTATATCTGATCGAGCTGAGATTCAACCAGTATCTTCAGAACACCCATGTTTCTTAGTAGAGAATTAATCTAAAAGCAATCTGAGGATTTTGAAAGTTTTTTATCTCCGATCGAGCTGAGATTCAACCAGTATCTTCAGAACACCCATGTTTCTTAGTAAGAGAATTAATCTAAAAGCAATCAGAGGATTTTGAAAGTTTGTTATCTCCGATCGAGCTGAGATTCTACCAGGCGCTTCAGAGCATCCATGTTTCTTTGTGCAGAATCAGTCAAAAAGCAATCTGAGGATGTTGAAAGTTTTTTATTTCCAATCGAGCTGAGATTCAACCAGTAGCTTCAGAACACCCATGTTTCTTAGTAGAGAATTAAACTAAAAGCAATCTGAGGGTTTTGAAAGTTTTTTATCTCCGATCGAGCTGAGATTCAACCTGGAGCTTCGTGAAACCCATGTTTCTTGGCACAGAATCAATCTAAAAGCAATCTGAGGATTTTGAAAGTTTTTTATCTCCGTTCGAGCTGAGATTCAATCAATAGCTTCATGACACCCATGTTTCTTTGTGCAGAATCAATCTAAAAGTAATCTGATGATGTTGAAAGTTTTTTATTACCAATCGAGCTGAAATTCAACCAGTAACTTTATGACACCTATGTTTCTAGGCACAGAATCAACCTAAAAGCAATCTGAGGATGTTGAAAGTTTTTTATTTCCAATCGAGCTGAGATTCAACCAATAGCTTCAGAACACTCATGTTTCTTAGTACAGAATTAATCTAAAAGCAATCTGAGGATGTTGAAAGTTTTTTATTTCCAATCGAGCGAGATTCAACAAGTAGCTTCAGAACACCTATGTTTCTTTGTGCAAAATCAATCAAAAAGCAATTTGAGGATTAATGTAAAAGCAATCTCAGGATTTTGAAAGTTTTTAATCTCCGATCGAGCTGAGATTCTACCAGGCGCTTCAGAGCATCCATGTTTCTTAGAAAAGAATCAATCTAAAAGCAATCTGAGGTTGTTGAAAGTTTTTTATTTCCAATCGAGCTGAGATTCACCAGTAGCTTCAGAACACCTATGTTTCTTAGTACAGAATCAATCTAAAATCAATCTGAGGATGTTGAAAGTTTTTTATCTCTGATCGAGCTGGGATTCCACCTGTAGCTTTATCTTCAATCGAGCTGAGATTCAATCAATTACTTCAGGACACGCATGTTTCTTTGTGCAGAATCAATCAAAAAGCAATTTGAGGATGTTGTACTTACACTTTTATTTTACTTAAACTTTTTTTATATCTGATCGAGCTGAGATTCAACCAGTATCTTCAGAACACCCATGTTTCTTAGTAGAGAATTAATCTAAAAGCAATCTGAGGATTTTGAAAGTTTTTTATCTCCGATCGAGCTGAGATTCAACCAGTATCTTCAGAACACCCATGTTTCTTAGTAAGAGAATTAATCTAAAAGCAATCAGAGGATTTTGAAAGTTTTTTATCTCCGATCGAGCTGAGATTCTACCAGGCGCTTCAGAGCATCCATGTTTCTTTGTGTAGAATCAGTCAAAAAGCAATCTGAGGATGTTGAAAGTTTTTTATTTCCAATCGAGCTGAGATTCAACCAGTAGCTTCAGAACACCCTTGTTTCTTAGTAGAGAATTAATCTAAAAGCAATCTGAGGGTTTTGAAAGTTTTTTATCTCCGATCGAGCTGAGATTCAACCACTAGCTTCAGACGCCCATGTTTCTGAGTAGAGAATCAATCTTAAAGCAATCTGAGGATGTTGAAAGTTTTTTATTACCAATCGAGCTGAGATTCAACCAGTAGCTTCAGGACACGCATGTTTCTTTGTGCAGAATCATTCTAAAAGCAATCTAAGGATTTTGAAAGTGTTTTATCTCCGATCGAGCTGAGATTCAACCAGGCGCTTCATGACACCTATGTTTCTTACCACAGAATCAACCTAAAAGCAATCTGAGGATATTGAAAGTTTTTTATTTTAAATCGAGCTGAGATTCAACCAGTAGCTTCAGAACACCCATGTTTCTTAGTAGAGAATCAATCTAAAAGCAATCTGAGGATGTTGTAAATTTTTAATATCCGATCGAGCGGAGATTCAACCAGTAGCTTCAGAACACCCATGTTTCTTAGTAGAGAATTAAACTAAAAGCAATCTGAGGGTTTTGAAAGTTTTTTATCTCCGATCGAGCTGAGATTCAATCAGTACCTTCAGGACACGCATATTTCTTTGTGCAGAATCAATCAAAAAGCAATTTGAGGATGTTGTAAATTTTTTATATCCGATCGAGCTGAGATTCAACCAGGCGCTTCAGGACACCTATGTTTCTTTGTGCAGAATCAATCAAAAAGCAATCTGAGGATGTTGAAAAGTTTTTTTCCAATCTAATTAAGATTCAACCAGTATTTTCAGGACACCTATGTTTCTTAGAACAGAATAAATCTAAAAGCAATCTGAGGATTTTGAAAGTTTTTTATCTCCGATCGAGCTGAGATTCTACCATGCGCTTCAGGACACCCATGTTTCTTAGTACAGAATCAATCTAAAAGCAATCTGAGGATGTTGAAAGTTTTTTTAATTTCCAATCGAGCTGAGATTCAACCAGTAGCTTCGGAACACCCATGTTTCTTAGTAGAGAATCAATCTTAAAGCAATCTGAGGATGTTGAAAGTTTTTTATTTCCAATCGAGCTGAGATTCAACCAGTAGCTTCAGAACACCCATGTTTCTAAGTAGAGAATCAATCTTAAAGCAATCTGAGGATGTTGAAAGTTTTTTATCTCCGATCGAGCTGAGATTCAACCTGGAGCTTCGTGAAACCCATGTTTCTTGGCACAGAATCAATCTAAAAGCAATCTGAGGATGTTGACAGTTTTTTATCTCCGATCGAGCTGAGATTCAATCAATAGCTTCATGACACCCATGTTTCTTTGTGCAGAATCAATCTAAAAGTAATCTGATGATGTTGAAAGTTTTTTATTACCAATCGAGCTGAAATTCAACCAGTAACTTTATGACACCTATGTTTCTAGGCACAGAATCAACCTAAAAGCAATCTGAGGATGTTGAAAGTTTTTTATTTCCAATCGAGCTGAGATTCAACCAATAGCTTCAGAACACTCATGTTTCTTAGTAGAGAATTAATCTAAAAGCAATCTGAGGATTTTGAAAGTTTTTTATCTCCGATCGAGCTGAGATTCAATCAGTATCTTCAGAACACCCATGTTTCTTAGTAAGAGAATAAATCTAAAAGCAATCTGAGGATTTTGAAAGTTTTTTATCTCCGATCGAGCTGAGATTCAACCAGTATCTTCAGAACACCCATGTTTCTTAGTAAGAGAATTAATCTAAAAGCAATCAGAGGATTTTGAAAGTTTTTTATCTCCGATCGAGCTGAGATTCTACCAGGCGCTTCAGAGCATCCATCTTTCTCCTGCAGAATCAGTCAAAAAGCAATCTGAGGATGTTGAAAGTTTTTTTAATTTCCAATCGAGCTGAGATTCAACCAGTAGCTTCAGAACACCAATGTTTCTTAGTAGAGAATCAATCTTAAAGCAATCTGAGGATGTTGAAAGTTTTTTATTTCCAATCGAGCTGAGATTCAACCAGTAGCTTCAGAACACCCATGTTTCTTAGTAGAGAATCAATCTTAAAGCAATCTGAGGATGTTGAAAGTTTTTTATCTCCGATCGAGCTGAGATTCAACCAGTAGCTTCGTGAAACCCATGTTTCTTGGCACAGAATCAATCTAAAAGCAATCTGAGGATTTTGAAAGTTTTTTATCTCCGATCGAGCTGAGATTCAATCAATAGCTTCATGACACCCATGTTTCTTTGTGCAGAATCAATCTAAAAGTAATCTGATGATGTTGAAAGTTTTTTATTACCAATCGAGCTGAAATTCAACCAGTAACTTTATGACGCCTATGTTTCTAGGCACAGAATCAACCTAAAAGCAATCTGAGGATATTGAAAGTTTTTTATTTCCGATCGAGCTGAGATTCAATCAATAGCTTCAGGACAGCCATGTTTCTTTGTGCAGAATCAATCTAAAAGTAATCTGATGATGTTGACAGTTTTTTATTACCAATCGAGCTGAGATTCAACCAGTAGCTTCAGAACACACATGTTTCTTAGTAGAGAATTAAACTAAAAGCAATCTGAGGATTTTGAAAGTTTTTTACTTTCAATCGAGCTGAGATTCAACCAGTAGCTTCAAAACACCCATGTTTCTTAGTAGAGAATCAATCTAAAAGCAATCTGAGGATGTTGAAAGTTTTTTATTACCAATTAAGCTGAAATTCAACCAGTAGCTTCAGAACACCCATGTTTCTTAGTAGAGAATCAATCTGAAAAGCAATCTGAGGATGTTGAAAGTTTTTTATCTCCGATCGAGATGAGATTCAACCTGGAGCTTCATGAAACCCATGTTTCTTGGCACAGAATCAATCTAAAAGCAATCTGAGGATTTTGAAAGTTTTTTATCTCCGATCGAGCTGAGATTCAATCAATAGCTTCAGGACACCCATGTTTCTTTGTGCAGAATCAATCTAAAAGTAATCTGATGATGTTGAAAGTTTTTTATTACCAATCGAGCTGAAATTCAACCAGTACTTTTATGACACCTATGTTTCTAGGCACAGAATCAACCTAAAAGCAATCTGAGGATGTTGAAAGTTTTTTATTTCCAATCGAGCGAGATTCAACCAGTAGCTTCAGAACACCTATGTTTCTTTGTGCAAAATCAATCAAAAAGCAATTTGAGGATTAATGTAAAAGCAATCTCAGGATTTTGAAAGTTTTTAATCTCCGATCGACCTGAGATTCTACCAGGCGCTTCAGAGCATCCATGTTTCTTAGAAAAGAATCAATCTAAAAGCAATCTGACGTTGTTGAAAGTTTTTTATTTCCAATCGAGCTGAGATTCACCAGTAGCTTCAGAACACCTATGTTTCTTAGTACAGAATCAATCTAAAAGCAATGTGAGGATGTTGAAATGTTTTTTTCCAATCTAATTTTGATTCAACCAGTAGCTTGAGGACACCTATGTTTCTTAGAACAGAATCTTTCTAAAAGCAATCTTAGGATGTTGAAAGGTTTTTTATCTCTGATCGAGCTGAAATTCAACCATTACCTTCAAGACACGCATGTTTCTTTGTGCAGAATCAATCAAAAAGAAATTTGAGGATGTTGTAAGTTTTTTATCTCTGATCGAGCTGAAATTCAACCAGTATCTTCAGAACACCCATGTTTCTTAGTAAGAGAATTAATCTAAAAGCAATCAGAGGATTTTGAAAGTTTTTTATCTCCGATCGAGCTGAGATTCTACCAGGCGCTTCAGAGCATCCATCTTTCTTTGTGCAGAATCAGTCAAAAAGCAATCTGAGGATGTTGAAAGTTTTTTTAATTTCCAATCGAGCTGAGATTCAACCAGTAGCTTCAGAACACCCATGTTTCTTAGTAGAGAATCAATCTTAAAGCAATCTGAGGATGTTGAAAGTTTTTTATTTCCAATCGAGCTGAGATTCAACCAGTAGCTTCAGAACACCCATGTTTCTTAGTAGAGAATCAATCTTAAAGCAATCTGAGGATGTTGAAAGTTTTTTATCTCCGATCGAGCTGAGATTCAACCTGGAGCTTCGTGAAACCCATGTTTCTTGGCACAGAATCAATCTAAAAGCAACCTGAGGATTTTGAAAGTTTTTTATCTCCGATCGAGCTGAGATTCAATCAATAGCTTCATGACACCCATGTTTCTTTGTGCAGAATCAATCTAAAAGTAATCTGATGATGTTGAAAGTTTTTTATTACCAATCGAGCTGAAATTCAACCAGTAACTTTATGACACCTATGTTTCTAGGCACGTTGAAAGTTTTTTAT
Organism: Pisaster brevispinus; assembly: GCA_023634235.1. Taxonomy (NCBI): domain Eukaryota; kingdom Metazoa; phylum Echinodermata; class Asteroidea; order Forcipulatida; family Asteriidae; genus Pisaster; species Pisaster brevispinus. Next base: position 10,807,313 of record JAMKCF010000015.1, on the reverse strand, counting down.
TTCCGATCGATCTGAGATTCAATCAATAGCTTCAGGACACCCATGTTTCTTTGTGCAGAATCAATCTAAAAGTAATCTGATGATGTTGACAGTTTTTTATTACCAATCGAGCTGAGATTCAACCAGTAGCTTCAGAACACCCATGTTTCTTAGTAGAGAATTAAACTAAAAGCAATCTGAGGATTTTGAAAGTTTTTTACTTTCAATCGAGCTGAGATTCAACCAGTAGCTTCAAAACACCCATGTTTCTTAGTAGAGAATCAATCTAAAAGCAATCTTAGGATGTTGAAAGTTTTTTATTTCCAATTGAGCTGAAATTCAACCAGTAACTTTATGACACCTATGTTTCTTGGCACAGAATCAACGTTAAAGCAATCTGGGGATGTTGAAAGTTTTTTTTTTTCAATCGAGCTGAGATTCAATCAGTACATTCAGGACACGCATGTTTCTTTGTGCAGAATCAATCAAAAAGCAATTTGAGGATGTTGTACTTACACTTTTTTTTTTTTTTTACTTAAACTTTTTTTATATCTGATCGAGCTGAGATTCAACCAGTATCTTCAGAACACTCATGTTTCTTAGTAGAGAATTAATCTAAAAGCAATCTGAGGATTTTGAAAGTTTTTTATCTCCGACCGAGCTGAGATTCTACCAGGCGCTTCAGAGCATCCATGTTTCTTTGTTTCTAGGCACAGAATCAACCTAAAATCAATCTGAGGATGTTGAAAGTTTTTTATCTCCGATCGATCTGAGATTCAACCATGAGCTTCATGACACCGATGTTTCTTGGCACAGAATCAATCTAAAAGCAATCTGAGGATATTGAAAGTTTTTTTATTTCCAATCGAGCTGAAATTCAACCAGTAGCTTCAGAAAACCCATGTTTCTTTGTGCAGAATCAATCTAAAATCAATCTTAGGATGTTGAAAGTTTTTTATCTCCGATCGAGCTGAGATTCAACCTGGAGCTTCGTGAAACCCATGTTTCTTGGCACAGAATCAATCTAAAAGCAATCTGAGGATTTTGAAAGTTTTTTATCTCCGTTCGAGCTGAGATTCAATCAATAGCTTCATGACACCCATGTTTCTGTGTGCAGAATCAATCTAAAAGTAATCTGATGATGTTGACAGTTTTTTATTACCAATCGAGCTGAGATTCAACCAGTAGCTTCAGAACACCCATGTTTCTTAGTAGAGAATTAAACTAAAAGCAATCTGAGGATTTTGAAAGTTTTTTACTTTCAATCGAGCTGAGATTCAACCAGTAGCTTCAAAACACCCATGTTTTTTAGTAGAGAATCAATCTAAAAGCAATCTGAGGATGTTGAAAGTTTTTTATTACCAATCGAGCTGAAATTCAACCAGTAACTTTATGACACCTATGTTTCTAGGCACAGAATCAACATAAAAGCAATCTGGGGATGTTGAAAGTTTTTTATTTCCAATCGAGCTGAGATTCAACCAATAGCTTCAGAACACTCATGTTTCTTAGTACAGAATCAATCTAAAAGCAATCTGAGGATGTTGAAAGTTTTTTATTTCCAATCGAGCGAGATTCAACAAGTCGCTTCAGAACACCTATGTTTCTTTGTGCAAAATCAATCAAAAAGCAATTTGAGGATTAATGTAAAAGCAATCTCAGGATTTTGAAAGTTTTTAATCTCCGATCGAGCTGAGATTCTACCAGGCGCTTCAGAGCATCCATGTTTCTTAGAAAAGAATCAATCTAAAAGCAATCTGAGGTTGTTGAAAGTTTTTTATTTCCAATCGAGCTGAGATTCACCAGTAGCTTCAGGACACCTATGTTTCTTAGTACAGAATCAATCTAAAAGCAATCTGAGGATGTTGAAAGTGTTTTATCTCTGATCGAGCTGGCATTCAACCTGTAGCTTTATTTTCAATCGAGCTGAGATTCAATCAGTACCTTCAGGACACGCATGTTTCTTTGTGCAGAATCAATCAAAAAGCAATTTGAGGATGTTGTACTTACACTTTTTTTTTACTTAAACTTTTTTTATTTCTGATCGAGCTTAGATTCAACCAGTATCTTCAGAACACCCATGTTTCTTAGTAGAGAATTAATCTAAAAGCAATCAGAGGATTTTGAAAGTTTTTTATCTCCGATCGAGCTGAGATTCAACCAGTATCTTCAGAACACCCATGTTTCTTAGTAGAGAATTAATCTAAAAGCAATCAAAGGATTTTGAAAGTTTTTTATCTCCGATCGAGCTGAGATTCTACCAGGCGCTTCAGAGCATCCATCTTTCTTTGTGCAGAATCAGTCAAAAAGCAATCTGAGGATGTTGAAAGTTTTTTTAATTTCCGATCGAGCTGAGATTCAATCAGTAGCTTCAGGACACACATGTTTCTTTGTGCAGAATCAATCTAAAAGCAATGTGAGGATGTTGAAAAGTTTTTTTCCAATCTAATTAAGATTCAACCAGTATTTTCAGGACACCTATGTTTCTTAGAACAGAATAAATCTAAAAGCAATCTGAGGATTTTGAAAGTTTTTTATCTCCGATCGAGCTGAGATTCTACCAGTAGATTCAGAACACCCATGTTTCTGAGTAGAGAATCAATCTAAAAGCAATCTGGGGATGTTGAAAGTTTTTTTATCTCCGATCGAGCTGAGATTCTACCAGGCTCTTCAGAACATCCATGTTTCTTAGTAGAGATTTAATCTAAAATCAATCTGAGGATATTGAAGGTTTTTTATTTCCAATCGAGCTGACATTCAACCAGTAGCTTCAGAAAACCCATGTTTCTTAGTGCAGAATCAATCTAAAATCAATCTGAGGATGTTGAAAGTTTTTTATCTCCGATCGATCTGAGATTCAACCAGCAGCTTCATGACACCGATGTTTCTTGGCACAGAATCAACCTAAAAGCAATCTGAGGATATTGAAAGTTTTTTTATTTCCAATCGAGCTGAAATTCAACCAGTAGCTTCAGAAAACCCATGTTTCTTTGTGCAGAATCAATCTAGAAGTAATCTGATGATGTTGAAAGTTTTTAATTACCAATCGAGCTGAAATTCAACCAGTAACTTTATGACACCTATGTTTCTAGGCACAGAATCAACCTAAAATCAATCTGAGGATGTTGAAAGTTTTTTATCTCCATTCGATCTGAGATTCAACCAGGAGCTTCATGACACCGATGTTTCTTGGCACAGAATCAATCTAAAAGCAATCTGAGGATATTGAAAGTTTTTTTATTTCCAATCGAGCTGAAATTCAACCAGAAGCTTCAGATAACCCATGTTTCTTTGTGCAGAATCAATCTAAAATCAATCTGAGGATGTTGAAAGTTTTTTATCTCCGATCGAGCTGAGATTCAACCTGGAGCTTCGTGAAACCCATGTTTCTTGGCACAGAATCAATCTAAAAGCAATCTGAGGATTTTGAAAGTTTTTTATCTCCGTTCGAGCTGAGATTCAATCAATAGCTTCATGACACCCATGTTTCTTTGTGCAGAATCAATCTAAAAGTAATCTGATGATGTTGAAAGTTTTTTATTACCAATCGAGCTGAAATTCAACCAGTAACTTTATGACACCTATGTTTCTAGGCACAGAATCAACCTAAAAGCAATCTGAGGATGTTGAAAGTTTTTTATTTCCAATCGAGCTGAGATTCAACCAATAGCTTCAGAACACTCATGTTTCTTAGTACAGAATTAATCTTAAAGCAATCTGAGGATGTTGAAAGTTTTTTATTTCCAATCGAGCGAGATTCAACAAGTAGCTTCAGAACACCTATGTTTCTTTGTGCAAAATCAATCAAAAAGCAATTTGAGGATTAATGTAAAAGCAATCTCAGGATTTTGAAAGTTTTTAATCTCCGATCGAGCTGAGATTCTACCAGGCGCTTCAGAGCATCCATGTTTCTTAGAAAAGAATCAATCTAAAAGCAATCTGAGGATATTGAAAGTTTTTTTATTTCCAATCGAGCTGAAATTCAACCAGTAGCTTCAGAAAACCCATGTTTCTTTGTGCAGAATCAATCTAAAATCAATCTGAGGATGTTGAAAGTTTTTATCTCCGATCGAGCTGAGATTCAACCTGGAGCTTCGTGAAACCCATGTTTCTTGGCACAGAATCAATCTAAAAGCAATCTGAGGATTTTGAAAGTTTTTTATCTCCGTTCGAGCTGAGATTCAATCAATAGCTTCATGACACCCATGTTTCTGTGTGCAGAATCAATCTAAAAGTAATCTGATGATGTTGACAGTTTTTTATTACCAATCGAGCTGAGATTCAACCAGTAGCTTCAGAACACCCATGTTTCTTAGTAGAGAATTAAACTAAAAGCAATCTGAGGATTTTGAAAGTTTTTTACTTTCAATCGAGCTGAGATTCAACCAGTAGCTTCAAAACACCCATGTTTCTTAGTAGAGAATCAATCTAAAAGCAATCTGAGGATGTTGAAAGTTTTTTATTACCAATCGAGCTGAAATTCAACCAGTAACTTTATGACACCTATGTTTCTAGGCACAGAATCAACCTAAAAGCAATCTGGGGATGTTGAAAGTTTTTTATTTCCAATCGAGCTGAGATTCAACCAATAGCTTCAGAACACTCATGTTTCTTAGTACAGAATCAATCTAAAAGCAATCTGAGGATGTTGAAAGTTTTTTATTTCCAATCGAGCGAGATTCAACAAGTCGCTTCAGAACACCTATGTTTCTTTGTGCAAAATCAATCAAAAAGCAATTTGAGGATTAATGTAAAAGCAATCTCAGGATTTTGAAAGTTTTTAATCTCCGATCGAGCTGAGATTCTACCAGGCGCTTCAGAGCATCCATGTTTCTTAGAAAAGAATCAATCTAAAAGCAATCTGAGGTTGTTGAAAGTTTTTTATTTCCAATCGAGCTGAGATTCACTTGTAGCTTCAGGACACCTATGTTTCTTAGTACAGAATCAATCTAAAAGCAATCTGAGGATGTTGAAAGTGTTTTATCTCTGATCGAGCTGGCATTCAACCTGTAGCTTTATTTTCAATCGAGCTGAGATTCAATCAGTACCTTCAGGACACGCATGTTTCTTTGTGCAGAATCAATCAAAAAGCAATTTGAGGATGTTGTACTTACACTTTTTTTTTACTTAAACTTTTTTTATTTCTGATCGAGCTTAGATTCAACCAGTATCTTCAGAACACCCATGTTTCTTAGTAGAGAATTAATCTAAAAGCAATCAGAGGATTTTGAAAGTTTTTTATCTCCGATCGAGCTGAGATTCAACCAGTATCTTCAGAACACCCATGTTTCTTAGTAGAGAATTAATCTAAAAGCAATCAAAGGATTTTGAAAGTTTTTTATCTCCGATCGAGCTGAAATTCTACCAGGCGCTTCAGAGCATCCATCTTTCTTTGTGCAGAATCAGTCAAAAAGCAATCTGAGGATGTTGAAAGTTTTTTAAATTTCCAATCGAGCTGAGATTCAACCAGTAGCTTCAGAACACCCATGTTTCTTAGTAGAGAATCAATCTTAAAGCAATCTGAGGATGTTGAAAGTTTTTTATTTCCAATCGAGCAGAGATTCAACCAGTAGCTTCAGAAGACCCATGTTTCTTAGTAGAGAATCAATCTTAAAGCAATCTGAGGATGTTGAAAGTTTTTTATCTCCGATCGAGCTGAGATTCAACCTGGAGCTTCGTGAAACCCATGTTTCTTGGCACAGAATCAATCTAAAAGCAATCTGAGGATTTTGAAAGTTTTTTATCTCCGATCGAGCTGAGATTCAATCAATAGCTTCATGACACCCATGTTTCTTTGTGCAGAATCAATCTAAAAGTAATCTGATGATGTTGAAAGTTTTTTATTACCAATCGAGCTGAAATTCAACCAGTAACTTTATGACACCTATGTTTCTAGGCACAGAATCAACCTAAAAGCAATCTGAGGATGTTGAAAGTTTTTTATTTCCAATCGAGCTGAAATTCAACCAATAGCTTCACAACACTCATGTTTCTTAGTACAGAATTAATCTAAAAGCAATCTGAGGATGTTGAAAGTTTTTTATTTCCAATCGAGCGAGATTCAACCAGTAGCTTCAGAACACCTATGTTTCTTTGTGCAAAATCAATCAAAAAGCAATTTGAGGATTAATGTAAAAGCAATCTCAGGATTTTGAAAGTTTTTAATCTCCGATCGAGCTGAGATTCAACCAGTAGCTTCAGAACACCCATGTTTCTATAGAGAATCAATCTTAAAGCAATCTGAGGATGTTGAAAGTTTTTTATCTCCGATCGAGATGAGATTCAACCTGGAGCTTCGTGAAACCCATGTTTCTTGGCTCAGAATCAATCTAAAAGCAATCTGAGGATTTTGAAAGTTTTTTATCTCCGATCGAGCTGAGATTCAATCAATAGCTTCAGGACACCCATGTTACTGTGTGCAGAATCAATCTAAAAGTAATCTGATGATGTTGACAGTTTTTTATTACCAATCGAGCTGAGATTCAACCAGTAGCTTCAGAACACCCATGTTTCTTAGTAGAGAATTAAATTAAAAGCAATCTGAGGATTTTGAAAGTTTTTTACTTTCAATCGAGCTGAGATTCAACCAGTAGCTTCAAAACACCAATGTTTCTTAGTAGAGAATCAATCTAAAAGCAATCTGAGGATGTTGAAAGTTTTTTATTACCAATTGAGCTGAAATTCAACCAGTAACTTTATGACACCTATGTTTCTTGGCACAGAATCAACGTTAAAGCAATCTGGGGATGTTGAAAGTTTTTTTTTTCAATCGAGCTGAGATTCAATCAGTACCTTCAGGACACGCATGTTTCTCTGTGCAGAATCAATCAAAAAGCAATTTGAGGATGTTGTACTTTTTTTTTTTTTTACTTAAACTTTTTTTATATCTGATCGAGCTGAGATTCAACCAGTATCTTCAGAACACCCATGTTTCTTAGTAGAGAATTAATCTAAAAGCAATCTGAGGATTTTGAAAGTTTTTTATCTCCGATCGAGCTGAGATTCTACCAGGCGCTTCAGAGCATCCATGTTTCTTTGTGCAGAATCAGTCAAAAAGCAATCTGAGGATGTTGAAAGTTTTTTTATTTCCAATCGAGCTGAGATTCAACCAGTAGCTTCAGAACACCTATGTTTCTGAGTAGAGAATCAATCTAAAAGCAATCTGAGGATGTTGAAAGTTTTTTATTTCCAATCGAGCTGAGATTCAACCAGTAGCTTCAGAACACCCATGTTTCTTAGTAGAGAATCAACCTTAAAGCAATCTGAGGATGTTGAAAGTTTTTTATCTCCGATCGAGATGAGATTCAACCTGGAGCTTCGTGAAACCCATGTTTCTTGGCACAGAATCAATCTAAAAGCAATCTGAGGATTTTGAAAGTTTTTTATCTCCGATCGAGCTGAGATTCAATCAATAGCTTCGGGACACCCATGTTTCTTTGTGCAGAATCAATCTAAAAGTAATCTGATGATGTTGACAGTTTTTTATTACCAATCGAGCTGAGATTCAACCAGTAGCTTCAGAACACCCATGTTTCTTAGTAGAGAATTAAACTAAAAGCAATCTGAGGATTTTGAAAGTTTTTTATTTCCAATCGAGCGAGATTCAACCAGTAGCTTCAGAACACCCATGTTTCTTTGTGCAAAATCAATCAAAAAGCAATTTGAGGATTAATGTAAAAGCAATCTGAGGATGTTGAAAGTTTTGTATTACTAATTGAGCTGAAATTCAACCAGTAACTTTATGACACCTATGTTTCTTGGCACAGAATCAACGTTAAAGCAATCTGGGGATGTTGAAAGTTTTTTATTTTCAATCGAGCTGAGATTCAATCAGTACCTTCATTCAGGACACGCATGTTTCTTTGTGCAGAATCAATCAAAAAGCAATTTGAGGATGTTGTACTTACACTTTTTTTTTTTTTTACTTAAACTTTTTTTATATCTGATCGAGCTGAGATTCAACCAGTATCTTCAGAACACCCATGTTTCTTAGTAGAGAATTAATCTTAAAGCAATCTGAGGATTTTGAAAGTTTTTTATCTCCGATCGAGCTGAGATTCTACAAGGCGCTTCAGAGCATCCATGTTTCTTTGTGCAGAATCAGTCAAAAAGCAATCTGAGGATGTTGAAAGTTTTTTTATTTCCAATCGAGCTGAGATGCAACCAGTAGCTTCAGAACACCTATGTTTCTCAGTAGAGAATCAATCTAAAAGCAATCTGAGGTTGTTGAAAGTTTTTTATTTCCAATCGAGCTGAGATTCAACCAGTAGCTTCAGAACACCCATGTTTCTTAGTAGAGAATCAATCTTAAAGCAATCTGAGGATGTTGAAAGTTTTTTATCTCCGATCGAGATGAGATTCAACCTGGAGCTTCGTGAAACCCATGTTTCTTGGCACAGAATCAATCTAAAAGCAATCTGAGGATTTTGAAAGTTTTTTATCTCCGATCGAGCTGAGATTCAATCAATAGCTTCGGGACACCCATGTTTCTTTGCGCAGAATCAATCTAAAAGTAATCTGATGATGTTGACAGTTTTTTATTACCAATCGAGCTGAGATTCAACCAGTAGCTTCAGAACACCCATGTTTCTTAGTAGAGAATTAAACTAAAAGCAATCTGAGGATGTTGAAAGTTTTTTATTTTCAATCGAGTTGAGATTCAACCAGTAGCTTCAAAACACCCATGTTTCTTAGTAGAGAATTAATCTAAAAGCAATCTGAGGATTTTGAAAGTGTTTTATCTCCGATCGAGCTGAGATTCTACCAGGCGCTTCAGAGCATCCATGTTTCTTTGTGCAGAATCAATCTAAAACGTTCTGAGGATGTTGAAAGTTTTTTTATTTCCAATCGAGCTGAGATTCAACCAGTAGCTTCATGACTTGCATGTTTCTTTGTGCAGAATCATTGTAAAAGCATCTAAGGATTTTGAAAGTGTTTTATCTCCGATCGAGCTGAGATTCAACCAGGAGCTTCATGACACCTATGTTTCTTGGCACAGAATTAATCTAAAAGCAATCTGAGGATGTTGAAAGTTTTTTATCTCCGATCGAGCTAAGATTCTACCAGGCGCTTCAGGACACCCATGTTTCTTAGTACAGAATCAATCTAAAAGCAATCTGACGATGTTGAAAGTTTTTTATCTCCGATCGAGCTGAGATTCAATCAATAGCGTCAGGACACCCATGTTTCTTAGTACAGAATCAATCTAAAAGCAATCTGACGATGTTGAAAGTTTTTTTATCTCCGATCGAGCTGAGATTCAACCAGTATTTTCAGAACACCCATGTTTGTTAGTAGAGAATTAATCTAAAAGCAATCTGAGGATTTTGAAAGTTTTTTATCTCCGATCGAGCTGAGATTCTACCAGGCGCTTCAGAGCATCCATGTTTCTTTGTGCAGAATCAGTCAAAAAGCAATCTGAGGATGTTGACAGTTTTTTTATTTCCAATCGAGCTGAGATTCAACCAGTAGCTTCAGAACACCTATGGTTCTGAGTAGAGAATCAATCTAAAAGCAATCTGAGGTTGTTGAAAGTTTTTTATTTCCAATCGAGCTGAGATTCAACCAGTAGCTTCAGAACACCCATGTTTCTTAGTAGAGAATCAATCTTAAAGCAATCTGAGGATGTTGAAAGTTTTTTATCTCCGATCGAGATGAGATTCAACCTGGAGCTTCGTGAAACCCATGTTTCTTGGCACAGAATCAATCTAAAAGCAATCTGAGGATTTTGAAAGTTTTTTATCTCCGATCGAGCTGAGATTCAATCAATAGCTTCGGGACACCCATGTTTCTTTGTGCAGAATCAATCTAAAAGTAATCTGATGAGTTTGACAGTTTTTTATTACCAATCGAGCTGAGATTCAACCAGTAGCTTCAAAACACCCATGTTTCTTAGTAGAGAATCAATCTTAAAGCAATCTGAGGATGTTGAAAGTTTTTTATTACTAATTGAGCTGAAATTCAACCAGTAACTTTATGACACCTATGTTTCTTGGCACAGAATCAACGTTAAAGCAATCTGGGGATGTTGAACGTTTTTTATTTCCAATCGAGCTGAGATTCAACCAGTAGCTTCAGAACACCCATGTTTCTTAGTAGAGAATCAATCTTAAAGCAATCTGAGGATGTTGAAAGTTTTTTATTACTAATTGAGCTGAAATTCAACCAGTAACTTTATGACACCTATGTTTCTTGGCACAGAATCAACGTTAAAGCAATCTGAGGTTGTTGAAAGTTTTTTATTTCCAATCGAGCTGAGATTCAACCAGTAGCTTCAGAACACCCATGTTTCTTAGTAGAGAATCAATCTTAAAGCAATCTGAGGATGTTGAAAGTTTTTTATCTCCGATCGAGATGAGATTCAACCTGGAGCTTCGTGAAACCCATGTTTCTTGGCACAGAATCAATCTAAAAGCAATCTGAGGATTTTGAAAGTTTTTTATCTCCGATCGAGCTGAGATTCAATCAATAGCTTCGGGACACCCATGTTTCTTTGTGCAGAATCAATCTAAAAGTAATCTGATGAGTTTGACAGTTTTTTATTACCAATCGAGCTGAGATTCAACCAGTAGCTTCAGAACACCCATGTTTCTTAGTAGAGACTTAAACTAAAAGCAATATGAGGATGTTGAAAGTTTTTTATTTTCAATCGAGCTGAGATTCAACCAGTAGCTTCAAAACACCCATGTTTCTTAGTAGAGAATCAATCTAAAAGCAATCTGAGGATGTTGAAAGTTTTTTATTACTAATTGAGCTGAAATTCAACCAGTAACTTTATGACACCTATGTTTCTTGGCACAGAATCAACGTTAAAGCAATCTGGGGATGTTGAAAGTTTTTTATTTTCAATCGAGCTGAGATTCAATCAGTACCTTCATTCAGGACACGCATGTTTCTTTGTGCAGAATCAATCAAAAAGCAATTTGAGGATGTTGTACTTACACTTTTTTTTTTTTTTTACTTAAACTTTTTTTATATCTGATCGAGCTGAGATTCAACCAGTATCTTCAGAACACCCATGTTTCTTGGCTCAGAATCAATCTAAAAGCAATCTGAGGATGTTGAAAGTTTTTTATTTCCAATCGAGCTGAGATTCAACCAGTAGCTTTAGAACACCCATGTTTCTTAGTAGAGAATTAATCTAAAAGCAATCTGAGGATGTTGAAAGTTTTTTATCTCCGATCGAGCTAAGATTCTACCAGGCGCTTCAGGACACCCATGTTTCTTAGTACAGAATCAATCTAAAAGCAATCTGACGATGTTGAAAGTTTTTTATCTCCGATCGAGCTGAGATTCAATCAATAGCTTCAGGACACCCATGTTTCTAGGCACAGAATCAATCTAAAAGCAATTTGAGGATGTTGAAAGTTTTTTTATTTCCAATCGAGCTGAGATTAAACCAGTACCTTCAGAACACCCATGTTTCTTAGTAGATAATCAATCTAAAAGCAATCTAAGCATTTTGAAAGTTTTTTTATCTCCGATCTAGCTTAGATTCAATCAATAGCTTCATGACACCCATGTTTCTTTGTGCAGAATCAATCTAAAAGTAATCTGATGATGTTGAAAGTTTTTTATTACCAATCGAGATGAAATTCAACCAGTAACTTTATGACACCTATGTTTCTAGGCACAGAATCAACCTAAAAGCAATCTGGGGATGTTGTAATTTTTTTATTTCCAATCGAGCTGAGATTCAACCTATAGCTTCAGAACACCTATGTTTCTTTGTGCAAAACCAATCAAAAAGCAATTTGAGGATTAATGTAAAAGCAATCTCAGGATTTTGAAAGTTTTTAATCTCCGATCGAGCTGAGATTCTACCAGGCGCTTCAGAGCATCCATGTTTCTTAGAAAAGAATCAATCTAAAAGCAATCTGAGGTTGTTGAAAGTTTTTTATTTCCAATCGAGCGAGATTCAACCAGTAGCTTCAGAATACCTATGTTTCTTTGTGCAAAATCAATCAAAAAGCAATTTGAGGATTAATGTAAAAGCAATCTCAGGATTTTGAAAGTTTTTAATCTCCGATCGAGCTGAGATTCAACCAGTATCTTCTGAACACCCATGTTTCTCAGTAGAGAATTAATCTAAAAGCAATCTGAGGATTTTGAAAGTTTTTTATTTCCGATCGAGCTGAGATTCTACCAGGCGCTTCAGAGCATCCATGTTTCTTTGTGCAGAATCAGTCAAAAAGCAATCTGAGGATGTTGAAAGTTTTTTTATTTCCAATCGAGCTGAGATTCAACCAGTAGCTTCAGAACACCTATGTTTCTGAGTAGAGAATCAATCTAAAATCAATCTGAGGTTGTTGAAAGTTTTTTATTTCCAATCAAACACCCATGTTTCTTAGTAAGAGAATTAATCTAAAAGCAATCAGAGGATTTTGAAAGTTTTTTATCTCCGATCGAGCTGAGATTCTACCAGGCGCTTCAGAGCATCCATCTTTCTTTGTGCAGAATCAGTAAAAAAGCAATCTGAGGATGTTGAAAGTTTTTTTTAATTTCCAATCGAGCTGAGGTTCAACCAGTAGCTTCAGAACACCCATGTTTCTTAGTAGAGAATCAATCTTAAAGCAATCTGAGGATGTTGAAAGTTTTTTATTTCCAATCGAGCTGAGATTCAACCAGTAGCTTCAGAAGACCCATGTTTCTTAGTAGAGAATCAATCTTAAAGCAATCTGAGGATGTTGAAAGTTTTTTATCTCCGATCGAGCTGAGATTCAACCTGGAGCTTCGTGAAACCCATATTTCTTGGCACAGAATCAATCTAAAAGCAATCTGAGGATTTTGAAAGTTTTTTATCTCCGATCGAGCTGAGATTCAATCAATAGCTTCATGACACCCATGTTTCTTTGTGCAGAATCAATCTAAAAGTAATCTGATGATGTTGAAAGTTTTTTATTACCAATCGAGCTGAAATTCAACCAGTAACTTTATGACACCTATGTTTCTAGGCACAGAATCAACCTAAAAGCAATCTGAGGATGTTGAAAGTTTTTTATTTCCAATCGAGCTGAAATTCAACCAATAGCTTCACAACACTCATGTTTCTTAGTACAGAATTAATCTAAAAGCAATCTGAGGATGTTGAAAGTTTTTTATTTCCAATCGAGCTGAGATTCAACCAGTAGCTTCAGAACACCTATGTTTCTGAGTAGAGAATCAATCTAAAATCAATCTGAGGTTGTTGAAAGTTTTTTATTTCCAATCAAACACCCATGTTTCTTAGTAAGAGAATTAATCTAAAAGCAATCAGAGGATTTTGAAAGTTTTTTATCTCCGATCGAGCTGAGATTCTACCAGGCGCTTCAAAGCATCCATCTTTCTTTGTGCAGAATCATTCAAAAAGCAATCTGAGGATGTTGAAAGTTTTTTTAATTTCCAATCGAGCTGAGATTCAACCAGTAGCTTCAGAACACCCATGTTTCTTAGTAGAGCATCAATCTTAAAGCAATCTGAGGATGTTGAAAGTTTTTTATCTCCGATCGAGATGAGATTCAACCTGGAGCTTCGTGAAACCCATGTTTCTTGGCACAGAATCAATCTAAAAGCAATCTGAGGATTTTGAAAGTTTTTTATCTCCGATCGAGCTGAGATTCAATCAATAGCTTCGGGACACCCATGTTTCTTTGTGCAGAATCAATCTAAAAGCAATCTGAGGTTGTTGAAAGTTTTTTATTTCCAATCGAGCTGAGATTCAACCAGTAGCTTCAGAACACCCATGTTTCTTAGTAGAGAATCAATCTAAAAGCAATCTGAGGATGTTGAAAGTTTTTTATTACTAATTGAGCTGAAATTCAACCAGTAACTTTATGACACCTATGTTTCTTGGCACAGAATCAACGTTAAAGCAATCTGGGGATGTTGAAAGTTTTTTATTTTCAATCGAGCTGAGATTCAATCAGTACCTTCATTCAGGACACGCATGTTTCTTTGTGCAGAATCAATCAAAAAGCAATTTGAGGATGTTGTACTTACACTTTTTTTTTTTTTTTTACTTGATGTTGTAAGTTTTTTATTTCCAATCGAGCTGAGATTCAACCTATAGCTTCAGAACACCTATGTTTCTTTGTGCAAAACCAATCAAAAAGCAATTTGAGGATTAATGTAAAAGCAATCTCAGGATTTTGAAAGTTTTTAATCTCCGATCGAGCTGAGATTCTACCAGGCGCTTCAGAGCATCCATGTTTCTTAGAAAAGAATCAATCTAAAAGCAATCTGAGGTTGTTGAAAGTTTTTTATTTCCAATCGAGCGAGATTCAACCAGTAGCTTCAGAACACCTATGTTTCTTTGTGCAAAATCAATCAAAAAGCAATTTGAGGATTAATGTAAAAGCAATCTCAGGATTTTGAAAGTTTTTAATCTCCGATCGAGCTGAGATTCTACCAGGCGGTTCAGAGCATCCATGTTTCTTAGAAAAGAATCAATCTAAAAGCAATCTGAGGTTGTTGAAAGTTTTTTATTTCCAATCGAGCTGAGATTCAACCAGGAGCTTCGTGACACCCATGTTTCTTGGCACAGAATCAATATAAAAGCAATCTGAGGATTTTGAAAGTTTTTTATCTCCGATCGAGCTGAGATTCAATCAATAGCTTCAGGACACCCATGTTTCTGTGTGCAGAATCAATCTAAAAGTAATCTGATGATGTTGACAGTTTTTTATTACCAATCGAGCTGAGATTCAACCAGTAGCTTCAGAACACCCATGTTTCTTAGTAGAGAATTAAACAAAAAGCAATCTGAAGATTTTGAAAGTTTTTTACTTTCAATCGAGCTGAGATTCAACCAGTAGCTTCAAAACACCCATGTTTCTTAGTAGAGAATCAATCTAAAAGAAATCTGAGGATGTTGAAAGTGTTTTATTACCAATTGAGCTGAAATTCAACCAGTAACTTTATGACACCTATGTTTCTTGGCACAGAATCAACGTTAAAGCAATCTGGGGATGTTGAAAGTTTTTTTTTTTCAATCGAGCTGAGATTCAATCAGTACCTTCAGGACACGCATGTTTCTTTGTGCAGAATCAATCAAAAAGCAATTTGAGGATGTTGTACTTACACTTTTTTTTTTTTTTACTTAAACTTTTTTTATATCTGATCGAGCTGAGATTCAACCAGTATTTTCTGAACACCCATGTTTCTTAGTAGAGAATTAATCTAAAAGCAATCTGAGGATTTTGAAAGTTTTTTATTTCCGATCGAGCTGAGATTCTACCAGGCGCTTCAGAGCATCCATGTTTCTTTGTGCAGAATCAGTCAAAAAGCAATCTGAGGATGTTGAAAGTTTTTTTATTTCCAATCGAGCTGAGATTCAACCAGTAGCTTCAGAACACCTATGTTTCTGAGTAGAGAATCAATCTAAAATCAATCTGAGGTTGTTGAAAGTTTTTTATTTCCAATCAAACACCCATGTTTCTTAGTAAGAGAATTAATCTAAAAGCAATCAGAGGATTTTGAAAGTTTTTTATCTCCGATCGAGCTGAGATTCTACCAGGCGCTTCAGAGCATCCATCTTTCTTTGTGCAGAATCAGTCAAAAAGCAATCTGAGGATGTTGAAAGTTTTTTTTAATTTTAATCGAGCTGAGGTTCAACCAGTAGCTTCAGAACACCCATGTTTCTTAGTAGAGAATCAATCTTAAAGCAATCTGAGGATGTTGAAAGTTTTTTATCTCCGATCGAGCTGAGATTCACCCTGGAGCTTCGTGAAACCCATGTTTCTTGGCACAGAATCAATCTAAAAGCAATCTGAGGATTTTGAAAGTTTTTTATCTCCGATCGAGCTGAGATTCAATCAATAGCTTCATGACACCCATGTTTCTTTGTGCAGAATCAATCTAAAAGTAATCTGATGATGTTGAAAGTTTTTTATTACCAATCGAGCTGAAATTCAACCAGTAACTTTATGACATCTATGTTTCTAGGCACAGAATCAACCTAAAAGCAATCTGAGGATGTTGAAAGTTTTTTATTTCCAATCGAGCTGAAATTCAACCAATAGCTTCACAACACTCATGTTTCTTAGTACAGAATTAATCTAAAAGCAATCTGAGGATGTTGAAAGTTTTTTATTTCCAATCGAGCTGAGATTCAACCAGTAGCTTCAGAATACCTATGTTTCTGAGTTGAGAATCAATCTAAAATCAATCTGAGGTTGTTGAAAGTTTTTTATTTCCAATCAAACACCCATGTTTCTTAGTAAGAGAATTAATCTAAAAGCAATCAGAGGATTTTGAAAGTTTTTTATCTCCGATCGAGCTGAGATTCTACCAGGCGCTTCAAAGCATCCATCTTTCTTTGTGCAGAATCAGTCAAAAAGCAATCTGAGGATGTTGAAAGTTTTTTTAATTTCCAATCGAGCTGAGATTCAACCAGTAGCTTCAGAAGACCAATGTTTCTTTGTGTAAAATCAATCAAAAAGCAATTTGAGGATTAATGTAAAAGCAATCTCAGGATTTTGAAAGTTTTTAATCTCCGATCGAGCTGAGATTCAACCAGTATCTTCAGAACACCCATGTTTCTTAGTACAGAATTAATCTAAAAGCAATCTGAGGATGTTGAAAGTTTTTTATTTCCAATCGAGCTGAGATTCAACCAGTACCTTCAGAACACCCATGTTTCTTAGTAGAGAATCAATCTAAAAGCAATCTAAGCATTTTGAAAAAATTTTTATCTCCGATCGAGCTGAGATTCAACCAGTATCTTCAGAACACCCATGTTTCTTAGTAGAGAATTAATCTAAAAGCAATCTGAGGATTTTGAAAGTTTTTTATCTCCGATCGAGCTGAGATTCTACCAGGCTCTTCAGAGCATCCATGTTTCTTTGTGCAGAATCAGTCAAAAAGCAATCTGAGGATGTTGAAAGTTTTTTATTTCCAATCGAGCTGAAATTCAACCAATAGCTTCACAACACTCATGTTTCTTAGTACAGAATTAATCTAAAAGCAATCTGAGGATGTTGAAAGTTTTTTATTTCCAATCGAGCGAGATTCAACCAGTAGCTTCAGAACACCTATGTTTCTTTGTGTAAAATCAATCAAAAAGCAATTTGAGGATTAATGTAAAAGCAATCTCAGGATTTTGAAAGTTTTTAATCTCCGATCGAGCTGAGATTCAACCAGTATCTTCAGAACACCCATGTTTCTTAGTAGAGAATTAATCTAAAAGCAATCTGAGGATTTTGAAAGTTTTTTATCTCCGATCGAGCTGAGATTTTACCCGGCGCTTCAGAGCATCCATGTTTCTTTGTGCAGAATCAATCTAAAAGCAATTTGAGGATGTTGAAAGTTTTTTATTTCCAATCGAGCTGAGATTCAACCAGGCGCTTCAGGACACCCATGTTTCTTAGTACAGAATCAATCTAAAAGCAATCTGACGATGTTGAAAGTTTTTTATCTCTGATCGAGCTGAGATTCAATCAATAGCGTCAGGACACCCATGTTTCTAGGCACAGAATCAATCTAAAAGCAATTTGAGGATGTTGAAAGTTTTTTATTTCCAATCGAGCTGAGATTCAACCAGTAGCTTCAGAACACCCATGTTTCTTAGTAGAGAATCAATCTTAAAGCAATCTGAGGATGTTGAAAGTTTTTTATTTCCAATCGAGCTGAGATTCAACCAGTAGCTTCAGAAGACCCATGTTTCTTAGTAGAGAATCAATCTTAAAGCAATCTGAGGATGTTGAAAGTTTTTTATCTCCGATCGAGCTGAGATTCAACCTGGAGCTTCGTGAAACCCATGTTTCTTGGCACAGAATCAATCTAAAAGCAATCTGAGGATTTTGAAAGTTTTTTATCTCCGATCGAGCTGAGATTCAATCAATAGCTTCATGACACCCATGTTTCTTTGTGCAGAATCAATCTAAAAGTAATCTGATGATGTTGAAAGTTGTTTATTACCAATCGAGCTGAAATTCAACCAGTAACTTTATGACACCTATGTTTCTAGGCACAGAATCAACCTAAAAGCAATCTGAGGATGTTGAAAGTTTTTTATTTCCAATCGAGCGAGATTCAACCAGTAGCTTCAGAACACCCATGTTTCTTTGTGTAAAATCAATCAAAAAGCAATTTGAGGATTAATGTAAAAGCAATCTCAGGATTTTGAAAGTTTTTAATCTCCGATCGAGCTGAGATTCAACCAGTATCTTCAGAACACCCATGTTTCTTAGTAGAGAATTAATCTAAAAGCAATCTGAGGATTTTGAAAGTTTTTTATCTCCGATCGAGCTGAGATTCTACCAGGCACTACAGAGCTCCAATGTTTCTTTGTGCAGAATCAGTCAAAAAGCAATCTGAGGATGTTGAAAGTTGTTTTATTTCCAATCGAGCTGAGATTCAACCAGTAGCTTCAGAACACCTATGTTTCTGAGTAGAAAATCAATCTAAAAGCAATCTGAGTATATTGAAAGTTTTTTATTTCCAATCGAGCTGAGATTCAATCAATAGCGTCAGGACACCCCTGTTTCTAGGCACAGAATCAATCTAAAAGCAATTTGAGGATGTTGAAAGTTTTTTATTTCCAATCGAGCTGAGATTCAACCAGTACCTTCAGAACACCTATGTTTCTTAGTAGAGAATCAATCTAAAAGCAATCTAAGCATTTTGAAAAAAATTTTATCTCCGATCGAGCTGAGATTCAACCAGTATCTTCAGAACACCCATGTTTCTTAGTAGAGAATTAATCTAAAAGCAATCTGAGGATTTTGAAAGTTTTTTATCTCCGATCGAGCTGAGATTCTACCAGGCGCTTCAGAGCATCCATGTTTCTTTGTGCAGAATCAGTCAAAAAGCAATCTGAGGATGTTGAAAGTTTTTTTATTTCCAATCGAGCTGAGATTCAACCAGTAGCTTCAGAACACCTATGTTTCTGAGTAGAGAATCAATCTAAAATCAATCTGAGGTTGTTGAAAGTTTTTTATTTCCAATCAAACACCCATGTTTCTTAGTAAGAGAATTAATCTAAAAGCAATCAGAGGATTTTGAAAGTTTTTTATCTCCGATCGAGCTGAGATTCTACCAGGCGCTTCAGAGCATCCATCTTTCTTTGTGCAGAATCAGTCAAAAAGCAATTCTGAGGATGTTGAAAGTTTTTTTTAATTTCCAATCGAGCTGAGGTTCAACCAGTAGCTTCAGAACACCCATGTTTCTTAGTAAAGAATCAATCTTAAAGCAATCTGAGGATGTTGAAAGTTTTTTATTTCCAATCGAGCTGAGATTCAACCAGTAGCTTCAGAAGACCCATGTTTCTTAGTAGAGAATCAATCTTAAAGCAATCTGAGGATGTTGAAAGTTTTTTATCTCCGATCGAGCTGAGATTCAACCTGGAGCTTCGTGAAACCCATGTTTCTTGGCACAGAATCAATCTAAAAGCAATCTGAGGATTTTGAAAGTTTTTTATCTCCGATCGAGCTGAGATTCAATCAATAGCTTCATGACACCCATGTTTCTTTGTGCAGAATCAATCTAAAAGTAATCTGATGATGTTGAAAGTTTTTTATTACCAATCGAGCTGAAATTCAACCAGTAACTTTATGACACCTATGTTTCTAGGCACAGAATCAACCTAAAAGCAATCTGAGGATGTTGAAAGTTTTTTATTTCCAATCGAGCTGAAATTCAACCAATAGCTTCACAACACTCATGTTTCTTAGTACAGAATTAATCTAAAAGCAATCTGAGGATGTTGAAAGTTTTTTATTTCCAATCGAGCGAGATTCAACCAGTAGCTTCAGAACACCTATGTTTCTTTGTGTAAAATCAATCAAAAAGCAATTTGAGGATTAATGTAAAAGCAATCTCAGGATTTTGAAAGTTTTTAATCTCCGATCGAGCTGAGATTCAACCAGTATCTTCAGAACACCCATGTTTCTTAGTAGAGAATTAATCTAAAAGCAATCTGAGGATTTTGAAAGTTTTTTATCTCCGATCGAGCTGAGATTCTACCAGGCACTACAGAGCTCCAATGTTTCTTTGTGCAGAATCAGTCAAAAAGCAATCTGAGGATGTTGAAAGTTGTTTTATTTCCAATCGAGCTGAGATTCAACCAGTAGCTTCAGAACACCTATGTTTCTGAGTAGAGAATCAATCTAAAAGCAATCTGAGTATATTGAAAGTTTTTTATTTCCAATCGAGCTGAGATTCAACCAGGCGCTTCAGGACACCCATGTTTCTTAGTACAGAATCAATCTAAAAGCAATCTGACGATGTTGAAAGTTTTTTATCTCCGATCGAGCTGAGATTCAATCAATAGCGTCAGGACACCCCTGTTTCTAGGCACAGAATCAATCTAAAAGCAATTTGAGGATGTTGAAAGTTTTTTATTTCCAATCGAGCTGAGATTCAACCAGTACCTTCAGAACACCCATGTTTCTTAGTAGAGAATCAATCTAAAAGCAATCTAAGCATTTTGAAAAAAATTTTATCTCCGATCGAGCTGAGATTCAACCAGTATCTTCAGAACACCCATGTTTCTTAGTAGAGAATTAATCTAAAAGCAATCTGAGGATTTTGAAAGTTTTTTATCTCCGATCGAGCTGAGATTCTACCAGGCGCTTCAGAGCATCCATGTTTCTTTGTGCAGAATCAGTCAAAAAGCAATCTGAGGATGTTGAAAGTTTTTTTATTTCCAATCGAGCTGAGATTCAACCAGTAGCTTCAGAACACCTATGTTTCTGAGTAGAGAATCAATCTAAAATCAATCTGAGGTTGTTGAAAGTTTTTTATTTCCAATCAAACACCCATGTTTCTTAGTAAGAGAATTAATCTAAAAGCAATCAGAGGATTTTGAAAGTTTTTTATCTCCGATCGAGCTGAGATTCTACCAGGCGCTTCAGAGCATCCATCTTTCTTTGTGCAGAATCAGTCAAAAAGCAATCTGAGGATGTTGAAAGTTTTTTTTAATTTCCAATCGAGCTGAGGTTCAACCAGTAGCTTCAGAACACCCATGTTTCTTAGTAGAGAATCAATCTTAAAGCAATCTGAGGATGTTGAAAGTTTTTTATTTCCAATCGAGCTGAGATTCAACCAGTAGCTTCAGAAGACCCATGTTTCTTAGTAGAGAATCAATCTTAAAGCAATCTGAGGATGTTGAAAGTTTTTTATCTCCGATCGAGCTGAGATTCAACCTGGAGCTTCGTGAAACCCATGTTTCTTGGCACAGAATCAATCTAAAAGCAATCTGAGGATTTTGAAAGTTTTTTATCTCCGATCGAGCTGAGATTCAATCAATAGCATCATGACACCTATGTTTCTAGGCACAGAATCAACCTAAAAGCAATCTGAGGATGTTGAAAGTTTTTTATTTCCAATCGAGCTGAAATTCAACCAATAGCTTCACAACACTCATGTTTCTTAGTACAGAATTAATCTAAAAGCAATCTGAGGATGTTGAAAGTTTTTTATTTCCAATCGAGCTGAGATTCAACCAGTAGCTTCAGAACACCTATGTTTCTGAGTAGAGAATCAATCTAAAATCAATCTGAGGTTGTTGAAAGTTTTTTATTTCCAATCAAACACCCATGTTTCTTAGTAAGAGAATTAATCTAAAAGCAATCAGAGGATTTTGAAAGTTTTTTATCTCCGATCGAGCTGAGATTCTACCAGGCACTTCATAGCATCCATCTTTCTTTGTGCAGAATCGGTCAAAAAGCAATCTGAGGATGTTGAAAGTTTTTTTTAATTTCCAATCGAGCTGAGGTTCAACCAGTAGCTTCAGAACACCCATGTTTCTTAGTAGAGAATCAATCTTACAGCAATCTGAGGATGTTGAAAGTTTTTTATTTCCAATCGAGCTGAGATTCAACCAGTAGCTTCAGAAGACCCATGTTTCTTAGTAGAGAATCAATCTTAAAGCAATCTGAGGATGTTGAAAGTTTTTTATCTCCGATCGAGCTGAGATTCAACCTGGAGCTTCGTGAAACCCATGTTTCTTGGCACAGAATCAATCTAAAAGCAATCTGAGGATTTTGAAAGTTTTTTATCTCCGATCGAGCTGAGATTCAATCAATAGCTTCATGACACCCATGTTTCTTTGTGCAGAATCAATCTAAAAGTAATCTGATGATGTTGAAAGTTTTTTATTACCAATCGAGCTGAAATTCAACCAGTAACTTTATGACACCTATGTTTCTAGGCACAGAATCAACCTAAAAGCAATCTGAGGATGTTGAAAGTTTTTTATTTCCAATCGAGCGAGATTCAACCAGTAGCTTCAGAACACCCATGTTTCTTTGTGTAA
Organism: Pisaster brevispinus; assembly: GCA_023634235.1. Lineage (NCBI taxonomy): Eukaryota > Metazoa > Echinodermata > Asteroidea > Forcipulatida > Asteriidae > Pisaster > Pisaster brevispinus. Next base: position 10,785,100 of record JAMKCF010000015.1, on the reverse strand, counting down.
AATCAATCAAAAAGCAATTTGAGGATTAATGTAAAAGCAATCTCAGGATTTTGAAAGTTTTTAATCTCCGATCGAGCTGAGGTTCAACCAGTATCTTCAGAAGACCCATGTTTCTTAGTAGAGAATTAATCTAAAAGCAATCTGAGGATTTTGAAAGTTTTTTTATCTCCGATCGAGCTGAGATTCTACCAGGCGCTACAGAGCTCCATGTTTCTTTGTGCAGAATCAGTCAAAAAGCAATCTGAGGATGTTGAAAGTTGTTTTATTTCCAATCGAGCTGAGATTCAACCAGTAGCTTCAGAACACCTATGTTTCTGAGTAGAGAATCAATCTAAAAGCAATCTGAGTATATTGAAAGTTTTTTATCTCCGATCGAGCTGAGATTCTACCAGGCGCTTCAGAGCATCCATGTTTCTTTGTGCAGAATCAATCTAAAAGCAATTTGAGGATGTTGAAAGTTTTTTATTTCCAATCGAGCTGAGATTCAACCAGTAGCTTTAGAACACCCATGTTTCTTAGTAGAGAATTAATCTAAAAGCAATCTGAGGATGTTGAAATTTTTTTATCTCCGATCGAGCTAAGATTCTACCAGGCGCTTTAGGACACCCATGTTTCTTGGTACAGAATCAATGTAAAAGCAATCTGACGATGTTGAAAGTTTTTTATCTCCGATCGAGCTGAGATTCAATCAATAGCGTCAGGACACCCATGTTTCTAGGCACAGAATCAATCTAAAAGCAATTTGAGGATGTTGAAAGTTTTTTATTTCCAATCGAGCTGAGATTCAACCAGTACCTTCAGAACACCCATGTTTCTTAGTAGAGAATCAATCTAAAAGCAATCTAAGCATTTTGAAAGTTTTTTTATCTCCGATCGAGCTGAGATTCAACCAGTATCTTCAGAACACCCATGTTTCTTAGTAGAGAATTAATCTAAAAGCAATCTGAGGATTTTGAAAGTTTTTTATCTCCGATCGAGCTGAGATTCTACCAGGCGCTTCAGAGCATCCATGTTTCTTTGTGCAGAATCAGTCAAAAAGCAATCTGAGGATATTGAAAGTTGTTTTATTTCCAATCGAGCTGAGATTCAACCAGTAGCTTCAGAACACCTATGTTTCTGAGTAGAGAATCAATCTAAAAGCAATCTGAGGTTGTTGAAAGTTTTTTATTTCCAATCGAGCTGAGATTCAACCAGTAGCTTCAGAACACCCATGTTTCTTAGTAGAGAATCAATCTTAAAGCAATCTGAGGATGTTGATAGTTTTTTATCTCCGATCGAGATGAGATTCAACCAGTAGCTTCATGACTTGCATGTTTCTTTGTGCAGAATCATTCTAAAAGCATCTAAGGATTTTGAAAGTGTTTTATCTCCGATCGAGCTGAGATTCAACCAGGAGCTTCATGACACCTATGTTTCTTGGCACAGAATCAATCTAAAAGCAATCTGAGGATGTTGAAAGTTTTTTATTTCCAATCGAGCTGAGATTCAACCAGTAGCTTTAGAACACCCATGTTTCTTAGTAGAGAATTAATCTAAAAGCAATCTGAGGATGTTGAAAGTTTTTTATCTCCGATCGAGCTAAGATTCTACCAGGCGCTTCAGGACACCCATGTTTCTTAGTACAGAATCAATCTAAAAGCAATCTGACGATGATGAAAGTTTTTTATCTCCAATCGAGCTGAGATTCAATCAATAGCTTCAGGACACCCATGTTTCTAGGCACAGAATCAATCTAAAAGCAATTTGAGGATGTTGAAAGTTTTTTATTTCCAATCGAGCTGAGATTCAACCAGTACCTTCAGAACACCCATGTTTCTTAGTAGAGAATCAATCTAAAAGCAATCTAAGCATTTTGAAATTTTTTTTATCTCCGATCTAGCTGAGATTTAACCAGGAGCTTCAGAACATTCATGTTTCTTAGTAGAGAATTAATCTAAAAGCAGTTTAAGGATTTTGAAAGTTTTTTATCTTCGATCGAGCTGAGATTCAATCAAAAGCTTCAAAACACCCATGTTTCTTAGTAGAGAATAAATCTAAAAGCAATCTGAGGATTGACAGTTTTTTATTTTCGATCGAGCTGGGATTCAACCAGTCGCTTTATGACACCTTTGATTCTTTGTGCAGAATCATTCTAAAAGCAATCTAAGCATTTTGATAGTTTTTTATCTCCGATCCGGCTGAGATTCAACAATTAGCTTCAGAACACCCATGTTTCTTAGTACATAATTAATCTGAAAGCAATCTGAGTATATAGAAAGTTTTTTACCTCCGATCGAGCTGAGATTCAACCAGGGACTTCAAAACACCCATGTTTCTTAGTAGAGAATAAATCTAAAAGCAATCTGAGGATTGACAGTTTTTTATTTTCGATCGAGCTGAGATTCAACCAGTAGCTTCAGGACACCCATGTTTCTAGGCACAGAATCAATCTAAAAGCAATCTGAGGATGTTGAAAGTTTTTTATTTCCAATTAAACACCCATGTTTCTTAGTAAGAGAATTAATCTAAAAGCAATCAGAGGATTTTGAAAGTTTTTTATCTCCGATCGAGCTGAGATTCTACCAGGCACTTCATAGCATCCATCTTTCTTTGTGCAGAATCGGTCAAAAAGCAATCTGAGGATGTTGAAAGTTTTTTTTAATTTCCAATCGAGCTGAGGTTCAACCAGTAGCTTCAGAACACCCATGTTTCTTAGTAGAGAATCAATCTTAAAGCAATCTGAGGATGTTGAAAGTTTTTTATTTCCAATCGAGCTGAGATTCAACCAGTAGCTTCAGAAGACCCATGTTTCTTAGTAGAGAATCAATCTTAAAGCAATCTGAGGATGTTGAAAGTTTTTTATCTCCGATCGAGCTGAGATTCAACCTGGAGCTTCGTGAAACCCATGTTTCTTGGCACAGAATCAATCTAAAAGCAATCTGAGGATTTTGAAAGTTTTTTATCTCCGATCGAGCTGAGATTCAATCAATAGCTTCATGACACCCATGTTTCTTTGTGCAGAATCAATCTAAAAGTAATCTGATGATGTTGAAAGTTTTTTATTACCAATCGAGCTGAAATTCAACCAGTAACTTTATGACACCTATGTTTCTAGGCACAGAATCAACCTAAAAGCAATCTGAGGATGTTGAAAGTTTTTTATTTCCAATCGAGCGAGATTCAACCAGTAGCTTCAGAACACCCATGTTTCTTTGTGTAAAATCAATCAAAAAGCAATTTGAGGATTAATGTAAAAGCAATCTCAGGATTTTGAAAGTTTTTAATCTCCGATCGAGCTGAGGTTCAACCAGTATCTTCAGAACACCCATGTTTCTTAGTAGAGAATTAATCTAAAAGCAATCTGAGGATTTTGAAAGTTTTTTTATCTCCGATCGAGCTGAGATTCTACCAGGCGCTACAGAGCTCCATGTTTCTTTGTGCAGAATCAGTCAAAAAGCAATCTGAGGATGTTGAAAGTTGTTTTATTTCCAATCGAGCTGAGATTCAACCAGTAGCTTCAGAACACCTATGTTTCTGAGTAGAGAATCAATCTAAAAGCAATCTGAGTATATTGAAAGTTTTTTATCTCCGATCGAGCTGAGATTCTACCAGGCGCTTCAGAGCATCCATGTTTCTTTGTGCAGAATCATTCTAAAAGCAATTTGAGGATGTTGAAAGTTTTTTATTTCCAATCGAGCTGAGATTCAACCAGTAGCTTTAGAACACCCATGTTTCTTAGTAGAGAATTAATCTAAAAGCAATCTGAGGATGTTGAAAGTTTTTTATCTCCGATCGAGCTAAGATTCTACCAGGCGCTTTAGGACACCCATGTTTCTTGGTACAGAATCAATGTAAAAGCAATCTGACGATGTTGAAAGTTTTTTATCTCCGATCGAGCTGAGATTCAATCAATAGCGTCAGGACACCCATGTTTCTAGGCACAGAATCAATCTAAAAGCAATTTGAGGATGTTGAAAGTTTTTTATTTCCAATCGAGCTGAGATTCAACCAGTACCTTCAGAACACCCATGTTTCTTAGTAGAGAATCAATCTAAAAGCAATCTAAGCATTTTGAAAGTTTTTTTATCTCCGATCGAGCTGAGATTCAACCAGTATCTTCAGAACACCCATGTTTCTTAGTAGAGAATTAATCTAAAAGCAATCTGAGGATTTTGAAAGTTTTTTATCTCCGATCGAGCTGAGATTCTACCAGGCGCTTCAGAGCATCCATGTTTCTTTGTGCAGAATCAGTCAAAAAGCAATCTGAGGATATTGAAAGTTGTTTTATTTCCAATCGAGCTGAGATTCAACCAGTAGCTTCAGAACACCTATGTTTCTGAGTAGAGAATCAATCTAAAAGCAATCTGAGGTTGTTGAAAGTTTTTTATTTCCAATCGAGCTGAGATTCAACCAGTAGCTTCAGAACACCCATGTTTCTTAGTAGAGAATCAATCTTAAAGCAATCTGAGGATGTTGATAGTTTTTTATCTCCGATCGAGATGAGATTCAACCAGTAGCTTCATGACACCTATGTTTCTTGGCACAGAATCAATCTAAAAGCAATCTGAGGATGTTGAAAGTTTTTTATTTCCAATCGAGCTGAGATTCAACCAGTAGCTTTAGAACACCCATGTTTCTTAGTAGAGAATTAATCTAAAAGCAATCTGAGGATGTTGAAAGTTTTTTATCTCCGATCGAGCTAAGATTCTACCAGGCGCTTCAGGACACCCATGTTTCTTAGTACAGAATCAATCTAAAAGCAATCTGACGATGATGAAAGTTTTTTATCTCCAATCGAGCTGAGATTCAATCAATAGCTTCAGGACACCCATGTTTCTAGGCACAGAATCAATCTAAAAGCAATTTGAGGATGTTGAAAGTTTTTTATTTCCAATCGAGCTGAGATTCAACCAGTACCTTCAGAACACCCATGTTTCTTAGTAGAGAATCAATCTAAAAGCAATCTAAGCATTTTGAAAGTTTTTTTATCTCCGATCTAGCTGAGATTTAACCAGGAGCTTCAGAACATTCATGTTTCTTAGTAGAGAATTAATCTAAAAGCAGTTTAAGGATTTTGAAAGTTTTTTATCTTCGATCGAGCTGAGATTCAATCAAAAGCTTCAAAACACCCATGTTTCTTAGTAGAGAATAAATCTAAAAGCAATCTGAGGATTGACAGTTTTTTATTTTCGATCGAGCTGGGATTCAACCAGTAGCTTTATGACACCTTTGATTCTTTGTGCAGAATCATTCTAAAAGCAATCTAAGCATTTTGATAGTTTTTTATCTCCGATCGGGCTGAGATTCAACAATTAGCTTCAGAACACCCATGTTTCTTAGTACATAATTAATCTGAAAGCAATCTGAGTATATAGAAAGTTTTTTACCTCCGATCGAGCTGAGATTCAACCAGGGACTTCAAAACACCCATGTTTCTTAGTAGAGAATAAATCTAAAAGCAATCTGAGGATTGACAGTTTTTTATTTTCGATCGAGCTGAGATTCAACCAGTAGCTTCAGGACACCCATGTTTCTAGGCACAGAATCAATCTAAAAGCAATCTGAGGATGTTGAAAGTTTTGTATTTCCAATCGAGCTGAGATTCAACCAGTACCTTCAGAACACCCATGTTTATAGTAGAGAATCAATCTAAAAGCAATCTAAGCATTTTGAAAGTTTTTTTATCTCCGATCTAGCTGAGATTTAACCAGGAGCTTCAGAACATTCATGTTTCTTAGTAGAGAATTAATCTAAAAGCAGTTTAAGGATTTTGAAAGTTTTTTATCTTCGATCGAGCTGAGATTCAATCAAAAGCTTCAAAACACCCATGTTTCTTAGTAGAGAATAAATCTAAAAGCAATCTGAGGATTGACAGTTTTTTATTTTCGATCGAGCTGGGATTCAACCAGTAGCTTTATGACACCTTTGATTCTTTGTGCAGAATCATTCTAAAAGCAATCTAAGCATTTTGATAGTTTTTTTATCTCCGATCGGGCTGGGATTCAACAATTAGCTTCAGAACACCCATGTTTCTTAGTAGAGAATTAATCTAAAAGCAATCTGAGGATGTTGAAAGTTTTTTATTTCCTATGGAGCTGATATTCAACCAGTAGCTTCAGGACACCAATGTTTTATTAGTACATAATTAATCTGAAAGCAATCTGAGTATATAGAAAGTTTTTTACCTCCAATCGAGCTGAGATTCAACCAGTAGCTTCAGAAGACCCATGTTTCTTAGTAGAGAATCAATCTTAAAGCAATCTGAGGATGTTGAAAGTTTTTTATCTCCGATCGAGCTGAGATTCAACCTGGAGCTTCGTGAAACCCATGTTTCTTGGCACAGAATCAATCTAAAAGCAATCTGAGGATTTTGAAAGTTTTTTATCTCCGATCGAGCTGAGATTCAATCAATAGCTTCATGACACCCATGTTTCTTTGTGCAGAATCAATCTAAAAGTAATCTGATGATGTTGAAAGTTTTTTATTACCAATCGAGCTGAAATTCAACCAGTAACTTTATGACACCTATGTTTCTAGGCACAGAATCAACCTAAAAGCAATCTGAGGATGTTGAAAGTTTTTTATTTCCAATCGAGCTGAAATTCAACCAATAGCTTCACAACACTCATGTTTCTTAGTACAGAATTAATCTAAAAGCAATCTGAGGATGTTGAAAGTTTTTTATTTCCAATCGAGCGAGATTCAACCAGTAGCTTCAGAACACCTATGTTTCTTTGTGTAAAATCAATCAAAAAGCAATTTGAGGATTAATGTAAAAGCAATCTCAGGATTTTGAAAGTTTTTAATCTCCGATCGAGCTGAGATTCAACCAGTATCTTCAGAACACCCATGTTTCTTAGTAGAGAATTAATCTAAAAGCAATCTGAGGATTTTGAAAGTTTTTTATCTCCGATCGAGCTGAGATTCTACCAGGCACTACAGAGCTCCAATGTTTCTTTGTGCAGAATCAGTCAAAAAGCAATCTGAGGATGTTGAAAGTTGTTTTATTTCCAATCGAGCTGAGATTCAACCAGTAGCTTCAGAACACCTATGTTTCTGAGTAGAGAATCAATCTAAAAGCAATCTGAGTATATTGAAAGTTTTTTATTTCCAATCGAGCTGAGATTCAACCAGGCGCTTCAGGACACCCATGTTTCTTAGTACAGAATCAATCTAAAAGCAATCTGACGATGTTGAAAGTTTTTTATCTCCGATCGAGCTGAGATTCAATCAATAGCGTCAGGACACCCCTGTTTCTAGGCACAGAATCAATCTAAAAGCAATTTGAGGATGTTGAAAGTTTTTTATTTCCAATCGAGCTGAGATTCAACCAGTACCTTCAGAACACCCATGTTTCTTAGTAGAGAATCAATCTAAAAGCAATCTAAGCATTTTGAAAAAAAATTTATCTCCGATCGAGCTGAGATTCAACCAGTATCTTCAGAACACCCATGTTTCTTAGTAGAGAATTAATCTAAAAGCAATCTGAGGATTTTGAAAGTTTTTTATCTCCGATCGAGCTGAGATTCTACCAGGCGCTTCAGAGCATCCATGTTTCTTTGTGCAGAATCAGTCAAAAAGCAATCTGAGGATGTTGAAAGTTTTTTTATTTCCAATCGAGCTGAGATTCAACCAGTAGCTTCAGAACACCTATGTTTCTGAGTAGAGAATCAATCTAAAATCAATCTGAGGTTGTTGAAAGTTTTTTATTTCCAATCAAACACCCATGTTTCTTAGTAAGAGAATTAATCTAAAAGCAATCAGAGGATTTTGAAAGTTTTTTATCTCCGATCGAGCTGAGATTCTACCAGGCGCTTCAGAGCATCCATCTTTCTTTGTGCAGAATCAGTCAAAAAGCAATCTGAGGATGTTGAAAGTTTTTTTTAATTTCCAATCGAGCTGAGGTTCAACCAGTAGCTTCAGAACACCCATGTTTCTTAGTAGAGAATCAATCTTAAAGCAATCTGAGGATGTTGAAAGTTTTTTATTTCCAATCGAGCTGAGATTCAACCAGTAGCTTCAGAAGACCCATGTTTCTTAGTAGAGAATCAATCTTAAAGCAATCTGAGGATGTTGAAAGTTTTTTATCTCCGATCGAGCTGAGATTCAACCTGGAGCTTCGTGAAACCCATGTTTCTTGGCACAGAATCAATCTAAAAGCAATCTGAGGATTTTGAAAGTTTTTTATCTCCGATCGAGCTGAGATTCAATCAATAGCATCATGACACCTATGTTTCTAGGCACAGAATCAACCTAAAAGCAATCTGAGGATGTTGAAAGTTTTTTATTTCCAATCGAGCTGAAATTCAACCAATAGCTTCACAACACTCATGTTTCTTAGTACAGAATTAATCTAAAAGCAATCTGAGGATGTTGAAAGTTTTTTATTTCCAATCGAGCTGAGATTCAACCAGTAGCTTCAGAACACCTATGTTTCTGAGTAGAGAATCAATCTAAAATCAATCTGAGGTTGTTGAAAGTTTTTTATTTCCAATCAAACACCCATGTTTCTTAGTAAGAGAATTAATCTAAAAGCAATCAGAGGATTTTGAAAGTTTTTTATCTCCGATCGAGCTGAGATTCTACCAGGCACTTCATAGCATCCATCTTTCTTTGTGCAGAATCGGTCAAAAAGCAATCTGAGGATGTTGAAAGTTTTTTTTAATTTCCAATCGAGCTGAGGTTCAACCAGTAGCTTCAGAAGACCCATGTTTCTTAGTAGAGAATCAATCTTAAAGCAATCTGAGGATGTTGAAAGTTTTTTATCTCCGATCGAGCTGAGATTCAACCTGGAGCTTCGTGAAACCCATGTTTCTTGGCACAGAATCAATCTAAAAGCAATCTGAGGATTTTGAAAGTTTTTTATCTCCGATCGAGCTGAGATTCAATCAATAGCTTCATGACACCCATGTTTCTTTGTGCAGAATCAATCTAAAAGTAATCTGATGATGTTGAAAGTTTTTTATTACCAATCGAGCTGAAATTCAACCAGTAACTTTATGACACCTATGTTTCTAGGCACAGAATCAACCTAAAAGCAATCTGAGGATGTTGAAAGTTTTTTATTTCCAATCGAGCGAGATTCAACCAGTAGCTTCAGAACACCCATGTTTCTTTGTGTAAAATCAATCAAAAAGCAATTTGAGGATTAATGTAAAAGCAATCTCAGGATTTTGAAAGTTTTTAATCTCCGATCGAGCTGAGGTTCAACCAGTATCTTCAGAAGACCCATGTTTCTTAGTAGAGAATTAATCTAAAAGCAATCTGAGGATTTTGAAAGTTTTTTTATCTCCGATCGAGCTGAGATTCTACCAGGCGCTACAGAGCTCCATGTTTCTTTGTGCAGAATCAGTCAAAAAGCAATCTGAGGATGTTGAAAGTTGTTTTATTTCCAATCGAGCTGAGATTCAACCAGTAGCTTCAGAACACCTATGTTTCTGAGTAGAGAATCAATCTAAAAGCAATCTGAGTATATTGAAAGTTTTTTATCTCCGATCGAGCTGAGATTCTACCAGGCGCTTCAGAGCATCCATGTTTCTTTGTGCAGAATCAATCTAAAAGCAATTTGAGGATGTTGAAAGTTTTTTATTTCCAATCGAGCTGAGATTCAACCAGTAGCTTTAGAACACCCATGTTTCTTAGTAGAGAATTAATCTAAAAGCAATCTGAGGATGTTGAAATTTTTTTATCTCCGATCGAGCTAAGATTCTACCAGGCGCTTTAGGACACCCATGTTTCTTGGTACAGAATCAATGTAAAAGCAATCTGACGATGTTGAAAGTTTTTTATCTCCGATCGAGCTGAGATTCAATCAATAGCGTCAGGACCCCCATGTTTCTAGGCACAGAATCAATCTAAAAGCAATTTGAGGATGTTGAAAGTTTTTTATTTCCAATCGAGCTGAGATTCAACCAGTACCTTCAGAACACCCATGTTTCTTAGTAGAGAATCAATCTAAAAGCAATCTAAGCATTTTGAAAGTTTTTTTATCTCCGATCGAGCTGAGATTCAACCAGTATCTTCAGAACACCCATGTTTCTTAGTAGAGAATTAATCTAAAAGCAATCTGAGGATTTTGAAAGTTTTTTATCTCCGATCGAGCTGAGATTCTACCAGGCGCTTCAGAGCATCCATGTTTCTTTGTGCAGAATCAGTCAAAAAGCAATCTGAGGATATTGAAAGTTGTTTTATTTCCAATCGAGCTGAGATTCAACCAGTAGCTTCAGAACACCTATGTTTCTGAGTAGAGAATCAATCTAAAAGCAATCTGAGGTTGTTGAAAGTTTTTTATTTCCAATCGAGCTGAGATTCAACCAGTAGCTTCAGAACACCCATGTTTCTTAGTAGAGAATCAATCTTAAAGCAATCTGAGGATGTTGATAGTTTTTTATCTCCGATCGAGATGAGATTCAACCAGTAGCTTCATGACTTGCATGTTTCTTTGTGCAGAATCATTCTAAAAGCATCTAAGGATTTTGAAAGTGTTTTATCTCCGATCGAGCTGAGATTCAACCAGGAGCTTCATGACACCTATGTTTCTTGGCACAGAATCAATCTAAAAGCAATCTGAGGATGTTGAAAGTTTTTTATTTCCAATCGAGCTGAGATTCAACCAGTAGCTTTAGAACACCCATGTTTCTTAGTAGAGAATTAATCTAAAAGCAATCTGAGGATGTTGAAAGTTTTTTATCTCCGATCGAGCTAAGATTCTACCAGGCGCTTCAGGACACCCATGTTTCTTAGTACAGAATCAATCTAAAAGCAATCTGACGATGATGAAAGTTTTTTATCTCCAATCGAGCTGAGATTCAATCAATAGCTTCAGGACACCCATGTTTCTAGGCACAGAATCAATCTAAAAGCAATTTGAGGATGTTGAAAGTTTTTTATTTCCAATCGAGCTGAGATTCAACCAGTACCTTCAGAACACCCATGTTTCTTAGTAGAGAATCAATCTAAAAGCAATCTAAGCATTTTGAAAGTTTTTTTATCTCCGATCTAGCTGAGATTTAACCAGGAGCTTCAGAACATTCATGTTTCTTAGTAGAGAATTAATCTAAAAGCAGTTTAAGGATTTTGAAAGTTTTTTATCTTCGATCGAGCTGAGATTCAATCAAAAGCTTCAAAACACCCATGTTTCTTAGTAGAGAATAAATCTAAAAGCAATCTGAGGATTGACAGTTTTTTATTTTCGATCGAGCTGGGATTCAACCAGTAGCTTTATGACACCTTTGATTCTTTGTGCAGAATCATTCTAAAAGCAATCTAAGCATTTTGATAGTTTTTTATCTCCGATCCGGCTGAGATTCAACAATTAGCTTCAGAACACCCATGTTTCTTAGTACATAATTAATCTGAAAGCAATCTGAGTATATAGAAAGTTTTTTACCTCCGATCGAGCTGAGATTCAACCAGGGACTTCAAAACACCCATGTTTCTTAGTAGAGAATAAATCTAAAAGCAATCTGAGGATTGACAGTTTTTTATTTTCGATCGAGCTGAGATTCAACCAGTAGCTTCAGGACACCCATGTTTCTAGGCACAGAATCAATCTAAAAGCAATCTGAGGATGTTGAAAGTTTTGTATTTCCAATCGAGCTGAGATTCAACCAGTACCTTCAGAACACCCATGTTTATAGTAGAGAATCAATCTAAAAGCAATCTAAGCATTTTGAAAGTTTTTTTATCTCCGATCTAGCTGAGATTTAACCAGGAGCTTCAGAACATTCATGTTTCTTAGTAGAGAATTAATCTAAAAGCAGTTTAAGGATTTTGAAAGTTTTTTATCTTCGATCGAGCTGAGATTCAATCAAAAGCTTCAAAACACCCATGTTTCTTAGTAGAGAATAAATCTAAAAGCAATCTGAGGATTGACAGTTTTTTATTTTCGATCGAGCTGGGATTCAACCAGTAGCTTTATGACACCTTTGATTCTTTGTGCAGAATCATTCTAAAAGCAATCTAAGCATTTTGATAGTTTTTTTATCTCCGATCGGGCTGGGATTCAACAATTAGCTTCAGAACACCCATGTTTCTTAGTAGAGAATTAATCTAAAAGCAATCTGAGGATGTTGAAAGTTTTTTATTTCCTATGGAGCTGATATTCAACCAGTAGCTTCAGGACACCAATGTTTTATTAGTACATAATTAATCTGAAAGCAATCTGAGTATATAGAAAGTTTTTTACCTCCGATCGAGCTGAGATTCAACCAGGAACTTCAAAACACCCATGTTTCTTAGTAGAGAATAAATCTAAAAGCAATCTGAGGATTGACAGTTTTTTATTTTCGATCGAGCTGGGATTCAACCAGTAGCTTCAGGACACCCATGTTTCTAGGCACAGAATCAATCTAAAAGCAATCTGAGGATGTTGAAAGTTTTTTATTTCCAATCGAGCTGAGATTCAACCAGTACCTTCAGAACACCCATGTTTATTATAGAGAATCAATCTAAAAGCAATCTAAGCATTTTGAAAGTTTTTTTATCTCCGATCTAGCTGAGATTTAACCAGGAGCTTCAGAACATTCATGTTTCTTAGTAGAGAATTAATCTAAAAGCAGTTTAAGGATTTTGAAAGTTTTTTATCTTCGATCGAGCTGAGATTCAACCAGGAGCTTCATGACACCTATGTTTCTTTGTGCAGAATCAATCTAAAAGCAATCTGAGTATATAGAAAGTTTTTTATCTCCGATCGCGCTGAGATTCAATCAAAAGCTTCAAAACACCCATGTTTCTTAGTAGAGAATAAATCTGAAAGCAATCTGAGGATTGACAGTTTTTTATTTTTGATCGAGCTGGGATTCAACCAGTAGCTTTATGACACCTTTGATTCTTTGTGCAGAATCATTCTAAAAGCAATCTAAGCATTTTGATAGTTTTTTTATCTCCGATCGGGCTGAGATTCAACAATTAGCTTCAGAACACCCATGTTTCTTAGAAGAGAATAAATCTAAAAGCAATCTGAGGATGTTGAAAGTGGATTTATATCCGATCGAGCTGAGATGCTACCAGTAGCTTCAGAACACCCATGTTTCAGAATAATGCCGTGTCCGAAACGGCGAGTTCAGCTACAGCTACGGCTAGATCGCGCGCGTCTTCCTATTCTTCAACACTTGGCATCCGCGCTGATTCAGCTGCAGCTGTAGCCGAAGTTGCCGTTTCGGACACGGCCTTAGTCTCAGGGCAATCTGAGAAGTTTATAACTTTCATCTCCTATCGAGCTGAGATTGAACGAGTGACTTCAAGACACTCAGGTTTCTCGTATAGAAATTAATCTCAGCCTGAATATTGTTTGTCTCCGATCAAGCTGAGATTGAGCCACCGTCCTCAAAACACCCAGGTTTCTTAGTACAGAATTAGTCTCAGTGCAATCTGAGAAGTTTAAGTTAAAAAGTTTTCGTCTCCGATCAAGTTGAGATTGAACCTAATTACGTGATTTTAAAACCCTTACTCGATTTTTTACAATTTGTGACACCATTTGACATTTCACTTCCGGTCCAAACCGGAAGTATAAGTTTGCACATACAAAAATGTGTATCTTATTAATAAAACGTGGTATGTTATAATAATCATTACATCGATTTAAAGCTTTTTGGCAATTCTAGACAACTTGTACAAAGTGTGACCCCTGTTGACATTTAGTTCCTGTCAAAACCGGAAGTAGAAGCTGAGATTCAATCAATAGCGTCAGGACACCCATGTTTCTAGGCACAGAATCAATCTAAAAGCAATTTGAGGATGTTGAAAGTTTTTTATTTCCAATCGAGCTGAGATTCAACCAGTACCTTCAGAACACCCATGTTTCTTAGTAGAGAATCAAACTAAAAGCAATCTAAGCATTTTGAAAGTTTTTTTATCTCCGATCGAGCTGAGATTCAACCAGGCTCTTCAGAACACCCATGTTTCTTTGTGCAGAATCAGTCAAAAAGCAATCTGAGGATGTTGAAAGTTGTTTTATTTCCAATCGAGCTGAGATTCAACCAGTAGCTTCAGAACACCTATGTTTCTGAGTAGAGAATCAATCTAAAAGCAATCTGAGGTTGTTGAAAGTTTTTTATTTCCAATCGAGCTGAGATTCAACCAGTAGCTTCAGAACACCCATGTTTCTTAGTAGAGAATCAATCTTAAAGCAATCTGAGGATGTTGATAGTTTTTTATCTCCGATCGAGCTGAGATTCAACCCAGTAGCTTCATGACTTGCATGTTTCTTTGTGCAGAATCATTCTAAAAGCATCTAAGGATTTTGAAAGTGTTTTATCTCCGATCGAGCTGAGATTCAACCAGTAGCTTCAGAAGACCCATGTTTCTTAGTAGAGAATCAATCTTAAAGCAATCTGAGGATGTTGAAAGTTTTTTATCTCCGATCGAGCTGAGATTCAACCTGGAGCTTCGTGAAACCCATGTTTCTTGGCACAGAATCAATCAAAAAGCAATCTGAGGATTTTGAAAGTTTTTTATCTCCGATCGAGCTGAGATTCAATCAATAGCTTCATGACACCCATGTTTCTTTGTGCAGAATCAATCTAAAAGTAATCTGATGATGTTGAAAGTTTTTTATTACCAATCGAGCTGAAATTCAACCAGTAACTTTATGACACCTATGTTTCTAGGCACAGAATCAACCTAAAAGCAATCTGAGGATGTTGAAAGTTTTTATTTCCAATCGAGCTGAAATTCAACCAATAGCTTCACAACACTCATGTTTCTTAGTACAGAATTAATCTAAAAGCAATCTGAGGATGTTGAAAGTTTTTTATTTCCAATCGAGCGAGATTCAACCAGTAGCTTCAGAACACCTATGTTTCTTTTTGTAAAATCAATCAAAAAGCAATTTGAGGATTAATGTAAAAGCAATCTCAGGATTTTGAAAGTTTTTAATCTCCGATCGAGCTGAGATTCAACCAGTATCTTCATAACACCCATGTTTCTTAGTAGAGAATTAATCTAAAAGCAATCTGAGGATTTTGAAAGTTTTTTATCTCCGATCGAGCTGAGATTCTACCAGGCGCTTCAGAGCTCCATGTTTCTTTGTGCAGAATCAGTCAAAAAGCAATCTGAGGATGTTGAAAGTTTTTTTATTTCCAATCGAGCTGAGTTTCAACCAGTAGCTTCAGAACACCTATGTTTCTGAGTAGAGAATCAATCTAAAAGCAATCTGAGTATATTGAAAGTTTTTTATCTCCGATCGAGCTGAGATTCAACCAGTATCTTCAGAACACCCATGTTTCTTAGTAGAGAATTAATCTAAAAGCAATCTGAGGATTTTGAAAGTTTTTTATCTCCGATCGAGCTGAGATTCTACCAGGCGCTTCAGAGCATCCATGTTTCTTTGTGCAGAATCAATCTAAAAGCAATTTGAGGATGTTGAAAGTTTTTTATTTCCAATCGAGCTGAGATTCAACCAGTAGCTTTTAGAACACCCATGTTTCTTAGTAGAGAATTAATCTAAAAGCAATCTGAGGATGTTGAAAGTTTTTTATCTCCGATCGAGCTAAGATTCTACCAGGCGCTTCAGGACACCCATGTTTCTTAGTACAGAATCAATCTAAAAGCAATCTGAGGATGTTGAAAGTTTTTTATTTCCAATCGAGCTGAAATTCAACCAGTAGCTTCACAACACTCATGTTTCTTAGTACAGAATTAATCTAAAAGCAATCTGAGGATGTTGAAAGTTTTTTATTTCCAATCGAGCGAGATTCAACCAGTAGCTTCAGAACACCTATGTTTCTTTTTGTAAAATCAATCAAAAAGCAATTTGAGGATTAATGTAAAAGCAATCTCAGGATTTTGAAAGTTTTTAATCTCCGATCGAGCTGAGATTCAACCAGTATCTTCATAACACCCATGTTTCTTAGTAGAGAATTAATCTAAAAGCAATCTGAGGATTTTGAAAGTTTTTTATCTCCGATCGAGCTGAGATTCTACCAGGCGCTTCAGAGCTCCATGTTTCTTTGTGCAGAATCAGTCAAAAAGCAATCTGAGGATGTTGAAAGTTTTTTTATTTCCAATCGAGCTGAGTTTCAACCAGTAGCTTCAGAACACCTATGTTTCTGAGTAGAGAATCAATCTAAAAGCAATCTGAGTATATTGAAAGTTTTTTATCTCCGATCGAGCTGAGATTCAACCAGTATCTTCAGAACACCCATGTTTCTTAGTAGAGAATTAATCTAAAAGCAATCTGAGGATTTTGAAAGTTTTTTATCTCCGATCGAGCTGAGATTCTACCAGGCGCTTCAGAGCATCCATGTTTCTTTGTGCAGAATCAATCTAAAAGCAATTTGAGGATGTTGAAAGTTTTTTATTTCCAATCGAGCTGAGATTCAACCAGTAGCTTTTAGAACACCCATGTTTCTTAGTAGAGAATTAATCTAAAAGCAATCTGAGGATGTTGAAAGTTTTTTATCTCCGATCGAGCTAAGATTCTACCAGGCGCTTCAGGACACCCATGTTTCTTAGTACAGAATCAATCTAAAAGCAATCTGAGGATGTTGAAAGTTTTTTATTTCCAATCGAGCTGAAATTCAACCAGTAGCTTCACAACACTCATGTTTCTTAGTACAGAATTAATCTAAAAGCAATCTGAGGATGTTGAAAGTTTTTTATTTCCAATCGAGCGAGATTCAACCAGTAGCTTCAGAACACCTATGTTTCTTTGTGTAAAATCAATCATAAAGCAATTTGAGGATTAATGTAAAAGCAATCTCAGGATTTTGAAAGTTTTTAATCTCCGATCGAGCTGAGATTCAACCAGTATCTTCAGAACACCCATGTTTCTTAGTAGAGAATTAATCTAAAAGCAATCTGAGGATTTTGAAAGATTTTTATCTCCGATCGAGCTGAGATTCTACCAGGCGCTACAGAGCTCCATGTTTCTTTGTGCAGAATCAGTCAAAAAGCAATCTGAGGATGTTGAAAGTTTTTTTATTTCCAATCGAGCTGAGATTCAACCAGTAGCTTCAGAACACCTATGTTTCTGAGTAGAGAATCAATCTAAAAGCAATCTGAGTATATTGAAAGTTTTTTATCTCCGATCGAGCTGAGATTCAACCAGTATCTTCAGAACACCCATGTTTCTTAGTAGAGAATTAATCTAAAAGCAATCTGAGGATTTTGAAAGTTTTTTATCTCCGATCGAGCTGAGATTCTACCAGGCGCTTCAGAGCATCCATGTTTCTTTGTGCAGAATCAATCTAAAAGCAATTTGAGGATGTTGAAAGTTTTTTATTTCCAATCGAGCTGAGATTCAACCAGTAGCTTTAGAACACCCATGTTTCTTATTAGAGAATTAATCTAAAAGCAATCTGAGGATGTTGAAAGTTTTTTATCTCCGATCGAGCTGAGATTCAATCAATAGCGTCAGGACACCCATGTTTCTAGGCACAGAATCAATCTAAAAGCAATTTGAGGATGTTGAAAGTTTTTTATTTCCAATCGAGCTGAGATTCAACCAGTACCTTCAAAACACCCATGTTTCTTAGTAGAGAATCAATCTAAAAGCAATCTAAGCATTTTGAAAGTTTTTTTATCTCCGATCGAGCTGAGATTCAACCAGTATCTTCAGAACACCCATGTTTCTTAGTAGAGAATTAATCTAAAAGCAATCTGAGGATTTTGAAAGTTTTTTATCTCCGATCGAGCTGAGATTCTACCAGGCGCTTCAGAGCATCCATGTTTCTTTGTGCAAAATCAGTCAAAAAGCAATCTGATGATGTTGAAAGTTTTTTTATTTCCAATCGAGCTGAGATTCAACCAGTAGCTTCAGAACACCTATGTTTCTGAGTAGAGAATCAATCTAAAAGCAATCTGAGTATATTGAAAGTTTTTTATCTCCGATCGAGCTGAGATTCAACCAGTATCTTCAGAACACCCATGTTTCTTAGTAGAGAATTAATCTAAAAGCAATCTTTGGATTTTGAAAGTTTTTTATCTCCGATCGAGCTGAGATTCTACCAGGCGCTTCAGAGCATCCATCTTTCTTTGTGCAGAATCAATCTAAAAGCAATTAGAGGATGTTGAAAGTTTTTTATTTCCAATCGAGCTGAGATTCAACCAGTAGCTTTAGAACACTCATGTTTCTTAGTAGAGAATTAATCTAAAAGCAATCTGAGGATGTTGAAAGTTTTTTATCTCCGATCGAGCTAAGATTCTACCAGGCGCTTCAGGACACCCATGTTTCTTAGTACAGAATCAATCTAAAAGCAATCTGACGATGTTGAAAGTTTTTTATCTCCGATCGAGCTGAGATTCAATCAATAGCGTCAGGACACCCATGTTTCTAGGCACAGAATCAATCTAAAAGCAATTTGAGGATGTTGAAAGTTTTTTATTTCCAATCGAGCTGAGATTCAACCAGTACCTTCAGAACACCCATGTTTCCTAGTAGAGAATCAATCTAAAAACAATCTAAGCATTTTGAAAGTTTTTTTATCTCCGATCGAGCTGAGATTCAACCAGTATCTTCAGAACACCCATGTTTCTTAGTAGAGAATTAATCTAAAAGCAATCTGAGGATTTTGAAAGTTTTTTATCTCCGATCGAGCTGAGATTCTACCAGGCGCTTCAGAGCATCCATGTTTCTTTGTGCAGAATCAATCTAAAAGCAATTTGAGGATGTTGAAAGTTTTTTATTTCCAATCGAGCTGAGATTCAACCAGTAGCTTTAGAACACCCATGTTTCTTAGTAGAGAATTAATCTAAAAGCAATCTGAGGATGTTGAAAGTTTTTTATCTCCGATCGAGCTAAGATTCTACCAGGCGCTTCAGGACACCCATGTTTCTTAGTACAGAATCAATCTAAAAGCAATCTGACGATGTTGAAAGTTTTTTATCTCCGATCGAGCTGAGATTCAATCAATAGCGTCAGGACACCCATGTTTCTGAGTAGAGAATCAATCTAAAAGCAATCTGAGTATATTGAAAGATTTTTATCTCCGATCGAGCTGAGATTCAACCAGTATCTTCAGAACACCCATGTTTCTTAGTAGAGAAATAATCTAAAAGCAATCTGAGGATTTTGAAAGTTTTTTATCTCCGATCGAGCTGAGATTCTACCAGGCGCTTCAGAGCATCCATCTTTCTTTGTGCAGAATCAATCTAAAAGCAATTTGAGGATGTTGAAAGTTTTTTATTTCCAATCGAGCTGAGATTCAACCAGTAGCTTTAGAACACCCATGTTTCTTAGTAGAGAATTAATCTAAAAGCAATCTGAGGATGTTGAAAGTTTTTTATCTCCGATCGAGCTGAGATTCAATCAATAGCGTCAGGACACCCATGTTTCTAGGCACAGAATCAATCTAAAAGCAATTTGAGGATGTTGAAAGTTTTTTATTTCCAATCGAGCTGAGATTCAACCAGTACCTTCAAAACACCCATGTTTCTTAGTAGAGAATCAATCTAAAAGCAATCTAAGCATTTTGAAAGTTTTTTTATCTCCGATCGAGCTGAGATTCAACCAGTATCTTCAGAACACCCATGTTTCTTAGTAGAGAATTAATCTAAAAGCAATCTGAGGATTTTGAAAGTTTTTTATCTCCGATCGAGCTGAGATTCTACCAGGCGCTTCAGAGCATCCATGTTTCTTTGTGCAAAATCAGTCAAAAAGCAATCTGAGGATATTGAAAGTTGTTTTATTTCCAATCGAGCTGAGATTCAACCAGTAGCTTCAGAACACCTATGTTTCTGAGTAGAGAATCAATCTAAAAGCAATCTGAGGTTGTTGAAAGTTTTTTATTTCCAATCGAGCTGAGATTCAACCAGTAGCTTCAGAATACCCATGTTTCTTAGTAGAGAATCAATCTTAAAGCAATCTGAGGATGTTGATAGTTTTTTATCTCCGATCGAGCTGAGATTCAACCCAGTAGCTTCATGACTTGCATGTTTCTTTGTGCAGAATCATTCTAAAAGCATCTAAGGATTTTGAAAGTGTTTTATCTCCGATCGAGCTGAGATTCAACCAGTAGCTTCAGAAGACCCATGTTTCTTAGTAGAGAATCAATCTTAAAGCAATCTGAGGATGTTGAAAGTTTTTTATCTCCGATCGAGCTGAGATTCAACCTGGAGCTTCGTGAAACCCATGTTTCTTGGCACAGAATCAATCAAAAAGCAATCTGAGGATTTTGAAAGTTTTTTATCTCCGATCGAGCTGAGATTCTACCAGGCGCTTCAGAGCATCCATGTTTCTTTGTGCAGAATCAATCTAAAAGCAATTTAAGGATGTTGAAAGTTTTTTTATCTCCGATCGAGCTGAGATTCAATCAATAGCGTCAGGACACCCATGTTTCTAGGCACAGAATCAATCTAAAAGCAATTTGAGGATGTTGAAAGTTTTTTATTTCCAATCGAGCTGAGATTCAACCAGTAGCTTTAGAACACCCATGTTTCTTAGTAGAGAATTAATCTAAAAGCAAACTGAGGATGTTGAAAGTTTTTTATCTCCGATCGAGCTAAGATTCTACCAGGCGCTTCAGGACACCCATATTTCTTAGTACAGAATCAATCTAAAAGCAATCTGACGATGTTGAAAGTTTTTTTATCTCCGATCGAGCTGAGATTCAATCAATAGCGTCAGGACACCCATGTTTCTAGGCACAGAATCAATCTAAAAGCAATTTGAGGATGTTGAAAGTTTTTTATTTCCAATCGAGCTGAGATTCAACCAGTAGCTTTAGAACACCCATGTTTCTTAGTAGAGAATTAATCTAAAAGCAATCTGAGGATGTTGAAAGTTTTTTATCTCCGATCGAGCTAAGATTCTACCAGGCGCTTCAGGACACCCATGTTTCTTAGTACAGAATCAATCTAAAAGCAATCTGACGATGTTGAAAGTTTTTTATTTCCAATCGAGCTGAGATTCAACCAGTACCTTCAGGACACCCATGTTTCTAGGCACAGAATCAATCTAAAAGCAATCTAAGCATTTTGAAAGTTTTTTTATCTCCGATCTAGCTGAGATTTAACCAGGACCTTCAGAACATTCATGTTTCTTAGTAGAGAATTAATCTAAAAGAGATTCTACCAGGCGCTTCAGAGCATCCATGTTTCTTTGTGCAAAATCAGTCAAAAAGCAATCTGAGGATGTTGAAAGTTTTTTTATTTCCAATCGAGCTGAGATTCAACCAGTAGCTTCAGAACACCTATGTTTCTGAGTAGAGAATCAATCTAAAAGCAATCTGAGTATATTGAAAGTTTTTTATCTCCGATCGAGCTGAGATTCAACCAGTATCTTCAGAACACCCATGTTTCTTAGTAGAGAATTAATCTAAAAGCAATCTGAGGATTTTGAAAGTTTTTTATCTCCGATCGAGCTGAGATTCTACCAGGCGCTTCAGAGCATCCATCTTTCTTTGTGCAGAATCAATCTAAAAGCAATTAGAGGATGTTGAAAGTTTTTTATTTCCAATCGAGCTGAGATTCAACCAGTAGCTTTAGAACACCCATGTTTCTTAGTAGAGAATTAATCTAAAAGCAATCTGAGGATGTTGAAAGTTTTTTATCTCCGATCGAGCTAAGATTCTACCAGGCGCTTCAGGACACCCATGTTTCTTAGTACAGAATCAATCTAAAAGCAATCTGACGATGTTGAAAGTTTTTTATCTCTGATCGAGCTGAGATTCAATCAATAGCGTCAGGACACCCATGTTTCTAGGCACAGAATCAATCTAAAAGCAATTTGAGGATGTTGAAAGTTTTTTATTTCCAATCGAGCTTAGATTCAACCAGTACCTTCAGAACACCCATGTTTCTTAGTAGAGAATCAATCTAAAAGCAATCTAAGCATATTGAAAGTTTTTTTATCTCCGATCGAGCTGAGATTCAACCAGTATCTTCAGAACACCCATGTTTCTTAGTAGAGAATTAATCTAAAAGCAATCTGAGGATTTTGAAAGTTTTTTATCTCCGATCGAGCTGAGATTCTACCAGGCGCTTCAGAGCATCCATGTTTCTTAGTACAGAATCAATCTAAAAGCAATCTGAGGATGTTGAAAGTTTTTTATTTCCAATCGAGCTGAGATTCAACCAGTAGCTTTTAGAACACCCATGTTTCTTAGTAGAGAATTAATCTAAAAGCAATCTGAGGATGTTGAAAGTTTTTTATCTCCGATCGAGCTAAGATTCTACCAGGCGCTTCAGGACACCCATGTTTCTTAGTACAGAATCAATCTAAAAGCAATCTGAGGATGTTGAAAGTTTTTTATTTCCAATCGAGCTGAAATTCAACCAGTAGCTTCACAACACTCATGTTTCTTAGTACAGAATTAATCTAAAAGCAATCTGAGGATGTTGAAAGTTTTTTATTTCCAATCGAGCGAGATTCAACCAGTAGCTTCAGAACACCTATGTTTCTTTGTGTAAAATCAATCATAAAGCAATTTGAGGATTAATGTAAAAGCAATCTCAGGATTTTGAAAGTTTTTAATCTCCGATCGAGCTGAGATTCAACCAGTATCTTCAGAACACCCATGTTTCTTAGTAGAGAATTAATCTAAAAGCAATCTGAGGATTTTGAAAGATTTTTATCTCCGATCGAGCTGAGATTCTACCAGGCGCTACAGAACTCCATGTTTCTTTGTGCAGAATCAGTCAAAAAGCAATCTGAGGATGTTGAAAGTTTTTTTATTTCCAATCGAGCTGAGATTCAACCAGTAGCTTCAGAACACCTATGTTTCTGAGTAGAGAATCAATCTAAAAGCAATCTGAGTATATTGAAAGTTTTTTATCTCCGATCGAGCTGAGATTCAACCAGTATCTTCAGAACACCCATGTTTCTTAGTAGAGAATTAATCTAAAAGCAATCTGAGGATTTTGAAAGTTTTTTATCTCCGATCGAGCTGAGATTCTACCAGGCGCTTCAGAGCATCCATCTTTCTTTGTGCAGAATCAATCTAAAAGCAATTTGAGGATGTTGAAAGTTTTTTATTTCCAATCGAGCTGAGATTCAACCAGTAGCTTTAGAACACCCATGTTTCTTAGTAGAGAATTAATCTAAAAGCAATCTGAGGATGTTGAAAGTTTTTTATCTCCGATCGAGCTGAGATTCTACCAGGCGCTTCAGAGCATCCATCTTTCTTTGTGCAAAATCAGTCAAAAAGCAATCTGAGGATGTTGAAAGTTTTTTATTTCCAATCGAGCTGAGATTCAACCAGTAGCTTCAGAACACCTATGTTTCTGAGTAGAGAATCAATCTAAAAGCAATCTGAGTATATTGAAAGTTTTTTATCTCCGATCGAGCTGAGATTCAACCAGTATCTTCAGAACACCCATGTTTCTTAGTAGAGAATTAATCTAAAAGCAATCTTTGGATTTTGAAAGTTTTTTTATCTCCGATCGAGCTAAGATTCTACCAGGCGCTTCAGGACACCCATGTTTCTTAGTAGAGAATCAATCTAAAAGCAATCTGACGATGTTGAAAGTTTTTTTATCTCCGATCGAGCTGAGATTCAATCAATAGCGTCAGGACACCCATGTTTCTAGGCACAGAATCAATCTAAAAGCAATTTGAGGATGTTGAAAGTTTTTTATTTCCAATCGAGCTGAGATTCAACCAGTACCTTCAGAACACCCATGTTTCCTAGTAGAGAATCAATCTAAAAACAATCTAAGCATTTTGAAAGTTTTTTTATCTCCGATCGAGCTGAGATTCAACCAGTATCTTCAGAACACCCATGTTTCTTAGTAGAGAATTAATCTAAAAGCAATCTGAGGATTTTGAAAGTTTTTTATCTCCGATCGAGCTGAGATTCTACCAGGCGCTTCAGAGCATCCATGTTTCTTTGTGCAGAATCAATCTAAAAGCAATTTGAGGATGTTGAAAGTTTTTTATTTCCAATCGAGCTGAGATTTAACCAGTAGCTTTAGAACACCCATGTTTCTTAGTAGAGAATTAATCTAAAAGCAATCTGAGGATGTTGAAAGTTTTTTATCTCCGATCGAGCTAAGATTCTACCAGGCGCTTCAGGACACCCATGTTTCTTAGTACAGAATCAATCTAAAAGCAATCTGACGATGTTGAAAGTTTTTTATCTCCGATCGAGCTGAGATTCAATCAATAGCGTCAGGACACCCATGTTTCTGAGTAGAGAATCAATCTAAAAGCAATCTGAGTATATTGAAAGATTTTTATCTCCGATCGAGCTGAGATTCAACCAGTATCTTCAGAACACCCATGTTTCTTAGTAGAGAAATAATCTAAAAGCAATCTGAGGATTTTGAAAGTTTTTTATCTCCGATCGAGCTGAGATTCTACGAGGCGCTTCAGAGCATCCATCTTTCTTTGTGCAGAATCAATCTAAAAGCAATTTGAGGATGTTGAAAGTTTTTTATTTCCAATCGAGCTGAGATTCAACCAGTAGCTTTAGAACACCCATGTTTCTTAGTAGAGAATTAATCTAAAAGCAATCTGAGGATGTTGAAAGTTTTTTATCTCCGATCGAGCTGAGATTCAATCAATAGCGTCAGGACACCCATGTTTCTAGGCACAGAATCAATCTAAAAGCAATTTGAGGATGTTGAAAGTTTTTTATTTCCAATCGAGCTGAGATTCAACCAGTACCTTCAAAACACCCATGTTTCTTAGTAGAGAATCAATCTAAAAGCAATCTAAGCATTTTGAAAGTTTTTTTATCTCCGATCGAGCTGAGATTCAACCAGTATCTTCAGAACACCCATGTTTCTTAGTAGAGAATTAATCTAAAAGCAATCTGAGGATTTTGAAAGTTTTTTATCTCCGATCGAGCTGGGATTCTACCAGGCGCTTCAGAGCATCCATCTTTCTTTGTGCAAAATCAGTCAAAAAGCAATCTGAGGATGTTGAAAGTTTTTTTATTTCCAATCGAGCTGAGATTCAACCAGTAGCTTCAGAACACCTATGTTTCTGAGTAGAGAATCAATCTAAAAGCAATCTGAGTATATTGAAAGTTTTTTATCTCCGATCGAGCTGAGATTCAACCAGTATCTTCAGAACACCCATGTTTCTTAGTAGAGAATTAATCTAAAAGCAATCTTTGGATTTTGAAAGTTTTTTATCTCCGATCGAGCTGAGATTCTACCAGGCGCTTCAGAATACCCATGTTTCTTAGTAGAGAATCAATCTTAAAGCAATCTGAGGATGTTGATAGTTTTTTATCTCCGATCGAGCTGAGATTCAACCTGGAGCTTCGTGAAACCCATGTTTCTTGGCACAGAATCAATCAAAAAGCAATCTGAGGATTTTGAAAGTTTTTTATCTCCGATCGAGCTGAGATTCTACCAGGCGCTTCAGAGCATCCATGTTTCTTTGTGAGAATCAATCTAAAAGCAATTTGAGGATGTTGAAAGTTTTTTATTTCCAATCGAGCTGAGATTCAACCAGTAGCTTTAGAACACCCATGTTTCTTAGTAGAGAATTAATCTAAAAGCAAACTGAGGATGTTGAAAGTTTTTTATCTCCGATCGAGCTAAGATTCTACCAGGCGCTTCAGGACACCCATATTTCTTAGTACAGAATCAATCTAAAAGCAATCTGACGATGTTGAAAGTTTTTTTATCTCCGATCGAGCTGAGATTCAATCAATAGCGTCAGGACACCCATGTTTCTAGGCACAGAATCAATCTAAAAGCAATTTGAGGATGTTGAAAGTTTTTTATTTCCAATCGAGCTGAGATTCAACCAGTAGCTTTAGAACACCCATGTTTCTTAGTAGAGAATTAATCTAAAAGCAATCTGAGGATGTTGAAAGTTTTTTATCTCCGATCGAGCTAAGATTCTACCAGGCGCTTCAGGACACCCATGTTTCTTAGTACAGAATCAATCTAAAAGCAATCTGACGATGTTGAAAGTTTTTTATTTCCAATCGAGCTGAGATTCAACCAGTACCTTCAGGACACCCATGTTTCTAGGCACAGAATCAATCTAAAAGCAATCTAAGCATTTTGAAAGTTTTTTTATCTCCGATCTAGCTGAGATTTAACCAGGACCTTCAGAACATTCATGTTTCTTAGTAGAGAATTAATCTAAAAGAGATTCTACCAGGCGCTTCAGAGCATCCATGTTTCTTTGTGCAAAATCAGTCAAAAAGCAATCTGAGGATGTTGAAAGTTTTTTTATTTCCAATCGAGCTGAGATTCAACCAGTAGCTTCAGAACACCTATGTTTCTGAGTAGAGAATCAATCTAAAAGCAATCTGAGTATATTGAAAGTTTTTTATCTCCGATCGAGCTGAGATTCAACCAGTATCTTCAGAACACCCATGTTTCTTAGTAGAGAATTAATCTAAAAGCAATCTGAGGATTTTGAAAGTTTTTTATCTCCGATCGAGCTGAGATTCTACCAGGCGCTTCAGAGCATCAATCTTTCTTTGTGCAGAATCAATCTAAAAGCAATTAGAGGATGTTGAAAGTTTTTTATTTCCAATCGAGCTGAGATTCAACCAGTAGCTTTAGAACACCCATGTTTCTTAGTAGAGAATTAATCTAAAAGCAATCTGAGGATGTTGAAAGTTTTTTATCTCCGATCGAGCTAAGATTCTACCAGGCGCTTCAGGACACCCATGTTTCTTAGTACAGAATCAATCTAAAAGCAATCTGACGATGTTGAAAGTTTTTTATCTCCGATCGAGCTGAGATTCAATCAATAGCGTCAGGACACCCATGTTTCTAGGCACAGAATCAATCTAAAAGCAATTTGAGGATGTTGAAAGTTTTTTATTTCCAATCGAGCTTAGATTCAACCAGTACCTTCAGAACACCCATGTTTCTTAGTAGAGAATCAATCTAAAAGCAATCTAAGCATTTTGAAAGTTTTTTTATCTCCGATCGAGCTGAGATTCAACCAGTATCTTCAGAACACCCATGTTTCTTAGTAGAGAATTAATCTAAAAGCAATCTGAGGATTTTGAAAGTTTTTTATCTCCGATCGAGCTGAGATTCTACCAGGCGCTTCAGAGCATCCATGTTTCTTTGTGCAAAATCAGTCAAAAAGCAATCTGAGGATATTGAAAGTTGTTTTATTTCCAATCGAGCTGAGATTCAACCAGTAGCTTCAAAACACCTATGTTTCTGAGTAGAGAATCAATCTAAAAGCAATCTGAGGTTGTTGAAAGTTTTTTATTTCCAATCGAGCTGAGATTCAACCAGTAGCTTCAGAATACCCATGTTTCTTAGTAGAGAATCAATCTTAAAGCAATCTGAGGATGTTGATAGTTTTTTATCTCCGATCGAGATGAGATTCAACCAGTAGCTTCATGACTTGCATGTTTCTTTGTGCAGAATCATTCTAAAAGCATCTAAGGATTTTGAAAGTGTTTTATCTCCGATCGAGCTGAGATTCAACCAGGAGCTTCATGACACCTATGTTTCTTGGCACAGAATCAATCTAAAAGCAATCTGAGGATGTTGAAAGTTTTTTATTTCCAATCAAGCTGAGATTCAACCAGTAGCTTTAGAACACCCATGTTTCTTAGTAGAGAATTAATCTAAAAGCAATCTGAGGATGTTGAAAGTTTTTTATCTCCAATCGAGCTGAGATTCAACCAGTACCTTCAGGACACCCATGTTTCTATGCACAGAATCAATCTAAAAGCAATCTAAGCATTTTGAAAGTTTTTTTATCTCCGATCTAGCTGAGATTTAACCAGGAGCTTTAGAACACCCATGTTTCTTAGTAGAGAATTAATCTAAAAGCAATCTGAGGATGTTGAAAGTTTTTTATTTCCAATCGAGCTGAGATTCAACCAGTACCTTCAGGACACCCATGTTTCTAGGCACAGAATCAATCTAAAAGCAATCTAAGCATTTTGAAAGTTTTTTTATCTCCGATCTAGCTGAGATTTAACCAGGAGCTTCAGAACATTCATGTTTCTTAGTAGAGAATTAATCTAAAAGCAGTTTAAGGATTTTGAAAGTTTTTTATCTCCGATCGAGCTGAGATTCAACCAGTAGCTTTATGACACCTTTGATTCTTTGTGCAGAATCATTCTAAAAGCAATCTAAGCATTTTGATAGTTTTTTTATCTCCGATCGGGCTGAGATTCAACAATTAGCTTCAGAACACCCATGTTTCTTAGTAGAGAATTAATCTAAAAGCGATCTGAGGATATTGAAAGTTGTTTATCTCCGATCGAGCTGAAATTCATTACCAGGAGCTTCAGAACATCCATGTTTCTTAGTAGAGAATAAATTTAAAAGCAATCTGAGGATGTTGAAAGTGGATTTATATCCGATCGAGCTGAGATGCTACCAGTAGCTTCAGAACACCCATGTTTCAGAATAATGCCGTGTCCGAAACGGCGAGTTCAGCTACAGCTACGGCTAGATCGCGCGCGTCTGCCTATTCTTCAACACTTGGCATCCGCGCTGATTCAGCTGCAGCGATAGCCGAAGTTGCCGTTTCGGACACGGCCTTAGTCTCAGGGCAATCTGAGAAGTTTATAACTTTCATCTCCTATCGAGCTGAGATTGAACGAGTGGCTTCAAGACACTCAGGTTTCTCGTATAGAAATTAATCTCAGCCTGAATATTGTTTGTCTCCGATCAAGCTGAGATTGAGCCACCGTCCTCAAAACACCCAGGTTTCTTAGTACAGAATTAGTCTCAGTGCAATCTGAGAAGTTTAAGTTAAAAAGTTTTCGTCTCCGATCAAGTTGAGATTGAACCTAATTACGTGATTTTAAAACCCTTACTCGATTTTTTACAATTTGTGACACCATTTGACATTTCACTTCCGGTCCAAACCGGAAGTATAAGTTTGCACATACAAAAATGTGTATCTTATTAATAAAACGTGGTATGTTATAATAATCATTACATCGATTTAAAGCTTTTTGGCAATTCTAGACATCTTGTACAAAGTGTGACCCCCTGTTGACATTTAGTTCCTGTCAAAACCGGAAGTTGAAGCTGAGATTCAATCAATAGCGTCAGGACACCCATGTTTCTAGGCACAGAATCAATCTAAAAGCAATTTGAGGATGTTTCTTAGTAGAGAATAAATCTAAAAGCAATCTGAGGATTGACAGTTTTTTATTTTTGATCGAGCTGGGATTCAACCAGTAGCTTTATGACACCTTTGATTCTTTGTGCAGAATCATTCTAAAAGCAATCTAAGCATTTTGATAGTTTTTTTTAATCTCCGATCGGGCTGAGATTCAACAATTAGCTTCAGAACACCCATGTTTCTTAGTAGAGAATTAATCTAAAAGCAATGTGAGGATGTTGAAAGTTTTTTATTTCCTATGGAGCTGATATTCAACCAGTAGCTTCAGGACACCAATGTTTTATTAGTACATAATTAATCTGAAAGCAATCTGAGTATATAGAAAGTTTTTTACCTCCGATCGAGCTGAGATTCAACCAGGAACTTCAAAACATCCATGTTTTTTTAGTACAGAATCATTCTAAAAGGCAATTTAAGGATTTTGAAAGTTTTTTTATCTCCAATCGAGCTGAGATTCAACCAGTAGCTTCATGATACCCATGTTTCTTGGCACAGAATCAATCTGAAAGCAATCTGAGGATATTGAAAGTTGTTTATCTCCGATCGAGCTGAAATTCATTACCAGGAGCTTCAGAACATCCATGTTTCTTAGTAGAGAATCAATCTAAAAGCAATCTGAGGATGTTGAAAGTGGATTTATATCCGATCGAGCTGAGATGCTACCAGTAGCTTCAGAACACCCATGTTTCAGAATAATGCCGTGTCCGAAACGGCGAGTTCAGCTACAGCTACGGCTAGATCGCGCGCGTCTGCCTATTCTTCAACACTTGGCATCCGCGCTGATTCAGCTGCAGCTGTAGCCGAAGTTGCCGTTTCGGACACGGCCTTAGTCTCAGGGCAATCTGAGAAGTTTATAACTTTCATCTCCTATCGAGCTGAGATTGAACGAGTGGCTTCAAGACACTCAGGTTTCTCGTATAGAAATTAATCTCAGCCTGAATATTGTTTGTCTCCGATCAAGCTGAGATTGAGCCACCGTCCTCAAAACACCCAGGTTTCTTAGTACAGAATTAGTCTCAGTGCAATCTGAGAAGTTTAAGTTAAAAAGTTTTCGTCTCCGATCAAGTTGAGATTGAACCTAATTACGTGATTTTAAAACCCTTACTCGATTTTTTACAATTTGTGACACCATTTGACATTTCACTTCCGGTCCAAACCGGAAGTATAAGTTTGCACATACAAAAATGTGTATCTTATTAATAAAACGTGGTATGTTATAATAATTATTACATCGATTTAAAGCTTTTTGGCAATTCTAGACATCTTGTACAAAGTGTGACCCCTGTTGACATTTAGTTCCTGTCAAAACCGGAAGTTGAAGCTTATATGACAAACATTCATGCTATGATCTTGCATAACGATCAAGAAAAGCTACATGCAAACAATATTGACCTTATTTTCAATTACGCAGTCACTTAATTAGGAACACCGTGAGTTTGTACATAAACTCTCAATCTCTAGTTTTTGTTCAGTTTTTAACGTTTGTTAGGCCAACAGCCGAACAAACTATTGTTATTGCTCTGTTTTTTTGTTGTTTATTTTAGGTATTCGGCCTTTAGCCGAACAACTATTGTCATTGCTCTGGGTTTTTTTTTTTCTTCTGATTATTATTCTCCTTGAATCTTGTCCGTCAATTTTCGCAAAAAATATATAACTTGAAATTTATAACTTGAAACTTGCCATGTACAAAGATCTTAGTGAGTAGATGGCACGCAACTTTTTTGGAATGATGACGTCATTGGTGACGTCATTACGTTAAATAAACCTTAAACAATTTGAAAAATTG
Organism: Pisaster brevispinus; assembly: GCA_023634235.1. Classification (NCBI taxonomy): domain Eukaryota; kingdom Metazoa; phylum Echinodermata; class Asteroidea; order Forcipulatida; family Asteriidae; genus Pisaster; species Pisaster brevispinus. Next base: position 10,754,369 of record JAMKCF010000015.1, on the reverse strand, counting down.
CCATAGATGCTACATACAAGATCTTTGATGCATATGAATGGTCTTGTAACGTTGTACAAATTGTCTGCAAATCCTGACCTCATTTGACCTTTACTTCCGGTCGAAACCGGAACTTAAAGGTACAAACTATGTTATTTGGGGCTCTGGAGCTTAAGTGAATAAAAATATGAAAAAACTTCAATGGATAATATTTTTTTTAGCTCACGAGCATTCTAGAAATTCGATATATGACGTCATAGCTACGTCACAACGAAAATCGTATACGAGGTCGAAAAAAAAATATTTTGTTATCTTCAAAATTAAAGCTTGTACGGAGTTGAAACTTACCATTTACCTAGACCACAGTGTTGTACATGACATAATATAATTTTTGGAATGTCATCGATGACGTCTTTACATTAAATTGAAGTTTTATGTTAAAACAATCATATCTCAAGAACCATATATGCTACATACATGATAGCTGCACCATATGAAAGCTCTTGAAGTATTAAACAAATCTTACACACAGTGTGACCCCATTTTACCTTTACTTTATTGATACTTCTTCTCAGCGTCCCTTGTCACGATAACAAAAGCACTCTTTCCAAGCTCATGTCTTGAAACTTCACATATAATTAGATATTTATTAGGAGATGAAACCGCTTCAATAACGTCATGATGACGTCATCAGGTGTCGAGTTACGTTAAATCAAAGTTTAATATTTGAAAAAATCATAACTCAAAAACTACACAATGGATTTTTACAATCTATACACCATTGGACGGGCCTGTTATGACTCTAAAATCGCTACACAGACTTTTACCTCATTTTTTTTAACCTTCACTTCCGGTTCAAACCGGAGGTTTAAAATTTTCACAAATTCATATCTCAAAAACTACTGATAATTTCATCATAATTTTTATATCAGATTGTAGGTCTGCGATCCTGCCGAAACTTTTGCACAGAAACGATACTAATATGATCTTAACTTCTGGTCCTAAACGGGCGTTACAGCCAATGTTAGTATTAACGCGCATTTAATCTTTGTATAGAGAAAAGCACTGTAGCTGACTGTTTGCGCCATGAATCATAAGGTTCAAAGTCCACGAAGCCTGTGTGTACAGTCCCAACGTAACGGAAACTTAAGCAGTACATTCCACAAGCACGATGGCGCTATATCAAATAACTGTTCATGTTTTGATCACGCTCTGGGATATTACTATTTGCTTGCTGTGTGACAGAAGCCGCCTCGGAAATCTACGTCTCCTTATACTTAAACCTTACAAAGTTCGTTTCAATTCAAGGATAAAAGACCCCGGGTTGCTTTTTGCGGGATTATACGAAGGTAATATAGGTCTTCGATTTTAATTGTTTACATGAAATTACGTAACCCCTACTTCCGGGTTGAAACCGGAAGTGCCTTGTTATTTAAAAGTGGCAACTTTTTGGGAGTTATTTTTAAAGATTTTGTAGTCTGACAAGGGTCTGGTTTAAAAAATAAGATTGACAACGTCATAACAAATTAAGATGCTATAATTTCTGTGCAAAAGTTTCGGCAGAATAACTCATCTATAACCTGATGCAAAATTCATGTTAAAATATTACGTAGTTTTTGAGATATGAATTTTTCAAACTTTCAACTTCCGGTTTGAACCGGAAGTCAAGGTCAAATGGGGTCATGTTGTTTATAGCATTTGTTGGTCTTTTAACGACCAATCCGATGATGTGTAGATTGTACAAATCCAACATGTGGTTCATGAGTTAAGATTTTTTACAAATATTAAACTTTGATTTAATGTAATTCAATACCTGATGACGTCATCATGACATCATCATGTTTGTGGCGTCTTTTTGCTTGTTTGCGTGCGTACTCCACATTACTAGGCATACTCCCCTTACACAGCTAGCGCAGACATTCAGCGCTTGTAGAGTAAGCGGAGAATGGTGATAGTAAGTGAAGAATTCGGCAGCAAGCACAGCCATGAAATTGGGCCCAGGTGCTGATGGGTACCTCGGTCAGCGCAACGAGTGCCCCTAATTCCAGTATGCATCATGGAAAAGACAAGGACAACCTTTTCAGATGCAGATTGCAACTATGAACGGTTCACCCAGACCTAGATGATTTGTAAATTAATTGTCATCGTCAACTTCCTTGCTTTTTTTTATACTAATTTTCATACTTGACAACACAGTACATTACATGTACATGTACATGTACTAAAATCGTGTTTGGAGATTGATGCTGATTGATGTTGGTAAATATTTGAAAACATAGCTTCCATTCCTGTCGTTGTCAAAACTGGGATGGGTTTTGTTTGTTTTTTTAGGGGGGGGGGTGAAATCTCAACGGTATGCATAGGAATCTGTGGAGTAACATACTAATTAAAATACCCGCAACTTTGTGAAAACTGAACAAAATCTCATCCCAATCCCATGAAGTGACATATTTGTAGGCCTTCAGTGTTTGTATTGGGAATTATTGTAACAAGTGTGACATCCATCACATTGCTACATGAGTTTATGATCCATTCAGACATTTTGTGAAAACTACAAAGTATGGAAAGAAATATTTTTGTCATATGCTGTAACACACAGGCCATAGTACATCACTTTTGCTAAATTTCATTTTGAATATTGTATATAACTGAGCAACCAAGACATTTTAAGAACAAAGGTATCCGTGTAAACTTTCTTGTTAATGACGACTAAATTTTGTCTAAATAAATTTCCAGAAAACTTTGAAAAGGTCTTTATTATGACTCCACCATACTGAGTATGTTTAACAAGCAAATGAATAGAATAATTTATTGATTAAGGTAAGGCTTCCAAGGCAATCCCAACCTCCAACATATTTCAATTTTACAATAACCCATTAGGTGATTTGTTTAGTTCAAAACTTCTGCTTCTGTGTGTTTAAACCTTTATGTACTTATTTCAATGAAATAAAGAAAAAAAGTTGCATTGAGATCAAATTGTTTATTGAAGGAAATACATTTCACATATGACGTGGCTTAGTTCCTCCATTATTAACTTCTCTTATGTACACCAAATAGGACTTGTGTAATGTCGTTATTTGGGATAAGCACTGGTTGTAATAATTGGTTCTGCTGACCCATGTCCCTCAAAATCCTTCTTTTTGGCATCTTGATATAGAGAGGTTGCATGATCCCGGGAAAAGTTTGTTAGGTTTTGTTGGGTCTAGCCATGTACAATCTGAATACGTGACGCGTCTGCTGCTGAATGATTTCCAGCATCTATGCACGCAGCATTGGAAAAGGTCTCGGGTGAACCTCTAAGGAACCTCAATGGACTTAACAATAATAAGGGTATACATGTATTCCTCGGAAGAACACCCCCTCTTTCTCGAGATGGGCGGGAAGTAAGAATCCTGGACGACCGTTATGTTGGATGGTCAGATAAGGGATTCGTGGAAGTTGCAAACGATGGGCCTTGGTCCTCAAGTTCTGCATCTTCACACAATTCAAAATATAACAGTCTGTTAAATGTTTTGCAGTATCAGTGAACGATTTCCCTTGTATCGCATCGCATTTTGCGATGCAATTGGAGCGATTTGCGATGCAATTTTACAAAGTGCATCGCACAATTTGCGATGCAATTTGCGATGCAAGTTTTACTAAATTGTATAGTTATAAAAATAAGTTTACACCCACAAGGTTTCGGATTCACATTTACCTAAGCTGTGGCGGTGGGTGTTTGAGGAATTGCCTTTTATTTAGCGTGACGTCCGACAACCTAAGACTAGAGCAAGGGAAACAATCATATCGCGCAAGACGCCGCGCTGTGATCCACATTCCCCCACACATGATGGGTTGATGGAAGCAGCATCGGTAGGGTTCGAAATTAGCGGTCGCCAAATGCGAGTGAAAACAGCGGCGTGCGAGTCAAAACCCTCCCTTAGTAGCCCGCCAGGCTAGTCAAAAAATTGTTCCTTTTCACAATAAATGAGGGGTACAGTTGTAAAATCCCAAAGAGAGATTATTTTTAAGTTCATAAAATGGTTTAGCAAGTCTTGGTATTTTCTAGATTTAATGTGACCGTGATCGCGATCGTTCAATTCATAGTAAACACGCACGCACTTCCCTTAACCACATGGTAGTGAGTAGCCAACGTTCGCCCGCACGCACACAACACATGGTAGTATTATTGTTCAGTACAACAGCAGGTCCAAAGTCCATCCTAACCAACATTCCGCACGCTGTGATTGGCCCGTCAATAAATTCATATTCATAAGGAAGCTTGGCTAGCCTCCAACTCCATACACGTTCACGAGTCGAGTAAAGAATTGCTGCACAACGCGGCGCACGCCCGTGGATTCTGTACTATACACAGCGTTGGGTTCAGGCTATTCAAGCATCAACAACTTTTGCCGATAGAGGGCGTTGCAGGGCAAAGTTCATTGAATTTTTTCTCAATGTGCGTCGTCTATCGATCGTTAACACGAAGATTTCATTGCAAAAGAAGTTCTATAAAACCGATTCTCAAATTACAAATCCATGAAAATGGTTGTTGATGAAAACAAGTACTATTTAGGGCAGAAAAAAGGGGGATAAGATCGTTAAAAAAAAAAAAAAAAATTCGGAAAGTTTTTTTTTTTTTTTTTTTACGCTACGAAAACCGTGTGCATTTAATAATACACGTCAAAAAAAAGTTAAGGGAATAGGCCTTTTTCATATTAAGTTTTGGAGCGTCTTATTCTTTAATTATAGACATTCTGAAAGTAGCCTTGGCCTGAAATTTAGCCTTAAAAAACACACAAATAAACCTGTGTCACAGGGTTAAATTTTCAACAATATTTAGGCATTTTAAAATTTGCTATACAAAATTTATGGACTGCTATGCAATATTTTGAGATTGCTATGCAAAAAAAAAAATTGCATAGCAGTTTTGCTATGCAAAAATTTGGGACCAAATCGTTCCCTGAGTATGAAAATAAATAAAATAACATAACAAAGCTGAAAACACACACAGATTTGGCTTTACAGGAACACATGTACATAATAGTGATAGGGCCTAGTGTTTCAATGATGAATTTGTTGGGTTGGAAAAATGCTAGTAGAAATACTATCAAAAAAACAGTATGCTTTTAAAGCAATTGAGATTTACTCACAGCCATGTTTTGTTCTGGATCATGGCTTTCTTCAGATGAGTCGGTATGTTCTTCATACTCTTGTTCCAGTTGTTGGAGTACCTGTGCAAGAAAGAAAACAATTAACAACATAACAAACACAACTGAATCCTGAAAATTGACAAACATTGTTAAGTCGTAGATGATGCACGATTTATAACTTTTACTTACAGAATATGTAAACTAGTTTCAAAGAACTGACAAATTTCACAAAAACACAAATTTCTAAAATGATTTGGAACATTGTCGAGCTGACTTTTATTGTGATTTGTTTCATAGGCTTTGTACACAACAATACAAAAAAATTATAATAAATTACAAATTAAATTGGCATCATGTTGTACTTACCCTTGATCACTCCTTTGGGGGGTCTCTCCCTGTTTTTGTTCTGACACAGTCATCGCCGAAATGTGCCAAACATAATAATTATGGATGCTTTCGTCGTCGGCTTGAAGTCCGAGCGCGTGTATGTTTGTTGTTGACGGAGCGAATCCTTGCTCGCCGAGTTGCTAGGTACATCTTTTGGAAATGTCATTGTCAGCCAAAACTACTTCAAACTACATCCGCCCACAGCAATTGGCAACAAAAACTCATATTTTTTAATTGCAAAAATAACCGACCAGGAAAAATCAGCTAGGTATTTGCGACGACGATTGGCAAAGGGCAAAAGCAGTCGTGTCAATGCGTTGTATGTCGCTGCGATTCCACTTCTGCGTCACGTGACTTCTGTCTCCTCTCGCATATGACGTTTTCGGGGTCACATGCATATCATTAACATAATGTCTGTGATTTAGGCTCGGAGCGCGTCCAGCGGACGCTGGATTCGTCGTTTCTTTTACATGTAAACCAACATATAATGGTAAATTAATATCTTATTCTGAATCAGTAGGACTTGTTTTATAACATACTTCTTTCCCTCTTTACTTATCACTATAAACACACTTTAAGTATAAATAATGCATGTCATTTCGGGGTTGTTTTCAGAGGGGTGGACCAAAAAAGACAGGGGACCAATTTATCTTTATCCTTGCGGATAAAGTCTACCTCCTTTTAACCTCTAGGCGAGGGCGCTCAACCTCGTTCCAAGGGGTCATCAATCTCGCTGCGCCATTTTTTTCCCAGCATGCCTTGCTTGCTAAAAATCCCAATCAGACCAATCATAACACAGATATGGAAAGCTTACGTCACCACCTGCTTATCCAGTTAAATCATTGCGTCTGTAAAACCAGTGCCTGTCTTTATCCTTATAGATAAGGCAGGGGACCAGTCTATACCTCCTTTTGCCTCAAGTGAGGGCATTTCTTGGCCTCAGAGAGGGCGCTTTTTGGCCTCTGTGAGGGCGCTTTTAGAGAGAGTGGCGTCATATTGTAACAAAAATGAGTTTTGGTGATTTTTGTCCTCTTTGCTGTCCATCATATTTACACTCTGTTTTGGTGACTTGTATTTTGTTTTGGTGGGTGTGTTTTGCTAGAATTGGCTGCCCATAGCTGACTAACCAGTTGACCTTAAGTCAGACTTTTTTTTTTATTGCAACATACAACATTGGTTAGTGTGCAAGAATGTAGTATGCCACATCCCAGAGGGGGTCATGCTTTGTTAAATCCTTCTTGTTGTTGTAAGCTACTTTCATTCACCAGCTGAGCCTTTAGTGTTCTTTCTTTATACATGAACATTGTGTTTATCTGGGTCTAAGACTTAAGTTTAAAGAGCCTCGTTTTACTTCCCATGCTTTGTGACTTACATGTAACTTAGTGCTTTTGAATCCACTATAGTTTTGGTTTAAAATCATTGTGCTCAATTTTACATTGAGGACTTGTGACTGGGGCACTGGAGTGTGAGCATCATGTCTGAATTCAAAGTCTGTATTTTTATGTCTGGGTTTTCATGTGGTGACATATGCTTGCCTCTACTTGGTGAATGATGTGTAGTGTAGCCACGCCTTGGTTCTGCATGTAAGTTTACATTTGTATTCCTTTATACCCTGGGTCCGTTTCAGCCATTCCATTTCATTTGTAGTGCTTTCATGCCTATACTTATATTTTTGTAGAGTTATATAGGGCCCTTGGTTTCGACAGTGTTTTTCTGTGTGCATGTGGCAGGGTAACATTTTGGGGGGTTAATTTTGGGGAAAGTTGTTGTTGTGTGTTACAGGCTTTATAGCCCTCCAAATTCAACTTCCAATTTGGCCTAGTTAACCCAAATTAATGCTTAAAACATTGCTGCATGTACAGGAGACACATTGGGCTGAATTTGGGGCTCCTTTATATCCTGTTTATTCTGGTGAATTAAGTGTAAAGGTTCGATGGTTTGGTCAAAATAGCGGCATTCATTGATTTGAGTCCATACTGCCTCCCCCGTTTTTATGTGAAATGAGATTTGGAAGTTATTTTTGTTAGTAGAATAAAAAGTCGCTAAGAAATTAGAGTGACGACAACTGGAAACGTTTGAATTAATTGCGAGTCCAAAAATTGTTGGCATGTTCATTTTTCTTTAGGTAAATTATCTGGCCATTTTTTAAATAACTCCCACGACTGGCGGAATTCCTAGGGGGCTTCCGTTACAATATGCAAGGGGCCTATTTACAAACTAGCGATACTTGCCTGTCTGAATAAACTAACAACCACGAAGGTCGGTTTTTAACAATTGTACCCAAGTCATGTCATACGCGTATGACGTGACTTGGGTACGAAGTGACTTGGATACGAAGTGAACGACATTCTTCAAAGGAATATTTTCAAACAGGGCCAGTCCTAACCTCGTTCCCAGAGAGGTGAGCCATCTCGCAGCACCATTTTTTTCTCAGCATGCTTTGCTCAGCATAACCCCAGGAAATGATTCATTAAAATGTGCTAGAACGTGGCACATTTTATTTAGGCCTGTGGACAATCCACTCTATGCACCGGCTCAAGTATGGTAACCCGCAAAAGAGGCATCAAGTCAAAGAGCAACTGGTGCCCTCTCATTCTTCTTTGATCTTGTGATATGTCTAACTGTATACAGTTCATGGTGACTGTGTAAAAACATGATTCATTTGCAATGGAATCGTGTCAAAATACTTGCATTTTCATAAGCAGGTACTAAGTGTCCTGCAAGCGCCATACAAGTGCTCGAAAGTTTTTAATAAAGTGCACGAACAGTAGTCTTTTTGGGAGCCAATCAGCGTTGTTTTTCAGCACATCCCTCTCCATCCCTACCAGGGGCTAGTGACGAGAGGTATCGACACAGCTCGCTGCCCATGGTAGAGAGGCTGACAGTCTGACAACTCGATGGGTCAAACAACTTGACAGCTTGACAGGTCGTCAGTGAGACAACTCGACGGAGTATCAGGACAAGTCGACGGGTGAAGTCGACGGATGAAGTCAACGGGCTAAGTCGATGGGTGAATGACTGATCTCCGTTACTGACATCAGTGACAATGGTAGTAAATTTTATGACATGAATGTCCCGAAGATTTATTTATATTTTCTGTAATTTTATTTGACTACACTTCTTCAAGTATTACTGTTCTGTGGAAACTATGCCTCCAAATCTGGGAGACGGAACGGAACAATGGCCAAGGGACTGGTGCAGGGGAGTATTTATCCCACTACCCAAATCAGGAAACAAGAAGGAATGTTCAAACCATCGAACCATCAACCTTATTGTTCACGCCAGCAAAATTTTGTTGAAGATCATCGTCAACAGAATGAAGAAGAAATACGAAGAAGAGATCACTGAAGAACAAGCAGGATTCGTCGAAGGAAAGGGCACCCGCGAACAAATAGTGAATATGAGGAACATCATTGAGAAGAGCAAAGACCAAAATGTACCACTCTACATGTGCTTTATTGATTATGCGAAAGCATTTGACTGTGTAAGCCATGTAAAACTTTGGGAAGATATGACGAAGATGGGTTTCCCGAAGCATTTAGTGGGCCTTATTGCCCAGCTCTATACTGATCAGGAAGCTAATGTACGAACAGGCTACGGCGATACAGAATGGTTCAAAATCGGCAGGGGAGTCAGGCAAGGGTGCACTTTGTCCCTCTGCTTATATAATATATGCAGAAAACATCATGCGAGAAGTTCTTGAAGAAGAGCAAGGTGGCATTAGCATTGGAGGAGCAAAGATTAACAACTTGCGCTTCGCCGACGATACAACACTGCTGTGTAACAGCAAGGACGAACTGATGACGATGCTGGAAAACACCAGAAGAGTGAGTAAGGAAAAAGGCCTTCTGCTGAATGCAAAAAAGACAAAGATCATGGTAATTGACAAAGAAAGAGGCGAAACAGACAGGGATTTCATTTTGCATGGGGAAACAATCGAGGAAGTCAACGAGTTCATATGTTTGGGATCCTGTATCAACAGTACAGGCAAAAGCGAAAAGGAAATACGAAGAAGACTGGCAATTGCAAAAAGGCAAGCTATCAAAGTGGATACCATTTGGAAAAGCAGGGGTGTATCTACAAACGTGAAGCTGCGACTACTGAGGGCATCTGTGTTTTCAATCGCTACATATGGATCAGAATCATGGACTATGACACAGAAAGACGAGAAAAGGGTGGACGCATTCGAAATGTGGTGCTATCAGAGGCTGCTGAGGATATCGTGGAAAGACAAGGAAACAAACGAATGGGTTTTGCAAAAGATGTGTAAAGAGATGGAAGTCAGAAAGGGAATTACATTGAGGAAGATGAGATTCTTTGGACATATGGTTAGAAGAGATGGTTTGGAGAAGACGATAGTACAGAGAAGAATGGATGGGAAGAGAAGCATGGGAAGAGAAGCAGGGGCAGACCAGCAATGAGATGGACAGATGACATAAAGCGGTGGACCGGATCAGTAGAGACGCCAGTTACCACCATGGCGAATAGCAGAGATGGTTGGAGGACTATCATGAAGGCCACAGCAGCACAATTCAGTGCCAACTGACCAAGAAGAAGAAGACACTTCTTCACTGGCACAAACACTACAACAAAATTACAGTATATGAAAGAGATAAATACTGTAATGATTCGGGGTCCCTATGAAGTACAGTTACTAAATTTGAACCCGATGTTTCATTGTCCGAGAAGTTCCAGGGAAGGATGTCTACCAATCTATTATATAATGGACATACAGTTAAACATGATGAAAAATAATAAACTCGTTCAGTCGGAGGTTCCAATTTCTATTGTAATATGATGAAAAATAATAAACTCGTTCAGTCAATCATCAAATGTACATAGCGCCCTCTCTTGATTTAACAGATGAATTCTGCATGGTCATCTTGTGCGGGGGTTGTAAAATAATGCCAGTGTATAGCCATAGATATACTAAAACAACTGCACGCACTGCCGGGGCAGTAGCTGGGCATGGCTGGGACTATCACGCCACGCCAATTTTAAATCCACGGCCAAGTCCTCGCTAGTCCCAAGTCCCCTGTGGCCAGGATTATAATTCGTTGCTCGTACTATGAAGTGACCTATCAGTAAAATAAACATGTTAGAAGAAAATCACGATTGAAGTTGCACTATTTTTCAAACTGCTGTTTCGCAGTCTGCTTACTATTTTATTTTTTTTAAGACAAAAATAAAGCTGAATACTTTAATCATACAGAAATGTCGATGTGTTTTCATCCCTGCAACTATTGTAATTAGTATTTACATATAATTCCTAAACAGATAGATCTTTTCGTGAAAATGAAGTTTGCCCGCAGAGCGCTGTGTACAAACCAACGCATAATAGAGACCTATCGAGATAGGTCACTTAAAGAAAATACTATGCTTCCAGATAGGTCACTTCGTGGTAAGCAAAGGTCACACACACGCCCCCGAACTGCGGGCGCTGTAGCCTATCATTGGTAAAGTGGCGTATAGTCTAGGTCACTTCTTGGAAGGGCAAAATGGATTTAGTGATACGTCGTTTTTACTAATAAATAATGTGTAATTGCGAAATTATTACGTTTTATATTTATAGGTACTGAAACTTGCTGAAAAAGTTATACAGTAATGAGTATATTAATAATTTGTAAAATACAATACAATATTTGCAAAAATTGGTGATTTTTGTCAGATAGGTAAATTTGTGGTACAAGCGACAAATTGATATGTGCATAATTAAAATGTGCCAGATTCTAGCACATTTTAATGAACCAATTCCAGGGGGTTATGAGTGAGCAAGGCATGCTGGGAAAAAAATTGTGCGGCGCGAGATCGATCACCCTGGGAACGAGGTTGCGACTATCGTAACTACTCTATGAAGCGTTTATTTGTATCACTCAGAGAGTGTAACTTACAATAACACACAAAGAGTCAGCTGAACAGCGGACCTAGTTACTGGGGGTGATGTACTCCTTTTTTCGAAATTTTGAATTATTCGGTCGTACTATAGTGAACGGCAACACTATTATTTATTAAATTAAACCCCCATTTTGCTATGATTCTCACCACACCAAGCCACAAAACGACAAAAGGACCCAACGAAATAGCTTGAAAACCGCCTACTGGTTTCTCGATATGTGTAAGATGCAACACCGGACATGAAATTGTACTCAAGATCATTGTTGTGCTCCAAATTGATGTTTTTTTAAGTCGCATTCAGATAATCCGCCACGACACAGCCATCTCTCATCAACGTTCCCAGCGGTGTGCAATTTTTTTTAACGTACCACACGCTAGCTACGGGGCCACAAAAAAGCGTTCTGATCGGTCCGTTTCTGCAGAGGTCTTGCATTTTAAACAAACTAAGGAAAGCGTACACGAACTGGGGTCGATTTCACAAAGCACCAAGATTCATATTAAAAGATGAGTTGTCAGTACTCCTAGAACTATTCGGTTCGTTCCGCTATCGTCTCCCCGACCCTCATAGGTCATCATGTACAAAATCCTATTCGAAACTTTTTCTCCTTCACGTTTATGCACCTGGACTTCTCTTTTGAAAACGTAGCTCGCCAAAATTAGGCTCTATATGTGTTTATTGTTTTCACAGTGAGCTCGGGGTGGGTCCAGAAAATCCACTCCGCAAAAAAAAGGTGCAAAAAATGATAAATTCCCATCGTTTATTCTTAATCGTCGCCTTCCGATAACAAAAATGGCCGCCGTCGCTTGTATCACTGGTATGCTGCGTGCAACGCTGGTCCACGACATGCCTTAAGCTGGTATTCAATAGTCAGCCTCGCTACCATGGGCAGCGCGCCGTATCGATACCTCTCGTCACTAACCCCTGGTAGGGATGTACTGAGAAACAACGCTGATTGGCTCCCAAGGGTGACTACTTTGCGTGCACGATTGTTAAAAACTTTCGAGCGCATGCATGGCGCTTGTAGGACGCTTAGTACGCGCGTGTGAAAATGCAAGTATTTTGACGCGATTCCATTTCAAATGAATCATGTTTGTACACGGTCACCCTTAACTGCATACAGTTGGACTATCACAAAATCAAAGAAGAATGACAGAGGACCAGTTGCTTTTTGACTTGATGCCTCTTTTACGGGTTACCGTACTTGAGCGCGCGCGTAGAATGGATCGGCCCAGGCCTAATTAAAATGTGCTAGATTCTAGCACATTTTAATGAACCAATTCCAGGGGTTATGATCGAGCAAGGCATGCTGGGAAAAAATGGCGCAGCGAGATCGATCACCCCTGGGAACGAGGATGTTCAATAGTATTCTGTGCGCAACACTGGTCCACAATAGTCAATGGCTTATCTTTTATACGTAAACCGTTGGTTATTGTGAACCAGCGTTGCGCGCAGCATACCATTGATACAAGCGACGGCGGCCATTTTTGTTGCTGGAAGGCGACAATTCCGAATAACGATGGGAATTTATCATTTTTTGCACCTTTTTTTTGCGGAGTGGATTTTCTGGACCCACCCCGAGCTCACTGTGAAAACAATTAACACATAGAGCCTAATTTTGGCGAGCTACGTTTTCAAAAGAGAAGTCCAGGTGCATAAACGTGAAGGGGAAAAAGTTTCGAATAGGATTTTGTACATGATGACCTATGAGGGTCGGGGAGACGATAGCGGAACGAACCAAATAGTTCTAGGAGTAGACGATAGCGGAACGAACCGAATAGTTCTAGGAGTAAGTTGTCAGTATCACCATAGTGATTTGTATTGGGACATCACACTTTTCTTAGTAATTAGGAGTGATTTGGAGTTATTATAAGATCAATCTGATATCGAGCCAAGGCCTTGGAGCACAGCTTGTATGGCGTGTCAAACGTTGCAATATTCGATAATGTACAATGTATGTGCGATGTTTCTCATATATATGCGATGATTGTCACATATGTGCGATATTCGTTTTATATGTATGCAATATATGTAATATATATGCAATAATTTGTAATATATGTGCGATAATTTGCAATATATATGTGATAATTTGTAATATATATGCGATAATTTTTTTAAATATGCGATAATTTTTTTATATATATTTGATAATTTTAAAATATATATTATATGCGATCATGCGATAATTGTTTAATATGTGCGATAATGTTTTATATATATTTGATAATTTTTTTATATATGATATATGCGATCATTTGTATGCGATGTTTTGTGATATACATATGCGATAATTTAATATGCTTGTGCGATGTTACACCAATGTATATTTGATGTTCGTTCAATATATGTGCGAAAACGGAATTGTGGGATATAGTATGGCTTCCTGTCCACTTGATCCCCGTATCCTTGATGTTTTAGATCGGGCCAGACTATGGATGGTATAGTATGGTTCACTGAGGTGGGCGTACGGGTTTAACTAGACTGATGGTCAGGGAATGAGACTTGATTCGCGTATACAAGGGAATAAAATGGCTGCGGAAGCAGGAGACCCTGGACAGTCTTTTATTTCTTTAGGCCATGAGAATGAAAATGATAGATTTGCGTCCACCGCCCGCATGCTCTGAAAGCTACCATCGGAAAATTCCATTATTTTCTAAAAATTTCATTATTTTCACAAAAAGACTCTGCATCACAAATTTGTGCGGCGCTTCGTTGTCGTTCTATATAAATTATTTTGGGCGTTCTATAAATGTTGCGCCCGTGCCCTCAACCGTCGTGGCGGCACTTCGTTCTATGTATTTTTGTTTCGTCCTACGATTTTTGTTTTGCTCTTTAGATGTTTTTTTTTCGTTCTATATATATTTGTTTCGTTCTATATATTTTTGTTTTGTTCTATATATTTGTGTTTTGTTCTATATAGGCCCCAATTTTTGTTTTGTTCTATATATTTTAGTTTTCGTTCTATATATTTTGACTTTCGTTCTGTAAATATTGCGGCCTGGCCCTAAATCGTCGTCGGCGGCGCTTCGTTCTATTATTTTTGTTTCGTTCTATATAATTATTTTTGTTTCGTTCTATTTATATTGGTTTCTTTCTATATATTTGATTCGGTCTATAGTTATTTTGTTACGTTCTATTTATTTTGGTTTCGTTCTATATATATTTGTTTCGTTCTATATATATTGGTTTCGTTCTATATATTTTGGTTTCGTTCTTTATATTTTGGTTTCGTTCTACATAATATTTGTTTCGTTCTTTATATATTGGTTTCGTTCTATATATAAGAGTTTCGTAATAAAGTCATAAACGGCGCCCCATAGAGTTCGGGCGGGCGACTAGAGTGACTAGACTGTGCGACAGTGTGTGACGTAACTCTCAAATTGACTAGCTCGACCATGCTCCAGTGCATGGTCGATGTAGTCAATCTCCCTGTGCTCTATGTTTCTGGTAAGTCTAGTCACTCTAGTCGCACACCCGAACTTGCTCTATCTTATATCTATACTATAATGATCGTTAAATCGCCATCTTGGATTAGAACAGCGCCATCTTGGATTGGAAGCGCGCCATCTTGGATTAGAAGCGCGCCATCTTTTTACGTCGACTGGCGCCCGCACCCTGCTGAGTTGATGCGTCCTGGGGTCGATGTCGGGGTACCCGTGGGTTGGGGTCTGCGTTGGTGTTCCGACGTCTGACTGCGATTGTGTGCAGCGGCGTCCGCATACCCGCATGGGTTGGGGTCTGCGTTGGTGTTCCAACGTCTGACCGCAATTGTGTGCAGCGGCAGCCGGATACCCGCATTGATCGGCAATTGGTCGGCCATTATTGGGTGCGTTTTCGCGGCTGTAACCAATAACTGTTTCGGTCTTTGGCCGGTGACTAACCAATGGCCAATTCAACCGAACCATATTGGTTACAACCGCGAAAATCGGATGGTTGGGGTCTGCGTTGGTGTTCCGACGTCTCCCCGCGAAAGCGTGCAACGGTAGCTGGACACCCGCATTGGTCGGCCCTAGCGTGGTTCATACCAGTCACGCATGTTTTATTTTGCGGCGGGGTTATTTAGTCTGTAGCTAGCGGAGCTTGCGTGAGGGTCAGATGAATTGTGGGTGTTGATTTGGGGATAAATTTGGCATATTCAAAACATAGATGGGGGGTTTTGCCAAATAAATAAGTGTGTAATAGCAGTGTGTTATGTTTTTGTAGGACTCGAGAACGACACTGCTGGGGAAATACCAAGTGCAGTAAATAAAATTAATTCAACAATGACTGAGATCATTAAATTAAATTTATGCTCGAAAGTACGGGGGAAAAAATTACACAATTATAAGGATACTGCACATTTCTGTTAATGAAACTTTGTCATCCAGGTAATTTTTTTTAGATTGACATGGCCTCCTATGTCCCCTTTATATGTTTCTCCTCTATTATTTCTTTCATAAATTGATAAATTGCTTACTCATTTACTTAATAACCGTGCAACATAAAATAAAGACAAGCAGTATGTAGTCATGGCCGGCATTAGTGGGGACACGTTGCCCTGTAAATCAACAAACAAAGAAATAACAAGACAAAAAAACAACGCAGAAAACACACAAATGCAGAAATAAAGACATACAATAAAACCGAAATATACTGAGAAAGTAATTAAAAGTAGGAGGGGGCCTAGCCATATATGATACAAAGAAACAAACGGCAAAACACGGATATAGAAAAGGTAGAAACAAAGACACTTTTAACAAATAATACAAATGATCATGCCAAGCATGCATCATTACCAAGTACATCCTTCCCCAATATTACAACTCATCTCCGGCCATACACCCCCAAATTATGCTTCGTAGTTGGAGAAAGGGGACGAGAATGGTGAGGAGGGCAGGCGACGTTTCGACCCCACTCAACATTTTTTGCATGGTCACAATTTTGTCATAAGACAAAACAACATTGCGTACCGATTTTACCTACCGTTACCAAGCCAATTCTACCAAAATTATTACCTCTGAGTGTCCCTCCAGTTACCCCCCTCACCCCACATTACATTTGCAGCATTTTAAACGCAAGAATCGCTCCCATCTAGCGGGTGCCGCAATATTACAACTCAACTCCGGCCATACACCCCCAAACTATGCTTCGTAGTTGGAGAAAGGGGACGAGAATGGTGAGGAGGGCAGGCAACGTTTCGACCCCACTCAACATCTTTTGCATGGTCACAATTTTATCATAAGACAAAACAACATTGCGTACCGAATATTATCTACCGTTACCGAGCCAATTCTACAAAATGATTACCTCTGAGTGTTAACCCCCTCACCCACATTAAATTTGCAGCATTTTATACGCAAGAATCGCTCCCATCTAGCGGGTGCCGCGCGAAGCGCGGCATCCCGCTAGTATGGAACGCCATAGAGGCATTTAATAATCGGTGATGGTCTAACGCGATCGGTGATCAACTTTAGCAATCGGTGATGTATCACGATCGGTGATGGTCTAACGCGATCGGTGATCAACTTTAGCAATCGGTGATGCATATTCACGACCGGTGATGGTCTTACGCGATCGGTGGTCAACTTTAGCAATCGGTGATGCATATTCACGATCGGTGATGGTCTTTCGCGATCGGTGATCAACTTTAGCAATCGGTGATGCATATTCACGATCGGTGATGGTCTTTTGCGATCGGTGATCAACTTTAGGGATCGGTGATGCATATTCACGATCGGTGATGGTCCTTTGCGATCGGTGGTCAACTTTTTAGGGATCGGTTATGGTATATCTAATTCACACCACTTACCACTCTGGTCATCGACTGACTTGTCCGACATTGGAGAAGAGTACCATTTTAAAACTATATGTATTAAGTATTTCACTTTTACTTTCTTTAATTGTTTACTTAAGAACCTGATTTTATTACATTAATGATAACATACACGGTGTTATTTCAGGCCTGGATGTTTTTTAATTTTTTTATTTGCATCCTAGTTATTGTTAGAACTGTTCTGTTCTTTCTAGTTCCATGTTTTGACCATTTTTAATCTTTATTGTTTTTTCTATTACTTTTGTATCAATTCCGTTTGTGTTCACTTGAGGGGATAAATAATGTGGTCATTTTGTTTCCCTATATTACTCCATAATTTCTCTATGATTACTCATGCCCAAGTTCACTTGTATTCTAACACTTATTAGGCCACGAGAATGAAAGTTAAAAAATTGTGTCCGAAAACAAATGAGGCTTTTTTTCATGAATCATTATTCATTATGTTTGTATGACCGTGGTTTTTTACATAATAAAAGCAGCGCCCATATGCAAAGTGTAGCGAACGGCCTAAGGGTCCTTGTTTCTAATACTGCCGAACACCAATCGACAATCTTCGTGGATGAGCTAGCGACATAACTGGCTGGTGGTTTTCACATAATAAATACTACAACTTGGTTTCCACTGCTCAAATTTCAAAATAAAGTCTAAACCCACAAAATGTTTTCAAATAATTATACTGTGACGATCCAATTATCAGTGTTGTAGTCGAGTCCATGACCTTCGAGGCCAAGGTCGAGTCCGAGTCATGGGTCTGCAAGGCCGAGGCCAAGACCGAGTCACAGCACTCGAGGCCGAGGCCAAGGCCAAGGCCACAGTGTCCGAGGCCAAGGCCGAGGCCAAGGCCAGTTAAATTATTATAACATTATGCACACACATACGAGTAGAAAAAAGCAAACGTTTACGCAAAGGTGATACTTTGAAACGGTTTTATTATTTCACCACAGTGAAGGTACAATGAGATTGACAAACTGCGAGCGTTTACATGTAGGGACACCTTGCCTTGGATTGGGCAATTTGGGCAGTTTTGTGATGTAAAAGGTGTTTTTTGTGATATGAAATATGGTCGGAAAGATATTTTAGAAGTAGAATTTAATGATGTAAACAAAATATGCCTCAAAATTGTGTGATTTTTCCTTTTACTTCGTGGACTAACACGGCCCGCCATTTTGTAAGACCAAATCTTTGACTCCACAAAATGGCAAACTGTGTTTAATAGTTCACGAAGTAAAAGGAAAACCACACAGTTTTGAGGCATATTTGTTTGGATCATTATCAGTCTGATCATTATATTCTAATTTTAAAAGATCTTTCCAACCACATCCATTTCATAACAAACGCTTTTATAGCTCAAATCGCCCAATCCGAAGGCAACGTGTCCCTTTAACATTCCAAATCATAGATTGTATTATGTATTTTACCAGTACTGTATCTTCACTCCTCAAAGTACATGTTCATTACACTTTAAAAACAAAAGGGTTTCCAAAGCATTCGTATCTAAATACATTGGGCTGGTTTCTATGCCGCGTCATTACTTTCGGTAATGCCGGTAACGAGCAGGAGCCAGTCTATTTCAAATCTGCAATCTTTGGGGTCCGGTTGTGCACGTTAGTTGTGTCTTTTGCGCTCGTAAAGTATGCGCAATTTCGTTCCGCGAAACCTCAGGAGTCCGCTTCAGTAATTGTATTTTTTCTCGAGATATTTTTTTTTTTAAAGTAAATGGTGGGAAATTTGAGTAGAAACTGGCGGCCTCGAACCGGCCTCGGCTTATTCTTCGAGGCCAGAAGGTGCCGAGGCCAAGGCCAAGACCGAGTCATGACAAGGGGGGGCCGAGGCCGAGACCAAGGCCGTCCAAAGTCGGCCTCGAGACCGGCCTCGAGGCCGAGGCCGGCCTCGAGACCTCCAACACTGACAGTATAATACTAGAGATCAGTGGCATGGTTCATGTCTGTTTTTTTATTTACACGTGAATTTGTGCTTGATGGATATGAAGTCTGTATCCTCATGCCTCGCCATTGTTATAATTGATACATAAACAGAGCACCAGTCTACTTACAACATCGCGCATCATTGCCACGTAAATTTGACAGTTGCAACGGCTGGAAAAGCGTATAAGCTGACCTTTGACCGCGTTTTGTTTTTTTCACATTTTTCGTTAATTACGTGATATTTTGATGATTTTTTTTACCACAACCATTTAAAAATTGTTGTCTGTCATTCCACATCACAATATTAGGTAAACAGTAAGTCGGTGTGTCCCTTTTGAATTATTTCCATGCAGTGAGTTCGAGTTGTAATCCACCATTTCTGAATTTCCGTTTGTCACACGCCGGTCACGTTCCCAAATTACCAATGACGCAATGCAAAACTGAATGCAAACTACACTATGTGTTTCTACTACCTAGCCTAGCTACCGAACAACAAGTAAACCAAGTTTATGAAATTATTTGAGAAATTTTGAAACAATTACATTTTGATACAATTAAATTGTGATACAATTAAATGGTGTTACAATTATTGACTATCCCAGTAACAGACAGCTAGCTGCGCATGTGCACCGGGGTTGGGAAAGTAAATAGAACTAATGTTTCCCTCCGTCATTAGGGGGGGGGGGGGGGGGGGGCTAACCCCGCCGTTTTCAGAAGTTTTGATGAGCAATAAAAAAAACCCTATTCTATAGTCCTCCGGTCTTTCCGCAATGGAACCCTGAACCGTAATATTGCTAGCTGCAAAGTGATTCTTATATCAAAATCTTGACTAATTAAAATTTTAATAATTTCATCACAATTTTACAATGTCAATTGTTGTTGTTGTTGATTGTTGTTGAAGTTGTTGATTGACTTGTCATACATGTTTTTAAACTAACGTCATGAACATCTCTTCAATTCAACAAAATGTAGGCCTATGTTACTAATATCGGATAGCTGTTCTCTGTTCAATAATGCATAAAACAAATTATTTATGATTGACATAAGTTATTAAATAATGCTGTAATCAAATGTGTTCAATTACAAATAATATCCAGTATTTCAATTCATACCAGTTTTCCGAACCGATTCCTTTCGATGCTTTGGGGCTTACTTGTTTCGTTTTGCTGGTTATTTCTTCCACTTTTTGGACTTCATCCCGACGCTTAACTGCGATGTAAGGGCCTTTCTTGGAAGAACAATTTGGACGATATAGACCTAGGACATTTGCCAATCATTTATGAGAAGCAACTTCTCAGAACAGTTCGGCTTCCGAGCCGCTTTCTGTTTAGTGATCATTGTTGTATTACCCGATGCAATAAATAACAACGCTCATTATTCTTTGCAGACTATAAGCACTTACTTGTTAAAGGAGACTCCAATTTTCTGAACATTTGTAGTTCTTGCGTTCTGGCAACCTACAGCTGCGCAACACTTCACTCCATTGTGTTTTATTCTTTAGGTTTAAGTCAATTTTTCGTCACATCTTGTTAAAACAAATGAGGAGAAACTAGTAAATTTGGGTGCAAGAAACTTTGCTCCAGCAACAAACTTCATATGTTTGTGTTGCTGACAGAATGGTGCGACGAATCTGCGTTTGCATTTTTTAACCCCCCTAAAAAAAACGCGCGCGTTTATGCATATGGGGTAACGTGTCCTATCCAGTCAATATTAATGGAGATCAATGGACCTTATGCATTGACGTCATTCAACCGCCATTTTAGAGGTAAAACGGTGACGAAACAATCGAAACGCACAGATTTGTGCGCGCGGCGCACAGGATTGGCCAATGAACAACTTCGCTCGGCCCCAGCGGCCTATCCAGGACCGCTGGGATGGGCTAATCAGCTTGCACAGATTCTTGTTCAGGAAGTACGTCATGCGTGCAATGCTTGCAGTGTGAGTGTGATGCATGATGGGACTGAGCATTAACCAATGAGCGTGCTTGATACGTTTGCCCATCCCAGCGCCTTTGGTTTTAAGGCAATGCGCTGGGGACGAGCGAAATGAACAACCTCCTCTTGACCTCTAAGCGAGGGCGCCCTACTGAAATGACGTCATGTGCATAAGGTCTATTGTATGTCTGTGTACCGCGCGCACTCACTAAAAAGATACTGCTGAAATCTTAGGATGAGATACAATATAAGCATAAAGTTACTAACAAGATCATTCTTTGAAAAGCCAGTTTGACTCGAATTGTTGAATAGATACATAGTCGGTATTTGAATGATTTCCAACATTCAAACAATAAATAATGCATCAATGCATTGTGAGAGACTTTCATTCTATTGCTTGATACTCAGTCATAGCACTTCTTTGAAACACCCTGTTCTCAACTGCATTCGTACACTAGAATTGCAGCAAATTTGTAAGGTTAAACAAACGCTTTTAGAGTTTGGTTTAAAAGGGTACTTGTATAGGTTTTAAACATCATTGTCTTATCGAACATTAGTATTAATAACGACACTTATTTAGCGCCAAAGTCTGCCTAATAGACGCTCAAGGCGCTTCACAAAGATACAAATGAATGCAGATGGTCAATTGATGGTGATATTGAATGCAGATGGTCAATTGTGAGGTACACTTTATTTTAAAGAGAAGCTCAATGAGAATTTTTTTGGCAGAAATTCCTCTCAAAAGCTGACAAAATTGGCGAAATATACACAATATGAAGTGGTGTAATTAGGCACCAATTAGTGGGTCTAATAAGCTGAATGAAATATTTAAACGTGGTATGAAGTGATATTGGGGATTAAACATATTGAACATTAAAAATAAAATATTTTACAATTATGTGAGGTAATTTTTTTTTAAGCGATGCTCTTTGTTAATTTACTTCATAAAACAATATTGGAAAGTATCGAAAAACACACTAATAAAATGGTGTAATTATGCAATAGTTTAAATAGTTGGGTTGGGCTAATTACTGAAGCAATTTTATTGGGGCCTATAGGTTATGGTTCTGGATGTAAGGAAGACATAAATGAATAAAAAACTTAATATTTCATAATTGTTTAATGACTACTATTCAAATGATTATTTTGTATTTTTTATGGTAAATTCGCACATGGGCCTATATTTTATGCATTTGTTTAGGTACTTGGGCAGAGCTAATTGTTGAACCAATTTAATCGGGGCGCCTATGGATGATGGTTTGGGATATAAGGAAGACACCTATGAAAAAACATGAACATTTCCTGTATTTTCGATTACTACTTTTCAAATGAAATTTTTTTGGGGTTTAACTTACAACTCTTGCAAACGGGCTATGCATTTGTTTACTTAGTTGGGCTGAGCTACTTAGTGAACCAATTTAATCGGGACGCCAAATGGATTATGATTTGGGATGTAAGGAAGACATCTGTGAAGAAGAAAAAAAATAAGATTTCACGATTGTACAATGAAAACAAGGCAAAATTACACGAGAATTCAGGAATCCGTTCGTATGTCAATGACGGTCGTTGACATTGTTTTTTTTAAATTTGGTGCTAGTACCAAATTTCTCACTAGCACCAAAATGGACTGAAGCTAGCCGCGTATTCGGCCAAATTTCCCATCCGCGTTTTCAAGGACCGGCCAGCCGCGTATTCAGGAAACTTAGAACCCATGCAGTAAAAGGCGGTGAAGTTTCCGTCTCCCTTCCTTTTTATTTTTAACAATTTTTTTTAATAATCTTGCTTTATCAGTATTATTTTTCCATTATTTTTCACTAACATATCAACGAGAAGACTCGTAGACCAAATTAGCTCATTTGTCTGCATAATTAGTGAGTAATTAGCCGCCACAATTAAGACCTCATCATCAAGACCATATTACGCAACTGCTAAAAAACTTGCACTCACCCCAAAGTAAATATTCCCTTCATGTTTTTGGAGGGGGCTAATTCGGATCACTTATTAATACCTAATTAGCCGCTACATACACGCCATTTTCGACAATACGTTAATGTATGGCACTTGTCACAAACACTTACTACTTTGACTGCACTCGCCGTAAAGTAAATGTACCCTTCATGTTGCAAATATTATGGAATTTTATTTCATAATCCGATAGACCATACCAGTGGCCAATTTTGGAAGGGGCTAATTCGGATCACTAATTAATAGGCCTACCTAATTAGCCGCTACATACACGCTATTTTCGACCATACGTTGATGCCACTTGTCACAAAAACTTACTATTTTGACTGCACTCACCCCAAAGTAAATGTACCCTTCATGTTGCAAAAAATATGCAATTTTATTCCATAATCCAATAGACCATACCACTGGGCACACTTAATTTTGGAGGGGGCTAATTCGGATCATCAATAATGAAAACCCAATACATGTACTGTACATTTGTAGCTATACACAAAATAATATGCGGAAGCTTTACCCTAAGTATTGAATAAAAATGAATGCACTCATCAATTTCAGTTTTTTAATTAAATTCACTTTATTTCCAATCCATACACAAATTAAACAAAGACTTATATAGTTATAGATAGTTATTACAGGCAAACAAACAGTATGCAATATGTTTTTAAACAATACAAAGCAAGAGGGAAAGGAATGAAATGTACCCTTCCTATTCATTAATATACGAAACGTTTCGGAACGTTGATTTTTTTTTTTAATATGTAAAACTTAGCGTACTCCTTTGCCTTGCGCAGTACTCTAGGCTTTGCTTTATATACTTTACCCTGTTTAAACAAACTGCACATAAACATGCGATTAAGACCATTCAACCTTGAGGTAAAAACAAAATAAAAATAACCAAAAATATATAAATTAATAACAGGCCCACTGAAATTGTAATTTGGAAGACACGCTTCTTCTTCTTTTCTCTTGACTCATTGTTAAAATTAAATCAAGAGGTATCTTTTTAGTTAACAAACGCATAAAATGTTTTGGGCCACTTTGACTCATAACCCACGAGGCCTCGATTTTGTAGTCGTTTATGCAGGGCCTATAGCTGCAGCGTGCGCGTAACGGGGGTCTTTATCAGTCGGTTTTGTTTTTCAATTTCGTCTGGATATCGACCATGCCGATTCAGTTCGATCAATTCGGGGTTTTTCCCCTTATACCTTCCATCATGGACACAAGTAAAGTAAAAGTAAACACATGTAATTGATAACCGTGGTGCAAAAGTAAATAACAAGGGGGAAAAGGCAACAAAGAAGTTACGAGGAAGAAATGGTAAGTACAGGGGGCTTATGAGACTCATGAAACACTCCCTTACCCACGCTCATTGTACCAATAGTTTCATACACACAAAACCTGTCATCGTCGTTTCGCTTATAATAATGTTCTGTCGGTCGGTGCGCAAAAGGAAAAAAACGTTTGGTGACATCCTGATGACGTCACAAACAAATAAAATACTGAACCGATCTACAAATGTTATCAAAATCATTTGCAGAAACCCCACGTTCATTGCATTCGTTTTCATTCGTTTGGTTGAATTATAACAGATTTTATGAGAACAAATTTTGATGTCACGTGACAGCTGAAACGTCATGGTGACGTCATTAAAATTGTAAACTTCTTCAAATTGTTGCATATGTATTGGTGCTAACTTATTTGAGTTTGCATGTAGTCAAACAACTCTAGAGAAAAAGATATTGACAAAAATCTCTACACATTTCTTCACTCATCCAAGATCTTTCTTAAGATGTAAATCCATTGTTTGGTTCAGGGATAGTAATGTTAAACTTTGATCAATGGTAATTCAGTTCTTGACGGACGTGATTTGTCTTCAGGTTTAAACCGGAATTTGAAGTGAAAGTTGGTATAAAACGTAATTGGGCATGGTAGGCACATGTGAAGACTTTTTGTTCATGGCCTTTTTAAATACCAACGACAACGCTATCAATATTGACAGCATCTAACGGTGACAAGCGCAAAATTGTGATTTTCAATTTCAAAAATATAGGAACAAAATAGTGTCAAAAACAGTGTAATATCAATTCAAACATATTTGAAACCTTGGGGGAAGAAAACACGGTTTAAAAAGTTGTGACAGGAAGTTTGCCCACTGTTTGCGTTGCGATGTTGACAAACTTTGCGTGAAATTGTTCCCGAACACCTAAACTTTGTGTCTGATTGTCTTTGGTTATTCTTCTTCGTATTATTTTTGTTCAAACGTTCCTATAAAGTGTATTAAAATGTGTTTTACCGCAATTCGAAAGTAGCCAATGCTAAAGTAAATAACCACAATGCATGGTAAGCTGAGAACAATCGTTTTAGTTCTGGGTCGACGATTCGAGATCTTTTCAACAGCTGCATTGTTATGTATATTCTAAGGTTTTCCACATCATGAGACTGTAAAATTCGTTTAGAGCTGCAAAGTTGTTCAGCGAACAGACAGCAAAACACCCCGCAGCTTACAGAATCAGTTTGCTGTTTGCATGATGATTGTTTGACTGCAAATTTTGTGTTGTCTTTCAAAAACATTAGGCATGTGGTTCCAATAACGATTCTTTCTTCCATTCTGACAAAAATCCAAGAATGCTTGTCCATGGGTTGCCATCTTCTGCCGAGTATCTCGACTTTTACACAGTGAATCAAAGCAAGTTAGCTTTTAGCTAATGTTGTCAATATTATACAAAGTAAAGTGCCTGTTTTCTAAAAGGGGGAAAAACATGACTTCGCAAAACGTGCCTGTCTGGAAGCATGTTTTTGACACTGACTTAAATAATTGGGGTGATTGCTGTCCATTGATTATCTGTTTGATATCGTGACATTGTACAGCTCAAAATTGTATTGTTTGAGCTTCCTCGTTACCTATCTTCACACAACTGGGTGATATAAAAATCGACCAATGACTCGCTCAACCAGCCAAAGTGGTAGTTTCCGTATACATGTTGTATATATTTTCAAACGTTTTAACACTGCTGGGGGACTTGATCATCAAGGATATCTCAGACAGGTGGGGGTAAACTACACAGCAAGGGATAAACTGTGTGGCTATTCATGCTTGCAATAATATTTACATAGGAGTTTAGGGCTCATTGTGTGGTCAACAGGATGTTAGAAATCTGTCAGACTAAAATTTGATTGTATATTAGAGGCACAAAATGATGGCAGGATGTTACAAAATCTTCCTGGCTTGGCTTGCATTGAAAAACACGAATGTTCATTCTTCATCATAATTTGCCTCTAATTAAAGCCAAATTAATTTAAAAATAATTAAACAAAACAAAACAAGACTTGAGTAATCCTAGAAAAATGGGCAGGTAAATAAGTAACTAAGATGTAAAAAAAAAAATCATGGGGATAATAAGGTATTAATTAGTGATCCGAATTAGCCACCTCCAAAATTAAGCCTGCCCAGTGGTATGGTCTTTAAAATTATGGAATAAAATTCCATATTTTTTTGCAACATGAAGGGTACTACATTTACTTTGGCGTGAGTGCAGTCAAAATAGTAAGTTTTTGTGACAAGTGCCATAGTGTAGCGGCTAATTAGGTATTAATTAGTGATCCGAATTAGCCCCCTCCGACAGGCCCGCGAGAGCACATTTTTTCCAAGGGGTGCTGGATTTTCCAGAGAATCGGCGAGCGCGGAGTGCGAAGCCATTACGGCGTGGGGTCCGGGGCCCTTAAGCGGGCCCCGGAAGTTTTGGGGTCCTAGATGCTCTGTCGTGCATTCTGAGCCATTATTTGGCACTTAAATGTACCTTTTGGAGGTGGGATATTATCGGCAATTTAAAAAAATAATAACCCCACAATGCATTTTATTTAATACAAACACAAAGGAAATACAGCACTGTAGGCCCCCTATATTCTACATAAGTTGTTCTTTTTTAAAACAGCATCGACAGCTATGTTCCGACAAACATTAGTAGATTCATTTCTTTCACCCTGCTTTCTTAAAGACCCTACAAAAATAATAATAAATAAATAAATAACATAAACAAACGGACAAGACACAGGTAATTCTCACAAATCGTTCAGCAGTTATTAAGAACAGATTTAAATAAGTGGAAATAAAATACAGCGAAAAACTATTAAAAAATTTGTTTCAATTAAATTATTTTCTTATTCATATTAGTATACATGTATACAGCAGTATTTTCGTTTCTTAAAAATTTGATTCACCATATCCCTGTCACCACATATCCCAACTGGGATATCCTGTTACTTCCAATTTGCAGTCACAATGAGTAAATAAAAAGTCCCCCTCCAAATATATTTCCTCTATTGTAACAGATGTCCTCTTTCCAGATCCCCCTTTCATTGCGTACAGAAAAGATCAAAACATAAGGGAAAAGTTGATCAGAGCAAAACTAAACCGGGGTCAAACCCCCAAACAGTTTGCCCCACCCCCTGATGATTCGGGTTATGTACACCCGGACGAAACACTAAACATCCTAATCTCCTTACTGGAAGAACAGGTCACATACTGAAAACTCAACTCAGGATTAAATATCCACATTCGGATTAACTACATTTACCTGAACCCAAGCGAATTACAGACAAACGGATTATAATACCAACACGCAACTGATAATTGCCAAGAAGGCATGGAAACATGTTATTGCTACAAAGAGAGGATCTGAAAAAATATCCTCGCGGTCTCTCATAACAATCCATTTATTGACACATCTGTCAATCGGTTCCTTTGGTCCCGTTTATATTTGTCAACTAACCCGGTCAACCTGACAAAATTACAAACATAATACCCATATGTCGACCCTACCCATAAAACTCGTAAAAAAATTAAATTACAGTTTTGTGTGTATGTCTCAAGTCAACAGTGTTGGAGCGTCACTGAATGGGACAGCGCCATCATTTACCTATCCTTATGTATCTATCATTAAACATTGATTTGTTATAAAGTGTTACACATTTTTCAGGGATTTTAGGGGTGAGTTAAAATTAGTTATTATGTTACAACGAACATTAACGTTCGAAAAGTAGGGGTGCTATAGCATATTCCAGCACCCCCGTCATTTTTGGTAGGGGTGCTGCAGCACCCACAGCACCCCCCGCTCTCGCGGGCCTGCCCCTCCGATCCGAATTAAGTGTGACCAGTGCAGGCCTGCGAGAACAATTTTTTGCAAAGGGGTGCTGTTTTGTTTTTTTCAAAGACAATGTTCGTATACGGCGTATGGTCCGGGCCCGCGTTCTTAGAATGTTCTTCCGTACAATCAGAGACACGATTTGGCACATAAATCTCTCCTTTGGGGGGGGGGGGGGGGGGTGGGAGGCAGGAATATTTTGAGTGTAATTTGCAAAATGACTACCCCCAAAATGACGAAGCGATGGTGGGTGAAAAGATATTTAGTTTTTCGAGACTCATGAAGTAAATTACATGATCCTGGCTCAAATTGAAAAATATTTCCCATGCATAGTTGTTTACGTAGTTATTTATCGTCCTTTCGTTAACATTGTCATTGAATAACGGACAATGTCAGGTTTGGAAGTGATACGACCCAAGGGAGCAATAAGTGCCTCTCGTTAATTTTTATAAGAATGAACACAATAGTTTTTGAAGGCTTATCCCTGGCATCAAATGCTCACTGATCAATTATTGCTTAGTCATACGTTTTTGAAATTACCATGATGATGAACGAACATTTACATTAAAGCTATAGATAACTTCATCCTTATTAGAATTTTACCAGTCGGGGGAAATTAACAATTAACAATGATTGCCATTGACTTGAACAAAGCGTACCGATGGCTATTTAGTTTTATTTTGATGTCACGTTTTTACTACAAGCGCAAGCTGGTGAGAGTTTTCCACCGCATGTTACAGTGTATCGCTTTGGGCGACTGGGCTATCTAATGGCTAACAGGTAGCCACTGGACCGCCCAGCAGCTCAAAGCGATAGGATGTTGAACAGGGTGTCTTCATTTTTATAAGTTTCCTGATTTAATTTTAATTTTACTTATTAAATTGTTAGCTTAAAATGTAGCCATTCCACCAATGTTTTTGATGTTGAAACAAGTGATTTAATTTTTTTTTTTTTAATCACCTGAAATTGCACCCACGTTAATCTCCCATTAGCTGATGGCTCATTCGTCGCCAGACTTGCACGGTCTTTTGAACGTGACCACCAGGGTACACAAGTCTACCTGTTTCTTACTCCATTATGGTCCAAAAACCTTAATGGTCTGGATATTTTTGACCCCATTCCTATCGCTCGAGTTTGCTGAAAAGATGTTTAGTTTTCGAGACCCGTGCAGTAAATTACTAGAATTGTGGTTGAAATGTTAAAATATTTCCAAGGCTAGTTCTTTACGTACAATATCGTCTCTTTCGTTAATATTGACATTGAATAACGGAGTATGTCAGGTTCAGAAGTGATAAGTGCGAAGGGAACAATAAGTGCCTCTCGTTAACGGCTACCTGTAGTTTTTATTGCGACTTTTTTTTATAAGCATGAACAAAATATTTGTAAAGGCTTTGATAGATCATTATTTATTTGTATTTTATGTAGGCTAACTTTGAAAACAGGTGTTTTTTGTGTCTATTAAAGTATTTCTTACCGTCTTTTTTTTGCATATCACTTTTGTTTTGTGATTTAAATTTTTATTTTTGTGCAAGTTCCTTAAATATTTGTAATTTAATGTATGTTTAAGTTTTTTGTTTGCTTGTTTGTTTGCTTTTGTTTTTGTGTTTTCTGTTTTGTATGTATTTATCCCTCTGGGTGCTTTAGTATAATATTCCAGCTCCGGGTGCTTTAGTATATACCAGCACCCCCATCCAAAAAGTTGGGGTGCTGCAGCACCCACAGCACCCCCCGCCCTCGCGGGCCTGGACCAGTGGTATGGTCTATCGGATTATGGAATAAAATTCCATAATTTTATGCAACATGAAGGGTACACTATTTGGGGCGAGTGCAGTCAAAATAGTAAGTTTTTGTGACAAGTGCCATACATTAACGTATGGTCGAAAATGGCGTGTATTGTAGCGGCTAATTAGGTATTAATTAGTGATCCGAATTAGCCCCCTCCAAAATTAAGTGTGCCCAGTGGTATGGTCTATCGGATTATGGAATAAAATTCTATATGTTTTGCAACATGAAGGGTACATTTACTTTGGGGTGAGTGCAAGTTAAGTTTAGCAGTTGCGTAATAATGGTCTTGATGGTCTTAATTGTGGCGGCTAATTACTCACTAATTATGCAGACAAATGAGCTAATTTGACCTACGAGTCTTCTCATTGATTTGTTAGTAAACAATATTAATCATTTTATACTTATAAAGCAAGATTATTAAAACATTCGTTGAAATTAAAAAGGAAGGGAGACGGAAATTTCACCGCCTTTTACTGCATAGATTATAATTTTCCTGAATACGCGGATGGGAACTTTGGCCGATTACGCGGCTAGCTTCAGTCCGGTCTAAATTTGGGGCTGGCACTAAATTTAGTGCTGGTGAAATCGTGGCACATCTTTTACGTCACTACGCGCAATGCAAACAACCCTTAACGAAGTTACATTTTCTACTTGCCAAACATAGAGCCTCCTCCTCTCCGTTGACCAACACTTGGAGACAGGTAAGGCTCCACCGTTAAGTTTTGTAAGTACAACAAATTGGGGGTATTTAGGCCTTTTCTACAAGGTACAAAATATGTCATACTGTCTGGGCCATAAATATTTTGTGGCCTCTTAAAAAGTTTCAAAAAACTTCAATTTAAAAAACCCTTTCAATTTACAATTCACGGTGATCACGTGACTAAGCTTTAAATTAAGCTGAGCATTCTGGGAAAAAATTACAGAGGCCTAAAACTAAAAGAAGCCATATATTATATCATTCTCTCACAGTGTGGAAGTGCATGAATACCTCTTGTTTTTGTTCTGTTTTTTATAGGTGTCGTGCACCGTACACCTCTCTCTAGTTAAATGTTACTGTAGGTGTTCGTGCAATATGTGCATGAACACCTCTTGAAATTGTTTCGATTTTTTTTCGTCTCCATCTTCTTCCGGAGAACTCTTCTCTACAGCATAACTCAAGATTGAAACTGAATTAGAAACTCATTAGACAATTGAACCTTAATAATATGAGGACGGCACAGAATTGATGACGTCATCGGGTGTCGAATTACAAAGTTTTCAAAGTTGAAAAATTACCATTTTGTATTCGCTGTTTTTCATTGAATTTTAAAACTATGATGTTCAAAGTTTGGCATCTGACAGACCAAGACTTCGGCAACATTTGAAAGTTAACGCCAAAATCGTATGACTTTTACTTCCGGATCGTTACCTAGGTGATTTAGGTCTTCTTCTTCCGGAGAACACTTCTCTACAGCATACATGTAACTCAAGATTGAAATTGAATTGAACTTTGAAACTCATCAGAC
Organism: Pisaster brevispinus; assembly: GCA_023634235.1. NCBI lineage: Eukaryota > Metazoa > Echinodermata > Asteroidea > Forcipulatida > Asteriidae > Pisaster > Pisaster brevispinus. The sequence goes on along the minus strand of JAMKCF010000015.1, from coordinate 10,722,905 downwards.
AATTGAACCTAATTATGAGGACAGCACAAAATTGAAGACATCATGATGATGTCATCGGGTGTCGAATTACAAGGTTTTCAATGTTGAAAAATGTTTTTCATTGAATTTGAAAACTATGATGTTCAAAGTTTGGCATCTGATAGACCAAGACTTGGGCAATATTTGAAAAGTTAATGCCAAAATCATTTGACCTTTACTTCCGGGTCGTTACCCTAGGTCGAAGTTTACCTTTTGTAGATTTGTTTCCTTCAAAAAGTAATGTTTTGGGCTTTTTTACAGCATAACTCAAGATTGATATTGACTTGACGGTTGAAACTTATCAGACAATTGAATCTTAGTATCAAGACGACACAAACTTGGTGATGTCATGATGACGTCATCGGGTATTGAATTACATTAAATCAAAGTTTAATACTTGTAAAAAATCCTAACTCATGAACCACACGTTGGATTTTTACAATCTACATATCATCGGATAGGTCGTTAAAAGGTCAACAAACGCTACATACAACATGACCCCATTTGACCCTGACTTCCAGTTCAAACCGGAAGTTGAAAAATTTCAAAAATTCTGATCTAAAAAAATACGTTGGTAAACTGGGGGGTAAAAACGCCCTCTTGACTTGTTTCCACTGCTAGTAAAAAAAGTCAAATAGAATTACTAAATGAACTAGACATGTTGCATTTGTGCAGAAATGCCGAGCTGTTTCGTCATAACTTTTTCAAATTACTCAACTGAATTTGAAAGTTTTTTTTGTATTCAAAGTAGTTATGACGTTCAAGCCTGTTTAAAAAAGAATTTGGATTATACCACGTTTTGTAAGCAATTTATGACTAAAAGGTGCAAAAAATAGAAAAAATCATAAAAAATCATGTGATGACGTCATCATGACGTCATTTTAGAATTTACAAGAACTTGCCAATATCCAACAATCTACCAAGTTTCAACATGATCGCACTAACACTTAGGGAGATATACGACTTTAAAAAAGGCACCTTTAATGCCGCGTCACGTGACCCCCGATGACGTCATCAATCTGAAATTTCACACATATGATGGCTGCTCGACGATCAACATGTGTGTTTATTTTGAAGTGAATACACAAAACTTCACCACACACATCTTCAAAAAGTCCATTTTGATCAGTTTTCAACCTGCCGCTAGAGGGCGCTCTTGTGTGTTGTGACGTCATCGGTATTTTTTTTTAATTACCCACCCTTGCCAGACAATAACATAGTTGAAAGCAACTTCATAACTATTTCCACTTTTGAATAACGAGGCACTTCCGGTTTCGACCGGAAGTAGAGGTCATGTGAGGTCACGCACACTGAATAAAATGAAGACCTAATTTATCCCTATACAATCCCGCATCCAAAACATACGGTCTCTTGTGGCTGATTTGTTACTGATTTTCAAATATTTAAAATAGAAACCTTTAAGATGACGTCACGTGACAGGTGATGACGTCATCATGACCTCATTGTTTTGAGATCATTATTGCACCAATGCCTTTCATCACTGAAAGTTTCATTGTAATTGCTCTTTAGGAACTATGCAAAAAGCCGCTTTGACCGAACGTGCGTTATGTCAATAGCCTTTTTTACTGAAACAGACAAATAAAAAAAATAATAAAAAAAACTTTAACGAAAACAAGAGCTGTTTCGCTGCGCTGCGAAACAGCTAAAAAAAAAAAAATAAAAAAAAAATAATAATAAAAAAAACTTTAACGAAAACAAGAGCTGTTTCGCTGCGCTTTGCTGCGAAACAGCTAAATATATTTCTAATAAGTACTATGCATGAAAAAAAAAAGAGAGAAATAATTAAACTCATTAACACATTTTAAGGGTGTAGGTGCTGTTAAAAAAAAATTGGAAAAAATTGTTTTGAAAAATGACTGTCGAAGGTTTGACCTATTTCACTTAAAATAAAAACAGCACATTGTTTTATTTTTTAAAATTATTCTTTAGTTGATATATATTAAGAAGGGTTAACTACAAAATAATAAATGATCACAATATTTAAATCAATTTTAATATTTGCTTGACATTGTTTTGCAAGTGGGCGTTTTTACCCCAGGAAAAATTAAGTACCTCTGGGTAAAAACGCCCAGTAGCATCCTTAATATTGAACTCTATTAAAGCCTCATTAATCTTCAAAATCCTAAATATTAGTAATTTTACAGTCATATGTTTATTTATATTCACTATTAGAAGCCTATTATATATATGAAACTGTGTATTTCTTATATTTGGTTATTCAGGTTTGATCAATTATGTTAAGGTTCAATTAAAATTTGCAAAGTTTATTGTGACGTAATTGATTTTTGTTTCACAAATAACTTTCCTTCACGCTTAGTACCACTGCAAGGGGCATTAAAAGATTATGTTGAATGCAGGGAACGATTTGGTCCCAAATTTTTGCATAGCAAAACTGCTATGCAATTTTTTTTTTTGCATAGCAATCTCAAAATATTGCATAGCAGTCCATAAATTTTGTATAGCAAATTTTAAAATGCCTAAATATTGTTGAAAATTTAACCCTGTGACACAGGTTTATTTGTGTGTTTTTTAAGGCTAAATTTCAGGCCAAGGCTACTTTCAGAATGTCTATAATTAAAGAATAAGACGCTCCAAAACTTAATATGAAAAAGGCCTATTCCCTTAACTTTTTTTTGACGTGTATTATTAAATGCACACGGTTTTCGTAGCGTAAAAAAAAAAAAAAAAAAACTTTCCGAATTTTTTTTTTTTTTTTTAACGATCTTATCCCCCTTTTTTCTGCCCTAAATAGTACTTGTTTTCATCAACAACCATTTTCATGGATTTGTAATTTGAGAATCGGTTTTATAGAACTTCTTTTGCAATGAAATCTTCGTGTTAACGATCGATAGACGACGCACATTGAGAAAAAATTCAATGAACTTTGCCCTGCAACGCCCTCTATCGGCAAAAGTTGTTGATGCTTGAATAGCCTGAACCCAACGCTGTGTATAGTACAGAATCCACGGGCGTGCGCCGCGTTGTGCAGCAATTCTTTACTCGACTCGTGAACGTGTATGGAGTTGGAGGCTAGCCAAGCTTCCTTATGAATATGAATTTATTGACGGGCCAATCACAGCGTGCGGAATGTTGGTTAGGATGGACTTTGGACCTGCTGTTGTACTGAACAATAATACTACCATGTGTTGTGTGCGTGCGGGCGAACGTTGGCTACTCACTACCATGTGGTTAAGGGAAGTGCGTGCGTGTTTACTATGAATTGAACGATCGCGATCACGGTCACATTAAATCTAGAAAATACCAAGACTTGCTAAACCATTTTATGAACTTAAAAATAATCTCTCTTTGGGATTTTACAACTGTACCCCTCATTTATTGTGAAAAGGAACAATTTTTTGACTAGCCTGGCGGGCTACTAAGGGAGGGTTTTGACTCGCACGCCGCTGTTTTCACTCGCATTTGGCGACCGCTAATTTCGAACCCTACCGATGCTGCTTCCATCAACCCATCATGTGTGGGGGAATGTGGATCACAGCGCGGCGTCTTGCGCGATATGATTGTTTCCCTTGCTCTAGTCTTAGGTTGTCGGACGTCACGCTAAATAAAAGGCAATTCCTCAAACACCCACCGCCACAGCTTAGGTAAATGTGAATCCGAAACCTTGTGGGTGTAAACTTATTTTTATAACTATACAATTTAGTAAAACTTGCATCGCAAATTGCATCGCAAATTGTGCGATGCACTTTGTAAAATTGCATCGCAAATCGCTCCAATTGCATCGCAAAATGCGATGCGATACAAGGGAAATCGTTCACTGGAATGAATAAAAGGGCTAAATATTATAACTTCATGAATAGGCCTATTTCTGCCATGATTTCACAGGGAATTAAGGCACTAGAATATAGGTAACAACAGAGAGACAGCTCGTTGAGTAGGGAGAAACTGTGGTAAGGTGCCTCTGGACCATTCAACCCCATTGGTCTGAACATCCAAAAAGAAACGGCTAATAACCTTTTGTATTTGCCTTCTCCTTTTCCCCACAGAAATACACATTTTTAGTCTGCCTCATTAACTAACTACCCCCCTTCCCACCTTTGGTGTCGTCATTTGTGTTTCCAACCTCTTGTGGTCAAGGAAAAACATTTTTTTTTTAGTGAGTTCTAACATCTCTTTTCCCATCCAAAACCCACATCCCCCCTTCTCTAACACCCCCCACTCTTTCTTCCGTGAAGATGCATGCAAACATCAAAGATTATGTCTGTTTTAACCATCTTGATTTTTTGGAAAACAAAGACATGTCTCCCACCAAAAACAACATCCAAACAGTCATTGGATGGTTTATTACCAGAGACAACACCGAAAACATGTGCTTTCTTTTTCACAACCTCTCTCTGCCCATTTATCTTTTGCTGGCTACCACTGGAATTAGTTTCAAATTTCCTGCACCACAAAATACAGCGCTAATTCGCTTAAGACTAATTGGGCAGTCTCCTTCTTTCTCACACCCTCCATCCTATCCATCCTCCCCCACCCCCAAAACCAACACCTGTTCCCCTTGTGGCTTTGCCCTCTAACCATTTCTCCCCTCCCCCCATCCCTTTTATAGGGCCTACGTGATGCCTCATACATTTTTTAAAGCTTGGTTCCATACATTGTACATGATTCTCCATCATCAGGGGGAGAATTTTCAAAATTGTTTAAACTTGAAGCTTTTTGAACACTTTGAGTGCGTTCCGGTCCTACTATTTTCTTTGCATGTCCTTTTAAGAAAATTCTATATTATGATGCACATATCGAATACCATCAAAATGTTTTTTGTGGTCACACTAGTCTCATCTCATCGTTTGCTTGCACACGGCTACATGTATGATTTCACTCTTCCCCTTACACACAAATCAAGAAGACTTGGCTAAAACTACAGGTGTGTGTATGGTCAGATTCAATAAGTGGCACATGAATAAATGCATTGAAATAGCTAGCATCACAAAGCAGGCTAAAAACATACACGTATGTACAATGCCTAATAACATTGATTGCTTATTGACTTTAGTTAGGCATGTATCAAGCTTAACCCTTTCAGCCCCAAGGGCGACTATAGTCGACTGTGCACTATACCCTGCTTCAGCCCCAACGGCGACTATAGTCGCCCAAGATAACACACAACAAAGCACTCAAGCCTGGGCACAAAGGCCATTTGTTAAAAAGCTGTAGTTTTGTCCATGTTCACCCTCCATACCCAAGCTTACCATCATTGGAAAGAGAAAGATCGGATCTTTCCAATGGCGGTAAAATAAAATAGGGTTGTTATTTTGCAATGGCTTCAAATTAGAGTAGAAAGATCCGAAATGCCAAACACCTACGGAGCGCCATAAGGTTGTGTGCAAAAAAGTGTTTGGGTTTTCAGAACACACTGAGGAAACGAAGACCAAGAACTTGGACATTGTTTGGCTGATTTCAATGATTTTTAAATTATATGAAAGGAAATTCAATAAGTAAGACAATTTGTATTACTCATTATGCTCTTAAATAAAATCTTCAAGGTAACAATAGGTTTGTAAAATCAAACTTTGAACACCACCTTCCTGTTGTATGAGGAAGTGTGCTTCACGCTTGAGTGGTCAAAGAACGTGGGCTCCAGCAGTTGTTTATGTCAAAAGAACTTGGGGCTGAAAGGGTTAATTGACCGAATATTTGTTAAAGTTGCCTGCAGCCGATTTCACGAAAGTAGTGCTTAACTTACACCATGGCGTAAAGTTTCGTGAAATCGGCTGCTGTACTGCTTGTGTAGTGTCAAAGCTTTCCAAGTAATTCTGAAAACCAACAACAAAAAACAGGCCTATCAATTTTAGTATGAAAGATGTCTTTCTTGGGTCTTAAAAAAAATATCAGTGATCCGGGCTTGATTTCACAAAGAGCTAAGATTAGGTGTGATGTCACAATACAAATCACTATGGTAATACTGACAACTCATCTTAAGATGAATCTTAGTGCTTTGTGAAATCAACACCAGGAGCTTCTAGGATGATTTCCTCGGAATAGTTATAGGTATTCTAACCTTACATGTAGACCTTTCAAAGTTGGTACACAAAATAAGTGTTCAAATTTGTTGTGTGTAAATTATGTACGCTAATGTTTCAACCTTCCACATAAAGTAACCGGTTTCAAATGATTGGGTTTGTAGTTATAATGAACCAACTGTGTTTGAAAAGTTGTTTGTAGTTAATGTAGCATCCCTCAATAATTCCATTACAAAAGAAACCTGTCATATAGCGATCTCTTTTTTTGTTTACATGTGGGCGGGCGTTTTTACCCCGAGACCTGGGTAAAAACGCCCGCCAAACTTCCATCCAAAAAGGGTGGAAAATTTCCTTTTATCAACATAGTGACTATAATTTTATATTTGCACACAATAGAGGAGATATGGGTGTTTTTATAGAGGCCAGCTGTGGTTTTGTTATATGATCACAAAATAATGGTTGTATCAGCTTAGTTGGATTATATGTACGATTTTCATGTTGGTATACATACTATTGTCCATTTATTGGCGAGCTGCGAAGCAGAGTGAGCCTATGTAATGACAATTTCCGTCCCGTCTGTCCGTCCATCCGTCCGTCCGGCCGGCCGTCCGCGTTCAGTGGAAATGTTAAAGTTTTTGTTTAAGTATCAGTCTTTGAGTTGAGTTGTTCTATGGTATGTACAAGCCCAAGTGAGATTGTTATATAATTGCCAGTCATTTTTTTTTTTTTTCAACTATGTTTTCCAATAATGTTGAAGTTTTGGGAATAAAAAAAATGTTAAAGTTTTGGGAATAAAAAAAATGTTAAAGTTTTTTTTTCAGGCTCAATTATTGACCTCTGGATTTTAAAGAACCAAACTCAAACTAAAATTTTAAAGTTTTGAAATAAGTTAAGTTGTAACTTTGACTTACAATTGACAACAGACAGGCTGAGCATAAAATCGGTTCCGGTTAAATGAGCTAAAACAATTAAAAACTTAAATGGTCATAACTCCTTATTGCAATGATGTACTGACTTGAAACTTGAATCAAATATTGCTTCTTACATGTAGATTCATATGAAAAGATAAAGCTCAAAGAGTTTAGCACTGGTTCCAGTTGAATGAGCTAAAACAATAACAACCTTAAATGGCCATAACTCCTTATTGCAATGATGTACTAACTTGAAACTTGAATCAAATATTGCTTCTTACATGTAGATTCATATGAACAGATAAAACTCAAGAGTTTATCACTGGTTCCAGTTGAATGAGCTAAAACAATAAAAAACTTAAATGTCATAACCCCTTATTGCAATTAGTCATTGGTCTTCTATCTGGCGATCGGCAGCTCGCCATGGCAGCTTCGCTGTTCTAGTTAAGATATACTATCATGAAATTTAAGCTTATAAAAAAAAAAAAAAGGTGACCGACGAGCCAAAATTATTGGTCGTGTCTCCCTATTTTTCCTTGTTTTTGTGTGACATGCAAATTATAAATGTTTTGAAGTAATTAAAATGCCCTTGGTTTGTGTGAGTTTGTTTTATCATGTAATATACAAGAAACATCAATGAGTCACTATCAAAACACTTCTTTCTTTTTTTTCTGCATCGCCATAATTGTGTTTTTGTAAAAACAAAATATGTATCAAAACGTAAATAGTCATGTCCCCAGATTTACGTATGAAATTCGGGGTTTCCCATGCTTTGAAATTTATTTGGCAGATGCCTGTTGATAATTACTGGTGTTCGTTTTATTAAATGTTCAGTTCTGAAAACTGACAGAAAGTTACATGAAAGCCTTGTGGCAACTTCTCTTGAAAATCCAAAAATTTCAGTGAAGTTGTAAATTTGGTGTCCCTAATTTTATTTGCGAATGAAAAATTCTGTCATGCGCCTAGAACGTCCCGCGGCACTAACAGATCGTCTGTCGAGATAAAAACATTTTGACATTTACGCTGTGATCCGCCATTTGACGAAGAATAGCAAGTAAGAATAGCAGTTTGTAGACTTAATTTATCGCAAATTTGTTGATCTTAATGAAGTTAATCAGTTCGAAAAATATCAAAGTTTGTGGGGCATTGTTGTGGCCAAGAACTTTCGTTTAGTGTGGCCTAACCACGTTTGGGGACGTGGGAATTGTCGTGTACCAGGTTTACGAAGAAACGGATGTGACTATGTGGAGTTTTATCACAATAACTATTCACAACTAATCAAACAAATGATTTGAAAATGTCAACATTTATTTCCTGCATGAAGTTTGGTCGAAGCAAAAAAGTAGTTATGAATTAATAGTTGATTTTCTACGATTATTCACACAACGTAAAATGAAAATCACGGGACTCGAACTCAAGCCCGGCCAATTGTAAGTATCCCACCGTCCACAATCACCTTGATCCTCGTACACGGCGAAATTGGTCATTCCTTTTCGCACGGTAATGAAATTGGGGGGCGAATTCGTTTTGGAATCGAGTTGCCTCGGGGGCGAAAATGCCTGTCTGCGTTGCGATGTGTGTGATTCACAATGCAAATGCAGGGTGAAGCAGGGCGACGAATTCGTGGTTGATTTCACGCAGTTTTAGGCTTCCACATTACCTTGTGTGATGAAATTATGAAAATCTACGGAAATTATTTACAATACTTTTCTTTCGATTGTGATAAGAATGATAACAGTATAATCACTACCCTTAAAATTAAATACAATACATCCTTTTAAGGGTCTGACCTATCTCTACCTCATGGTTGACCAACTCTTTTTTTATTTAAAAAAAAAATATTTTGAATGAATTGATTCATTAACTCATCATCCGTGGAGATATTGTTAATTTACAAACATTAAAAATAACAATAAAAACTAGACATAATTGCATTTGTGCAAAAATGCCGAGCTGTTTCGCCATAACTTTTTCAAATTACTCAATTGAATATGAAAATTTTTGTATTCAAAGCAGTTCCTTTTCGAAGCTTGCACAACCTATCAAGCCTGTTTAAATTTGAATACTGATTATAGCATGTTCCGCTAGCATTTCATGACTTAAAGGGGCAAAAAAGAAAAAAATCATAAAAAAACGTGATGACGTCATCATGAGGTCATTTCAGAATTTACAAGAACTTGCCAATATCTAACAACCTACCAAGTTTCAACATCATCGCACTAATACTTCGAGAGATATACGATATACATTTAATGCCGCGTCACGTGACCCCCGATGACGTCATTGATCTGAAACTTCACACATATGTATGATGGCTGCTTGACGGTCAACATGTGTGTAAATTTTGAAGTGATTACACAAAACTTCTCCACACACATCTTCAAAAAGTCCATTTTGAACAGTTTTCAACCTGCCGCTAGAGGGCGCTCGTGTGTATCGTGACGTCATCGGTATTTTTTTTTAAATGCACACTCTTGCCAGACACTAGAGGTCATGTGAGGTCACGCACACTGAATAAAATAAAGACCTAATTTATCCCTATACAATCCCGCAAACAGAAACCTACACAATGTACGGTCTCTTGTGGCTGATTTGTTACGGATTTTCAAATATTTAAAATAAAAACCTTTAAGATGACGTCACGTGACAGGTGATGACGTCATCATGACATCATTGTTTTAGGGGCATTATTGCACCAATGCCTTTCATCACTGAAAGTTTCATTGCAATTGCTCTTTAGGAACTATGCAAAAGGCTGCTTAGAAAGAATTGTGCGTTATGTCAATGACTTCCTGTCTGAAAAAAAAAACCCCAAAACAAAAACAAAAACTTTAACGAAAACAAGAGCTGTTTCGCTGCGCTGCGCTGCGAAACAGCTAATAAATATTGAGACACTCGTGAAAAGGGAAACTGGCGAGAACAAGAAAAGCAAAACAAACTAGACATGATTGCATTTGTGCACAAATGCCGAGCTGTTTCGTCATAACTTTTTCAAATTACTCAACTGAATTTGAAAGGTTTTTTTTGTACTCAAAGCAGTTACGACGTATCAAGCCTGTTTAAAAAAGAATTTAGATTATACCACGTTTTATAAGCAATTTATGATTAAAAGGTGCAAAAAATTGAAAAAATCATAAAAAATCACGTGATGACGTCATCATGACGTCATTTCAGAATTTACAAGAACTTGCCAATATCTAACATCCTACCAAGTTTCAACATGATCGCACTAATACTTCTGGAGTTATACGACTTCAAAAAAGGCACCTTTAATGCCGCGTCACGTGACCCCCGATGACGTCATTGATCTGAAATTTCACACATATGATGGCTGCCTGACGATCAACATATGTGTAAATTTTGAAGTGATTACACAAAATTTCTCCACACACATCTTCAAAAAGTCCATTTTGAACAGTTTTTAACCTGCCGCTAGAGGGCGCTCTTGTGTATTGTGACGTCATCGGTATTTTTTTTTAAATGCACACTCTTGCCAGACACTAACATCGTTGAAAGTATTTTCATAACTTTTAGCACTTTTGAATTACGAGGCACTTCCGGTTTCGACCGGAAGTAGAGGTCATGTGAGGTCACGCACACTGAATAAAATGAAGACCTAATTTATCCCTATACAATCCCGCAAACAGAAACCTACGGTCTCTTGTGGCTGATTTGTTACAGATTTTCAAATATTTAAAATAGAAACCTTTAAGATGACGTCACGTGACAGGTGATGACGTCATCATTACGTCATTGTAATATGTAGTGTATTGCACTAATGTCTTTCATCACTGAAAGTTTCATTGCAATTGCTCTTTAGGAACTAGGCAAAAGCCCGCATAGAACGAACATGCGTTATCTCAATGGCTTTTATTACTGAAACAGACAAATAAAAAAAAAACTAGAGCTAATTGCATTTGTGCACAAATGCCGAGCTGTTTCGTCATAACATTTTCAAATTACTCAACTGAATTTGAAAGTTTTTTGTATTCAAAGCAGTTATGACGTATCAAGCCTGTTTAAAAAAGAATTTGGATTATACCATGTTTTGTAAGCAATTTATGACTAAAACGTGCAAAAAGTGAAAAAATCATGTGATGACGTCATCATGACGTCATTTCAAATGTTACAAGAACTTGCCAATATCTAACAACCTACCAAGTTTCAACATGATCGAACTTATACTTCGGGAGTTATACGTCTTCAAAAAAGGCACCTTTAATGCCGCGTCACGTGACCCCCGATGACGTCATTGATCTGAAACTTCACACATATGATGGCTGCCTGACGATCAACATATGTGTAAATTTTGAAGTGATTACACAAAATTTCTCCACACACATCTTCAAAAAGTCCATTTTGAACAGTTTTCAACCTGCCGCTAGAGGGCGCTCGTGTGTATCGTGACGTCATCGGTATTTTTTTTTAAATGCACACTCTTGCCAGACACTAACATCGTTGAAAGCATTTTCATAACATTTAGCACTTTTGAATTACGAGGCACTTCCGGTTTCGACCGGAAGTAGAGGTCATGTGAGGTCACGCACACTGAATAAAATGAAGACCTAATTTATCCCTATACAATCCCGCAAACAGAAACCTACGGTCTCTTGTGGCTGATTTGTTACTGATTTTCAAATATTTAAAAGAGAAACCTTTAAGATGACGTCACGTGACAGGTAATGACGTCATCATTACGTCATTGTAATATGCAGTGTATTGCACTAATGCCTTTCATCACTGAAAGTTTCATTGCAATTGCTCTTGAGGAACTATGCAAAAAGCCGCTTAGAACGAATTGTGCGTTATGTCAATGACTTCCTGTCTGAAAAATACAAATTAAAACTAGACATGTTGCATTTGTGCACAAATGCCGAGCTGTTTCGTCATAACTTTTTCAAATGACTCAACTGAATTTGAAAGTTTTTTTTGTATTCAAAGTAGTTATGACGTTCAAGCCTGTTTAAAAAAGAATTTGGATTATACCACGTTTTGTAAGCAATTTATGACTAAAAGGTGCAAAAAATAGAAAAAATCATAAAAAATCATGTGATGACGTCATTATGACGTCATTTCAGAATTCACAAGAACTTGCCAGTATCCAACAACCTACCAAGTTTCAACATGATCGCACTAACACTTAGGGAGATATACGACTTTAAAAAAGGCACCTTTAATGCCGCGTCACGTGACCCCCGATGACGTCATCGATCTGAAATTTCACACATATGATGGCTGCTCGACGATCAACATGTGTGTAAATTTTGAAGTGAATACACAAAACTTTACCACACACATCTTCAAAAAGTCCATTTTGATCAGTTTTCAACCTGCCGCTAGAGGGCGCTCTTGTGTGTTGTGACGTCATCGGTATTTTTTTTTAATTACCCACCCTTGCCAGACAATAACATAGTTAAAAGCAACTTCATAACTATTTCCACTTTTGAATAACGAGGCAGTTCCGGTTTCGACCGGAAGTAGAGGTCATGTGAGGTCACGCACACTGAATAAAATGAAGACCTAATTTATCCCTATACAATCCCGCAATCAAAAACCTACGGTCTCTTGTGGCTGATTTGTTACTGATTTTCAAATATTTAAAATAGAAACCTTTAAGATGACGTCACATGACAGGTGATGACGTCATCATGACCTCATTGTTTTGAGATCTTTATTGCACCAATGCCTTTCATCACTGAAAGTTTCATTGTAATTGCTCTTTAGGAACTATGCAAAAAGCCGTTTTGACCGAACGTGCGTTATGTCAATAGCCTTTTTTACTGAAACAGACAAATAAAAAAAATAATAAAAAAAACTTTAACGAAAACAAGAGCTGTTTCGCTGCGCTGCGCTACGAAACAGCTAAAAAAAATATAAAAAAAAAAAAATAAAAAAAAAACTTTTAACAAAAACAAGAGCTGTTTCGCAGCGCTGCGCTACGAAACAGCTAAAAATAAAAAAATAAAAAAATAATAATAAAAAAAACTTTACTGAAAACAAGAGCTGTTTCGCAGCGCTGCGCTACGAAACAGCTAATAACAAATATTTGGGTTTTCATTTATAAGCAAAAAATAACTAATCTCGAGAAGTACAAAAAGAATCAAGAAGATTCTTAAAAGTATAGCAGGCTGTTACAGGCTAGAGATGGCAATAGCTGAAGATAAACTAAAACAAAGAAACCTGTCTAAATTTGAGAAAGAAGATGCTGAAAAATGGCTCCAGAGAAAACATAGATACAATGAAAGCTGCAGAAAAAGGATGAATAAAATGAATGAAAGGAAAAGACAAGCTCAGAAGGAAGCAACCAAAAATGGCAAGAAAATCAAACCAATGACAAGAAAAGAGCATGAGAAACAGAAGGAAAAAGAAAGAACCAAAAAGCAAAAACAGTGGGCTAAGATGACAAATGAACAACAGTTACAACATAATGCTAAGAGACGTCAGAGATACCAACAATACAAGGCAGATGAAAAAGAGAAAGCTTTGCAAGAAGAGAAAAGAAGACTAGACATAATTGCATTTGTGCACAAATGCCGAGCTGTTTCGCCATAACTTTTTCAAATTACTCAACTGAATATGAAAGTTGTTTTGTATTCAAAGAAGTTATGACGTATTAAGCCTGTTTAAAAAAGAATTTGGATTATACCACGTTTTGTAAGCAATTTATGACTAAAAGGTGCAAAAAATTAAAAAAATCATGTGATGACGTCATCAAGACGTCATTTCACAATTTACAAGAACTTGCCAATATCTAACCACCTACCGAGTTTCAACATGATCGCACTAATACTTCGAGAGATATACGACTTCAAAAAGGGCACCTTTAATGCCGCGTCACGTGACCCTCGATGACGTCATTGATCTGAAACTTCACACATATGATGCTTGCATGACGGTCATCATGTGTGTAAATTTTGAAGTGATTACACGAAACTTCTCAACACACATCTTCAAAAAGTCCATTTTGAACAGTTTTCAACCTGCCGCTAGAGGGCGGTTGTGTGTATCATGACGTCATCGGTATTTTTTTTAGATGTACACTCTTGCCAGACACTAACATCGTTGAAAGCATTTTCATAACATTTAGCACTTTTGAATTACGAGGCACTTCCGGTTTCGACCGGAAGTAGAGGTCATGTGAGGTCACGCGCACTGAATAAAATGAAGACCTAATTTATCCCTACACAATCCCGCAAACAGAAACCTACGGTCTCTTGTGGCTGATTTGTTACGGATTTTCAAATGTTTAAAATAGAAACCTTTTAGATGACGCCACATGACAGGTGATGACGTCATCATGACATCATTGTTTTAGGGGCATTATTGCACCAATGCCTTTCATCACTGAAAGTTTCATTGCAATTGCTCTTTAGGAACTATGCAAAAGGCTGCTTAGAAAGAATTGTGCGTTATGTCAATGACTTCCTGTCTGAAAAATAAAAATAAACTAGACATATTGCATTTGTGCACAAATGCCGAGCTGTTTCATCATAACATTTTAAAAAAATCATAAAAAATCATGTGATGACGTCATCATGACGTCATTTCAAAATTTACAAGAACTTGTCAATATCTAACAACCTACCAAGTTTCAACATGATCGCACTTATACTTCGGGAGTATACGACTTCAAAAAAGACACCTTTGATGCCGCGTCACGTGAGCCCCGATGACGTCATTGATCTGAAACTTCACACATATGATGGCTGTCTGACGATCAACATATGTGTAAATTTTGAAGTGATTACACAAAACATTTCCGTACACATCTTCAAAAAGTCCATTTTGATCAGTTTTCAACCTGCCGCTAGAGGGCGCTCTTGTGTGTTGTGACGTCATCGGTATTTTTTTTAATTGCCCACCCTTGCCAGACAATAACATCGTTGAAAGCACTTTCATGACTATTTCCACTTTTGAATTACAAAGCACTTCCTGTTTCGACCGGAAGTAGAGGTCATGTGAGGTCACGCACACTGAATAAAATGAAGACCTAATTTATCCCCACCCAATCCCGCAAACAGAAACCTACGGTCTCTTGTGGTTGATTTGATATAGATTTTCAAATATTAAAAAAAAGGAAACTTTAAGATGACGTCACGTGACAGGTGATGACGTCATCATGACATCATTGTTTTAGGATCATTATTGCACCAATAACTTTCATCACTGAAAGTTTCATTGCAATCGCTCATTGGGAACATTGCAAAATAACGCATACAAATTTCTTTTGGCTGAAACATACAAATAAGAAAAAACTAGACATGATTGCATTTGTGCACAAATGCCGAGCTGTTTCGTCATAACTTTTTCAAATTACTCAACTGAATTTGAAAGGTTTTTTTTGTACTCAAAGCAGTTACGACGTATCAAGCCTGTTTAAAAAAGAATTTAGATTATACCACGTTTTATAAGCAATTTATGATTAAAAGGTGCAAAAAATTAAAAAAATCATAAAAAATCACGTGATAACGTCATCATGACGTCATTTTAGATTTTACTAGAACTTGCCAATATCTAACATCCTACTAAGTTTCAACATGATCGCACTAATACTTCGGGAGTTATACGACTTCAAAAAAGGCACCTTTAATGCCGCGTCACGTGACCCCCGATGACGTCATCGATTTGAAATTTCACACATATGATGGCTGCCTGACGATCAACATATGTGTAAATTTTGAAGTGATTACACAGATCTTCTCCACACACATCTTCAAAAAGTCCATTTTGAACAGTTTTCAACCTGCCGCTAGAGGGCGCTCTTGTGTATTGTGACGTAATCGGTATTTTTTTTTAAATGCACACTCTTGCCAGACACTAACATCGTTGAAAACATTTTCATAACTTTTAGCACTTTTGAATTACGAGGCACTTCCGGTTTCGACCGGAAGTAGAGGTCATGTGAGGTCACGCACACTGAATAAAATGAAGACCTAATTTATCCCTATACAATCCCGCAAACAAAAACCTACGGTCTCTTGTGGCTGATTTGTTACAGATTTTCAAATATTTAAAATAGAAACCTTTAAGATGACGTCACGTGACAGGTGATGACGTCATCATTACGTCATTGTAATATGCAGTGTATTGCACTAATGTCTTTCATCACTGAAAGTTTCATTGCAATTGCTCTTTAGGAACTAGGCAAAAGGCCGCATAGACCGAACGTGCGTTATCTTAATGGCTTTTATTACTGAAACAGACAAATAAAAAAAAAAAAATAAAAAAAATAAAAAAAATAAAAAACTTTAACGAAAACAAGAGCTGTTTCGCAGCGCTGCGCTACGAAACAGCTAAATAAAAAAAACCTTTAACGAAAACAAGAGCTGTTTCGCTGCGGTGCGAAACAGCTAAAAACCCCAAAACAAAATCTTTAACGAAAACAAGAGCTGTTTCGCTGCGCTTTGCTGCGAAACAGCTAATTAAAAGAGAAGGAGAGGAAGTTGAAAGAAATGGCAGATCTTCTTAGTGCGAAAGAAAGAGAACTACAGTAGAAAAGACAACAGAAGCTTTGCATGAACAAAATGAGTAGCTTGTTGAAGATGCTGTTGATTTGCGATCCAACAGTGCCAAGAGGAAGAGTTTGCAGCGTGCCAAAGTAGCCATGCCGAAGAGAAGGTCGCATTTTGTTAGCACAACTGTACAACTAATAAGTAAGGCATCACCAACTAAGGCAGCATTACTAAAAAATGCAGGCATGATGTTGACAAAATCAAGGGAATCCCATCAGGATCGGTCCTTAGAGGATGGAGTCATGGAAGTAGTTGCCACAAGCCTAAAAGATCCAAGAAACTCTGCCAGAAGAAAAAGTCTAGTAACACTCTATCCCAACTGAAAAAGTGGAATCTTCAGCAGGCTGCCTGTAGAGGTTTCAACGTGAGCCGGAAACTGCTTCAAAAAGCAAAGGGACAACAGGCTGGTCGTAAAAAAACTTGTTCTGCAACAGTGAAATTGATTCACAATTTCTATGAAGAAACTCATACAAACTACCGACAAAAAATTTGTGAGCAAAAAACTGGAAAACCACATCACATAATGGAAAACACTATTCAGAATTTACAAAAAAAATACAACAAGCTCAACCCAGATCACCAAATTTCTGCCCAGTATTTTACAAGCAGCGTCCCTCTCATGTAAAGACAAAGTCTGAAGCCAAGTACATTGGGTGCCTTTGCGAGTATTGCGAGAATATTAAACTAAAAATTGACAGCATAAATGGGCAGCACCCTGGAACATATAAAGATGTCTATCACCTATCCACTGGCACCATGTGCCCCAAACCAGAAGACTTGGAATTCCACGACCCATCGTGCATTAGATGCGAGTTTAACAAATGTGGCATTAACCTAGTAGACACCCAAGTAGCTCCACTGCTTTCTCAGCCAAACAGCCAATTGAAATGGAAGCGTTGGGTAATGATCACATCAACCTGTCACAGCAAACAAGGAACAAAAGTAGTCAAAAATAGAGTACTGGTGGAGAAATCTGGCACCCCTAATGATTTTATAAAGGAATTGAAGGAGGAAGCCCATCCATTCTCAGAGCATCTGTTTAATAAGGACTGGCAACATAAGCAGCAATGCCAGCTGCAGAAAAACCTGCAGCTGATGAAGTTCTGGCAGTACTGGACTTTGCAGAAAACTATAAATGTGAGTTCCAGCGTGAGGTTCAGAGTGCTTATTATTCCCATGACTCGGCCACTGTACACCCAATTGTAACATACATGTGTACTACCACTGCAAGCAATGCTTTTAAAATGGTCACAGAATCCTGCATAATGGTGAGTGATGACCTAAACCATGACTACCATCTTGTCAATGCCTTCCATGACAAGTGAGTGCCAAAGTATTTAACAAAGCAATTATTTTGGTAGTTGTATTGAGCAGACATGATATTCTCCCTACTTAGGTTTGATTTCAGATTTTTGGGGCCTCAGAAAAACCAGCAAAATTGTTATTAAATAGCCTGAAAAGTCTATTAAAGCCGACACTATGTAGCTTGACAAAAATATATTGCCCATGTTTAATTCCTCTGTGTTGGTGTCCCATTTACATGTGGAACCTCATACACACCCACAGTCATTCCATTGTCATTCTCATTAATATAATTAGTTTGCTGGTTTGTTATTTCAAAATAGTTTCTATGCTTCTTGAAGGTACACATTTTTAAGGAAAACATGTTTACATTGTACATAATACAAATGTATGAATGTCAAAGCAATAGTTGTGCCAAAATACTGTATTGCAGTACCTACATGTGTACAAATGTGGACACTGATTTCTATGTATGGAGTTGAATTGAGTCATTATCAAATGGTATTGGTTTTAGGCAGTAAAATTATGAATTAGCAGGATTGTGTTGATTTACTCATTATTACCCTGTAATGCAATTATCTTGGTTATTGTTCCCCCTGTAAAGGGACACTAAATTGTTGGTGTCCCCTTTACGCGTGGAACCTCATTCCAAGATTGTTTTTGTTGGAATTTGGTAGTTGGTGTTTGTTTGATTAAAGACAGTTTTAGTACTTGTACTCCCAATTTAAAGTGAGCTTTCAAAGAATTGTGTCTTTACTTTGGAGTTTATAAATTATGATGCCAAATTAGCTGAAAATCCCATTTCAATGTCAAAATAACAAAAATGCCAACAACCCAAATTTTAGGATTAAGTTCAAATAAGTGTCGATCAAATTGTGTTTTGTGTTAAATGCAGTCATGATGTATTAACAAAATTGTGTTTACTTCACAGGAATGTTTATTCCTTGTGAGAGTTCTTGTCGTGACAACATTCAATTTTGGTGTCCCTTTTACACGAGGAATTTACCAGACGCGTCCCAATTTAAATGCTTCCTACTGACAGTCGGGTCATGTGAACACACACACACAAAATTTTTGTTTAATTGTACATGTTTCACCAATTTCAAATGGATTTTTTCCCTAAAATAACAATGTTTAAAATTTTGTACCAATGTCACAAGCTGGCCTCCTTAATTGAAGAACAACCCACATGTAATGGATAAAACCACACATTAATTTCCCTGTGTCTCCAAGAAGTTCTGAGATATTTAACAAAAACTTAAAAAACAGGCGTTTTTACCCCAGTTTACCCTAATTAAAAAAAATGTTGCAACATGTTATAGATGAGTGATCCTGCTAAAACTGTTGCACAGAGATAATAACATTTAAACCTTTGCATCGGGTCGAAACTGGACGTCAAATCGCACGTGTCTGTTGAACCACGTTGTACAACACACGATAATATAGACCTACACATCAATACAATGTACGCCTAGTAATCTAAACAGCCGGGTGTGCACTGCACGTGGCGTTAAAGTCAACATGTCATACTGTATGGTGTACTGTTCAGCTACATGTGGGAATACTGGCGTCGCTTGCTACATGTCCATACAAAAGATTACCATACTAAAGATTACACAACACACTGAAGGACGAAACAATGATGGTTAAGTGTCTTGCTCAAGGACACAAGTGTCACGACCAGGACTCGAATCCACACTCTGCTGATCAGACACACAAGAGCTTGGGTCCGGTGCTCTTGTCCGCTCGGCCACGACACTTATGACAGTGGGGCTGTACGTTTGTCAGAAAACGAGCTACAGTACATGTAGATATCTTGAATTTACAGGTAAATTTTCTTCACATAATCAGTTAAATAATTAATACTTTGGCAAGAATTTAATTTGGCAATTAATTTAATTCACAAAATTAACAAATTTGTGGTGGTCGGAAAAAGAGAAAATTCCATCTGTGGTGGTCGGGGCATCATGAATGCCGGACGGGTTTTCCAGCACCGTCCATTGTGGGCAGAACCCTGGACCTTGACTTCTGGTTCAAACCGGATGATCAAATTCAAATTGATATACTCATTGGATTTTTATTAACTACACGGCATTACAAAGGGCTCCTAGGACTTACCTAGCGCTACACAGTTTGACCTCATTTGACCTAAGTTTTGGTTCAAACCGGCAGTTGAAGTTTTATATTGGAACAAAATCTTACTTCCTGAACCGCAAATCAGGTTGATAAAATGAAATATCGTTTAATCATAATTTGATGACATCGATCACGAACACCTTGTTTTTGTAGTAAACAAAAACTGAAAGTCTAGTTTTTTCATTTTTTTTTAACTACCCGTCCCCAAAAAGAAACCAAAAACAAAAACATGTGTTTGCTGTTTTGTTTTTTGTTTGTTTTGTTTTTTGATTCAGGTGAGGGTTGCTGTGACACCATGTAGTATAAAAATTCTTTTGAGTAGTGGTGGTTCTGATGAGAACTGATGGTTATACAACTTGACGTTTCGATCAATATGCTCTGATCGTCTTCTGGAGAATGCTGGACTCTGTTGCTGGATGCTGCTTATTGTAGGGCTGAAGAGATTAACTGGTACTTGGGCTTAGCTCAATGATGCGTGACAGCGAGAAAGACAGGACTTTAGGTCGATGGATGATGATGTGTGTAGGCTGGAATTGAAACTAAACTGAAACCCACTGGGAGTGGGTAGGGAGTGTGTGCCCTCTGAACTGAATTACTTGGTACCATGCACAGGGAAGGAGTATAGATGACCCAGGTCTAATGAGTAGGGGATCTGACTATGGATATAATGTAGGCGATCCAGTGGTCAGGAAGAGTGGGAGCCAAATGTCACTGATGTTGATCTTGCTTATCCTTGTGAGGTAGGAGAGAGCTGTGTAGTTTCTTGGGAGTAGAGTTGGAGACCTTGATCCCTGGTTACCGAAAAATATGCTGGAAAGGTGGGAGGGCTGACCGAAGGTAGGGTAAACGAGGGTTGGGGGCAGGCCTGCTTGTCTTGATCTGCTTGGAGTTGTACCCGTTCTGTCGCAAGATTGGTCTGACAAAAACAATTGAGTGATTAATCATCTTCTCAGGCCAAAAAGCACTGCCTACACAGAATAGCCAGGAACGACCACAAAGAAAGCAGCCTTCATCACTGTCCCCATGGGGAAGTTTAAGTCGAGCTATGAAAGTTCCTCTCCTCTCCTCTGTGCGGATGGTTCATTGCGGATGGACTGAACATTTTTATGCAGTCTTGAACTGTCTACTCCATCAACACTGAGGCAATTGAATGCTTCCCACAGGTTCCAGTCAGCCAGGAATTGGCTTTGCCGCCAAGTCCTAAGGAGACTCAGAAGGCCAGAAATGCACCAGGTATTGACGGTATACAAGCGTGAAAGTCAGAATGCCCAGTTCCCAAAATAGAGGCAAAAGCGGCCATTTTTAATTTATGCATATTTCCCCTACTTCTTTTTTTCTGCTTTTTCGATTTGTTGTTTGGGAGGGTTTCAAGAGACACTTTCATGCAAATATGATGTGACAATGATATGAATTATCATTTCTACTACTATCAGGGCATGTGCGTACATATATATTAGTGAAAATAGATGCAAAAGCGGTCATTTTTAATTCATGCAAATTATTGCAAAATAATATTTCCCAAAATTCCCCTTTTTTCTGCTTTTTTAATACGTTGTTTGGAAAGGTTTCAAGAGACACTTGCATGCAAATATGATGTGACAATGGTATGATTTCTACCACTATCACAATCGGGTCGTGTTCACGATACGTAGTGAATATAGAGGCAAAAGCAGCCATTTTTTAATGCATATTACCCCTACTTCCTTTTTCTACTTTACAGCTTTATTGAAATGTTGTTTGGAGGGTTTCAAAAGTCATTTGCAAAAAATAATTTCTGTTTCAATTTTGTTTAGGTCAAGCCATTTTTTGCATAGATTGACTAGACTAGTTACTGGGTCTACATGTACATCAGGTGATGTACATGTACTTGTTGGGCTGTAGAGTAAAGTGTTACTGTTAAAGTTATGGCTCTTTAATTTTAACATCCGTCTTATAATAATAATAATAATAATAATAATAATAATAATAATAATAATAATAATAATAATAATAATAATAATAATAATAATAATAATAATAATAATAATAATAATAATAATAATAGTGGCCATTTATAATGTCTAAAAGACGCTCCTGGTGCAGGAGAGATGCAGTAAGCAAGTAGGCATACAATGAGTTAAATAGATGACATTTTAAGCACAAAAATAGCTTTTCAAATGAGTTCTGAAGCTGGTATAAGTAGTGACTTATCAGAGATTGGGAGGGAGTTCATTCCATAGTGATGGGCCAGAGTGTGAGAAGGATCGGGTTCACCATGTGTACATGGAATGTGAAGAAGTTTGGTGTCAGATGATTGGAACTGCCTGGGTGGTGTATGAAGATGTATCAGGCTCTGGATTTATGTTGGTGCTGTGTCCTGGAGAGGCTGATACACAGGAGCGTTTTGAAGTTGATGCCTTTTTTGAACCAGAAGCCGGTGCAGAGCCTTGAGGACGGGGGAAATATGTGGTGATCCTCTGGTAAGGGTGACTAGTCAGGCAGCTGTATTCTGGAGCCTTTGGAGACACTTGATCTGATATTCAGGTATATTGCTTAGTATGGCATTGCAAAAGTCAAGTCTTGATGATATTAGAGAGTACACAACCTGCTCTGTTGCCTTGCAAGAGAAAAACTTTTGAAAATGTGAGAGGTTGCATAGCTGGTACCTGACATGTTTAGCGATGTGAGATATGTTATTGTTGAATGTCATAATTAGAGTCGAAGATCACTCCAAGATTCCTGCATGAGTCTTTCGGACTATGGTTTGCTTCATCAGTCGTGAAGACGGGCTTAGTGACCTTGTTGAGCATTCCCTTCGAGCCCAACAGCATAAACTCCGCTTTGACGTTTGAGCCATTGAGTTTAAGCTTGCTGTGTGACATCCAAATTTTAATTTCGGCCAGGCATTCCTCATTCCTGAACAGACAGGAGATTGACATCTGACGGTGGAAAGGAAATAAAGAGCTGGATGTCATCAGCGTAAAAATGGTATTGAACATTGTGCCTGCAGATGAGCTCTCCAAGGGGTTGAGTATACAGAAAACAGCAATGGGCCACACACAGAGCCTTGTGGAACTCCATGTGTCAGAGGTGTTGGTTTAGATTCTCTTCCGGGAACAGCGTTTCTGACCCAAGTTCTTGGTCAGTTTCGATTCTTGGACAGCTATACACCTAGTAAAACTGAACTGAGTGAGAGTGGATACGGACGGTACAGGAAGTCAAGGCACAGGCATCGTAGCCAACGTTGTCTATTCCCGACACCACAAGTAGGATATTGCAAACTACATGTACAACTCAAGTACCGGTACAACTATGACGATCGTGTAACCAAATACATGGTTGCCTGTCGGAAAATGCAGGGTTTTGACCAATAAAGGAGTGAAAGCTGTACCTGTGGAAAAATTGCAAAAGATGGCCGAGGAGCTTAGCCAACCAAATAAGGCCCAAGGCAGCACTACAAAGAGGTCCACGGAAGAATCAATGCCCGCTCTGCAAGAAGAATGTACAAAAAGGGGCTCAAGCACTACAATGTGAATACATTTCAGTTTGGCATCACACTCTCTGTGAGTACATTTCAGATGAGGAGTATAACTCTCTCACAAGGAGAGGACAGCAGCTTCATTGGTACTGCAAAACGTGTAACGCAAAGGCAGTGGATGTTTTGATTATGGTCCAGAGCATGAAAGAACAGCAAGATAAAATGAAAGCTGAGATTCTGCAGTTGGCAGACAAAGTTGAGGAACTTGTTAAGGTGGTAGAACCAACGGTGGTAGAAATGTACAAAGCCAAGGAAAGAGATATGAAGGAAAAAAACCAATCTAGTAATCACAGGTCTCAAAGAGATGCACAAAGAGATGCACACACAAAGATGAAACAACTGACACAAGTCTTTTTCTTGAAAACAAGCCTAGAGTTGAACACTTGATTCAGATGGTGCTCAGAGGTAAGGTTTAAATGATGTTATAGGTGTCTCTGCTCAAAGGCTACCTAAAGTGAGGATACCAGACTGCAGGAGACTAGCTATCGCTACAATAGCTCTAAGGACATAAAACATCAAGCGAGCGAGAAGAAAGGCTGGAAGGATGTCTTCATACATGTAGGTCCAGATAGAACAAGGAAAGAAAGGGAAGAAGACAAGGCTTTGAGAGATGAACTAAGGGGTAGACGAGAAAATGGCGAGAAGAACTTGGATAAAAAAAAGGAACAGATTGTCAGCCTTGAAGGGGAAGCCTAAATCCTGATGAATCTAGATCAAGCAACAACAAACCAAGCTCAGAGGACACAATTTTGGGATGAACCGCTAAACAAGAATCTAAGAGGAAATAGATTGTCTAACCAGATGACTACCCAGGCACAACCTCTTTGGGGAAAGTAAATACTTCCCTAGATGACCTCAACAAAGATGACGTTGGGAAAAATGTATAGTCATGTAAATAGGAGCACAAGTATTCAAAGCTTTTATGATGCACCCAGTAACACCGTTCGTAAGTATGATTATCAGTAAATGCAAGAAATGTTGTAAATAAAATGCAAGAATTGAAGTGTTATATCTACGATTTCGAACCAGATTTTGTGATGATAGCAGAGTCCTGGGCATCCGAGATGATTGAAGACGTGCTTAAATTGGAAGGTTTTGACATACATGTAATGAGGAAGGACAGGCAGAGTAAGAAGGGCAGAGGCTGTATTCTGTACTGCAAATCCTACCTTACTGCAGTGATGGATATTGAACTTACAAAATATAGGCTAATGACGCAGAAGCAGTTTGGTGCAATCTTTGTACAGGGTATGGACATTTTTTAATGGGTGTTTTTTATCACAGCCCTTCAACAAATTCTGAACAGGAACAGGATCACGACATGATCAGCATGGCCTGTGATAGACTAAGAGAAAAGATTATCCATTGACTAGGGAACACTACACTCGGGAGCTGAGGGAGTTAAATTTGTGAATCTTGTACAAGATTGTTTTCTAGTTCAGCATGTTAACCAACCTACACGAGGAGACAACATCCTAGACCTGGTCCTGTCTTCAAATGAGGCCCTGGTAGAAATTTTGCAAGTAAAAGAACCTTTTGGAATGAGTGACCACAACACCATCACAATTGACCTGGTAACTTCAGTTAAAACCAAGGTTTGGAAGGTGGAATTATTTGACTAACAGAAACAAAGACTACCGAAGATGAGAAAGTTCCTGTCTGAGCAGGAATGGAGCATTTAGAGACAAGGATCTGAAGAAATTTGGATCATCTTCAAAAGCTTGCTTCATGAAGCCGTTGCGAAGTTAGTACTCAAGAAAGTGAGAAAAACTAGCAAGAGAAAGCCTCTGTTGTGGACCAGAAAAGTAGAAAGCAAGGAGTAAATATTACCTATGGAATAGGTATACAGAATCCAAAGAACATGCAGACTACATGTACCTGCAATACAAAAGAGCTTTAAACCTTGCTACTGAAGAACTAAGAGCAGCCAAAAGAAAGTATGAGTTGAGATTGACAAAGAAAATAAAGAAGAATCCTTCTACTCATGTGAGGAGCAACATGAACACAAGTGATCGTGTGGGTCCTCTGACTGACGACAATGGTGAAGTTATTACAGACGACTTGAAAACAGCCAAGGTGTTAAATTATTTCTCATTGGTGTTCACACTTGAACAAATGCAAAATATACCACAACCCAAGAATATGTTTGCTGAACTGATGGGTGATGTGCTTGGAGGTGTAGAAGTGACAATGCAGAACGTTCTTAAAATTCTTACAAAATTGAAGCCCGGCAAGGCACCTGGAGTAGATGAAGTTTATCCTGTTGTTTTGAGATAAGTAGCAGAATATTCCAGAAGTCTTTGGAAGAGGGAGTGGTTCTAATAGATTGAAGGAGAGCAAACGTCACCCCCAACTACAAGAAGGGCAGACAAAGTGAAGCAGGGAACTACAGACCAATCAGCCTGACCTCACAGGTCAGCAAGGTGATTGAGACTACCGTGATAGAGGCCTTCGTGGAACACCTGACAGCACACAGGTTGATTAGTAATTCACAGCATGGGTTCTAAGGGGTCGTTCCTGACAAATCTATTAACATTTCTGGAGCAAGTCACAAAGACCGTAGATGATGGCCACCAGAAGAGGCTGTGTACCTCGGCTTTAGCAAACTGTCACAACCAACCCGCTATGGTTCTGGTTGCGACCATGGAAGAATACCACTGCAGAAATAATTTACCGCTTGCAACAACCAATATTATATTTACAAAATGATACAATTTATTTACAACAAAACCTCAACTATACATATACGAGGTATTTTCCGTGGCAACCGTTATAGAAACTCAAACTCATACCTCAAACTTCAATACATTTGATACTCAAAAAGTCAGTCAAACCTAATCTCAAGTAGTGATTTTCTGATTCCTAATGACCTTAATTCGTCAATTCGTACATTTTCACATCTTGTACCACATTATTCTCCAATTCCAAATTCTCAATATTCCAATAACAATCCGTTACTGATACATTAACTGATACATTAATTTTTAATAATTAACAATATTCCTTCAACAATTTATTGATTCTCAGTGGTCAAATCTTGACTAATATTATGAGTGACCGGCAATTCGCCGTGTCTCTTTCCAATCCTCTGATTGAACACTCTGTCACATATTCAGAAGCAACCATCAGCTTTAATGTTAAAAGGAGTTCAGGCTTCCACAGGTCGCTGTAAGGTTTTCCAACCCTATGGGTTATTCAGTTCAATTGGTTCATAAAACAAGAACCCGTCATCAGTCGATCACCAACTCCACTTCATGACTCACGTCAGCTCAGTTTGGCGTGATTTCCTACTACTCACATCAGGAGCGTCAAGCATTACCCTCAGACTTTAATGGTTGGGTAGGGCCATGATTTGCCAAGCTCTGCCAAGCTCTGCTCTCCTGCGTTTTACCAGTTCCGCTACATCTGTGCCGCAGCATGCATGGGAGACCTCTGCCTGCCTGTATCAACTTCCCACACTTAACACACCCGACTTCAAAACTGGTACTCTGCACCTACTTTCACTTTCTCCACTATATATTCCACATTACCACTCTGTTCGCTCTTGCACACCAGTGACATTCCCAAGACATTCCTGAGGGACTACGCCCACAGAACAAAAGAGACCTACCCTAGCAATGCCTTTGTATTTATATAACAAGTACTGCTGCTGCACAGTAGCACTTGCTCACCTGCCAAAACTATTTACAACAACGCAGCTGCTGCACAGTAGAAAGGCAAATCATTAGTTGCTACTTTTTGTCCAAAAATCTAGTTTTGTGGACAGAGATAATACAAAATAACCGTTTCAATCATCTTCCATGGGTCTAGCTGTGACACAAACCCTTCGACGGAGTACCACACCAGAGGTTACTGAAGAAGCTCAGATCACATAAGGGAGAAAAACTACTGCTTGGACTTAGGAATGGCTGTCCAATAGACAACAGCGGGTGGTGGTGAATGGGGCCCAATCAGAGTGGTCTGGAGTAATAAGCGGTGTACCCCAAGGATCTGTCCTGGGGCCAATGCTATTTATCATATACATCAACGATATTGATGCAGGCGTCATGAGTTCAGTCTTAAAATTTGCTGACGACACAAAAAGGTCTTCAGAAAAGTGTCAACCCCAGAAGATGCTCTCGAGGGTATTGAGGGTTTGGACCCTGAGAACCTCTTCGATTTGTCAACTGTTTGGCACGGGCCACAAACTGAAACTGTACAAGAGAAGGTCCAACCTTAACCTCAGGAAGTTCTGGCTTAGCCGGAGAGTGTGCTGCTGAAATTTACTCCCAAGGGAGGCAATAGAAGCTACCAGTGTAAACACAATTAAGGGCCATGTAGACAAATTTCTCAAGAACATAGGGGGTTTTATGTACGTGTATTATGTAAGCTAATCTAAGCTGTCTGCGGACAGTAACCAGGACCACCGTTTCCTCCCGTGATGTGTGATGGCATCGGTGGATTCAAGTAAGTTCAAGTAAGTAAGATCACATGTCCCAATGGCCCAATTTTTTCTTAAGCTAAGCGACCGGAAATTCAAGGCCTACGGGCGGGTTGGGGGTACAAGCTAAATGTGGTCACTTACCTCTTACCAGCTTGCTGCAGCGCCTGTAACCAGTGTGCCATTAAACAATCATTGATTTACATCCACCACAGAAGTTAAGGTCAAACGGGATCACATTTTGTGAAGCGCGTGTTTAATTTATCAAGACCTTTCAGATGACTATGGATTATAAAAAAACAATGTGTGGTTCAGGAGTTATGATTTTTTTAGAATATTATTTTGATCTTCCAGTTTAAACTGGAAATCAAGGTTGGGGTCGCATTTAGTGTATTGCTTTGTGTACATGCTTTTCCAATGATGTATAGTTTGTAAAAATCCAGATGTGTTTTTTGGAAGTTATGATTTTTTGAAAACATTAAAAGAAACTTCCTGTTTGAACCGGAAGTTAAGTTTAAACAGGATCACATTTTGTGGGCCTGTGTTTAATTTATCAAGACCTTTCAGATGACGTATGGATTGTAATAATCCAATGTGTGGTTCGGGAGTTGTAAATTTTTCAAATATTAGGAGACTCTAATTATTTGGGTGTGCAATATACTTGTACAATGAAAAAGCAAGGGACGCCAAATGTATTCGTATTATGTAGCTGTACAGTATTCAATACAGTACATGTACATGTTAACTTTAACTGCACATGCAATGTACACGTTGCTGGCTCTACAGGATCGGGTATGTACGTGTAGGCCTATACTAAAGTGGGTTGTCATACATCGTGGGTCAACAGACATGTGCGCTTTGACGTCCAGTTTCAACCCGATGCAAAGGGTAAAGTGTTATTTTCTCTGTGCTAAAGTTTGAGCAGGATCACTCATATCCGGATGCAAAATTTATCTCAAAATATTACGTAGTTTTTTAGGTCAGAACTTTTCCAATTTGTCAACTTCCGGTTCAAACCGGAAGTAATTTTTTAGCACCATACAAATCCCATTTGGTTTTTGCTTTATATGTGTTGCTGAGAACCTATATAATAATAAAATGCAGACAATTTAAGGGGATCATTTTGACGACGCAAAATCGCCTGAAATAGTAAAAATTTGTAGTTAGGTACAACCTTTGACCTTTGTTATATTTGTGCGCCAACATAATCCCAATTCTTTTTCAATGGAAATCTGTTAAGGAACACTTAACTAAACCAAATACAAGAAATGTGCCGTTTGGAAGCCAATTCTAGGGTAATATGTGTGGAATGCCATTAGACAAAAACTGTTCTACACCTGGTTGTCATTTTAAAAGTTTTTTATTATGGCGCGCAAGGTTATAGAGGTGCGATAAATAAATGTTTAAAATGTGTAAAATTTGACATTTGACGTGTTATATCTGTGCGCCATCAAGATCCCAACCACTTTGCACATAAATTTGTTTTAGGAATGCAATTTTTTTCATGTGAACTTGTTTATTTCATGGGATCTTATAAGCGCATCAAGTTATGAGGCCTGAAAAAAACAGAAGGGCACTGTTCTTCAAAGGTTCAGGTCAGCATAACACAAGGGGCCAACGAGATCCCAAATTTTGTATTTTACTTCTGTAATGTGCCCAACTGGAGGTTTACTTTTGTTGAGACGAGCTTGGCACACAGTTTTGCGTTTACCATGTTTACTGTGAATGTAGTCGTTTTACAAGGTTTTTTGGCTAAAACTTTGATAATTTATTACCCCAAAACCGAAAGAGTCAGCGAGCTAAAATTGTTGATATATTAGTTTGGTAGAATGATGTAATGTATCACTCAAAATTTTTAGAGGATGATCTGAGCACCCATGACTCACCTCTTGGTACATTCTTACAGGCAGTGACTCTTAAAGATCTGATTTTGTTTTACATTTTTGACACTGTGATGGGTGCTTGATGACATTTTTTGAACGGGATTACAGGAAGTATTGTTTGAAGCTTTGCATGGTGTGGAGAAATAGGAAGAAACTATAAATAAATAGTAAGAGCTGGTTTGGTCTCCTCTCAGAGCCAACACAACACTCAAGTTTACCCAAAACACAGAATCATTTTATATTTCAGGCTGCAGAAATTATCTTCTTAGGTCAGCAGTCCGAAACAGCTCTGTGTTGTTAGTTACAATCACATTAGATCTAAATATGTAGTTTTAGTTATTTAATTTTGAGTCAATGTAAATTAAACCTGGGGCCGGTTTCACAAAGCACCTGGGCCGGTTTCACAAAGCACTCAGATTCATCTTAAGATGAGTTGTCTGTATTACCGTAGTGATTTGTATTGTGACATCACTCTTTGCCTAGCAATTAAGAGTGATTCGCAGTTAGGATCGATATTAGCTCCTTGTGAAATCGAGCCCTGATGATGTGATGATGACGATGTTGCTACAGTGGTGTCGTTTACGTAGATCTAAAACTACACGTATGTGTGAAGTTTGAAGGTGATGCTATGCTTACATTGAGTGTAAATGAGGTTTTGCTAGGATGGCTGTATTAAATATTAACAAAGGGTTACTCATGTACACCCCATGGTCATGAAGATGTTGAATGCATCCATAATATGTACAGTAAACAGTGTTCTATTATAGTTCCTTATGCGTTGTCAATGTTGGTCAATACAAACATGCACTTTTGATCAGTAGTAAAGGTCGAACTTGTGTCATCTCTGTGCAAAAGTTTGAGCAGGCTCACAGATCAAAAATCTGATGTAAAAATTGTGATTAAATGATATGTAGTTCTTATAGTATATGAATTTTTGAAACTTTCAACTTTCTTTTTTAACCAGAAGACAAGGTCTAATTGGGGTAATTTCAGTGCAACTTTTTAAAAAGTTTTTAAAAGCCCTTTTCCTATTTTGTGTTAGTGTTTTTAAAATTATTAACCTTTGATTTAGTGTAGTTGGACATGTGATGACATTATCGTGACCTTTACATTTGAGGTACACTTAGAAAATTGGTCTTTATTAGTTGTATGTGGAACATACCTATGTTGGACCCATATGAGTGCATTGTCTCAGAATGTAATCACAAGGTGAAATCTAAGCTGTTCCATTTCACGAGGCAAAGCCTACACAATGTATTTATTTTTACAATAAACACAAAGTAGACACAGAAAGTCGTCCACCACCCCACTTTCTAAAAACCCCTTCTGAACAGCTACTCCACGATGACACTAACCTTGTTCACCATGAGACAAAAGGCAGGAAGTGATTAGTTTATAATTGTCGCCAATATTAAATTTTGGAGCAGTAAATATATATATATATAGGCTGTCACAACGAGTACATGTATGACTATCGGGGGGTTGAGTTGCGGAGTTTGAGTTGGCATGCCTTCTCATGAGAGTATACAGGTATAGGCCAATCCTGGCAGATGTTTGACGGCCACAGTATCTGCATTTGAGGGATGCTTCCTCGGGATGGATCGCTCTCTCGTGACGCCGCATCCTCCTAATCTCTGCAGCTTCCTCCCTGGCTTCCTCAGCTGATGCAGCCCCACTCTTGGTGAGTGAACGCCATGTGGGCCTCTCCTTAGCCATGTATTCCTAGGTGTTGGTTGGAATGCCAGCTGCTTGGAGATGGCGTTTCAGACAGTCCTTGAAACGGAGTTTAGGGCGGCCTCTATGACGAACCCCCTCCACCAGTTCCCCGTAGAATATCTGCTTTGGTAGCCTGGAGTCGTCCATACGTACGAGATGACCACTCCAGCGTAGTTGTCTGGCAAGCAGCATGGACTCGACAGTGGCCATACCAGCCCTACGAAGAACCTCGGTGTTAGTGATATGATCAGACCACTTGATGTTGAGGATGGCACAAAGATGGCGTAGTTGGATTTGATTAAGTTTTTGGATATGTCTTTGGTAGACTGTGTATGTTTCAGTTGAGTAGAGAAGAGATGATAGTACCACTGCCCTGTACACCTTACATTTAGTAGAGGTTTTGATGCCACGTTGAGACCACAGTCTGTGATGTAGACGACCGAAGGATGCTGCTGCGGCAGATACCCTCTTGTTGAGCTCTTTATCCAGGCTATTGTCGCTGGAGACTGTGCTGCCGAGATAGGTGAAATGAGGCACACACTTTAAAGGCTGGTCGTTTAAAAGGATGGATGGTTGGACAAGTAGAGTATGTCGTGGCGGTTGGACCATGACCTCAGTTTTCCTGGTGTTTATGGTGAGACCAAAAGCAGTGGCTGACCTTGCGAAACTGTTGACAAGGGACTGTAACTCGTCCTCTGATTGAGCTACAAGAGCTGCATCGTCGGCAAACAGCAGTTCCTGCATGCCGATGAGGTGAGTTTTGCAGCTTGCTTTCAGATGCCTGAGGTTGAATAGATTTCCATCGAAGCGTGTTTTGATGAAAACCCCTCCAGTTGTACCAAGTGAGGCAACTTCTAAAACTGCTGACAAGAGGATAGTGAACTGTGGGGCTAGCACACAACCCTGCTTCAAGCCAAGGTTGTCTTTGAAGGGATCTGAAGTAGAGCCGGCAGCAGAAACCTGACCATTCATACCATCATGAAACTTCCTGATCAGTGTAATGAGTTTTCCTGGACAGCCATACATGTACCTTTCAAGTACTCTCCACAGCATAGGTCGAGGAACCGAATCGAAGGCCTTTGAGAAGTCAATGAAGGCTACAAAAAGTGTTCTGTTCCATAGCCTTCTCTTGAAGCTGGCGTAAGGTGAAGACCATTTCGATGGTACTACATCCTGCTCGGAAGCCGTACTGACTTTCTGGTAGAACGCCATCTACAACAGATTGCAGCTGCCTCAGAAGCAGTTTGCCAAGGATCTTCCCAGCAATGGACAACAAAGAGATGCCTCGATAGTTGTTGCAGTCTTGACGGCTTCCCTTACGCTTGTACATGTAGATAGTGACTATAAGAGCGTCTTTGAAGGCATTTGGAAGTTCTTTTGACATCCAACAACGATGGTACAAACTGTGAAGTGTGGATTGAAGTAGTGGTCCGCCATGTTTGTATATCTCAGCGGGGAGGCTGTCCAAGCCTGGAGTTTTCCCGTTTAGAGCTTTTTTGATTATTTCCTTGACCTCCCCAAGGGAGGGTGGCCTGGTAAGGTCCTGCTGAACATATCGCTGCGGTATCTGATCAAGAAGCTCCTCCCGCGTATCAGATGACTTATTCAGAAGGGTCTTGAAATGGTCGCGCCAACGATCAAGGATTTCTAGTTTGTCAGTGATGAGACTGCTTCCGTCGCTTGATAGAAACGGAGAATTTGCTGATTTTACAGGACCATAGACTGCCTTCAAGGATGTGTAAAAACCTTTGAAGTCATATACATCAGCCAGCTGTTGTAGGTCTGCTGCTTTTTGAGCCCACCACCTATCCTGCATCTGCCTAAGCTGTCTTTGCAGGGAAGCTTTTGTTTCACGTAGGTGCTTCAAGGCCGCTGCCGATGATGGATTAGCTATGTGACGGAGATGAGCAGCATGCTTGGCCAGCAGGAGGTCTTTAATCTGAGTATCGTTCTCATCGAACCAGTCAGCATGCTTCCTTGACGGATGGCCAAGTACTGCGGCAGCTGCACTGTAAACAGCGGCAGCTGCACTGTAAACAGCTTGCTGGAGAAAAGCCCAGTGGTTGTCAACTGAGTCCGCGCCACTGTTGTCAGAATTACTAATGGCTTGAGTAACAGCAGCTTGTAGATTTGTGCGGTGCTCAAGTGAGGAAAGCTTAGACACATCAATGTGACGTCTTGGCTTTGGTGCAGTTTTTGTTTTGGGAGATTTGTAGATTCGCATATGTGCGAATGAGGTGATGATCTGTCTGACACTCTGCGCCCCGCATAACACGGGTGATGCATATATCATAAAGGTCACATCTCCTAGTAAGAACATAATCTAGAAGGTGTCAGCATTTAGAACAGGGGTGTTTCCAAGTGTAGAACCATTTGTCAGGCATATTGAAGAATGTATTGGTGACTGCTAGGTGGAACTCTTTGCAGAAGGAAAGAAGCAGCTCTCCGTTAGAGTTGAGATTACCTCTCCCAAAACTGCCAAGTGCCCCGGCCCAGGTAGTGTTATCTGAGCCAACCCATGCATTGAAGTCGCCCAAACAAATTATTTTGTCGTGGAGTGGGATGCCTTGCAGCAACCGAGAAAGATCTTCATAAAACTGATGTTTAGAGTCCTCGCTGCTGGGAAGTGTTGGGGCATATAATATGAAGGTGAAGGGGAATTTGTCGTTTATTTTTATCTTTAAGATCATCAGCCTGTCTGGAATTGCCTTTGGGAAGGTAGATAGGTTTTTGGCTATGCTGTTTGCTATTGCAAGACCAACACCTGCTTCTCTCCTCATTCCAACTTCTCTTCCCGACCGGAACAAAGTATAGTTGTTCTCTTTGAGCTCGCCTGATCCAGCTAGACGAGTTTCCTGAAGGGCTGCAATGTCTATGGAGTACCGAGAGAGCTCTCTGTTGAGAAGGGCAGTACGTCTCTCGGGTCTAGTTTTGGAATCTAAGAGAGTTCGAACATTCCAGGTTCTTAGGATTAAACGTTTACTTACTCGATTTCTTTTTCCTTTCTGTGTATTCTTCCCACAAGATGAAGTACCGCTGGCCGTTGGCTGGGCGCCAGGAAAAGGGGCGAAGGAGTTTTTTTTTACCCCGCCTTTTATTGGGGCGTCCCCTGATTGGGCAGGCGGTGCATCCCTAAAAAAGGGCCGCCTGGTCGCTTGGGAAGGACCTCACACACTCGTTGTCCTCAAGATGCGTACGACCATCACTCCCAAGCCGCTCATGTGTAGAGATCTGTACTACCAGCTCTCAGCTGCTCAAGCCTGCCAGCACCGCCAGAGTCTCCATCGCCATGAGACTTGAAACATCTCCTCAACTCGGCCTGATCCCGAAGGCCTGCGCCATGTGTTTATAGTGCAGCATACGTTGTGCAGATGTAGCGACACTCTCTAGGTTCCAGTGGTCTGTATCCAACGGAGAGCCTGGGCTCGACAGCTTGAGAACACGAGAACTGCCCCGCAGTGCTCAGAAGAAAGAAAGCCCCGTCCACTAAGGTAGTTCCAACCATGCCATTGACCAACCAGTAGTTCATCTGCCATGAAGGGATACCAAAACTACTGCTGCCTGGTTTGGGGATTTGTGATCAGAGTACACCGTCTCCTAGAAGGGTTTCCTAGCATGGTTAACGAGCCCCATCTGCCCGGGTTTGGAATCCAAGTTTTCCTTCTCTTAGGAGAGCTACCATCCTAGGTTGATGAGCCCCTCCCGCCCAGAGCAATCTGGTTTTGAGGCGCCAGAAACCCGCCTTCACACCTCTGCTCTCAGTGGGAAACAGGATCAGCACGTGAAGCTGAGCAGTAGGAGTCTGGTTAGGAGAGGCTATGAGTATGACACTGACCACAGGGGAGAGGAGCGCTTGCTCTCCTCATCCGATCCCGGTCAATCCTAACCCTTTTGATCCCAAGAGCAGTAAATACACCATGATAAAATGGTTAAAACATGATGCATGACCAAATTATCTTCTAGCAAATGCACAGCTTTACAGTGTAATAGCACAACATGACAACACACAGACTTAGATTTAGAACAGCAACATGCAGGTTGTGATATGGGCCATTAAATATGGATTAATATCACTCTTGCTGCCAAATCAGATCGACCCATCGAAGTTGAGGACTCATCTTTGCTTATGATACAAAAGGTGTAGATGTACTTCACTTTTCAAATTCTTTTTTGTAATCCACAGATGACCTCTGATGGTGGCTACAGATCCGCATTGGTGATGACTTGATTTTAGACACTGTTAAAGTATGGCCCGTATTACTTTGAAGCGTATACTGACTACATCTATGGCTGTGACAGTTATTTATTTGATTGGCATGCCCTGGATTCATAGCAAAAGTAAGTTTGATTGTAATATATTAAAACATGTAAAATTTCCTCAAATTAGCTGCAGTCACTGCTAGTGCACAAATTAACTCCTAGACGTTGTCTCAACCACATTAGGCCACTTTCATTGGAACCGGATGGCTTTTGCTTTAAATTCCAAATAAGTATATTGACAAGTAAATAATTTGTGTAACTTTTTTATTCAGTGAGGCAATGTAAACTAAAATTGCAATTGATTGTTTTAACAGATGGATTAAGACATAAATAGTCTTACATGTATGTACATGAAGCCCATGAAAGGTACTCAAGGCACTTGATTAATGAAACATATTAAGGCAGGTTTTAGAATCATTTTGAATTAAGAGACTGATTTATAGCACCTTGTAAGGGTTTACAAGGTATTCGCTGCGGCGCCTTCAGCAGCCACTGCCAGAAACACCACAGCAAACCCCTT
Source organism: Pisaster brevispinus (assembly GCA_023634235.1). Taxonomy (NCBI): domain Eukaryota; kingdom Metazoa; phylum Echinodermata; class Asteroidea; order Forcipulatida; family Asteriidae; genus Pisaster; species Pisaster brevispinus. The sequence goes on along the minus strand of JAMKCF010000015.1, from coordinate 10,686,711 downwards.
CTCTTGGTGAGAAGTGTAATTTGGTTCTTTTACTTGCATTAACACAATACACGGCACCTACGTTTCTTACCCACCCATCCGAAGGACAGACCAATATTAGTTAAGTGCCTTGCTTAGCCCTTTCCTTGCCATAGGTGACTTCAGTTGACTGCATTCATACCTCCTTTTGCTTACACCCCAAAAAAAAAACCACTCAAGCCTGAGCACAAAGACCATTTGTAAAAAGCTGTATCGGATCTTTCCCATGATGCTATATTATGCAATCCCTTTAGATTGGAGTGGAAAGATCTAAAATGACAAACACCTACAGAGCGCCATATAGTTGTTTTTTGAATTTACAGATCATACTGAAGAAACAGCAACCAAGAACTTGAACATTTATTGGCTGATCTCAATGAATTTGGGTTATAGACCCTTAAGAGGAAATTCAGTAAGTTTGAACAATGTTGCAGCTTTAACAGCTGTTCAATGATGTATCTGATCATTGTGCTACAAAGTAGAGATGAGCTGAAATTGATAACGATGCTACCAAAATAAAAAACACTTTCAAACTTAGAAATCTTTTTATGTGAACCATACACCAAGTATTACAACTTAGAGTAATAATATGAGACATTTATATAGCGCATATTGCAGGAGCCTCTATGCGCAACACATAACATACATGTAAAACAACGAAATGAAATATAAGGTAGCATTAAATACCCAACCTCTTTTTTACTTGAAAGCCTGTTTTGTTTAGGTGTTGCTGTGTCGGGAATCGTCTACAAAAAAATGTTTTTCTGCAGACATACATGTAACCAAAACAATGTATTTCTCTGTGTCTCTGTATGATCAGGATTGATTGCAAAGAGACCAGAGTTGAAGTCAAGGTCTTCTGAAAGTATACATGTAGGTGACATAGATCCAGAGGTAAGTACATACTTTCAACTAGTCAATGTCTTCTCAAATGATAACTTACAATCACACTTTTACCAACATAAGTTCCCCCACTTTTGGTGGCCCCCTACAGTTGATTTTCATCGGACACCTGATGATGTCATTATGACGTCATGTAACTGACCTACAGGAAACCACAGAGAGATTGTGTGTCTGAGTAGAGAGAAACTATGGATAAGGCATCTCCAGACCATTCAACCCCATGGTCTGAACGTCCAGAAGGAAATGACTAATATCTTTTTGTCTTTGCCTTCTCCTTTTAAAGGAGCATTACAGGATTGGTAAGAAAAAAAATCGTCTAAGATCACAGTTTTACATAAAACTTACACGGTCTAATGATGATGATAGTAGAAAACATCCCTTGAAATATTTCTGTCTGAAATGTCATATTTGATGAGAAATCAATCAAACTAATTTCCCGTTTGGAGTTTATCGCTCAGTGAGCATTTTATTCATTTTTTGTATCGATTTCGTAGATACTGCCCTCACACGACCAATAATAGTTATTTTTTCTCTCAATTCGGCACACGCAAATAATTCGCAAACGGTCGGTTTCTAGGTTCGCAGCAAACGTCGTTCTGAAATATGATCGATCTCGCTGCACCAATCTGGTATGGTTGAACTCGCTTAAGCCAGCAAATTAACCCGCCATGGAGATGAGCCAAGAATACGAGGTTGTATACTGAAACGTAGTCTGGCTCCCAGACCCAAAAATCTCCGACTTATATTTCCATTAAGAGACGTCATGGAATATTTGGTCAGGGAACTAGAGTAACTTAAACGCGGTCACACACACACATCCCTGGCCAGAAGTTCTGCACACACCACACTCGTATCGGCCGGGTTACGGGTCTGGATCTGGACAACCGAACAGATCGACCACCGGCAAAAATGGAAGATCTATTTTAAAAAAAAACAGGGCATCCTAAACAGTCTGAAAGTGCCAAAAAAAAGATCAAAAGCAAAGTACAACAGAGAACACAGAAAGACGCTAAAGATCTCTGTTATCCACGTCGATGAAAATACCAGTATCCATTATGCAGAGATGGCGTCGTATTTCAACTGAATTGAAATGTCGCATGCAGAGTTGGCCACGTTTCTGCTAGACGCACACGTAGGCCTCTATGCACATACGTCGAGCACAACAACAAGAAGCAGCACATAATCCATGTACTTTTCACCGAGCAAAATATGTACTAGGCTATATAGTTCCACGGACACTCGACTAATATTAATTTCATTTGTATAAGTTGAGGAGCTCATTGGAGGAGCTCATGATTGAGAGGGCATGGAGGTAGAACTCCCTTTATGGAGAGGGTAACAAAATAAAGTCAAGGTTTTGGGCCAGTCACAGACTAAAGCAGCATTCACAATCAGTGTTGAATTCCTTTACTTCAGTCTATGGCCGGTTGATTCGAAAATGGTAAGGTTTATGTAAATGACCCTCTCTTGTTTTATCGTGAGTGAACGACACAAATGTATATGGAAATAAACTTGACAGTGATATTTGAATTTATTCATGTTGTTTATTAATTATCTAACAAAAAGCGTAACTCTAAAAACGTAGAACCGCTTCAGTTCATTGACAGTACAATCACAACGGATGAATTTCCTTCATTTACAAGGTATAATTATTTTTATGAGACTGGCGTATTTTCCCACGGTTGAACCGCTGCACGTAGTACATGTCCGGCCAGATGTAGTGTACAAAAATGTAAACTTATTTTCCCACGTAAATAACTCATACCATTACAGCGTACACACACACATCGAGTGTGGTTCGCGCGCGCCTGTACTGTCTTGAACAGTTTCGTGATAGATACCATTGTGCGGACAGGGGCGTAACTTAAAAAGCTCACGTTATTGATGCAAACAATTCGATGCAGAAGGGAAAACGCGACGTGTTACTGTTTTTTTTTATTGAAAATAAATCACTAGTGAAATTTTAATTAACTTTCCAGAACATTTAAACACAACAAAAGAGCAACGCTAATGGCTAAATAATGGTACTCAGACAATTCCACCCTGTACCATTGGTGGTACCGTCCATGTCATCGCCACACACAAAAAACATACACGCAGCAAGTGACAAATTTTCAAGAGAAGCAAAATGTGTCTTGCTATTTTTGGCGAGCTGCGAAGCAGAGTGAGCCTATGTAATGACAATTTCCGTCCCGTCTGTCTGTCCGTCCGTCCGTCCGTCCGTCCGTCTGTCCGGCCGTCCGCGTTCAGTGGAAATGTTAAAGTTTTTGTTTTAAGTATCAGTCTTTGAGTTGAGTTGTTTTATGGTATGTACAAGCCCAAGTGAGATTGATATATATAATTGCCAGTAATTTTTTTTGTAATTTTCAACTATGTTTTCCAATAATGTTGAAGTTTTGGGAATAAAAAAAATGTTAAAGTTTTGGGAATAAAAAAAATGTTAAAGTTTTTTTTTCAGGCTCAATTATTGACCTCTGGATTTTAAAGAACCAAACTCAAACTAAAATTTTAAAGTTTTGAAGTTAAGTTGTAACTTTGACTTACAATTGACAACAGACAGGCTGAGCATAAAATCGGTTCCGGTTAAATGAGCTAAAACAATTAAAAACTTAAATGGTCATAACTCCTTATTGCAATGATGTACTGACTTGAAACTTGAATCAAATATTGCTTCTTACATGTAGATTCATATGAAAAGATAAAGCTCAAAGAGTTTTTCACTGGTTCCAGTTGAATGAGCTAAAACAATGACAACCTTAAATGGCCATAACTCCTTATTGCAATGATGTACTGACTTGAAACTTGAATCAAATATTGCTTCTTACATGTAGATTCATATGAAAAGATAAAACTCTCAGAGTTTATCACTGGTTCCAGTTGAATGAGCTAAAACAATGAAAACCTTAAATGGTCATAACTCCTTATTGCAATTAGTCATTGGTCCTCTATCTGGCGATCGGCAGCTCGCCATGGCAGCTTCGCTGTTCTAGTTTAAATGTGTGACACTATCTTTGAACAAAATGTTTACAAGAAGAAAGGGTATACGTTATTGATTCTGTTCAAATAAGTTTGTCCAGTTAAACCTTCCGATTAGTGCATGAATTTACCATTTTAGAAAAATGCGTTGGAGTTTTAGAGTTGACACCACGGAAGTTTTGACACAGACGTTTTAGCAACGGCTGTTTTGAAGCTGTGAAATAACTTTTCATTGGTCTGAATTTCAACTAAAAAATGACGTTGGAAAAACTTGTCCAATCACAAAGTTTGTTAGAGCAGTGTGTTGGTCAGGATGTATACTTCCCAAATCCGTTTTGGACTAAGCAATCGGTCGTCGGGTTGCAGAAATCAGGTAGACTTTAGGAATTTCTCCATACAAAATTGACCAAGACTGGACGTAAAACCCTCAAAATGACGTGGCAAAATGTTTTCTGAATGTAAAATAAATATGACATGATGAAGGAGTAGATAATCAGGATTATTTTACCGATTTGGATTAGTTTGTACGATAAAGGGTTCCAGAGATATGATTGCATTTATCCACCAAACTTGTGTTTTCCAGGTAATTTGTACAAATTCATATGAACATCCTGATTGCACGGAGCTCGGAGGTAGCCAAATATACCTCCATGCTGTTTGCAACACACATGCCACACACGTGTCGTATGCGTATGAAAGAGAGCCTCATTATTTATGCGGATGACCCTTCGGTGGCTTTTCAATAACAACCGCAAACAGCCAACTCCAAAGCCCGATTAGGAATGAGTATATCAACGGCTGTCCGTGCTGAAATGCATGAGGGCGATATTCAAAAATCTATCCAGGGAAATTTGAAAGCCCGGACCATGCCTGGATATTCAAATGATTTCATGCAAAAGAGTAGTCTGTTTTTCACTATTTTCTCGTGACCCAGATAGCCGATCGATCTCAAACTTCTACAGGTTTGTCAGTTAATGTATATGGTGGATCACATAAAGTGCTTACACTGCCAGCAACTGTTTTGTTAGCAAAAACCAATCCTATAATGCACCTTTAACAACAGATATACCCCCTGCAGTCTGCTTCAATCACTTGTGTTCCTCACCTTTTGTGGTCAAACCAGCCCACCCCCTTTTGTTACCCTCCTCTCTATTCAGCCTCCTGCTTTCTCTGTGTGCTTTCATCTTTATCTTCTATTTCCACTTGACTGCTTTTGTTACACCAGTATACCTGTTTATGTTTTTAGTGTTGTCACTTAGCCTTCGAGAAAGACTCTGCTAGGGTCGAAACGTAAGGCCACTAACTATTTTTTTGCATTTATACCATAGGTCCTTTTGGTTGGTAAGCAGTTTGCAACAACCAATACTTTTTGTAATTTTTTGTGAAAGTGCGAATTTGCAATGGCCCTATTGCCCAAAATCCTTCTTAGAATATGCTGTACATGTACCCGTTTTCTAAATCTCATGCTTGTATAAGGCACAATATATTTCATCTATCTGTTGGGTTATTTTTAAGTCTGGAAAATAAAACACTCAGGTCAAAAATTAGCCTCCTTAATTTTGACTATAAGATTTATATTCTTGTATTGATACATATAATCAAAGATCCAACCAGGCTTCGTTGTAAATATTAAGTGAAACACCTTCTAATTAGGCTTATTTGCACCATTCTGTGTTGGTTGTCTGAAAAAAAATTTCCAGGCCCATCCATGGTATAATTTTCTGAACTTTTTTGAGCCTCTTGAAAAATTGTTTTCTTTTGAAAAGATTGTTGCCACAATGAAACCCTGATTTGAAAAAAGGAAAGAAAACAAAGATTTTCATAATTAGCACTGGGGTTTGATGATGTTGTGTGGAAAATATGACTAGGCACTCGCCATGAATTGTAGAACCTCAGCAGTGAGCCATGGCCGATAATCTACCATGGTATTCTGGAATCTCGGAACGCTGGAACTTGCCTGCAATTAAGCCGAATACAATGATAAACAATGGTGGCATTCACGTATGCCATGTTTGGACAATAGGACAAAGGTCTTGAAAGGCATGTTTTTCAATACCTGATGTCTTTCTTTGTAGGAGCGAAACAAAGCGTAGCGCGGTAATGTAGGTGCAAGCCTGTGCTCGCTACATACATGTAAAAAATGGAATATCCGGCTGGATATTTCCATCAGCCATCTGGCTAGCTGCAACAAATTGAGGGCGCTTTGAATTTGTTCTGATTGTCATAAACTGCCCACCGAAGCCAGTTGAGAAATATTTTGTGGATATCCGACGTGAAGTAGTGAAGTGATGGGTTTAGTATTTTTGGTTCTCTGGGTTTACTTGTAAAACAAAAAAGTTCATTAACAACTCATTGTGGAAATTCAACATTTACACATGCATACACTTGTAAATATAAGGGGATAATAGTGGCCCTCTAATGGTCGTTTCTATGACAGCTGATGATCATAATATCTAAATATTTAATTTTGTTCAAAATTTGTTTGGCTGTCTACCAATTTGTTTGCTTTTGTAAAAAAGTATATAAGCAGCCCCACTTTTTGAGTGTCACTTATTTGCTTTCAGTCATGTATTGCAATGCAATTATACTTAATATAGATTACACTTAGCAAACTGACAAAAGACAACTTTCTAATAAATAATACCACATTTTTTTCAATCTGTCTCTATAGGCTGATAAAGCATGGTTGGAACAAATGGATGAAAAGCACAAGGCACGCAAAGAGGCTCTACATAAAGCATGTAAAGATCACTTCAACATCTCTTTGAAATCAGTAAGCTCACTCGCAGCAAACCCCAGTAGGCTTCGCTCCTTGATAGTAAACGATGAACATCATTTTATCTACAGTATTGTCTACAAAGTGGGATCCACCAATTGGGAGAGATTGCTGGTTGAAGATCTTGGTGGATTCAAGAATGTTCCTAACCAAAAGTTGTATAGTCACAAAGCATTACATTGGATAACAAGGTACAATTCCACACAAATTGAAAATCGTCTGAACAGTTACAAAATATTTATTTTTGTACGAAATCCACTAGCTCGAATTCTTTCAGCTTATAGAGATAAGTTTGTTGAACATAATAACAGGGTCTTCACAAGAATGGGAAAAAATATTATTGAGTTGTATAGAGACCATAATCAAGTAACTACAGGAAATGTGACCTTCACAGAGTTTGTAAAATACCTTGTTGACTCAGCTGCCCATCGATCAAATCCACATTGGAAGCCAATCTTCAGTCAGAATTTCCCATGTGAGATCAACTTTGACGTTATTGGAAAACTAGAAGAAGCTTCTGATGACATTCCTTATGTGTTAAAAAGTCTTCACATTGATCATCTTGTAAAGTATTCGCAAGGAAATCCCAAAAAGACACATGAGAAAAGTATATTGGCCTCGTATTATTCACAGTTACCTAGAGAACTTTTGCAAAAGTTGTGTGCTATATATAAAGCAGACTTTGTTCTTTTTGGTTATGACATTCCCGACAGCTTTTCCTAACAATGAATAAGGCTATAGTGTTTATATTGTCCTGCACATCACTTCAGAATGTCTGTTATGTTTGGTGCGTGTATCCCAGATTTATTTACCATGTTGTTGTGAAAATTGTGTTAAATCAACTCAATTTGCTACATGTTACCTGTTTATTAACTATCAGCAACAAGAAATGATGTTATGTCCCGTCTGCACACAACAAAATGTACACTTTACAAACGTACATAGATTACAGGTACTTAGCAAATACTCAAGTCCATGGAATGAGGTGTATGGTGTAGTTAGCAACCAGGTGCCATGTAGTTAATGATCAAATTTGTCACTAAGTAATCTAGACCAGCCTGCACCTCATTCCACAGCTAATGCGCGCGTACCAGGGGTGCGTTTTGGCAGCTGTAACCAGAAACTGTTTCGGTCACTGACCAGTAATTAAATAATGGCCAATTCAACTGAAACTGCACCTTAAATACACGCTGTAGCCAATGCAAAAACAACTGGGAACGCCCTAGCCAAAAACAAAAAGTGGCTCAGACTCCTCCCTTCTTTGGGTTTTGGCTTTGAGCTGCGTCAAGCGCTCTAATTTATCTACACAGCCAAGTGGTTTACCAACAAAACATGCAAGAATCTTATTTAAATGTGCGTGCCACATTCGGTATTTAAGTCTAAACACAAAAATAGTAGTTTTCTTGAAGATAGTTCCAGATGAATGCCATCTTTACAGGCAACTTTACAAATACTATCCGATGTGCCCCCCTCCCCCCCCCCAAAAAAAAAAAATTAAAATAAATAAATAAAATAAAATAAATAAATCAATAAAACAAAAATAAAAATATACATATTGTAAGTGTTTGTTGTTTTTACCTAAACAGGACCTTATTTGATAAAATAACGTTAACTGGTTGGACGATGTGTGTATTAAAAACTAGAGGATGAAAGTGAATATAATCTTGTAATATACAATGATTAATAAACAAACAAATAATGTACAGAAATCCTGACAATTGAGTTCAGGCTGTTCCACAAGGTTTTTTTTTCTTCATATTTACAGCCCTATTGGTGGTGTTGAAATCATAATCAGCCATTGAAGAAGAGGACTCAATAATTGTAGAGGCATAGAGTAGCATAGTTCAAAGTTAGTTTGACAACCCAATAAGAACTGGCCGAAAAATGAAAGAATGTTTGAATCTCGCAAAGGTTTTTTTTGCCAAGTTCCAATTCACTAGGCAATGTAATGGGATTGGAAAATGGCAATACTGTAATAGGGTTAGGTTTCTAAGTATTGTATTTTGTAATTGGTAAAATGATTTAAATCAAGAGATTTATTAGCCTATTCCTTTTACTGTTGATGAAGTATAATTTGTAGTCGGTCATTCATACCAGTAGAGATGAAAATAAGGTGAAGACCATTGTAGCTTGACCAAACTCTCTCCAGTTGTCTATATTAATGGCAACTTTGAGGGTTAAAGTCGCGAGGATCAAAAAAGGGTTCCAAGTCAATAACAAAACTATGGGCTGGAAAGACCCCCACTCCCTCCCCTTAGCCAAGGTACAGCCTGCCACATCCCTCTTGTCCCAGTACTGACTGACAAGAAGTATATTTACAGTGGCCCACCATTGCTGGAAATGGACAGATCATGGTGGAGTTGGTACAAACGGCATTTGATGCAAATGGAAGCTGAGCAGAGCAAACTTAAGTGTACCTTGGTGCTTTGTGTGTCCAACATTTTTACTTAATTATTATGCTATTGTTGTACATTGTATTCAATCAAGGATTTGTTAAATAAAACTGTTTTAAAACAGCTCCATTTAAGATTTTCCAAGTTTTGGCCACAAAAACTTGAAAAATATTCATCCTTTTCACCCATTGGTGCGTTTACATTGCATTACTTGGGTCATTAAACTTAATGGATGAGCAGTTAATCTGCCTGGGCCAGCTAGCAGCCCTACTGGTTTGTGCATGATCCAATTATGTCCACTGTTTGGAAAAGCAATTACATGGAGATAACTGGTGTGAGTTGTCAGACGAAAAGGACGTTTCATTTGAGCCTCTTTTTTAATGGAACTTTCCTGTGATGATTATCGTAGAAATACATTGTACTTTGATTAGTTTTAATGGCTTGGAATAACTCTGATTAGAAGCATTTTTGCGGGATTCAGCCTTTTGCCAAAACCACCTTTGTTTTTGTCGAGATTTATTTTTATTTTGTTCATTAGTATAGGTTTTCTCTGTCAATTTCGGCAAATGAGCAGCCGATTTAATTTTTGTGCCTTCGAATTAAAGCTATTTTGCCTCTCCAGTTGTTTCTGCGTTTCAAATTCAGAATTCGGCCATTCAATTTCATTTTGAGGCATTCAAATTCCTTTAGCACCGTGTTCAATTTAGCATATCTTCATTCTTTTTCGTGACACACAATCATCATTCAATTTAGCAAAGCTGGTTCGACTGGAGATTTTACTGATTTATTTTTTTTCAATTTCGTAAAGAGGCAATCAGTTTCGCTAAATGATAATTCAAATAAGTACGACTAAAGCAATACGAATAAACAGATAAACTGTACTAGGCATCTGTTTCGTATCTTCACTTTAATTCAGGCAAACCTTATTTTCTTTATGTATGCTTCTAGTAGACTTTACATGGGGCCTATGAGGTTTTTTCTTCTTCTTTGTTTTCTTCTTTATTTTATTTATTTTTTTTTGGGGGGGAGGGGATCTTTATTGGTAAACTGACCAAGACCTAATTTTGTATTGTGTTTGAATGGGATGTTTCTTTATGTTTTTCCTGTTTTTTTTGTTTTGTTTATGTTGTTTCTTCCTCAACCATCAATCTGTTGGCATGCCAAACATCTTGGCATATATGTTTGGGTATGGTTGTACCACTGCATGCACTTCACTTGGGTGATAACATCAACACTCTGAATGGCTGCTTGTTTTTTTAGATTGCACAAATTCCAGAAATGACTGCCCCAAAATGAATTTGAATGACTAAACAACTGCCTCAAAAAGCTCCTGCGAATTTGAATGCTGCTTTGTTGAATTGTTAAATTGAATGATTATTTTGTGAAATCGAATGACGCAACAGTACATTTGACTGGTCATAAAACGAAATCGAATGACCCTTTTCAGTAGCAATTGATTTGGCGCGAAATAGAATAGCGTAGTGGTTAAATTGGCTGCTCATTTGCACCTAAATTATACTTCCAATTGAATAATTTGTTATGCTATAACACATGAAATTGGTGATGGTTCGGTCTCAGAAACTAGTCGCAAACAACACAACCAAAACCCCAACTTAAAGCGTATGCCCTAATTTAGAACATAACAAACATGACATAATGATTGCATCACATTTACCTGTACTAGAGACGTTTCAAATTCGTGGCAATTGACGACTTTGTCACTTTCAACGGTGAACTTGTTTAGCGCCCTCTTGTGATAACATTTGGCCACAGTGGACTTGTATAGGGCCCTCTCATGGAAAGTCCACACAATTATTATACATAGCGTGAACCATAAACCGTTATGGAAGTGTAGGAAATAAAAATGATTAAACATAAAAGCATTGAAGGGATATTCAGTGGTTTTTGCCCCACGTAAAATCAATGGATTACTTCCACCACAATTCCTGTCACGGTCCCACTTTGGACGTTTCTTTCCTCTCTTATGGTCCAAACAGCAAGTTCAAAGTGTTTGTTTAGGGTTTTCGACCAAATTAACATTTTGGGTGTGACATGTAATTTTTTCATTTGTTCCTTCAACTTGTTGAAAGTTGTGCAAAAGTAGACAAGGGCAAATGAAGTTGGGTGGAAGCAGTACAAGAGGGAAAGGAAAGAGGAAAGACATCAAGACTGGAGGAACAAACAACTTCACTGCCGGTTCTTGAGGTGTACTGAAGAAGTGACGAGCGGAAAGTTCTGGAATTGGATAAGGAGCGGAGAACTGAAGAAGGAAACAGAGGGCTTGATTACTGTGGCGCAAGACCAGTCTCTAAGGGTAGAGAAAGCAAACATCTCTCCTATATGTAAAATGTGTAGTAAAGCAGACGAGACAGTATTTCATATTGACAGCAAATTTAGTATGATGGCCCCGACAGAGTACAAAGGAAGACTTGATAAGTTGGCCAAGGTTTTTCACTGGGATCAGTGAAAAAAGTATGGTGTCCAAGGGCTTGCAAAATGGTACCACCATGTTTCAGAGAAAGTTGTACAGACAGACCAGGTCAAAATCCTCTGAGACTGTAACATTCAGACTGATCATGATGTAGAACACAGGCGTCTGGATGTTGTAAGTACTCCCTGTGATGGTTGGAGCACTTGGCAAAGTTTCCAAAGCACCGGGGAAACAGGGACAAATGTGAGGGTAGATCTATTACAGAAGGCGGCATTTTTTGGGAACAGCGAGGATTCTGAGAAAGACCCTTGAGGTCTAAGGCTACGGGACGTAGCCCGACTCAAGGTGTTACCGGCACAAAGGAAAATGTGATCTCTCTTTTGCATGTTGTGATAAAATGAAGTAAACTAATTAAGTCGTGTTTGGTAAACACAAATGCCCCTCAAGCCAGTTCGTTTCTTGACATTTGACCTAGGTGGTCCAAAAATAATAGGCATCTGAATCCCGAGACCAATCCACACACCAGTTTGGAGTTCATACAGTATGCTTAGTCCTTCTGAAGTTATCTCTGGGACATAATTTCTAAGAATATGGCAAGTCCTTCTAGAGTTACCGTGCGAACAAAATGTCTTTGTTTTCGCCATAATGACCTGGACAATTTATCTTGGAGTTCAAAAACAATAGGCTTCAAGTCCATCGAAATCATAATAATTTTCATTACAAATGTTATGCATTATTTTCATCCCTTTTAAAAGACAGTTAGTTAAAGTTAGGCAAGGGACTTTTCAACAATTGATCAGTCAAACAACACAATCTGTGCCTGACAAAAGTACAAAGTGGCAAGACACTTCCAAAGAGGCGTACCCAAATACACGGAGGCCGTAGAAATGCAGAGGTAGGGTACAAATAAGGTGCTGCAATAAACAACATTGCTATATTTCTAAAGTGACAATATTTCCTGGAAAAATTGTGTTTATCTTAGAAAATGTCCTCGCTTGTATTTTTCTTCACAAGCATCATTAATAATTAATCATTACTAAGCTCATGAAGTCCTACATGCAAGTCTGAGGGGATGAATTACTCTTCATTCTACTTTCTAAAAAATAATGGTGGTTCAAAATTGTTAAACTAGAAAACGTTCCCTTAATGCTGTATAAGCGGCAATTTCTATGAAATACACTTCCACGATTCCGGATGTTCAAGGTTTTTGTTTCTGCAATACTACATAAATAGTGCACAATTGATAATACATTCATGTAAAGTTCATCACCATCCAACAATAAGACAAAAGTTTGAATTTAACCCTTTCAAATGTTGGTCTTTGATGTCTTACAATTTACCCAAACTGTGCAAGTTTAATCAAATTTTACAACTATAAGACATTACCGGGGAAGGGGTTCTACCCAGATAGTGGCCTCAATTGGCAACAAATATCTAGTTGTGATTTGCAAACTCGGTCGGCAAGGCATAGCTCCAGAAATGCTAAGAAGTATAATGTGCTAAATAAAACCCACTTGCTTGCTTTTGAGGAATCTAAAGATTGTGCCCTCCATTGGTGCACAGCCTTTAAAAGTGTATTATGCAAATTACCAAGTTAAATTTGCCAACCTAAAATATGGCAATAACTAAATTTGCCTACGGTGCTTTGCAGTGGATCAGTGCAAGTGCACACGTTTACAACATACAAAGAAAATAAACAAGGTAAACACTAAATGGTGTATTATACGTAAAAGGGCCTGGCAGCAAAGTAAGTCTGGCTTGCAACACAGAGTAGGGGTGACTAGACAGTTCTACCAGATTTTAACTTTCATTTTGTTTTGCATGCTGTGATAAGATGAAATAATAATAATAATAATAATAATAATAATAATAATAATAAAGGCTTCTTATATAGCGCTCATATCTGTCACTCAGTGACATTCAATAAGTGAACCATTTTTATGTAAACCTTTTAAAATCTAATGGAGAGCCATGTGCATTATAGATTTACAAGGTGTCAAGTTAGCTGTACAATTCCTACAAATTACTGCAAAAATACCCCAAACAACCAAATAAACAAACAAACAAACAATCAATCAATCAATCAAACAAAAACTAGTTACCTCATGAACATAAAATACTGTAGTTTATGTTTCAGGACTGTATAATACTCTTCAACTTGGTGAAATCCCTGAAACTGCTTTGCTCATCCAATACAGTCTTCCTATTGGAGTGAGTTGCCTACTGTGTAATATTTGATAAACATTGTGTTTTACTCTTATAAGTCTAAGGCAAAAGGTAGATTCCCTTCCAACAAGTAATTTTCTTAAATTTTTCAGAAAATACATTTGAACAAAGGCAAGCCATCTACCCTATCTAAAGGGAAGGTATAACAATTTGTTTAAAAAATCAAAAAACATAATTTGGAAACAAATTAAAACAGTTGGTACAAAAGACTTGTTGTTCAAGAAACACATTGTCTTTGGATATTTCTGGAAGGAACTAACAGGAATGGTTCCACAAAATATATAACAAAGCAGTTTGATCTGAAACTACTAATTATGTATGGTTATCAATGACTTACCAAGTTAACCTGAACTGTTTGTATTACATAAACACTGCTTTAATATGTCTCCTTTATATGCCATTAGGGCAAATAAAAACAAGTTTTGACAAACAGCAGGACTTGATAAATGTGCTTCACTGATGTTTTAGGAGCTTGAAGCAATACAATTCTATTGTGTAACTTATTTGGAAAATTTTCAAAATGGTTCCTCTTCATACTTTGATGATTTTTTGGAAGCTTCTGTCTTGTTTCTATATCTCTCCAAGTGTGTGCTTTTTTTCCTGACCACAGAAATATTCCCCTCATCTGCCATTTTGGTTTCCCAGCCATCCATTGCTACTTGGTAGTCTCTTTTGGCCTTGCTTGCCAAGGAGTAGTAATCCTGTTGAACACAAGAGAAGAACATGAATTACTTCGTTAGGCAACACTTTATTTTCAACTTTATGTACACTTACATGTAGAAGTTCGTACACTACTTTTCATCTCTAACATTGCTGTCTTATGACAGTGCTTAAAAAGAAAATCAAAAAGCTAAGAAAATACTTATTTATATATGTACTTTATATTTGTATGTACTATTCATACATATGTTTGTATATACTATACATATGTATATTAATTTCATTTATCAGGCAAGCATAAAAGTATAAGCACATAAAAATAATGAAAGTAGCATCAACAGAAGGAAACAGTTGTGAACCACCAAGAGCCTGCCGGATGGACTAAAAGAAGAAAAAAGTATTTGTCTAGGAGACTCTCCTCTCAAACAGCATGCACAAACATATTGAGATAAAAATAAAACTATAATAATGTACATTTAGAACAATGAAAACATAAATGGGATTATAGAAAAATAAATTTGTTAAATAAGAAAGTGCACAGTAGTTATTGGACCATTGCATACAAAAGACTACTGACTAAACCTATAAATACTATAGGCAAGTACAAGTGTTATTTATTATAAAGAACAGTATAACAAAAATGTAAAAATAAATATTTATTTAAATAAAAGAACAATAATAATTATGATCACAATAATTACTACAAAGGTAGTGTTTGTAGCTACAAATACTAGGTGCTTAAGTGTGAATATCTGGTAAATACTTAAAACTAAATAGACAAATATAAATCTGAAATAAAAACCATTAAATAAACTTTTAGAATATGTTTTATTTGAACGTTTTTGGTTTGGATAGCAAATGAGGTCAAATCAGGTCTTGCACAAATATTAATAACTTCACATATCAACTTTCCATATATTAGTCACCGTTTTCACAAACAGCCAATTCTTTTTAAAAACTTACATTTTTTGCAAATCTGTGATTTTACCATTTTGGATCCTATCATTGACATCTACATTTCCCCCCGAGTTTTGAGTGATAAAACATTATTGTTTCGTTAATACACTAATTAGCACAAGGACCATTTCACTAAATTTACAGTTTTTAGTTTTCACAAATAGCGGATTTTGATTTTACCATTTTATTTATTATTAATGAAGGCAAGGATAGAGAAAGCAAACGTCTCTCCTATGTGCAGAATGTGTAATAAGGCGGAGGAGATTGTATTTCATATTGTAAGTGAATGCAGTATGATGGCCCAGAGGGAGTACAAAGTTGACAACATGACAAGTTGACCAAGGTAATTCACTGGGATCTGTGTAAAAAGAATGGTGTCCAAGTGACTGCGAAATGGTACGACCATGTTCCAGAGAAAGTTGCAGAGGCGATCAAGTCAAGATCCTCTGGGACTTTAACATTCAGACTGATCATAGGCGTCCGGATGTTGTAGTTTTAAAAGAAGAAGCTGTGTCATCTCATTGACATAGCTGTGCCAGGTGATAAAAGGGTAGCTTCGAAGTAGACTGAAAAGATCCAAAAGTACCAAGACCTAGCAAGGGGACTTTTGCACCATTCCGAAAGCACTGGGGAAACTTCAAGATGAAACAGGGACAAATGTGAGGGTAGATCTATTACAGAAGGCGGTGCTTTTGGGAACAGCGAGGATTCTGAGAAAGACCCTTGAGATCTAAGGCTAATGAAAATGTTATCTTTCTTTTGCATGCTGTGATAAGATGAAATAATAATAATAGTATCAAGTAATAAACCACAAGGGAAACTGACTGGGTAAATTTTTAATTAATTTGGGTTTGAACAAAGAAAAATTGACTGGAGCGGGACTTGAACCAACGACATCTGGATTAACGTACCGGCGCTCTACCAACTGAGCTATCCAGCCCTATGTTGGCAGTTTCCCTATTAGTCAATATCTTTGTTCAGTCAGAAGCCAGTCAGAAGCCATACAACCGTTAACACATTTTATCCATTAAGGATCAAATGCTTTATACTCAGAGTACAGTACATGGATTTTTATAGGTCACCTTGTTTACATGTATACAATAAGCCAGTGCAAATGTTATACATTATAATGTTTTGACTTTATTGATATATAGGTCACCACAGAGGGTGTGTGGTTGTTTGATCTGAATATGCATTAATATGGATTTAGGGCCTGACACTATTGACCAATCAGTAATAAGCAAGCACTAGGCACAATTTTGTACATGAAAGTCCATTGTAATTTTTGTGACAAAATGAGGTTTAGGGGTTTCAGCCAAACAGCCAATCATTGGCTTCCTTTTTGACCAATCAGGAGGGCACTCAATGGCCAATAGTTGCAAGGTTAAGGGCAACCAATTGGGGTGCTTCTTTTATCAGGAGCATACATTTTTGGCGGGCTCTAGAGAAAACCTCATGTCATTCTGTCACAGCCTGTCAGAGGATGCACATGTAGTGCAAAAGTTTTTACAATTTACTTTCATGACGAACTTGGTGCTTTGTCAAGAACATTTGTGCTTGGATTATCTTCTATGAAGGGCTGATAACGGAAGAGTTTTTTCTTGACGAACTTGGTGCTGTCAAGAACATTTGTGCTTGGATTATCTTCTATGAAGGGCTGATAACGGAGGAATTTTTCTTGAAGAACATTGGTGCATGGATTATCTTCTAAGTTCTATTGTGGCAGACCGCAGAGGAATTTTTCTTGACAAATGTTGTGATTTGGTCCAGAGCATTCGTATTATGAAGTTTGAGTAGCTTTGAGTTTTCTTGACGAATTTAACTTTAGTGATCCTGTCATCCTGTGGAGAACATTTCTGTTTGAATTATATTAATATCGATTTCTTACGGCTTGACTTCCACGCAAGAGGGACGCGGACCAGCTCATTGTAACTATTTGGCTGTCGTCTTAGGCCTTCTTCCATCAGCATTTTCGGAGCTGCGATCGCCGGGAGTAGGACTAAGGAATTATTCATGGTGGTTGAAGTAGCCATCTTGTGTTGGTGTGAGCAGTACAATTCCCATTTATTCCACCGCTAACACTAGTTTTGTTGGGGCCATGGGTTTGGGACCCTCGCCTTCCTCAAGCGCTCAATCAGTTATGCCAATATTGGGAGGTACTTTCTCTCAGCCACAAGTGTTACCACAAGTTAATTCACAACTTGGCTTGCACGTTCCCCAAAATGTGAAAGAGAAAATTTGGGCTGGTTTGTATGTTGACCTGTCCACGTTACTGCATGACCATGCTCGAGCAATTCTTGCAAGGGAGGACAAAGGCCCAGAATTTACTTTTGCTATGGAAAGTGGTAGTATGGTGTTGAAGCAAAAAGAAAGTCGCACCAAGAAAATTGACTCCTTTGAGAGGTGGTGCTTGCATACTTACATGTCAATTTACATTGCAAAGCAGCCTGCCCGGGCCATAGAAATGCTCAAATACATTGAGACGATTCGGTTGGCAGCTACTCAGTTTCCAGGGTTGGGTTGGCGTCACTATGATGAGCAGTTTTGCTTGCAGCTTGAAAGCAACCCGTTCCGCAGCTGGGGGGAGGTTAATATGGAATTATGGGTTACTGTAGCGGCAGCTGTTTCTGTACATCCCAGCCCCAATCCAGTGCTCCCATTTCAACCATCGCAGGCAGCAAAGGGTATTTGCTTTGCTTTTAATACTTCAAAGGGTTGCCATTTGCGTTTCTGCAAGTTTCCACACAAATGCGGCAAGTGTTTGCGCTTTGGTCATAGCTCAATTATGTGCCAGGGTGGTCATGGTGGTAATGGTCCAGCTCAAAATCGTGCCCAATTTAAGTCAACAAAGGCACAAAATCAGCCTCGGTCAGAGAATGCGCCATTTCGTGGCCAAAAACAAGCCCAGGCAACCAAAACTGTTGCGAAGTCACAGGGTTCTTTTCGTGCTACCAACACCGATTAAATTTGGCACTTTGGATCACATGCTTTCACAATACCCTGTTCTAGGGGATGCCAGTTTGTTGCGTACTGGATTTTCGCAGGGTTTTCGTATTGGGTATGCTGGGCCTCGCCGAAGTCGTGAGGCTGGTTGTCTCTCTTCAGCGTTGGCTAACAAGCCAGTGGTTAGGAAGAAGTTGGAGCTAGAAATTAAATTGGGTCGGATTGCTGGTCCTTTTAAAGTTAAGCCTTTTCAAAATCTACAGTGCTCTCCAATTGGTTTAGTACCAAAGAGGGAGCCAAATTCTTTTCGGCTCATACATCACCTTTCCTTCCCTTCCGGTGGGTCTATTAATGATTTCATCAGTAAGGATAAATGCAGGGTACATTATGCATCATTTGATTCTGCTCTACACCTTGTCATGCAGGCAGGGAAGTCCTGCTGGCTTGCAAAGTCTGACATAAAATCGGCATTCCGGCTTTTACCGGTTTCTCCAGCGGATTACGAGCTGCTTGGTTTTACTTTTGAAGGGGAATACTATTTTCACAAGTGCCTCCCTATGGGTTGTTCAATTTCTTGCTCCATCTTTGAGAAGTTCAGTTCCTTTCTTGAATTTCAGGTGATAGGGATGAGTGCTTTTGCCTTGGTTACACATTATCTTGATGATTTCCTTTTTGTTGGTCCAACTGCATCCGCTTGCTCAAGTTTACTGGAAAATTTGTCGATGTTGTGCGAGCAGCTAGGTGTGCCTATTGCCCAGGAAAAGACAATTGGCCCTGTGCAATCTATCACTTATTTTGGGTTGGAGATAGATGCAGAGCGAATGGAAGTCAGGGTACCGTGTGACAAGGTGCAGGCGATATGCAAGCAAATTAAGCATACACTCACTTTGAAAAAAGTTACACTGCGAGGTATTCAATCCTTGATCGGTTCTCTAAACTTTTTGTGTAAGGCAGTTGCCCCTGGTAGAGCATTCATGGGTAGGCTTATTGCACTCACTCGGGGGGTCACCCAACCCCATCACCGTATCCGTGTAACCGTGGGTGTCAAGCTAGATCTCATGATGTGGCTGCAATTCCTCTCAAATTTCAATGGCGTGTCAGCTTTTCTCGGGTTGCGCTGAGAAACAAATGATGCACTGGCTTTATTTACTGATTCTTCTGCTGCTCCATCCATTGCGTTTTTGGAATTCTTTCCAATTGTGGTCGCAGTTCTGTGCTGGGCCCCATTGCTTGCAAATCGCAAAGTGGAATTTCATTCGGACAATAGTGCAGTAGTCCATATAATCAATGGGCAGTCATCCCGCTGTCCCCGAATTATGCAGTTACTGCGCTTGCTGGTGTTAAAGTGCCTTACTTTTAATATTTGTTTTCGTGCTGTGCATGTTCCAGGTAAGATAAATGACATCGCTGATGCTTTATCTCGATTTTCAGATGGAACGTTTCAGAGCATGTGCACCTGGGGCAGACACTGCTATGACGCCGTTACCCAACCTTCCTCAGGTGTGGTAGAACATGAAGTGCTTCGACTACTATCAAGGGCTTTTGCCCCAAATACCCAGAGGGCGTACGCCACAGGGTGGAATCAATTTTGTAGATTTTTGCAAGGCCCATCTACACCTGTTAAAACTGCATCAGTAATTGAGGTTAGGAGGTTCATTGCTTGGTTGTCTTTGCATCAGTTGGCTCCTGCTACAATAGCTTTGTATACAGCAGGAATTGGCTACATTCATAAAATGCATGGGTGGCCTGATCCCACAAAGGATTTTATAATTTCAAAATTATTGGAGGGTTGTCGTAGGGACCGACCGGTGTCTGACACAAGGGTTCCGATTTCAATTGATATGCTGGTGCAATTGTGTAATGCTTTGCAATATGCTTGTGCATCGCAGTTTGAATGCGCTCTTTTTAAAGCTGCATTTCTATGTGCATTTTGGGGGTTTATGCGGATTGGAGAGTTTTGTGCAAATTCTCATCATGTAGTTCAGGATTCAGTTTTGACAATCTCTGATGTGAAATTACACAAATCTGGGTCAAAAATGGCAGTATCATTGAGCTTCCGCCACTCTAAAGCCAACCAGGCTGGTCCCCCGCAGACAGTTTGTTTGGTCCAGGCTCAAAATGCCACATTGTGTCCAGTCCTGGCTCTGCAGAACTTTGTTGGGATTCGGCCAAGAGTTGGAGGCCCACTTTTTTGTCATTTTGATTCATCCCCTTTGACTAAGTATCAGTTCAATGGCGTCCTAAAGAAGGCACTGGCTTTCAGTGGCCTGGGTGAATTGCACATTTCTGCTCACTCCTTTCCGATTGGGGCTGCAACTGTGGCAATTGAGCGGGGGGTCTCCCAAAATGTTATTCAGCAGATGGGCAGGTGGCGTTCCGATGCGGTTTTTTCATACATTCGTCCTGTTCAGGACTCCCTTTTACCTGGGGTTTGAGGCACAATGTACTTGTAATAGAATTAATCACTGGTGGTGATATTATCTTTATTTCATTTTACCATTTTCAGGTGTTGTTTGGGTTATTGGAGATTCCATTGTACGTTGGGCGAAACATCTTTAAACACGTCCCACATGGTCAAGTGGAACGGGAAAGGTGGTGCACGCTTAAGGGATCTGCAAACCCTTTTGAATCAGATGCATGGTCCGCCCCCTGCCATGGTTTTGATTCATCTGGGCACGAATGACTTGGCAGTGATTGACCAGTTTTGTATCCGTCAGGAAATAACCAATAGTTTGCAGCTTTGCAAAGATCATTATCGATCTGCTGTCATTGTTTGGTCTGACATATTGCCCAGACTGTTTTATTTTGGGGCTAGGTCTCAAAGAGCTATGGAGCGCCAAAGGCGCTATTTGAACCGATGGGCCAATTTCCAATGTCAAAAACTTGGTGCACATGTGCAACATCATGTACATTTCAAAGGTCAGGATTATTCTTTGTACAGGTATGATGGCATTCATTTGTCGAATAACGGGAATCAGCACTTTCGTGCAGATATCTTGGCATGCATTCAGTCTTTTCTTTAAATGTGTAGCAGTAACTTTTGTTATGTTGCCGGGTTGTTCCCTGTGGCCGCGCTTAGCGCGTGTGGCGTTTTTTGGTTTGGGGTACACTCTGTCAACATAACAAGGCAATCATGTTTATTGGTGGGGGTAATGTACAGTAACATTTTAAACAGTAATTGTGAAGTTCGGACTCGGTAACAGCACCCGGCTTTTACTCTGGGTGATATTATTCCACATGCTTTACACGGTGGAATGTTCCTGTCCCCTAGGTGATAACATTGTTACTGTATTATGTCACATAAGTTGGCTTTTGATAATTCAGGTTTTTTATCATAAAGCAAGTGCATGCGTTCATGCATTGTACATGCCCAATAATGGTAAAGTTTTAATGTTAATATTTGGCTTTGTTAAAGTGATTGGGGCCAAGGTGCCCTGTGCTTATGTGCACATATTATACATGGTGCTGAGACTGCAGCCCAGTGGCTTTAAAAGGCCTATTGGTTTTGGGCAAGTGTGCCCATTTGGTACGGGCCAAGGTGCCCATCTGGGTCATGTGTGCCCAGCTAATTTTTTACCGGTTTGCCCAGGTCAAGTTGGTATTCGGTGTACATTTTACATTTATTGACATCTTTTTGGCGGTGACATTGGTTCACAAACATAACAAAAAAGTGGGGTCATGTTGCTGCCTTCACGCTTGGCGACCCTGTTACGACGTTTGTCAACTAAAGCAACAATTTGAAGTCTATCATCGCGAATTTATCGCCAGTACATCTCTAGCCTTCTATCATCAGAAGAGTTTTCTTACGCAGCTCCCGGAAGCACGTGTCCTTTTCAGGACAAGCCATCAAGATGATGTCTGACACCTCGACCTCCGTACTCCAACTCAACGCTGAAGGCCTTACCCGCTCAAAGCGAGATCTGATTCCTCATATTGCAAAGGAAAATTGTGTAAATATTATTTGCCTCAAAGAAACACACTGTGAGACAGAAGAACAGCTCCACATCGAAGGTTTTGATCTGACCTGCTTCATACCACACAAGAAGCACGGGATTGCATCCTACGTCAAACAAGGCATGAAAGCATCCACCATTAGGCGATCTCCTGTAAACTCAGCCCTACAATGGAACACCTTTGAAGCTATGGGAACCCACTTTTGCAATGTGTATAAGCCTCCACCCGTAGATGTTGAAATCATGCTCCTCCCAAAGATGCCCTGGAACTCCTTTGTCTGCGGTGATTTCAACAGTCGCAACACTGCCTGGGTCATTTGTTCTTGAAACATCAAACGGCGAATGCAGTAGGAGGAGGAGACTCCGCAACGGTGTGCCGCAAGGCTCTGTCCTCGCTCCGATACTTTTCAACATCTACGTCTCTGATATGCCCAAGGGGGAATGCATGCAGTACTCTTATGCAGACGACACCGCACTGGGAATTAATAACCACTCCTTCGAGGCAATTGAAACATCACTGGAGAAGGATCTGAGCATGCTAGCTGAGTTCTTCAACAGATGGCATCTCAAGATGAGCATGCCGAAGACTGTATCCTCCGTCTTCCACCTGGCAAATCGATGCGCCAACCGAGAGTTGAATATCTCACTAAATGGGTCTAGGTTGAATTTCGACCCCACACCTAAGTACCTAGGCGTCACTCAAGATCGAAGCCTCACCTTCCACGAGCATGCTGGAGTTGGCCGCACACAACATTTCCTGCATAAAGTTGGAGCTGACTTATCGCCAAACTGTGCCTGTGGAATGATCCAAACTATGGATCACATCATCAATGCTTGTCCTATCTACAAATCCCCTCACGGTGCCTCTGGACTCCGAGAGCTCGATGATGAGACCATCAGCTGGCTTAATAAGGATCTTCCTATTTAGATGATGTACACCTTGATATTCTTGGTAGGAACGAACGACGAACGGTTCACAAAAATGTTACAAATAAATTTTTGGCTGTGGCATTTAGTCACAAAACCTCATGAAAAAGAGTTGTGTTTGTTTTTGTTTTAGAGGAAGTCTGAGTATAACTACTGTGTAGCCAGGGATCACACCCAAGTTTACGATACAACCTGGGAAGCAGCAGCCACAGGATCACCTTAAGGGGATGAGACTTTTTAATAATAAATATCAAGTAATAAACCACAAGGGAAACTGACTGGGTAAATTTTTAATTAATATGGGTTTGAACAAAGACCAAGTTGGTAGAGCGTGGGTACGTTAATCCGGAGGTTGTTGGTTCAAACCCAAATTTATTACTAATAGTAATAGTAATAATAATAATAATAGTAGCTAGTTTTTATACTGCGCATTTTACAATAACGTATCAATGCGCTTTACATTAGTGCCCTGGTCATTGGGCCAATAACATTCCTTTAATCTTTCTCAGCTCCCTGGGGAGTATACAGCCTGGGCTGCCGTGGCACTCTGAAGCAGAAAAGAGAAGCAGTAATAGGAAAACATCTTGCTCAAGGACACAAGTGTTATGACTGAGATTGTCGAGCCCACACCCGAGGACTCTACCACCAGAACTTGAATTTGATGCTCTAAACAGCTCGGCCACAACACCTTATGAGAAGCCTGGCCTTGAAGTTGAGGCTCTCAAGAACTACCTCAATTTCTCAAGCTTATTGATGATAAGACCAAGGTAATCTTATTTGGAGGAGCACATAATCTCAGTCTCCTGGGCTGAAGATCAGAAGGTACCTGACCACTGGTGCAACCGAACAGATAGAACATGCGTTTGTCACTAGCAGGCTTGACATGGGACGTACTCTCATGCATAGTCTACCACAGAAACATCTTCAGAGTCTTCAGAGAGTTCAGAATTGGGCAGCTCGATTGATAGTCTGTGCAAGGAAATTTGACAACGTAACACCTATCCTAAAGGACTTGCACTGGTTACCAATTGAGGCACGAATTCAGTACAAGATTATGCTGCTTGTGTACCGATGTCTGAATTCTCGGGGTCCAGCATACCTGACCAACCTACTGGCGTCCCATAGAACAACTCGTAACTTGCGCTCAAGTTCTGACAGATCTGCATTATCCATTCCTAGAAACAAGCACAGTTGGGGTGACCATGCCTTTTCTGTCGTGGTCCCCAGGATCCGGTATAGTCTTCCTTACAACATCAAGCAATCACCTACAATATCGACTTTCAAGGCGTCACTCAAATCTCACCTGTTAACAAGAGTTTACTGTACAGCGCCATGAACAATGACTGTTGGAATATGGTGCACTGTTGTATTTTGTGTTGCTTTTTAGCAAGTCACTGAATAATCTGCTGCTGCTCACTTAATTGCTTGATTTCAATTCCTTCACAAGGCTGAGGCACACAGGTGAAATTTTGGTTGGGATATAATATATTTTACTAATAGTGTGGTATATTTAATCAGTGAGTGAGGAAATGCTGTTAAGGATTTGGTGGAGTACTGTATCTGATGATCTAAATACAAATTGCTAAAAATAACAGAGTAGTTGAGAAGACAGTACACTGAAATTATCAGAGTCAGTCCACGATTAAGAAAGACTCCAATTTATGACTGACTTGTATACCTACCGATTTCTCATCCTCTGACATTTGCTTCCATTCTCCCCCAACAGCCACCATTTTGCTCTGTAGGTAAAAACGTTATGTTCAAATTTTATTTACATAAATACACAATATAACACAAGTAAGATTATTTGCACACTTACAACCTGACAACCTTAATCAAAATTATTTTATTAGTTACAAGTACTGAACTTTTGTACAGAGGCCAAATGAAATACATGTATGGCTACTACCCCTGGTGTCCTTCTAACCACACAGAAAGTTAATGTATGGCTTGACATGCTCAACTATGATAATCAGCTCAGTTAATGTATGGCTTGACATGCTAAACTATGATAATCAGCTCAGTTAATGTATGGGTTGACATGCTAAACTATGATAATCAGCTCAGTTAATGTATGGGTTGACATGCTCAACTATGATAATCAGCTCAGTTAATGTATGGCTTGACATGCTCAACTATGATAATCAGCACAGTTAATGTATGGGTTGACATGCTAAACTATGATAATCAGCTCAGTTAATGTATGGGTTGACATGCTAAACTATGATAATCAGCACAGTTAATGTATGGCTTGACATGCTCAACTATGATAATCAGCTCAGTTAATGTATGGGTTGACATGCTAAACTATGATAATCAGCTCAGTTAATGTATGGGTTGACATGCTAAACTATGATAATCAGCTCAGTTAATGTATGGCTTGACATGCTAAACTATGATAATCAGCTCAGTTAATGTATGGGTTGACATGCTAAACTATGATAATCAGCTCAGTTAATGTATGGGTTGACATGCTAAACTATGATAATCAGCTCAGTTAATGTTTGGGTTGACATGCTAAACTATGATAATCAGCACAGTTAATGTATGGCTTGACATGCTCAACTATGATAATCAGCTCAGTTAATGTATGGCTTGACATGCTAAACTATGATAATCAGCACAGTTAATGTATGGGTTGACATGCTAAACTATGATAATCAGCTCAGTTAATGTATGGGTTGACATGCTTAACTATGATAATCAGCTCAGTTAATGTATGGCTTGACATGCTCAACTATGATAATCAGCTCAGTTAATGTATGGGTTGACATGCTAAACTATGATAATCAGCTCAGTTAATGTATGGGTTGACATGCTAAACTATGATAATCAGCTCAGTTAATGTATGGGTTGACATGCTAAACTATGATAATCAGCACAGTTAATGTATGGCTTGACATGCTCAACTATGATAATCAGCTCAGTTAATGTATGGCTTGACATGCTAAACTATGATAATCAGCTCAGTTAATGTATGGGTTGACATGCTCAACTATGATAATCAGCACAGTTAATGGGTGCAGAGTGATCCTCATTCCAGCCATGAGCCCTGGTTGTAGAGTGATCCTCATAGCCCCATTCTGGCCATGACAGCCCTGGTTGCAGAGTGATCCTCATAGCCCCATTCTGGCCATAACAGCCCTGGTTGCAGAGTGATCCTCATAGCCCCATTCTGGCCATGAGCCCTGGTTGCAGAGTGATCCTCATAGCCCCATTCTGGCCATGCCAGCCCTGGTTGCAGAGTGATCCTCATAGCCCCATTCTGGCCATGTGCCCTGGTTGCAGAGTGATCCTCATAGCCCCATTCTGGCCATGAGCCCTGGTTGCAGAGTGATCCTCATAGCCCCATTCTGGCCATGACAGCCCTGGTTGCAGAGTGATTCTCATAGCCCCATTCTGGCCATGAGCCCTGGTTGCAGAGTGATCCTCATAGCCCCATTCTGGCCATGACAGCCCTGGTTGCAGAGTGATCCTCATAGCCCCATTCTGGCCATGAGCCCTGGTTGCAGAGTGATCCTCATAGCCCCATTCTGGCCATGAGCCCTGGGTGCAGAGTGATTCTCATAGCCCCATTCTGGCCATGTGCCCTGGGTGCAGAGTGATCCTCATAGCCCCATTCTGGCCATGAGCCCGGGTTGCAGAGTGATCCTCATAGCCATTCTGGCCATGAGCCCTGGTTGTATAGTGATCCTCATAACCCCATTCTGGCAATGAGCCCTGGTTTTAGAGTGATCCTCATAACCCCATTCTGGCCATGAGCCCTGGGTGCAGAGTGATTCTCATAGCCCCATTCTGGCCATGTGCCCTGGTTGCAGAGTGATCCTCATAGCCCCATTCTGGCCATGAGCCCGGGTTGCAGAGTGATCCTCATAGCCCCATTCTGGCCATGAGCCCTGGTTGCAGAGTGATCCTCATAGCCCCATTCAGGCCATGACAGCCCTGGTTGCAGGGTGATCCTCATAGCCCCATTCTGGCCATGACAGCCCTGGTTGCAGGGTGATCCTCATAGCCCCATTCTGGCCATGAGCCCTGGTTGTAGAGTGATCCTCATAGCCCCACTCTAGCCATGACAGCCCCGGTTGTAGAGTGATCCTCATAGCCCCATTCTGGCCATGACAGCCCTGGTTGCAGGGTGATCCTCATAGCCCCATTCTGGCCATGAGCCCTGGTTGTAGAGTGATCCCATAGCCCCACTCTGGCCATGACAGTCCTGGTTGTAGAGTGATCCTCATAGCCCCATTCTGGCCATGCCAGCCCTGGTTGCAGGGTGATCCTCATAGCCCCATTCTGGCCAGGTGCCCTGGTTGCAGAGTGATCCTCATAGCCCCATTCTGGCCATGAGCCCGGGTTGCAGAGTGATCCTCATAGCCATTCTGGTCATGAGCCCTGGTTGTATAGTGATCCTCATAGCCCCACTGTGGCCACGACAGCCCTGGTTGTAGAGTGATCCTCATAACCCCATTCTGGCAATGAGCCCTGGTTGTAGAGTGATCCTCATAACCCCATTCTGGCAATGAGCCCTGGTTGCAGAGTGATCCTCATAGCCCCATTCTGGCCATGCCAGCCCTGGTTGTAGAGTGATCCTCATAGCCCCATTCTGGCCATGAGCCCTGGGTGCAGAGTGATTCTCATAGCCCCATTCTGGCCATGTGCCCTGGTTGCAGAGTGATCCTCATAGCCCCATTCTGGCCATGTGCCCTGGTTGCAGAGTGATCCTCATAGCCCCATTCTGGCCATGAGCCCTGGTTGCAGAGTGATCCTCATAGCCATTCTGGCCATGAGCCCTGGGTGCAGAGTGATTCTCATAGCCCCATTCTGGCCATGTGCCCTGGTTGCAGAGTGATCCTCATAGCCCCATTCTGGCCATGAGCCCGGGTTGCAGAGTGATCCTCATAGCCCCATTCTGGCCATGAGCCCTGGTTGCAGAGTGATCCTCATAGCCCCACTCTGGCCATGATCCCTGGTTGTAGAGTGATCCTCATAGCCCCACTCTGGCCATGAGCCCTGGTTGTAGAGTGATCCTCATAGCCCCATTCTGGCCATGCCAGCCCTGGTTGTAGAGTGATCCTCATAGCCCCATTCTGGCCATGCCAGCCCTGGTTGCAGGGTGATCCTCATAGCCCCATTCTGGCCATGAGCCCTGGTTGTAGAGTGATCCTCATAGCCCCACTCTGGCCATGACAGCCCTGGTTGTAGAGTGATCCTCATAGCCCCATTCTGGCCATGCCAGCCCTGGTTGCAGGGTGATCCTCATAGCCCCATTCTGGCCATGAGCCCTGGTTGTAGAGTGATCCTCATAGCCCCATTCTGGCCATGTCAGCCCTGGTTGTAGAGTGATCCTCATAGCCCCATTCTGGCAATGAGCCCTGGTTGCAGAGTGATCCTCATAACCCCATTCTGGCAATGAGCCCTGGTTGCAGAGTGATCCAAAGGTGCACAGTCCAAATAGAAACCGTTCGATGGTTGCCAAACGGTTCTAGGTAGAAACGGATCAACAGCATTTGCCAAAAAGTTGGGAGAATCGTTTGTGTAACGTTTCAGTGCGTTTTGCTTATCTGGTCCTCTTGAATCAGAACAAAGAGACTATAATCGGATTACTGTCCATTGTATTAGGATCATTTCTCCTGTTGAAGGAGCTCTGACTAATAATATGTATTTTAAAATTAAAACACAATCAGCTAAAACATCTGCAGCTGCCAACAGAATGTAATTTTACAGACAGCAGAGGTCCTCTGGTAGAGTGATCCTCATAACCCCATTCTGGCAATGAGCCCTGGTTGCAGAGTGATCCTCATAGCCCCATTCTGGCCATGCCAGCCCTGGTTGTAGAGTGATCCTCATAGCCCCATTCTGGCCATGAGCCCTGGGTGCAGAGTGATTCTCATAGCCCCATTCTGGCCATGTGCCCTGGTTGCAGAGTGATCCTCATAGCCCCATTCTGGCCATGTGCCCTGGTTGCAGAGTGATCCTCATAGCCCCATTCTGGCCATGAGCCCTGGTTGCAGAGTGATCCTCATAGCCATTCTGGCCATGAGCCCTGGGTGCAGAGTGATTCTCATAGCCCCATTCTGGCCATGTGCCCTGGTTGCAGAGTGATCCTCATAGCCCCATTCTGGCCATGAGCCCGGGTTGCAGAGTGATCCTCATAGCCCCATTCTGGCCATGAGCCCTGGTTGCAGAGTGATCCTCATAGCCCCATTTTGGCCATGACAGCCCTGGTTGCAGGGTGATCCTCATAGCCCCATTCTGGCCATGAGCCCTGGTTGTAGAGTGATCCTCATAGCCCCACTCTGGCCATGAGCCCTGGTTGTAGAGTGATCCTCATAGCCCCATTCTGGCCATGCCAGCCCTGGTTGTAGAGTGATCCTCATAGCCCCATTCTGGCCATGCCAGCCCTGGTTGCAGGGTGATCCTCATAGCCCCATTCTGGCCATGAGCCCTGGTTGTAGAGTGATCCTCATAGCCCCACTCTGGCCATGACAGCCCTGGTTGTAGAGTGATCCTCATAGCCCCATTCTGGCCATGCCAGCCCTGGTTGCAGGGTGATCCTCATAGCCCCATTCTGGCCATGAGCCCTGGTTGTAGAGTGATCCTCATAGCCCCATTCTGGCAATGAGCCCTGGTTGCAGAGTGATCCTCATAACCCCATTCTGGCAATGAGCCCTGGTTGCAGAGTGATCCAAAGGTGCACAGTCCAAATAGAAACCGTTCGATGGTTGCCAAACGGTTCTAGGTAGAAACGGATCAACAGCATTTGCCAAAAAGTTGGGAGAATCGTTTGTGTAACGTTTCAGTGCGTTTTGCTTATCTGGTCCTCTTGAATCAGAACAAAGAGACTATAATCGGATTACTGTCCATTGTATTAGGATCATTTCTCCTGTTGAAGGAGCTCTGACTAATAATATGTATTTTAAAATTAAAACACAATCAGCTAAAACATCTGCAGCTGCCAACAGAATGTAATTTTACAGACAGCAGAGGTCCTCGGCTTTGACAATCGAAGTGACAAATTTCCACTGTGGATAGAATACAGATGACCTTTAGCTTAACAATCATGCAAACGTTAACAGGACTTCTATAGATATAGTGAAAAACAATAATAAGTATGCAGAATATTTATAAGCTATATCTATGATGTGTGGTGTGCAAATTACTGCTCTTGTGTGTGTACATAATTATTTACATGAGGGAATATAGGAGTTTATTTGTGATAATTTAAATAGATGAAATTAACTTCAACGTCAAGAACTAAGTTCCTAGAAGCATGGGTCTTTGGTTATTTTAAATTGATTCATAGCCAGGGTCATGACGATCAAAACATGAATTAAAAGCCAGTCACGGTATTATAAGAAGATTAACTCTGCCTGTCTGTCATTAACATTAAATAATCTTTTTTGAAAGACAGGCCAACTATGAAATCTGTTTCCGAATTGAGGTAACTATACATGAGGGTGAAATTCCCAATTGAACGATTGAAACAATATTTGGATGGAAATCAGCTGAATCTTTTAATATCATAATAATGAATTAGAAGATACCTTCCCATAAGTTTACCTCTACTTGGTTGAGGAAAAAACCCACCCAGTTTTAGTTATGGTGGGCTTGTGTTTCCTTTTTATTTGGTTTGTTATTACACTTACTGTGAGAACTGAAGGTATGCGCTTGGCCACGATTACTTTCTGTTTTTATTTCTAAATGTGTGGTTCTTCATTACCAGTGTTGTAGTCGAGACCCGATAGTCCGAGACCAAGACCGAGACCGAGACCTGAAGGGGGGAGGGGGAGACCGAGACCGAGACCGAGACCAGACGGTCGAGACCAAGACCGAGACCGGGAAGGTCCGAGACCGAGACCGAGACCGAGACCGAGACCTTAATGAATAAATTAATTAATAATTAATAAAAGAGTCAAGTAAATTTGTGAAATTGTATGAGTGATTGTGCAAACAATTGTATTCTCATGAATTGAAAACAAGTAAACAACATGTGAAAAGAATGGTAAAAACCAAGCTACTAACAAAAAACAAAGGATGTATTCCTGACTCCTCGTCATATCAAAAAGAAAAGTGCTGAAATAAAAGCAGTCTCATCTTGTCTACATGTACCAGGTCTAGACATCAATCATGTGAACTTCTATGATTTTTTTTGTTTAGTATTACTCATCTGTATAAAAGACCTACCCAGCACAAATGGGGAAATAAATCTGTAATATATTTGATGGAAAGATTGTATCCTAGAAAGGGACGATATATGAAAAAAGAAAATCCCAGAATTGGGAAAACATCATCATGACAAAACACAGGTGTCAACCAAAATTTAACACTTCTACCAAACCATTGGTCAGGTGAAAGAAACACGATAATTGTACATCTAAAAAAATTGGTTTGTTTATTTTTGGCACATTTTAAAGAACATTCTCATTGCATTTTTAAAACATAAGCATGCCCAACATTTCCACTGCTAGTCTTGCCTGATAGGAGTGCATGATAATGTCACCCCTGTTAAAGACTCTGCAGAGTTTGCTGGAACTGACCAGGCCCGCGAGAACAAATTTTTGCAAAGGGGTGCTGGGTTTTTTCAAAGACAATTGTCATATACGGCGTATGGTCCGGGCCCGCTTAAGTTCTTAAAATGCTCTTTCGTACAATCAGAGACACGATTTGGCACATAAATCTCTCCTGGGGGGGGGGCAGGAATATTCTTAGTGTAATTTGCAAAATGACTACCCCAATATGACGAGGCGATGTTGGTTGGAAAGATATTTAGTTTTTCGAGACTCTTGCAGTAAATTACTAAAACCGTGGCTCAAACTGAAAAATATTTCCAATACTAGTTGTTTACGTACATTTATCGTCCTTTCGTTAATATTGTCATTGAATAACGGAATATGTCATGTTTAGAAGTGATAAAACCCAAGGGAACAATTAGTGCCTCTCGTTAACGGCTACTGGTAATTCATATGGCGATTATTTTGTATAAGGATGAACACAATAGTTTTTGAAGGCTTATCCCTGGCATCAAATGCTCACTGATCAATTGTTTATAGTCATACGTTTTTGACATTTAATACCATGATGATGAACGAAACATTACATTAAAGCTAAATAATTTCATCCTTATTAGCATTTTACCAGTCAGGGGAAATTAATAACTAGTAATGATTGCCATTGACTTGAACAAAGCATACCGATGGCTAGTTAGTTTTATTTTGATGTCACGTTTTTTTCTACAAGCACAAGCTGGTGAGAGTTTCCCTCCGCATGTTACAGTGTATCGCTTTGGGCGACTAGGCTGTCCAGTGGCTAAAAGGTAGCCACTGGACCGCCCAGCCGCTCAAAGCGATATAATGTTGAGCAGGGTTTCTTCATTTTTATTTTCATGATTTTATTTAAATTTTGCTCATTAAATTGTCAGTCTAAAATGTATAGCCATTCCACCGAAATGTTTTTGATGTGGAAACAAGTGATGTAAAAACAAATAATAATAAAAACCACCTAAAATTGCACCCACGTTAATCTCACATTAGCTGATGGCTCAAAGGTGCCCGGAAGCTCAATGGTGACCTTTTCGTCGCCAGACTTGCACGGTCTTTTGAACGTGACCACAGGGTACCCAGTCAACCTATTGCTTACTCCATTATGGTCCAAAAACCTTCGTGGTCTGGATATTTTTGACCCCATTCCTATCGCTCGAGTTTGCTGAAAAGATGTTTAGTTTCAAGACTCGTGCAGTAAATTACTAGAATTCTGGTTCAAATGTTATAATATTTCCAAGGCTAGTTGTTTACATACAATTATCGTACCTTTCGATAATATTGGCATTAAATAACAGAATATGTCAGGTTCAGAAATGATAAGTCCCAAGGGAACAATAAGTGCCTCTCGTTAACGGCTACCGGTAATTTTTATTGCGATTTTTTTTGTATAAGCATGAACAAAATATTTGTAAAGGCTTTGTAGATCATTATTAATTTCCCCATTTCTCAGTTGACTTGTTGTGAAATGATAATAACGATGACATTATTTAGCTTGAATGTCAACTTCTTTCATCATCATGACAATGTCAAACAACTTATGACAGCAATAAAACAGTGAGCATCTGAGGCCAGGTAAAAGCATTTGAAAACTATTGTGCTATTGGTTGGTTTAATTCCGAGAATGGCTTTTTTCTGCAATATTCGTTTATTTCTGAGTTGTTCATTTATTTCTGAGTTGTTCGATTATTACAGAGTTGTTCGTTTAATTCTGACTTGTTTGTTTGTTTCGAAACTGTGTTGTATGGCGCGCACAGTGTGTTCCTTGCTCATGGTGTTTCCCATTAAAAAAAACTGCATTGTAAAAGTAAGTATTAAGCTTTTTACTAATATCTTTTAATATTTTCTGTATGCAGTAGTATTATTTTTGTTTGTGAAATATGTGTTTATTTTTAAATTACTTCAAAACATTTTGCATCTAAATTTATTTACTTTTTACAATGGGAAGTTGTTGAATTATTTACATCCTTTTTTCGGCTTGTATTTATTTTAATTTTATGTAGGCCTCAACTTTGAAAACAGGTGTTTTTTGTATTTATTAAAGTATTTCTTACTGTCTTTTTTTTTTTTGCATATCACTTTTGTTTTGTAGGGTTTTTTTTAAAAATATAATATTCCAGCTCCGGGTGCTTTAGTATATACCAGCACCCCCATCCAAAAGGTTGGGGGTGCTGCAGCACCCACAGCACCCCCCGCTCTCGCGGGCCTGGAACTGACAGAATTTTGTACGCAAGGGTTGGTAGTTTCTTAGCTATTTGTTGCCGGAACTGTAGTGCACTTAACCTAGGGGCAGATTCATTTTGACTCCTGTAGATGTTTCACAAGCTGTTATCTTTTATCCTTTTTTTTTAGCAACCCCTCCACCGTGATGCCAATGGTGACTGTAATGGTAATACCATAAGACATGTAAGAGTGGGGACAGTAGAACAAAGGAATACAAAAGGGACAATGCTGTCCTCACATTGGAATCCTTTGTATTTTTGTGTCCTCACATTTTTTCGTGCGCTTAGTCTATGGAGAGTGTTAAGTTAGAGGGACAAAGGAAAGTCCTCACATAGATAGCAATAATTGATACATGTATGTATGGTACAAAGTGCAGGATTATTTTATGTGCATGCTACACAGTGTGTGTTCTGTACATGTTACTGGTTGGATGCAAAATCGTATTGCGCAGGCAGGGGAGGAAGATTGGGATGTTCTCTAATGAATTGCATAATGGTAAAAAAGGCTGGTCTCGAAGCGAGACCAGCCAAATATTCGAGACCAGATCGGTCCGAGACCGAGACCAAGACCGAGACCTCAGGGTACCGAGACCGAGACCGAGACCCGAGACCGGCAAAACCGGTCTCGAGACCGGTCTCGAGACCGAGACCGGTCTCGAGACCTACAACACTGTTCATTACAGTAACAATTCAGCAGACTCCCAATCGGACTACTTCCTTTGATTTGTTTAGCTACATGCAGTTTATTCACAATGGCTCAGGTAGGGTCCGGGAACTACTGGGTGGTACACTTTTGACAGCCATTTTATTATAAGCTTTTACAATAATTTTTGTATTTTATGAAAGTGGTGACTGTAGAGCATTAGTAGTGAAAAAAATCTAAGAAATAGTTTTCTCATTTTTAAAATATGGTAGTTTAAAGATATAATGAGCAAAATTGATTTGTTCATGGAGGTTTTGTTATCTCCGCTTGACTATGGTGTGTGTCTGAACACACATCAGGGAAATCATCTTCTATTTTGTAATCTTGTTAATAATAAACAAGCACTAAATAAAGTATTTTAACTTATTAGGTTCCTAAATTCAAGTTCATGTAGTGACAGGTGATTTTGAAGTGATACAAATTACTTCATGGATTTGATCATAAATATCAAGTAATAAACCACAAGGGAAACTGACTGGGTAATAATTTGGGTTTCAAACCCAAATTATTAAAAAATTTACCCAGTCAGTTTCCCTTGTGGTTTATTACTTGATATTTATGATTAAAAAGTCTCATCCCCTTAAGGTGATCCCGTGGCTGCTGCTTCCCAGGTTGTATCGTAAACTTGGGTGTGATCCCTGGCTACACGGCAGTTAACGGTTGCATGGCTTCTGACTGGCACCCCGAACAAAGATATTGACTAATAGGGAGACCGCCAACATAGGGCTGGATAGCTCAGTTGGTAGAGCGCCGGTATGCTAATCCAGAGGTCGTTGGTTCAAGTCCCGCTCCAGTCAATTTTTCTTTGTTCAAACCCAAATTATTAAAAAATTTACCCAGTCAGTTTCCCTTGTGTTTTATTACTTGATATCCTTAGATTTTTGTCAGCACTTATGCTTAACAGTCACCACTTTCGCGTAATCACAAATGTTTTTATAGAAACTTATAAGTTAGTAGGTTAGCTTGGCCATCAAATATGGATACACTTGTTTTTACACCACCCTGTCTAAAGACCAACAGACTTAAAAATCAACTTGAACGCAATCACTAAAACAAATATGACCCTTTATATTGGTTTATTGTGTGTTTAGTTATTATTTAGGCTTAAGTTTGAATTTTTCTGCGCTGCAATTTTGCCGAAAAACTGGGTCCATTTTTTCAATTTTTGAACTAGTGTTTTTATCACCATTGGCGGCGCTCTCGTAATTTTCGGAATCAATACATCACACTGCGGACTGGTGAAGATTGTTTATATTTGTCTCTATGCATTTACTGATTGGTTTCTTTGGATCATTACCTATTTCTTTGAGTTTTTTCTCAGTAACTTGTGTAAGTTTGTATCATGCCGAGCAAATTTGCTGCCGGTGGATTCCAGAAATAGCAAAAGAGAGTCCCAAGGTTATTTTTTCTTTCATTTTCCGAGGAATCCAGCGATGTTTGTTAACAACTCTCGAAAGGATTTTATGTTGTCAAAATGTTCCTTGAATGGTTTATATAAATTTTATAAAATCTTACATTGTTGTTAAGTTGTTTATAGATCAAGGGCTGTTACCACTGAGCACCAAAACATAATGGTAGGAAAACAATTACTGGGAAAAAAAATCACATAAAATAGTTTATATTGAGTACTCAATATCATTTTGTTGCTCACCAAATTTTGTTGTTCCAATTAAATTCATGCTTTTGAAATCATTTTGCTCAAAATCAAATAAAATTATTGCCGAATTGATTCTCAAAATTATTTCTCTCAAAATAATCTTAAGCACTCAAAATAATTTATTTTGTGCGCTCAGAATAAACTTTTGCCAGTGCAAAAGACCAAAAATTGATTTGTGCTCTCAAAATTAATTTGAACGCTCCAAATAATTTATTATCTACGCTCGGAATAAATTATTGCCTTAAAAAATTATTGCAAAATTGATTCATGCTCTAAAATTATTTTGAACACTTCAAATTATTTACTTCTTTTGCTTGGAATAAATTCTTGCCAGTGCGAAAGCTAAAAGAAATTATTGCAAAATTATTTTGAATGCTCCAAATAATTTATTTTCTGCACTCAGAATGAATTATTGCCAGAGCTCGAAATAAATTATTGCAAAAGGTACAAACAAATTATTGCAAAAACCATTCATGCTCTAAAAACTTTTCGCTTGAAATCATTTGGAGCGCTCAAAATAATTTTGTGACCACTAAAAGAATTCAAATTATTCCTCTAGTGATTTTTTGTGATTTAGCACTTGTCCCTTTTTTGGCTCCTAGTAGCCTCACTATTTTATGGTTTCCATGATCTACTCAACCAACCGTGATCCTTACAACTACTTATTGACATAAATAATTCACCGGTGACACAAATTCAGTCTTTAAAAAGACAACGGTCTCAAGGACAAAAAGGCATCATATTTGATCACTGTAATAATGTTGTTGGGCGCAATCTTAGAAAATGGCCTTATTGAAAAATACATTTTGAAAATGTGTGCGCTGCAACTTCTGAACTAAAGTCTGGCAACACCAATACAAATTGCGCGGCTGAGGCACGAAATTGACACAAACTCTACGGTTTGAATGCGCTTGTGCTGCCAGTTGTTCGAGCCGAGTGGCTCAGCTCCATGACTGTTGGCAATATGCCCCTCCGAGTTTTGTCCTGTCCCTTTTCCCGAGAACTCCCCTGGACACTTGATCTGATAACACTCCCATCAGAAATGCTTGACGGAAAAACCTTTTCTTCATCAACTCTGTAATATATCCACAAACCACTGCTTTCCGACATTTTGATCAGCCTAATTTTTGTTTCAGAGATGCCTTTTTGCATGTAATAATACTGTGTGGGGTTAAAATAATCGAGTCCGCCGTGTGACATCACAGTGTTGTTTTGATTCTAGGCGCTTAAAAGCTTTTCGTGAAACTGGGCGTTTTTGCCCAGCGGAACGCTGATCATTATGCACTTGTTTACCTATCTACAACAAAAAAACACTATAATTTTACTTCCGTTTAAGTTTAAATTTAAGGATTCTGTTTTTGATCAGGAAAATTAAGTTTTGCACAGTAGTTAGTAAAGATAACACAGTGAATTTTATAAGCTGTTTCGTAGCGCAGCGCAGCGAAACAGCTCTTGTTTTCGTTAAAGTTTTTTAAATTATTATTAGCTGTTTCACAGCAAAGCGCAGCGAAACATCTCTTGTTTTTGTTAAAGTTTTTTTTATTATTATTTTTTTTAATGTTCCCAATGAGCGATTGCAATGAAACTTTCAGTGATGAAAGGTATTGGTGCAATAATGATCCTAAAACAGTGATGTCATGATGACGTCATCACCTGTCACGTGACGTCATCTTAAAGTTTCCTTTTTTTAAATCTTTGAAAACCTATATCAATTCAACCACAAAAGACCGTAGGTTTCTGTTTGCGGAACTGGGTGGGGATAAACTAGGTCTTCATTTTATTCAGTGTGCACGACCTTACATGACCTCTACTTCCGGTCGAAACAGGAAGTGCCTTGTAATTCAAAAGTGGAAATTTTTATGAAGTTGCTTTCAACGATGTTATTGTTTGGCAAGGGTGGGCAATTAAAGAAAAAAATACCGATGACGTCACTACACACAAGAGCGCCCTCAAGCGGCAGGTTGAAAACTGATCAAAATGGACTTTTTGAAGATGTGTGTGGTGAAGTTTTGTGTAATCACTTCAAAATTTACACACATGTTGATTCGTAGGCAGGTATCATATGTGTGAAGTTTCAGACCAATGACGTCATGGGGGGTCATGTGACGGGGCATTAAATGTGCCTTTTTTTAAGTCGTATATCTCCCGAAGTATTAGTGCGATCATGTTGAAACTTAGTAGGTTGTTAGATATTGGCAAGTTCATGTAAATTTTGAAATGACGTCATGATGACGTCATCACAAATAAAGTTATGATTTTTTCTATTTTTTGCACCTTTTAGTCATAAATTGCTTACAAAACGTGGTATAATCCAAATTCTTTTTTAAACAGGCTTGATACGTCATAACTGCTTGAATACTAAAAAAACTTTCAAATTCAGTTGAGTAATTTGAAAAAGTTATGACGAAACAGCTCGGCATTTGTGCACAAATGCAATATGTCTAGTTATTATTATTAGCTGTTTCATAGCGAAGCGCAGCGAAACAGCTCTTGTTTTCGTTAAAGTTTTTGTTATTATTTTTTTTTTTCCTTTTTTTATTTGTCTGTTTCAGTAAAAAGAGCCATTGACATAACACACGTTCGTTCTAAGCGGCCTTTTGCATAGTTCCTAATGGGCAATTGCAATGAAACTTTCAGTGATGAAAGGCATTGGTGCAATAATGATCCTAAAACAATGATGTCATGATGACGTCATCACATGTCACGTGACGTCATCCTAAAGGTTTCTATTTTAAATATTTGAAAATCAGTAACAAATCAGCCACAAGAGACCGTAGGTTTTTGATTGCGGGATTGTATAGGGATAAATTAGGTCTTCATTTTATTCAGTGTGCGTGACCTCACATGACCTCTACTTCCGGTCGAAACCGGAAGTGCCTCGTTATTCAAAAGTGGAAATAGTTATGAAGTTGCTTTCAACTATGTTATTGTCTGGCAAGGGTGGGTAATTAAAAAAAAATACCGATGACGTCACAACACACAAGAACGCCCTCTAGCGGCAGGTTGAAAACTGATCAAAATGGACTTTTTGAAGATGTGTGTGGTGAAGTTTTGTGTATTCACTTCAAAATTTACACACATGTTGATCGTCAAGCAGCCATCATATGTGTGAAATTTCAGATCGATGACGTCATCGGGGGTCACGTGACGCGGCATTAAAGGTGGCTTTTTTAAAGTCGTATATCTCCCTAAGTGTTAGTGCGATCATGTTGAAACTTGGTAGGTTGTTGGATATTGGCAAGTTCTTGTAAATTCTGAAATGACGTCATAATGACGTCATCACATGATTTTTTATGATTTTTTCTATTTTTTGCACCTTTTAGTCATAAATTGCTTACAAAACCTGGTATAATCCAAATTCTTTTTTAAACAGGCTTGAACGTCATAACTACTTTGAATACAAAAAAAACTTTCAAATTCAGTTGAGTAATTTGAAAAAGTTATGACGAAACAGCTCGGCATTTGTGCACAAATGCAACATGTCTAGTTTTTTTTTTATTTTTTATTTGTCTGTTTCAGTAATAAAAGCCATTGAGATAACGCACGTTCGTTCTAAGCGGCCTTTTGCATAGTTCCTAAAGAGCAATTGCAATGAAACTTTCAGTGATGAAAGGCATTGGTGCAATAATGCCCCTCAAAAAATGATGTAACGATGACATCATCATCTGTCACGTGACGTCATCTTAAAGGTTTCTATTTTAAATATTTGAAAATCTGTAACAAATCAGCCACAAGAGACCGTAGGTTTCTGTTTGCGGGATTTTATAGGGATAAATTAGGTCTTTATTTTATTCAGTGTGCGTGACCTCACATGACCTCTACTTCCGGTCAAAACCGGAAGTGCCTCGTAATTCAAAAGTGCTACAAGTTATGAAAATGCTTTCAACGATGTTAGTGTCTGGCAAGAGTGTGCATTTAAAAAAAAATACCGATGACGTCACGATACACACGAGCGCCCTGTAGCGGCAGGTTGAAAACTGTTCAAAATGAACTTTTTGAAGATGTGTGTGGAGAAATTTTGTGTAATCACTTCAAAATTTACACACATGTTGATCGTCAGGCAGCCATCATATGTGTGAAGTTTCAGACCAATGACGTCATCGGGGGTCATGTGACGCGGCATTAAAGGTGCCTTTTTTGAAGTCGTATATCTCCCGAAGTATTAGTGCGATCATGTTGAGACTTGGTAGGTTGTTAGATATTGGCAAGTTCTTGTAAATTCTGAAATGACGTCATGATGACGTCATCACGTGATTTTTATGATTTTTTCTATTTTTTGCACCTTTTAGTCATAAATTGCTTACAAAACGTGGTATAATCCAAATTCTTTTTTAAACAGGCTTGATACGTCATAACTGCTTTGAATACAAAAAACCTTTCAAATTCAGTTGAGTAATTTGAAAAAGTTATGACGAAACAGCTCGGCATTTGTGCACAAATGCAATATGTCTAGTTGTTTGTGTTTTACTTAAACACTGATGTTCACAGGATTTGGGAAAGTACTGAGTATACAGTGCTCAACACACATCAGTGTTTGGGAAAACACAAACAAATTCTTCATCCCTGATGAAAATTTAACATTTACTAATGGTTAATTTATATATTTATTTATTTTATGTATTCTGCAGTCCTAACCCATTTGTTAATAAAATTATTATTTCTTATTTTACTTTTTAAATGCCCTATTTATTTGTTAAAGAATTCTACTTGCCAAGGGAGGAAATCACAACCTTAAACATTTAGAATTTTGAACTAAAATTTGAAAAAACTCTGTCTCCTGAGCTGATCCACATGACCTAAGTTAAAAATCTTTGGATACGGTTTGTATGTTTGAAACCATTTGTGAGGTCTTTTAGGAAAGTAGGCTTGTTGATGTATAGCATATGTAAGAGCATCCCCAAGTCCTTAATTTTACACATAGTTTATCATATTGAGCTCAATGATATGTCATATTGTATATAAATTTAGTCATCAAAGCATTGCTATTATTTACTCAGGTCACAGTTTACTGCATTAATGTTAGTAACCTAACATAAAGAACTAATCAAAAGATGCCAACAACTTTACCAGGTAACTTCATGTAGATAGCAGTTATTTTATTGGTTAAGTTAGTATTTGCATGTAAAGTTATAGTGACTGAAGATCAATCCACATAATCCACATTGCACTAACTGTCAATGCATCCTCATGTCCAATGCAAGTAAAGCTTTAAATCCTTGAAACCATAAACAGATCTCACAAACTTGCCATGAGCTGGAAAATATCTGCGCAAAACTTTCACAACTTGGCCATTGCTATTTGGATACACAACAAAGAAAATTGACATTGCCACCCTGCTTTCAGTCATCGGTCAGGGCGCAGTAGACACAGACAACACATTCACTTGGGATGAGAAACATGACAGCTACAAGTTTGACAACTTTACTACACTCTGCAAAGTTGCAACAGTGCCCAAAGCCACTCACATCAGAAA
The DNA here is from genome assembly GCA_023634235.1 of Pisaster brevispinus. Classification (NCBI taxonomy): domain Eukaryota; kingdom Metazoa; phylum Echinodermata; class Asteroidea; order Forcipulatida; family Asteriidae; genus Pisaster; species Pisaster brevispinus. Next base: position 10,644,959 of record JAMKCF010000015.1, on the reverse strand, counting down.
TGGTACCCAAGTCAGCCGACTGCTTTAACTGCACCCACACATACAAAGAGGCCCATTTTGTCATAAGCAAAACCACTAAGTTCTGCCAGAGGAAGAAGGACCAGGGACTTTAAAATGTTAACAACAACATCGAGAGGCTAGCATAATAATAACACCAACAAACAATTACACAAGTGTGTTATTAACACCAATGACCAAAACAATTCAGTATACCAACAACAATACAGCAAGCAAGTTAATAATACCAACATCAATGAATAACTAAACAAGCGATTTAATGTTAACACCAAAGAATGAATGATTGAGTGTGTTACCAAAAACACTGATCAATAACCATGAAAGACAATACTGCAAACAAAACCACCAACATAGAGTGTAGTACTGGAATATGACTCATTGACTCATATGACTCATTGAACAAACTGTGCTAAGCAGAAGTTAATCAACTTTTGGACATTGAACACAGAAGTTAATCAACTTTTGGATATTGAACAATGGACACTAAACATGCTAAACGTTTAAAGCAGTTATCAGTTTTTAACATTGAACAATTCTGCTCCAACTGTGTTTGAAGTCTACCTCTATGATTTTACCAATTAATTTAGTAGGACACAACATGTTTATTCACCATTCAACCTCAAAACCCCAGTCACATTTTTATCTATTGGAAAGTTCCATTCCAAGGTGAGGAATGTAGTATCCTTTCACTACACACTGAGTGATAGAGCTACCCATGATTAGACAGAAGTCTATTGATAAATACCTCATGTATCAAACAAGGCATTCAGACACAATGAACTAATCAAGCATCAAAGCAACAAGTACCCACTGACTATAGTGTTAAGCTCACTACATTACACATGTAACGCACAAATCAAAAAAATTCTCATTTAAAACTTACAGTGATGTTTCCTGAAATGCCGCTGAGTTTTGACCGTACAAAGATACCATATGCCGTCAGTGGCCTCTTGGGCCTCTCCAGCTTTGTCAGCTCCTAAATAATAATAAAAATAATGAAAACCTGAAATTAATTGTTTTTGATAATATAAACACAAAGTTTTCAGCAATCTGCTACTAGGGTTGAAACATCAGGCCACTAACTATTTAACCTGCCTAAAACTTGCACCTGTTGTTTCCCGTTGTGAATTTTTATATAGCACATTTTTAATACTATACTTCGTCCATTTAAAGTCAGTGTTTTGCAAGTTTGTGCTGATTGTGGAAAAGAAATTGGGCTTGTAACTATCACCTAACAGTGTAATAATGTGTATCATATAAACAAGAAATATGATTTTCAATCTTCAAAATAGGGAATAGGGCATGACAACAACTCTTTCTAAAGAATTTCCTGCAAGTTCTCACTCTTTTTTCAAAATTTTCACAAGATTAAAAAAATGTGTTTTTAGCAGCGTGTTGTTTATACTACAACATCCTAATGAAATATGTCTCCCCATGGCTTCCATTTCTCTGGAGGAAAGTGTTAGGGTTGATATTATCTTTTACTGTACTAAATAAACTGAATGCTGCTTACACAATAATGTAATGATGAAGTGGTGTGAGTCTCCTAAAAGCAAGCTTGTTTGGGTGGAGACCCCTGATAGTTATGTAACTGAGTTAAGGAAATACTTAGTAAGGACGCTACAAGAATAATATAAATGCACAAGGGGGACACAGGACAAACACTAACAGGACATCAATGTTACAAGAATAATATAAATGCACAAGGGGGACACAGGACAAACACTAACAGGACATCAATGTAGCTGGAGAGGCTCACTGCATGGCAGCTTTCAAAAAGTAAGAGACAATAGTAATAATTAAAATATCAAAATTAGGCCTACATCTGGCAATAATAGAGGAATTTAGGACTTGAAGACTAGTATTTACTAATAAGTTCATTTTACAGGTTTTTTTTCTTGAACCACTTGAAGACTCTTTCATTTTTTAAGATTATTGCTGAGAAAATTCTAGTACTTTGAACCTTGAAAATTAACACAAATCGTGGATTTAGGTGAGTAAACAGAAGGTATATGAAAATGCAAATAATTGCGAGTTAAATTGATCCATGTAAATGTGTCAAGTTGGAAATAAATATCAGATACTTTAATAGTACTGTGTCTTTGAAATAATGGGTCAGAATGAGCACAAAAGTCAGCACGACTTACTATTCTGAGAGCTCTTTTCTGTATTAAAAGAATTTGTTTCAGCAAACAGGCATTTGATTTGCTGAACACTAATGTAAGGCAGGATTAAAGCAGAACAAACTTGATAGAATAAAGTGGATGGGTAAAAGTATTTAAGCTTGTTGATAGTTTCTAAAACAATTGAAATCAGTTTGCATAAGTAATTAATATGTTGATTCAAAGAAAGTATTTCATCAATAAACACTCCAAGAAATTGGACACAATCAGTACAAAAAAGAGGTAAATTGTCAAACATGTTGTCACTCAGGAGTGAACTGGAATGATTGAATAAAATAAAGTTAATTTTTTTTAAATATTGATGGATAAAACTTGTTTGCCTTTATTCAGTTGGAAATAAAATGTATATAAGTTCCAAATTTACCGTTTAAAAAAGAATAACAACATTTCTATGTGAGCAAAGTACATTTGAATCATCTGTGAAAAGAATAAAGGTAAACTTATCAGAATATTTGGGGAAATCACTTGTAAATTGCAAACAGGAGAGGAGCCAAAGGGATCCTTGTGGAATACCACAAAGTAATGCTTTAAAGAGGATTCTTAGCCATCAATACAAACAAATTGCTTGTGGTCGGACAAATAATTTCCAAACCTTTCGAAGGCAATAATACCTCTGACACCATAAAAGGAAAGTACAGAAAGAAGAATAGAATGATCAATAAACAGTCAAAGGCGTTAGAAAGGTCCAGGAAGATTCCCATTGTGTGCAGTGATTGATCACTACCTGCTCGGATTTTATCAATTAGTGTCAAGATTGCATGCGTAGTGGAATGTTTCTCCCTAAAAGTTGATTGAATCATGTCCCGAGCTGCTCTTGTCGGGTAGGTTCAAAACAATGAAGGAACGTTCAAGCTCAGTCAATGAGTTAAGAAAAATAGAGTGAGGAATTGGGTAAGACATAAAATCCTTAAAGTGAGAATTGCAAGACTGAATTTGATTGGCAGTGTGGGCCAATATTGTCAAAGAAATCAATTGAACCGCTCAGCGATGAGAAAGAGATCTTCAAGACTGGAGATATGGGAAGGAGGGCTGTTTTGAAGTTAACTGTTGATAATCTTCCAAGTTTTTTTAGCACTACAGCAAGTGGCCATATATGCTGTTTGTATGACTTGTATGCAATGCAACAGAAAAACAAAAGTTAGCGATTAATCATAAATGGGAAACTTGCCTCTCCAAAATTTGATTTGATTTGATTTGAAATGGTTTATTGAAATTCAACCATCACAGCCAACAGCTGAATAGACTGTGCAAGTCTTGCGCATATCGGACAAGAAAACACGTCAAATCTTTGTTTTCAATAATATCCAATACAAAACCTGAACAACAAAAACACTTATTTCAATTTACATAAAATGAGTTTTATCTTTTATACAAAACACATGTACATATATATAAAAAAATTGTTAATTTTTATTGAAAGAAATTAAAACTCTGGGACAAGGATGCTTATTTGATCTGAACTTTTTTAGTAACTCTTCTTGCAAATCCACGCCTGAATGATGTGCAACCACTAAACAATTAAGTGTGACGCAGTTTACAGAGGACACTGACGCCTCAACGACCATTGACTGCAATGAAAAGGCTTAGTGTCTGACAATTACAGCATCTGGTGTTTACATAAGTTTGGTGAGGTCAAGTTTAATTCTCAGGTTTTCTTTGTTATATTGGTGATTTGTTATACCTTCAATTTTTTTTATCAATTCGTAATACATTCCCAACAACATACATAATTTTCACAAACTACGTCAGACTAAAATAATTGACGAAACAAAATCTTGCCCATGCAAAACTCCATATGGTGGGACCACAATGGTCCTGGGAGTTTGAAGACGTGTAAGACTTGCACAGCCTATTGCAGCCAGAATATATAAAGAGTTACGTTCAAAGAGTAAATAACAAAAGCCTTCAAAAGAGAACAAACAAAATCAACAAAAATATTAACCAAAACAAAAAGTAGTAAAAAGATTGCATTACAAATGTTAAAAAGGCAAGAGTTTCAGGAAAAACAAAAAATATGTAAGCACTTTTAAAATTGATCCAATGAGAACCATTTCTTGAGACATTTGAATCATAAAGGTGGGAAGTAAATTAAATCTTTAACTTTTAAAAACATAAAAAGATCTAAAATACACGAAAAACACTAATTAGCAGGAATGGATTACCAATTACTACTTAAACAGATGACATATGTTCATTTAAAATACAAGTTAAGAATGGGACTGCACTAATTTTGAAATGCTCAGTTTTGCATCTAATGTTCACAAAAAGTTGATGATGCCTTGTATGGTACACTCTAGATGAATGTGAGGGGTCTTACATGAAGGATCTAACATGGTATAAGCCATTACCACAGTCTACTCCATCTACCATGAAGGGTCTCAAAATGTAGGTGACCCCTGGCTTCAGAGTACTTTCACCGCGTTTACACTAGATCCAGAAAGGTGGATTGAGATCCAGAAAGGTGGATTGAGATCCAGCATTTTTTAAACGACCGCAGATCAAGATCCGGTGTCACGGTTACACCAGTGCCTTGATCTGGCTCCGATCCCACTTTTGAACTGGATGTACATGTATATTGGTCACGACGTCACCACTCCTCGCAAAGAGCTCAATGGTTATGTGGCAAAGATCAAAGGTCATGATTACAGAGCGCCACTTCTAGAAAAATTATCAATGCGAAGGTAGAATGCAGAAAATACAGTACAGCAAATGATATGGATAACAACGACCATGCAGGTAGAAATATTTTGTAGATGGGAATTAACAAAATACAGCAACAAGGCAAGCTCCGAACGTAACGATGTATAAGGACGCTGAAAACAACAAAACGTTTCACACGCACAGTCCATGTGCACACAGCACACACACAAAAATATAAACAGCAACGGATGTCCCACCAAAGCACAAGCAAAAAGTGCGCCATTCGTAGCAAAACCTGAAATGACCACATCGAATTGCGGTGTCTGATCTACCTTTGCGTTTACACTTGTATTTGGAATCCACTTTGCCGGATCTGATCCACCAATTGCCGGATTCAAACCTCCTCGTAAGGTGGATTAAAATTGCCGGATCTTGAATAGGGTCTGATCCTTCTTTTTTGCATTTACACTAGCCGTTAATCCACATTGCCGGATCAGACCCGGGTCTGATCCACCTTTCTGGATCTAGTGTAAACAGGGTCTGCGTATACTCCCTCCTGAAGATGATTTGACAGGCTTTTTCTTGGATATGTTTAATCGACCCTTCCTAATGCATTGTAATCCCTCCTACTCCTAGACAGACCAGAGAATACTTGGTACACAGTCTGGAGGTCATAGAGCAGATTCCATTGAGACATACTCATACACACTAGTGCAGAACCCTGCTTCAGTGATTGACAAATGTCAAGATCTTCAGCTTGTCAGTTTGACAACCCTTTCACATATATTAATATCGCTCGATTAACTAGAAGGGGAAGCTATTCTCATACATGTACATGCATCATCTACATTTACATGCTCTAAAGTAGCAGGATTCTCTTTACTTTCCTGCTGGGATCCACTGCTAAACAGGCTTCAGACTTTAGGCCTAGTTTTAATTATCAAGTAATAAACCACAAGGGAAACTGACTGGGTAAATTTTTAATTAATTTGGGTTAAAAAAAAAAAATTGACTGGAGCGAGACTTGAGCCAACGACCTGAGGATTGGCCAAGGTCTGTATGGGGTTGGCCAAGGTTTCCTGCAATCCACATGGGTTTTTTTCTGAAGTTTTAATAAATACTGATTATCATCAGCAATCAACAAAATGAAATGTCAATCTGCTCAGGTGCATCTCACACCTAATCCTAAAACTTGAAAACTTGAGAAAATTTGTGGTAAAAAATCTGTGAAAGAAACAAATTATTCACAATGAAGTGGACACAGAATTTCAAAATAAAGAATACCAGATAGCGGTAACTTCTCTTAACTTTAGATTTGCATAAATCTTGCATGTTTTGTGATGCATACAATTTTAACAAAATTAATAAAAGCTTAAAGGTCAACTTAACATGAAATATAGTTGAGGCTACTTTAAATGAACTTTTCCAAACAAGTACCTGTCTGTTTTTCTTATTAACATTCATCAGTTTCTTTTGTTGTTTATGTTGAGCAATCATCTTCACGTCTTCCTCCGTCAGACTTGCTTTAAAAACAGCTATTTCCTCATTGTAGTTTTCCATGTACTCTTTGGCCTGTGTTGTGTAAGACTGTAAATGAATAACATACTTTTTTTAAATGATCCTAAAATATTTCATTGTTGACTATTTGCCCTTGTAACACTTAATAAACAAATTGATGTGGGTTTTTTCAAATTCTGTTGCGGACATTTTTGAATGCCCAGAACATCTTCCCACTTTCCTCCATTTTTCGCTGACAGGCGGACGGCTGACATTTTCATCCACATTTTCTTTCCAGTGCGTAGTGGGCACAGGCAGGCACGTACTGTGATACGCTTCATTACACCCGTACAAAAAGCCAAAACAGGTTCAGGAAAACTGCATTGTAAAATCCCTTTCCGGGGGTTGTTGGTAAACCCGACTCCAGACCTTCGTCCTGCTGCTATACAAATGGGGCATACAATAATGGACAGGCAGCCACCATTGTTTGTCATTATATTCAGTTCAATGGGAGGTAAGTCTGAGCACAGTGAGATTCCAGCACACCATGGCAGATTTTCAGCCGTGTCTCACATCCAAGGTTCTGTGAATCATGATGAGTGCCTACTCAATTTTCTCACACGACAACATCAAATCCTTACTAGGAGAACCTTTGTTGTCAAGTCAGGGTTTCATAGTGGTACAATATTTTCAAAGGAAAACATTTCTCAAGAAGATCCAAAAAGTTAAGAAAATGTAGAAATTGCACTAGCTATTGAGCAGTCTTGGTTGTCTACTTGGTAAGACATCTGCTCTAGAACGGCAACGGTCATGGGTTCGAATCCCACTTGAGTAATATGCCTGTGGATTTTGTTCACAGGATACGGGAAAGTACTGAGTACACAGTGCATTACACACATCGGTGTCAGGATAAATCCAAATAATATTCTTTATTCCTGATACAAATTTAACATCTGTTAAACTACATTGTGCCTCTTTCTTTTCACTCCTTTCTACCTGACAGCTTCCGTATTGTCTGTGTGTTGTGTTGTCATTAAGCCTTTGAGAAAGACTCTGCAGGGTCGAAACATAAGACCACAAATCAATCTCCGTGCCCATTGGCACGATGAAATGGAATGAAATGTACATCAGTGTACAGATAACATGTGGATTCCCACCAGGAACGAAGCTCAGCCCTATTATTTTCTTGATCATTGTGAATGATGCGGAGCTTTCAAAACCTAACAGGTGGAAATACGTAGATGACTTAACTTTGGCAGAGGTTGTCCCTAAGTCTGTCATTAATGACATGATACATGAGGAAACCCCTCCCATGGGGAAACCCCTCCCATGGGGAAACCCCTCCCAGTGGGAAACCCCTCCCATGAGGAAACCCCTCCCATGGTTATCTTCATCAACAATGACCCACTTGTGGGATGAACATGTTTGAAACTTGATATCGTGTGCTTTGCAGCGTCTCTACTTTTTAATTATTCTTAGAAGAAATACATTGCAGATTTGATACTTGTCTATCAGATGTACGTCCACACATGCCTAAACTGGACTTCGCATCCCCAGTTTGGAGCTCTGGACTAACTTTACAGCATTCTAATAGTATTGAAAATGTGCAGCAACGAGCTCTTCGCATGATCGCATTCACTGAGCACTCACACTACGTTGAACTCTTTGAAACACTTTACACTTCATCACTTGCCGATCATAGATGCACAGTCGTAACCAGCTTTGCCAAATAACTACTTGCACCACAGCGATGCTGCAGCCTACTTCCTTGGAAGCACCAGGAACGTAAGCTTTGTAAAAATATAAAAAAATGCTATTCTTTTTGCAACTGTTGAACTCTACATGTAACCTTAAATGAAACGTCACTTGATTAAATACAACTTATTGTATTTTTTTATTAATCTGTCACAAACAGAAATTCCTGGGTTTTTTGTCATTTCAAAATATTGTACATCTATTTACAAATTTTAAAAAACATTTCTGTGTTTACCTTTTTAAAAAAACTTCAACACCTTCATAATCTGCTATTCTTACTGTGACTTTTTTGTGTAAATTTGACTTAGTTGTATTTTTGTTATTGTACATTAAACCTAATTGAACTAAATTTAATTTAATTGAATGGTTGTCATCTGCAAACCAAGACAAAGTGCCTCTTTGAGTGTTACAACACTACATGTACATTTAGGTTCTGCCATTGGAAGTAAATGTAATGCAACCATGTACATACAAATAAGATGACTCAGATTCTTTATTTCATTGGGTTAATTTAAAGGTTTCTACTTTTACTGGTCTTGAAAGAAACAAATATTTGACTTCATACAACAAATAATGTTGATTCACAAACTTATCAAATCATTTGGTTTCTTTAAATTTAGGTAGCTTGACATATTTAACAAGTATTGGTCCTCAGTCATATCTGAGGTAACTAAGATCGGAAAATAGTGTAAGTACATGTCCTTAAAACATTTTCAAAACATTTCAAAATGTCAAAGGGTCTTTCTGCAGGAAAAGTATCAATACAGTGCATGGTTCAATTGCAAGCAATGTCGAATGGGAGATGTGTTTTGTAGCAGAAAAGGTGTTCATATACATGTAGATAAATTTGCATTTCGGCAGGAATTTCTAAGTCAGAAGAAATTCTCCCTAACTTTGCATTTGCAATCCAATTTCCAATTTTATTGGTTTTCAATGAAGTAAAAAACTATTCACCTGTTTTTCTTCGTCTGGTAGCTCTCTCCACAATCTTGCAATTTCCTTTGCTGTTTCAGTAAAACTTAGATCTGAAAAGTAAGATTTATAACATTCAATTTTATTTTATGTACGTGACATGTGTAGTGCCCCCACCCCCGAGAAAAAAATGTAAAGTGTTTTTAGAAAAAGAACATGCACTTTTATGAAATGAAACATACACTGTATTGGAGTCATTACGTGTGTAGATCTATGCAATCAAATTTAATCTAGCTATGGCTCAACTGGTCTTGAGGTATTAGAAGCTCAAACAATCATGGAGTGACCAGACATGATACAAATCAGGAGTTATTCAATTGGTTCAAGAGAAATCATAAGAATGGACCTTGGTCACATTTTGAGCGTGACAGTAGCCAATTATTAGATAGAAAATTTCCCCAAACCTGTTGTGATTTTCCATTCTATTAAAACACGTCTCACCCCCAGTACCTAGAAACCCATGTACAAGCAAATCCATTAATGAAAACAACATCACCCATACATACATGTACTGTATGTCCTGTGTCTACACCATAATTATGTCTTTCTTTTGTTTTTCCCTAGGCAACATTTATTTATTTTATTTTATTTTTTTATTATTTTTTTTTGGGGGGGGGTTGGGTTAGTCTAAAAAGAACAGATTGCAAATCGCCATTAATTTGGGGGAGATTCTGTTACAGAAAACACCTTACCAATGCAAATTCAGATTGTGGATATGGCGTACATAATTTCGGACACATCTTTAGTTATCTGCATGTTTTTGATTTACAGCTTACACTTATCCAACAAAAATATTGTGCTGCACAAACAGGATTTGTGAATGTAGCATTATAAAATGTCAAGATAAAGGAAAACTGTGCAGTGATGCCTTAGTAAACAATCAATCACTGTCACTTCAAATCTCAAAATGCTCAATTAAATCAACAACATCTGCCACTCATCCTTATTTGCTCTCCACAAAAACAGACACATTCACAGTTCCATTGATTAAGGAACAACTAAGAGACTTGTTCATGCTTTCATTTCTTGTCGTCTAGATTTTTGCAATAGCCTTCTGCACTGTCTACTAGACTCACTTCTCTCAAAACTCGTCTCCTGTACGCCATCCCGGCACCACATCACTCCAATACTCAGATCACTTCACTGGTTACCAGTCAGCCTCCCTCTAGCATGTACTATAAGTGCATCAAAGGCTCTACACCTGAGAACATTCCAGAACTCATTCACACACAAACTGTCTCCCAAGCTTCCCTCTGCCTCTTCATCTCTTTCTGCTGCTTTCTTGTGTTTTTATTTTATAAATTGTTTTTTTGTTTTTTTGTTTTTAATTTTCTAAGTAAAGTGCTACATTAAACTTAGTGAGGCACCACATGAAAGCTGTATTATCATATTACTATGAAACACAATCACACGAAAGTGCACATGTTGTTAATAATTCATTCATTGCCTACTGAGAATGTGCCTCACCCATTTCATCGAATTTTAAAGCCAAGTTTCCCTGCCTTATAACGGAACTCAATCTAGCACTTCAGGCAAACTTAGAGCCAGTAGCTTGAGATGCAGCTTGGTTGAGGTTTGGACTATGGACTCTGGGTTTAAGTTAACAATGAGAACCAGGATAAAAGACTTTTCCTGTGTTTTTATTCGCAAAATAAGTTTAAGTCCATGCTCGTTTTCATTAACTTCACCGGACCATTGATGAGTAACATATCAGAGGAAAATAACTTATTGGCAACATTTACTTGTATATGTTAAAGTATGTATGTTTAAAAAGCAGTAGACCGCAGGACTGGTTTACAAACATTTACTTGAAATATTACACAGTGCACATATCTGCACATGCTTGTCATGCATAGTCAGTGATGAACAATTTGTTTCTGTGTTTAAGCAACAATTAAAAGAAAAGTTAACCGATGCATTTCAACTATCATAAATATGCAGTTGGCACTTTAACTTATGCTAACTGCTTCATGATCAGTCAAAACACAGATGCTAAATATGTCAAGGAGATGTGTAAAGGTGATTTTCTAGCGCCTAATATCCAATTGCTCTGGGCAGGTGGGGCTCATTAGCCCTGGTTGGCAGTGTAACAGTGAGCTTAACGTTTGCCTTACTTTCACTTACATGTACCTGTTGAAAAAATCTTTTTGTTGTACTAGTTGTAGGCCCTTTTCATTTGATATTCACATCTACTGGTGGTTTTCTGCTGTGTTTTTGTCTGTTCATTAACACGTTATTGTATTGCATTAGACTCTTGCATACATGATCTAGTACTGTACTACTGTATCCGATGTGACATTGTATGTATCAAGATGCTGACCACTGGGGATAATGGAGAACCAATTGGTGTTGGTAAATGTACGCCTGGAACTTCTACTACTCAAGTACGAATCAGTACAAAAAGCCATATCCACCAGCCTGCTCATTTAAATATATATAAGAAAATCCCCTGTGAATGCATTACTTGTACATTGGGTAGATCGGCAAAGATTTCTCCACCCCAACTCAACCAACACAAAGCCCATGGCCGCAGAGGAGAGTTAGACAAATCGGCCACCATCAAGGATGCATCACTCATCACCAGCCTAAAATACTGACACCCCTGGCTCATCAGACTCTAAGGCATATAAATCCTGAGACATGACACAGTACCACAAGACACCGGCTTGTTCATCAGTGACATCTGGCAGCAGACGTCTGCAATCGATCCGGTAATTTAAGGTGTGGGTCAGACAGCCCATGGACCAGTTTACACCGACTGCGACTAATTGCCGACTCTGCCGACCAAATGGTGACCAAAACCTACGTCCGGCCGATGTCAGTGTGTTTTCTGATTTCTGGTGACCTTTCCTATCCAAGCACCCTAGCCTTCCTCCTACATGTACAATGTACCACATGTAGGTAGGCTGCCTGTCAGTACCAGGTCGAAATAAACAGACAGAAAATAAGTTGTAAGTCCAGAATCCTTTCCTTTTTTCTATGAACTCAAAAATTAAAAAATGTATTCAATAAAAACAAATATTTACACATAAGTGACTTAAAAGTAAAAGCTCAAAAGTAAATTTAGCAAAATTTAAAACACAGCTTGTCTCTTATTTAGGCTTGTATTTTGTTTCTCACAATTAGGCTTGGGTTTTACATTAATTAATTAATTAGTTGTTTGTCTTTGGTAATCACAGAAACTGAACCATGGTCTCCATGCAATTTAAATTAAAAAATTGTAATTGCGACCCATAAATCAAAACTACCCTTGGTTTTAATGTTTGTGGTTTTGCTTTAAATTAATTGTTCATAAATTAATTATAATAGCTGCCAATAATAATGGTTGAACTGTTGGTTTTGGGAGTATGAGTTGTGCTCTCTGTCATGGACCCAATTCTCTGGTGAGCATGCATTCTTGGCAATCATGGCCCTCTGCCCGTTTACAGGTAGTGCTTCAGTAGCCCCATCTCCTGGCAGATACCTTTCCCCTCTCTCTCTTTCTACAAGAACTTGCCAACCTCTCCCATTATAACCAACCAAACTATCGAAACATACAATTTTACATACAGCAAAATATACTTTGAAGAAAAAATTTTTTCAATGCACTTACACATTTTCTGCTATTGATCATACACACTGTTGAAAGGTTGAGTTTCTTCAAGATTTTTGTAATTGGTGCCTTGTAGGGATACTGACACAAGTTTGAGACAAGTTAAGGAGAACTCATGTTTAAAAGAAAGTTGTAAACAGCGCCCTCTGTTGGCGGGTATAAACACAGATATTGTTACATCCTTCCCTTTTTAAACTTTGAGTGGGAAGTGGAAAATCTTTTCAACAAAGAGAAATGTTTAAAGAACATCTAACATTAATTTTAAATAAAGTCCAAGTGTTCATGAACAAAATGAAATGTCTGTGGAGAATATTCCAACAAAATCACTGGCTGGAAATAAATGTTTTTTTCAGATAGTTTTTTCTGTCATTCACCATTTATTTTTATTTTTAAGAAAGCAGAAGTTATGCATGCATTTTTCACACAGTTCCCATTCTCTGATTGGCTGTTTGATGTTATCCGTTTTCATCTATGCTTGCTTATCCCAGTCTCTGATTGGCTGTTTGATGTTATCCGTTTTCATCTATGCTTGCTTATCCCAGTCTCTGATTGGCTGTTTGATGTTATCCATTTTCATCTATGCTTGCTTATCCCAGTCTCTGATTGGCTGTTTGATGTTATCCATTTTCATCTATGCTTGCTTATCCCAGTCTCTGATTCGCTGTTTGATGTTATCCAACTGCTAGGAATATTATAAAAGCTCTCTTCTTGCTTCACTATTATGAAGCCTATTGTTAACTTGCAGCTTAATCGGTATTTCTTTTGTGAGATACAATTGTCTTTTTTGTTTATACTTTGCCTCTTGCTTCACTATGATGTTTTGTGTCCAGCAAATCATGTAGCTTTTCTTGAGAGGTGGCAATGAGTACAAGATCATCTGCAAATCCGAATTCATTAATATTCCAACTCCCCACTATCAAGACCTCTGTCCTTTCTAGATGTCAAAGGATGTTTTCGTTGTAGAGGTTGAAGAGATAAGGCGGTGCAAAACAACCTTGTCATAAACCTTTCTTTACTAATTTCCAATCATTTTCTTTTCTGATAGCTGCTAATTGTTTCCAGAATATATCGTACAGGTTGCGCAATAATGTTGGTATCACTGTACAAATTCACCTTCTGCTGGTTTTTTATCAGATTGAAAACCATTCTGCACATTATCAAAACTATACTACGGTATACTATGGTAACACTGCAGACTACCTCAAACTATCAATGGTTTTTCGCGTGTCACAAATATTGAGTGTGCTTATTCAATCAACCATACCACCCTATAGTGCATTTTGAACACATACAATAACATGTTTAAAACTATTACATTTAAAACCTCAAGTAATAAACCACAAGGGAAACTATGCCATTCTATTGTGTTGACAAATAATGTTCACATTAGAGTACAATTTGTTTCTGAATTGCAATGTATGATTTATGGAAAGAATAAACGGACTGCACCTTTCCACACAAATAAGGTGTTCATGAATGTAATGTACATGTACCTTACCTGGGTTTTTAGCTCGAACTTGTGGGTGCTTTTCTTGACTGAATATCATGTATTTACCCAGAGGTCTCTTTGGCTTCTGCGGAATACCTGCTCCTGATGTCACATATCTTAGTGAAACCCTAAAGAGATAAGATGAAGTACTAAGTAAGTAAGGTTTGCGGTGGCACCATGTAAGAATCTCTTTTTATGAGGTGGTGGCTCTGAGAAGAGCCAGTTTCTGCTCGGCGTTTCGATCAGTGTGCTCTGACCGTCTTCTGGAGAAAGTACCATGAAACATCAAACAAACATCAAACACACTGAATGAACATGTTATAGCTCGATCTACCTTGAAATATTTATTTTTGTTTAACGGTTCTCATTGTGCCTCTTCACTAAACATGCTAAACTCACCCAAGTTTCATGTGTGCACATTTCATTTGTGAACACAGTCAGTTTGTGACAGCTTCTGTGGCTCTTGTTATGTGACCATCAGTGAGATTGGGCTTGAAAAGCAAATTTGCTGTTTTTGCAGACTATACTTTTTCCTATTCCAGATTTGTCCTAGTTCTTGATTACTGGAAGTAAAAGCATAAACACTTGCAGTAACCTGAAACTAGGACAAATATGGAGCGAGGAACATTATAGAAAGAAGAAATTTTGTTTAATACTCAAAATTATGTATGTATTGAAAATGAAAGTATGATGGTTTTTGTAGGGGTTTCGGCCCTACAGCATTGCGTCAGTGTTACTTGTTCTTTAGATGTTTTTAAATTTGTGGTGGGCTGATTTTCAGGTATGAGTTGGTCAAATGGCTCCATCTGTACATGTTAGATGGTACTCAATCATACACAGAATTCATGTATTTCCAATCCAATTTAAGGTAAAATGAAGACCTGAACACGGAAACAAGCCCATCCTGCACCGTTCCTCGTAAAGCAATAGTTTAAACGAAATGTGTTGACTTTTGTTGTCGATATTCAAATTTTGGGTGTACACCTGGGCCCAATTTCATAAAGCCTGTAAGCACAAAAACTTGCTAAGCACAGAAAAATATTGCTTAGCAGAAACTGGTTACAGCCAAAATTCCATAAAGTTTACATTGTTATGACTAGTGCCCCTCTCATTTTATGCTTAGCATAGAAAATTGCTAAGCAGTGTTTTCTGCCTAACAGCTTTATGAAATTGGGCCCTGGTTAGAGGTTGACTAGGCTATAGTTAAGGTAATCTGCATTATAACTAAAGTGTAGGGAAAGGGATCTGAAAAGTGATCAAAATCGATCCGAACCAAACCTGCAAGAAAAAGCAACGGTAAAGCTAAATACTGCCCTCCAGCAACAGTTTCAAAGAGAACCTAATTTGTGAGACGCGTGGCTTAAATGCGTAGCTTTTGCGGCATTTAGCTCATGACAAGAAGTGTCTTTTTTCATGCTAACACATGACCAAAGTTAAAAGGAAAGAATATTGTTGGAGGTCAACAACTCTTCTGCCCTCACTACATGTTGTTATGTAGCTATGCAGAGGTTAAACACAGGTTCCAAAAGTAGACATACAGAAATTGAACTTCTTTCTTCAATCGTTTTAATGGAAACAGTGTGAAATTGTAAATAAACAAATACAGAGAACACAGAGTTTATATAAGAATAAACCGGGTGCAAATAGGGAATACAATATCCAAAATGGACGGCAAATATAAAGACGAGCACTTGAAATCCTTCCAAGAACCATACTTGAAGTGCACAATAACCCAGTCATGACATGATAGACGTAAACACATGTAAAATATGCAGACATGTAAAAGTGCATAAGGTCAAGTAAACATACATGACAAACCCCAATTTCGATAAAAAACCAGACTCAAAGGAAGGCAATCAATGAGCTAGCAATATGACATGTTTAGAAAATACAGAATAAGGGAAACTTGTGCTTTGAGAAGGGCAAACAAAACAAGCAATATTGAGGCAAAACTGTACTTCTTAAGGAAACGTTTTACTAATGTGAATAACAAGGATTGCAAAATGGCTGCGTAGCAATCGACACAAGAGGGCGCCAGATAAGTAAACTAGTGGGCCAACAGTCATGAGGCCAGAACAACAGCCAATTATGGTCAGAATATTTTAAATAACCAATGTGACTTGTGTATTTTAACCATAACCTTAGATTTTGTTATAGGATAAACTTGAACATTGTCACAGTAGAATTAGTTCAACTTCACTTAGAATTTTGAACACATTACATGTACATCCTCATGACGTCATCAGTATCAAATCACACTAAATCAGAGATCTTTTATGAAAAACTACATATCTCCTCAACCACATCACATCAATTTATAATATTTGCACTATTATGTAGATCATAGTTTGATGTTAATAATTTTTTACAAATGACCCAATTTCTCTCATTCCTTTCAGTCCAAACTGAAAGTTGAACTGAAAAAATCTGTTAGAGGTCTAAACCGTGGTTTGGAATTTCGATAGAGTACACTATGATTCCACACACAGAAAACCATGATGGTTTTCTGTGTGTGGAATCATAGTGTACTCTTAGTATAGTGTACACTTTCAGAATGTAGGTTTGATGACACCATCGTGTGAAAGACCGACCGTGGCGACAGGTTTATAAAAAGGCAATTTATGTTGAGTTTTCTATTTTTTATAATCACATTTGGGATAAACTGTAGCTGGCAATCACAACTATTCAAAATACTTAAAGTCCCCATGACGTCATTATGGATTGAATTACATTAGATTAATATAAAATGCGAAATTTCATATTTCCTGAACTACGAAGGATAAACTGACAATTTTGAAGTAACTGATAATCAATGTCACAAGTTTCTTATATCCGTGACCCTAACTAAACCTTCATTCCAGTTTAAACAGCATGTTCAAATACCAAATATTTATACAGAGCTCTTTTAGGGTTTATGACCAAGCTTAAATATTTTGGATATGACATGAAATCTTAACCTTTTTTAGTGCTCCAGCAACTCTGTGTTAATTTTTATGAAAACTTGATTTCTAGTTTGTTTGTTAGAGGTAAATCGATGATGAAACAATGCAAAATGCACAGATTTGTTCGTGTGGCGCACATGACTGGCCAATGACCAACGTCCTTTTGACCTCTGGGTGAGAGCGCCCTACTCAAATGACGTCATATGCGTAGGGTCTATTGCAGAGAGGAAAATTGCTCATCTTGACAGCAGTGACCCCTTTCCGTGTACCATTCCTGATCCTGCAACTAGACTCTCTTCCAAATGTGATCACAGTAGTAGTAAATCAAGCTGAAATGGGTAAAGTAAAAACAAATATATAATCGGGCTAGCTCGGTGGTCTAGTGGTAAGACATTTGCTCTAGCAATGCAAAGGTCGTGGGTTCGAATCCTACATGAGTGATTGCCTGTGGATTTTTTTCACAGAGCTCCGAAAAGCACCGAGTACAGTGCTTAATACACATCAGTTTAAGTGTAAAACCAATTAAATTCTTTATCCCCGATGCAAATATTACAACTATTAAATACATGTATATAATATACAGTGTATATAGAGAATTAAAACATGTAGTGACTAATGGAAGGTAAACAAACTGTATTTGATATGAATAACGTACATGGAAACCTATTGAAAAACTATATCGATGGGTTGTAAATTTGTCACACAAACTGTATTATTCCCATCATGAAGAAAAATGATTCCCGTTCTCCATAGACATATATTACATTGTACTGTAGATGTGGATGTGTACGTGCACCCCCACATGCAGCCTTTGTAGATGAATACTTTCATCAAATCTGACAGAGCCAACACAGTCATACCATGATCATACTGCACATTCCTACCTTTTCAAAATCACAGCACTTGCCAAGTAATGAACTAAGAAACATAAAATAATTTTGAAAGTGATCTCGATGTTGAAACAAAGCTTACCATTTTAATCACCGCGTCGCAACGATACATGTACTCCACCGGTCTAAAACACCTTTGGCAGGGTTTGTCACATCAGTATAGCATCGATCATCCACATGCTATCAGTGTGTGGAGCCAATGTTGATCTTTTTTCAAATTAAATTTTCTCAGTTATTAAAAGTCATACAAATCACTGATAAAGCAGGTGACATGTCAGCAAACCCTCTATTCTCTTCTATTTCTTGTTCACTATCAAGCCATCAGAAGGGTAAATGGGAAAACAATTTCAAAGTGTTCTTGACACACATTTGAGATGCATTTATTTTTGTGAAATGCCATTGTTGATATAGCAACGTTAAAAACGATGAACTTTGACACAAGTCCAAGCATGCATATGATTTTGGCTGGTAGGTCCACACAGCCACCTGCTTCTACGCTTGCCACAAAGTTTACTACTCATGCACTATATGAGCTATCTGCTTCAAAATTAACATGTTTTTAAGGGTTTTTGACATTGTGTAGGAATGCTGCATTACTCCGAATAAAATGGCAATATCTTTTGAAGTATAAACCATTGAATTTTCTAGTGTGTTACAATCATTTTAAGACCAATCTAAAAAAGTATACCTTTGGGTTTTTGGAATTGTTTGATTGTTTTAATCCTATGTAAATGTAGATTATACAATGAAACTAACCTGTCAAAAATTCATTTTCAAAAGGTGGAAGCGTTTTTTGAGATATTGCCGAAAATCTGGAGCAGTTTGTCAACGCCCGAAGAATAATCCATAATTGGAGTAATTACCAAAGGTGTATAACCTCCCTTAAAACATACAATCTGCTGGAGAAATTATGAGAAACATCAGTTTTTTAAGAGTCTTCAAAGTTGTATCAAAATTTACATTCTTCTTGTCATATCTAAAGTTCTGATCAAGTGATTAAAATGAAACTTTCTTGATTTCTTCATATTGACATAGATTGATTAAATTGTAAATTTGACAAAATTTGAGATAGCAAAATAATGTTTATTTTGACCTATGGTAATTTTCCAAGATGACATAGTGATGGCATTATTTATCGTCACAACTTCCTCAGAATCCACAAGTTAGAGTAATAACTACATGCTAAGTTTTAAGTTGATACCTGCTTTGTAACTATGCAATTCTTACGAATTGTTAGACCCTCCCCAATTTTAGATTTTTAAAATATTGACAGACTACATGTACTTAATATACCATTTTAACTAAACAAAAGTAATGCCTCAAACGAAAGAGATATTTTAGATCAAAACGTTTCCAATAGCTTTTCCTGGCTTGCAATATGCAACTTTGTAGTTGAAACAGAAGACAAAACTTTTCCCATCTTACCATCAAGGCACAGAGATTGACTATGGAAACATGGTTGACCGATAACAATGGAAAGCACAGTCATAACAGACAGGGCAAACGATCTGAAAGAGGCCGCTGAACACTTTCCACCTTAAAAATGTCTTTTCTATTATTTTAATTATAAACTGAATTTTGATTTCCAGTAATTTCTTTTGACCCTCAATTTCGATAAGACTTTAAACATTGATTATTGTGAATGGCCCTTAAACGTTTTAATGGAAATGTTATTAAAACATGTGTTTATCTGTTGTTTAAATTTATTTTTGATATGTGTTTTGAAAAACTAGAAATGCTTATGCCATTGGCAGCGCGTGTCCATGGTTCTCAAAACAAATCACTGGATCCAATTTTGAGCTGACCAAAATAATGATTTGCAGCACATATTTCAGAGATGACTGTAAGAATGATTTGTCCCAGCCAAGCTAGCTGCAATAATTTGGGCATCAGGGTCTTATTTAGCCACCTGTCCACCTGTTTCAGGACAGGTAAAGCTCAAGTGTCTGTCCTGTAAAATTTCACTAAAGCCTGTTGTTTGTTACGCTCTACTTGAACCCAAACCTATATTTGAAGTGAATCCTTTTTGAAAGCACTGAAGACAGTACAGCCTAAGATTGCAACCAGATTGCAGGCACAGTAGTCATCAAGTTTCGACCGACAGTTTTCAAATCCTTAAAAAGGTGTTTACATTTGTAGGTCAAAATCAGAAAGACAAACCTTTGAGAATTAAACAAATGGAACCAATGTTAGATTTAGAAGAATTGTATCAAATTTTATTCTCAGTTTATATTTTAAAATCTTGACAAAATATTGGTTGGTCTGTTACCAGGCATGTGTGTTAAATCCATCTAAAGAATATACATGTAGTACACCCTTTGTACGGTTGGCAATGTATATTGTTAACAAGTCATGATAAAGTTTTTAAATTAAAGTTAAACATTTTTAAAGATTTTTGTCCTGGAGAATTATACTACCATCAGCTAAACATTTGGAACATTTGTTACACCTATAAACTACCCATTTATGCATTAAGAATTTCAGAATTTGGCACGTATAACTACAGAGACCTTAAAGGGACAGGTGAAAAAAAATAGAAAAGGTAAAACAAATTTGAATAAAATTGTTTGGCTCCCTCCAAGTATTATTTCGCTCCCTTAAAATAATACTTCGTTCCCTCAAAATCATATTTTTTCCCTTCAAAATACCATATCATTCCCTCAAAATAATTTTATTCCCTCAACTATTTTGTTTTCCCTTGATATCTTATTTCGAGGGATTGAAATATATTTCTTCCATCAGACGAATTAATAGGCCCTATACTTTATTCCCTCGAAAAACATTACATTATATTATTCCCTCATAATGTTACCACAGATTTATTTTTTTCATTACCTAAACATTGTTTAACAGCTACGGAGCCCCTGGTATGCTATTTCATTTATTGCACATGACTTTACAATACAGGCTAGTTCACCGACCCCCCAAGAGATTGTCATGTACCGTGTAAGGTTAAACTGTTTTAGGTACACAAAATAATATACTGTACATGCACAAGTTGTATATGTAGCTACATTAAAACAGTCGATGAAAATATAATACAAAGTACTTGTACATTTGCATTGCACACAATATACCTACACTAGTGTGCAGGTACATTGTGCACAGTTTGTCTTCATATTGAACAGTGTATCACTGTACATGTCCGATACTCATAGAGGAAGAATGTACACTGTATGTTGGGATGGAAATATTAGTCTGATCATTTTGAAAGTAACATTAAGTGTGAACTTGTCCATTGTACATTTTTTATAAGAGAGAAACTATATGCATTGGTGTATTTACAGAACTTAAAACAAGTAAACCTGAAAACCATTATTGTTTTACAAACTATACAGACAGATAAATATTTTCCCTCGTCCCTTAGCAAACTGCTTTAAAACCCCAATGTTATATAAGCATTATGCAAAAATGTTAGCAATTCACATACGTTTGTTATTTTTTAATCCAGTACACATTAGGTTGAGCCATTTCATTTTAGGTAAATAAAAACCAACACACTAAAATAGTGCTTCAAGTTGTAATCAAGAGACTTAAACACATGCACTTCATAAAACCTGATGAGGTTTTTATTAAGATTTTCAAGGTCAAAATAAACCACTTGGCAAATTTGTTTACCTCTTTAAATAGCAATTTTAGCTGATTAATCCAGTGTTGGATAAAAACAAACCCCTTTTTACTGTCCACTTACGTCCACTTAAATTATGCGAATGGCATCCATGATGAGCACAATTTACATGCAATATATAAGCGCCTAATGGTACATTTTTTAACACAAAAACAAACCGATCACTTTTTAAATTGCTCAAATAAAAATCTGGGTAAGGAGCCATACAAAAACACATTTTTATGGTTTTGAAAAATTCCACTTTTCATATTACATTTCCCTTTTTGAGTTTGAATGGTAGAATTTCCTGATACGGAAACTTTATCGGAAACGTTTCCTTTTTAGGAGTTTGACCAGACTGTAGTCAGTTGGTAATGGCCCACCTTGTTGGGCTGTTATGGCTCTCTTTAAACATTGGTCTTATCACCGGTCATCTATACTATTAAAGCCAAAACCTGCGCCATCTTGGATTTGAAGCACGCCATCTTAACAAATCTTGCATTAAAAGTTCTGCCATCTCAGTTTTTCGTGTGGCCACTTCCCAGCTGTCTTTGGTGCGGTCACCTAATCCCCTGGGGTACAAGATGCTGTAAACGGTCACTCGAACTGCCTTGGTGCAAGATGCATGGTTGGCTGGTTGAGACAGGCCTATTTGAGCCAGGTCTGGTTGAGACAGGTCTGGTTGAGACAGGCCTGGTTGCTCGGAGGCGAAGCGATCCCTTCAGAATCTGGTCCGACGCGGAGCGATACCTTTAGGATGGTGGCCTTGGACTCAAACAATTTCCCGAACTGCCAAGTTCCGGAGTGTCTCATTGGCCGTTTCAGATGGATCTCTGGATTGGTTCACTTCTTGTCCTTTGCCTTCTGACCTGCGCCCTTTTGGTCGGTGACTCCCGTGTTATACTCTGTTATCGTGGACTCAAGGGGGCCAGAGAGCGCAAACACTCACCAAACTCACTGTGTAAGAAATGTTTGATTGACTGTTTCTCACAGACCTTCCAATTGGTAGATATTGGGTGGAGGAGGAGGGGGGGGGGGGTGTTTCGGCAGGATTTGGGTACAGAAAAGTATGGGCAGCTTCGCTGCTGAAAATGCGATACTTTATTTTAATTTGTTTGCAGGACTTTGGTTCACAGAAAAATATGGGTGGCCTGTTTGTTAAAATGCACTATTTTATTTTTGCAGGAATAATCCTATGCAGTACTCTGGTGCTTATTTAGATTTTACTATCCAAAGCAACAAGTATACGACCTAAACTTGGTTTCATAGAGTAAACTGGGGTAAAAACGCCCATGGGTAAAAACGCCCACTTGACTTGTTTCCACTGCTAGTAAAAAATGACATGTTGAATTATTTAACAGGATATATTTCTAATAAGTACATTGTATGTAAAAACTAATAACGATTTAATTTAAGGGCACATAGGTGCCCTTGATTTTTTTTTTTATTGACCGTCGCAGCTTTTGCCTGTATGACTATGACTAATTCACATTTTTTTATTAAGGAAAATTTGATATATATTAAGAACCTGGGTAGATTACACTATAATAAGTTATTAAAATTTAAAAATTACTTTTAATATTTGCTCAGTAATGTTTTTGAGTGGGAATTTTTACCCCAAGAAAAATCAGGGGCCTCAGGGTAAATCACCCAGTAGCATCTTTGATGTAAAAATCTATTGCAGCCTCATTTATCTACAAAACCTTAATGTTGGGATTTTCTTCAGATTTTGTATTCTTTAGCATGAGTAACTTTTAGCTACTAGAAGTCCACCACATTTATATAAAACAATGTATTTCTGATATTTTATTATTAAGATTTGATCAACTACATGTACAGCGCTTTCAACACTGGACTTATAGACCTATTTCTACCCAGCCAAACATGCAATAAAGCTGTGATTGGTCTTTCCTTGGTTGGGGCAATAAGATTTCTACCTGGACACTAACCATACATGTATGTATCTTATAAAAAGCAAGCTGAAATTTCATGTGGGTACAAGGCCAGGGGCTTCAAAATCACCAAAAGTCCCTCACGTCAGTAAGTTTGTAGGTTTTGTTTGACCCATGTCCAACAAAAAATCAGTCTTGTAGCCAATTTCAACATGAGATTCTGATAACTTGCCCACAATTACCTATTGATAAATTATTGTAGGGGGCATCTTTTCTTGATTTTGAAACATGAGCCTCTGAAATTGCCCAAAACTCGCCAATACCATAAGGGATGGAAACGCGGCCACAGGTAAATTGTTCAGTGGGTCGTATTAAAGTGTATTTATTTAATCTATTGTTTATTTATTTATTTCATCTGATTTTTAACAGGGTAGACCCATTAGTTTTAGATAGAAAACAAATGTGTGTGTGTGAACATGTCTACGCATTCAAACCGAGGACTTTAGCAATAGGGATGCGGAAAAAAAACATATCGGGGACAGTCCTTGGATTGTTTCGTGTACAAAACCAATGGGGCCGTCGCTAAAAAAACCAAGTCCACAGCATGGGATGTCCTCGGTATTATACCATTTACACACTTGGGTGTGTGTATGTGCCTTCATATTCACTACCTTATGAAGACTGAGAACAAAACAGAAAAGGGAAAACAAATGGTCTCCATAGGGGAATTCTAAAGACTGGGTTGCTCCACAAGGAATTTTGTGTACAAAGTCTATGGGAGGTTCTTAACTACAGGGACAAAGGAAAGAACAAACGATGTCTCCACAGGGATGCAAAAACAGGAATGTCTGTGTGTGTGTGTGTTCATTGTACCGTTGAGGATTCTTCTTAATGGAAAAAAATAAGATAAAAACTGAGTCTGACATGTTCATCACATGGTGAGTTGTGCTAAATATTGCTGGACATAACAAAACCAGCCTAGTTTTAAAATGAAATGGTCTCTCTAGAGTCTTTAAAACATTACAGTGATCTGGACCTTCTGGGTAGTATCCCTGGACCAGTAGACCCTTGCTGGAGCTATGGGTGTTCTTATTTTAGACTTGGCAATTTTAGCCTTCAACTTTGTTGTGTGTGAATTATGCCCGCTAATGTTTAACTTTCCTCGACATAAGAATACTTCAACTTCAATTGACTTATTTTGTATGATAGTTGACCAGCTGTGTTTGAAAAGTTGTTTATAATTGATGTAGTACCCTTGAGTATTAAATAAATTTTTAATACTACAAGAAAATGTCTGGTAAAGCCATCTTTAGAAAAAAATTAATGTGGGTGGGCCTTTTTACCCTGACACCCGGGTAAAAACACCCACCAAACTTCCCCCCAACGGGTGGACGATTTCCCCTTATCAGTATAATCAAAATGAGTTCAAATTTGCACACAATAGAGGACATGTACAGTATGTATTGCATAAAACAAATACTTCCTAGTATCTCCAAGCAATGCTGAGATATTTTGCAAAAACTTGAAAAACTGTTTTGTTTACCCCAGCTTACCCTATTGAGTTTTTGGTACCCTAATAATATATTTACAAAGGGTCACTGTTTCTTAAGCCAGTCTATACATTTAGTGATGCTTCAACTGCTGTTTCATCCATACAAATAAAGTTGCGTTTCATCAGTCGGTAATTTTATTTTTTACTTCAAAGGTATGTTCAGTCATTTTTTTGATACTATGCGGGTATTTGATTACCAAAGTGTGCTAAACACAATTAAATTTAAGTGTTTTAAAAATAGCGGTGTGTTATGTTTTTATAGGACTTGGGAACTACCCTTATATAGTCAACTGTCCAGGAAAAACTCATGTGGTGGGAAAGAACCAAAGTCCAAGGAATAAAATTAATTAAACAATTTTTTGCTTTTTCAAGGGGACAAAATAATCCACATTTATACGGATATTTTCTGTTAAGGATACTTTGTCTTCATTTAGATCAGTTTTTAGACTGACATGGCTTCCCACTGGTCCCCTTTATATTTTTCTCCTTTTATTATTTCTGTAGGCCCTAATAAATTTATAATTGCTTTAATGACTGCATAACAACATAAATTACATACAAAATTACAAGACAAGAAATACTATAATACTAATAGAGTCGATACCAGAATCAGTGGTAGTTGGCCTTATTACAATCAATAATTTTCAAGCAATAATGAAACAAAGACATAAAGAAAACAAGAAACTGTAGAAACAACGAAGAGAAATAAGGAGGGAAAAAATAGGACCTCTAAAGCAAACAAACACAAACCAAGAAATAAAGGCCTCAGCTAGAAATAAAGATACAAATAAAATCATACATTATTTATTTATTTATGTTTTAATTGACGTCTTTAGACACGAGCAATGAAAAACAAGTTGGACAAGGGCTGTCAAGGAAATTTTGAACTACTGTCATCAAAGGTGTGTATGACAACCAGACCCCTATCAACATGATCAACAATAACAGTATTATTAGCTAATAAACTATTACATGTATCTAGAAGAAAGAAATAAAGAAACAAACTCATCCACAAATCAAGAAACAACAAACAAAAATACAGAAATACCTAATATACAAATCAAGATTCGACAAGGACATAAAGAGGAAAACACGGCCATAAAGAAACAAAGAAACATTTCAGAAATAAAGAAATAGAGATACAAATAAACAAAGAAATCAAGAAAAAAAACCACCCCAAAAATCAATAAATAAATAAATAAATTCCTTTAGGAATACAAAAGTAGCATAAAAATTAACAGATAAAAACTAACAGCTTGCTTCAGTACCCTCTAAAATGTCCATGCAAAGAAACCTGTGGGTTGCTTCAAGTCTATGTCTGTTTGGTCAACAACACAAAGTCACAAGTCTTGGCAAATAAAAATACCTACCACTGACCACAACCATTGTACATGATGTACATGTTATTTTGCCAAACATCATTGCCATTATGATGATATGTACATTAAATATATATTTCATCTGTTCATTCCCCATTCTATTTCTAATCCCTGGACGCACAAACACCAATAGTTGTGCTTCGTAACATGGCATTGGAGAAAAGGGACAATGTTCTGCTGTCGTCTCCACGTGACGACGATAGCGGAACGAACCGCAGTCGTACCCAGGGCTGCAGCCCAACAGCAACAAACAGAAGTACATGTGTACACTACCCCACTAGTCACACTACCATTCCAATCAATAGCAATACAAATAACTTACAAGGTGGGCTTAACAAAATGGACTGGAGAGTCTGTGAAGGAAGGAAGTTTGAACCTGCGAATTTAATTATAATATAAACGTTAAGTTACCTTGAAGTATTTGTTGCGAGCACCCTGTAAATGGTTTGACATAACAAACTGTTCAGTGCCCATCTTGACTTAATCAAGTTCATGGAGCTGGGGGCTGCCATTTTGTTCTTGCCTTTTTGAACGCGCGCTACTGTTAGTCTTGATTGGCGACGTTCATTCTGTTAACGCATGGAGCTATAGCTCCATGGTTAACGTAGTCGCCAATCAAGACTCAAATTACTGGAGAAAAGATATATGTATCGCACAAACATCTAGATTGCTAGTTTCCTGTCCCCTAGCCTTTTGTCAAGGCCTTCGTGGCTTGGACAGCTTTGTAAACAGTGGAGCGACTGGAACGGGAGACCACGCACACCTGCTAAGTGGCGTGGTCTCCCCTTCCAGACGCTTGGGATCGCGGCTCTACGAAGCTATCCAAGCCACGACGGCCTTGACAAAAGGCCACCTGTCCCATAGACTTGGTTCCAAAGGCTGTGTTGGTGGTTTTTCACCTTCCTTATAGCTAGCTTGGTCCCCTGTCTTTACCCGAGCCTCGAAGTATGACGTCAGATGTTCGGGCTACCAGGGCCCAATTTCATAATAAAGCTTTTATGCAGACATTTTTTATTAAAGTATTAAGTTCTGTTACGATCCAAAAATCTCCAAACTATCCGTGAATATGATCACTCAAAAAGCCTGAATCTTCTCAGATCTGTATCTGTATCTGTATCTGTGTAAAATACTGTACAAACGCCTGGTGTGGCTATCCCGTACATATCGCGCGATGCAAGGAGACGGTTTACACTAATTGTTGTTACATTTATGTAGATCAGCCAACTCGATTTTAAGTAGGTGATCTTTGAATTTTTGCAGGGTTGGTGCACAGCGGATCATCTCGGGTAGTAAATTCCAGGCAGGAAGTGTTTTAGGGTACAGCGACTTTTGGTAACAGTTCTTATTTGCAGAGATGTGCTTGTACATGAATTTTCCACTACTCAGGCGTGTTTCTGGTCTTATTGGTTGGTGCCAATGCGATGATGAGTGATATTGCTAGGTATGAGGCCACGGGTTTCCTTGTAAATAAGTTGAAAACGAGCTCTAGTGCGTCTGGTTTCAAGGGTGTCCCACTCCAGTTGAGTAAGTGGCAATATTCCAAGAGTGGACGAACCAGAGCAGAATACGCTGTGGATTTGGTTGACCTATCACAGCAAGACAGGTTCCTCCTGAGTAGGCCCAGAGTTCTATTTGCTTTTGTTGAAATTTGGTTGATGTGTTTATTCCAGGACATGTCAGATGAGAGTTCCACTCCAAGGTAGGGGTGGTTTTTCACTTCTTGGAGGATGTGGTCGCCCATGGTGTACTGGTTTAGGATAGGTATTCTTTTGTGTGTAATTCGCATGACGAAACATTTGGCTTTATTAAATCCCATTTGCCAGGTAGACTCCCAATCTTTAAGGCTGTTGATGTCTTTTTGGAGGGACAACAAAGAAATCAAACAAGGTGACACTGATGTAACAAAACATAGAATCAAAGTGATTTAATGATGAAACTATCAACCACTTCAAATCCCCCAGTAGTTGGCAGACGTCTGTCGCGGACGACAATGTCAAGTTTAATAGATGCATCCATCAAGGACATCTTCCTCTCCTCATCTTGTTGTCAGTTTGTTGGTGATCATGTCTCAACCCATCATACAGCATAGACCTCCAGCTGGAGCGGTGGCTAGCCAACTGAGGTCATGACCTGGTGGGGATTTTAAAGTCTACCAAATCTCTCCAGTCTTTAAGACATCTTTGAAACGTAGTTTGGGACGTCCAACTGGTCGGACACCATTTTCGAGGACTCCATAAAGTATGGAGCGGGGGATTCGGTGTGATTCCATACGGGTCACATGACCAGCCCAGCGGAGACGGATGAACTTGAGCCTTGATGACAATGGCTGAGACTTGGTTATCCTGAACAGTTCCTCATTTGGGTAGTTTGTCCTTCCAGGTGACTCCCAGAATGGAGCGGAGACATCTTGTGTGGAACGCACTCAGTCTGCTTTCTTGTCTTCTGTATGTCGGCCAGGTTTCAGCACCGTAAAGCAGTACACTAAGCACACAGGCATCATAGATGCAGACTTTGGTGCAGAAGGAAAGTTGTTGGTTTTTCCATACACGCTTAGAAAGGCGCCCAAATGTAGAAGCAGCCTTTTCCAAGCCGAACAGAGATTTCCGGGTCGAGAGTAGCGTTGGAGGTAATTGCAGAGCCGAGGTATACGAACTTGTTTACTCGGTCCAGTGTAGTGTCATTGACGGCGAACTGGTGGTTGTCAAGTAGCACAGAGGACAGGGTCACAGTCTTCTTCAGGCTGATAGTTAATCCAAATTCGGCACAGGACCGTGAGAACCAATCAAGCAGCTCCTGAAGTTGTCCGGGACTGTTTGCACATAGTGCTGCATCATCGGCATAAAGTAGTTCTCTAGTGACGAAATGTTGCACTCTGGTTTTTGCTTTGAAGCAAGATACACTGAAGAAATTACCGTCATCCCTTGTAAGAAGTGATACTCCAGTAGAGGCAGGTAGATTGATGAAGGCCCTCCGAAACACGAAGGAGAAGTATACACCAAACAGCGTCGGAGCCAATACGCACCCCTGCTTGACTCCTCTATTGATCGGAAATGAGTCAGATAGGTCGCCATCATACTGGACACAACCCTGCATCCCCTCATGAAGGGATCTTCAGAGATAGTAGAGTTGGTGGGCAACCTGCCTTCTGAAGGACAACAAATAGAGATTGGCGATCGACAAGATCAAATGCCTTTGTTAGATCCACAAAAGCTAAAGTGCAGTGGCTGTTGCTGTTCACAAGCTTTTTCCTGCAGTTGCCTCAGAGAGAATATCATGTCTGTTGTTGATCGACCTGCTCTGAAGCCACATTGAGTTTCTGGGTAGATCTCCTCCGCAAGAACTTGTAAACGGGCAAGAATCAGCCGAGCTAGCAGTTTCCCAGTGACACTCAGGAGAGAGATACCTCTGTAATTATTACAGTCTCCTCGATCTCCTTTTCGTTTGTACAACGTTGTTATTTTTGCATTCTTGAACTCCCGAGGTACACTTTTGGCAGACCAACAAAGGGAAACAAGGTGGTGTAGTTTCTCAGCTAAGGGTTCAATGCCAGCTTTCAGAAGTTCCGCAGAAATGGCATCTGTACCAGCAGCCTTACAAAGTGGCATTCGTTTGATGGCAGCCGTCACCTCTTCTAGATCAGGTTCTAAATCTAAGTCAATCTTTGGTGGTGCATTAGGGAGAGAGGCGATTGTATCGGATGAGACCCGACTCTGCCCTGTGTAGAGTTCACTGTAGTGCTCAATCCAGCGATTCAGTTTGTTGGATTTGTCTTTGATTACGGTACCATCCTTCTGCTTGAGTACTCCACTGGACTGAGTAGTTGGTACTGTGGCCCTCTTAATTCCTGCGTACATCCCTCTGGTGTCACCGCGGTCCCTTGCAGTTTGAATATCCAGGCAGATGGAATCCCAGTACTCACGAGCACAGGCGCGAACGGCTCTTTGGGCGTCGGCTCTTGCAATACGCTGGGCAGTGCGAGCCTGTCTGGTTGGTCGAGCTTTCAATCGTAGTAGAGCCTTCCTCTTTTCCTCCAGTACAGGTTGGATGATAGGGAGTGAGGCATTGTACCAGTCAGGATTTTGTTTAACTTTTTTGCCATATGTTGCGAGTGCGGATTCAAGAATAGTCTTCCTGAGGGAGCCCCAGTATACATCAGGGTCAGTTGCAGTGGGTAGGCTATCCACAGCAGAGAACAGCGAAACACAGAAGGTCGCATTGAGATGGGGCAGTGTGGTTTTGTGTATGTCGATTTTGACAGACTGTCTCTTTTGACGAAGGAAAGGCTTAGGCTGCAGTGACATTATAGAGCAGACAAGGCTATGATCCGTGTCACAGTCTGCGCTGTGATAAGTGCGGGTGTTTCGAACTTCCTGTTTGTGTCTCTGTTTCACTAAAACGAAATCAAGCTGATGCCATGATTTAGATCGTGGATGACACCAGGTCTGTTTTCGGTGAGGTTTTCCAGGAAACATTCTGTTAGTAATACACAGGTTTTGCCGACAGCAGAGCTCGAGCAGTCGTTGACCATTTTCATTCATATTACCAACTCCAAACTTGCCTATGCAGTAGGGCCAGCTATTATAGTCGGAGCCCACTCGTGCATTCATGTCACCGAGTAAAACAGTTCGGGTGGTCTCAGCTGAAGTTCGGAGTAGATCTTCAAGTTGATTGTAGAAAAGGTCCTTGTCAGACGCGTCATAGTTCAGAGTCGGAGCGTAAGCAGAGATAACAAGGAACTCACCCAGTCTGGAGTTCAGTCTGAGTGAAGATAGTCTCTCATTGGCAGCCGTTGGGGTTTGGATGCTGGCGATGTGGCATGTTTCTGACAGCGAAACCAGTACCATGGGTCCGCGGCTCTCCAGCTGGTTTCCCAAACCAGAAAAAGGTGTAATTCTCTTCCTTGATGGTTCTAGTGTCTGAGAGCCTTGTCTCTTGTAGGGCAGCAATGTCAACATTACGCTTTAGAAGTTCCATGTCGATGGTAGCAGTTTTTCTTGGTTCAAAATTAACATTATCTAAATCAAGGTCGGGGGACATGCCTGTGGTCATAGTCCGTACATTCCAAGTCGCGAAGATAAACTTTGTAGTTGCAGGTTGTTGAGGCACACTTGATTCCCATCACGGTACACCTATACTGGGAGTGTGTTGGTGTGAGTAGCACCTTATTGACCTGGGGCTGCCTGGCTTAAACTGCCTGAGGCAGAGGAAAGGCGATGCCAATACGTCTGAGGTAGATCCTGGATGCAGGGGCTGCCATAAGAGTCAGCAGTGCTGGGCTCAGATGCCTGGTGGGACCCCAGCTCCATTTGACCCAATAGGGGGTTTGAAATCAGAGTTTTCCTTCTCCTAGGTAGGCTGCCAACCAAGGCTGCGAGCCCCACCGACCCGAGTTTGAAATCAGAGTTTCTGTCTCCTAGGTGAACTACCTTCCATGGTTAACGAGCTCCACCTGCCCGGAGCAATCTGGATTTAAGGCGCCAGAAAGCCGCCTACACACCTCTGCCCTCAGTTCACAACAGGGATCGGCACGAGAAGCCGGGCAGTAGGAGTTTGAATTAGGAGAGGCTTTTGGAGACGCTGATCATGTGGGACATTCATGGATGAGGATTGGCTCAATTCCACCTCACCGCCCCGATCATCCTAAGACCTTTTAAACCCCTTCAAATACCGATTTGGTTTAACAAGTGTACATTTAGAAAAGTATATCTTACGGGCGAATGCGTCAACCGGGATGAGATAAGGGCGAGGACTGCAGCAACAGAAGATACAGTGAGGATCAAAATACACTGACAAACGATCAACTACAGGGGTGAGAACAGTTATTTGCTGCACGCTTCTAAGGGGTCGAATTATTGGCCCGTTTATCGGCCAGTGTCCGGCAGGCACTCGGTCCGATGTCCTGCCCGTCCCTGCGATTGGCATATACATGTGCGATTGGCATATACATGTACATTATATGGATTGTCTGGGTTGTCCAAAATGTGGCCCGGTGTCATGACAAAGTGTCTGTTGACAAATAGTGTCCGCTGAGCATGCGCAGTGGACGCCGGACACTATTTGACAAGTTTACGTGCCAAATAGTGTCCGCTGACAAATAGTGAGTGTCCGGAAGCATTCGAAAGGTTAGATTTGTTACGTTGATCAACACTTTCTTTGGCCCTCATTACCTACTTTTAATCACAATATTTCAAGTAACACAAATCAAGTTTTAAAAATCGAACAATCAAACTCAACAGTTGGTAAAGGTTAGTATTCGAATTAGTAGAAAGTGCTGATTTTGTGCAGGTTTTAAAAGTAAGAAAACAAATATTAACGATCAAAATGATGTGAGAAAGTGCTGAATGTTAAGTGTTACGAAAAGGCAATTTCATATGAGAAATGATCTTATCTACGACGTCTTGTCAGCTGAGCGCAAGGCACGCAATGATGCGCGCTTAATCGCGGACACTATTTGGCAAGCGTCCGTAAACAATGTGACGTCATAGCCGCATGACCAATCAGATCGCAATATGCTAATGAGCAGACACTATTTTGTCAGGGGACATACTTTTTGTCGTGACACCGGCGCCCGCCCGATGTGTGTAATGCCCTGCCGAACATTGGCCAGGCATCGACCGATTCATTGGCGATCAGTTTGCAATGCGAAACGCCGCACCAGGTTTAGAGTCCCAGTTTAAAGTAACTCGATGCCCGCCCGATTCCCCAAAATGACCAGCGGCGTAGCCACGGGGGGGGGGGGCGCCTTGGGGCACGTGCCGAGTTGAATGGAACATTCCATCTTTCAACTCATGAAAATATTCTTCCCATTGCACACATAAAGATTCATTATTTGTATACTAAGCCATTATTGTTTTATGCGGTGGGGATAGACTGTGCAAGTCTCGCGCGTATTCGAACATTGGGATCCATTAAAGTGCGTGAGTTTGTTTCTTTAACGCGCTAAAGCAATGTACGTGAGACCACAGTGGTCCCAAAAATGTTCGAATACGAGCGAGACTTGCACGGTCTAATAAAAATTGTTGCACTCGTATCAGGAAGCGGGCGCGCGCCCACGCGCCCACGCGCTGATCAATGCAAGGCCATAGATATAGAATATAATACATAGATCGGCCGCGCGGGCGCGCGCTTCACTGCCTGGAGCAAGTTCGGGCGGGCGACTACAGTGACTAGACTTACCAGAAACCATAGAGCACAGGGAGATTGATTAGATCGACCATACACTGGAGCATGGTCGATCTAGTCAATACGAGAGCTACGTCACACAGTCTAGTCACTCTAGTCGCCCACCCGAACTTGCTCCTGTGTGTAGAAAAATATTTGGTTCGCCATGGACGCAGTAAAATGTCACGTGCTTGAGGCGACGCGCATTGACAATGCCAATTTCATGTTATAGAACTTATGCACATGTCATATCAGTAGGGCGCCCTAGAGGCCAAAAAACGGCCGTTCATTGGCCAAACCTGTGCGCCGCGCGTACAAGCCTCATGCACGTGACTAATGTCAGCCCCCCAGGCTGAACCAGCGTATTGTACGCGTGGCCGATCTAGGTATTATAAACTATGAGTTGTGCAGAACGGCATTGGAGAGGTTCACGTGTTCTTGCTCACACGTGCGCCGTGGGCGGAGCCTAATGGATCGGTCTATAGACCGTATTGAATATGACGTCACCATTCAAATATCTGCCCTACAACATGGCGTCTAGCGTGTGCGTGATGGTGTGCGTGCATGTGCCGTCAAACCGGGAACGCTGCGCGCCGTGCTTCATTGATGTACGCGTTTAGACGCGCATACGGTTTGCCCTACAAGATGGCGACTTTCATAGCAACAAAGGGGTTATTCAATACGGTCTATAGACCGTATTGAATATGACGTCACCATTCAAATATCTGCCCTACAACATGGCGTCTAGCGTGTGCGTGATGGTGTGCGTGCATGTGCCGTCAAACCGGGAACGCTGCGTGCTTCATTGATGTACGCGTTTAGACGCGCATACGGTTTGCCCTACAAGATGGCGACTTTCATAGCAACAAAGGGGTTATTCAATACGGTCTATAGACCGTATTGAATATGACGTCACCATTCAAATATCTGCCCTACAACATGGCGTCTAGCGTGTGCGTGATGGTGTGCGTGCATGTGCATTCAAACCGGGAACGCTGCGTGCTTCATTGATGTACGCGTTTAGACGTGCATACGGTTTGCCCTACAAGATGGCGACTTTCATAGCAACAAAGGGGTTATTCAATACGGTCTATAGACCATGCAAGTCTCGCGCGTATTCGAACATTTTTGGGACCACTGTGGTCCCACCTACATTGCTTTAACGCGTGAAAGAAACAAACTCACACGCTTTAACGGATCCCAATGTTCGAATACGCGCGAGACTTGCACAGTCTATTGTTTACATTTACCAACTTTTCATTCCGCGCTGCATGCATTGCATTGATCAGCGCGCGCTGCATGCATTGCATAATACCTAGATCGGCCGCGCGTACAATCATCATCTAAGCGCTTTCGTCAACCAAGTACATCTGACATTGCGCATCGCACTCTCTGTAAGTATTCTCCACTGTATCAGCTGCCAAGTGCCAGGTATGTCGGTCCTTGATGTTCAGGGGCCGATTTCACAAAGCACTAAGATTCATCTTAAGAAGTTGTCAGTATCACCATAGTGATTTTTATTGTGACATCTCACTTTGCTTAGCGATTAAGATTGGTTCGCAGTTAAGATCAATCTTAACTCTTTGTGAAATCGAGCCCAGGTCCGTGGCTTTCAGGTCTTTATTTATTCTGTTCAGCATGTTGTTCTTTGACCGCCCCTTGGCAGCTTTTGATGACTTATATACACTCCATAAGCGCTTGCTTGGCTGGTATTTCATCAGGCAGTCTCAGGAGATGGCCTGTCCATCTCAGACGTCTTTTGGTGATTATGACACTTCAAGGCTTCTCGTTTTTTTTTCATAGAGCACTTTATTTGACACCTTTTTGGGCCACTGAAGGCCGAGGATTGAACGCAGGAGCCTCCTGTGAAAGGCGTCAATTTTCTTTTCTAGTGACTTGGTTAGTGTCCATAATTCACTGTTGTATAGAAATATGGATGCTACGAATGCCCGGAATGTTTTGAGTTTGGTTGCATGGGAGATCGACTTGCTGTTGAAAACATTTCGAAATTTGTTGAAGGATACCATCGAAAGTACTTTCCTTCTGGTGATGTCTTCCTCAGTGTCCAGTAGGGAGCCTAAGTATTTACACTTTTTCCAACTGGTGTTAATTCCGTTTCTGCTGATGTGATGTTTTTCTGTCTTGGCGTTGTTTACCTTTAGGTTTCGCTCTTTCAGTACCTCAGGTGCCCTCCCTTCTATTTCCCTAAGTAGGTGAGCATTGCTACTTGCCCATGTGATGTCATCAGCATATTGCAGCCCAATCTCAAAGTATGCTGGTGGACAAATGACATAGTTGAGGTTTTCGAGCTCCGCAGGTAGGGGTTGGGACTGAGACTGCAGAAGATTAGCAGAGTAGTTATAATCTTGGAGATTCGGTGGTGCCGCTGGTGTTTGTACATCTCAGTGCTTTTGCAAGGTATAGATTGTGAAGAGAATGGGACTAAGGCAGTCTCCTTAAGGTACGCCAATATTGGTTTTGAAGGGCTTACCTGAGACTGTACCCACTCTGACTTGTAAGCGGACTTCTCTGAGTACGATTGCCAAAAGATGAAGTTCATCCTGCTCCAGCATTTCTTTAAGGAGTCAAATGCCTTTGACATGTCAAGAAGCATAAGGTGAAGTTCGTATATAGCTATCAGCTGTGATGGCCTTTTCTGCTAGGATCTTTAAAGTGACGACTTGTTCTGTGGTGCTTCCGTGTCGATAAGCGGCTTGGGAAGCCAGTATATGGTCATTCAGTCTGTCAGCGATTCCGGCCTCATCAAACATATCGCCAATATTTTTGGGGTCCCTTTGGTTTGCCTGGCTTGGGAAGGGGGGATGAGACACCTCCCCAGAGCGTGTGCACACACCTTTTGCACGCGTTCCACTTTGAAAACGTTCGCATAGTTGGTAAACGTTTGCATTGAGAGTGGAACAGGGTGCAAGGGCGCAAGTTGCAGGAGCGCCGAGCCGTGTTTGCGTTCGTAGCCCTATATACGTTGGTACTTTAAAAAGGTGTTTTAGGGAGACCATGCAGGTGGCATCTTTAAGGAAAATAACCAGAGGGTTTAACGGCATCCAATAAGACTTCAGGGACTCGAAACGTCGTTTTATTCCACTTACAAAATGATAGGGTGGAAATTATGTTTAGTCAATAAACCAAAACGACCATAGCATGGCAAACAGAATGGTTATATTAGCAGACTTTACTTTCCCCATAGTTTTCATAACTGATGTATGCTTTCTAATTTATTTCAAACGTTTTTGTATGACTAATACTCACTGGCACTGATTGGGTCAAGTTCTGCTCCGCACAATGTCAGGGCAAAGTCGAGGGGATGAGGAACCTGACTCAAACTATGTTTGTACATTCGTTCATGTTCTCGTGCAGAATGCCCTTTGCCTGAAAAAAAAGTTGACATGGGGATTGTGGTACGATGTGCTCCCTTTACTGTGATGTTTTCCGTGTGTACTTGTGAAAGGTGTAGAAAGCCCTAGTGTTGATGTTAGAGTTAATTACCCTTCCACTGTTGATATTTCCCTTTAAGCTCTTTTAGCACCCCTTTAGTTAATTTCTTAGGAATCCTTTCTTGTATAAACAATGAACCTTCTTTCATAATCCTTGGTACACTAGCCCTGTAGTTTACTTCAGATAGCAGCCCGGCAGCGCAAGGGAAACACTCCATTTTTATATGTCTTCACGCTCTAAGTTTGCCTGTTTCAAGTTTATACTGCTATGGACTCGGTAAAGCTTTGTTTTATTTTGACTTTGTTTAATTAGTTCATTGTTTTGACAATCATTATTCCTGCATTTCTTTGGAATTTAGTTTCTAAATTTGTATTTTTAAGATCTGACTTGGAAGTAACTTTTCTTATAAACCTTGGATTAAATCTTAAAGCCTTTGTGTTTCTTTACAAATTGGATAGGAGAAGTGTATTTTAATCGGTTGTATTTCTTGTTGTTTTAAAAATAATTTTTGGGTTTGAACAAAGAAAAATTGACTGGAGCAGGACTTGAACCAACGACCTCCAGATTAATGTACCGGCGCTCTACCAACTGAGCTATCCAGCCCTATGTTGGCGGTCTCCCTATTAGTCAATATCTTTGTTTGGGGGTGCCAGTCAGAAGCCACACAACCGTTAACTGCCATGTAGCCAGGGATCACACCCAAGTTTACGATCCACCCTGGGAAGCGGCAGCCACGGGATCACCTTAAGGGGATGCGACTTTTTAATCTTAAATATCAAGTAATAAACCACAAGGGAAACTGACTGGGTAAATTTTAAAATAATTTTTGGGTTTGAACAAAGAAAAATTGACTGGAGCTGGACTTCAACCAACGACCTCCAGATTAACGTACCGGCGCTGTACCAACTGAGCTATCCAGCCCTAACCTAGGGCTGGATACGGCTCAGTTGGTAGAGCGCCGGTACGTTAATCCGGAGGTCGTTGGTTCAAGTCCCTCTCCAGTCAATTTTTTCTTTGTTCAAACCCAAAAATTAGTAAAAAATGTACCCAGTCAGTTTCCCTTGTGGTTTATTATACTTGATATTGTTGTTTTTTACACATAAGGTAAAGCCATTTTGATTTTAATCTGTAACTTTCTTTGGCACTGTGTTTTTTATGGTTTCTATGTTTTTTTTATCACTGTGGTAAACTGTGTTTTTAATAATGGAATAAAAGAGTGGCGACGAGTTCTTAAACGGCCGTTTAAAACCGGCAGGGTCGTGGCCGTGCGATAAAGGCCCGACACGCGAAGCCAGCCGGTTTTAAACAGCTCTAGCTATGTCTTTATCAGCCGTTTAAACACCCCCACGTGACATGCTCTCCACCAATAGGAATAGCGAAACTGTCCGGGGTATTTATGAATGGTTTTTAGAGTTTTTTTTTATCACTGAGTTCTAGGTTCAGTTTGTTAACTTGGTCTTAGTTTTAAGGGTTCACTGGGTTTTCTTTTGCTTAAGTTAAGGTTTCAAAAAATGATCAGTTTTAAGGTCCAAAGTTGTTTTTTATTGTTGTGTTACTATTGTTTACAGTTACTGGTTTTGCATTTGGTCATTGATTTGTAATAAATAAAGTTATTTTTTATTGTTTTTTATTGAAGAAACCTACATTTTGAGTCTCTGTCCAACTTCTTGCATAACCTCGAGTCTTGACCCTGTTCGATCCTTTAGATTAAGTGAGTTTCCCCAAGCAAGCGTTTAGTTTTATATTTAGTTTATTCTAGTGGTCCATTTTTCGTGGTTACATATTTATTAAACGTTAAACAGAGAAAGCCAAGAAAAAGAAGCCAACGCCACCCAGCACCTCCACCCCACCAAAAAACCCCAAAACAAAACCCAATCAAAAAAAACAACCCTCTAAAAATAATCCTAACCGATCGCTCAAGGAGTAAAATGGATGGATTGAGGGGGGGGGGGGGGAGTTTTCCCCCCCACCAGTATAGAGAGAGAAATGACTTTGCCTGTAATTGGACAATGTACTGCATGACGTGAGTCCCTCCCCTTATTTCTCTCTCCATGGCCCCTACTGGCAAGCTGTGTACTTATTCACTCGCGTTGCACGGTGACAGAGGCATGCTGCATTTATCACTATCGTCTCACGCAGACTGTCAATGTCAACCAACTTCATCTACATTATCATCACCATCATCTTCGTCTCCTCCTTTTGCTAGCAACCGGTAACCGGTCACATGATCTACTAGGATAGGCAGCCCAGCAGAGAGAGGAGCAGCATAGAGCATGCAGCTAGCGCCCCGCATGCAATTATGTGCGCCCCCATCCATCCATGCCTAGCCTCCCTAAAAAAACAGGCAGGCCGGTACTGCACTAATACTACACTGTACTATATAGCTAGTTCTGATCATGATGTGTTCGGCGTCGAGCGAATGGAATAAGTCGTCAGTGACAGTAGGTTGTGTACGTTGATTTGTGTACGTATGTAATACAGGATGCGCTGCTGTACATAGCTGACGGAGATTGAGATCGTGATGATGGTGTCTGTGCCAACGAGAATAGCTATCAATATCATGTAGGTAGAAATAATTGCAATATCAAACTGGAATCTGAAGGAACGAATGGCTCGGTCACCCGGGCCTGACCGGGTGGAACAAAGAGTGAACCTGCTGTCGTTTTTAAGGCCAATAATGGGGCCGCAACCGGGAAACGGGGACCCAATACCCGACAACAACGGTGATCGTAGCGGTGAGTACGATCGTATGGAAAAATGGCTGGACTCACATCCAGAGTTTTCGCACGATTACTTTGCGCGTAAAGCCACCCGTAGCATGATCGACGGATGGTACATTGCACGAGCTGTTTCTCAAACCACTAAACCCCCGGTAGCTGAGTCTCCGCATTCACCTAGTAGCTCCTCTGGAAGTAACACTCCGGTGCGAAAGGTTTCTGCATCAGAATTTGAAGTTCAGGGTTCTGGTGGTTCACTTGGTAGAATGATATCTACTGTCGATGGGGCACCAAGCTTCCTCGGCACAAGTCATCTACACCTCCAAGGCAATTCCAGATCGTCACCAACACGATCACGGAAGTCCATCAGTGAGCTTAAACAGCTAGACGATAGGGCAGTGCTCATGGAATTAGTTAAAGATATTGCTAATGACCTTGACTTGAATTCGTTGTGCCACAAAATTCTTCAAAACGTGTTGATCCTTACTAAGGCTGATCGGGGATCACTCTTTCTTGTTTATGGAAAAGGAACAGAACAGTGTTATCTTGGCTCAAAGTTATTTGATGTGACCAGTGAATCTACTGTAGAAGTGGCTGGAAAGGAAGAAGTACGGGTGTCTTGGGGGAAAGGAATCATTGGATATGTTGCTAAAACGGGAGAGGCAGTAAACATTGCCAATGCTTACGAGGTAAAAAAAATGTAGGCCTACTGTACTAATAGTAATACAGATGTTGACAAAGTTGACTGCTTTAATTAAAGGGACACACCGGCTTACTGTTTACCTAATATAGTGATGTGGAATGACAGACAACAATTTTTAGATGGTTGTTGTAAAAACAAATTCATCAAAATATCACGTAATTAACGAAAAATGTGAAAAAACCAAAACGCGGTCAAAGGTCAGCTTATACGCTTTTCCAGCCGTTGCAACTGTCAAGTTTACGTACAATGTTGCGCAATGTTGTAAGTAGACTAGTGCTCTGTATGTTTCAATTATAACAATGGCGAGGCATGAGGATCCAGACTTCATATCCATCAAGTACAAATTCACGTGTAAATTAAAAAACAGACATGAACGGACGTCAGTCCAAAGGGAAGGTTCCTATATGGTCAGTCCTAGTCAAAGTC
Organism: Pisaster brevispinus; assembly: GCA_023634235.1. Classification (NCBI taxonomy): domain Eukaryota; kingdom Metazoa; phylum Echinodermata; class Asteroidea; order Forcipulatida; family Asteriidae; genus Pisaster; species Pisaster brevispinus. The sequence goes on along the minus strand of JAMKCF010000015.1, from coordinate 10,604,091 downwards.
CGCTCGCGGTCGTAACCAATAACTGTTTCGGTTGAACTTGCCATTGAAACAGTTATTGGTTACGACCGCGAAAACGCACCCCAACCTGTATTCTGTGTACGACAACATACTATATTCTGTGTACTTGCAATTGAGAACGTTTCTTCGACATCCAAGGATAGGTACAAAAAACATCGCAAGGAAAAACACCCAGAAGGTGGTCCAACGAAAAGTAAAAAAACAACGATAAATCCAAAGGGAAAGCCAGCAAAAGCAGCAATTGGGGAGGGGGGGGGGTGGACATTGTGCAGCTATCATAGAAGTAGACCAGCTGTATGGGATAAATATTCCCCGTCGTCGTCCCGCGTGTGTAGCGCAGGCAACACGTTGCAGGAGTTAGGGGATAATAGCTAGGGTATCAGACTGAAACCCTCCTAAAAAAACGTAATTGTTGGTCTGGCTCCCTACCCCTCCGACAAGCTCCCAAGCTCACGGCTAGACCGGCAAGCTGGGGAGTTCATGCCTCGGGGTTTGTCTCTCTGGCCCCACCAGACACGGCACCGGCTGTACGGGATATTCCCCAAGGTTTACGTTCCGCTAGCTCCCACGCTGGTGCGCCGTAAAACACGCTTCGGTTGCACGGACTCTCTGAATGCGAATCTTACGTTCGATTTTTCATCATTATTTACAAATTGTATCAATAATCTGAATACATAGTCTTTTTTGTCAAATACTCATGAATAATTTTTGAAAAACAGATTTAAATTTGGTTCAGTAATTTAATTTTATACGGCTGGAAGTAAAACTATCTCCAAAGATCACGTGATTTATCCGAACCACTTTTTTGGTTCGGATAAATCACGTGACCTTCGTTTTTTGAAAAATGCTCAAAAACGGCAAAATTTGATGATTTCTTTTAGGAACCGTTCTTCTCCATTCCTGGAAGACCTTTGAAGTCATATGTTGGCCTATTTTGTAGCCCAAATAGCCCAACGAAGCCGGTGTGCCCCTTTAAGTGCTTCATGAACTATGACTAGTATTACTCCTGATGTGATCTTCGGTGTCCTATTTTCCAGAGGTGAAGCTGAGGGAAAATAAAATGCTCCGGGGATCACTGAGGGAGTACTACAAACTAGTTTTATTCATAGCATGAGTAAAAGCAGTCAATATTGAATATTTATTTTATATTTTTATTATAACACCAAGAAGCTGCTGTTGCTATGTAATGGGTGAAGACTGAAGTACATTGGTTGCCACAGTCTAGTACTACTACTAGTAGTAGATTGTTTGCTGCGTGTATCCGTTTGTGCGACATTCTAGTGGAAATGTGATGCTCTTTAAGCCAATCAAAAGGCAGAATTGTTGTAAGGGGTGTTATAACTAGGGAATAACTGCGATGTTCCGGTCTTCACTGTGTGGTAATGACCTTGGTTGGTGGCTAACCCAGTCTTCAGTGCGAGGTAATGACTGGGTTGGTGACTGGCCGCTGTGAATGGACCGAGCTGAAGGCGAGGGCCATTAACAGCGGCCAGGCACTAACCAAGGTCATTACCATGTGGTGAAGACTGGTTCATCACACTGTTATTCCCATTAATAATACCTTTAAAAAAACCACATCAAAACTTGTGATTTTTGTCTGTCGCTATTTTTTTAGAGATGCTCCATACTCGTTCACGTTGAAGGGCCTTTCCTTAGACTGTTATACTTTTGTCTTGCACCTAGTCTCTTACACAAACTAATTATTTGAACAACAGACTATGAGCTTTAAAAATTAACAAGACCGTAAATAGAATTCCTTATTTGGTTGGTGTTCAGCTTTATGGTGTTCAGCTAATGCTTTGCATTGTGTTGGTTTCATGCGCTTACCAGCTACTCTGGTTTGTGCATGCACGTAACAGGTTCTCCATTACATTTAATTTAAAACACATGTGTTCAGCTCACAGTAGCCATTTTGTCAACCACAGCTATAAGACAATCCCATAGTGCATTAGGCATCTTTGGTGTGCACAGTGGGCAAATATATAAAATACAATGTGTATGAGCAAAAGCACGCTACACTTCCCCCATCCTTAGACAAGGCATGGAATAAAGAGAAGTGTTTAATGAAAAGACAAGTTTAAACAAATCAGCAGTGAATTATAAGAGCTCATCTAAGGTCAGTTTAAGATCAGCAACATTATTACAGTTCAATTAAAATTAAATTTGAATCATGTTAAAAATAATGGAGTATCACAACAATGTTCAGTTCAACGATAAATGACTATGAATGTTTAGTTATCTAGTGAGCCTTCTCGATGTGCATGATCAGATGTCATTGGATGATTGGTTGGTTGGATGACAAGATAAGGTCCCATGAGCTGACCAAGTCCATCAGTTCAAGGGCTGAACATGATGACAGCATACAAACCTGCACCATCAGCACAGTAACAGTGAATTAAGGTTATTACAGTATAGTAACAATCCAAGCCTCCTTGAATTGTAATAAAACAGCAGACAGTTTTTTAGTCAAGTGAGAGTAAGGGTACTCCTCATGGTCATGATGGGGGTCGAGGCACAACTACAGGGATTTCGCTTGTGTTACAGCAGTCAGATGGTACAGAAACATGTCGCTCCCAGTCGAACTCGAACACAGTTAATAACAGGATACAATATGACAACAGTCATTGTGAGAGTAGGGGTAACTCCTTGCGGGCGTGACGGGATCAAGGCAAATCATGGGGGATTTCTCGCCACTAAACAGTCAAAATAGTTCAGTCGAAACTTACTTGAAGTTGAAAACTACAGATTTGATCTGAGTGAAGTATACAAACTCATTTAAAAGTCCACAGTAGAACAAACAAAGAGGGATCAAGGGAATTCTCACATCACAGTCACACGACAGCAGAGTAGGAAACTCGCAAACTGATCCGGGTTGTCAGTAAGACATTTAAATTAAAGTTGATGAACTTGCATAGGATGTATTGTGTGGTATAGGTTTGCCAAAACAGTTACAAAAAGTTCACAAAATAATCCGTAAAAATATCTCTATCCTTAGCTCATCCTGCCGACTACGCCAGTGTAACGGATTCCCCATTACATATTTTTTTTGGATTTGCAAACAGGATTTAAGGAGACAGTGGATTTTACAATAAATAACATCAATAAGATATGATTTATTGTATTTAAACACACATGTGTTTAGCTCACAGGAGCCAACTTGTCAACCACAGCTATAAACAATCCCACAATGCATTAGGCATGGTGTGCACAATTGAGCAAGTTCGATTGGCTGACTAGAGTTGACTAGAATTAACCGTAGTCAATCTAAATAGCACTTGAACGCTGGTTTAGCACTTGAACGATGGTGGTTTAGTTAACTGACGGAGAAAATTTCGTAAACTTTTGCAACACAAACATTTAGTTAATAACGGCAATAAATGGTAGATTTTTGCCCTTGTATACCTCACAAAACATTTTTGGAGCTCATTTGAGCACAATTGAAGCCCAATTTCATAAAGAGCTCGTAGTAATAGTACTGCTGAGAGCAGAAAAATGTGTTTAAGCCGTAAGCTAAAAGTGTGTTTCATCCTCTACATGTATGGTTTCAATGATAAAGGGCAAACTTGATAGAGTGGACACGACCCCCAAATTTCAAATCCATAGTTGAAAGCCATCATCCATAAAATGTTGATTGCTTAGTTCCAAATTTGTTGGTATTTTCATATTATTACATTGTCATTCACAATTTTTGAAGAAATGGTCATCTGACAAGATTATCACCTACATGTCAATAAAAGGGGGAACACAATTTTTTGAAGTACTTTTACTTAAAAAACACTGTTGTTTTTTAAGTAAATGTACTTAAAAGAAAGTACTTTCAAAAAGGTGATAGTCTTGTTAGTTACACATACATACTTTATTTGTTCCTATAATACATATGACACTACTATTCAGATAAAAAAAGAAAGAAAACAAGCTTGACTATTTTCATTCAGTAGTTATGAAAGAATGTTCAAAGCACTTGTGGGTTGCGTAATGTGAGTAACCAAAATATGATCTTTTTTCTCCAGTGCATGTTTTTCTCAGTTTTAACATTTGCCACTTGTAATCTTTCTACTGATGATCTCAAATGTAAAAAATAAGGTTCTTCATGATGTATTCATTAACAGTACATGTGTACTATTGGGTGAGGTAATAAAAAATGATAACGTGAGTAACCATGTAACGTGAGTAACTGTACATGTAGCGTGAGTAAACGGGATAAACAAGTTAAGAGGAGACTGTTTCAGCAAATTTTATTTGTCAGTACACAAATATGCCTTTATTTACAAAAGAGTATGCAAATTGTCCCTTTTTAAGCAATAGGACAGCAGAAGATTACCCACGTGAGTGAAACTTCCTAAATTTGACACTTGTGAGTGGAACTGCCTAATTACACTTGTGAGTAAAACAGCCTAATTACACTTGTGGGTGAAAGGGCCTAATTACACTTGTGTGTGAAACAGTCTAATTACACGTGAGTGAAACTGCCTATGAGTGAAACTCTCTAATTACACTTGTGGGTGAAACAAACATTTCATTAAAAGTGAGGTGATTTTAAACAAAAGAAGCACAAGTTTCATTCATAATGACGTCCGTCTGTTCGTCTTTCCCGCCGTCTGCATTCACAGGGTTTCTGCGGATCCTTAAAAAGTGTTAACAAGTCTAAAATTGAACAATCCAAGTTTAAGGCCTTAAAAAGCATTTAAAACTATTAAATTCAGTTATTTGAGTATTAAAATTTTTTGATGAATTTGAATTTGAATTAGCTTGAAGAGAACCAAATAACACTTCGTGTAAAAAAGTAACAAAATGTGAGCAGCTACAGCTGTTTCTCCCCTGCTTTATACACTTATTTTTGGTCTTAAACTTTGTTCAGGGTAGCTTTAAAAAGGTCTTAAAAAGTCTTAGATTTGACTTGTTGAAGTGTGCAGATACCCTGAGTCAGTATGTTTTTTTTTACTGTTTTAGCATTAAGATTTTACATTTAAGTGTTTCAGAGTTATTTTATTGTAGTATCCCAAAGTGAGTATCCCAGGACATTTTTTAGGGGGGGGGGGAATGAAAAAAATGCTAGGCTAGGCTTAACATTGAGGCTGGATTTTAAAGAACCTAGGTCAGAGTAAATGTTGAAGTTTAAAGCTGACATGGTGTCTATTATTTTGACTAACAACCGGACAACTTTACAAAAACTTATTGATTGTTTGATCAGTCCTTAACTCCTTATTGCAATGATGTATAGACTTAAATATATTATTTTTTTTCACTGACAGTCACTCATAGTAAGAATAAAACTTATAAGACAAGTGATGGTTCCAGTCGAATGGGCTAAAACAATGAAAAACATTGAGTGGCTAGTATAACTCTTTATTGCAATGATGTATTGACTTGAAACTTACTGTACATGTATGTCAAATTTTGTCGTTGACTTACAGATTCATATAAAAGAATAAAACTTGTGAGTATTACAACATTTCCAGTTTGGAAATGGGCTACAACAACAGTAAAAAACATTGACTGCCATGTAACTCCTTATTGCAATGATGTACATGTGTATCAACTTGAAACTTAGATCAAATAATGCCACTGACATGCAGAATCATGTAAAAAGACTAAACGTCTGTGTCTGTTTGATAAACAGAACTCAGTGCTTTTCCATTTGTTAAAATTTATTGCAAAAATCAGACTAAAAACGTGGCGTTATCTCTATGTTCACCTATAACAAGTCCCTGTCTATGGACACACCAAGATTCATCTCAATCAGAGTTGTACTTCGTATATGACTTTGAAAAGTGCACCTTTAATCTGATGTCACGTGACACGTCCTGATTACAACGATGGGTCTACATGTATGACCTACCATGTCTGTTGCAAGAAGAATTTAGATTGTAGCATGTTTTGTTCGCAAGATATATGTTAGCGGTCAAAACTTAAAAAATTAAAAAAAATCATGTGATGATGTTATCGTGACATCATGTCAAGTTTTACCTTAAACACGACCGTGTCTACGGACATACCAAGATTCAACTCCATCAGACTTGTAGATATATGACATAAAAAAAGTGCACCTTTAATGTGATGTCACGTGACACATGATGATGTCATTGTGACATCACTCTTCGAGACATAACATCTACACAAGGTCTATGTGTATGCCAAGTTTGATGAGCATCTGAGGGTGTTAAATAATTATAAGGAGACAAACTTCGAAGGTAAAAACCACAGGTCAGTATAATTCAATACGATTAAATTTGCAGAGTTAAGGCTAACTACATGTACACACATATGAGGATGCCAAGCCGGTAGACTACATTTTAAGAAGGGGAATGAACTGAAAGTGCTGTTGGGGAAGCTCTTCGTGAAACAGCATCAATGAAACTCTAATGTGGTTGGCCCTGGAAACTGAAACTCACATGAGACTTCCAACTGAGTTTGGAATCAATTAGGACACCAAGGTATTGAAATAATGATGTGTTAGCATGGTAAAATAAATCCAAGTGATGTCCTGATGATGTGCATAAGTTTAGAATTACTGGTGATGAAAACCATTTAAAATGGAAATTTCATCAGCCGATCAGTGCACCCTGACTTCAGAAAGATAGAGTCTGCCACACTCAGTAACCCCCTCCTGTGTCCTTACTCAAGTAGATAGAGACGGCCACACTCAACAACCCCCTCCTGCCCCCTGACCTCAGTAGATAGAGTCTATCACACTCAATAACCCCCTCCTGCCCCCTGTCCCTAGTAGATAGAGTCTACCACATTCGGTAACCCCCCCCCCCTGTGCCCTTACTCAAGTAGATACAGTCGTCCACACTCAGTAACCATCTCCTGTCCCCTGACCTCAGTAGATAGAGTTTATCACACTCAATAACCCCCTCCTGCCCCCTGTCCCTAGTAGATAGAGTCTACCACATTCGGTAACCCCCCCCCCCCCTGTGCCCTTACTCAAGTAGATACAGTCGTCCACACTCAGTAACCATCTCCTGTCCCCTGACCTCAGTAGATAGAGTCTATCACACTCAGTAACCCCATCCTGTGCCCTTACTCAAGTAGATAGAGTCGGCCACACTCGGTAACCCCATCCTGCCCCCTGACCTTAGTAGATAGAGCCTGACACACTCAACACATGCTCAATAACCCCATCCTGTCTACTGACCTCAGTAGATAGAGTCTACCACACTCGGTTACCCTGTCTTGTCCACTGATCTCAGTAGATAGAGTCTACCATACTCAGTAACCATTTCTGTCCTCTGACCTCAGTAGCTAGAGTTGACCACACTGGTAACCCCCTCCTGTCCACTGACCTCAGTGAGTAGAGTCTGCCCTACTCGATAACCTCCTCCTGTCTACTGACCTCAGTAAGTAGAGTCTGCCCTACTCGATAACCCCCTCCTGTCTACTGACCTCAGTAAGTAGAGTCTGCCCTACTCGATAACCCCCTCCTGTCTACTGACCTCAGTAAGTAGAGTCTGCCCTACTCGATAACCTCCTCCTGTCTACTGACCTCAGTAAGTAGAGTCTGCCCTACTCGATAACTCCCTCCTGTCTACTGACCTCAGTAAGTAGAGTCTGCCCTACTCGATAACCTCCTCCTGTCTACTGACCTCAGTAAGTAGAGTCTGCCCTACTCGATAACCCCCTCCTGTCTACTGACCTCAGTAAGTAGAGTCTGCCCTACTCGATAACCCCCTCCTGTCTACTGACCTCAGTAAGTAGAGTCTGCCCTACTCGATAACTCCCTCCTGTCTACTGACCTCAGTAAGTAGAGTCTGCCCTACTCGATAACCCCCTCCTGTCTACTGATCTCAGTAAGTAGAGTCTGCCCTACTCGATAACCCCCTCCTGACTACTGACCTCAGTAAGTAGAGTCTGCCCTACTCGATAACCCCCTCCTGTCTACTGACCTCAGTAAGTAGAGTCTGCCCTACTCGATAACCTCCTCCTGTCTACTGACCTCAGTAAGTAGAGTCTGAAATACCAAGTATTCCCCTCCTGCCTCATGACCATGGTAGCTAGAGTCTGCCACACCTGATAACCCCTCCTGCCTCCTGACCTTGGTACATGTAGATAGAGTCTGCTGACATTCACTCATGGATGTACATGTGGCATGCCATGTGCATGTTCAGCAGAATCATCAACAAAGGAACACAAGCACAAAAGTTAACCTGGAAATTACGCCTTCTTATGCTTAACTTTTTCTAGACATTCATTATTGGTCATCTGATTCATGTTCTCTTCTTCTCACTGCATCAGGCATGTGTGTGACACTGTGCCAAGCACCCTAGTTGTAGCAAAGTTAATCTTTCTGTTCCTGTAGTCCTTGTTGATGAAAAGTTGATCTTTCACACCTTTGAACCACTTTTTGGCACCATTGTGCTCCGCTGTAACCAACTGCCTTTCTTTACATGGCGATAGAGATCCTCTGCTGTCTTCAGATTTTCATATTAAATCATATGATGTAGGTAAGCAATTGTGGGTTTACAATTGTTTTCAATTTATCGCATTTGCGATCAAAATGCTTTATACTCTGATATATACACATTATGGGTCTTGCCCTCATGTGTTGCGAGCTTTTCTAGGTGGGATGGCGCCTCAGGGACTGCTCTATGCAAATGAGGTCCCAGGTATGAATGGCTAGCCTTGACCACTTCGTTGGTTTCGCAGGCCCTCTCGGGATTGGCCTTTAGTGGGTTGTTTGGGCTAGTGTCATTTGGCCGATAAGAACTACCCATTGGGTAAAGAACTTAATGTTTGGGCGCCAGGTTGATCACTTTTGTTGCAGCTTTATTAGTTCAGGTGGGGCTGCTATTCCAACCGCAGGTTCAGGCGGTGGATTTTCGACTTTGCATTACGGTTGTATTTTGAGATTACTTGATTAAGACCAAGACCAAGACCAAGACCTAGACCAACAGTCCGAGACCAAGACCAGACAATCTGATCTGGGACCAAGACCAAGGCCGTCTGAGGCCAAGACCAAGGCCGTCTGAGGCCAAGACCAACACCGACAGTCCGAGACCAAGACAAAGACCCAGACCGGGTTTGCAAATAAAGCCTAAGAACCATTTTTGAATAATTATCTAAAAGTCCCTTTTCCCAGATTTCTTTTTTTTTATGGTGTGAATGTCACTCGATAGTGACGGTGCATCAAAATAGCACTTGACACACACATTGATGTACCATAATACGTAAATGTATAACTGGAGTTCATCTGTAGCTATAACGAAGGATACAATTACAACTGTATTTACCCCATAATGCATATAAATTTAATTTTCTCAAAAGTCCAGGGGTCCAGATCATAAAAGGTGTACAAAAATGGCATTTCAACCTGTATTTTATCACAGGATTGTACATTCCCAGAAGTGTTTGGGAACAGAACCCTCAGTGCTAGAGAAGTATATCAATACACAACCTACTTATTTGGGAGATAAATATTGCATTTTGTTTACCAGGCAGACTAAGTACAAGTCTGAATTTGGCTAAAGGTCTTGAGTTGCTCATCCCCGAATGTAATGCACAATACATTACCGTCAGTCTGACTCACACAATGTGGAACCAAAATTCAGTGCTAATCATGAGAATTAAACCCAACTATACATGTCCCCATCTTTTTGTTCTTTCTGAAGTGTACTTGGAAAACATTTATACAAATATGTTGCTCTATACTTGGAAAAAAAACTATTTTTAATGTGTGTTCGACCTTGTTTATTTTACCGAAAAGTATAATCTTTCCTTTCCTAGTTTTCAAAAGATGTGGTTCCCTAATCTCAGTAGTTAAGTAAAATTGCTCTGCACTTCAGGAACATCAGCATCTTTGTGGTCTTTATATGCAAACTGTACATGTAGTTGCCAAATTGGCAAACATGACAAAATGGTGAAGTGTCAACTAAAAGAAAGGACTTCATTTTATTTACGTCAAAAAATTCAGAAGGTCAGTAGTATTAATTCCCCCTCAATTTGGAAATGAGTTATACTTAGGATGGTGCCCTGCTAACCAACATTGCATACAACACGTACAGCGTCTAGTTAGAGATGGTCACAGGGGCCCAGAGTTGCATGCATCGTATGCACTTGCGTGTAGTGCACTGCGGTTGCAGGTATGCATTTGGCATGTGGCAGCAACCTGGATCTTAAGGATGTTGCTCCAATGAGCTGACTTAATTTGCCACCATCTTTCATATTCTATTTCAGGTTTGAACTGCCCATGCTGAAGCCACTTACATTATGACACATCAATGGGAGCATTTCCTTCTTTGGCAACTCTGCATAATTAGCCATGTAGTGGCTTAGCTTTTTAATTGTTTGTGGTGATTCCCTTACACTTTTGTGAGATAAGCACTGTATACTTGGTGTTTCTGAGTCCTACTAAATACAACATCCACAGACAACTGGAGTGGGATTCAAATCCACAACCCTTGCATTCTAGAGCAGGTGTCTTTAAGCTATTTGCCACCCACCAGTACATGATAAGCAATGTATACTTTATGTTTTTTGAATCTTTTAACCCACATCCGCCTGACTGGTCTCAGTGCATAAACACGGTTTCTGCCTCAGCCCATGTAGTGCTTAATTCATGTGATACATATTTTGCCATGTTCCCCCACTTATACCACTTAGTATTTAGAGTGTAAAGAAAGGCACTAACTTCTTGTTCATCTACGGATTTCCCCATAGTTAGGAGCTTACACTACAGCGTTTGTGTGTTTTATGGGAAATCCTGTAGTTAGGCAGATATGGGTTTAAAACTGTCTCCTCCAAACACTTCTCGCCAAGCCTTACCTAAACCTGGTACATGTATTTTCACATGCCCATTCCTAACTTTAAGGGCACTTACCTGATCATACTTTTAACATCTTCAACCACAAGTCACCTTGGGAAATCACTTGCCTCCAGAAGCAACATTTACTGCTGGTAAATGAGTGTTTATTTTGAGTTCACCAAGTAATATATAAAAAGGAAAAAACTCTAACAACCTTGAATCTATAAAATTGTTGCTGTACTGCTAAAATATAGGATTCGAACTGCCTCTAGCTACCAGGCAATCTGGGTGGTCTAGTAGTGGTAAGACATCTCCTCTAGAATGGCAAAGGTCGTGGGTTCGAATCCCAACTGAGTAATATGCCTAAAAAAGTGGATTTTTTCACAGGAATCGGAAAAGTACTTAGTACATAGTGCTTAACACACATTGGGGTATGGGTAAAAAAATACCCCAAATAAAACCTTGAATCTTACAAATCCCTTTTTGCACTCAACGAATGTCATACAAAAATTCAGTTGACCTTCTCATGCTTAAATTGCTATTAGTAACACTGGGAAAACTCAGGGAAAGGCCTTTTCCTAGAGACACATGTAAAGTAACTACTGGTGGGGAGTAGGGTTCAGTTTCAAACATGATCAATTCTGAGCTTAAATATACAATGTTAATTTTTGCAAGTCTAAAATGATGATGGGGCGGTGGTGGATTTAGATAAAAAGTTTCTTAGGACTTTCTTAGGGTTTTAGTTCCTAGTAGGTGTGGAAATGGCTTTTAAAAACCTAGGAAGACCTGAACATTTGCTTCAGATAAAATGGTCTATTTACAAAATGTCATCAGCAGCCACATGCTGAATTGCAACAATTTAAAGAATTATAAGTAACCCTTGATCTTTTCAGAAGTATAATCGATGATGATATCGTCAGTGCTGTACATGTGGGTTTTGAGATGGTTCTCAGTCTTGAGACCAGTTTTGCTGGTCGTGGGTCTCGGTCTAATTCTCGGTCTCGGTACCCTGTTGTGTGGTCTTGGTCTTGGTCTTGGCCTCGAATCCTTCAAGTCTTCTGATCTCACTCTCAGACTATTGGATCTCGACTACAGCACTGGTTATCATAACGAGTAGACTTTGTAAAAGTAAATGTTTGTAAAGTTGGTAAGAAAAACATAAGAGAAAGTGATATGGGGTGAGTTGGAGGTTACTTCTTGGAAGTAGTGGATTTCCACAGACCATGTACATAAAAGACACCATCTTTATCATACATCAGAAGCAAATTGTGAAGCACATGTAAATCATGTGCAACAGTGTTCAATGGAGACTGGGCACATAAGGCCTAATAAAAATAATTGTTTGTTTCCGGTAACATGCTCTGAAAAATTTGGGACGGTAGGTAGGGAACAAATTTTATTTTACAAAAAAATTTTATTCTGGAAGACTAAAAACTGCATGCTTTTTTTCAGGGTAATAGTATCCGAACATTTCCAAAATTACATAAAAATGTTCGAGGTATGTACATGTATAACAATACCACACAATACGCCATTCCGGGTTTGTCGTAAAGGTACAATTGGTTGTGCACTGGACTCTTTATCCTCAAAATCTCCCATGATTGATACTTATTTATCTAAACACTCAAAGGTGCATACAATTGTCGAAGCTATAAAGAAAATAATTTGAAAAAAAACCCCCAAAAACACCAAAACTGGAAACTGAAGTTCGAAAACATGCGTTTTTGAACGATCTTATCCCCTAATTTCTGCCCTTAATAATACCATGGAGGTCTATTTTACCTCCATGATACTATTTTTTTCATCAACAACCATTTTCATGGATTCGTGATTAAAGGATCGCTTGTTTAAAACTTCTTTAGCAATACATTTTCGATTAAACGATCGTTCGAACGATCGGTCGACAATTCACAGTGGGAAAATTGTGCGGCGAGAGCGATGTGTTTATGAGTACGAGGTTACAATTTTGTATAATATATTACCGGAAGGAGGTCGCAATTAGACTCCACCGCATGTCTTCTAACCCCTGGAAAATCGAGTTGTGTGTTTCCCTACTCGCCTACGTATTGTAGTAGGAACACGGAGGAGAGAGCCAGACTAACAATGTGCATGCGTGTTTTTACGTTCGTTTACTGAAATGAACGATCGCGGCTAGTAAATATCAAGACTAGGGACTTGATCGCCAGAATTTTGAAGAATTTTGAAAATTGCAAACAATTAATTTTATGATCATTTTTTTAAAAACGCGGAACATGCAAAGAAATGGAACGGATTTTGTGTGTGCTGTATGCTGCAATGCGGACTGTATAGTGTTTGCACACCGGGGCTACTGTACAGTACTAGCGCACGTCTAATCATCGAGCCCTGTCAGAATGTTCATGTTGTAGAGCCGCCGCGCCGGCAAAAATATACAAATCATAGTACGAATTCGTTGCCAGAATTTATGGAATTGCGGATACGAATTCGATTCTCCAAAAAAATGTGCATTAAAAATTTGTTTTCTCTAGATAGATTTCCGTATGTTTAGACTGGAAGCTTACGAACGGTGGGTAGAAAATAAATTTTATTTTGCCACAAATGTAGATAAAATTTTTACGGTCGCAAGGTTTTTACACGGACGGTCGGGTTACCGGAAACAAACAAATATTTTTATTAGGCCTAATGTAATACCACTGTCATTGATAAAAAAACCCATAATGTTTTTAGGTAAGATTTCTCATGTTCCTGGAGCTATTTCATTAATATACTGAATAACTGATTCAGTCTCTGGTGTAAATTGTTTTGAGTCAACAATGTTGATGCTGAGGGGTGTCCTCACTGGTCCTAGAGCCATAGCCTTTTGTCAAGGCCTTTGTGACTTAGACAAAGCTGTCTAGCCTTAAAGCAGCTGGAAAAAAACACATGGCTAAGCCCCAAGGCGTTTTCCGACATGATTTTGCAAGTTTTGTTGTTGAATTGTTCATAAATTTACAAACATAAAGTTTTCATAACTTATGTACAAATAAGTAAAGTGCTGAAAGGTTTAAGCAGAATAGATTAATTAATGCTGACCCAGTCACTTATAATCGGTTAGTGAGGAATTTTGCTACCCCATTCAGGGAACGATTTGGTCCCAAATTTTTGCATAGCAAAACTGCTATGCAATTTTTTTTTTTGCATAGCAATCTCAAAATATTGCATAGCAGTCCATAAATTTTGTATAGCAAATTTTAAAATGCCTAAATATTGTTGAAAATTTAACCCTGTGACACAGGTTTATTTGTGTGTTTTTTAAGGCTAAATTTCAGGCCAAGGCTACTTTCAGAATGTCTATAATTAAAGAATAAGACGCTCCAAAACTTAATATGAAAAAGGCCTATTCCCTTAACTTTTTTTTGACGTGTATTATTAAATGCACACGGTTTTCGTAGCGTAAAAAAAAAAAAAAAAAAACTTTCCGAATTTTTTTTTTTTTTTTTAACGATCTTATCCCCCTTTTTTCTGCCCTAAATAGTACTTGTTTTCATCAACAACCATTTTCATGGATTTGTAATTTGAGAATCGGTTTTATAGAACTTCTTTTGCAATGAAATCTTCGTGTTAACGATCGATAGACGACGCACATTGAGAAAAAATTCAATGAACTTTGCCCTGCAACGCCCTCTATCGGCAAAAGTTGTTGATGCTTGAATAGCCTGAACCCAACGCTGTGTATAGTACAGAATCCACGGGCGTGCGCCGCGTTGTGCAGCAATTCTTTACTCGACTCGTGAACGTGTATGGAGTTGGAGGCTAGCCAAGCTTCCTTATGAATATGAATTTATTGACGGGCCAATCACAGCGTGCGGAATGTTGGTTAGGATGGACTTTGGACCTGCTGTTGTACTGAACAATAATACTACCATGTGTTGTGTGCGTGCGGGCGAACGTTGGCTACTCACTACCATGTGGTTAAGGGAAGTGCGTGCGTGTTTACTATGAATTGAACGATCGCGATCACGGTCACATTAAATCTAGAAAATACCAAGACTTGCTAAACCATTTTATGAACTTAAAAATAATCTCTCTTTGGGATTTTACAACTGTACCCCTCATTTATTGTGAAAAGGAACAATTTTTTGACTAGCCTGGCGGGCTACTAAGGGAGGGTTTTGACTCGCACGCCGCTGTTTTCACTCGCATTTGGCGACCGCTAATTTCGAACCCTACCGATGCTGCTTCCATCAACCCATCATGTGTGGGGGAATGTGGATCACAGCGCGGCGTCTTGCGCGATATGATTGTTTCCCTTGCTCTAGTCTTAGGTTGTCGGACGTCACGCTAAATAAAAGGCAATTCCTCAAACACCCACCGCCACAGCTTAGGTAAATGTGAATCCGAAACCTTGTGGGTGTAAACTTATTTTTATAACTATACAATTTAGTAAAACTTGCATCGCAAATTGCATCGCAAATTGTGCGATGCACTTTGTAAAATTGCATCGCAAATCGCTCCAATTGCATCGCAAAATGCGATGCGATACAAGGGAAATCGTTCACTGCCATTAGGGTAGCACAAATCAAGAACTAAAAAAACATAAGAAATTCCTGGTAAGTTGGTAAAGGCCTCGCTGCTTTGCCGATCATTCATGTTGCTTTATAGCCAGCTATAGAGATGTCTAAGCCAGGAAGGTCTTCATGAAAGGCTACTCAACTGCTTAAGCCATGGTTACTACATGGGGCTTGCCACACAATCAGCGACATACATTGTACATGTACAGTGTACACGTACATGTACTGGACAATATGGACCGTAATAAGCTGTGCTACACTCTTGTTCCTAATTAGTTGTTTCCAAACCTTAAATCCAGGTCTGTTTTGTTCAAAGTTATAAACATGATGTTTATCATGTGTATCTGAAACAAGTTATTTTTGCTTTATGAATGTTGCACTGTTTATTTCCACCTATGGTTTTTAAAATAATTTTGTCAGTGCTCTTTAAACTTTGACAATATTTCAGACTGTAATGTTTTCTGGAATTTTGGAACTGGTTTGGACTTTACAATTAGTGAACTTTCTGATTGAAATAAGTCAATCGCGTTTTTAATCTTTGACTTTGTCTTTAAAAGCAGTAACGTCCGTCGATGTCAGTTTTTCCCAATAACCGATATATAGGAAATTCAATATCGAGTATACTTGATATATTGATTATTTAAAAACAGCGCTTAATAAACTAAAGATAGACAGTTTAATAGGGTTTCATATACCGGTTTTCGGCTTGGTCCACCGCACATGTTGTTAGACCAAATAGTAGTTGCGCCAGCCCGCATGTTTTTGGTTTTACAACGAAGATGACATGAAAACTGTTGCCGCCTCCGCTTGCTAGGCGAATAGCATTGTGCAGAGAACGCTCCCCGCAATTACCGTCTCGTGATTGGCCACACAAAATAATGACGCAGAGCCTTTGTGAGTCGCCGACGTAAGGAGTCAGTCGCTGACGTAAGAAGTATAAAAAAAGTGTTCATTAACGGACGGTCATGATTCAGTGCGTTCTGGCGCAGAAGTGTCAATCAAGTTGTAGGGAGGCTTTGGTGTACAGTCACCTCTCGTTAATACGAGCTCAGAAGATACGATACGCCGGTTCATACGAGGTATTTCAACGGTTCCGAACTGTCCCACACGTGTTTCTATGTCTTAAAAAACGGAAGGTACGAGCACGGACGTAACAAGAACATGGATTATACGAGGTATTTTTGCGGCCCCATGATGACAAAATGTATTGTTTTTCATACTTTTGTAGCGAGATCTGAAAATTATTGTTGCGTAAAAGCTTACCATTTAGTCAAGGTTCGGAATTAATTCTTGTTGCCAAACTATTTTCGGATTGAACCGGCCATGCGGCTCTGTCCGATCCAAAAACTAGAAACATTTCCCTGTAACCTACGTTTGATATGCTACTTCGCTTACACGCTGACGGCTACCAGCGAATACATCATTCAGCATAGGCGCTACGCAGTATCGAGTCTGTCACATCATGGTCACATGAACAGCAAGTTTGACATCACTTTGCTTTGATTTTTATCTTGAGTTATTTTTATCTTGAGTTATAAAATATTAAATTTCTATGATCATAGTCAACAAAAATGCATTTATCAGAGAACTAAGAATGAGGTAGAGTGCAGAGTAGGTTTTGCAAATTCAAATATTCACTCACACTGTTTGTTCACAAGCCATCACCCAACCTTAAGTTATAAACAATCAAAACACCGGGAGATAACCAGGAGACTACTTGACAAGAAGAGAGAACGGAAATTAAACAACCATCGCTCAATATTTAATTTTAGCCAATCAGATCAGTGGAGGGTTACATCCTAAACAAACGATAGGCTGGGGCGGCAAGGCCAGTTTCTTTTGAGATTATACCACGCAAGCTGACATGAACTGTAGCGGCGGGCCGTGGGTGAACACAAAGAACAACTCCACAAGCGCAGTTGGTCGTTAAACGTATTTTATTTAAAAGACCTACTCAATGTTGTAAACTACAAATAAAGACAGCAGCTTTTCTAAAACTAAAACCCTGAGATTGTCTGGATAATCTGACACTCTTTCGGTGTTTTCGATATCACTTACATGTAGGAACATCAACATTTTTGATACATCAAAATTTTCGATATATCAAAATTTTTGATATTTCGATATGATTAAAAATGTGACATCGGCGATATCGATGTCAAAATAGTATCGAGTATTTGAGTAATATCGATATATTGACGGACGTTAAAAAGCAGGTGTTTGAAAATCCTGAAAAACATTAATGTTGGGTATACAATACTCTGCCCTAGATGTATAAACTTGCAAAACTTTCACTACGTATGACTTTATATTCCTGATGCAATTATTACACCAATTAAAATTGTTTGCCTTAACAGCTGCTAATTATACACATAGGATTTAACTGGTCTCTTGTCAATGGGTGAGCTCAGTGGTGTACATGTACATGTAGCTCATAAGACATCTGTTCTAGAATGTGGAATATTGTATGTGAGAATCCCACCTGTAGTGCCTGCTGATGGTTTTTTTTCTTAAAAGGACTTGGAAAGCACTACATGTAGGTATACAATACATGTACTTACATGTACCACAAGTCAGTGTAGGATAAACCAAAACGATAAAAAAATAAATGAAAATAAATAAACATATTTAATCTATGTTGGTTGCTGGATGTTTCTTTTTTCTTTTTAGTTGGTGGGGGAGGATATGGTTTGAGAAGGGTAATTAGGTGTTCGGACAAAAGTCCGAAGACCTCTTCTTATTGTTCGTTTAAACAATTTTTTTTTTTTTACTTCTTCAGCTTCTTCTCGCCGTTGATTGTCCGCTAACAAAGACACACTTCCTAAGCTCACATAAACTTGAAACTTTAAACATAGTTAGATATTCATTAGTAGATGAAACCGTTTTTGGTTTCGTCATGATGACGTCATCAGGTGTCGAGTTACATTAATTCAAAGGTTAATATTTGAAAAAAATCATAACTCCAAAACTACACAATGGATTTTCACAATCTGTACATCATCGGATAGGCCTGTCATGACTCTAAAAATGCTCCACACAATGTGACCTCATTTGACCCTGATTTCCGGTTCAAACCGGAAGTTGAAAATTTCAAAAATTCATATCTCAAGAACTTCTTATTATATCATCACAATTTTAATATCAGATTGTAGGTCTGTTAACCTGCTCAAACTTTTGCACACAAATAATACCGATATCATTTAAACTTCTGGTCCTAAACGGGCGTTACAGCCGCATTTAATTTGTGTATAGAGAAAAGCGCTGTTAGCTGACTGTTCCGCTCCATTATTCATAAGGTTCAAAGTCCACGAAGCATGTGCGTATAGTCCCACACAACGGAAATGTATCATTGCGTTGCTTATTCTTGTACGTTGTAACAACACGTGTCCCGCACATAAAAAACTCAAACTCTTTCAAAGTTCAGTGTGAATTTAGTTCCGTTGTGCTCGTCTGATGGCTTAATGGAAAACAAGGAATAAAAGAGGAGGTTTTACTGAGATGTCCACCTGCTTTAGGGATTTGTATGACTTTGACTAAATGACAAAAACTTCAACTGAAAAATTGGTTTGTTTCTCATCAAACACCGAGACCCACGTCACGTTGATCGACGTGACCATGCCTGCCAAAGGCACTCTAGTCCCTCTGGGTATGCCCTTCAGACACGGTGATTAAAATGGTAAGCTTTATTTCAAAATCACCGTTAAAAAGAGGGGGCCATTCCTTTTTTGTCTACAATAATGTTGATATGTTTCATCCATGAACTTGCCTAGTGTTTTTTGTTTTGTTTTTTTACTTTCAAAAATCATTATTTTGTCATGGTTTAATTTTCAACTATCGGATTGAATTGATGCTAATCCCCGCTCAGGTATATTATGTATGTACTGTGTATGGAAAAAAACATAACTCGTGAACCAAAAAGGGTTTTGACTTTAAGCTAACCATGTACATGTACTTACACCTTAGTGTGTCAATGAAACCACAGAGGTTTTTGGCATGATTACGTCATCAATGACGTCATAACAGTGAATCAATGTTTAATTTTTACAAAGAAACAATCTGGAAAACTATAACTGCTACATACCAGATCTTTGGTCCATGTGAAAGACCATGGAGTGTATATTTTAAATTTTACACAAAGTGACCTTTACTTCTGGTCGAAACTGAAAGATGCTTATTCCATACTTAAAAACTTCATATCCCATTAACCAAAAAAGGGTTGAGACCTAAAACTTTTCATACTTAGACCCGAGTGTGTAGATGAAACCGCAGTTATTTTCGGGATGATGACGACTTGATGGCGTCCTTACATTAAACTAATCTTTATCCGGAGAACCAAAATTGTTATGTACATAACTTGCCCCATCCCCAATGATTACACAAACTGTGTCTCCCTGTGAGCTTCAATTCTGGTAAAAACTGAGAGCTTAAGTGAAAATAATCACTCCCGTTCCTCGTTTTGAGGCCTGCAAACAATATGATCTTGAAATCAAATGGTCCCTCTTTATCAAATACAGTTTTACCCATAGGACTTTAAATTCCAGCAAAACAATAACTAAAAGCCTGTGACAATTTCAACAACTTAGCAGGTACTTATGAATCTCAATGTCTTGATAATAAAATGAGCTATCAAAACGGAATGATTTCATCAGTTTTTTAATTTATAAAAGTTTTTTATTTCACTTTACGTATCAATTTGTCGTACTAAGTTATGTTTTTTTGGTTTTCGCTTCGAAAACACTACCCCTGCTAACTCGAAAATGTCTACACCGAACGCCTTGTTTTTGTTATGCAACAAAAACTTATGTCTATTCCATTTTAAATCCCCTAAGACTTTCCCTTGACCTCTCAGATTTGTTTCAAATTGTAGGGAATGATTGGGACCCTTAAGAAACTCAGAGAAATAGAAATGGTTTACTCTAGGCCTTGTATTTTTTGAATTACACACTAATAAGCTTTGAGCTAACTAGCCATATCTTGTGCATCACAGGATGTATTTAAAACAATTTCAAATATAAATTGATACATGTACATGTACTGTACATCTCATACTATTGGTGAGTTTCCATGGTATCCAAAGAAAATTTTTAAAGGTAAAACTATTAAATGCAAGATAAAAAGATTTTGCTAAAACTTGTTTTTAAAATTATTTTACTGTTAGATGATCCTGTCAAGAATAATATGCTGCTATTGTTGAAACGTCTGAGAAAATGTTATTATTGTGATCTCTCTTTTTCCTAGCCTTTTTTCAAGGCCTGTGTGGCACTCTGCATATCCAACAAACAAACACACACACAAAAAGACCAACATGACATAGCGATTGGAAAACAGCCATATGCTGTTATTTACATTTCTGTACCGAGTTGAATTTCTAGCCTAATTCCCCTTTGTGGAGTGCTCACAAATGACATCATATCAGGGATGTGATTTCTCCGTTTTTAACCGGTATTCCGTTTTTTTGCCCTAAAACAAAAAAGTAATTCCGTTTTTTTGTTGCCCCCCAATTTTTAAATTTTTATATATATACATGTATATATATTTTTTTAAAGATCAAATTCATAAAAGAATGAAGATAAAAACCATATAATAACGCCCAGATTGGAGAGTAGGGCTTTTAAAACCAAAGATAAATGTTAATATTGGGCTTCATGCTCGCAAGTTTTCGAGCTCGCATGCTTTCGCTCTTTGCGCTCAGAGTTCAGGTTTTTTTGTCAACAGCCTATCACATCCCTGTCATATGAAAGAGTAAAGTGAGACAACATTTTGTGTTGATTGTGAAAGAACTTGGGAAGGATGACAGGTCATCTAAAACAAAACCTAAGATGTTGCTGCTCTTAAAATTAATTCGTAGGGAGAATTTAAAACTCTGTAATTTTGTGCAATCCAAATTGTCTTTAAAGGTACATTGTAAATGTCTTTCAAGAGGTTTTTTTTTCCTTCAAGTCGCTGTTCCAGTGTTTGATTTCATTCGTCAAGCAGCGTGATTGGTTCTCACTGCATACATTAAAGAAATGAATAAATGATTAGCTTTATGGGTCAGTAAAAGGGTTTTTACAGTCCGTAGTTCACCATCCTATATGCCATACATGACTCCTCAAAGGCTTTTTCTTGCCTGGAAGAAAGGCTACAAAAAGCATAGGTGACATAACATTTTGTTTATCATTACTTATTTACATGTAGCCATACAAACAATGAGAGAAATGAACATATGCATGCACTATTCAAATCAAGCAATAAAGTCATATGAAATCAGTAAACAGTGCACATGTGTATCAAGACAAGAAGACAATAGAATATTATACAGGCAATACATGTACTTGTACATATCCATTGGAAGGATTGTTCAAAGATGATGTTAAAAGATGTGATTCAAAAGCCTAATTAATTCATTCTCAAAATGGGACAGATTGTGGTCATTTTAGTAGAGTGTAAATGGGTTACATAAACCATTTTGTGTAGTTGTCATGAAAACGTGTGGACCTGTAATTGCACACATCACATTTACAAAATGTACATTTAAGTTCTGTTGATTTCTTGGAAGCTACATTTACACACATATTATCGGTGATTTCTTGGAATAAATTTCAGAATGTAGTCTTACAAATGATTATTTATTTGAATGCCATCATGTCGTCTTTGTACATTGCTTTTTTGTAAATGAAAGATACATGTATGCCATTCTTTTTGTTTTGTTCCGCAATTAATGCAAACAAATAAGTTACATGTATATGGCCTTTAAAAAGAAATGTGGCTCTGCTTGAAGTTTTCAAATTTTTAACTTGGTCATTTGATGCTTTTGTAATTTATTCACAGGGCTTCTTTGAAATGTACGTTGTACATGTATATATGTACTTGTACGTGTCATACTTAGTGTATAAAATGAGTGCATAAATTTGTACACAGTTGTAGAAATTGCATCAGGCTGCATTGAATGCATTGGTCGTGGCATACCTGGCTTGTACATCACTTGAAATAAATGGCCTCGATTGGAGAGAGGAATGGCATTTGCCTGTTGGAATCTGACATTGAATTTAATGCAGTGTACACTACATTACATGTACATGTACATGTACATGTACATGTACATTATGAACAAAAAAAAGCAATGAAAATACAAATTAACTGTGTAGCCCTGTCATGGGGCCTGCTGTGAACGTAACCAAGGATCCCATTGATCCTGTGGATGACCTGTGATGTGATGTGATAATTTTTCATAATGTATGTAGTACTTATCTCAAATTCATAGAGCTGTTACAGTAATATTGCTTTATAAATTTTTCTGCCCAGCAGCATGAAACTACATATGTATTCGGCAGCAATATTTTACTTTCTAATCTGTTTTCTGCTGTGATTATGCAGTTTTACGGAACTTGCCTCAGTTCATGTAATACAAACATTTCTGTAAACACGCCAATTTAATTACAGTACTCTGGTACATGTAGTCTCTTGTAGAAACTAGAGTGTGTTAGCTTAAACACTGTATGCATTGAGGGAACTAAATATAGTTAGTGTCCTTGTTTACTGATTGTGAGACTATTCCCCACATATGTACAGGTCTGCATCTAAGGCAACTAAATATTTGTGCATCATATAAATTACGAGAAAACTGTATGTACGATAGAACACCGCTTTAACAAACACCTAGGGATCCAAGGCCAAGATTTGGGCCTATTTAAGGTAAGACATTCCATAATTTCTCAAAAGAGAATGAAAAATCCTGGTTCTTTTTCTGAGATTGTTTGTTTTCTTAGTCAGGGTTTCATTGTGACACAGATATAAAAAATAAAAACAAATAAATAAAAAAATTAAAGCACACTCAGGAAGCTCTGAAAAGTTCAAAAAAGTAAGATTTTTGTAATATTGACATGAAGTTGTTTTAAAGAGTTATGAAATCTTAGATATTAGTTGGCTTTCCCGTCTATTCATTCAATGAGGAAATAAGGCATGACTTTCATTCTTGAAGCAAATAAGCATTTTGTTAACAAGGGTTACATGTATTTTTAATGTAAGTTAGACAATCTTCCACTCTGTTGATTGGCAGTGGCCAGATTCTTGGTATGTTTTGTGCAAAAAAATAGTGAGCCAAAGGTTGTGTTTGATATAGCCAAATGCTCATTATTTCGGTGTCCATTATAGTGGCATTTTACTGTACTTATGTACAAACTTTACACATGTTACATGAGGTTTTTCACTGTTATCTTTTCACTCCGATGATCAATAACAAGCTTAAAATTTCACAGTGACCAGTGTGTTATTTTCTATATGTTGAGTCACACAAAGTGTTTTTTGTACATGTACTTAGTTTTTACATCTGCCAATGTTGTCCCCATGTTTGAAGTTTTAAGTTGTGTACTTTGTTGATGTTACATACATGTACATACCAACCACAGGTTGCTCACCTGGCATGTAAACAAGTGAGCAATGTATGTTTTGGGCACTAGTGTATCAGGCCTGTATGACTTGGGCATTGCTAGTTGCTGACCAGTCTGCTTCTTTTTTTTCATCATAGAGATGGTTTCCAACACTGATACTAGCCCACTGGACCACTTGGAGGTATTTTCGACTGGTCTTGAGGTGTTTCCACTAGCATCTGGCCAGTGGACCACTGTTAAGGGAGAAGGCTGGTGTCGAAATGCATTAAATCAATGTATATCATTTCAAGAATTATAGGCCTAACTCTTGCACAACCTGAATAAAATGGGCTGTGTGAAAAAGAATCAGGGCCAGATTACATGTAGGTGTTCTGTTGGCCCTAGACTCAAGGGCCAACTTCATGGCACTGATTAAAGCGAAAGTTTTATTACAATGTGTTGTGGCTTGAAGGTTGTAAACGCAAAGTCCAGGAACACACTGTTAGAATTTAAAAAACAAAATTCTTGTGTGTATGTGGCCTGTCAGTCAGACCCTTGTGAGGTCCCGAGGTCCTTTTTACACATGAGTGCTTCTTAAAAAGTTGTCTTTGTTCTCCACAGTGGAATTCCTTAGAAAAGGGAACAATTGAACAAATGAGTAAGGACCCACAAGCCCCATCGGTATAATTTGGTGTGGTGAAGTATTTTCTCTTTTGTAGGCCCCTCAATTTACCTTTTAACAGCGCCTATTTGATTTACCTAGCACAGAATAGAACTTATGGCAGAAAAGGAGGTGCTCTTTTTGTTGCTTTCAGAAAGGCACATGTTAAAGTATCTCGGAATGACTATTGTTACAAGCCAAAATACTGTCCCTGTCTTATTCCTCTCAACACTTCTTTGCAAGCAAATGCAAAAGTGTTAACTTAACCTTTAAATTTCAGTTATAATAAAAAAACCTGACCAATTATTTTTACATAAAAATGGTATGTCATGATGCCATCATCAGCTATTGAAAAGCGTTGTTTCAAAATGATACATGTAGCTCAGACAGCAGCTCAAATGTGTATTTCAGTTTGAAGTTACTATTGTTCTAACAAATGGATGGAGATTCAAGGCACTCAAAATATTGTTGCAATTTCTGCTTAATTTCACATAAAAAAAAACTACAAAAAACTACAATTTTAATGTTTGATGAGTTATAAACATGCAGTATTCAGGTTTTTAATGGTGCTATGATCTCTGATGATGTCAAGAAACACTGCAATAAAAACACCAGTTTCTACGTATTTTGATAAATACATTGTAAATGTAAGATGACTCTAAAGGAGGGCTTCAAGTGAATACTTTTTTAAACTTTAACTTCTGGTTTCATTCAATATTCCCAAATGTCTAGTTTTTAAATTGCTATTTTAAAGTTTTTAATACTCCATGTGACGTCATCATTCTGTCACTTGTGTGCAAAAGTAAATGTCTGAGTTTTTGTAAAGATTCAATGGTGTATTCTTTATGAAGGAAAAAATGGTGCCTCTTTTTGTGGACACAAGCTGTTATTCCCATTAACGACTATTTGGGGAAAATTTAGGCTGTCTGCATTTTGGCGAGAGACCACACTAACATGTTGCATGTGAAAATATACAATGAGGATGTCATTGGTTGAGACATTTTTGCTCATGCTGCACGTAGCTGTGCGGATTGTAAGCCCGGGAAATAGTGCACACACCACTGTGTGGGCAGTTTGATTTCAATGTATTGTACATGTATTGTACTCAATGTCTTGCTGTGTTGGTTTATGGCGTTGCTTGAAACATGTATGTTGGCCACCATCAACATGGTTGACAACTTGACAATGATGTCCTCCTAGACAGACTTCAAACTTAATTTAGAACAAGCAATACTCATATCTCGGTTC
Source organism: Pisaster brevispinus (assembly GCA_023634235.1). Taxonomy (NCBI): domain Eukaryota; kingdom Metazoa; phylum Echinodermata; class Asteroidea; order Forcipulatida; family Asteriidae; genus Pisaster; species Pisaster brevispinus. Next base: position 10,578,546 of record JAMKCF010000015.1, on the reverse strand, counting down.
AACACTTATCACATAAACCACACAACTAAAGTTATCATAAAAGGAGATCTATTCATCAGAGATCATAATAATAATAATGATAACTAGACATAAGAATTTGTTTGATAACAAATTTGAGGTGTTCGGATTCAAGTAAAGCTGACTGGAGTGATCGTGAGCTGTGCTGTTTGTTATTGTGAAAACAGAATGAATAGCTATTAAATTTTAATGTTTTTTAAAGCGTTTTACAGAACTTCCAGTTTAGACAGGTTAAAAGGTCAAGACAAGGTCACCAACATATTCATTTTTGTGAAGTATGTGGAGCCCATGTTGAAACAATTATAAAAACTCTGCATACGGCTTCAGTCCTTCTGATTTGAAAATCCCAGGCATGTAAAAAAAAGCACACCTGGATTCTTCTAGGCGTGTGATTTTTGTGGTACAGGCTGGTCACTTTAAAGTCGGTTTTCTAAACTAAACAGCGGGTAGTGATGTACTTAAAATAACATGACAAGGGACTTTGTGAAGGTCGAATTGGTTGTACACTGGACACTTTATCATCAAAATTTCCGATGATTGATACTTAGTTATCTAAACACTCAAAGGTGCAAACAGTTGTCGAAGCTAAAAAAAAAAAACCCAAAAAACAAAACGGAAATGAAGCTCGCAAACTTGCGTTTTTGAACGATCTTATCCCCGAATTTCTGCCCTTAATAATACCATGAAGGTCTATTTTACCTCCACGATAATACCTTTTCCATCAACAACCATTTTCATGGATTTGTGAATAAAGGATCGCTTGTTTAAAACTTCTTTTGCATAATATTTTCGATTGAACGATCGGTCGAACGATCGGTCGACGACGCACATTTGGGGAAAATTGTGTGGCGAGAGCGATGTGTTTATGAGTACGAGGTTAAAATTGTGTATACTATATCACCGGAAGGAGGTCACGAATAGACTCCATCGCACGTCTTCTTACCCCTGGAAAATCGAGTTGTGTATTTCCCTACTCGCCTACGTATTGCGGTATGGAACGTGGAGGGGAGAGCCAGACTTACAATGTGCATGCGTGTTTTAACGTTCGTTTTAATACTGAAATGAATGATCGCGGCTAGTAAACATCAAGACTAGGGACTTTATCGCCAGAATTTTTGAAGGGTTTTGAAAATTACAAACAATTAATTTTACGACGTTATTTTAATTTACAAATTATGAAGTATGATAACGCTGGAAATGTGTGCCAAAGCGTGCGTTATAGAGGGATCAGGCGTGTGATTTTTTGCACGCCTGAGGAAGCTTTTAGGCGTGCGATGGCGTGCAGGTGCGATCGCACGCCTCAAATCAGAAGGACTGGGCTTCTATTAAAACTGTATTTTAAACTGTTTTAAACCTGCCGCCAGATGGCGCTCTTACATCTTATTTTGTTTTAACCAGACCCTTGTCAGACTACAACATCGTTAAAATCAACTCCAAAAAAGTTGCACACTTGTTGGTTTACGAGTTATGTTTTTTTCCATACACAGTACATATTCATAATATAGCTGAGCGGGGATTAGCATCAATTCAATCCGATGGTTGAAAATTAAACCATGACAAAATAATGTTTTTTGAAAGTAAAAAAACACTAGGCAAGTTCATGGATGAAACATATCAACATTATTGTAGACAAAAAAGGAATGCCCCCTCTTTTTAACCGTGATTTTGAAATAAAGCTTAGGCCTACCATTTTAATCACCGTGTCTGAAGGGCATATTCAGAGGGCCTATTGCGCCTTTGGCAGGCATGGTCACGTCGATCAACGTGACGTGGGTCTCGGTGTTTGATGAGAAACAAACCAATGTCGTTCTTTTTCAGTTGAAGTTTTTGTCATTTAGTCAAAGTCATACAAATCCCTAAAGCAGGTGGACATCTCAGTAAAACCTCTTTTATTCCTTGTTTTCCATTAAGCCATCAGACGAGCACAGCGGAACTAAATTCACACTGAACTTTGAATGAGTTTGAGTTTTTTATGTGCGGGACACGTGTTTTTACAACGTACAAGAATAAGCAACACAATGATACATTTCCGTTGTGTGGGACTACATGTATACGCACAGGCTTCGTGGACTTTGAACCTTATGAATAATGGAGCGGACAGTCAGTTACAGCGCTTTTCTCCATACACAAATTAACTGCAGTTAATACTAACGTTGGATGTAACACCCATTTAGGACCAGAAGTTAAGGTCATATTGGCATCATTTCTGTGCAAAAGTTTCGGAAGGATCACAGAACCACAATCTGATGTAAAAATTGTGATGAAATGATCAGTAGTTTTTGAGATATGAATTTGTTAAATATTCAACTTCCGGTTTGAACCAGAAGTCAACGTCAAATAAGGTCGCGTTCAGTGTAGCGTTTTTAGAGTTATAACAGGCCTATCCGATGATGTATAGATTGTAAAAATCCATTGTGTAGTTTCCGAGTTATGATTTTTTCAAATATTAAACTTTGATTTAACGTAACTCGACACCTGATGACGTCATCATGACGTAACTGAAGCGGTTTCATCTCCTAATAAATATCTAACTATAAGTGAAGTTTCAAGTTCATATGAGCTTAGAAAGGGTGCTTTTGTTAGCGGACAAGGGACGCTGAGAAGAAGAAGAAGAAGAAGAAGAAGAAGAAGAAGAAGAAGAAGAAGAAGAAGAAGAAGAAGAAGAAGAAGAAGAAGTATTAAGAAGAAAAAAAAACAAAAACAAAAACTAGACATAATTTTTGTAACACAACAAAAACAAGGTGTTCGGCATGACGTTCAAATGTTAGATGTAACACTTTGCAACTTGAATGCAATAATGTTACACAATATTTTTTACAATTTTTCTAAAATTTTGACCACTTATTGATAACAAAGCAATGCGCAAGGCCCAGGGGTAAAACTTTATTCTGTATAGAGACACCATCTAAATGCGAGATCATATTGTTTGCAGACCTCAAAAGGACACAGAGAATGTATATTTTCATTTAAGCTTCCAGTTTTGACCAGAATTGAAGGTCACGCAGAGACATACTTTGTGTAATAGCTATACAAAATGCCAAGAGCTGTCATATGGTGCAAATATGTAGCAATTTTGGTTCTCCAGATAAAAATTGTTTAGATATTAAAGGTTAATTTAATGTTAGGACAACATCGATTTCGTCATCATCCCGAAAATAACTGCGGTTTCATCTACACACTCAGGTCTAAGTACATTATGTAAAGTTTGAGGTTTTAACCGTTTTTGGTTAATGAGATATGAGTTTTGAAGTATGGAGTATCGCCTTTCAGTTTTGACCAGGAGTAAAGGTCACAGAGGGTCATACTTGTAACAGATTTTAAAAATACTCCGATGTCTTTCACATGGTCAAATGATCTTGTATGTAGCAAAAATGGTTCTCCAGATTTGTTTTTTGTAAATCACATTGATTTAATGTTATGACGTCATTCATCGACACAATAAGGTCTGAGTACATGGAAGGTTTAAAGTCAAAACCCTTTATGGTTCACGAGATATGATTTTTGCAATGTAACTCGACACCTGATGATGTCACCTTGACGTAACTAAAGCGGTTTCATCTCTTAATGAATATCTAACTATATGTGATGGGCAATTCCATGGAAAGGTGGACATTACTTGAAAATTTCAACTTCAAGAAATGAAAGTTTAGGCACTACAATTTATTTATGTATGAGTTCTAGTTTTGCATTGTGAATTTTTTTTTTTAAAGCTTTAAGATTTTTCAAAATATGACCATAATTGTTTCAAGGACAATTTGTGCAAAAAATCCATGAAAAAAATGGTAATTAGAAATGATATGATATTTCAAAGTAAATAATGGAACAAAACCAAGCTAAATTATTAATTATATTGTTATAAGTCATGTTTTTTCCCTGCCCAGAAAGAAAGTTGATATTTCATCGCTGCTTAATTCTACGCTTGGGAATACTATGCATTAGAGACATTGTAACGCGAGTTACCGAAACACAGGACTTTTACCTCTATTAATTTTTCTGAACTAAATAAAAAGGCGAGATTCATTATTTTCTAATTAAACCCAATACTTTAACTTCCTATGATGCCATTTTCTGCTAATTCATCCCAATATTTAAAAAATAAGCATCTAAAAGCTGTAACACGAGTTACCATGTAACGCGAGTTACCGTAGGTAACGCGAGTTACCACCAGTTTGATGTAGTTTTTCAATATAAATGTATGGCCCGTGTGTGTTTTAGGGCTTAATGTAATGTAATTATATGTAATACTAGACATACAAATTTGTTTGATAACAAATTTGAGGTGTTCGGATTCAAGTAAAGCTGACTGGAGTGATCGTGAGCTGTGCCGTTTGTTATTGTGAAAACAGAATGAATAGCTATTAAATAAGGTTTTTTAAAGCGTTTTACAGAACTTCCAGTTTAGAAAGGTTAAAGGTCAAGACAAGGTCACCAACGAAGTCATTTTTGTGAAGTATGTGGAGCCCATGTTGAAACAATTATTAAAACTCTGCAAAAGGCTTCTATTAAAACTGTATTTTGAACTGTTTTATCTTGCCGCCAGATGGCGCTCTTAAATCTTATTTTTTTTTAACCAGACCCTTGTCAGACTACAACATCGTTAAAATCAACTCCAAAAAAGTTGCACACTTTTTGGTTCACGAGTTATGTTTTTTTTCCATACACAGTACATATTCACAATATACCTGAGCGGGGATTAGCATCAATTCAATCCAATAGTTGAAAATTAACCCTTGACAAAATAATGATTTTTGAAAGTAAAAAAAACAAAACAAAAAACACTAGACAAGTTCATGGATGAAACATATCAACATTATTGTAGACAAAAAAGGAATGCCCCCTCTTTTTAACGGTGATTTTGAAATAAAGCTTACCATTTTAATCACCGTGTCTGAAGGGCATACTCAGAGGGCCTAGAGCGCCTTTGGCAGGCATGGTCACGTCGATCAACGTGACGTGGGTCTCGGTGTTTGATGAGAAACAAACCAATGTCATTCTTTTTCATTTGAAGTTTTTGTCATTTAGTCAAAGTCATACACATCCCTAAAGCAGGTGGACATCTCAGTAAAACCTCCTCTTTTATTCCTTGTTTTCCATTAAGCCATCAGACGAGCACAGCGGAACTAAATTCACACTGAACCTTGAATGAGTTTGAGTTTTTTATGTGCGGGACACGTGTTGTTACAACATACAAGAATAAGCAACGCAATGATACATTTCCGTTGTGTGGGACTATACGCACAGGCTTCGTGGACTTTGAACCTTATGCATAATGAAGCGGACAGTCAGTTACAGCGCTTTTCTCCATACACAAATTAACTGCGGTTAATACTGACTTTGGCTGTAACACACATTTAGGACCAGAAGTTAAGGTCATATTGGCATCATTTCTGTGCAAAAGTTTCGGGAGGATCACAGATCTACAATCTGATGTAAAAATTGTGATGAAATGATCAGTAGTTTTTGAGATATGATTTTTTTAATTATTCAACTTCCGGTTTGAACCGGAAGTCAAGGTCAAATGAGGTCGCGTTCAGTGTAGCGTTTTTAGAGTCATACCAGGCCTATCCGATGATGTATAGATTGTGAAAATCCATTGTGTAGTTTCGGAGTTATGATTTTTTCAAATATTAAACTTTGATTTAACGTAACTCGACACCTGATGACGTCATCATGACGCAACTGAAGCGGTTTGATCTCCTAATAAATATCTAACTATATGTGAAGTTTCAAGTTCATATGAGCTTGGAAAGGGTGCTTTTGTTAGCGGACAAGGGACGCTGAGAAGAAGAAGAAGAAGAAGAAGAAGAAGAAGTATTAAGAAAAAAAAAACGAACAAAAATAAGAGGTGTTCCGGGCTGAATGCCCGAACACCTAAATAACTGAACTAAAACAAAACAGGGCAGCATTTATGAAGACCTACCCCCAATGCACTTGTGCACACTCCTTATAGTAACATGCCCATGGCTTCTCTTATGTCTCTGCTGCATCTTTTCTAAAGTCAGTCTAACATCAACGTGTCATTCTAATTTCAATTGCAAGTTTGAAAGGTGAAGCTTGAGAAGCCAGACATGGCCAACAATCGCTGCCACTACAAGTTTTCAACCAAGTTTTGAGACTTTACACATGAACATATGTACATGTACATGTACAGGACATTGTAGATTTCAAATGAAACAATGAGCACATGTAGATCATTTACCTTTTCTGGAAAGTAGTGATTTCTTTCCATTTTATTTACTTTTGTAAGTGTAGTGTACAGCTGGTCGGAATATCCAATGGAATCATACTGGATGCATCCAACATTTTGTTCACAACATAAATGTACATAAGTTGTGTGCACCATACATACTGTATACTGTATACATGTACGAACATGTATGCCAGTGTGTAGCTGGAAGAGTTAGTTAGTAGTTACGTAAGTGGGTAATCCTACTTGTTATCAATTTGTTTTATGTAGTACATGTTGCAAACTTGACATGAACTTTAGATATGCATGAAATGAGGCATTGTTTTTTCGCAGACAAGCTGTAACGCGAGTTACCGTAACGCGAGTTACCGACATGAGAGGTCCTTTCTGATTTTTTGTCAATTGTTTTGTTATTATTTGAATGTAATCATGCATCATACATGCCTATGTCATAGAAACACAGAAAAGTTTCCATCAGGGTTGCCCAGTTTGAGGAGAATTTGAAAACATAGCTGATGTGTTTTCATGCTATGTCCTTTTTATGTAACATGAGTTACCGAAAATAAAGGTGTTGCCAAAAGAAGACAAAAGGCGTTTTTATTATTTTTTTTGAGGGGGGTTGTTAATCATAACTCTTATAATGTTCCTCAGAGAAATTCTATTTATCTGACCTCAAAATAAAAGAATACCAGCCCAAACATTCATGGAACTACCCATTAAATGTAACGCGAGTTACCGTGGAATTGCCCTGAAGTTTTAAGTTCATATGACTTTAGGAAGGGAGCTTTTGTTAGCGGACAAGGGACGCAAGAAGAAGAAGAAGAACTAGACATAAATTTTTGTTGCATAACAAAAACAAGGTGTTCGGTGTAGACATTCTCGAGTTAGCAGAGGTAGTGTTTTCAAAGAGAAAACCGAAAAAACATAACTTAGTACGACAGATAATATTTCAGAGCGGGATAAAAGCATGAACAGTTGTTTGCTAAAGTGTCAAGACAAGGTCACCAACATTTTCATTTTTGTGAAGTATGTGGAGCCCATGTTGAAACAATTATAAAGACTCTGCCAAAGGCTTCTAGTAAAACTGTATTTTGAACTGTTTTTAACCTGCCGCCAGATGGCGCTTTTAATTTTTTTGTTTTAACCAGTGTTTTAGCTAGGATTTGAAAAGTGGGTGTGCAAATCAAAAAACAGGGTGTGCAACTTTTTTTCACCAAAAATCCACACAGAGCACAGACATTACTCAGTGCATGTAGGAACAGGCAACTCGCGTTTGTTTATTTCGATAACAAACCTGTGTTTACCAATCAACACAAATTTTCAATGATAGGCAAGGCTTAACAATAACGAATGTTAATAAATATTTTTACTTCATTGTTTTTACTTCATATTTTAAAGCCTTGGCTTTAAAATGTAAAATGGCAAGAAATTATACACACACAACTTAAAAGTATTTCCTCTGTAATTGTTGAGTTTAGTTGGCTCATTTAAAACCCTGTTCAGACATGCCAGATAAGAATTTGTTTGGAATATCAATCTCATTTAAACAAGAGTTAAAAAAACTAATATATTTGTAATCCCATATTATTGTCTACAACTACAAGTTTACTGCCTACACTTTCATGTCCTTAAATTTCACAATTTATTTTAATCGTTTTGCAAATTGAAGACTACCTAAAATGGTTGGTTGCTGTTTTTAATGTTCTGAATAAAATGTTTTGTATAGTCCAATTATTTTAACATGTTTGAATTTTCTTGAGAGAGAGCGAGAGAGATCTTTTTGTTATGTTTCAATGCAACCATGCCATACAGCAGGGACTATGTCAAGTCTATGTATGAACAGCGCACGTGCGAAACACACGATCGGTACTTTAAAAAAAAAGTTCCCTTGTCGACCATGGCAAGACCCTACTCCTTTCACGTTTTTAACGAAACCTCAAATGAGTTTCTCCACGTTACGATACGATATCGCCATCTATTTTGGATGTCGAATTATCGTGATTATCGCGATTATTTATTTAAAAACAAGACGTTGATGGTGCCGGTGCCGATCCGCTCAGCCCTATTGGATGCCGCATTTTCAAATACACAGTACGAATCTTGGATGTGCAAATCATGTACATGTAGATTATTATTAGATTGCGGATTTAATGAACATAGGGAAGGAAACTGACTTGTCAGTTTACGTCTTCCCATCTAGCCATGGTGGTCTCTCTTCATCTAGAGTATCGCTGATAGACACAGGCCGACGAACGCGCTTGGCGCAGGCTGATTGGCTGCTTTCCGATTGACCGCTTTCCAATTGGCCAACTGGTGTGAATATTTATGACGTAATGCTTTGCGCAGTGCTGCCATCCCATAGTAGTATCTATCACCTCGATCCCGCGGATGTTCTATCCGCCGCTACCGTTCCTTGTGCGGTATACTTTATCATTAGGGGCCGAAGGAACGGCGTGTTGCAGTGGTTACGAAGCTGCAGGGGAAATTCCCTCGGTAGTGAGAAATCACCACGTCGGGAAACGTCAGGTGCGCTGAAAAATACATGTTTTTACGTAACGTGTATGGTTGTGTAGCGATGTCATTGAACGAATCGGAATTAAAAATCGAGGCAACAGCTTTTAGAGATCGCAACGTCCGATCGTGGAGATCGAAAACATGAATTAATTGAGTCGGAACTAGTGATAAAAAAAACTCTCCAAAATGTAAGGTGTTCTGTTTTCATGGAATCTGGATGTTAATTCAGGGTTTTATCCCAGCGGTTTGTATGAGATAAAACTGGGTTTTTTTTCGCGTTCGATTGAGGCATTGTTATCTCATTCTATAGTGTACTTTCAATTTTCAAAAATCTTCACGGTATATCGACATATCGGCGATATTTACCCGACGATATATCGCCTGTAAATATTTCCGATATCGTCCAGGGCTAGGGTCAACCCTTACCTTCGAGAAGAAGTCTGTTATTTTACGTTTCTTCGACGTCATCTTTCCGAATTCCCTCTGTGTTTCGTCGACAAAGACCGTGGAAGTTTACTTACATGAAGGAGAGGTATGGTTCCCTCTGTTCATTCTGCCACGGGGTGCTACGGATCCACATAAATAATACTTACAAAACCCAAGGTACCCGCTTAAATTTCACATGCAGGGACTTGCGTCTTGGGGGGATCGGAGTCGACAACGGTTTTCTGTCTTTCTTTCTTTTAGTTTATTATTATTATTTTTTTTTTCAATACATTTTTCTTATGGTTGTTTTAAAATGGGAAACATTACAGCACATATTTTAATTTTAGACAAAAGCAGTGCACGGCCTGGATTACAGCCACCAAGCCGTGCTTGAAAAAATGGGCCGTGTTTTCAGAAAACTGGCCGTGCAAAACACGGCTGCACGGCTCGCTAGCTAAAACACTGGTTTTAACCAGACCCTTGTCAGACTGCAACATCGTTAAAATCAACTCCAAAAAAGTTGCCACTTTTAATTACAATGCACTTTTGGTTTTAACTGGAAGTAGAGGACACGTAATTTCATGCAAACAATTAAAATCGAAGACCTATATTACCTTTGTATAATCCCGCAAAAAGCAACCCAGGGTCTCTTATCTTCGAATTGATGGGAATTTTCAAAGATTTAACATTTAAATGACGTAGATTTCCGAGGCGGCATCTGTCACAGAGGGAGCTACAGCGCTTTTCTATGTACAAAGATTAAATGCGCGTTAATACTAACGTTGGCTGTAACACCCAGAAGTTAAGGTCATATTGGCATCATTTCCGGGCAAAAGTTTCGGAAGGATCACTGTGACGAGATCATAAAGTTTTACCACGTTGTTGCAATAAAAATGACGAAGAAAGCTGCTTTAAACTGTTCAACTGCTTTAATACTATTCAGCTCCTTTTAACATTTGTATATAATTCAACAACTGTGTGTGAATTCCTGAAACAAGGAACAAAAAGAGAAACCTTGTATAAGTATAGGTACACACTGATATTGTAAAACTAAGCAAATCTTCCTTATTCAAGCTCACCTATATTTGAAAATGTGCAAAACTAGAAAACTTTGACTGCACAAATGCCTTGCAAGAAATACTTTTAAAAATGCAAAATAAAACACAGCCTAGTCATATTAGCCTAGCTAATTCCTCTAGACGACTGACGGCGAGACTAACTCTGGGCGGCGAATCACCAACTTACTCAGACAAATATCAATCCGCGACACTGAACGAGCGTAGCCTTGATACACTAACTTACAACCAATCACAACAAAAAGTAGTGCGTTGTAACAATCGCCTCGTAATCAAAGAACAACAATATGAATCAAAATAACATGGGTTTTAGTAAACACCTGAACATATCGTAGATAAATCTTAATCTCCTAACAATTAAACCACCAGCGAAAGAGAACTGAAGAGGGAAAGTCCTACGCAAGACCAGCGCAACCTAAAACATGGCGCAGGCTACCCGCACTGAATGCATACAAACTAGGCAGTAATACTATACGGAGGATTTACAACAAACGATCTAAAGGGTATCTAAAGAGCATAAGGAGTAATGCAAACCCACAGACCGAACCTGCCAAATCCTGATATAAACTTACAATAGATAAACAAGATCTACATACCTTAAACGGCAATAAACTTGGTCAAAAATAAGGGAATCTGGAGAGCAAAACTTTAACGTTGAAACTTTACAAAACTCGTGTGTAGAAGTGCCTAGTCTTGAACTCAAGGCGCACAGTAACAATGAAACTTCACGCGTCATGGGAAACAGATAAAAAAAACCATGTCATGTCATGACAATCACAGACCTACAATCTGATGTAAAAATTGTGATGAAATGATCAGTAGTTTTTGAGATATGAATTTTTAAAATATTCAACTTCCGGTTTGAACTGGAAGTCAAGGTCAAATGAGTTCAGTGTAGAGTTTTTAGAGTTATACCAGGCCTATCCGATGATGTATAGATTGTGAAAATCCATTGTTTAGTTTTCGAGTTACGATTTTTTCAAATATTAAACTTTGATTTAATGTAATTTGACACCAGATGACGTCATCATGACATCACTAAGGAGGTGTCTTCTACCCATACATATCTAACTATATGTGAATTTTAAAGGTTGTGTGAGCTTGGGAAGTGCGTCTTTGTTAGCGGACAATCGCGGGGGATAAGAAGAAGAAGAAGTATTAAAAAAAAAACCAAAAAAAAAACGGAACAATAATAAGAGGTGTTCCAGGCGGATTGCCCGAACACCTAAGAAGAAGAAGAAGAAGAAGAAGAAGAAGAAGAAGAAGAAGAAGAAGAAGAAGAAGAAGAAGAAGTAGTATCAATAAAAATAAAAAAACGCACAAAAACAAGAGGTGTTCCGGGCGGAATGCCCGAACACCTAATAAGAGGTGTTCCGGGCTGAATGCCCGAACACCTAATAATTTATTCATTTATATAGAGCAAATTCCAATATAATTTTGCTCAACTGCGCTGAACAATAAAATATTAATAAAAAAGCAAAACAACAAAATACACTATAAAAATATACCCATATGCGCTATTACACACATTAAAATGAATAAAGGTAACAGAAATAAAATTACTTTAAAAATGAACCCCCAAAATAACAATTAAAATTACCACAATCAAAAGAAGATTAAAACCAATAGAAATACAATGAGGTAACAACAAAATCAGTAAAAGACCAACTTGAAAAGATGAGTTTTTAACAGAGACTTGAAGTTATCAACACTGTTAGCTCTCCTAATGTTAATTGGGAGGGCATTCCAGAGGGTAGGGGCAGCATTAACAAAAGCACGATCCCCAAGGGTAATTTTGGTACGGCGAAAAGGGTAGCCCAGGAGAGTGTCATCATAAGAGCTACATGTACGAAGGTTGTAACGAGATGAGGGTTTTTTAATGATAAGTTTGATAAGGTAAACCGGAGCTAAATCATAAAAACATTTATAAGTCAACAACAGAATTTTAAAATTAATCCTAAACTTCACTGGAAGCCAATGAAGATCAACCATGGAGTAACATGGCAAAACTTATAAGACCTAAAAACAAGTCGAGCGCAGGCATTCTGTACTCGTTGAAGATGATTAATCTGACAGTCAGGTAAGCCATATAAAAGGCTGTTACAGTAATCTAAATGACTGAAAATGAAAGCATGAATCAAGGTTTCAGTACACTTAGTGGACAGGTGTTTTTTTATACATCTGATGTTATGTAAATAATAAAATGCACTTCCACAAACCTTTTGAATGTGAGTATTAGTCATTGACATATGTTATGTGTACATCAAACCATGAACCTACATGTAAGTTACGAGTAATGGGTGCAGGTGTAACCATACAATCACCAACATAAATGGAATCAATATTAACTTTAGACAACTGTTGGGGGGTTCCAATAATCATAAACTCAGTTTTACTGTCATTCAGCATCAAAGCATTAGCCAACATCCAGTTACGTAAATCCTGAATACAGTTCTCAATAGCTGCTAAAGATGGTCTTTGATTTTCTGAATTGCCAGTGCTAAAAGAGATACAGCTGGGTATCACCAGCATAACAATGAAGATGTGGAAGATGGGTCTTAATGATATCAAACAGTGGGCTAGTGTACAAAATAAATAATAAAAAAAGAGCCTTGTGGAACGCGATAATCGAGGTTAAATTGCTGAGAGAGATTATCATTTATAGAAACACGCTGGGATCTACCAGACAAGTAGGAATGAAACCATTTAAGAGCAGTACCATAAATACCAAATTTACACTGGAGGGTATTTAGTAAAATGTTGTGGTCTAAGGTATCAAAGGCGGCACTCAAATCAAGCAAAACTAACAAAGAAACCTGTGGTCTATCCATAGCCATTAATAAATCATTACTAATCTTAAGTAAAGCCTTCTCTGTGCTATGATACTGACGGTAGGCAGACTGGGCAATGGGATACAATTTATACAGCTCTAAATGGGCTTGTAACTCATCTGCAACGGCTTGTTCAACCAGTTTCAAAATAAATTGCAAATTATTGACTGGCTGGTAATGTTCAACTTCTAAGTCAAGGCCAGGTTTTTTTAACAAAGGAGACACAAGGGCTGATTTCCATGTACATGTAGCAGCAAAATGGCCATTGCGAAGAGAAGTATAAAATCATACTAGTGACAACAGGTAAAATAACCTCCAAACTTTCAATAAGCAGTCTAGTTGGTATCGAATCAAGAATTCAGCATTTCTTACTGGAGTGTAAAATGAGCTTACGAACTGAAGATTCTGAAAGCTGAGTAAATTCAGTGAGAGTACCAACAGCGGATGACGTTGGTGCAGAAAGATTACATCTAGGCGAGCAGATCTCATTACTTAACCTAGACCGAATGTTGGCAATCTTCTGGACAAAAAAGGAACCCATATCATTGGCAAGAGAAATATCTAATCGAGGAGGCAGAACGGTAGGTTTGTCGAGGTTAAGAAGAGATTTACAGGCCTTAAAAAAATTCATGACTGTTATTGTTAACAAAAGTCGTGTAAAACTCACGGCGAGCACGGTTCATAAGAAAGGTAACTTTATTTCTATGAAATTTAAATGAGTCTAAATCCTGTTGAAGATAAGAAAGTCTCCATTTACGTTCAGCTTTTCTTCTCTCCAGTTTGGCCATCTAAATCTCATCATTGATCCATGGGACGCGAGGGTGGATTGGATTGTTTTGGTTTAAGTTGAGAATGATGATCGAGCAGGTTACATTTATAACCTAATGTTATATAATTCAGAATGTGCGTCGAGATCATTAAATGAGTCGCTACACAGATCAGAGGCAGATATATCGTTCCGAAAAGCTTCCATATCAATGGAGTTGATTTTACGAAAAGTTGTCTCTTTTACTGATAGAGATGGTTTACTCCAATGTAGGTAACACAAGATGGAATAATGATCAGAAAACAAGTAATCAGGAGCAGGTAAATCTTGGATGTTAGACTCAGACTGACGGGTAATTAACAGATTCAATGTGTGACCGTGAATGTGAGTAGGTTTATCAACGTGCTGCTTCAAGTTCAATGATGTAAGCAACTCAGAGAAGCGAGCAGCATCAGGGTTATCTGGTATATCGACGTGAATATTAAAATCTCCAGTGATGACAAGTGGTTCATTACAAAGCACGATAGATTCTAAATAGTCAGAAAATTCTGTAAAAAATGTTGCTATGGTGACCTGATGATTGGGGGAATACGGTGGCCTGTACAAAACGACGAGCCTAAATGACTGAGACCCAGTTCCAATGAGCCATTCGGAAAATTCAAAAGATTGACGATCTCCAACAGAAGGTTTTTTGACGTCAATACTACTTTGAAAAAGAAGAGCAGTACCTCCGCCAGAACGGTTGCTACGAGGTTGATCAAGGAGTTTGTAACCAGGGGAAGTTGCTTCAGCTCGGATGGTATCATCAACATCCTTAAGCCACGTCTCAGTTAGAGCAAACATGTCAGCGCAAGTACTGATGACATAATCGACGAAATCAGCTGTCTTGTTTCGCAGTGATCTAACATTGAGGGAACATAACTTCAAACAGGAACTAACAGATGGTGCAGCAATACACTCAGAGGAGCGGGGCATTTTAACCAATGTCAGGAATTTCGAAGATCTTCGAAGACAGGTGACAGAAGGTCGATTATTCAAGATCACATTTATTTTGTGTTTACGTCGACCCGATTGCTTCCCTATGTATTTGAGTATGCCATTTGACTTTAACAATCAGAGTGAAGTAGAATCAAGCAGTGGTCGATGGGATGAGCATCGCAGACGAAAACGTTCTTGGCAGGAATAGATGTAAGAGTGCGTCGTTCCTTTAGAACTACTCTGGAATGTTGAAAATGAATCACTTGAGGTAAGGTGACGAGTGGACAAATCCTCATGTAATTCGTTTTTGACATTGAAATTAGGGCCTGGATTTGACGAAACATCCATACAGATCATAATGTCCGGTGGTGGATCTTGGCTTGGAATATGCAAGCAAGTCTGGCCATGCTTCGACCATTTGAATACTGGCCATTTTAATGTAGATCTAGACATGCCACAATTAGGCCTAATGTAAAGAAACAATTGTCTACCTGAAAAATGGTAAATGTTGGATGGAGTATCTGGAACTTATGAATCAGTCAGACAATCAAAACGTAGAGGTGGCAGCGAGGGTTGGGATGACAAATGTAAAAACAGTAGCAGTACAGTAGCTTTACAGATGTACATACCGATAGGGTTCATGGTGAATATGGGTAAATCATGTGTTCCAAAGTTGACAGCGATGAAACAGAAAACGACGAAAATCATAAGGATGATATCCAGTAACTTCACAAAACTCAGTCACAAGTTGTTAAAACATCGGTAAAACACATAGGCTGTTAAAAAATTAATCGATGACAACAACAAACGGAGATTTGACGAGATTTTTAAAACGATGAACAGAGCAAATTTAAAATGGCAGCTCGAGCATGGAGCACCCTCTACGAAGTAGACCAGCCTCGCTACCATGGGCAGCGCGCCGTGTCGATACCTCTCATCGCTAAACCCCTGGGAGGGAAACACTGAAAATCAATGCTGATTGACTAACCAAAATGTACTGCTTTGCATGCATGCTTGTTAAAAACATTCGAACGCTTGTAGGGTGCTTGTCGGGCGCTTAGTACGCGCGTGTAAAAATGCACGTATTTCGACGCAATACGTTTCAAATGAATCATGTTTTTACATGAGCACCCTAAACTGCATACAGTTAAACGAATCACGAGATTGAAAAAGAATGAGAGGGGCCAGTTGCTCCATGACTTGATGCGTCCTTTGACAGCGCGCTCAGCGTAGTCTCTAACATAGAATGGATCAACCACAGCACTAATTAAAATATCCAATATATTTGGATATTTTGAAGTCACACTTCCAGGGGTTACAATCGAGCAAGGCATTCTGGGGAAAAAAAAAAAAACATGGCATGGCGAGATTGTACACCACTGGGAACGAGGTTGGAAGTAGACCTTTACCTACATGTACTCCATACCCAAGGGCTCCATAGTAGGCCTGTTGGTGTTCATTTTGTACACCAATCTCATTGGCGAGATCATTCACCAACACGGCATCTCATTTCATGAATTTGCAGATGATATTCAGCTTTATTCTGAATTTGACTCTAAGTCTAAAGATGATCGTCAGGGAGTAGTCAGCATCTTATCCCCTTACAAAATTATGATCAATGAATGGATGACTCAAAACATGCTATAGCTTAACCAGGACAATATTGAGTTCATTGTCTTCGCCAATAATCATGTCTTATTCACTCTCTCTGATCTCAAATTAATATTGGTAAACTTTACAATTCCAGCTTCCACATCTTTTAAGAACCTGGGAGTCACACTGGATTGTTCTATGAACATGTCTCATCATGTTAGCTCTATGTCAATCCTTGGCGTTATTCACTTATTTATTACACAAGAGGCCTGTCATCACACCTTCAGAAGCCTGGTCCTGTCTCGTCTTGACTACGCCAACTCTCTTTTGATAGGTGCTCGCAAAAAATGACCTGTGTTGATTACAGCGCCTGCAAAACAAGGCCGCTCGGCTGGTCTTTGCATGTGACCGGAACCAATCTTTTGTGGGCATGCTGGCAGAACTGCATTGGCTCCCTGTTAAAGAGCAAATATCTTTCAAAATTTTCTCTCATGTCTACAAATTCCTTCACGTTCAATCTCCATGATATCTGGTTGAACTTGTACATTCCCACAACTCTTATATTCCTGATGCATACAGACACTGCTTCTGCTCATCATCCGATCAGACCCAGCTTTCTGTTTCTAGAACTAGAAGAAAGACCAGGGATAGCTCATTCCCCATGGCTGCCCCACGTCAGTAGAATGAGCTTCCTGCCTGTCTGAGAGAAGCGATCTGGGATAGCTCATTACCCATGGCTGCCCCACGTCAGTAGAATGAGCTTCCTGCCTGTCTGAGAGAAGCGATCTGGGATAGCTCATTCCCCATGGCTGCCCCACGTCAGTAGAATGAGCTTCCTGCCTGTCTGAGAGAAACGATCTGGGACAGCTCATTCCCCATGGCTGCCCCACGTCAGTAGAATGAGCTTCCTGCCTGTCTGAGAGAAGCGATCTGGGATAGCTCATTCCCCATGGCTGCCCCACGTCAGTAGAATGAGCTTCCTGCCTGTCTGAGAGAAGCGATCTGGGATAGCTCATTCCCCATGGCTGCCCCACGTCAGTAGAATGAGCTTCCTGCCTGTCTGAGAGAAGCGATCTGGGATAGCTCATTCCCCATGGCTGCCCCACGTCAGTAGAATGAGCTTCCTGCCTGTCTGAGAGAAGCGATCTGGGATAGCTCATTCCCCATGGCTGCCCCACGTCAGTAGAATGAGCTTCCTGCCTGTCTGAGAGAAGTGATCTGGGATAGCTCATTCCCCATGGCTGCCCCACGTCAGTAGAATGAGCTTCCTGCCTGTCTGAGAGAAGGGATCTGGGATAGCTCATTCCCCATAGCTGCCCCACGTCAGTAGAATGAGCTTCCTGCCTGTCTGAGAGAAGCGATCTGGGATAGCTCATTACCCATGGCTGCCCCACGTCAGTAGAATGAGCTTCCTGCCTGTCTGAGAGAAGCGATCTGGATCCTGTATTCAAACTTCTCTTTAAGACATTCATGTTCCAATGTATCCCTAATTTGTTTGTTTCTGTTTCTGTTTGTTTATCAGGTGTTCGGGCCCTCCGCCTGGGACACCGCTTGTTTCTGTTCGATTTTTTTTAGGTGTTCGGACCATAGTTGTAATGACGTCATCAAATGTCATTTGACATTACCTTAAAGGTGCACTTTTACAAAATCTATCTATACAGAATGAAAAAATGCAGGATCAAGCTGAAACCTTGTATTTGAGATCTATAAATGTGCTTTGTGGCAGCTGTTTTGAGAGCTCTGCTTATGATGAGTGATTGTGAAGTGTACGCATAACACTTCATCTTAAGTCTTATACTGGATGGACTGTCTTTACTTCAAGATCATTTTAGTACAAGCTTCATGTTTTCTACTCTACATGAATTTGAAATGATTGGAAGAGAAATATTGGACAATTTCTTGTCTTCACTTTGCTGTGGAAACACCTACCTATACCTACCCACTGAAGCGAGGACATTGCCATTGTTTGGGACATGTAGTGATTCTGCTGATGCCAGGACATAACAATGAGCATTTTCCACCGGTCTTTCACATCACCTAGATGAAAGGATGCGGCAGTATTGGTCAAATGAATTGCTTGCATTAAGAGCCCCTATGCTGGAGAATAAAAGGATTACCCCAACTTTGATGAATCACATTCGATCCTTTGGCATAAATAAAATACCTGCTACAAGGCCAAGATTCCGAGCAGGGAGAGCAAATAATCGGCCACAGGTGGACAAACAAACAGTATTTACAACACAACAGAGTGGCATTTGGCTTGCTAAACGCCGTTCTGTTCGGAACAAGACCAGTGAAGTTCTTGACTTTATGGACAATAACTACTTGGATATACTGGGTATACGCAAAAATGGTTGAATGATGATGACAATGCAGTTATTGATGAACTCACTCAAATTGCTTGAATAAGTACTGAGACCTACTAGGCGTGGAGGAGGAGTTGGACT
This sequence comes from Pisaster brevispinus, assembly GCA_023634235.1. Classification (NCBI taxonomy): domain Eukaryota; kingdom Metazoa; phylum Echinodermata; class Asteroidea; order Forcipulatida; family Asteriidae; genus Pisaster; species Pisaster brevispinus. The sequence goes on along the minus strand of JAMKCF010000015.1, from coordinate 10,559,710 downwards.
TCTATACAGAAATAAACTCAGTGTACATGTTGTTATCATCAGTCTTTTGAGTTTATTTAAGGTACTATTGTCTCTGCCTCCAACACAATACAAGTCATCATTATTTATCACCCACCAGGTCCCAGCTGTTCATTTAGCCAATACTTGGAGGAGTATTCTGACTTCATTGACGGGCGTCTATTCCTAACTGGGTCACAAGTTATTTCTGGTGATTTCAACATTCATTTGGCTCCACCAACATCAAAATCAGCATCTTTCATGGACCTACTGGACCTTCAATCAGTGAACCAACACATACTGTACATGGTCATACCCTGAGCTACATGTATTGCTGACACGGCAATCTGGTACTGACTGACAGCATTTTTTTTCCTCAAGTTGTTGCTGCAGTTAACAGATACAACTCAAGTATCACTTAAGTCTTAAATCATTATGCTCCTGTAACAACTAGAACATTAAAAATCAGAACAAACACTCAGTGGCAAAATGGGGGAGATAGCGCAGGAGAAAAGGATCCCAAAACAAAAGGAAAGACAATGGCATGCATTCATCAAAGCTTGAAATCCATGGTCAACTCTTCAATGCTCAATGTCAGAAGTTCATGTCTCTCATACAATCTGCTAAGATCTCCTAATACAATGACCCTGTGGACGACTGCCATTGTTGACTCAAGGAAGTTGTTACCTATAGCAAATAACAAATTTTCTCATGAATCGCAAGTCTAACTCACCAACTATCAAATAGGTTCAGTCAGTTTTATCAGAGCAAAGTTGACTCAAGTATGACATTCAACAATTACATATGATACATCGCTGAATCTGTTAGATACCAGCTTAGCAACCTTTCACTCATTCAAAAGTTTCTGTCTCACGAAAAGCAACAGAGCAGGTTGTGCACTCTCTCATAACATCATGACTTGACTTCTGCAATGCCATACTCGACAATATACCTGAATATCAAATCAAGCATCTCCAAAGGCTCCAGAATACAGCTGCCTGACTAGTCACCCTTACCAGAGGATCACCACATATTTCCCCAGTCCTCAAGGCTCTGCACCGGCTTCGGGTTCAAAAAAGGCATCAACTTCAAAACGCTCCTTGTGTATCAGCCTCTCCAGGACACAGCACCAACATAAATCCAGAGCCTGATACATCTTCATACACCACCCAGGCAGTTCCAATCATCTGACACCAAACTTCTTCACATTCCATGTACACATGGTGAACCCGATCCTTCTCACACTCTGGCCCATCACTATGGAATGAACTCCCTCCCAATCTCTGACAAGTCACTACAATACCAGCTTCAAAACTCATTTGAAAACTTATTTTGTGCTTAAATGTCCATCTTTGTTACTCATGGCACACTAGCCTTTTATACAGACATGGCCCATTGTAAATGGCCACTTTTGTTATTATTATGTATTTAAGCTTGGATGTGTAACATTGACAATTTGAGGTTGTAACACGATAACGGAATCAAATGTCATGTGGAGTCAACTTAAATGTGAACTTCTCAAAGATTATATTTACAGGAAAAAAATGCACAGAGAGTGTGACCTCATTTGCTCTTGTTTTCCGGGCTTCAATGTCCGATTTCGACTAGAAGTTAATGTCAAATTGGTATCATCTCTGTGCAAAAGTTTGAGCAGGCTCGAGGACCTACAACCCAAATTAAAAAGTTTGACTAAACTATGAGCGGTTTTTGAGATATGAACTTTTGATTTTAATTTTGGTTTGTACCAGAAGTCAAGGTCAAATAAGGTCATACATCAAGTGGTACATATGTCCTTAAGCCTTCTCAAACTTTTGCACAGAGATGATACCAATTGGACCTTAACTTCTGGTTGAAGTTGGACGTAAAAGTCTACGTATGTATTGACCCGCATTTAAACTGTTTATAATGCAAAAGCACTGTGGCTGGCTGTACCGCTCCTTTGATCAGAAGGTTCAAAGTCCACAAAGCCTGATTAGGCATTAGGCTGTGTTAGTCTAATCCATGCAAATGTCAAACATTTTGTCGTCCAACAAAGACACACTTCCTAAGCTCACACAGCCTTCAAACTTCCCACATAGTTAGCTCTTCGTGAGTAGAAGACACTGGTTTAAATGACTTCATAATGACATCATCAGGTGTTGAATTAAATAAAATGAAAAATAAACTTTTAATAAATCATAACTCATGAACTGGGCAATGGATTTTTACAATCTATACATCATCAGTGAGTGCTTCAAAAAATGAACAAACACTACACAAAGTGTGACCTCATTTGACCTTGTCTTCCGGGCGAAACCGGCAGTTGAAGTGAAGAAAATTTTCCCATGCTTCGTTTTGAGGTCAAACAATATCATCTGGATTTTCGACATGTTCTCTCTGTATGAAATAATGTTTGGACACAGGGCCTTCAAATTTAAAGATAATGATATCAACAGCGCCCTCTCATGACAAGTTAAATTATGTGTACTCTTTTGCTGAAACATTTTCCAAGTTCAACTTGTTTTATTTTAAAACTTACCACATACTTAAATGTCGATGTGTGGATAAGAATTTAGCAAAGACGTCATAATGACATCGGTTTTCAAATCTGGCTTAACCAAAGATTATTATGTCTCATATATTTGGGAGTCACATCTATCATGACTTTAATCTTTGCATTTTTTGTTTCTGTTTGGTGTAAGAAAGTTTTTTATAATTGTTAATGACATGATTTGACCTGGCTTCCTTTCCAAATCAGAAGTTGAAAAATGTTTTGTTAAGAAGCTATTTAATGTTTTTTGTTCTGACACCCCTATGTTCCGACACCCCAATGTTCCAACAACTCAGCCTATTTTCCGACATCCCTATGTTCCGACACCCCTATATTCCGACACCCCTAAATTCCGACACCCCTATGTTCCGACAACTGAACCTATGTTCCGACACCCCTATGTTCCGACATCCCTATGTTCCGACACCCCTATATTCCGACACCCCTATATTCCGACACCCCTATGTTCCGACAGGTTATTTTCGCACATTATTACTCTGATAAGCAATAATAACAATACAATTTGTTTTACAGGTTTCCCGACCAATTTCAGCAAAACTTAATTCAATTTTATTAATAATACTTTTCATATAAATTAAACTGTTCTGAGAACGGCATAAGAGGCTACCGGTATACGATAATGGATTCAATTGCGGTCGGGTGGTGGTGCAGGTTGTCGGAACATAGAGGTGTCGGAACATAGGGGTGGTTGGGTTGTCGGAACATAGGGGTGTCGGAACATAGGGGTGTCGGAACATAGGGGTGTCGGAACATCAGGATGTCGGAACATAGGGGTGTCGGAATATAGGTTGAGTTGTCGGAACATAGGGGTGTCGGAACATAGGGGTGTCGGAACATAGGGGTGTCGGAACATAGGGGTGTCGGAACATCGGGATGTCGGAACTAGGGGTGTCGGAATATAGGTTGAGTTGTCGGAACTTAGGGGTGTCGGAACATAGGGATGTCGGAATATAGAGCAGTCACCGTTTTTTGTTCATGGTTGATTTAACTTAAAATATTTACCTGCTATTCACACAATCCGAACACCTGGTGTTTGTAATTCAACAAACACTGCATTTTAGTTTAATACTGCTTAGTTCTTCCCCCGCAACTGTCCGATAACAAAGACACACTTCCCAAGCTTTTTTTCACCCTGCAAAGCACTCTGTTCTTTGTTTAGTGCTTTTACATGTACGTACAACTGTGTTTTTAAAATGATTTTTGTTCGTGTTTTTAACAATGGTCTGTACTGTAATATGTAAAAAAAAATTGTGAGCGATTGTGTTTTATTCCTTTAAGGGACACAGCGGCTTTGTAGGGCTATTTAGGGCTATTTAGCCAAACTCTAAAGGTCTTCTAGGAGTAGAGTAGAATTGTTCCAGCATTTTCAAAAAATTAAGGTCACTTGATTTATCTGAACTGGATTTTTTATTCGGATAATTAATCATGTGATCTTTGGAGTTAGTTTTACTTCCAGCTGTATAAAAGTTAGTTAGGCCCTACTGCACCAAATTCAATTCAGCTTTAATGAGTGATTGACAACAGATGTTATGTACAATGGCTTTAGATTAAGGATAAAAGTTATAAATAACTATGATAAGTCAGACATAAGATTGTAATTCAGAGAGTCCCTGCATTGGAAGCATGTTCTACGGAGCACAGCTTGGGGGCTAGCGAGACTTAACACCTGAGGCAATATCCCATGTATCCCATGCCGTGGCTCATGGTGCTGACAAGGCATAAACCCTGCGGCAAGAAATAGCTATAGCTCGGAGCTTATGAATTGGAGGGGTTGGGAGCCAGACCACCAAGTTTCTTTTGTCATTCAGGAATTCAGCCTGTACACCTAGCTGTTCAACTACCTTGTTTCAGAACCCCATCATTTCAATGCTCTGTCTATAGATGTACTTTTAGCCCGTCTTTTTCACATTTACTAAATTTTCTTTATTATGAAGTAAAATTTATATTGTCGATACAGCTATGAAGACCACTTTTGTGATTGTGACTGCGCAATTGTGTACATGTAAAATGTTGAAAAAATTTGTTTAAAAAGTCGCCAAAAGTATAATAACCTGTGGATCAACACAACCCTCTAGTGTCTGACGAGGGTTACGATTATCGCATTCCAATTACTTTTGGCTTTGCTAGTGTAGTACAACTACTTGTGCAGTTATCGCTTTTGGATTTATCACTTTTGTAAAAACTTACCAATGCACATACTTTACAATTATTTGTGTGTACTGTTTTCCTTTGATCACATAATCATTAAGCCCGGTTCAATTTTTATGCCAGCAATTCGCAACAAACATTTCGGAAGAGTTGAGTTGTGCTCAACTCTTACGAAACATTCGTGGTGAAAACAGAGCTTCGCTTAAAGCATTCGCATGAAGTATGAACTGAACTTTACATGATCAGGAATGAAATTTCTTGAAAGTTTTCCGAATTTCAGGTGTTCATTTTCCAAAAAGTGTTCCCAATGATTGATGTTAATGTTTATTGCTTGTACTAGTTGTATAATTAAAGTCGAATGAGTGCAACTTTGCAATCATGGGATGTTACTTCCTGTCACAGGGTTCACCACGATTAAAACCATGTGAGGCCGATACAGCTAAAGACAGACCCAAGTGACTGATTGCACTAACAATAGAAACAAGTACACAATGAGATAACATTCAAAACAATACCAAAGTGTTTGGTGTGTAATCTTAATACACTGAAAGGTTCATCTTAAAATAATCTTGAACTTGGTTGCTCACGGCGAGTACCCTGGTAGTGGTGATGCAGCACACGGCAGACAATGCCAGGTCCTCGGAGTCTGTGTCTGCCTCCTGTTCCCCCCCCCCAAAAAAAAAAAGCGCCCTGAAAACTAAGTTATAACTTCATCCATAATTCTCAATCCTGTATTCCACATTAATGTAAACTTTTGCAATTCAAAACTTGGCAATTTGCCGTCGCAACTTTCGCTTTCTGACGACGCATCTTTAGTTGACTGTTCCTACATGTAGTATCCTCCCAAATTCTCTGTAGTTTTATGATAGCACAGATATACAATCAATTACTTCTCCATACATCAATTATGTCATTGGTGATGTAGCAAACTTGCTCTGGACAAAATAAATATAAATTACAGAACAAAGTGACATCAGCAGCTCTGCCCTGGGTGTCGGCAATCCCAAAATTTGTGGAAGTCCTCCAATTCATTGGTTCAGCTGAAACTGATTTACCCAGACATTCTGCTGATCAAGCTGGCATCATCAGCAGAGCTCAGATCGATGGCTCATCGATTCCCCAGGTTGGGGTCTTGGGCAAGGCCTCAGTACTCCACATCTTTGAGCCGATGGACATGCTACTAAGTATCACATAACTCATTACACTACATTTTATACTACCCCAAATACTGAATGTTCATTTATCAAAGATCTGTGAATAAATCTGATTGATCACCATCAATTCTATTTATAATGTGAAAATTTCTATTGGAATGTTAGGTATCCAAAACTTTGTGTGGATTGCACCTCATAGTAAAAAGTAAGGAGAACTTGAACAATCATGATTTATTTATACAAACTAATATCATCGTAAGGAACATAGGGCCTATAAATAAATTTATAACAAGTAACCAAATTTATTTAAAGTTTGTGACACTACTCATTGAACCAAAGTGATTTATACTTTGACCACTTGACGTCGGATGACGTCTAATTGCACAAAGCCTTTCCAAATTGAATAATGGTGGACGTTTTATACATTTACCAAATAATAAACCACAAGGTATGTATTTCTGAACACTTTTGGAATGTCCTCTTTTTGTTGGGTCAGTCATTTCGGTTGACGTATAATTGCTGCCCTGGAAACTCCATTTTGTGCATGCAATCATCGTACCATTGGAATTCATACTCCAAATTCCTCTTTTTGGGGGATCATTGTGTAATGCCCGATTCCAGATTTGTCCTTTTGTTGTAGGCTACAAACGAGGATGACGAGGGATTGATCCATTGTTTATCATTGTATTGGGAATATGGGAGGCAAGTCTGAGATTCCAGCATACAATGGCGAGGTACCGGCTTTGGCTTATGGCGAAGGTGTTTTGACATTCACGGTGGAGACAGTACATAATTTTTTGAAAAATAACAACAAATCGTGATACATTTTATGAGAATGTTTGTTGTCTTTACTTTGTTAAGTCAGAATATCATTGTGAAATTAGAGAGGTTTCGCAAGCGTACGATACAGATACAGATACAGTTACGATAACCGATATCCGTTCACGTAGATGTGTGTCAGATTTTGTTTCGCAATCATGGAGTTTTATGTGTCATGCCTAAGCTAAAATATATACTTTGGCAAGTTTTGCGAGTAAAACAAATTCAATAACATTTTGTATATTTTCTTGTTACATTGGAGAATTTGATTTAATAGCATTTAAAAAAAATTGTAATACACTGTAATACACTGTGTATGAATTTGAGGTGTTAACACATACATGTAATAGCACTTTGCACTATACATGTAGATGTTAAAAGTAGAAACGTACATGTACATTAAACAACAAACATCTCAGACAATGTGTCAAATATCATTAACCTACACGCACGCACATAATCCAAGCTTTATGTTTACTGTACTGACTGTACTACTGTGGTCTGGCTTATACTGGTGCAGTGATTGCGTAAGTGGAATCTTTTGTCTTACATCCAAGTATTTTGAGTGAAAGTGATACCATTCATGTGGAGTGCTGATTGATAATGGTTCTGGTTAAAAAAAAGGATTTAAATGACCGATGTTTAACTCTTTCAGTGCCAAACTCGTACATGTACGAGGTATATTTGTTAGTTCAAAATTGTCAACCTCGTACATGTACGAGGTAATGTTCATACTAATTAAAATTGCCAAACCCCATACATGTACGAGGTAGAGTAAACATGTTATCACAAGGGGGCGCTCTCGCTCTTTCTAATGGTACCATTTTTATTCATGTACGACCTGTATTTTTTTTTTTCAAACTCTTTTTTTACAGAATTTTGAAAAAAAAAAAAAAAAATGCTCGAAGTTTGGCACTTTAGGGTTAAACTTTTGAAATGTCGCGGGCACTGAAAGAGTTAGTATAAATGTTTTCTTAATCAATGTCTAAATCTTAATTTCTGATGTTTATTCCAGAATACCAATAGTCTAGAGGGTTTTATTTATGACCAAAATACTGGGAATATCTGATTTAATTGTCCCCAAGCCTCTACTTGTAGTACTTTGTACTTGATTTTGAAATAAAGCAGATTGAAATCAAAATATGTACATGTATGCACTTATGTGAACATGGCCCGATTTCACCAAACTCGTTGCAATTAATGAAGCATCACAGGGTGTGCGACGCGTCGCAGACCTACGATGCGTCGCAGCTGCGACGAGTTCCACAATTCATTTCATCAAACACGTTGTAAGTGCGGCGCGTCGCAATTGGGTCCATTTTTACTTTTAATAAAAATCAATCTTTTGAACGAGGATGACCTGTACAATCGTGTAACTGTTTTATGCTGTGCATGACTCGTTCATAAAACAGTCGTTTACAAAGCATATTCAAAAGGGCAGACAAAATACGCGCATCGAAACGTAACTTAATTCGACAAATGTTGAGTAGAAAATCGGACAGAAAGGGGAGCTTGTGCCTCCCGCCCTCCCTGCCCAAACGGTCTTTTAGTTTAATGAGAAGTCGTCTGGTGTTTTTTGTTATTACATACAACAAACTTTTAAATTAATGTCTTTATAATTAACACTTTATAATAAGAAGTATACCTTTGTGACACGTTCAATATCTCCCTGTACCCTCTCAACGATGTCAAATATTCCCTGTCTGGAAAATCTCACCATGAAGCTATAAAAATGAAGCATAGCTCCATGGTGAGACTGTCGAGAGGATTTGTTCTGGTCACGAAACAGCCTCTCTTTTTTAACGCTCTCGCGGCTTCGTGATTTGCAAACAGCATCAACGTCATTTTGAACGCATTTACGCTTTATCAAATTAAGTGTCGCATCCTACGACAACCCTTTGGGTCGTCGTATCCTGCGACGTGTTTGTCCTCGTTGTCAAGGAACTTACGACGCATTCAACGCATTGTAAGTTTGGTGAAAACGCGTTGTATCTTGCGTTGCGACGCCTCGCAGCGCTTCGTGAAATCGACCCCATGAATGAGAGATAAATACTTGACTTTGATGTAAAGTTTCTTAGGAAGCCACTTGATGACTTTGTACTAGATTTTCAGATTATTGGACGTATGTATACATAAATACATACTTTACTATTTATGCACTTTCCCATGTAATGTCAATCGCTGATTGTGGAGATATATTAATCATGATCTGGTCCTTTTGAATTCTGTTCAATTGTTGAAATTACTAGCAAGACTAGGTTACTGTACAGTATACATTCAAACGTTATTTAATAGTACATAGATTTAGAAAATGCCTTAACTTACATTAAAAGAAATTTTGAAGTTTGTGTACATGTACTTAAGGGTTGTATCATTTGTATTTTGTTGGAGTTTCTATGTTGTTCTAATGTAATAACCCCCAGTTTTTTATCGCTTCATATTTCATAGTATTTAAATTCACCCTGTGCCCCAAAGTGTCCTTGGCTATTGTTGCGTCTTGTAAGGCATTCTTTAACCAGTGGGTCTATGATGTAAAACATCTACAGTCCCTTCATCATTATGCATGCATTACTGATATTGAAGGTATACACGCATACATGTACACCTAATGGCAAGGGAACCACAGTGTAATTGTTTGTATTGGTGTGCATTTATGAGTGTACCATAATTTATATAACATATTCAGTGTACACAATTGAATGCAATAATTATATCAAATGGGGCATCTTCATATTTTTTTATTAGTTTTTTTATAACTTGGGTTTTGAACAAAGAAAAATTGACCGGAGTGGGACTTGAACCAACAACCTCAGGATTAACGTACCGGCGCTCTACTAACTGAGCTATCCAGCCCTATGTTCCGGTCAATTTTTCTTTGTTCAAAACCCAAGTTATAAAAAAATAAATAAAAAAATATGAAGATGCCCCATTTGATATAATTATTGCATTCAATTATTATTATTATTATGTTGGCAGTCTCTCTATTAGTCAATATCTTTGTTCGTGGGTGCCATTTCCCTTGTGGTTTATTACTTGATATTTAGTATTTAAAAGTCACATCCTTTAGGGGATCCCTTGGCTGCCGCTTCCCAGGTTGTAAAATTGGGTGTGATCCCTGGCTACACAGCAAGCTAATGGGAACATGGCTTCTGACTGGCACCGCCAAAAAAAGACATTGACTAATAGGGAGACCGCCAACATGGAGCTGGATACCTACGGTAAACAAACACCAAACACCCCACCCACCCCACCCCAAACAAACAACCCTACTAGACCTCCTTAACACCCCATCAAGAAACACCCAAACCCCCAGTTCCTTGCTCTATGAGTAAACTAACACCAAACACCCCAACCCCTCCCCACCCCACCCCATCCCACCCCTCCCCACCCCTCCCCACCCCTCCCCACCCCTCCCCACCCCTCCCCACCCCTCCCCACCCCTCCCCACCCCTCCCCAAACAAACAAATAACCCTACTAAATAAACCTCCTCAACACCCCATCAAGAAACTCCCAGTAACAAACACCAAACACCCCACCCTACCCCAAACCAAACACCCTTACCCAACCCTACCCCCAAACAGACAATCCTTCTAAACCGCCCAACCACCCCATCAAGAAACAAACCCCTTAGTTCAAAACAAGTTTAAAACTTAGCACATTTTATCAATGTCTGGATAAGAAATAAGATATAACTTTATGACATCATCAGTTTTCAAATTATGTTCAATCAAAGTTTCTTACTTCCAAAAAGGCCAATCTTTAGAATCACAATAAATTTATCGTAATCAACATTTCCTACCATGGAGAAGTAAAGTTTTTAGTTTTTGGTGGGAAAAAGTCAATGTCATGGTCACAGTGGTGAGTTGAATTCAACAAATCAATCAATGTCACAGTGATCAGGTAATGGTTTGGTGATATCTTTGGTTGGCTACAAAGGAGTTTCAACAGCATCGCTGTTATTTTCAAACGTTTTTCGTGTGGCTTGTTGCTTAGGCCTACATGTAACTTGCTAGTGTACTTTTTCTTACTATTTTCATCCATGTTCACTTCACTCAGCCACAACCAAAAAAGCAAAATTTTACATGAAATATTCAAAGGCTATTGCTTGAAAGTGTCCAATATTGGTTTCAGTTATAGACGCAGTGTCAGCTATCAAGATGACTTAACTGTTTTCACTTTCCTCCATTGGTATTCCGTCAAAGATCTGCTTTGTATTTGTTCTGAATTGTCTGCATCAGAAGTATGTTAGACAGCCGGAACTACATGTACTGCCTCAAATAGACTGTGCAAGTCTTGCGCGTATCGGAACGAGAAAACACGACAAACAAAAATTTGTTTTAGTTTTAATAATAAATATACAAATAGTTGGTTAATTATTATTGAAATAAAATTAAAACTCTGAGACAAGGACGCTTATTTGATCTTAACTTTTTAGAAACCCCTTACGCGAATTGGTGATGGTCAAACGAGCGTAAAATTGGTGCACGATGCATTTCATAGAGGACGCTGATGCCTCAACAACCATAGATTGCAATGAAAAAGCTTAGGGTCTGGCAATTACAGCATCTGGGGATAATTATCATCGCACATCCAAAACAAGCATTTACATAAGGTTTGTGATCGGAGGTGAGCCCAAAATTCTTATTTTTTTGCAGTAACCGGAGGTTGAGGTCAAGTTTAATTCTCTGGTTTTCTTTGTTATATTGTTAATTGGTTTTACTTTCATATTTTGTATCTCTAAGTATTACATTCCCAACAACGTTTATAATTTTCATGGTCGTAAACTACGTTAAACTACAAGAATTGACAAAACAAAATCTCGCCCATGTAAAACTCCATATGGTTGGGACCACAACGGTTCGGCAAATTCAAATGCGGGTTCGAATACAGAAGTTCGAATGCGTGCGAAACTTGTTAAGAGTCTATTAACACTCGGCTGAAGATTAATTTATAAGACCCTTTGCAAACACTAACACCCTTTTTGTGTTCTTCTTATTCATTTTCCATATATTTGGAATGGCCTGTTTTTGAGAGAGCAGACCATTGGTTCTATTAATGTACATGCAGGTACAAAACTATCGCATGTGATATGATGGTTTTAGCTCTAGTAGGTTTGTTTATTTGTTTAAATATTTCATTTCAATTTTTTCCATGGCGCTGGCTGCCTCTTTATTTGTGGTTTTGATATTGTGTGATCTAATTCTAAATGATTTTACGCTGTCTTTTCATATTTTAGATTACTTTTTTAGATAAAGATTTTTAAATTGCGTTACTTTTGGTCAGGCTTCTGTTTGCTCTGTGATAGTCTTTTATATGTCTTGTTCATGATTAGGTACAATTTTTATAAATAAACAAATACAACTGTGTGAAACTACAAACAGTATACTAAAGCACTGTATTGCAACTATTGCCAGTTGATCAACTCACAAAGACATGAAAATTTGAGTAAACTAAAAGTGTTAATTATAAAAAGAAGTAAACAAAATAAAATAGAAAATTGTTACAGAGGAAATTGTATTAGACAATAATAAGCTAGTACGCTTACAACAGATATATTTTGAGAAGGAGACAAGATGCATAAATTCATGTAATGTAAAATAATGCAAAATATGTTTGTTAAAAGTTATACTTTCTTACTTTGATCATAAAATTTTTTCAAAGTGAGAACATTGATAAGTACAGTATTATGATTGTGAGATATACAGTACATCGAATGATAAACCTGCCACAAAATAAACTTCATTGCTCAGTTTATGTGAATACTTGTTTAAAACCGCTTTTAGTGCAGAGTTGAATTGTGTACTGTTATTCAAATTCAAAATTTTCAACCTCATACTTTTTTGAAATATCATCAAGATTAATAAAGGTTTTGTTTAGAAAAGAAACTAATGGAAAAATTGTTTTATTGTCCTAGTTAAAAAACAAGTACATGTACTTGCATCTTACATGTACATGTATGTACTTAAATTCCTACATTGTTTTGAAAAGGTCAAAACTGCAAGCTGTAGACAGTGCAAGTCCTTTTTCATTATAATTTTTCAGGCACTGTGTGTGGTTGTAGTGCTGTGTGGTATGCATTGAGGTATAAAGGCATATTACGCACTTGTACCTTAATTTCTGAACTAATAACTTCATGACGTGCAGTAGAATTGAATGAACCTTGGCCCCAAAATGACTTGGTACACATTCCATTCAGCTACACATGTACATCGTACATACATGTACATTAGGTGTTCGGACAATGTACATGTACATTATGATACATGCAGCTGGATGCATACATGATAGTTATAGGATGCATATTTTATACACATGTAGGCCTTGTACATGTACATTACATGTACTAGGCCTTCAGTACATGTACTAGGCCTTCAGTACATGTACATAGGCCTTCAGTACATGTACTAGGCCTTCAGTACATGTATGTACTATGCCTTCAGTACATGTACTAGGCCTTCAGTACATGTACATTACATGTACATGTACTAGGCCTTCAGTACATTACATGTACTAGGCATTCAGTACATGTACTAAGCCTTCAGTACATGTACTAGGCCTTCAGTGTACTAGGCCTTCAGTACATGTACAAGTAGGCCTACAGTTCATGTATAAATTTTATCTGAGATTACTATTTACAAATCTCAGGATTTACTCAGTCTTGAGATTGAGCACTCAGTCTTATGAAAGATGGTAGCACAACATTAATTCAAAATTTACTGAATTTTGAATTTTGTTGAATGGTGAAGTGTTGACAGGTACATGCAGCAAGGAAGATGCAAATATGCCAATAACTGTTCATGTATTCCTGCATTTAAACAAAACATTAAATTGAACTTGATAACAATGAGACTGTTAGTGTTTTCGTATTGTAAAAGATTCAAAGACTGGGTTAAATTAAATAAAGCATTTTCCAACATGATAACTAATTACTATTACCAAACCAGCACAATGACACAACACACAGACTGTCACCACCTAATATACTCAAAGACATATCAATGCGGAACAACAGTACATGTATTGTTTCAACTAACAAAATCTCACTAAAACGCAAACTGTGTGGGATACTCTTGAAATTGTTTTGTCTTTTCTTGTTTGAGCTGTTGTTGAGTTGTAATTAACTGGATAGATAGTTTTGGCTATATACCTGAATATGAAACATCAACCTTGATCGAGGAAAGGTAGAAAATTAAACTTTCACATGGGGGGGGCCCCCAAATTTCCATTTCCCCCTCCCCCTTCCTCCGGTGCCCCCCCAAAAAGTTGCGATAGTGCTCACAAAAATAAAAAGAAAAAGAACTAGAAATGAGTTTGTAACGAACAAACACTGGGGTTTCGGCTTTGTTGTCAATGTTGAATTAATGTAATAATTAATTTGACACCTAATGACATCACGATGATGAAAACACGTTTTTCGTACGAACTTTGTTATAAGCTGTAAGATGGTACAAAAATGATAACTCTTTTACGTTATGGTTCAGATGATATAAAGTTTTAAATAATAAATTGTAAATAATAAACTACCATGCCAATGCTAAAGTTATTAATAAGCTATGCCGCACAGACCTTGAAATAAATTGTGGTGGGAGAATTCAATGAAATTACACGAGAACAAACCGCTACTAATATCCCAAAACGCTTCCGTATAGTTCGAGGACTCTCCACAAGCAAGAGGGTGCTATACAGGTTCACCATTAACTGTAGAAGCGAAGTAGTGAACCAAAATGAAAGGTACAAAGGTCGAATGATGCCATGCAAGTGGACAATGGGCTGTGTGAGGCACTGATCTACAATAGATCAGTGGTGTGTGGGCCGGGTATGGCCGTATGCAGCGTGTTACGATGCCTAGCGTGGGAAGTAATGGCTGTGTGGAGTGCTGGCCGTATGCGATGTACAGCGTGAATTACATGCAATGTACACACACGGCAATCTTGCTGGGTTGACGATACATGTTTTTAAATTGTTAATATCATCAACAGATGATTAAAAACCCTCGATCGAACTGCTGCTTGATCTAAGTTAGAGCACAGGCTTTCACTTGATGTATTGTTTGTGTCTTTTAAGACTGTAGTTCCTGAGATCGAACGCTAACAAATTTCACGTGTAAATGCTATGAGTCTTTTTCGGAAAGAAGTATAATAGTAATAGTGAAATAAAATAAAAATCTCGACGAAAACAAAGGTGGTTTCGGCGGATAGCCGAAACCCCCAATAATACATGTAATAGTGAAAAAAAATAAGGTAAAAATCTCGACGAAAACAAAGGTGGTTTCGGCGGATGGCCGAAACCCCCCCCCCCCCAAAAAAAGAGGAAAATGCGATATGTGATACCCAAAGTCTTATCATCCATGAATTGATGACAGATTCCAAGGACTGGGCAAGTGCTACATATACATGTAGGTCAGAGGGTGCTAAGGAGTGTCCAATCTTCACAGAACTCTCATGCTTATCTTGGTCATTAGGGTTCCCGTATTTAAAAAAATAACATTGTTCAAGATAAGATTGACTTGCTTTCTTTTCACTGGCTATTGTTAACTGTTTTTCATTGTGTGCTTTTCTCTGTGCCTTCAACATCCATAAATTAGATTGATTTGGCGCATTACAAATGCCTTACATTACTATTAATGTTACATGCATATCATAAGTTTTGTGTTTTAAAAAGTACATGTATACTGCATATGTACATACAGCAAAAATGGCAAACATTTTGGGTTTTTATATAAGATCATTTTTGGGTAAATTGATGGCGCTTTTTCCACTTCAAAGTTCAAAAGGCATACTGTGTATGGTTTTTTAATATACCATGTCCTATCTCAGCATCTTTTTACACTTTCGTCCCATTTTTATGGCAAAACAGCTTACATGTACATGTACGTATATCAGGGCTTGCTTTTCTCAAAATGTCATTTTTTTTTAGTTAGGCTGTTTTGACGTGGAAGGGCTACATAATGCTATATACTGCTACATGTGGATCAGAGGGCATACTTAAGGGTAAAACCTTTACAAAAATATCAAGCTTATGCCAGTCAAAAGTTTTTAAATGGTTAAAACAAAATGGGTTGCAAGCCAAAATACAATGTAGAAAGCTGATTTGATGGAAATGGTTTGTGTTGTATAGTTTACAAGCTTTCGATATAGGCTTCCTTGTTTCTGAACACCTATTTGTCAAGTGACAAACACTTCAGCTTTAGTTTCTTCTTCTTATTTTAATCGTTGATTAATTTTAATTGCGGCTTTTATAACTTCACAATGGAATTTCATAACCAATTGTCATATGAAAGAGCTTATGAAACTTAACCAAAGTTACAAAGACATGACTGGCATGTCGTGGCCAAGTGGTCAAGCGCACTGGACTCAAGCTCTCTGGTTTTTGATCAGCAGTGTTTGGGTTTGTGTCCTGGTCTTGATACTTGTGTTCTGAAGCAAGACCATTATTGCTTTTCTTCAGATGGGGCGTGAAGCCATTGGTCCCCTGTGTTGTGCAATGCATTTAAAAGAACTCAGTTACATTTACCGCTAAGAGAAGGGTTTGCCCTGGTGTTTCTGTTAGTGGCTGCTGAATGTGTCGCAGCACCTTTAAACCATAAGAAGGTGCTACACAAATGAGTCTCATAACTCAAAAACATAGCTTTGCTTAGAATCCTTTTAAAAACAAATAATGAGCGATTTGCTACGCCCCTACATGTAGGTGTAGGATAAAGCTGTATAAGAACCCAGTATTATTATTATTACATGTATAATTTGACCTACCAGAAGTTAAAACATTATTCTCAGTTTGTTTTCAGCTGTGGAGCAAAAGTGGTAGGGAATTTGGATATGCTTCAGTGGATGAAATGCCCTTTGAAATAAAAATGTATAAAAACTTGAATGGTGCCATCATTCCCTCATTGTGGAAAATTTCCAAAGGTCGAAATAACAATTATTTATATGAACTTTCGTCAACTTCAGAATATACTTAATCCATATCAATAAAAAGATAATTAAAATGTTTTGTGTCAGTCATGTTGCCAGAACTTTAGGTAATGTCAATAAGAAAGTAATTTTTGATACAACTTTGAAGGAACATGAACACTATTATTTTTTTAATCATCTCTGAAAGATTTGTTTTACTAAAATTCAACAATATATTTAGCAAACAAAGTCACTTGATGTGACAATTGGGCTTGGAGTGGTTGGTTTTGGCTGAGTTGAAGAGTTAAGTTGATGTGGGGACCTCTATGATACATGTAGTAGATGATGACAATGTGAAACAGTGATTTTGTTTTGTCAATTATTTTAGTAAAAAAAAAGGAAGGAGTTTATGACCGAAATTACATAGTGATATAAAAATGTGAAAGTAAAATCAATTCAACAGTTTAACAAAGAAAACCCGAGAATTACACTTGACCTTAATTTCCGGTTACTGCACCTCCGATCACAAAACTTATGTTTACAAACGCTTGTTTTGGATGCGCGATGATAATTGCCAGATGCTGTAATTGCCAGACACTAAGCTTTTTCATTGCAGTCTATGGTTGTTGAGGCGTCAGCATCCTCTATAAACTGCGTCTAACACCAATTTTACGCTCATTTGACCATCACAAATCCGCGTAAGGGGTTTCTAAAAAGTTAAGATCAAATTAGCATCCTTTCCCCAGAGTTTTAATTTTATTTCAATAATAATTAACCAATTATTTGTGTACTCATTATCAAAGCTAAAACTAATTGTATACAAATTGTAATGAGTATTTTTTGTTGCTCAGATTTTGTCATTAGATATAATTTAAAACAAGGATTTAATTTCAGAAAAACTGCTTCATGTGACATGTTTTCTCGTTCCGATACACATGCGTCTTGCACAGTCTATATTTAGAATGTTATTGTGGAAGACCGCAACTGTGAAATTAAATTGTACTAAAAAAAAGACAGGTATGTAGAAAACTTTTAAAGATTTAGAGTTTTTACTGGACTCCAACATGTTGTAATATTGGGGGTTTTGAGTGAATGCTCTTGTGTTTGTTGGTACCTTTGTACAAACATGACAAATGTCTCACATGATTCAAAACTCCAAAACAGGGAGTGACAAAAAACTTTTGCAAAATCCATGAAAGACCTCCAATATATTTGAAACTCACCTGAGTGGTGCGCATGAGATTTTGCAGGATAATTTGGTGGTGCGATTGTGTGAGATACTTTTGTAAAAAATTATATAGAAATTTGTGAGTAATATCTTAACTGATTTACAAAATGCAGCTCATGTGACTTTTATGGATTTGCACAGTGTGGAGATAGTGCAGGATTGTGTCAAATCTGCATAAAGTGCAATGTGGAGATTGTGCAGTCACATGCAGTATATTGTTCATCAGTTGAAATTCACGATCAGTTGAGAGTTTAGACGGAAATGCCTCTAATTGCATAGGACACTCTGCGCCGCTCTCTAATAATTCTAAGGGGATATGACTTTTTTGTTTTCGTTCTCTTTTCAAATACTGATTTGTTTGTGCACAACATCATCAAAAGAGGCTGTGTTGCAACCAAAACTTTGACTTGCGGCACAAAAACCTGGCGCAAACCTGCCCAATGATACTTTGGTAATCACATAATAGTAGTTATATCATATTTGTTGGCCTGACTACCACCCTATACCTCTCCATTGAAGGGATCAAACGAGATGTTGAAACCAGCACTCAATAAAGTTTCTAAATTTACTTAGGGTTCCACAAAATAATCTTTAAAATGTTGAGTTCTACAAAACAAGCAGTTTTACATTTTTTGAATCTAACCAACCTAAGACAAGAAATGTCTTAGTCTTCATCATAAACTTTTTGCCAATTTCATGCATCAGTGATTTTAAATCTCATTTGATACATTTAGAATAACATGGAACACAATAAAGTTAGCAATGCTTACCAACTTCTAAAGAATTTGAAGTATTTGCCCACCATATCCCCCTTGTTCTACCTATATATGTGACCCGCTCTGAAAAAAAGGCCCGTAAGTCGCGCTATGCCTTTTCACGTAATGGGCTCGTCAATGTTGAAAGGGTGATAAATTTTTCGTTGGTGTGATTTTTTTATTATCCCTTTTTTGACATCGTTGATATCCACACTTTCATAATTTGTAAGATTGAATGTTTATTTTGACCAATAAAGATGAAAAAAACCGTGTTTTGTGTACGTGTTGTTGGTGGTTTGCGCGATCGGTGTCCGCGGTTTCGGTCGAAAGTTGCGTCATTTTACACATCTGGTAGCACATTATTTGGAACCCCCCTATTATAAATTTGGTATCATCTGAAAGCTGAGGACGTTGCCTTTCTGTATGTGGACATAGAAAAGGTTATAGGTCAAATGCAAAACCAAGGCAGGTTAATTTCTGACACGTATACAAAAGGCGCTTGTTACTAGGAGCGTGGATCTTTTCGGTCACGTGTATACAGTGTATTGTAACGATTGGACAATGGGCGCACGGTCGAGCGCGCGCATGCGCTGTGAATGGGATTAGTTGTTTATTCATTGTCAGGTGACTGCCATGTGACTGTTTATAGAGTGCGTGCCACCCGAAAACACTGCGCAATACCCGTCAATTCTGTCCAACTCAACTGACTTCTCTTGCTCCGAGCGTAAATATTTTCATAATTATTTACTATTTCAGCCAACATATCTTGTTATAAGCAACAGGTTTTCTATACTGTTTCGTTAATTATTTGCTTAACTATGGGTTTGAAGAATAAGTGTATGGCTGAAGCTTTGAATGATCTCCGTGAGGAGAGAAACACGATTGGTTTCGTGGAACGAAGATTACTTTGTTAACTTCCGATGTGAAAATGACGATGTTGAATCAGAAAACGATTCGGAATCTGATTCCACAGCGCCATTTTCAGCAGGACCCTGACAGCAAAATGTTAACCTAAAGATGATTTCAAAATTTATTAATTATCTCTAGTTCGATCTTAGTAGAAGGCAAACCATGTTGACTGTGTTAGATTTAATAGAAGGAAATATTTTTTTTTTTTTTACAAAAACTTTAATTTTTTAGCCAAAAATAGTTTTAATCCTGAAAAGCAGGCTGATTTAAGAGTTTTATTAAACAACTCAAGGTGATAGTTAAAAAAAAAAATAAAAAAATGAAATGATTTTTTTTTCCCAAAAAGCTCTTGTTTTCACAAAAAATACATAATTTTAATTCATAGGGTTTAAATAGCCAGTGTTCATTTGTTTAACTTTAAGAAAAAGCTAAATTCACCAAAAAAGGTCTAAACTCTTCAAAATAATTCTCAAGTGTGCGTTTGTTATTTTAAAATTTGCAAAAAATGATAAGAAATAGCACAGTATATGCAAATTAATTTTTAAAAATAGCGATATAGTGCATTAAATGAAACGCAAAATATTTTGTACTTTAAAAGTCATAACAAACACTTGGTGAAATTTTCAGACGAATAGTCTAACGGGAACGTACTCGTTGCTAGGGACTTTCACAAGAACTTTGTATTAAAATACTTTAAAATACACTGTAAAGTTTAAAAGGCTGTTTCTCCATAACCTATTTTGACAAAATTGGCAATTATTTGTATGCAAATTAGAGTATAACTCTGGATTGCAAAATGCTACAGACTTCTAAAATACACCAAATTAAAGCTGAGAGAAAGACCTTTCCATCCATGTATCTAACTCCAAAATGATTTTTTGCGACATAAGGGCCATTTTTGCAGAGCCGGTCACATATGATGTGAGAGTTGTGTTTCCCCATGGCTCTTCAAAAGATTGAGTGACACCGTTATTTTACTCTCAATATACATGTAACATTCCAATATAACAATATCATTCAATACACATGTTTTCATGTAAAAAAGTTGTACTCGACAACAGGTTGCAACAAACAGAAATAACATTGTTTTCCATCAAATCTGTGCGTGTCTATGTTATTGTCAGTACAGTATTTCACTCTGATGTATTTTCTGGGTCAATCATTTGTGGGGCCCAGTCGCAACTGGGTACTAGTAACAGCTTCGTGAAAGACCACCGAAGACAGCCTTTTCATGAGTATAATATAAGGTGTATTACATCATTGGTCTTTGGAAGAGGAAACCCATTTTCATCTTCTAGCTTTCAATTTACAAACAGACTGAAAATTTAATCAAGTTCACCCTCAGTGTCATATATGTGCTTATGTTTGGTGAAAACAATAAAAAGCAAAACAATAATTTAAAAACAAATTGTAGTGTGCAGCTATAAACCAGGGCTATGATCAAAAAGTTAAGAAAACTTACGGTCTGATGGAAAATAAAAACCAGGATGGAAAACCTCAAAAATTGGCCCGCAGTTTGCGGGGATTTCAAATAGATAATAATTTCGAACAATCTTCAGCTCAGACTTTTATTTACTTCTTTATTTTATTTTCAGCAAATGAAACAGCAAAGAAACACTGTGATTAAGATGATTATTGATTTACTGATAGATTATTGTATAGTTAATAAATACAATTACAAACTAACAGCAAGTCAGCACTAGGAATTTGGCATATGGCGGACAGCAACCCATCCCATTGTAAACTGGGAAGAGCTGTAGTTTGATCTTGCATAAAATGTTGTCACAGCCATTTGTAGCTCATCGACGACAACCCCCTTTTAATTTAAGCTCTCACAGTCTTCTTAATGTAAGTTCCTGGTTGATATTTAATTCTTTTTGATCTTTAAATCTTGTTTCAGGATCCTCGATTCAATTGTGAAATTGATCTGCAAACAGGGTACAAAACAAGAAGTATGCTGTCTATGCCCATCAAAGCCCCTCTAGGGGAAGTGATAGGTGTGGCGCAGGTCATTAACAAGATTGGCAGTAAAGATCGACATGAAGCTTTCACAGATAGTGACGAAAAGGTAAGATAATTGTTACATTTACATTTTGAAAGATTGAACAACTGTGTTGGTATTTAAAGAAATTTGGCGCGTTGTGGCTGAGAGGTCAAGCGCACTGGACTCAAACTCTCAAGCAGAGTGGGTTTGAGCCCTGGTCTTGTCATTTGTGTCCATAGAAAGACACTTAACCATTGCTTCATCCTTCAGATGGGGCGTACAGCCATAGGTACAATGTGTTGTGTAATGCACATTAGGGAACACAGTTTGTTTATTATAAAATAAAGAGGATTGCCCTGGTGTTTTAATACAAAAAGGATTAATATAGCACTCTTACAAAAGCTGTACCACAGTGCTATACAAGCACCACAGTGCTTAACAAGCAGCACAGTGCTTAGCGAGCACCACAGTGCTTAACAAGCACCACAGTGCTTAACAAGCACCACAGTGCTTAACAAGCACCACAGTGCTTAACAAGCACCACAGTGCTTAACAAGCAGACCAGTGCTTAACAAGTGCTTAACAAGCAGACCAGTGCTTAACAAGCACCACAGTGCTTAACAAGCACCACAGTGCTTAACAAGCACCACAGTGCTTAACAAGTACCACAGTGCTTAACAAGTACCACAGTGCTTAACAAGCACCACAGTGCTTAACAAGCACCACAGTGCTTAACAAGCACCACAGTGCTTAACAAGTACCACAGTGCTTAACAAGTACCACAGTGCTTAACAAGCACCACAGTGCTTAACAAGCACCACAGTGCTTAACAAGTACCACAGTGCTTAACAAGCACCACAGTGCTTAACAAGCACCACAGTGCTTAACAAGTACCACAGTGCTTAACAAGTACCACAGTGCTTAACAAGCACCACAGTGCTTAACAAGCACCACAGTGCTTAACAAGTACCACAGTGCTTAACAAGTACCACAGTGCTTAACAAGCACCACAGTGCTTAACAAGCACCACAGTGCTTAACAAGTACCACAGTGCTTAACAAGCACCACAGTGCTTAACAAGCACCACAGTGCTTAACAAGTACCACAGTGCTTAACAAGCACCACAGTGCTTAACAAGCACCACATTGCTTAACAAGTACCACAGTGCTTAACAAGTACCACAGTGCTTAACAAGCACCACAGTGCTTAACAAGCAGACCAGTGCTTAACAAGCACCACAGTGCTTAACAAGCACCACAGTGCTTAACAAGCAGACCAGTGCTTAACAAGTACCACAGTGCTTAACAAGCAGACCAGTGCTTAACAAGTACCACAGTGCTTAACAAATACCACAGTGCTTAACAAGCACCACAGTGCTTAACAAGCACCACAGTGCTTAACAAGTACCACAGTGCTTAACAAGTACCACAGTGCTTAACAAGCACCACAGTGCTTAACAAGTACCACAGTGCTTAACAAGCACCACAGTGCTTAACAAGCAGACCAGTGCTTAACAAGTACCACAGTGCTTAACAAGCACCACAGTGCTTAACAAGCACCACAGTGCTTAACAAGTACCACAGTGCTTAACAAGTACCACAGTGCTTAACAAGCACCACAGTGCTTAACAAGTACCACAGTGCTTAACAAGCAGACCAGTGCTTAACAAGTACCACAGTGCTTAACAAGCACCACAGTGCTTAACAAGTACCACAGTGCTTAACAAGCACCACAGTGCTTAACAAGCAGACCAGTGCTTAACAAGTACCACAGTGCTTAACAAGCACCACAGTGCTTAACAAGCACCACAGTGCTTAACAAGTACCACAGTGCTTAACAAGTACCACAGTGCTTAACAAGCACCACAGTGCTTAACAAGTACCACAGTGCTTAACAAGTACCACAGTGCTTAACAAGCACCACAGTGCTTAACAAGCAGACCAGTGCTTAACAAGCACCACAGTGCTTAACAAGTACCACAGTGCTTAACAAGCACCACAGTGCTTAACAAGCACCACAGTGCTTAACAAGCACCACAGTGCTTAACAAGCACCACAGTGCTTTACAAGCACCACAGTGCTTAACAAGCACCACAGTGCTTAACAAGCACCACAGTGCTTAACAAGCACCACAGTGCTTAACAAGTACCACAGTGCTTAACAAGCACCACAGTGCTTAACAAGCAGACCAGTGCTTAACAAGTACCACAGTGCTTAACAAGCACCACAGTGCTTAACAAGTACCACAGTGCTTAACAAGCACCACAGTGCTTAACAAGCACCACAGTGCTTAACAAGCACCACAGTGCTTAACAAGCACCACAGTGCTTAACAAGTACCACAGTGCTTAACAAGCACCACAGTGCTTAACAAGCACCACAGTGCTTAACAAGCACCACAGTGCTTAACAAGCACCACAGTGCTTAACAAGTACCACAGTGCTTAACAAGCACCACAGTGCTTAACAAGCACCACAGTGCTTAACAAGTACCACAGTGCTTAACAAGCACCACAGTGCTTAACAAGTACCACAGTGCTTAACAAGTACCACAGTGCTTAACAAGCACCACAGTGCTTAACAAGTACCACAGTGCTTAACAAGCACCACAGTGCTTAACAAGTACCACAGTGCTTAACAAGTACCACAGTGCTTAACAAGCAGACCAGTGCTTAACAAGCACCACAGTGCTTAACAAACACCACAGTGCTTAACAAGCACCACAGTGCTTAACAAGCACCACAGTGCTTTACAAGCACCACAGTGCTTAACAAGCAGACCAGTGCTTTACAAGCACCACAGTGCTTAACAAGCACCACAGTGCTTAACAAGTACCACAGTGCTTAACAAGCACCACAGTGCTTAACAAGTACCACAGTGCTTAACAAGCACCACAGTGCTTAACAAGCACCACAGTGCTTAACCATCAGACCAGTGCTTAACAAGTACCACAGTGCTTTACAAGCACCACAGTGCTTAACAAGCACCACAGTGGACATGGACATTTTACAAGTCAGTGATCAAGGGCTAACCTCTCTAGCCAATTGGGGCAAAAGTCGAACAACCATTTAGTACTTCTGAAAAGCTAGGGATCAAGCCCAGTTTTAAAGATTCAACCTGGGAAGCGTCATTGTAAGGGGACCACCTTAACAAGTGAACGCCGGAAGACATAAACATGTAAAACTTGTTCCAGAAAAACGGATCTCTGACAAACCCCTTTTAAAACTAAGGCTGTGCATCCACGGGTAATTTTAGACCTGGGTACCCGAGGTGAATACTGGTCGGGTACCCAGGTACCCAAGTGGAAGTACTATTGTAAATGTGACAGGTGTAGAAAACCCTATTGTTTATGTTAGAGTTAATTCCCCTTCCACTGTTTATATTTCCCTTTAAGCTCTTCTAGCACCCCTTTAGTTAATTTCTTAGGAATCCTTTCTTGTATAAACAATGAACCCTTTGCATAATCCTTGGTAGTGTGGTTAGTCAGCCCTGTAGATTATTTCAGATAGCAGCCTGGCAGCACGAGGGAATCGCTCAACATTTTCACCGCGCTTACACTAGATTCAGAAAGGTGGATTGAGATCCGGGCTTTTTTTATTGACCGCAGATCAAGATCCTGTGTCGCATTTACACCAGCGCTTGATCCAACTCCGATCCCACTTTTGAACCGGATGTATATTGGTCACAACGTCACCGCTTCTCGCAAAGAGCTCAAGGGTTACGTGGCAAAGATCAAAGGTCACGAATACAGCACGCCACTTCTAGAAATATTATCAATGCGAAGGTAGAATGCAGAAAATACGTTTCAAACACACACAGTCCATGAGCACACAGCATGACACAACAACAAAGACACACAAAAATATAAACAGCGACGGATGTCCCACTAAAGCACAAGCAAAAAGCGCGCCACTTCAAAGCGAAACCGGAAATGACCACATCGAATTGCGGTGTTTGATCCACCTTTGCGTTTACACTTGTATTTGGAATCCACTTTGCCGGATCTGATCCACCAATTGCCGGATTCAACCCTCCTCGAAAGGTGGATTAAAATTGCCGGATCTTGAACCGGGTCTGATCCTGCTCTTTTGCGTTTACACTAGCCGTTAATCCACATTGCCGGATCAGATCCGTGTCTGATCCACCTTTCTGGATCTAGTGTAAACGGGGTCTTATGTGCTCTCCTTTCACAAGTTTTGATTTGTAAAGTTTGCCTGTTTCAAGTTTCTACTGCTATGGATTTGGTTTTAAAGCCATTTTGATTTTAATTGGTAACTTTCTTTGGCACTGTGTTTTAAGGTTTCTATTTTTTTTTTTTTTTAGGGTTTCTATGTTTTTTTATCACTGAGTTTAGGGTTCAGTTTGTTAATTTGATCTAAGTTTAGGGTTCACTGGGTTTTCTTTTGCTTAAGTTAAGGTTTCAAAAAAAGATCAGTTTTTAGGTCCAAAGGTGTTTTTATTGTTTTGTTACTATTTTTTTGTTACCGTATTTTAATCACTGGTTTTGCATTTGGTCATTGATTCGTAATCAATAAAGTTATTTTTATTACTTTTTTATTGAAGAAACCTACATTTGAGTCTCTGTCCCACTTTGTGCATTACCTCGCGTCTTGACCCTATTCGATCTTTTAGATTAAGTGAGTTTCCCCAAGCAAGAGTTTAGTTTTATTGATTTTATTCATGTGGTCCATTTTTACAGGTTACATAAACAAAACATGCCCCGGTAGGACGTTGGTAAAACATTTTGTACACGTTTGAAAAAGTATCATAAAACTGATCTTCGATTTCCTCATGATTAGAATTTGACAATGTACATTTTAAAGATTATGTGTTCATATCCAATTTCTATAAAAAACAAAACTAAACTACATTGTAAGATGACTTTTTAAAAAGTTACTAAACATTACTTAATTCAAAAACGATGTATTTCGTTATTTAACTCATGCACCACTGTCGTAATCCATTCCACCACTACAATTGTTGCTCCATTTTTACTGCCTGTAAATGGTATTTTCATTTCTATACTTGAAGGAACTTCTTCAACAATTTATCATTTCAGATAAGTCCCTTGTCTGATACCCCCCTGCCTTTGCGTGCAAGCATCCCTGACATTGACACATAGGAGTGGCTTGGCAACCATTTTGAAGTCACAAAACCACACATTTTCATGCACAAAGCAGTGTGCGTGAAGCATACACCACCACACACAACAACACAGAGTTATTCGTGCACATGTACATTACATACACAGGTACTCATACATGAAACCATGTGTGAGCCATTCATGCTTTCAGTGCACTGTCCTTATTTTTGGTGATCATGCAGGTGGACATGTTTCATTGGCTCGTAGTCAAGTTGGGCTGCCAATGCTCTTTGCATTATGAAACTCAAACCATGGTATGTGCGCCGGGCAGTAGTTGATTTAAATATTGAAAAGATGAGAAGACAGATATCTAGTTGATTCTTAAGAAGAAAAAATTGTGTAAATTAAAAGCAACAACTCCTTTTTAAACTGATAAAACTAAAAGATAAAGAGTGGCCAAAACGATTTGTTGTGCTTTAGGGGAGCCGATAAACCTTGCTTATCATGGGCGGGTTTTACCAATGTTTGGAAACAGACCAAGGAGAAAGAAACCACAACTAGAATGCACAATGCACTGCTTGTTTAGGAAATTTGATTAGTGACTTATAGACAACAAATAGACCTGGTCAAAGTTAACACAATGATCCTTGCAGGAATTCGGATGAATTGCTGGTATGTCCCAGTGTCTGGTGGTTAATTGCGATGTCGGAAACATTGCTATTGTTTTTTTGGGTTTTTTTTACGCATAAGGTTTTGGCAGGTAATGGACCCCAAAAATTGTAACCGGGTACCCAGACAGTTGGTCAGGTACCCGGGTACGAGTCACAGGCTTTTAAAAAAATCATACATGGAATGCCGTACGTGGATTGAGCAGTCGTGGGGAGGAGAGAGGGAGGGATGCTCTACGGGTGAGTATTCATTTGTAGACTCCAGCCACAATATTGTGGGGGGAAGTCTACATTACCCAACTTACCTGTAGAGCCCTTACTAATGCATCAAACTTCACTGGGAGAAGGTGGAAGGACTTGAGATGCTGTTGCGTAAGCCAACAGGGCGCCGCCCTCAGCCTGGCCTCCTTGGTATTCACGCTTGTGAACCAGCTATCGGAAGTAGGGTCAGGACTCCAACCCTAACCTAGGCATTGTAGTACCAAAGGATATGGGAAGAAGGACCTGTGCTAACTAATAATAAAGCAGTGTATAATAGGCAGTAAGGGATATACTCACTGTATGTCCCAGCTTGGGGGAACTACTGGTTGTCGGTTGGTATGTAAACAGTAAGCCGGTGTGTCCCTTTAAAGTTACCTTGACTACATAGTGGGGGATTGTGTCCATCGAGGCCGATTAGTGTGGGGGAATGGACATTATGAGAAGTTGCTGGCATTCTCCTTGAAGAAGTTTTGTGCAGCTTAGGTACCACTTAGGTACCTTGGATAAATGAAGAATGCGTTCACACGCGTGCAGAGGCGTGGCTGCACAGAGTCGTTTCAAAATTGTCATGGCTCCGTGCAACCTTTGGATTTGTGCTCCAGTGATTATTAGGTACCCTCATTATTGAACTCTATTGTTGGTGCCTTTTGTTGGTCGAATTACTTGTACAAGGCAGCTCACAAGTTGGCCTTAAAGGTGTGAAGGATTAGCGTTTGCGGTCTAGCTCAGGTTTATCGGACAATGGGTTGGACAGATGTATGGTCAGTCATTTAGATTGCAAAAGCCAAACTGAACAAATCCTGCTACGTGTATTTCTCACTTGAAAGGTTGAATATTAGTTTTATTTCCATTGGTTTATCATAGCAAAGATATCTAACCTTGGAATTCAGAGAGGAAATAGCAAAGACTCAACGACAACCAGGTCTAGCATGCATCTGCTCAACACCTTTCTTTCACGCGGCGACCTTTTAAATACGGGAAAGGTCTTTTTTGTGTCACAAGACTGGCCAATTCTAGAAGAATGCATGACAATGCCTGACACTGAGCTGGTTTTCTTTTGTTTGAGCTAGCAGGCATAGGAACATGTTGGAACACGGCTGTGCCCAAGACATAATTTATCCATGGTCCCTTAAGTGCCTGTACGGGGCACCAGAGTTCATCTTCTAGGACGGATGACACAGACTTAAGCCCTGACACAAAAATGTCTGGAGGCTTGAAGGATGGCGATGTTTCTTTGTAAGAATACCCACCCTGGTAATCAGTTGTACACCTCTCTGTTCCCATGGATGTGCCTGAAATCGTTCGTCAGCAATTGGAGTTCGCTTCATGTCGTCTGGTGGTGGCCGTAGCTAGTAGGAAGGCCACCTTAATAGATGCCTCTGTAAACAAAAATCCACAGGCAAATCACTCGGGTAGGATTCAAGCCCATGACCTTTGGTTGTTCACAGATCTCGGGAAAGTATTGAGTATACAGTGCTTAAGACACATCGGTGTAAGGGTAAAAACAAATGATATTTCTTTATCTCCTATCCAAAATTAACATCAATTAAATCGTTGCGGTACCCGCTGCTAAAAAATAGGGTCTGCATAACTCCACTTACCTGTAGAGCAACTACATTTGCATGTTCCTATTACCGGCAGGTATTTACTGCCAAAAGTTTTATATATCATACAATGGCACCCTTTGCCGCTACCCAAAGTGCCCCGCGGCATGTACGCCTCGTCAGCTCCCGGCAGGTCAGGTAGGACGTGTATAATGGAAGCTCCTGATAATTACTTTTTAATACCCGTAATTTTTGCAGTTGTAGAGTTTTGGACTCGTGTTTTTAGTGAAGTTACTTTGTTTTTCTTAAGTATTATGAAACGTTTGGGGATAACTGGCTTGGCCGCTACCAGGGGGAAAGACACCTCCCCTGGGTCATGCGGAGTTCTCGGGAGACTGCGCTGATAGCGTGACACCACTGTCGAGCCAGCAGTCTAGCGCACAGCACCCACAGCCACCCTCTACTGCTGGTGCTAGCACTCGTGTTGAGCCGGGAGGGGACGCGACACGATCTCCTTCTTCGATCACCTGACTACGGACCACCAAACGAAAGGGGAACACTGGCAAGGTTAAAAGTAAAAAATTCCTGTGCTGTGGTTGTTCCAAAAAAGGGATGGCAGGGTAGTAAGCATAGCTTCGACACGGGCATTGCTACGTCCTTCGTTGCATCCCGAACACGGGCCAGTCAGAAGTGACTGGCTTGTGTAGCTTAGCGAGAATGATAAACCTGTGTTCCCCCCAGCTCAGTGGCGAACGCCGAGACAGACTTTTATATGGGCCTCCAGGCTGTGCAGCGACCACTGAGTCGGAGCTTGGTGCATTGTCGGCTGGTCACCTTTTATGCCACACAGAGTGGGTTGCCTGGGGAATCCCCGGGTCTGCTGGCTCTTCTTCCGAATTATCATCGGAGTCGCCCAGAGTCGCTCTTCCAAAAAGAAGAGCAAGAAAATTAAGGCAGACGTTCGCACCGTTCTTCTTCAAGATTGGATGGTTCGTCTAGCCAGGCCCACCATGGCAAACGCCACTGGAGTGAGAATTCGATCTCTAGAGCTGACTTCATGGAGGCTTTTCAAACATTTTTAGCATCTTTGTCGACCCTTTCTCCTACCTGCCAGGCTGGCGCTGTCGGGGTTCAATCTACCACCGAACTGCCCTTGACCATCGGCCATGGTTGGCCGGCCCAGGGGCCTAGAAGGGTACCACACACGATAAACAATTTGTAAACCAAGCATTGAGTCTTCATCCGTGGATGACATTTGATGCCGAAGTATCTGCACAACCATTGACCCATGGCTCCTTGCAATTTTCATGCGCGGATACACCAAGTGCCCCTCAGTCGCCGGGAACATCTCGACCTTCCCTCTCAGAGGACTCCAAGGAGGATGAAGAATACAGGTTACCCAGCAGATGCAATGGCTCTCTTTCACGAAGACAGAGCTTCGGCACTTTCAGCGAGACATGATTCGCGTGCTGCAGCTACCCTGCACTGCCGATGACCCACCGCAGACAGAACAGAGATCATTTAAGCGGGAAACGGGCTCGTCAACGGCCAAGACCAGCTTTTTTGTGACACTCCCACTAGATCAGGTGTGTGTTGATCACATTTGTGCTATCATGAAGACTAGCAGCTAATGGAAACCTTTTAATAAGCAAGAAAATTCATACTATTGCTTCTCTCTAGTGAATTTCGAAAAAAAATTCACTACGCCCCACCTTTCCGACTCGGCTAAGGGCAAGCTGTCGGTGGACTCGGGTTCCTCTGCTTTTAAGAAACCTTTCGCTGACAAGACTTGCGGCAAATTCAAGGACATGCGGTCAACCTCTTTCTTGCTTCTCCTCACGGAGTATTTTGTGTCAGGTTGTGAGGACGACTCGGCAGTGCCAGCGGATATGCTAACCGCAGCTTTCCATTGCCTCCACCATGGTCCATGCTTGGTGCTTGATCAGTTCACTCGATTGTCGTCTCTGGCAACCTTGTCCCGCTGAGGAAACGTGCTGGATGCACTTTTTCTCCTGTCGTAGGGCGCCCGCAAGAGATTAAGGACCTCCCACTTGTGGGTCAATATCTTTTTGCAGATAAATTTGAGGAATTTATGCAGGCTAAGGCAAAATGTTTGAAGGCAACTGAGAAGATTAACCTCAGAAAGCCTCCAAACCCCACACCCAGATCGACACAAGGTAAGAACAAGACTAAGTTCCTTATTTTCGGCCGCCAACCGCTGAAGTCTGCCTGTTGGGGATGCTGTGTGTATTCTTTGTTGACATGGGGTTTGCAGTTGCCGATGGTCCAACTTGGGGATGCTGTGTGTATTCTTTGTTGACATGGGGTAAAAATTGAATTTCTATTTCATAACTACTTGGTTTTGGTTTTTAAATTACGTTTGCAGGAGGTATTGGTTTTGATGGTTTCTGTCATGGTTAGAAATGTACATGTTTTATTTCAGTAAGGGAGTGGATCATGTTCATTGTAGGTATGCAGGGATGTTTAAAGATGATAATGTAATGGATTTGGTTTCCTTTTCACCTGTTTGCAAGTTTCTTTATGCCTATTAAGCCCTTTTCACACGAAAAAAACAAAAACCAACATTCCTTGCAAAGAATTTAACGAGCGCTGAAGTCATCCCATGCCAGTGACCGCTTTCGCAAGCTTTCACACGACACCAAGTAAAAATGTGACCACGTTCCATGAGACGAGAGCTGGTTACCACTGAACTATAGAGTTTTTGTTCTTAAACAGCGCTAGTACCAGTTAAATGATGACGTATGTCGCGTGTGCACAGTGTGTCGCGGTAAAAAATAAACCATGAAAACATTCTTCAAAATGGCTGACACTCGCGAAGACGTTGGGGAGTCCATTCATAATACTATGCCCGTAATATCCTCAAAAAACTACCGACGAAGACATCAACCAAAGATACATGTAAGAGTAAGAAGGCCAAGAAATCTTGGTGCCTCGAGGAAACGATTGCCTTGATAAACATTATGGAGAAGGAAACCACCCAATCTAAAATGGATGGTTTGACCCACAACGGCCATAATTGGCGGGAAATCGCGGACTTGGTCGTGGTTGGCTCGGTAACGGTGTGTAAACACACAAAGGTCGGCTCCCGAAGGTTCTTCACGCATGCGTGTTAATACTGCTTTCACGAGGATCGTCGGTCAATAAACAACGGGTCGTTTCACACGAAGGTTTGACTAGATTCCTTGCGAAAAATTACGCTTGCGTAAGATTTTAAGGAAGGGAGGCAATGTAAGGGAGGCAATAGAGATCAAGGCTCACAACACCGTTCCACAAGACATCGGATTCTTCATCAACGACATCTGGTCACCACTTCTCAAGCCCACACTTCCAGCAGCAGCTCACCACAACACTGACACACTCCAACGCACACACATCCAGCCAGCAACCAACTCACACGCTTCACTAGACAAGAACAGCTTGGATCCTTCCCGCCCAAATGTGCATCCCCCAAGCCATACATAAGCTCAACCACCACCAGTAGTCCAGCATTCTCCTGAAGACGAGCAGAGTATACTGTTCGAAACGTCGAGACCAAACCGGCTCTTTTCAGAGCCAACACTCCCTCAAAGAGTTTTTTACACATGGTTGTACCCGCAAGTTTACTATTTATATTTATTTATAGTTACTCTTAGCGTAAGATTTTGTCGGAGGTCGGGACCTACTACAAAATTTTGCAAGGTTTGCGAAAATTTCGCAAGGATTGTAGGCGATGTAAAATATTACTGTCCTTTCACACGAAGCCCAATTTGTAATTTTTTACAAAAAATTGTAAAATTTCGCAAAGAATGTTTGTTTTTTCCGTCGTGTGAAAAGGGCTTTATGCTTATATGTGTTTAATTAATTAATTTTTGTTCCCATTGACACTTTGGACAATGAAGCTCGCTTGGGTCTGTAGACAAAACTTACCAATTGTTAACTTTATTATTTTAAGTAGGATTTGAAACTTTGCATGGTGGAAGTATAACTAAGAGAGGTTTGCGGCAACACCAGGTGAAAATCTCTTTTGAGTAGTGTCACCGAGTTAAGCCCAGCTTATCCAGTTCCTGTTCCCGCCTTCGCGCACTACCGAACCAAGCCCAACTACCAGTTAATCCCCTACAAGGCAGTACATAAGCAGCATCCAGCAACAGAGTCCAGCATTCTCCTGAAGACTATCAGAACATACTGATCGAAACGTTGAGTCGTTAACCACCGGTTCTTTTCAGAACCAATCCTGCTCAAAAGAGATTTTTACATGGTGATACCACAAACCTCTCTTATTTATTATTTTAAAATTTTGTTGTAGAATAGTCACAGTGATGTCTGATGGTTTATATTCATGATATCCTTTTCCTTCCAAACTTATTTTTACAGGTATTTGCTCAATATCTGCAGTTCTGTGGAATTGGTATCAATAATGCAAGAATTTATGAAAGGGCAACAATGGAAATAAGACGTAATCAGGTAGGTGTTTCATGTGTTACTTTTATCTTAAAATCTACACTTGTGCCAAATACTATTCACTTTTGAAATGCACAATGTTTTGTTCTAGTGTTTGACTAAATAATGTGTTGCCCTGTTGTGTGATATCAAGCAATTATCCATAAATACATGTACCTGAAAGCCTCTGCAATACACGTTTCATGGTTGAAGACTTGTACAGAAGCTTTTCGATTACACAATGGTTTCCTCAGTTTTTATCTTTTCTCAGACCTCCATGCTCTACCGCTTTCTATTTTTTAAATTTAGAAATGTAGGCGAAGAAACATCTTTAGACAACACGAACAAATTGGGTTTTTTTTTCCCCCAAGAGATCATGGAGCAAAAGTTCTCTCTGCAAGCGTATTGACTTTTTTGTCTGTATGCCATCTTATTTAATAGAAAAAAATTGTTCTTTAAATTTAAATAAAAAAATAATATGCATGTTGCCTCTCATGCACTAATTATGTTGTGCATTGTAGCATGCATGATGACACAAGCTATTTATGTTATGCTTAAATCTGACAGGGTCTACAATGTTCATGGTGGATTTCCTCATATGGAACACATAGCACCTTCCCTTTATGGCACTCAGTACAAATCTCAAACATGTCAAACTTCACTAATGTACGTGCTCGTACATGGCCAAGCTTTATGTTCACTTGCTTACTACTGACTGTGGTCTGGCATGCCAATGTGGTGATTGCGCGAGAGCTGCATGTAGGTGGTTGAATGTTTGGCTGACATATGGGCATTTTGAGCTAAAGTAACATCGTTAGTGCTAAATGCATGTTTGGATATATTTGCTATACTTCATGTACTTCTAGTACACTCATGTAAGTGAATACATGTACAGGAACATACATGTATACACTAGTACATGTACATACATTCATGTATGTATCAATTTTATCCTGCGATGATTATAGTTTGGTTTAGTCTAGTTTCATTTGGCAACAATATTTTCAAAAAATATTTTGCCCATGCTTTAATCCCCCCCAAACCAAACAAATGAAACAGACCAAAACACAAATCCCGTAAAGTGGCACAGAATTTTAACAGAAACCCAGCCATGAAGTGGTTAACTGCAAAAATACACTTATTTTTGTACCTTTCTTCAGGTTCTGTTGGAATTAGCAAAGGTTCTTTTTGAGGAGCAAAGCACTCTCTCTAACATTGTTCGGAGGATTATGGAGTTAACGATATCTCTACTGCGTTGTGAGCGGTGTTCTATACTGCTAGTGGATGAGTCATCTAAGGTTAGTTTGCCTTTCATCCTTATATTACATCTTCATATGTACGTATTCAAGTCTAATTCACTCTACATATGTACAATGTATGTACCTGTAGAGCCACTACATTTGGATATTTTCCATTTTGGCAGGTATAACGCTGACTTTTTTTTTTTACATAATAGAGCCTCCTACAGGCTATAACAGGGCCCTGTGCACAAAGTCAATTGTATTCTTGGTGAATGGTGCACCCATCGCTCTGAGGACTGATTGAAAATAGTGCCTCAACCATCGCAGCAATTGCTGCACTGTTAGTGTAGCCTCGGCATCTTCGCTTGCACCCGTCAATGAAATTTGGGTCTGAATCGATCTGATAGCCAGTTATAACCAGCATTGAAACAGGACTACATGGCCGCTCGACCTATTCTCCATTTTCGACCAGATATGCATACTTTGATGACTTGGCTGATGATGTTGACGACGCATTAATCCAAATAAGCATTTTTCCGAAGCTGAAACTGAATTACGTCTAGTGCAGCAACATATGATTTGTGTTTTAAGG
The DNA here is from genome assembly GCA_023634235.1 of Pisaster brevispinus. Classification (NCBI taxonomy): domain Eukaryota; kingdom Metazoa; phylum Echinodermata; class Asteroidea; order Forcipulatida; family Asteriidae; genus Pisaster; species Pisaster brevispinus. The sequence continues at coordinate 10,524,448 of JAMKCF010000015.1, read as the reverse complement.
TTGCCAACAACTGAGGAGCCTGCCGCTACCAAGCACCACAAAGGGCATAACGTGAGGTGATCTTCTCGTGCTACTGCTAGACCATGTGTGCATTGAGAAAATGAGAATGGTGTGCATTGAGAAGATGAGAATGGTGTGTATTGAGAAGATGAGAATGGTGTGCATTGAGAAGATAACAATGGTGTGCATTGAGAAGATAACAGTCCTTTTGATTTGAGGCGTGCGATCGCACCCGCAGGCCATCGCATGCCTAAAAGCTTCCTCACAAGTGCGTAAAATCACACCCTTGATCCTTCTATAACGCACGCCTTGGCATACATTTAAGGCGTAATCATACTTCATAATTTGTAAAATAAAATAACGTCGTAAAATTAATTGTTTGTAATTTTCAAAATCCTTCAGTATACGAACGTTAAAACACGCATGCACATTGTTAGTCTGGCTCTCTCGTCCGTGTTCCATACTACAATATGTAGGCGAGTAGGGAAACACATAACTCAATTTTCCAGGGGTTAGAAGACGTGCGGTGGAGTCTAATTGCGACCTTCTTCTGTTGATATTTTTCAAAATTGTAATCTCGTACTCATAAACACATCGCTCTTGCTGCACAATTTTCCCCAATGTGCGTCCTCGACCGATCGATCGACCCATCGTTCAATCGAAAATGTATTGCACTAAAAGAAGTTTTAAACAAGCAATCCTTTATTCACGAATCCATGGAAATGGTTGTTGATGAAAAAAAGTATTATTAAGGGCAGAACTTAGTGGATAAGATCGTTCTAAAACGCAAGTTTGCGAACTTTACTTCCGTTTTTAAAATTTTTTATAAAAAAAACCCCCTTTGACAGGGGATTTTGTTGATAAAGTGTCCAGTGAACAACCAATTCTACCTTCACAAGATCCCTTGTCATGTTATTTTAAGTACATCACTACCCGCTGTTTAGTTTAGAAAACCGACTTTAAAGTGACCAGCCTGTACCACAAAAATCACACGCCTAGAGTAATTCAGGTGTGCTTTTTTTCAAATGGTGTGCGTTGAGAAGATGAGAATGCTGGCATTGAGAAGATGAGAATGCTGGCATTGAGAAGATGAGAATGGTGTGCATTGAGAAGATAAGAATGGTGTGCATTGAGAAGTTGAGAATGGTGTGCAATGAGAAGATGGAAATGGTGTGCATTGAGAAGATGGGAAAACGAAAAATGAAAAATGAAAATCCCGATAGTGAAGAGAGTCTTTACACTACATGTATCATTTTCCTTGGGCTGATTATGAATAGTTTTTTACTGCACCTAGTCAACCTTATTCACTAAAAAACAAGATAGAGACTTAAACAGGGAAAAACATCAAAGAAGAGTCCTTTTGCTAATTGCACCCATGATAAAGTAGAGTCAACTGTAGAGAAGACCGACGCAGCCTTCCACTGTGGCATGCATTGTGTTTTTAGGTGTTCGTGCAACATGTGCACGAACACCTATTGTTTTTGTTCTGTTTTTTTTTCTTAAGTGTTCGGGCATTCCGCCCGAAAACCTATTGTTATTGTACTGTTTATTTTTCCTCGTCTTCTTCTTTCCCACTGAACCTTCTCTCGCAACTTTCGCAAAAAGTAAGGGTCGTAAAGACTTGAAACTTGGCATGCACTTAGACTTTGGTGTCTAGACGGAACAGAATCTTTTTTGGGTTGATGACGTCATCGATTACGTCATTACGTTTAAAAAACGTCTAATAAATTGAAAAATTCATATCTTGAGAACTCAAGTTGCCACATACAAGATCTTTGTTGCATATAAAAGGTCTTGAAATGTTTTACATTTGGAATGCACATTGTGACCTCATTTGACCTTCACTTCCGGTCGAAACCGGAAGTTAAAGTAAAAATTATGTTATTTGGGGCTCTGGAGCCTAGGTGAAATAAAATATGATCAAACTTTCAATGCATAATATTTTGTTTAGCTCATGAGCATCCTAGAAATATGATATATGACGTCATAGCTACGTCACAACGAAAAACGTAGACGAGGTCGAATTTTTTATTATTTTGCTATCTCCAAAATTAAAGCTTGTACGGACTTGAAACTTACTATATACCTAGATCACAGTGTGTACATAACAAAATAAAAATTTGGGAATGATGACATCATCGATGACGTAGTTACATCAAATTGAAGTTTTATATTAAAATAATCATATCTCAATAACCATATTTGCTACATACATGATCTTTGCACCATTTAAAAGCTTTTGAGGTATTAAACAAATCTTACACAAAGTGTGACCCCATTTGACCTTTACTTCCGGTCGAAACCGGAAGTTCAAAATTCAGATTTCAAACGTTTTTTTCTCATAAACCAAGAAGGGTTTTGTCTTGAAACTTACTATGTATATAGATCGTAGTATGTATATGACACCCAAATTGTTTCGGTTTGATGACGTCATCGATGACGTCATAAAAATAAATCAACGTTTAATATTAAAAAAAAATTATAATCGGAGAACCATAAATGCTACATGAAAGGTACTTGCACCATAAAAAAAGCTCCGGCCGAATTATACAAATCACATTCAAAGAGTGACCCCATTAGACCTGAGATAGATTTCTAAGTGAAATTGGCCATTCAAATATTAAAATCTCGATCCAATACCTAACGCGGCATGTGGCATACAACTCGCGACTGATTCCAGTGCAACGGAGTGCTAGCCTTATGTCAAGAGGCTTGTTGCCTGAAATTTAAAGCAGCAAAAAACATGCCAACGTAACAACAGTTGCCACAAGCTGTGCTGTGTTTACTCCAGTACCACGTGGCCTTCACTAAAGGCTAGAAGTATGGCATGATTTCTGTGCACGTTTGGACATGTCACAGTTCATCGAACTTTTAACGAAAGCTTATCAATGGCGCAACGCTACTGAAATGAATTCCTCTCAACCTGTGCTATATTCGGCGTCAAATTGTTTCCCTTTTCGCCCTTCTGATGGCTTAACGGTGATATGGAATTGAAGACGAAGTTTCACTGAGATGTTCACCTGCTTCATTGATTGGTATGACATATGAGAAAATGCAGGCAGAAAAGGACCAACATTGATAATGTTTTGATCACACACCGAGATTGCACGGACACGTCCGGACGTGACATCAGCTGGTCAAGGGGGTTGCAGACCGGCACTCAGGGCAGTGTTTTTCGGTGCGACACGGTGAATAAAACGGTAAGCTTCGTTTCAACATCGTCGCTTTTCAGTCAGAATGATCGTGTGTTCCGTATGTAATGCACAGTTATGTTAATAAAGATTATCCTTAAATTATCAAGTAGTGAGGGTTTTAAAACTAAGGAATGTTTAGTATGATCATTGAGGGGGTAGAATTGGGCATTTTTGTATGATTGCTGACTCTGTTATGGTTAGATTTGACACAAAGTGTTCCGCCAACTACGTATTGTAGCATAAATATTTCACAACCCTTCGATGAAAGGTTTTCATTCATAAGTTGTTCACTTCTAAAACAGTATGCGCACCTTCTACTTGTTACCATCCAATCTTGAAATGTTTTATGTCTTGAATTTTGTTTATTTTACCAGTTTCATCTTGATATGCTATCAACTGGTAGTAGGCCCTACAGTGATCATGAAACATATTGAACAGAGTCTGATGGCAGGATAAGAGTCTGATGCCTGGGAAGGAGTGGAACACAGAAACTGGACATGCAGCTTTCAACATGAGCCATCTTCAGCCTTCATGCTTCTGTTAGTTGTCTTCTAAGATTCTTCCTCAATAAAACCATGCTAATGGAGAGTCCGAAATCATCCACTTGTGTGCTTCTTTGATCTGTAACTTTTCCAAGAGGTAAATTTACAGTAATTTATTCAAAGTTCAAAATTTCACAAAGTTATTTTGCACGGTCAAACGTTTCCAAAGGAATTGAAATAAAACTGCTGGCTGAGCCCATTTTCCATTTAAATTATTGCATTATGATAAACATAGATAACATGACTGTGTGTAATACATGTAGGGCCTACTGTGAGACTTTCTGTTGAAATACAAACATTTTTTTGAAACATTCTAAACACAAGTTATTGTATTTTGGTTGTGCGTTGAAAATAATGTGCTATGATTTATATAGTATTAGCGTCAATAAGATAATAGTTTGAGACCTGATATTAGTTAAGTTGTCGTTAATACTGTTTTTCTTTTACAGAATACAGCACATCCAGTATCGGAATGGTTTCCAATGAAAGATTACACACATGTTGTGTTTCTCTCCTTATTTTCTTGCCGAGTGTATGATGCACCACAGAGGTAGAAATAGTACTTGACTAATTTTTGTAATAGTCCAAATTTACGAGAGGCTTAGACTTGTATCATCACGCCGGGCTTTTATTTTGCATATTTATACAAAACAGGTGTCTTTTACAGTTCATTCTATCAAAGGTCTTAAATAAACAAACCGTTCTGTACGGAAAACAATGTCCACAAATCAAGCCAGCCATTTATAAAATACAACCGACAGCTTACACTCTGCTCGACCTATTTTAAGGACATCATCATCAAGTGTACATGTAATGAGAATCCAACTTTAATTGAATTCCTGTTGAAAAATTCTAAGAATTATTAGCTTAATAATGTCAATATGAATAACATAGCTTGTGTAAACTAATTGTGAATTATTAATCAATAAAGAATCAATTTTTGTTAAAAAATAAGTTTGATTCAGTGAATTGCATATTTGATATATGTACTTGTGAGTATGTTCAAGCTCGAGATCTGTAGCCAAGATGAAAGGGAAGTCGGAAAATGTCGCTACATTTAACATAAAAAACATTTGACTCACTGCCCTTTCAAATAACATGTACGATTTTATTTTTCACAAGAGGACGGCGTGTAATTTGATGACGTCATCATTGACAGACATATCGGATTGTAACAATTCATAAGTTGTCTGAACCGTCTTGGTAAATTAAACACGTGCTGCATAAAATGTGACCCGTTTGACCTAAACATCCGGTTCAAACCGGATGTCGACAATTAATGTTTTCAAAAAAGCATAACTTCAGAACCACACATTGGGTTTTGACAATCCATGCATCATTGGGAATGAGTGTAACAAGTGAAGAAACGATACACAGAATTATACCCCATTTGTCCTTGACTTACGATTCAAACCGAAAGTTAATATTTATTATTCGAAAAAATAATAACTTCTTAACCAAACATACGATTTTTACAATATATAAATCATCTTAATTGTCTTCACAAACGCTAAACAAAGTGTGACCCAATTTGACCTCGACTTCCAGTTTAAACCGGCAGTTGAATTAATTGGAAAACAATCTAACTTTTGAACCAGACATTGGGTTGATATGGTAAAATGTCGTCACCAGTTCACTCAATCACAATCTGACATCACTCACGAACACCTGTGTGTTTGTTGTTTACAAACACTGTACGTCTAGTTTCTTCTCCATCTTCTTCCGGGGAACTCTTCTCTGGATCATAACTCAAGATTGAAACTGAATTGAACCTTGAAACTCATCAGACAATTGAACCTTAATATAAGGACAGCACAGTTGTCATGACGTCATGATGACGTCATCGGGTGTCGAATTACAAGGTTTTTAAAATTGAAAATGACCATTTTCAAGTTGTTGTATCTTCGTGAATTTGAAAGCTATGAAACTCATAATTGGGCATCTGGTGCATTAAGATTGGGGCAACATTTGAAAAGTTAACGCAAAAATCGTTTGACCTTCACTTCTGGTCTTAACGGAAGGTCAAAGTCTGCCTTTGTGTTTTTTCGTAAAAAAATTCAAATTTTTGCCATAACTCAAAATTGAAATTGATTTGAACATTGAAACTCATTAGAGAATTGAACAATATCATCAAGACGCCACAAACATGATGATGTCATGATGACGTCATCGGGTATTGAATAACATTAAATCAATGTTTAATATTTGTAAAAAATCATAACTCATGAACCACATGTTGGATTTTTACAATCTACACATCATCGGATTGGTTGTAAAAAGGTCAACAAATGCTACACACAACATGACCCCATTTGACCTTGACTTCCGGTTCAAACCGGAAGTTGAAAGTTTGAAAAATTCATATCTCAAAACCTACGTAACATTTTAACCTGAATTTTGCATTAGATTATAGATGAGTTATCCTGCCGAAACTTTTGCACAGAGATAATAACATTTTAACCTTTGCATTTGTTTCAAACTTGACGTCAAAGCCCAGGTATCTGTTGAACGACCTTGTACGACAACGCACGGTAGTGTAGGCCTACACGTAAATACAATGTATGTCAAACCTGTACCAGCCTTGCACGTGTACAATGCACGTGTAGTCAAGGTCTCGCTACACGTCCATACATGTACATGTACATTGCGCGCGTGGTTTAAGTTAACGTGTCTGTATTGAAACCAAAGATCGTTAGCGCCTACGGCGCTATACGATCTTTGATTTAAACTGTAAGGCCACCTATAGGAATACATTTGGCGTAGCTCGCTATTTCATTGTATATTGCACATCCAAATAATGGTAGTCCGTGTAACATTTGAAAAATTCATAACTCCTTAACCACACAATGGATTGTTACAATCCATACGTCGTCTGAACTGTATTGATAAATTAAACACGCGGTACATAAATTCTGACCCGTTTGACCTTAACTTCCGGTGCAAACCGGAAATTGATATTGAATGTTTCAAAAAATCATAACTTCTGAACCACACATTGGTTTTTTACAATCTATGCATCATTTGGGAGGTAGGTAACAAGTGAAGAAACGATACACAAAATGTTATGCCATTTGACCTTGACTTCCGGTTCAAACTGGATGATCAAATTCAATACTTGAAACAATTATAATTCCCGAATCACACATTGGTTTTTTAACAACTACACGGCATTACAAAGGGCTCCTAGGACTTACCTAGCGCTACACAGTATGACCTCATCTGACCTAACTTTTGGTTCAAACCGGAACTTGAAGATGTATATTGGAACAAAATCTTACTCCTGAACCACAAAACGGGTTGATAAAATGAAATCTTGTTCAATCATAATTTGATGACATCGATCACGAACACTTTGTTTTTGTTGCAAACAAAAACTGAATGTCTAGTTTTTTTTTCTTTTTTCTTCTCCATCTTATCTACAGCATAACTCAAGATTGAAACTGAATTGAACCTTGAAACTCATCAGACAATTGAACCTTAATATGAGGACGGCACAGTTGTCATGACATCATGATGACATCATCAGGTGTCGAATAAACAACGTTTTTAAAATTCAAAATGACCATTTTCTATTCGCTGTATCTTCGTGAATTTGAAAGCTAGGATGCTCATATTTGGGCATCTTATAAATCAAGACTAGGGCAACATTTGAAAAGTTAACGCCAAAATCGTACGACCTTTACTTCCGGTCTTAACGGAAGGTCAAAGTCTGCCTTTGTGTTTTTTCGACTTTTGGTCATAACTTAAAATTAAAATTGATTTTAACCTTGAAACTCATTAGACAATTGGACCTTAATATGAGGACGGCACAGACCTGATTACGTTATGATGACGTCATCGGGTGTCGAATTACAAGGTTTTCTTTTTTTTTTAAACGACCCTTTTCTAGTTGTTGTATTTCATTGAAGTTGAAAGCTATGATGTTCAAAGTTTTGGCATCTGATAGATCAAGACTAGCGCAACATTTGAAAAGTTAACGCCAAAATCGTATGACCTTTACTTCCGAAAATGAACCTGGGTCGAAGTTTGCCTTCGATTTGTTTCCTTTAAAAAATCATGTTTTGGGCTTTTCTACGGCATAACTCAAGATTAAAAGTTACCTGAACACTGAAACTCATCGGACACTTACATCTCAGTATAAAGATGACACAAACTTGATTATGTCATGATGACGTCATCGGATATTGAATTACATAAAATCAAAGTTTAATATTTGTAAAAAATCATAACTCATGAACCACATGTTGGATTTTTACAATCTACACATTATCGGATTGGTCGTTAAAAGTTCAAAAAATGCTACACACAACATGACCTTGACTTCCTGTTCAAACCGGAAGTTGAAAGTTAAAAAAAATCATATCTCAAAAACTACGTAATATTTCAACATGAATTTTGCATTAGGTTATAGATGAGTTATCCTGCCGAAACTTTTGCACAGATATTATAGCATTTTAATCTTTGCATCTGGTCAAAACCGGGCGTCAAAGCGCCCGTGTCTGTTGACTTTCATTGTATGACAACGCACGATAGTGTAGGTCAACACAAACATACGCCGACACTGTACGCAGCTACGCACGTGTACAACGCACGTGTAGTTAAGTTGGCATGTACAGTACTACATGTGCGAATACATGTAGCGTCGCTCGCTATCATTGTACATGTACATTGCAAACCCAAATAATGATAGTCCGTGTAACATTTGAAAAAATCATATCTCTTTAACCACACGTTGGATTTCCACAATCCATACGTCGTCTGAACGGTCTTGATAAATTAAACACGCGCTACACAAAATATGACCCGTTTGACCTTAACTTCCAGTTCAAGCCGGAAGTTGAAATTTTATGTTTCAAAAAATCATAACTTCTGAACCACACATTGGATTTTTACAATCTATGCATCATTTGGAAGGTATGAAACGATACACAAAATGTTATGCCATTTGACCTTGACTTCCGGTTCATACCGAAAGATGAATTTAATCATTAAAACAATTATAACTCCTCAACCACTCATTGTATTTTTATCAAGAAAACGTCATCAGAAAGAGCTCTTAAGACTTAATAAACGATACACAGTGTGACCTAATTAAACACTGACTTCCGGTTCAAACCGGAAGTTAAAAATTAATGTTTCCAAAAATCATAACTTCTAAAGCACACTTTAGTTTTTTTTGCAATCTTTACATCATTGGCAAAGTATTTATCAACTTAAGATTTGACACACAGAATGCGACCCAATTTGACCTTGACTTCCGGTTCAAACCGGATGATTAAATTCAATATTTGAAATAATCATAACTCCTGAACCACACATTGGATTTTTGTTAACTACACGTCATTACAAAGGGCTCAAATCAGGTTGATAAAATGACGTAAGTTTTGGTTCAAACCGGAAGTTGAAGATTTATATTGGAACAAAATCTTACTCCTGAACCACAAATCGAGTTGATAGAATATAAAAAATTAAATCTTAATCTGATGACATCGACCACGAACACCTTATTTTTGTAGCAAACAAAAATTCAATGTCTAGTGTCTTCTTATTTCTGTCAGAGTATCGAGTGTATGGATATGAACATGACTTTGTAGTGCCAGCTGACCTATATGTACTTACACTATCACCATACACTACTCTCCTATCACCATAGTCTACGAATACTTACCTGTAGAGCATCCCCTCTCTCCCGTCTTCCCCACTAAACTCGATCTCAGTGATATGTTATATTACTAGAGAAAAGAGAATGCTGAACACGGTGGTAGGGCCTCAGGGCATGTGGGTAGGTAGCTACTGTACATTGTCTATTGTGTATAAATTCTTTATACCTGCCAGTATGGAAAATATGCAAATGTTTGGTTCTACAGGTGAGTATTCATTTCTAGACTCAAAACCTGCTATTGGGGTGGGAGGGGGTGTTTTATGCAAGCTATTAAGTCAGTGACACTGTTCTAATCCACATTTGATATTAAATTATTTGAGCAGCTGATTTATGCCATCTTGAGTTTAGACACTCTCTAACAACAATCAATGGTTGAGATTGGATAACTCAACTCATTCCTAGTTGGCCTTCTTTTGACTTATCTTGCTTGTTTTGATTTAGTATTCAAACTATTTCAGTCAGCTTCTGTTTTGTATGTTATGTTCTCGTCGTCCATTGTCCTTGCCAGTTTAAAACCATGTATGCCTCTTCACTCTCAGTATTACCTCAACAGACTCTATTGCACGTGTAGTGTTTTTTCTCTTGATCAACAGATTACATTAGCATAAATTTGTGCACAATAGTTATTTTTGGTGACCCCAATACTTCCTGTAAGCACACCTGCCTCCATTTCTACCTTTTTTCTCTCTTAATAACACCAACAGATGACAGTCAAAAAGTGTTTACAGTGATTACAACTTATTTTATTTGACATTTAAATGGAATACTCGATAACACTGGCAATAACCCAATAGTTTTAACATGCTGTTTTCAATGTATATTGCATCCAACAAGTAGAAAGCAAAATTGGAGAACCCGGTGATTTAGCCATTTTAGAACATTTGAATAGAAAGGTACAGCACTGGATTGACATGAAAAGCAGCCAGTTCTTGCACAAAAGCAGAAGAAAAGGGAACTGACAAGAAAACTTTTGTCCTGACAAATGCCTGTGAATACAATGTAGGTTGTAGTATGTTGTCTTCCTTTGCTGTGTTTTGGAATCCCCCAACCAGGTTGCTGATCTTTTCACTCATCCTGTATAGTACATTGTAGGCTATACACATTCTGGTCAGTCAGATACATTGACAAGTAAACCTTCTTCAGCAAACTCATTACCCCTATGCAGCAACCATCTAACCCTTTGGTCCCAAGTACAACCCCAGAATTACTCTTTGTAATTCTTTAATTAGACCCTACTAGCTGATGTTTCTTCCGTGTTAAGTAAAATTCTTTGGTCTTTAAGTACTAACAATTTGTCGGAAACTAACTGTCTGTTTTGCAGGGGCAGTTGTAGTAGGAGAAAAATAAGGTGTGAAGGCTTCACAATCAAAACAGGAAAACAGTACACCATGGAGGAAATGTTGGCTGGAGGGTCAAATTAAACAATTATGAAGAGATCTCAGTAGAGAATAAAAAATGAATGAAGGTTAGATAAAATGTTCAGACTTGAGAAGTACAATCATGACGAAGTAAAATGTCAAAGGTAAGGGGCGAGAGTAATCATAGAGGAGATCAAGCAAAGGGTTAAGGCTAAGGCTGGAGAAGTAAAGAGGTATGATGACAGGGTAAGGCAGTTTCACTAGAACAGGCTATCCCTAATCAGCGCCAGTTGTTTTAGGAGTTGGATGGAGAGACTTACAACATGCAAGCGGGTCCGAGGCCAGCAGAGGCAAACAGTTTTTGTCGTAGTAATGGGGACTTACCAGTTTAGCAAAACTGACAAGTGGCATGGCTAATGGATGTGAAAGATAAATTGAGGGGGATACAACATAAAGAAGGATTCCAGACTGATGTGGACAAGGTAAAACAACAAGTAAGGAAAGTGCCAAATTGGAAAGCCCCGGGTCTAGACTGTGCATCGGTATAGGGTGAATAACGTCTGTAGTGTGCACGAACAAAGGCCCTACAACTGCAATACTTTCTAGTATAGGGTAGGGTTCTCACCTGGATGAAGCAAGAACGTTTCGGTTTTGGTTCTGAAGAATGGAAAGCAAGGTAACATTGCAAGTAGACCAATCACATGCTTACCTCTATATACAAACTCTTGACCAGTGTGATTGCAGAGGACCTCTATCGTCGAATAGATGACCAGTAGGTGTTCTGGAGGAGCAGAAAGGCTGTGAGAAGCCATCCAGAGGTACAAAGGATCAAATTATCAGCGATGAGGCTGTGCTGAAGGACTGCAGTAGCAGAAAGATTTACTTGGCAATGGCATGTATTGATTACATGGAGGCTTACGTCATTGTATCACACACATGGATGATGGAATGTCTGGATATGGTTTGAGCCCCCCCCCCCCCCCCCCCCCCATATGGTAAAACATCTTCTTTGTGATACCTACGGATAGGTTGCAAACAAATCTGACAGCCAAAAATGACAGTCTGGGCAAGGTTTGCATATTAAGAAGAGGTATTTTCCAAGGTGACTCTCCTTTCCCGCTGCTGTTTGTTCTAGTTTTGATGCTCCTGTCAATGATTCTGGTTGCGTAATGAAGAAGGACGTTATGTAAAGTCTAAGTTGGGTCGAGGGAGTACAAGAGACAAAAGAAAGAGGAAAGACAGCAAGATTGGTGGAACAAGCCAACTCATGGACGGTTCTTGAGATGTACAAAGAAAAGAAGCTGGGAGCTGATGGTCTTGGAATAGGTTAAAGAGCGGAGAACTGAAGAAGAAAAAAGAGGGCTTGATTACTGCAGCACAAGACCAGTCTATCAGGACAAATTTAAGAAAGGCAAGGACAGAGAAAGCAAACATACCTCCCATGTGTAGAATGTTATTATAAGGCAGAGGAGACTGTATTTCATATTGTCAGCAAATTCAGTATGATGACACAGACAGAGAACAAAGGAAGACATGACAAGTTGGCCAAGGTGATTCACTGGGATCTGTGTAAGTAGCATAGTGTCCTAGTGCTTGCAAAAAGGTACGACCATAATCCAGAGAAAGTGTAGTGACCGACCAGGTCAAGATCCTCTGGGACTTGAACATTCAGACCAATTGTGAATATAGTACATACATGTACATGTAGACGTCTCAATGTTGTAGTCTTAGATAAAATAAAGAAGATGTGTCATGTCGGTGAAAATCTTGAAGCTGTGCCAGGTGATGTAAGGGTAGCTTAAAAAGAAATGAACAAGATCCAGAAGTAAAAAATTCTTGAACGTATTGTTTACACACGTATGATACATTTCCTGGATGATCACAATATTTTATCTGATTCCCAATTTGGATTTCGTAAAAAACACTCCACAACTCATGCCATTATTCAGTTATCAGATAATATCACCAGTAATATGGATTTACATTCAAATACAATAGGCATATTCCTGGACCTCTCCAAGGCTTTTGATACTGTCAATCATGGTATTCTTTTATCCAAACTTAACTATTATGGTATTAGAGGGGTCGCCTTGGAGTGGTTCAGGAATTACCTTTCTAATCGATGTCAATTTGTATCAATTATAACCCTAACAGACTAGACCCTTCGGTAAACAAACTGCCCAAATCCTTCAATATCCTTCAGATTAAAGTTGTCATAAACCTAAAGTGCCCAAATCCTTCTATTTCCTTTTCCTTATTGTAAATATACATATTAGCCCAAATCCTTCTAAATCCTTTTGTGACAGTAGTTAAATCAACTTTGTGATTTACTGACCAAGCTAACAAAAAACACTTTAGTTGCAAAACAAAAAAGAAAAGTCAGCTTTATTATAATTTCCACCCCTAAAAGCCCCAAACCTTCAGAATCCTATTTTGGCCAAGCTGCATGAGACCTAAAACCTTCTAAATCCTCCTATGTAAAAACAGCCTGATAGCCCAAGTCCTGCTAAATCCTCCCCAAACAAAAACTCATTGTAGCCCAAACCCTTCTACATCGTCCTGTGCTGCAGATCTCTAAAAACCCAACTCCTTCTTAATCCTGCACTATGGCAATGAGGATATTGAAGGATTTGGGCCCTTTAGGGTTAATGACGTTTCATCTTCCCTCCAGGAAAATTCATGTGGAGTTCCACAGGGCTCCATACTTGGACCTCTGTTATTCTCAATTTATATTAATGATTTCCATAAATCCTCAGATATTTTCTCATTTATTCTCTTTGCTGATGATAGCAACTTGTTTTATACACATCCTAACCCTGATGTACTTTTTCGAACGGTGAATTCAGAGCTTAAAAATGTCAATGAGTGGCTTAAAGCCAATAGGTTGTCTCTTAACATTAAGAAAACTAACTTTATGTTTTTCAGTAAAAAACACAATTTCCATATACAGAATGTCTTTATTGATAACACACCTATCGAGAACACTGATTGTGTAAAATTTTTAGGATTGTATATTGATCAATCTCTTTCTTGGAATAAGCAAATTAATAACACTTGCTCAATTATTTCTAGAAATATTGGTGTTACCAACAAACTTAAAAAAGATTTCCCCATTAATATCTTATTCACTCTCTACAATGCTTTAGTTTTACCTTACATTAGTTATGGCATCTTGGCATGGGGTAAATGTGGAATAGGTAAAACTAGAAACGAGTTTGTAACGAACAAACACTGGGGTTTCGGCTTTGTTGTCAATGTTGAATTAATGTAATAATTAATTTGACACCTGATGATATAACGATGACGAAAACACGTTTTTCGTATGAACTTTGTTATAAGCTACAAGACGGTACAAAAATTATAACTCTTTGACGTTATGGTTCAGACGATATAAAGTTTTAAATCATAAATTGTAAATAATAAACTACCATGCCAATGCTAAAGTTGTTATTAAGCTATACCGCACAGACCTTGAAATAAATTGTGGTGGGAGAATGCAATGAAATTGCGTGATAACACACCGCTACTAATATCCCAAAACGCTTCCGTATTTAATAGTTCGAGGACTCTCCGGAAGCAAGAGGGCGCTATACAGGTGCACCATTAACTGTAGAAGCGAAGTAGTGAACCAAAATGAAAGGTACAAAGGTTGAACGATGCCATGCAAGTGGACAATGGGCTGTGTGGGTCTGGCTGTATGCAGCGTGTTACGATGCCTAGCGTGGGAAGCAATGGCTGTGTGGAGTGATGGCCGTATGCGATGTACAGCGTGAATTACGTGCAATGTACACACACTTTGATCTTGCTGGGTTGACGATACGTGTTTTTAAATCGTTAATATCGTCAACAACGGATTAAAAACCCTCGGCCGAACTGCTGCTTGATCTAAGTTAGATCACAGGCTTTCATTTGATGTATTGTTTGTGTCTTTTAAGACTGTAGTTCCTGAGATCGAACGCTAACAAATTTCATGTGTAAATGCTATGAGACTTTTTCGGAAAGAAGAATAATAATAGAGAAAAAAAAAAAATAACTAGAAACGAGTTTGTAACAACAAACACTGGGGTTTCGGCTTTGTTGTCAATGTTGAATTAATGTAATAATTAATTTGACACCTGATGACATCACGATGATGAAAACACGTTTTTCGTACGAACGTTGTGATAAACTACAAGACGGTACAAAAATATAACTCTTTTACGTTATGGTTCAGACGATATAAAGTTTTAAACAATAAATAATTGTAAACTATAAATTACCATGCCAATGCTAAAGTTATTAATAAGCTATACTGCACAGACCTTGAAATAAATTGTGGTGGGAGAATGCATTGAAATTGCGTGAAAACAAACCGCTACTAATATCCCCAAACGCTTTCGTATTTAATAGTTCGAGGACTCTTCACAAACAAGAGGGCGCTATACAGGTTCACCATTAACTGCAGAAGCGAAGTAGTGAACCAAAATGAACGGTACAAAGGTCGAATGATGCCGCGCATGTGGACAATGGGCTCTGTGTGGGTATGGCCGTATGCGATGTACAGCGTGAATTACGTGCAATGTACACACACAAGACGATCGTGCTTTGTTGACGATATGTGTTATTAAATCGTTAATATCGTCAACAAAGGATTAAAAACCCTTGGTCAAACTGCTGCTTGATCTAAGTTAGAGTACAGGCTTTCATTTGATGTATTGTTTGTGTCTTTTAAGACTGTAGTTCCTGAGATCGAACGCTAACAAATTTCATGTGTAAATGCTATGAGACATTTTCGGAAAGAAGAATAATAATAGAGAAAAAAAAATAAAAATCTCGACGAAAACAAAGGTGGTTTCGGCCGATGGCCGAAACCCCCAAAAATCTCGACGAAAACAAAGGTGGTTTCGGCTGATGGCCGAAACCCCCGATTAATAGAATTACTGCTCTTCAAAAAAGGGAACTTAGAATTATTAACCATACTGATTACCAGGCTCACAGCAATCCTTTATTTCATAAACACAAAACACTTAAAGTCAATGACATATATCTTTTACGTCTTGGGACCTTCATGCATCAGCTTCACAATAAAAAACTGCCTAGCACTATGTGTTCAATGTTCAGTAAAAATCGAGATATTCACGATCACTTCACTAGGCAGTGTACTGATTTTCATCATCCATATGCTCGTACCACACTAGCTCAAAAAGGAGTCAAACATGAAGGGCCTAAACTGTGGAATTCCTTGAATACCTCTCTGAGGAAAATACGCAGTTTATTCTTATTCAAACGGAAATTAAAAACTCAATTAATCAGCAAATATTGATAAGCAGGCTAACTTTTGTTCCAACCCCGAGTTTACTTATACTAGCTATACCAATATCTAAGTTGTAATTTAGTTGTAATAGTGTTTTCATATTGTTGTATTGTTCTTGTTTTGTTCTTGTATCGAGTGGGGTCTCTACTCGACAAGCTTATGCTTCTTGGAGACCTCCATCCTCACACAGTTATCTAGATTTCTTAATTATTATAATGTAATGTAAATTACAATACATTGCTATTTCATCACTTATTCTTGTGTGTTGGAAAAAATAAAAGAAATGAATGAATGAATGAATGAATGAAGTACCAAGATTTGGCATGGGAAGTTGGCAGGTGAAAAAAACTTGGCAGGTGTGGTGGTTGAGCACTTGACACCATTTTGAAGGCACTGTAGAAGCATCTAAATCAAATAGGCAAGACTGTGAAGATTGATCTGCTACAGAAGGTACTGCTTTTGGGAACAGCACAGATCCTGCAAAAGACCCTCAAGGTCTAAGGCTACTGGACGTAGCCTGACTCAAGGTGTTTGGAGCATTGATCAGAACACCTCTTGGTTTTGTAAAATTTTTATTAGGGGTTTTGGCCTCATAGAACCTGAAGTTGAAGTGAACAAATATTCCACAGCCTAATTGTAGGGAATTTCATCACATAGCCACAACTTTAGTTATAACAAAAAGAAAGTAATATTGATGCAAATTTTGAAGGCACAAGAAACAGCTGTATGTCATATTTTTCTTCTGAATATTTTGGTCATATCAAGGTTGTCTTAAAATGGTTGTTACACAGAAGAAAATTCATTTGTTGGTCATTAATTCTTTAGAAAATATTGCAGCTTCATTTGTAGTACTACGGATATCCCTTCACAAAGTCCGATAAAATTCAAAAAAACTGTTATCCTGGGAGTGGCTATAGCTTATAGTGCAAACTGTGTGTACTATGCGGTGTGTCAGCACATACTGTGTGACAGTTATGAGCGCACAGGCATTTGCACATGCCTTTTGCTTGCTCTCCAAAAAGAGCTCCTGATTGCTTGTTATTCTTAGGCATTTGTATAATTTATGTTACCATCTTTTTGTATTAGTAACTTGGAAACTACTAGACAAGTTGGAGTTCATGAAGTGTTGTTTTTATGTCATATCAGTTTTTGGATTTGGTTGTATCTCCAGTACTCTGGTAGCCATGTATTCCTGTGCATCTCTATGTAAGTACCATTAGCTACTGCACAGAGCCTGCCTGACTGAACCTGAATGTATGGATTACAGATCAAAACACAATGAGGTCTATTCATCCTACTGTAGTGTCTTTGTTGCACTATGTGTAAGTGCCTCCCTGACTTACTTTGTGCAATGTAGTGAACAATCTTTTGTGCAGCCCATTCAATATGGTCCTCTCACCAGAAGACACTTTCTAAAGAGAAAACACTTTCTAAAGAGAAGGATTTCCTACCATCCAAACTGTACAGCTTCCTTCCAACTAGAACTCTTGCATGCTGGAGATGTTCATCCCAATCCAGGGCCAGACAGGGAAGACAGTGATACACTCTCGTCATCGGTGAGACATCATACTGCTCATCATTTTCAACATGCGATTAAGTATCCCCCAGCCGAACTCTTGCAATGGAGACATCGAAGGATTCAGCTTCCACAGGACATTAATGATATCATTCAGTCACTTGGAATTCATCAAAGGAGAACACGCAGAGGAACTCGAGGTGGCCAAAGAAAGAACAGTATCAGACGGAAGAGCCATGGTAATCCATCTTCGAACTTTTAGCTTTGCTCAGTAAATGTACGGTCTGTCTGTAACAAGACTGCTCTGATACATGATTTCATATGTGATAGCAACGCGGACCTGATTGCCATGACAGAAACCTGGCTGACGGACAATGATGCAACAGTTCTGCGTGAACTCATCCCTACTGGATATTTTTTTGTTCACCAGAGGGGCCGTCGTGGTGGCGGAACTGGTCTCGCTTATAAAGAGACAATCAACGTCCATCAACTTGTCACGGGTGAAAAGGACTCCTTCGAGTCTATCTCATGTAAATCATTTCGCTTGCAACTAATTAATATCTATAGACCACCCTATTCTGAATCACATCGAGTAATGGTTTCATCTTTTGTATCAGAATTTAATGACTACATTCCACGTCATTTGTTGTCAAACACTCCTTTATTAATCATAGGAGATTTCAATATTCATGTGGATACTGCCAATGCAGATGCTAGAGCCTTTGTAGATCTTGTTGAATCGCTTTGTTGTAAACAATTGGTTAATTTCTCTACACACATGTACACGGTCACACCCTTGACCTCATGATATGTCGTCAGTCTGATATCGTATCTGGGTCACCATGGACACATAGTTCTTTATTATCTGATCACATTCCAGTCATGTGTTTTCTAAACTCTTATAAACCTCCATTGCCTTCTAAACTGATATCATTTCGAAAGCTGTCTGCTATTGATGTGAATAAATTGAAGTTAGACATCGCTGAAAGTGAGCTTTGTAAGCACACACCTAGTACCCTCACTGAACTAGCTTTGTTGTATGATGCTACGCTTAGTGATATCTTGGAGAAACATGCTCCTGTTGTTACTAAGCAGGTAGTTCTACACCCCCAAGTACCGTGGTATACTGACGGCGTCAGGACAGAAACAAGAAAAAAGAGAAAGGCTGAAAGCGTTGGTTGAAAACTAGGGCCAATAGTGATCAGGACAACTATAAGTCAGTTCAAAATGCAACATTGCAATTTTTGAACAAAGCTCGTGGAAAATATCACAGAGATCTGATCATGGAAAATAAGGATAATCAAAAGAAGCTATTCAATGTTGTCAAGTCTCTGTTGAACATGTCAAATAAACAACCTTTGATACCTTGTAATACTGATAAACATGAGTTCGTGAATGACCTAGGTGATTAGATGCAATGAATGAACCCAGGACTTATTCTCTATCAGCAACTTACATGGTGTACCATGTTGTCGATGTTCTGAGCAATTTCAAATCTCTTTCTAAGGTATAAGTTGAAAAACTTATACTTAACCGAAGTAAAAAGTCCTGCTCATTAGATCCCATGCCCACGAAACTCCTTCTACAATGTATCGACATATTGACTCCTGTGTTCACATCATTGATTAATCTTTCTCTCTCGACTGGTCATTTTCCCATGCAATGGAAAAATGCCCTCATCACACCATTATTGAAAAAACCTGGTCTCGATGCAGATTTTAACAACTTAATACCTAAAAGCAATCTGAAATACATATCGAAGTTGGTTGAGGGTGCTGCTACCCGGCAAATTATGGATCACCTCAATAACAACTCACTTTGGCAATGTACTCAGTCTGCAATAGACAATTCCATGGTACTGAAACTGCACTGCTAAGAATAAAGAGTGATCTATTGATGGCTATGGATTCCCAGAAAGTCACTCTTTTACTTTTGTTAGATCTGAGTAGTGCATTCGACACCATAGATCATTCTTGCTTATCAGAAACTTTAAGACCTGTTTTTGCATAGATGGTGTTTTTCTTGAATGGATAGAGTCGTAGTTGGCGAATAGATTTCAAAAGATCAAAATAGATGATGTGATCTCTGATGATTTCCCAGTGCCTTTTGGAGTTCCACAAGGTTCTCGGCTGGGTCCTTTGTTATTTACTCTGTACACTGCTAATCTCATTTCAAATGTTCAAACGAATTTTCCCGAGATATCATGCCACTGCTATGCAGATGACACACAGCTTTATGTATCATTCAGACCTGATGAACATGCTCAAGAGCGATGTGTTTCACTTCTAGAAACATGTATTGACTATGTACGTGGATGGATGTTGCAAAATAGGCTCATGCTAAATGATAGTAAAACTGAATTAATGATCATTGGCACACCTAAACAGATATCCAAAATCAACTTAAACAGTGTATCAATCGGAGATTCTGTAATAGAACCATCTGTTAATGCAAGAAATCTCGGAGTACAGTTCGATGCGCATTTGAATATGGGAGAACACATCACAAATGTTTGTAAATCAGCATACTACATGGATCTCTCAGACGTATTCGGAAATATTTCGATCAGGACATTACGAAAGACATTGTTCATGCATGTATCACCAATAAGTTGGACTATTGTAATGGTCTACTGTTTGGGATCCCTGACTCTCAAATAGTGAGATTGCAACGGGTTCAAAACACACGGATCACCCCAATTTTAAGAAATCTACATTGGTTACCAGTACGCCAGAGAATAACATTCAAAATCTTGCTGATTGTATATAAAGCACTTCTTGGTCCAGCTCCCACTTATATCAAAGAACTGTTAAATTTCAAACTTAATCAACACAATCGCAGTTCCCGAGATACTTTGTTGCTGCAGATCCCATCTATCAAAACAAAAATAACGCAAGGTGATCGAGCATTTGCTTGTGCAGCCCCAAAACTCTGGAATAACTTACCATTAGAGGTCAGGAAATCACCATCTGTAAATATCTTTAAATCAAAACTGAAAGTACATCTTTTCAATTAACTGTAAATCTAAGCATATCAGGAGCTTTTGTACATAGCGCAGTAGAATATATACTTAATGTTGGATAGTTTCTGCGCTCTATAAATGTATTATTATTATTATTAAAATGACACATTGGTGTAGATGGCCTCAGGTCAACCTGCACACAGCCTGATTTGTGCTACCAAGTTTGGTTAGCCTTTTACAGCCGTCCAAGATAGCGGTCGTAAGAATTTTGATTCTACTCTTTGTTTCTTTTAAACCTAATAAGATACTTTTACAATTTATATGTCATAAGAATGTTCTTGGAACATTAAACTAAAAATCTAATAACATGACCGCACTTCCCAATATCTCAAACCTCACACAGTTAATCTTCACAAACAGAAGACACTGCTGAAGTGACATCATGATAACATCCTCAGGTGTCAAATTACATTATTTCAAATTTGAATATGAAAACTAATTATAACTCAATTACCTCAAGTCACACAATAACAATGTTGACGTCATCCTGTAGGTCAATGATTGGTCTAAAGCTTGTACACAAATCTGACCCAGTTTTGACCTTTATTTTCAGTCAAAACCAGAAGTTGAACATGTCAAAAATTCATATCTCAAACACTACTTATCTTTTAATAATATTTTATATCAGATTGGAGATCTTTGTGCGTATTGAATCCTCCTAATTTTTCCAAGTTAAAGTCTGATTGGAGTCCTCCCCACCGAGTCCGAGTCCCATCTTGTCCAATCCGAGTCCGAGTCTCTCATGTCTATGTAAAGTTAGTCCCATCGGTACACACTGCATGCCAAAAGTTTTTGTAACTTCTGGCTTCAAAGCTGGCATATGTTTGTGTGTAGTTTTGCATAAAAAACACATATTTCATTGCTCAAAAGCATTTCTTATGAAAGAAACTTTGAATTCTGAGGAAACTAGCTCACTCCTGTGGGCTTCTGGTAATCAGTGGAGCCACTTTCTGTAAAGTGGGTGTGGCTTACAGTGGAATAACGTCACACACCTAGAACAGGGTTGTGATAATTATAATCGTCATCCCCCCGCTGACACTCATGTGGAATATCTCTGCTTGCAATTTCAGCCATTTCCATTCATTTCTGTCAGACTTGTGATCAGATCTGCTGAATATGTACCATTTTAAAAAGTCAAAACACATACTTTAACAATGCCGAATTTGTCTCCATTGTGTGATAAATCAATACAAATCAAAACATATTGCGGGGGGAAAAAGAAGGGAAACCCCCCCCCCAAAAAAAAAAAACACCCCCAAACCAAACAAACAAACTAACAAACAAACTAGTATAAAATTACAAAAAACTGACTGACTTGTTCAAAATCTGTAGGTGTCAAAGTGTAATTATGAGTGTCAGTCTGTCACGAGGACTACCGGTGTATACGACCAATCATGGAGATAGAAAATCTCCACAAACCAATCAACGTAAACCAACGAAAAACAGACACGACAAGCCATCTATACCTAGCCTACTGTTTTAAGTCTGAGATTATTTGGAAAGTTCATCAAGAAGAGGGCGCTATTTAAGGTGGGCAAAAACACCACGATCACAGACTTGAATGTAAGACTATAAGTTTGACATGCATGGTTGAAACGAACATGGTCTGTGGTTGACATGCGAATGCCATAGGAAATGCATCGACGAGTCCACAAAAAATGGATTCGTAACTGGTCTTGAGTCTGAGACCAGACTTGAGTCCTCCAACACTGGTATACAGTGGTTGACAGTTATATGTATCATTTTTTTGCACGTACAGTTTTGTTCAACACAAGTAAATAATAAGATTTTAGCCTTTCATCACTTTTAGGCAGTTCATGTAAATTAAGATACAACTATATTTAGAATTTTTCCTGTTATGGAAACAATTCGTGTGTTTTTACAAAAACCTTGTTAGCGTTTCCTTTTCTGGACACACTGTACATTTTGACAATTGTTTCCTGATCAGAATTTTTTTTTTATGTTTCCAAAATTGGAGACAATTACAATTGTACTGGACTGTAGATATTTTCTAAACAGGATACATAATGCCATAACGGGAAATTTGTTCCCTGATTTGGAATTGTGTTGTAAGGCAAGTGATCTTTTTTGGAAGATGGGGTGGTCCAGAAAAAGGACCCATTACTTTCTCTTCGTATCCTTGTTAGGTGGCTGTGTTCATTGTGTGTTTGTTGTAGCCTAAGAGTTGAATGGCTGTGCTGAATTCCCAAATAACACTACTCTAACTATGAGCTGCCACAAAAAAAAAAAAACAATTACTGCCAATAATGTTCTACCAGATCTTCATCAAATTTTCTAGGGAAATTACTTCCAGAAACTTGATCAATTCCTTAATCACTTAATTGCTAAGTGCATCATTTTTGGCTTGAGCTATGATGTAGTCAAGGAGTTGACCATTGGTATCTGCAGGTGTTATATCACATTGAACTAAGCCCATGGAGTTTTTATAACGATAAGTTTTTGATTTTTGAAATCGACTTCTTTGTACTTATCTGCTTAAAATTGTGATAATGATAGTGTGGACAAATTAACTGAAGGGACCCTGTGTAATGAAATGTTTCTACTGTAAACTATTAGAAAGGCTGGCTTAGAAATGAATACGTAAATGTACCTGTAATGCGCTGTACATTTGTTTTCACTCTAAGGTAAATTTTGCTTGAAATATTAAATTAATTTATTGTAACAGAGAAGCACACTTATTATGTTCAAGTTCATGTAACAACAGTTGGTATGTTTTTTCACATTGTTGTGGGTTTTTGTTGTTTTGCAATACATTCAAAAAGTCTTCATTCCTCTTTGTTGTTAATATTCCATACTTTATTAACACCAGAGTGAAGTCAAGCATCTCATGCCATGCACACTAATCTTTCAATCATGCTGCTTAGTATTAGTTTCTGTACTTGAGGTAGTTATGCATAATAACACAATAGATTTTCTACCTAAAAAGAAACTTAGCAATTTGTTCAAATTTGGATCATGTACGAAAAACAAATGTGCAGTTTAGTAGTTGTCATTGCATAACTCTGTATAACAAAAGACATGTGAAACGATACTATTTAAATAAAATATGTTGGCAAAAAGGTGCAGCACAAGGTTCAAAACTAAGCCCACTTGTGATTTGAATCAGTGTTTTGTGTCTGACATAAATTTTAATCCTTGCAAAATTGTATTTTTCTCATGTTCACAGAGAAGGAAAAATAAGCGGCAGACAAGCAAAGACACGGTACACATGTCTGTTTAGCCTTCTGTGCACCCTTGTTCTGTATTGCATGCTTTTCATTCTGATGTTTTGCTTTAATATCTGCTTGTTGTGGCCTTGTCTCATTACCAAACAGATTGAATCAGTTCTTCCACAAATAACAATTGAAACTAATCATATTTATCTAATGGCTAACTCATCAGCATCATTTAACGGCAACAATTGTTGGTTAATATCCTGATTTTATATCAGGTATAATAACAGAGTGTTGTCTAATTTTTAATCAGGTAAATGTTTTTTGTAGAAATACCAAAGGCAAGCGCTAAGTCATGAAGCCTTTTGATTAATCTTCAAAGCATTTAAAAAATCACACAAAAGATTTACTACAAAGTGCATACAATGTATGACAACTGATTTAACTAGAAACATCAGACCACCAACAAAATGTTAATTGCACATGTGGCTTTATCCATACACAGCCTTGAACCAATAACATTTGTTGAAAGAGGCTATACATGTACTTAATAATAAATTGAAACAAGTTGATGGATTTGCATTGATAAGGATTTAGTGTATCATTATCAAATTTAATGCTTTCTTTGTATCCTTCATGGAACCAACAATTTTTGTAATTACTGCTTTATCATTTTAAAAACACCCCTGTGTGCAGTGGATTGGGCACTTTACATTGTAATTCATCTCAGCTTCTCCCACCCAAGTTTTCTTGTGTGAACGAGTGTACTGTATTTCCAGCCCAACCTTAAATGTAGTACAATGTACTTGGTATCCAAAGGATTTTTTTCCTTTTTCCCAAACAATACCTTTGACTATAATGTTGGACTTCATGTTGGTGGTATGGTGGCAGTTTACATTATGTTCAGATAATGTGGTGCAGCTTGCTCCATGTTGATTTTGATTAGTTTAACCCTTTCGTGCACTGACTGGTTTCTTGTGATCGTGTTTATTTCTTTCGAAAAGCAGTTTAAAAAAATCCTGAAATTTTTTTTATGGTGGCACTGTTTCGTGCTACTTTTTTTTTAAGGTAACAATTTTCAAAAAATGTTTTGCATACACAAAACAAAGTAAAATATTGACAGCCTCTTTTGGGCTAGTGTGAACTTGCAAAATTTGCTGCAGGACTTGTCAGAAGAAGAACTGGACTCAGACTAAGTTTGGAAGATGAAGACGAAATGGGTAATAACTTTTTGATACTTTTCTCTAAGATGGGCGACTCTGAACCTACAATTTATGCACATTTCCCTAGCTGAAGGCTTTCTTGTTATAGTTTTTTTCATAAGACCATAATAGCTCCCTCAAGCTTTTCTTCCGATCATGCATCTGGGCTACAAGAATCATCCTCTTTTTCATCCTGGAACGCAAAGGGCAGAACCCTCTCAGCTGCGATCCTGGAACACAAAGGGCAGTACCCTCTCAGCTGCTATCCTGGAACACAAAGGGCAATACCCTCTCAACCGTGATCCTAGAACAGAAAGGGCAGTACCCTCTCAGCTGCTATCCTGGAACACAAAGGGCAGTACCCTCTCAACCATGATCCTGGAACACAAATGGCAGTAACCTCTCAACCATGATCCTGGAACGTAAAGGGCAGTACCCTCTCAACTGCAATCCTGAAACACAAAGGGCAAAACCCTCTCAACCGTGATCCTGGAACTTAAAGGGCAGTACCCTCTCAACTGCAATCCTGAAACACAAAGGGCAATATCCTCTCAACCGTGATCCTGGAACACAAAGGGCAGTACCCTCTCAACCATGATCCTGGAACATAAAGGGCAGTACCCTCTCAACTGCAATCCTGAAACACAAAGGGCAATACCCTCTCAACCATGATCCTGGAACGTAAAGGGCAGTACCCTCTCAACTGCAATCCTGAAACACAAAGGGTAATACCCTCTCAACTGTGATCCTGGAACACAAAGGGCAGTACCCTGTCAGCTGAGATACTGGAACACAAAGGGCAATACCCTCTCAACCGTGATCCTGGAACACAAAGGACAATACCCTCTCAACCGTGATCCTGGAACACAAAGGGCAGTACCCTCTCAGCTGGGATCCTGGAACACAAAGGGCAGTACCCTCTCAACCATGATCCTGGAACACAAATGGCAGTACCCTCTCCACCATGATCCTGGAACGTAAAGGGCAGTACCCTCTCAACTGCAATCCTGAAACACAAAGGGCAATACCCTCTCAACCATGATCCTGGAACATAAAGGGCAGTACCCTCTCAACTGCAATCCTGAAACACAAAGGGCAATACCCTCTCAACCGTGATCCTGGAACACAAAGGGCAGTACCCTCTCAGCTGCTATCCTGGAACACAAAGGGCAGTACCCTCTCAACCATGATCCTGGAACACAAATGGCAGTACCCTTTAAACCATGATCCTGGAACGTAAAGGGCAGTACCCTCTCAACTGCAATCCTGAAACACAAAGGGCAGTACCCTCTCAGCTGGGATCCTGGAACACAAAGGGCAGTACCCTCTCAACCATGATCCTGGAACACAAAGGGCAGTACCCTGTCAGCTGAGATACTGGAACACAAAGGGCAGTACCCTCTCAACCGTGATCCTGAAGCACAAAGGACAATACCCTCTCAGCTGCAATCCTGGAACACAAAGGGCAGTACCCTCTCAGCTGGGATCCTGGAACACAAAGGGCAGTACCCTCTCAGCTGCAATCCTGGAACACAAAGGGCAGTACCCTCTCAGCTGGGATCCTGGAACACAAAGGGCAATACCCTCTCAACCGTGATCCTCGAACACAAAGGGCAGTACCCTCTCAACTGCAATCCTGAAACACAAAGGGCAATACCCTCTCAACCATGATCCTGGAACACAAAGGGCAGTACCCTCTCAACCGTGATCCTAGAACAGAAAGATCAGTACCCTCTCAGCTGCTATCCTGGAACACAAAGGGCAATACCCTCTCAACCGTGATCCTGGAACAGAAAGGGCAGTATCCTGTCAACTGAGATACTGGAACACAAAGGGCAATACCCTCTCAACCGTGACCCTGGAACACAAAGGGAAGTACCCTCTCAGCTGCAATCCTGGAACACAAAGGGCAATACCCTCTCAACCGTGATCCTGGAACACAAAGGGCAGTACTTTCAATCAACTGCGATCCTTGAACACAAAGGGCAGTATCCTCTCAACTGCAATCCTGAAACACAAAGGGCAGTACCCTCTCAGCCGCGATCCTGGAACATAAAGGGCAATACCCTCTCAACTGTGATCCTAGAACAGAAAGATCAGTACCCTCTCAGCTGCTATCCTGGAACACAAAGGGCAATACCCTCTCAGCTGCAATCCTGGAACACAAAGGGCAGTACCCTGTCAGCTGTGATCGTGGAACACAAAGGGTAGTACCCTCTCAGCTGCAATCCTGGAACACAAAGGGCAGTACCTTCTCAACCATGATCCTGGAACACAAAGGGCAGTACCCTCTCAACCATGATCCTGGATCACAAAGGGCAGTACCTTCTCAACCATGATCCTGGAACATAAAGGGCAGTACCTTACAAACCGTGATCCTGGAACACAAAGGGCAATACCCTCTCAACCGTGATCCTCGAACATAAAAGGCAGTACCCTCTCAACCCTCTCAACTGCAATCCTGAACACAAAGGGCAATACCCTCTCAGCTGCTATCCTGGAACACAAAGGGCAATATCCTCTCAACCGTGATCCTGGAACACAAAGGGCAGTACCCTCTCAACCATGATCCTGGAACATAAAGGGCAGTACCCTCTCAACTGCAATCCTGAAACACAAAGGGCAATACCCTCTCAACCATGATCCTGGAACGTAAAGGGCAGTACCCTCTCAACTGCAATCCTGAAACACAAAGGGTAATACCCTCTCAACTGTGATCCTGGAACACAAAGGGCAGTACCCTGTCAGCTGAGATACTGGAACACAAAGGGCAATACCCTCTCAACCGTGATCCTGGAACACAAAGGACAATACCCTCTCAACCGTGATCCTGGAACACAAAGGGCAGTACCCTCTCAGCTGCAATCCTGGAACACAAAGGGCAGTACCCTCTCAACCATGATCCTGGAACACAAATGGCAGTACCCTCTCCACCATGATCCTGGAACGTAAAGGGCAGTACCCTCTCAACTGCAATCCTGAAACACAAAGGGCAATACCCTCTCAACCATGATCCTGGAACATAAAGGGCAGTACCCTCTCAACTGCAATCCTGAAACACAAAGGGCAATACCCTCTCAACCGTGATCCTGGAACACAAAGGGCAGTACCCTCTCAGCTGCTATCCTGGAACACAAAGGGCAGTACCCTCTCAACCATGATCCTGGAACACAAATGGCAGTACCCTTTAAACCATGATCCTGGAACGTATAGGGCAGTACCCTCTCAGCTGGGATCCTGGAACACAAAGGGCAGTACCCTCTCAACCGTGATCCTAGAACACAAAGGGCAGTACCCTGTCAGCTGAGATACTGGAACACAAAGGGCAGTACCCTCTCAACCGTGATCCTGAAGCACAAAGGACAATACCCTCTCAGCTGCAATCCTGGAACACAAAGGGCAGTACCCTCTCAGCTGGGATCCTGGAACACAAAGGGCAGTACCCTCTCAGCTGCAATCCTGGAACACAAAGGGCAGTACCCTCTCAGCTGGGATCCTGGAACACAAAGGGCAATACCCTCTCAACCGTGATCCTGGAACACAAAGGGCAGTACCCTCTCAACTGCAATCCTGAAACACAAAGGGCAATACCCTCTCAACCATGATCCTGGAACACAAAGGGCAGTACCCTCTCAGCTGCGATACTGGAACATAAAGGGCAATACCCTCTCAACCGTGATCCTGGAACAGAAAGGGCAGTATCCTGTCAACTGAGATACTGGAACACAAAGGGCAATACCCTCTCAACCGTGACCCTGGAACACAAAGGGCAGTACCCTCTCAGCTGCAATCCTGGAACACAAAGGGCAATACCCTCTCAACCGTGATCCTGGAACACAAAGGGCAGTACTTTCAATCAACTGCGATCCTTGAACACAAAGGGCAGTATCCTCTCAACTGCAATTCTGAAACACAAAGGGCAGTACCCTCTCAGCCGCGATCCTGGAACATAAAGGGCAATACCCTCTCAACCGTGATCCTAGAACAGAAAGATCAGTACCCTCTCAGCTGCTATCCTGGAACACAAAGGGCAATACCCTCTCAGCTGCAATCCTGGAACACAAAGGGCAGTACCCTGTCAGCTTTGATCGTGGAACACAAAGGGTAGTACCCTCTCAGCTGCAATCCTGGAACACAAAGGGCAGTACTACTCAACCATGATCCTGGAACACAAAGGGCAGTACCCTCTCAACCATGATCCTGGATCACAAAGGGCAGTACCTTCTCAACCATGATCCTGGAACATAAAGGGCAGTACCTTACAAACCGTGATCCTGGAACACAAAGGGCAATACCCTCTCAACCGTGATCCTCGAACATAAAAGGCAGTACCCTCTCAACCCTCTCAACTGCAATCCTGAAACACAAAGGGCAATACCCTCTGATCCTGGAACACAAAGGGCAGTACCCTCTCAGCTGTGATACTGGAACACAAAGGGCAATACCCTCTCAACCGTGATCCTGGAACACAAAGGGCAGTACCCTCTCAGCTGCGATACTGGAACACAAAGGGCAATACCCTCTCAACCTTGATCCTGGAACACAAAGGGCAGTACTCTCTCAGCTGCAATCCTGGAACACAAAGGGCAGTACCCTCTCAGCTGCAATCCTGGAACACAAATGGCAATACCCTCTCAACCGTGATCCTGGAACACAAAGGGCAGTACTTTCAATCAACTGCGATCCTTGAACACAAAGGGCAGTATCCTCTCAGCTGCAATCCTGGAACACAAAGGGCAGTACCCTCTCAACTGCGATCCTGGAACACAAAGTGCAGTACCCTCTCAGCTGCGATACTGGAACATAAAGGGCAGTACCCTCTCAACCGTGATCCTGGAACACAAAGGGCAGTACTCTCTCAGCTGCAATCCTGGAACACAAAGGGCAGTACCCTCTCAGCTGCAATCCTGGAACACAAATGGCAATAC
Organism: Pisaster brevispinus; assembly: GCA_023634235.1. Classification (NCBI taxonomy): domain Eukaryota; kingdom Metazoa; phylum Echinodermata; class Asteroidea; order Forcipulatida; family Asteriidae; genus Pisaster; species Pisaster brevispinus. Next base: position 10,494,558 of record JAMKCF010000015.1, on the reverse strand, counting down.
CCTCTCAACCGTGATCCTGGAACACAAAGGGCAGTACTTTCAATCAACTGCGATCCTTGAACACAAAGGGCAGTATCCTCTCAGCTGCAATCCTGGAACACAAAGGGCAGTACCCTCTCAACTGCGATCCTGGAACACAAAGTGCAGTACCCTCTCAGCTGCGATACTGGAACGTAAAGGGCAGTACCCTCTCAACCGTGATCCTGGAACACAAAGGGCAGTACCCTGTCAGCTGAGATAGTGGAACACAAAGGGCTGTACCCTCTCAACCATGATCCTGGAACACAAATGGCAGTACCCTCTCAACCATGATCCTGGAACATAAAGGGCAGTACCCTCTCAACCGTGATCCTGGAACACAAAGGGCAATACCCTCTCAACCGTGATCCTCGAACATAAAGGGCAGTACCCTCTCAGCTGCAATCCTGGAACACAAAGGGCAGTACCTTCTCAACCATGGTCCTGGAACACAAAGGGCAGTACCCTCTCAACCATGATTCTGGAACACAAAGGGCAGTACCCTGTCAGCTGAGATACTGGAACACAAAGGGCAATACCCTCTCAACCGTGATCCTGGAACACAAAGGGCAATACCCTCTCAACCGTGATCCTGGAACACAAAGGGCAGTACTTTCAATCAACCGCAATCCTTGAACACAAAGGGCAGTATCCTCTCAGCTGCAATCCTGGAACACAAATTGCAGTACCCTCTCAGCTGCAATCCTGGAACACAAAGGGCAGTACCCTCTCAGCTGCAATCCTGGAACACAAATTGCAGTACCCTCTCAACTGCAATCCTGGAACACAAAGGGCAGTATCCTCTCAACTGGGATCCTGGAACACAAAGGGCAGTACCCTCTCAACCATGATCCTGGAACACAAAGGGCAGTACCTTCTCAATTGTGATCCTGGAACACAAAGGGCAGTACCTTCTCAACCGTGATTCTGACTCCCAGGATCTCTTTCGCTCTTCTTCAGCAACAACAAATCAAGACTGATCCTCTGACACCAACAATTCCAGGGCATGCTGGGATCATTGTTTCGATTCTTTTGATTCTATAATCAACTGCAGTATTCCAAGCAAGGGTGAACTAAGGCAGTGTCTCACCTCCTTGAGGTCCCTAGATCAGTGTTGTCAATTGAGTTGAACAAGAATTAAGAATTGGTAAGTCTTATCTCCTAGAAGATAATTTGACTGCATTTTCTTATGGAGCATGGATATGCTTGACATTAAAAATCTATATTCCACTCATCAGCCCAGGACTTTAAACTGCCGAGTTCCCTTTGGAGTATGGCATAGTCTTTTGCTTTTGCAATTGTTCTGGAGTTTAAGTAGTCATCTGCTAAGAGCAGAATGTTAGATTGGATTGAGTCTTGGAGATCATTGATGGAACTGAGGAACAGAAGGGACCCAATTACTGTTCCCTGAGGAACTTATGAGCTTATGTGGCACCAGTAAGAGGCCTCCCAATTCACGACAACTAGCTGAAATTTAGTAAAGAAGGCATGTAGCCAATTGATGCGTTTTTTTTTCAAATTTGATTGGTTTTTGAGCTTGGAAATGAGGTTTCTTGTGAGAGACCTTGTCAAAAGCCTTGGGAATGGTCCAATATGGCTTGCGTGCAATGATCTATGGCAGGAGCGAGCTCATTGACTGTGTACATGTATAAGATACATATAAGGTGTATTTGAATATCTAAGAAATAGTTGAATTGGGCAAATAATAAGATGCTTTCGAATGATCCCCATTTTGAAGATGGGAGATACATTATTGATGTGCCAGCTCTGTGGTATTTCACCCTTGTTGAGTGATTGTTGGAATATTTTAGTAAGAATAGGTGCAACAACTCTGAATGATGTTTGCCAATCCTTGCTGGAAGATAATCTAGTCCTGTAGCTTTTTAGTAAAATCAAATGTTAGAATACCTTCAACAGAAATGGCCAAGTTATCCTTATTTGGGTAGACCATTCTTGAAGTAAATGGGTTTGTTGTGTTTTCTGCAGTAAAAACTGATTGGAATTGAGTGTTGAGAATATTAGCCTTGTCCTTACTGCCAGTAGCAATATTATTCCCAGTTTCAGAGTTGAGATCCCTATTGAGTCATTGCATCCAGATTTGATCAACTACCATCATTTTTTTTCTTTTTTCAGAGAGAAGATTGTTTGCATATTTCAAGTGGGCAACATGAATTATGCTCTGGACATATTTCTTGACGTGGTGGATTTTTTCTAGTTCCTTGTTCTGTTGGTGGCATTCGCTAGGTTAAACAGCTGTGTTTGTTCTTGATCAAATGTTTGGTATGTTGATTAACTAATGTAAGCTGTGCCGAGAACTGGTGTGGGCTTGTCCATGATGGTAGGAATGTTTGTTTTTAACCATTAACAGATCCCAGTTTTCTTGGACCGACCTTGTAGACAAGTCAACAGGGAAAAGCTGTTGAATGATACATGCATCTTGGTCGCTAATACCTGCTTTGACTGAACAATGAGTAACCAAAGTAGTACGTGACGTGAAGGCAAGATGTGTTTTGTAAGACTGCTAATTCTAGTCAGGCTCTGGACTTGCTGTTCTAGATATGGTCAATACAGATCTTGAACAGTAAATAACATTTCTCTGACTTGCATGAACCTGGCTTAAAAGTTCACAATCATGATTTTTATTTTCTTTTTGGGAGGTTGTTTGTACTAAATTCACTGAGGCTTGTGATGATTGGTTTGATAATTATTCTCTTGGGGAGAAGTTGTTTTGGAAGGGGAAGAACCCACAATTGGGGTACCAATCTCTTTGGAGTCTTATAGTGCATCAAATGATTTGGAAAAGGACACGTTGGCATGTCTTATCGACTGAATGTGGGCCCAAACAAATTCTTAAGAGGTACTTTATGAGTTTTTAGAAGTAAATGGTTAATAGCGACAAAGCTGTTGAAGTGAGGGGACACTGGTAGAGCTGAAAGATGCAAATTAATGCTACACATGATGAAATTAGACATCTTGGCACAGATAAGAATCATCTCACCCAATAGTAATAGTAGTAGTAGGATGGAGGCTCAGGACTTTGTATCAGTTGGCTGACTGGGGCGAATGCACTGCAGCTGCAAGCTGAAACTTTGGTAAAGAATATTCAACAAGTAAAAAACACAGTGGAACAACTAGTAATGAAAAGACATTTAAAAAACTGTAGAGAAATCCTAAGCAGGTGTTGGACTCGTCCCCGGATGCGACTCACTCTAAAGAATACAAGTTGTCTGAAGAAACAAAAGGATGACAGTGTGCTGTTGCATATAAAGAGACACACATTTAACAAGTTTCAGAGAACACTGCATCCTTGGGCAATTCACAGGGGCAATTCAATACTGCTATCCCATCACAACCATTATGATGAGACAACAAAAGATTCAAAATACAAAAAATGAGAAACAAGCAAATATGTTTTTGCAGAAATAGGTGGGATTTAAGTTCTTTGTTGAATAATTGTGGAGAAGCGGTAGAAGAATGTAAGCTTGTGGGTAGACTGTCCCATAATTGAGGAGCAAGAGGAGCAAGAGGAGCAACAATAAAATAATTTCCTTGCAGAGTTCTAGGAGGAATTGTGTGTTCAACTAGTTGAGTCACATGAACAGATGGTCGCAAACCATTTTGTGCAAGAGTGTATAATGGCATCGTCGCAAACCATTTTGTGCAAGAGTGTATAATGGCAGAATGGATGCAAGACATGCTGGGCCAAGATCATTTAGGCTTTGAGGAGTATTTTGAATTGTACTCTCTCCATCACGGGAAGCCAATGGAGCTGATTTTAAGAGTGGGGTGGCATGGTCATGTATGCTGGTACAATGGATGAGTTTGGTGGCCAATATTGCAATATCTGAAGTTTGGATATGTCGGACGCATGGCTCTGACGAAAAGTGCATTGGCATATGTCCCGACTGGAAAACATGAGAAATCTAACAACTGGGTGGCCTGAGTCTTTGTTGAGAAAATGGTGTGTAAGAGAAATGTTTGGAAGGTGATTACTGCAAAAGCTTGTAATGTGTTAGGACATAGATAACTGACAGTCAAACACAGGACCCAGATTGTGAACAGTCTTGGTGGGTTATTATTAGTTTCTGTACAAGTCTGAACATCCATAATTTATAATCCATGCAAGCCCTTAGTCTCAACAAAGCAGATGGATTTGTATGTCATCTGAATTTATGTGGTAGCATTATGTTTCCTGATGGTACGGCCAGTGGAAATTATGTAAATTTTGAAAGATCCATGGATGACAATTGAACCTTGCAGTAGTCCATAGTTTATGTGCTGGGAATCAGAGTAAATGCTGTCAATACAAATTCTTGTCATCCTCCCAGTGAAATAGGACTTGTACCAATGGAGTGCTGTTCCTATAAGACTGATTTCATTTTCCACTCTAAAAATCTAAGAGCACCCGGAACATGCCTTTTTGGTTATACAGATACTTGGTGATGTCATTCTTTACAAGAAGCAATGCAGTCTCTAAGCTGTGTGCTGTTCTATTAGCTGATTACAGCTCTTTTTCCAGATTTTGTTTGTCCATATGCTCATTAATAAATTCGAAGGAAGGAATGCTCATCAATCAACTTAGAAATGAAAGTGATATTTGCAATTGGACTACAACACTATGAGTGATGGTGTTTCGATGAGGCAGTTGATCCCCACGCTGCATCTCTAACAGACATTGGAGATTTTCTTTCTTCATCTTTTTAACTCTGTTCTTCTATCAGGGGTTACTGGCTGGCTGTGGCCATTATTCATGTGACTTTTAAGATGGATCAAGTTTATCAATCAACAGGATCATTTCACACGTGATGGGAACCAGCATGTATTCACTTGATTTCACTTGTCAAGTTTTTGACAAAGAACCAATCTCCACCCTTCTCCCCTCCAGGCATTTTCATACCCAACCTAGCTTCCTTTTCCAGTTTTCAAAAGGACAAACTCTGGTGCCCTATCAGGGCTTTAGAATTTTTGCTAACTCGCACTAAAGTGCTCTAAGTGATGCCAAACAACTGTTGGCCACTGAAGTCGGCTGACATAACCTAGCCTATGTTACCACAATTGCCAGATTGCTAATTGAAGCAATCTTTGACCTCTATACCGGTACAAAATTCACAATCTAAAAAAAAAGAGCACAGTCACATGAAACTTGTTATAGCACTCAAGTTCAAATTAAGCCTAAAAAGAGGATTTCAGCTTCACAAATGCTTACAGATAAGACACAGAATTTGGATGCACCGTCTCACTTCCAGGTGTAAGAATTGTAATATTTGGAGACGAGATGTGCACTAACAATGTAGGTCTCGCCACCGGTCTCGAGACCAGTGCTGCTGGTCTTGTGTCTCGTTCTCGGTCTCCCTCTTGTGTGGTCTCGGTCTTTGTCTCGGTCTCGAATATTTAACTGGTCTCGCTTCGAGACCGCCTTTACTTACCATTAAGCAACACTTGAAATTAATTCATTAATCGTTTTTCTTCGGGTCCATTGAAATGGACGTGTGCAAGCTATACACAGGGTGTGTTCTTTCCTAACGGGTAGTACATGGCACTGAAAACTCTACGAGCCCTAATGGGGGAAGCTGGAAACATTGTCATTAACCAATAACTCATACCCTGTGCAGCCTTATTAGGGTTCGATAAAATTGAGACAAAGTTTTCAGTGCCATGTACATGTATGATGTACTACACGTTAGGAAAGAACACGCTCTGTGTAGCCTGCACTAATAGGCACACGTAAAATCACAATCATGAACACATGTACATGTAATTTACACGTGGAAAGTAGTGTTATTGCTTGTTAGTGTAGTGTCGCACATCTAGTAGTACAATACCAGTGAAAAGAAGTGGAAAGATGTCTAGCAACTTTTCCGTTATCAGATTTGGTTATAAAGACCACAAAGAGTACACTGACACAAAAGCAGGGAACAAAAAACACTCTGCTGTGTGCATTTTCTGCCAAAAAACAACAAGGATTTCTGAGAGGTCGGGAACGAGTTCCGCCTACACAAGGCACTTGAGTCGGGTACACAAGGCCAAGTACGTAAACAGAACAAATTTAAATCTTGATTGTTTTTATTCAACTCTTCTCTGTCATTTAACTCAAAATTGAAATTGAATTGAACCTTGAAACTCACCGGACAGTTGAACCTTAATATGAGGACGGCACAGACTTGATGACGCCATGATGACATCATTGGGTGTTGAATTACAAGGTTTTCAAAGTTGAAAAATTACCATTTTCTATTTGCTGTATTTCATTGAATTTGAAAGCTATGATGTTCAAAGTTTGGCATCTGATAGATCAAGACTGGGGCAACATTTGAAAAGTTTATGCCAAAATCATATGACCTTTACTTCCGGGTCGTTACTTGCACGAACACCTAATAACTCCTCAACCACTTATTGTACTTTCATAATGTATAGGTCATCAGAAAGAGCTCCTAAAACTTAACAAATGATACTCAGTGTGACCTCATTTAACCTTGACTTCCGGTTCAAACCGGAAGTTAAAAATTAATGTTTCAAAAAATCATAACTTCTAAAGCACACATTGTTTTTTTAAGCAATCTTTACATAATCGGGAAAGTATTTGTCAACTTTAATATGAAACACAGAATGCGACCCAATTAGACCTTGACTTCCAGTTCAAACCGGATGATCAAATTCACTACTTGATATAATCATAACCCCTGAACCACACATTGGATTTTTGTTAACTACATGGCATTACAAAGGATGCACCTTATAGGGCTGGAAAGCTCAGTTGGTAGAGCGCCGGTACGTTAATCCAGAGGTCGTTGGTTCAAGTCCCGCTGCAGTCAACTTTTCTTTGTTAAAACCCAAATTGTAAAAATTTTTACCCAGTCAGTTTCCCTTGTGGTTTATCACTTGATATTTATGATTAAAAAGTCGCATCCCCTTTAAAGGGGATCCCGTGGCTGCTGCTTCCCAGGTTGTATCATAAACTAGGGTGTGATCCCTGGCTACACGGCAGTTAACGGTTGTGTGGCTTCTGACTGGCACCCCGAACAAAGATATTGACTAATAGGGAGACCGCCACCATAGGGCTGGATAGCTCAGTTGGTAGAGCGCCGGTATGTTAATCCGGAGGTTGTTGGTTCAAGTCCCGCTCCAGTAAATTTTTCTTTGTTCAAACCCAAATTATTAAAAAATTTACCCAGTCAGTTTCCCTTGTGGTTTATTACTTGGTTTTTATTAATAGTGAAAATGTTAATGACTTGTCGACAGGTCTAGGCAAGGTTGTGTCACAGTGGAAGAGTTTGTTTTCTGAATGGTGTGTCGTCCATATTGTTTAGATTTTTAAAAACAATTTTTTTCTTTAGTTTTTCAGATTGTAGGGTGCACTATGCATCCAAAATTTGTATACTAGGAATATTAAATTTGTTTATTTAAAAAGTTTAAGTAATTTATACTGTCTGAAGGTAGAATTTTCAGTCATGACAAAAGAACATTCCAGGCTTGGGCACCTCTCAATCTCAAAGTGGTTCGGCTTTTTCTGTTTGTTTTAGGGTGTAGAAGAGTTATGTTTCCAGCTATTGTGGTTCTTGTATTGTGGTTGTGTTGAAGTGTATACATGTATGTACAATATTTCTACATGTGGTATTCCTGATTGTGACAATGGTGCTTTTTGATAATTTTGGTACGCTGTATTTTGCAAGTCTGGTACTCCTTATAGTTTTAATCATAATTGTGTAGGTTGCTTCTTGTACTGTAGCTGCCAGGATTTAATGTGATGTCTTCGGCTATAATTCCTGATATCAGCATGGTCCAGCTTGCTCCATGGGAAGTTTGATGTGTGAATTGCTGTGAAATATTTATCTACGCATCCTAAAGTTCACTATACATTGCAACTTGCCTCTTGTAGAATTTCTTTCAGTATTTGCAAGAAGTCTTTCAGGGGTTCAGTATGATGCAGCTTGTGTAATGTAGCCATCTGCAATTATTAATGAAGGTATCTGATGAAACGGTTCTGGTGTAGGGAGTTTGCAGTATTTGTATTAACAATAAAAGTGCCCAGATGAGTTGTGTAATGTATTATTTGTTATCCTACAAGCGTAATAGAGGTGGATTTTGGGAAAATATAAGCTCTGTTAAGAACCCAGAGGAACAAGAAGTCCTACATCATATATCACCAAGTCAACCTTGAGGTCATGGAACTCATTGCTCTTCATCCAAATATTGCATTACATGGAAATAACGGATCAGAAAGCTGTTAGGAACCTAGAGGAACTATGTACACTACAGCTTCACTTGAGAGTGGTTTTCATCCTGCAGCTCATGTACAGGACCGTTGATCTTGGTTTTGCATAAGATATTTGATCAACATTTTGTCATAGTGTATTTTCGTGTATCCTAAATCTCCTCCATTCATTGGTTCAACATTTTCTGTGCTTTAGCTTACTTTGCACAGTTCTGTAAGCTCACAATTTAGACAGCTATACATAAACACATTGAAACACATGTTCAGTTCTGATGATGTACTAATGAGGTTCTGATGACAGGTGCTTATGAGGTTCCAATAAGGTGCTTATGAGGTTCTGATGAAGCGCTTATGAGGTTTTGATGAGGTTGCTTATGAGGTACTGATGAGGTGCTTATGAGGTTCTGATGAAGTGCTCATGAGGTTCTGATTAGGTGCTAAATATTTCCACTGATAATGCAGTTGTTGCACCTGAATCTGGTTACTCCTGAAATTGTCTATGTTATGGTATTGAATCTTACATGTCTCTGGGTGATATTTCAACTTGCTTGTATTTTTGCCATGTAAGAGTAAGGTCACACCAACTGCAACACCCACACACACACACACACAAGGTACAGCACGCCTATACGTTAGAGGACACCTATTGTACTTTCTGTTGTTCCTGTATTGAAGCAATCCCCATTGGTTTTGTACACAAATGACTAGTGAGGACACCTGAAAACAAAGAACCGACTAGTGAGGACCTATTGTCCCTATTGTAAAATGTCCTCGGAGGGTTGGCAATACAAACACAAAAGTGTGTAACAGCCTGCAATCGTGGACCTCCTATTGTCCCTCTTTTGTTTATACTCTAACTTTTTTAAACAGCTCCCATTGGTTTTGTACACGATTTCCAACCGTGGACCTTTCCCAAACCGTGGACCTATTGTCCTCTTTTGTTATAGGTCCCCGGTTTGAATGCAGTTACCTACTCACAAACACCCACACACACACACAACCTTACATATCGCAGTTACGGGGTACTTCCATTGTTCTATTATTCCCTTTTCTAAAGAAATCCTCTGTGGGGTACCACTTGAACAAAGAAAACCTTGTGGGGTAGCATTGTTCTATTGTTAAAAATACCCCGTAAGTTGGCATGTGTAAGGGCACACACACACACACACACACATGACATTCCTATTTTTACATCCCTGTGGAGCCATCTTTTGTTCTTTCCTTTGTCCCTTTAGTTAAGAACCTCCCATAGACTTTGTACACAAAATTCCTTGTGGAGCAACCCAGTCTTTAGAATTTCCCTATGGAGACCCTTTGTTTTCCCTTTTCTGTTTTGTTCTCGGTCTCCATAAGGTAGTGAATATGAAGGCACCCTTACATATGGCAGTTACGGGGTACCTCCATTGTTCTATTATTCCCTTTTCTTTAGAAATTCTCTGTGGGGTACCACTAGAAGAAAGAAAACCCTGTGGGGTAGCACATTTACCCCGTAAGTTGGTGTGAGTAAGGACACACACACCCACACATATTTGTGAATCCCGTAAATTGAGGACTTCTTTTTTTTCTCCCATTGTTTTTTTTAGTGACATCCCCTTAGGTTTTGTACACGAAAGGGAAGGGAAGATGTCCTTGCTTTGTCAAACACCCGGATCCCTTTTGTTTAAGTCCACGGTTTCAACGGGTAGACACGCTCACACACACAGAAAAAAAACCCAGTATATTTTGTTGGTTGGTTTGTTATCATTTCCTTAACTCAACTTTATTGTTAACTTTATTGTTAAAAAACAATTTGAAGTAAATGATCTATTGGTGTAATTCTTTTTTTCTCTTTTACTTTTATATCATCATACTTATGTTAAGAGTTTGATTGGAAACAAAGTAAAAACGGTCAAAAGCCATATCTGATATTGTACTTAGACTTGTTAGGTGTTGGCTTTTTTTATTGCAGACTTGTTCTAATTTGACGCTTGATACTGTAGTAAGAATGTTAACCAGAAACATGTGGAATAACTTAATCATCATTCAGCAATGATCTCTCATTTTTCTTCCTACTCATATTTGCATGACTCATGATTGAATTGTTACAGTTGTGGTATGTTTCTTTTAACATCACTTTCTTGGATCTATAGAACATGTGGAACTACACATGTACTTCATTACAAAAATTTAAACCCCTAATTTGAAATAACCACATAGCATTAACTTGTCTTATCCTGTTATTGATTTAAATATATTTGTGTGTGTGTATTTTCTACAGCATATATTTTCCAAAGTGTTTGAGTTGGGAGTGGATGATCTTGAAAACAAAGGCACCTACAATGGAACCAGGTCAGATATAAAACAATTTATCATTTATTACATGTTATGTATGTTATGAGGAAAACAGTCCCAAATATAAAGTTTAAAAATTGTCTCTAATGGTTTGAAATTTTCTATATACAAAAACAAATTCTATATTTTATGCAGCTGATTATTATTTTCTGATTATCTTTTTTTAAAATGATTTTGTCAATGTTTATTGTTCTAACAACATACTCCTTGCGGGTATCACTTTGTAGATGCCATAGGGTTCAACTCCTTGTGTGTATCACTTTGTAGATGCCACAGGGTTCAACTCCCTGTATGTATCACTCTGTAGATAACACAGGGTTCAATTCCCTGTATGTATCACTTTGTAGATGCCACAGGGTTCAACTCCCTGTAGCTATCACTTTGTAGATGCCACAGGGTTCAACTCCCTGTAGCTATCACTTTGTAGATGCCACAGGGTTCAACTCCCTGTAGCTATCACTTTGTAGATGCCACAGGGTTCAACTCCCTGTAGCTATCACTTTGTAGATGCCACAGGGTTCAACTCCCTGTATGTATCACTTTGTAGATGCCACAGGGTTCAACTCCCTGTAGCTATCACTTTGTAGATGCCACAGGGTTCAACTCCCTGTAGCTATCACTTTGTAGATGCCACAGGGTTCAACTCCCTGTAGTTATCACTTTGTAGATGCCACAGGGTTCAACTCCCTGTAGTTATCACTTTGTAGATGCCACAGGGTTCAACTCCCTGTAGCTATAACTTTGTATATGCCACAGGGTTCAACTCCCTGTAGCTATAACTTTGTATATGCCACAGGGTTCAACTCCCTGTAGCTATAACTTTGTAGATGCCACAGGGTTCAACTCCCTGTAGCTATCACTTTGTAGATGCCACAGGGTTCAACTCCCTGTAGCTATCACTTTGTAGATGCCACAGGGTTCAACTCCCTGTATGTATCACTTTGTAGATGCCACAGGGTTCAACTCCTTGTGGTATCACTTTGTAGATGCCACAGGGTTCAACTCCCTGTATCTATCACTTTGTAGATGCCACAGGGTTCAACTCCCTGTAGCTATCACTTTGTAGATGCCACAGGGTTCAACTCCCTGTAGTTATCACTTTGTAGATGCCACAGGGTTCAACTCCCTGTAGTTATCACTTTGAAGATGCCACAGGGTTCAACTCCTTGTAGGTATCACTTTGTAGATGCCACAGGGTTCAATTCCTTGTAGCTATCACTTTGTAGATGCCACAGGGTTCAACTCCCTGTATGTATCACTTTGTAGATGCCACAGGGTTCAACTCCCTGTAGCTATCACTTTGTAGATGCCACAGGGTTCAACTCCCTGTATGTATCACTTTGTAGATGCCACAGGGTTCAACTCCCTATAGCTATCACTTTGTATATGCCACAGGGTTCAATTCCTTGTAGTTATCACTTTGTAGATGCCACAGGGTTCAACTCCCTGTATGTATCACTTTGTAGATGCCACAGGGTTCAACTCCCTATAGCTATCACTTTGTATATGCCACAGGGTTCAACTCCTTGTTGGTATCACTTTGTAGATGCCACAGGGTTCAACTCCTTGTTGGTATCACTTTGTAGATGCCACAGGGTTCAACTCCCTGTATGTATCACTTTGTAGATGCCACAGGGTTCAACTCCTTGTTGGTATCACTTTGTAGATGCCACAGGGTTCAACTCCCTGTATGTATCACTTTGTAGATGCCACAGGGTTCAACTCCTTGTTGGTATCACTTTGTAGATGCCACAGGGTTCAACTCCTTGTGGGTATCACTTTGTAGATGCCACAGGGTTCAACTCCTTGTTGGTATCACTTTGTAGATGCCACAGGGTTCAACTCCCTATAGCTATCACTTTGTAGATGCCACAGGGTTCAACTCCCTGTAGCTATCACTTTGTAGATGCCACAGGGTTCAACTCCCTGTATGTATCACTTTGTAGATGCCACAGGGTTCAACTCCCTGTAGCTATCACTTTGTAGATGCCACAGGGTTCAACTCCCTGTATGTATCACTTTGTAGATGCCACAGGGTTCAACTCCCTGTAGCTATCACTTTGTAGATGCCACAGGGTTCAACTCCCTGTAGCTATCACTTTGTAGATGCCACAGGGTTCAACTCCCTGTAGCTATCACTTTGTAGATGCCACAGGGTTCAACTCCCTATAGCTATCACTTTGTAGATGCCACAGGGTTCAACTCCCTGTATGTATCACTTTGTAGATGCCATAGGGTTCAACTCCCTGTAGCTATCACTTTGTAGATGCCACAGGGTTCAATTCCTTGTAGGTATCACTTTGTAGATGCCACAGGGTTCAACTCCTTGTAGGTATCACTTTGTAGATGCCATAGGGTTCAATTCCTTGTAGGTATCACTTTGTAGATGCCACAGGGTTCAATTCCTTGTAGGTATCACTTTGTAGATGCCACAGGGTTCAACTCCTTGTGGGTATCACTTTGTAGATGCCACAGGGTTCAACTCCTTGTAGGTATCACTTTGTAGATGCCACAGGGTTCAATTCGTTGTAGGTATCACTTTGTAGATGCCACAGGGTTCAACTCCTTGTGGGTATCACTTTGTAGATGCCACAGGGTTCAACTCCTTGTGGGTATCACTTTGTAGATGCCACAGGGTTCAACTCCTTGTGTCTATCACTTTGTAGATGCCACAGGGTTCAACTCCTTGTGGGTATCACTTTGTAGATGCCATAGGGTTCAATTGTAAGCTGCAAGGGTTGGGTAGTAGAGGGCAGACAAAGCAGTGCTTCATAGTATGGTCTGCTTCTCCACATTCACAGGTGGTTGGGCCAGTCTTGTAGCCCCATCTGATCAGAGCATCTTTTGATCTTCCAGTTCTCGTTCTGAGGCGGTTGAGTGTGTTCCATTGACCCCATGGTGCTTCTGGGCCAGGGGGTAGGCTTTCAGTAGGGGGTATTCCCATGATGGGACGAGGGTCATTTTTAAGCTTTTCCATCCAGAGTTGGATTCTGGTTTCTTCCCGAGACTTTGTTAGGGGCTGGACATGGCTGAGGAAGCTTCTTCTTGACTTTAACCAGAGGGCTGGAGGGTGACATCCATGGAGGAGATGGCGTTTATCATTAGCAACTTTGGTTTTCTCAACTCGGCTGGCAACTTCCCGTCTAATGTCAGCAGGGGCAATGCCAGCGAGAAGGTGCAGGTTGCTTGTGTTGGTGGGTTTCAAGCAACCAGTGATTAGGCGGCAGGTGTTGTTCAATGCTGTGTCAAGTTTCTTAGCATGGGTTGACAGTCCTTCTGATTTGAGGCGTGCGATTGCACCCGCACGCCATCGCACGCATAAAAGCTTCCTCACGCCTGCGAAAAATCACACGCCTTATCCCTCTATAACGCACGCCTTGGCATACATTTCCAGCGTAATCATACTTCATAATTTGTAAAATAGAATAACGTCGTAAAATTAATTGTTTGTAATTTTCAAAATCCTTCAAAATTCTGGCGATAAAAGTCCCTAGTCTTGATATTCACTAGCGGTGATCGTTCAGTTCAGTATACGAACATTAAAACACGCATGCACATTGTTAGTCTGGCTCTCTCCTCCATGTTTCATACCACAATACGTAGGCGAGTAGGGAAACACACAACTCAATTTTCATGGGGTTAGAAGATGTGCGGTGGAGTGTAATCGCGACCTACTTCTGGTAATATATTATACAAAATTGTAACCTCGTACTCATAAACACATCGCTATCGCTGTACAATTTTCCCCAATGTGCGTCATCGAGCAATCGTTCAATCGAAAATGTATTGCAAAAGAAGTTTTAAACAAGCGATCCTTTATTCACGAATCCATGGGAATGGTTGTTGATAAAAAAAATATTATCATGGAGGTAAAATAGACCTTCATGGTATTATTAAGGGCAGAAATTAGGGAATAAGATCGTTCAAAAATGCAAGTTTGCAAACTTCACTTCCGTTTTTTTTTTTTTTTTTTTAGGTGTTCGGACACAAGTCCGCAGACCTCTTGTTTTTGTTCGTTTTTTAAATTTTATTGATAATTCTTCTTTTTCTTTTTCTTCTCAGCATCCCTTGTGCCCTTACAACAGTGCCCTTACCAATCTCATATGAACTTGAAACTTCACATATAGTTAGATATGTATTAGGAAATGAAACTGCTTCAGTTACGTCATGATGACGTCATCAGGTGTCAAGTTACGTTAAATAAAAGTTTCATATTTAAAAAAATCATAACTCAAAAAATAAAAACAATGGATTTTTACAATCTATACATCATCGGTTAGGCCTGGTATGACTCTAAAAACGCTACACTGAACGCGACCTCATTTGACCTCGACTTACGGTTCAAACCGGATGTTGAATATTTAAAAAATTCATATCTCAAAAACTACTGATCATTTCATCACAATTTTACATCAGATTGTAGTTCTGTGATCCTGCCGAAACTTTTGCACACAAATGATACCAATATCATCTAAACTTCTGGTCCTAAACAGGCGTTACAGCCAATGCTAGTATGAACCGCATTTAATTTGTGTATAGAGAAAAGCGCTGTTAGCTGACTGTTCCACTCCATTATTCACAAGGTTCAAAGTCCACGAAGCCTGTGCGTATAGTCCCACACAATGGATATGTATCATTGCATTGCTTATTCTTGTACGTTGTAACAACACGTTGTCCCACACATAAAATACTCAAACTCATTCAAAGTTCAGTGTGAATTTAGTTCCGCTGTGCTCGTCTGATGGCTTAATGGAAAACAAGGAATAGAAGTGGAGGTTTCACTGAGGTGTCCACCTGCTCTAGGGATTTGTATGACTTTTAATGCATTACAAAAACTTAAAACGACACTGGGTTCGCTTCTTACCAAATACCGAGATCCACGTCATGTTGATCGACGTGACCATCCCTTCCAAACGTGTTCTACACAATGTAGGCCCGCTGAGTATGCCCTTCAGACATGGTGATTAAAATGGTAAGCTTTATTTCAAAATCATTGAAGAGGGGGCATTTTCTTTTTCGTCTACAATCATGTTGACATGTTTCGTCCGTGAACTTGCCAAGTGTTTTTTTATTTTTTTTATTTTCAATTTTTAAAATTTGATTATGGTATGTTTTTCAACTGTCGGATTGAGTCGATGCTTACCCCCCATTAGGTATATGTACATGTACTGTGTATAAAAAATATATATATATCTCGTGAACCAAAAAGGGTTTTGACTTTAAACTAATCACGTACTTAGAGCTAATTAGTGTGTCAATTTGAAACCGCACATGTTTTTGGCATGTTGACGTCGTCAATGACGTCATAATATAAAATCAATGTTTAATTTTTACAAAAAACATATCTAGAAAACCATAACTTCTACATACAAGAGTTTGGAAAGACCCTTGAGTTTAAAAAAAAATCTTACACAAAGTGTGACCCTCTGTGACCGTTACTACTGGTCGAAACTGAAAGATGTTTATTCCATACTTAAAAACGTCATATCCCATTAACCTGTTAACCAAAAAAGGGTTGAGACCTAAAACTTTACATGTACTTAGACCCGAGTTTGTAGATGAAACCGCAGTTATTTTTGGGATGATGATGACTCGATGGCGTCCTAACATTAAATTAACCTTTAATATCTAAACAATTTATATCCAGAGAACCAAAATTGGATTGATTGGGGACTGTTTAAGAACCGTATGCACACTAGCTCACGATGAGCTCGTTAATGTGGGCTAGTAACAAGACATCAAAAGATGATTTTTCAAAAAGTTTGCATCAGTTTGAAGAGGGTTGAACCTGCTCAAAATTTGCATTCATATGACCCCTGTTTGACCTTTGCTTCCGGTCGTTTAAGCGCACGTGCTTGTTGACCCCCATTGGTGCAGCACAAAAACCGTGTGTACAACGTACAACTTGTGTACAGTGCAACAGTCATGCTCCATTGCAATTCGCTACAGCGCGCTATAGATAACTTCATGTATAGTTTCTGCTCAAAGCGTTTTGTCACTTGTTCTTTCCCTTCGGTTAGATCTAGTCTCTTCTACAGTCTTCAATAATTCATAAATTCATATCTCCTTAACTACACAAGCCATTTCGACCATCTACACCATATGAAAGGGCTCCACATACTTCACAAAAATGAATATGTTGATGACCTTGTCTTGACCTTTTAACCTGTCTAAACTGGAAGTTCTTTAAAACGCTTAGAAAAAAAGATTATTTAATAGCTATTCATTCTGTTTTCACAATAACAAACAGCACAGCTCACGATCACTCCAGTCAGCTTTACTTGAAAACTGATGACTCGTTAATTAAGGCCAAAAATCCGAACACCTCGAATTTGTTATCAAACAAATTCTTATGTCTAGTTTTCAATTTGTTTTAGCTACGACAATTGTATGCACCTTTGAGTGTTTAGATAAATAAGTATCAATCATGGGAGATTTTGATGATAAAGAGTCCAGTGTACAACCGATTCTACCTTCACAAGATCCCTTGCCATGTTGTTTTAACTACATCACTACCCACTGTTTAGTTTTAAGAAAACCGACTTTAAAGTGACCAGCCAGCCTGTACCACAAAAAACACACTCCTAGAAGATTCCAGGTGTGCTTTTTTTCACACGCCTGGGATTTTCAAATCGGAAGGACTGGGTTTACCTCAGGGTCCACGGTATACCGTCACCAAAATACCGCGGTTATCGGTATTACCGGGAACTTTTCGGATGGGGAAAAAAACCCCAAAGAAGCACAACAAACACCACGCATTGAATTGAGGCCAGACAATCATGGTTATTTAACAACAGGTTAGCGCTGAGCTTGTCTTTATCTTTTATTAGGACAAATAGATTGACTTGTTTTCAACATAAAACTTATCAAAATAATCTTACTGTTCATGCAGCAGCGGTAGGAAATTCTCATGGTTGATAACTTGATGAAAATACCGCGATCTATTTTCTGCGATCTATTTTCGCTTGCATGCTGCACGCGCTGTCGGTATCTTGGTGGTACCCGCACAGCCACTTGTGCATTGCTAATGCATGTACTTGTTAACCAGCGCGCCACGATCCCGATCCGAACGTGTAACCAGGAAGTCGCGGGATGTCGGTGTTTATCAGAAGTTTGCCGCTTTTGACGCTCTTTGCGCAACTTATACAAGCTGGTATTTCTAAAACAGCTCACGGTATTTTCGGTTTTGAACAAATACCGTCACTACTCGGTAATACCGTATAACCGCCCAAGCTTAGGTTGACCTCTCCCAAACAGTACATGCATATTCCGCAGAGGAATAGTCACAGGGCCAGAGCAGTAGATCTTAATGTGTGTGCTGTGGCTCCCCATTTGGAGTTGGTCAGTTTCCGAAGGATGTTGTTTCGGGAACCGACTTTGGATTTCGTGTTTTTGATGTGCTCCTTAAAGGAGAGAGTACGATCCAGGCTTACTCCAAGGTAGACAGGATGGGTACAGTGCTCAAGTGGTGTTCCAGACCATTTGATGTTAAGTGGTCAGTTGGCTTCACGGTACCTGAGATGGAAGGAGCAGACTTGGGTCTTTGCAGGGTTGGCATGTAGGTGGTTGCGCTCGTAATAGAGGAGTAAGTCATCGAGGGCTGTGGTGAGGTTTGCTTCTACTGCTTCATACGAGTTCTCTTGAGATGTTACACAGAGATCGTCGGCATAGATGAAGCGCTAAGTGTTCTGGTTCATTGGCTGGTCGTTGGTGTAGATGTTATATAGTATTGGGGCCAGCACACTACCTTGAGGTAGGCCATTTCGTTGTTGTCGCCAGCGACTCTGCTTGTTATTCAGGACAACAAAGAAGCGCCTGTCTTTCAGGAGGGCTCCAATGATGTCTGTGAGTGCCAGGTCTTTTGTCAACTCCAAGATCTTTTTAAGGAGGAGGCGATGGTTCACAGTGTCATATGCAGCAGACAGATCAACAAAGACTGCTCCTGTAACCAGTCCTTTTTGGAATCCATCCTCAATATGTTGAGTAAGGTTCAGATTTGGCCTGTTGTAGATTTGCCAGGTTGGAATCCGGCTTGTTGAGGGGTGATGGCTGGTTCAGCAACAGGGGCAAGCCTGTTGGGAATCAAGCGCTCGAACAGCTTGTAGAGGTGGCACATTGGAGAGATTGGGCGGAAGTTCTTTGCATGGGCTGGATCTTTGCCTGGTTTGAGAAAGGCAATAATCCTGTTTGACACGGTCACACACATAGATAATGGAATGTCTGGATGTGATGGATGTGGCTAAGCACCAAGTGAAACATCTACATGCACATTGTACATGTACATGTACATGTACAATGTACATGTAGATGTCTCACATGAAACTGATCACTTGGAAGTGTTGTGGTTAACTTCATCCAACTCAGTTCAAAAGACTTATGTATGCATCCTCTACTGGCCACCCTAAGCACCTTACAAGGAAGAACTGTGCACATGACCATATCACCATGGTCGATGAAATTACACATGATATATGATAATAACCGTGAGTGATTTCAATGATATTCTAACTGCCCTGGGCCCTATTTCATGGCTCTGCTTACTGCCAAATTCTATGCTTGCAATCACCATGCTCCACTTAATGCGCTACCTGTGCAAGCAAAAAATGCCTAGAATGTGGAGTACACATGCGCACAAGCACAAATTCCCTGCTAACCTGTGAAATACAATTGACGTAATTGTGCAATGCCTCGCTTCCGTAAGTGCCGATTTTTTGCTAACGGTAAGCAAAGCCATGAAATTGGGCCCTGATTGAGCAGCACACTTTGCTTTTGCAAGTCGTTAAACAACCCACCTTTGGTAACCCCATCCTAGACAAGATATTGACTGACCTAGATGATATTCACCTAGATCCGGTTATTTCAGCTCCGATTTTGTCTAGTGAACATTCAGTTGTCTTTTTTTTCTCCACATCATACAATTGCTGTGCCAAAGAAATTTCTTTTTGACCTTTCAAGACTCATCCGTGAGTTTTGACAGCGGATAACACAAATGGACTGGTCGATGTTAATTAAGGCCAGTGACCCTGATAACATGGCAGAGGTTTTTTGAGAACTGTTCAATGGCGGATGATGACAACACTGCAATCTGGTCTTTATTTAACATCATCCAAATTATAAACCATGGATCAATAGTGCAATAAAGCCTTTAAATGACAACTACAGTCGACTCTCGTTAATACGAGCTCGGAAGATACGAGACGCCGGTTAATACGAGGTATTTCACCGGTCCCGAACTGTCCCATGCGTGTTTCTATGTCTTAAAAAACGGAAGATACGAGCACGGTCGTAACGAGAACACGGATATTACGAGGTATTTTTGCGGCCCCGTGATGACAAAATGTATTGTTTTTCATACTTTTATAGCGAGATCGGAAAAAATATTGTTGCGTAAATAAAAGTTTACCGTTCAGTCAGCCAAATTTCTGAAATGACATGCGTTTTGCCAAACTATTTTTCGGATCGGACCGGCTACACGGTTCCGTCCGATCCGAAAATCAAAACATAACGCTGGTAAATTATGCTTGAATTACTACTTCGCCTACACGTCTAGCGGCTACCAGCGAAAACAACGTTCAGCATAGGCGCTACGCAGTATCGAATCTGTCACATCATGGTCACATGAACAGCAAGTTTGACATGACTTTGCTATGATTTTTATTTTCATTTATACAAAATATTAAATTTCTATGATCATGGTCAACAAAATTGCATTTATCATTGATATTTTTGTGTACATGATGCTCGTAAGAACTGTACTAGGAAGCCAACCGCTCTGTTCTAGCCTAGACACGTGTTTAGTGCATGCACTATGACGACGTGTGTATACAGTACATGTACATGTACGTGTAAATAGTGCGCTGCGTTTAAGACGAGGTTCGGATGATACGAGGAAAACGGGCCAGTCCGGCGGACCTCGTATTAACGAGAGTCGACTGTATAAAAGCCTGAGAAATAGAGTCCAGAGGATGATCAGTCCTGATAAATTGAGCACCTGAAGAAGTCTAAACCACACAAATGGCACCAGCAGGTCCATCACTTGACTGGACTATACAAACAATCTGTATGTCCTCCTGGGTGCAATGAATTTTCTTTTGAGACAACCAGTAGTTTGAATTTGTAAATGTTGAAGGCAAGTTGTGGCGTCTGCCAGCGCGTAGCGTAAAGCCGTAACGTCGTGGGGTCCGAGGCCGGCTTAAACGCCCCAAAATAATTTGGATTCTAGATGCTCTATAGTTCAAGGTCATAAACATTATTTTCTAGTTGGGAGTCATTGAATCAGTCATCCTGAAATATAAAGATGCCCCCCACGCCCCCCTTGGATCCGCCCCTGTGATGCTATTATTTTTGAGAAATGAGTTAAACAAATTGAGTAAAAAGAATTGAGTGAACAAAGTGTCCTTGAGACGTAAATTCAACATAGAGATGAATACAAAAATGCTGAATGCATTTTTACAATTTTTCTCGTAAAAGACACAACAAAATGAGATGAAATTTGTACAGGTTGGTTTTTGTGCACTGAGTTTCAAAAGTATGGAAGTAGTGTAATTACAAATACTGTATAGAGAACAAAATATACATATTTATGTGAGCATAATCTTACTCTATCATACCAATGCAATTTTATAAGGGAAAGAAGCTTGCAGACGTATCAAAATGTTGAGAGTTAATAATGTGAGAGTTCATTTGTGTACCTTCTTGTTGGTACCCTGATTCTGCCTCTGTATACATTTTCTTCTGACAGTTTATTGCTGCCAAGCAATAAAAATAAAATATAATATGTGATTTCATTATGATTGGCGCGTCAGAGGGCATTAGCTATACTAAAAGAACATTATAGTACAAAAATTATGGTACGTTAGTATAATGTCACGTTTTTCAGAGCAAAAAAAAAAAAAAAAAAGCCAGCCGATTGCAAACTTCAAGTTACTCAAAAATTGGGGGCATAATCCTTTATATTGTAAAAATTGCACAGCAGACTGTAGAGGATGACAAGCTATCAATTTTGTGTACAAATATACCTTTTTGAGCAGCTTAATATGTCCAAAGCTGGTCACCAAGAGGACTGTGGTTCATGAGGAATTTTCTAATGAACTTTCAGAACCCTTTGCCAAACTGTTTAACTTTTGTCATCATGTTGGGATGTTTCCCGATATCTGTTGGCAATGCCTCTGTGTGTCATATACCAAAGACTCCCATGTAAATAGTTTTGATGATATTCGTCCAATCTACGTAACTTCTGTCAATGCCTGCACCGTTGTTGGTTTCCCAGTTGATTGGGCATTGGGCATTGGACTGAATTGAATTGAAATTGAACTTGGCCAGAGAACACTGAAACTTTGGCAGGTGAAAGTGAATCCCTGTGGTGCTTGGAGTACTTGGCACCATTACAAGGGCACTGGAGAAACATCTAGATGAGATTGGTACAACCATGAGGGTGACCCACAAAGAAAAGTGTACACGTTTAATGCCAATGCCAATATAGCAAACAATTGCTACATGTATTAAATAAATATAATTGAAAGTGCTACACAGCCGGGCACTTGCTTTCTTAAATCAGTCATAAAATTGTTGAGAACTGTGTCTGGACACACAAATTAGTGTGTGTTCAACTTAAGGTTCGAGTATGTTGATGGAGAATAAACTAGAGGTATGTTATAAAGACACAATGCAACCTCCTTGGAATGATGACGCTGTTTTAGTATTTTTTCTGGTTTTCTGTTTGTAACACTTAAGGTATTTGGCCTGAAGTCAGTATCAAACTGTGAGCCAGATAAGAGTTTATCCTTGAAAGTAAAGCACTGCTGAGGAAACTTACACCATAAGATTTATTTTCATTTACAGCACAGAATGTCGTTTTCCGATTCACCTAGGAATTACAGGGTACACAGCAACCACTGGTGAGGTAAGATAACTTTGACTGAAATCATCGACCTCCACAAACATGCTCATATACCATTTTGGTTGTCATTTTGGGGTATTCCTCAGTGGATCTGAATCCCTGATCGAAACCTTGCATGTTGATTACCTTTAGCTTGGTTTCTCCTAACCTAAAATGGACTCTTCATCATGTTCTACACGCAGGTGTCTTTAGGCCTACAGATCACATTGCCAGGCACTTTTCAAGGTCTATTGGTTTCATTACTAGAAAACCATTATTGAAGTCTTCAACCTGCACTTTTGTTTATAATTGAAAGTACCTTAAAAATCATCAGTCACATTATTCTTTCAGTGCTCTGTGCCTAAAGACCTGCTAAAACGTTTTTAATTACTTTGTGTTTTTGAACTGATTTTTCTTTTTTGTATGCTTTGTATAGACTTTGAACATTGCTGATGTATACAAAGATTCAAGGTTTGATCCCAAGGTAAGATTAAAAATACAGGGGGTGTAGGTTTTGTTGTTTTCCTGGGATGTCTGGAGGAAGGAACTTTAAAGGTGATAATAAGTAATCATGTGTTCTTCAACAATCTTGACTTTTTACGTTTTATAATTTTTGTACATCAGTTCATCTGCTTAATTTTCTTATAAATCGTGTATTTATTTGTTTATTAGTGTGAACAAAATATTCACATGGGCAGAATTGCATCTACTTTTAGGCAGGATAATTCAAAGAACAGGCATGAAGAAAGTTTCATCTAACCCCTCATTGTTTTTCAGTAAACAACCTCAAATGACAAAATTGTTTGACCTATGAAAGGTGAAGTACACATTCTTACGTAATATCATGAATATCTTCAAAGATCTTTTTCCTTCAGTGTCCATGCTCGTGCAGCGCATGGGCATTGCTCAGTGGCTACATATTAATTGTTCGTTTCCATTGGTCGGCGTTCTGAGTGGCTTGGTGAAGCTGGTTCAAATCCTATACCAACCATCCTCGGGCCATCAGAACGTTGCTGTTGGTAGGTTCGCATATTTGCTCCACCTCTACAATACGGTTCATATGGCCCTCCGTACAGTAGGTGTTTTTGCTATTTAGACCTTTCAATTCCATTTTGAGAAGATTGTGAAATAGTAACCCATCTGAAAGATCCAATCTTTTTTTGGGAGGTTGAAAGAGGTGAGACATATTATTAGGTTTAGTTGTAAGTTCCAAAGTAAATTTCAAGCAAAGAACTGAATCAATTACTAATAATTAGTAGATTCAGGAAGTATAGTGTACTGAGGTACACGTAATGTAGTTATTATAGTCATCACTCCTAATGAGCTTGAGTCATGGGGAACAAAGCCGGGTTTTGTTGACATTTTTGTGACACAGGAAAGTTCATCCTGATGCAAATTAAGAGAATTGTTTTGCTTCTTTACTTCCATTAGTCATGGTTTAATTTTGACAATGATATTTCTACAATTGTATTTGTTCACAAATTTTGGAAAAGCTGGATCAAAACGGTTAAGAACAGGAGTTTTATGAATGCAACTTTAAACTTCTTGAAGAAAGCTGTTCCCATATGTTCCCAAATTCAAAACCGGCTGGATATATTAGCACCAAGTAATTTGGCAGTTAGTTACGGGACTGGCCAATGATCTACAAAACTAGATTCATTTTCTTGGCTCTGCATACTGTGCAATTCTTTGCATCTCGCACCCTGTAAAGCACATAATGGATGTGTTGGTGTTTGTTTGGTTTTCTTGTTCTCGGTGAACTTTCACGATATTCAAATTTCCCATTTCAATAAACCCTCAAACCAAACATAGTTTGACAATGCATACTGCATGTATGTACGTCATCTAAAAGATCTTGACTGAGGGAATGAGGAGTGGTAATGGGGTCTTAAACGGCAGTACTGGCAGGGACGTGGCTATGCAATAAAGGACCGAGTCAAAGGCGAGGTCCTTTACCGCACAACCATGACTCTGCAAGGTATTAAACGGTCATTTAAGACTGAGTCACTACTCTTTTATTCCCATTCATAAACACCTTTCCATTAAAAACATCCAAAACCTTTAAAACTTGAGAATATTCTTCTGAGCTCGCCTTGACTCTGCTTTGAATTTCTATTCATGCTGAGTGCTAATGATCTCGTTGCATAAAATTTCAACCTGACGTTTTAGCACCAATCTATTGACGCAAGTTTCAAACTTGCGGGTGCCAAACATGTGACCTACCAACTTAAACTGGGTTGTGAAGTTTGTGTGCTGTGCACGAATCAACTGATAGTGTCCTCTTTTGACTCAATTTCTTCAGGCCATGTTTAAACACTCCTCACTGTGTTTATATCATGTTTAAACATGGCCACGTGATCTCATCTCCACCAGTTAGACCAGATAAACTGACCCAGGTATTTACAATTAACCGTTCATTGACCTGGCCCCAATTGTACAGTTTCTTCCAGTCTCTCTGCATGAAATGATTGTTGCCTTTTCAAAAAGTTCATTTGTGAAATTTATTCTGGTCGCAGAAGTCTCAACAATTAATCAATCAATTTTCACCAAAAGTTAATAGACCGTTCTTCAAATTTTCTTTGGAAATTCTATTTATGTAAACTTCTTGACAATACAAAACCCAAAGCAATTCATTATAAACAAAATTTCAATGTTTGTATAACAAAAACATTTTGTTAGAAATAACATTTAAATAAAATTAAAAATAGGGATGAGGATGCTTATTTTTTTAGAAACCCAATTTGCACTCAATGCCTTCTGAGTTCTGCTCAAAAAATCAAGAGGCTATTTGTGTGGGCATTGGAACCCACAATCCCTAGCATTGTAAAACCGCTATCTAAACCACTAGACCCTTGATGCAATGGTTAAAACCTACTTATAGTACCACTGCTAATTGCAACTGGCCTTTCATCACTGGTCACGCTTTCTGACCTAGTGGTTAAGACATCTGCTTTCTGACCTAGTGGTTAAGACATCTGCTCTTTCTGACCTAGTGGTTAAGACATCTGCTCTTTCTGACCTAGTGGTTAAGACATCTGCTCTTTCTGACCTAGTGGTTAAGACATCTGCTCTTTCTGACCTAGTGGTTAAGACATCTGCTCTTTAAGGTTGGGTCATTTTTTGGTAAAGACCCGAAAGAACAATTGTGTCATTTCTATCCGAAAGCTTACTTGTTATAAAGATGGCAATTATCCTTTGAAGTTATTTCCTCTGAAATGCATCCATTGATAAGAAATCAGTAAGAGCCTATAAATCTGAGAACTGATCAATGCTTGAATTATTTCTCAGATGTCTGAGGGTTGTGTCGGTTCGCGAATGCTGCGGCCAGAGATGCGGTTGGTACTCCTTCTCACCTCGCTAAATGCTGATGGATTCAATGTTCTTGTGAAAATACTGTAGACACTATTCAGCTGAAACTTTCAAAAGTGAATTTTGTTGTACATGCTTCTTTCTTAATTTTGCCTATAAATCAGCATTACATTAACAATATCAAATGATGACCGTATCGTGAGAAGGTCACGTGTTTGAGTCAGCAGGACTCAGAAAGCCCTTAGTATAAAGTTGATCATACATTAGTGCAAGGGTAAACCCAATCACTATTGATGAGGTTTAGTGGCAAGCTGCAGTGTGTCAAACATATTGAAAACATTTTGGGAACCATTGGTTTTCACGTACTTTGCTTGAACGAAACAAGAGGCAAGAATAAACAAGTCTCAGTTTTTGAATACGTGCAATGTAATAATTTGTAATGTTTTATGTTCTTTGTTTCATGGTCTTTATTTAGTTAATGGAAGTTTTTCTATTTTGATTCACTGCCAGATTGATGAAGAAACAGGGTATAAAACTAGACAGATGCTGAGTATGCCCATTAAGAATGCTTATGGGTCGATTCTTGGTGTCATCCTTCTGGTTAATAAACAAGACGGCACGCCATTTAACATGAATGATGAAGACATGTTTGAGGTATGGAAAACCCAGGTTTATTGTACTCACATCCACTGTCAGACTGTGTCATCTATATTGGAGCATATCCTTATAACAAGATTGCTGGGACTGGCCATGTTGTTATAAGAGGACTGCAAAAAAAAGGAACACAAAGTAGAAATGAGACTCGGGACTTCAGAAAGTACTCTTTATATAAAGCAGAACCTCTTTATAACAGTGCTCTTAAAAACGAGGGTTGACTGTATAATATTTATGTCTGCTGCATTTCTACTGTTTAGAAAAACAATAAAACAAGAGCATGGCAGGGTTACTTTCTACTACTCTGTAAATTTTACAGTTACAGTAAGATCTTTGGTGAGCTGCGAAACAGAGTAAGCCTATGTAATGCTGATATCCGGGTCTGTCTGTCCGTCCGTCTGTCCGACTGTCCACTTTCAGTGTGAATGTTAAAGTTTGTTATAAAGCTTCAACCTTTGAGTCTTGAGTTGTTTTATGGAATCAAAAATACCCAAATGAGATCAGTATACAGTGACAGTGATGTTTTTTTGTGGCTCTCAATTAAAGAAATGTTAGATTTTGGGGGGGAATAAAAAAAAAAAAAAAAATGCAAGGCTAAACATTGCTCCCTGGATTTTAAGGAACCACAGTCAGAGTAAATGTTTTAAAACTGACTTATAATTTTGACTTACAACGAGGCAACATTACAACAGACATGCACATACATGTATTGCACAGTCATACTAAGAATTAAACTCATAATTGATTAAAAAGTTCCAGATGAGTGAGTTAAAACCATGAGAATTATTGAATATCCATAACTCCTTATTGCAATGATGTATATGTTTGAAACTTATATCAAGTTTTTCCACTGACATGCAGATTTGTATAAAAGAAGAGAGCTCAAGTACGACATCCGTTCCAGTTGAGCAAGCTAAATCATTGAAAACATTTATGCCTATTACTCTGTATTGCAATGAATTATCAACTTAAAACTTGGATAAAATATTGCCACTGATATGCTGATGCATATCAAAAGAATTTAACTCATGATTATGACACTGTTTCCAGTTGAACAAGCTTATAACTAGACCTGTGGTTGTTGCCTAACAAACACTAGGGGTTTCGGTTGGTGGAACGACAATTCAAAATGACATGCCATATTAAGTGTTTAAGTTCCCATTTTGTATGGAAAGTAAAGGTCAAAGAGGGCTGAAGTTTTTGAATATGATTTTACATGTGCTGTAAGCTACAGGATGGCACAAAGATTATAACTCCATGACATATGGTTCAGAAGATATACAATTTTAAATCATAAACTATCATGCTTGGGCTAAATTTAATTATAAACTACCACACAGACCTTGTTTGGACATGAAATGCAGTGAAGAAATCCATTGACATTACGTGGGACAAACCCCTACTAATATCCCTGTAACACTTCTGTACTTAATTTTCTTTACTTAACTTCATACCCTTAGATTTAAACGCTTCTGTATTTAATAGTTCAAGGACTCTCCACGAGTGAGAGGGCGCTAATACACGTTCACAATTGTTTGTAGATATGCAAATGTACGATCCAGCCATCGTTGGGTAAACAATAGATTGGATCCAGATTAGCGAAGCAGTGAACCAAATGAATTAATGCAAGGGCCAAAAGTTTAAATGATATTTGCGTAGGACACAATGGCTCTTTGGGCATGCAGGCCCGTATTTAACAAACGCGTACAGTGCGATTTCCTCTGCAATGCACACAGTAATGGCGACCGTGCTTGTTTCAGGATACATTTATGGGTGTTTTGAAATTGTTGATATTGTCATCAAAGGAATAAAAAAAAAAACACCGCTGCTGTATCTTAGTTAGAGCACAGGCTTTCATTTGATGTATTGTTTGTGCCTTTTAAGACTGTAGTTCCCGAGATCGAACAATAACAAATTTCACTTGTAAATGCTTTTAGAATTTTTCGCATGGAAGTAAAATAATGAAAATATGAAAAATAATAATAATCTGGACAAAAACAAAGATGGTTTGGGCCATTGGCAGAAACCCCCCTAAAAGGTTTGAGAATATGCACGGTTCCAAATGTGCAAATCTTATAGATTTATAACTTGTATATTTATCTTTGTTAAATATCAGGCAAATCACCCCTCTGACCCCCTTAACCAATGAGTTCCCGTACATCCATGCCTTTTTGTTTCTCTTCCCAGTCGGCCCTCACCCATCCTGAGCCCCTCTGTCAATCTCATATCAAACAACTGTGCTGTGGTCAAGTGCCTACTAGTTTGTCAATGTCCCCACCCCTAACTCAGTTGATCAAATTTTTTTAAATTTTTTTTTTAGTCTTTTTGTTCTAGCGTAACTTCAGGAGCAAATTTTCAGAAAACCTTGCAATCTTTACCTCTGTAGATTCGATTATTATGGTTTTCCATTCCCTGTTGATTTTGATGTCCACTTTCTGCTATTGTTGAAATCGGCTCTGCTCGATACAACTGCAATGGACCCCTGATTTATGGGGCATTTAGATTGTCACTATACTTGCATAGACTCTGGCTGACCAGGTGACTGTCGCATGCCTCAAACCCAGTGTTCGATTCAAGACCTCAAAGTCCAAGCCCGAGACCTAGACCTGATCTTCTGAGAACAAGACCGAGACCTAGACCTAGACCTGATCTTCTGAGACCAAGACCGAGACCGAGACCGAGACCTAGACCTGATCTTCTGAGAACAAGACCGAGACCTAGACCTAGACCTGATCTTCTGAGACCAAGACCGAGACCGAGACCGAGACCTAGACCTGATCTTCTGAGACCAAGACCGAGACCAAGACCAAGACCAAGACCAAGACCAAGACCAAGACCTAGACCTGATCTTCTGAGACCAAGACCAAGACCGAGATCAAGACCAAGACCGAGACCTAAACCTGATCTTCTGAGACCAAGACCTGATCTTCTGAGACCAAGACCGAGACCAAGACCAAGACCGAGACCGAGACCGAGACCGAGACCTAGACCTGATCTTCTGAGACCAAGACCGAGACCAAGACCGAGACCAAGACCGAGACCAAGACCGAGACCAAGACCAAGACCTTATTGTTTGAGACAGAGATCGAGACCGAATGTTAACACATTTTCAAACAATTTTTTCAAAAAGAAATTGACATGGGAGGGGGCCTCAATTCAAGAAGGATGAGCTTATGTACCGATGAGCTTATGTACCTCCAACACTGGTTCTTCCCAAACTTTACTGCATAACTGCAGGTGTTCTTTGTCAGCTTCCTTCCCTGATACTGGGCCACTTTCTATGTAGCACCACTGCCACAGGGGCCTAACCGATCAGGATTTACAAATGGCTCTTATAGACAGATCTTTTCTAGGAGTGACCTCCTGAAAGATTTTGAGATGAGGTTTACCATGAATAAAAGGTAAAACTAACCCTGCATTACCTACGGTTCCTTTAGGGGAATTATTAGCCAGAAGTCCAGTCCAGTAACATGCAGTTCCTTGTGTTGTTTCGGGTTATTTTCACTGATAGAGGGCACCCTCCTGGATCACTTCAGGGTTGCCTTTTCCCCCTGATTCCCTCCCCCCCCCCAAAAAAAAGAGTTAACCAAAGATTTTGTTGAGCTTTACTCGTTACTTCAGATGTTCTAACTCATACATGCACATCCAGCATTGTCCAGTTATCTCTCATAAATCAATCTATTTTACTTGCTTGAATTTTCAATGATTCTTTACTACTGTCATGACTGTATGGGTTCATGTGAATAAAAAAAATGTGCTTCTTGCATTGCTCTTACATTCATGACTTCCTTCTGTCATTCCCAGGTGCTTGACAGTCTCATCTGGTCTTTAATGTGCTGTAACAAATCAGTTGCAGTATTACATTGACATTGACCTTTTTGACAAAAAGTTTTACTCGGGGAAGCCTAAAGTTATATTTTAGTTCACCTTGCCTTTGCTCGGTACTAATTTTTCTGAACTTCTGTAATAATTTGATTTTCAGAATATCGTTGGTATAATTAAACCATGATCAGACAAAGTAAAGACAACAAACGTTCTCATAAAATGCACCAGAATTATTTTTCCCCTTTCAAGAAAATATGGAACGCCTTCACCTTGAATTGGCCAAACCTTGGTCATAAGTCATGGCTGATAATGTAAGAGGCCATGGTATGCTGGAATTATGGACTTATCTCCTATATGCCGGATGCAATGATAAACAATCAGTCTCATGTAATCCTTGTACAACTAAAGGATGAAGGACAGGAATTGTGTATTTCACAAAAACCCCTGAAAAAGGGGAGATTTGAAGCATGAATTCAAATACCCTTTGTACCTCTTTGTACAGAGGAAATGAAGCATGGTGAGTCTCACCTGTGCAGTGGAATTTCCTGTCGAATTAAAATGTCTACCAGTCAGCAGACCTCTACCAAAAGATGAATTTCCAGAATTTTTTTGAAAGCTATATAAGTGTCCGCTGTAGCTCAGTTGGAAAAATAATGTGTAACAAGATGTCATCCAGCGACAATGGGTTAAAACAGACGGTTTGACCTTCTATGTGGTCCCACTTGTCTCTCTTCCTCATTCTACAAGAAGAGTTCTTGTACTAGGAGTGTGAAATTGCAACTCAGTTTTTGCTCATTGTAGACACTCTATTCACGTATAACCACAATCCGCAAACCTTGCTGCTGAACACGGTTCTTCAAACCCCAAGAATTGCATGTACACAAGGGTCTTCGACTGTGAAGTGCATGCCTTCTCCCAACTCTGGAACCAGTAGGGGCTCAATATAATTTACACAGATTTGAATATTCACTTCTTTCCTGTACCACTCCAGTCCCTACAGACATCTCACACTGGCATTTTCTGAGGATGAGATTTATTTCCTTATTGACAAACTTAGAGTTGATAATCTAAAGGAGACTTACCCAATATCGACATGAACTTACAATAGACATGTTCCTTGGCAGAGGCACTTTGCTCCAAAAGCACTTTTTGATCTGTCTACACCTTGTTTTTTTTAATCAAGATTGCAAAGTTTTAGCAGTGTCAATATGTGCCCCTGCAGTTACCTAGAAGTACTTAACCAGTATGGATAAATCATATCTGATTCCCTCCTAGATTTTTGGGCTACATCCTGTTTTTTTTATGACAGACAGAGGTATCCCATCATTAAAATGATGCACAGCCCTGAATGACTCAGTATGGCTGTGTCTCATTTAGGAACAAGATGCATGGGATCTTGTTCAACTCCAAAGACTGTTTTCCCTGCCACCATCTCCCTTAGTGACAGTGACGACAGACACCTCAGACAGATTAGTGAGCTCATCTGGGTGATTTCTCTATTGCAAGGTCTGTGTTTCTTTCAGTTTTTCCCTCCATTTCCACCACCGTAAGCGCTTGGTGGCCTTCAAGACAGTCTGAGGTTACTGGACAAAGTCAGAAACCACTTAGTTCTGGTAAAGGCAGACGACTTCACAGCTGTATGATATAAGCTATTCTAACAGATTGGTCTCTTTATTGTTTGATGGTGCAGCAGATCCTCTATGTTCCCACTCAACAATCAGCTGCTGATTTTGTTTACATGTAGGCTCAGGCAATGGATGCCCTCAGCTTCTCGAGCTAGAGTTCTAGGATACGCTTTCTGTCTGATCTGTCTTCTTAAACAGAACTTCTCACAAAGCTGGAA
This sequence comes from Pisaster brevispinus, assembly GCA_023634235.1. NCBI lineage: Eukaryota > Metazoa > Echinodermata > Asteroidea > Forcipulatida > Asteriidae > Pisaster > Pisaster brevispinus. The sequence goes on along the minus strand of JAMKCF010000015.1, from coordinate 10,462,488 downwards.
CAAGGGTACATAATTATTTTGATTAAACCTTTCTTGTCGAGAAAATCAAGGATTCCCTAACTTCTCAATCTCCTTATCATCTGTCATTCTAAAAAAATGACAAAATCTACTTCTTCTTTAACCCGGTTGCAGATGCTACACCCTGATCGGAACAATGTACATATTACAGACTGGATTATTTAAAAGCTTACCCTTCAAACAGCATGCCTTTGTCAGGAATCTGGTAAACTCAATAACTTCAAGCAGAAGATCCTCGACCAGATGAACTTTTATGATAATGCCTTACTTTACCCCAGATGCTGATCAACGGAAACTGTCCATCCCAGTGTGCATCATTGATGAACAGCAGGAATTTCTTTCTCCATTGATGACAATCAGGGTTTTATACATAACTTTTTATAAATCTGCCTTCTCACTAGCAGGCTCAACTGCTCATTGCAAGACTAAACCCCATGCCCTCTTCTTAGAGACTTGTCCAACCACAAAGTTCTTCAAACTGGATGTGTTTGTCAGTAGTTTGACCTCCTTCTGTAATGTCGAGGAAGACAAATTTGGTACCAAATGAGAGCATAAAATTGTAAACTGCTGGTATTAAGACAGTCTTATCTTTGCTTTCTCTTATACATAATAACACAGAGACACGTATTGTGTTAAGGAGATTAGCGAAGCACTTGAGTGACACGTGCCAGTCGCCCTTTATTTACATAAATAAATCCGTTTGTATCCAAACAATAATTACTTGAAAAACTGCAAGTATAGTTTAACAATACTCTTGCTATTGCAATAGCTACAATATACTGGTCGTATACGACCTGGTAACTAAGGGCTAACTGCCCCTATGGTATCACTTCACAGGAGAACCCGACGTCCAGGAAAAAACAGAGATAAATTTTAAATGCTCTGTAAACCTGTGCCCAAAAACATTCAGTGCTCTCCTCCGTGAGGGTATTGGACTGTACCCTATTCATTAGCTATTTTATACCCCCAAAAAAATTAATAAAAATTAAAGTATGTGTCCTGTGTGTGTGTGTGAAACGCTAGAACTAACTCTAATCACAATTTCTCCTCTATTTAAACCTCCCGCCACCACACCCTGATTACGTAATCATCATTCTTGTACCACAATGCGTTCCCCGCATTTCTAAGACAACTATTTCCTGCTATTCTATGAAACGCTGGAAATGTCTATTCTATGGAGACTCAAGACTACTCTTTGCCACAACAGTCTGCCCTCACAGACCAGCCTCAACTTTTACCTGTTCCAAATGGGTCTGGAGGACCATAGAGTTTTCAATGACCTAAATCAGTAGGGACTTCTCTACTAAGAAAATAGTCGCCTCTGATATTAGCCTTCCTTGTGACCACACCTTTATGAGCTTCAGATCGAAAAAGGGAGAGTTCTTGGGCTTGGGTGGCCCGCAGTGTGGGCTATTATGTAATGGGGTTTTGCTGTATTTGCTCAACGATGTGTGTGCATGCGCATTTGAAATAAATTTGTAGGTTATCAGAGGCGATTATTGTCTTAGTAGAATACGAAATCCTATTTGATTTCAGGTTTTAGCTTTTCAGTTTACATTTTTGGGGACTGGAACGATCATGTAAAACTTTGCTGGACGTCATTTTATGGCAGCAATCAAATAGAGTGGCATGAACTGAATGGCATGAACTGAATGGCATGAACTGAAAGGCATGAACTGAAACAATTGTGTACATTTTTCTTTATGCCTCATTTTAATAGAAAACAGAACAGTTGACTGGAAATCAGAATTTAGCTTTTATCTGCTCTCTAATTTATGGCACGCTGCAGCCAGTTGCGATCTTTTTTCGAGAATTTGACAATGATTTTGATCCCATTGTTATGCATGTTTAATCCATGCACCACACTTTGCACTTAGTGCTTCAAGGTGGAATGTGGCATGGTGAGTAAAATAGTTATGAAACTGTCTCTTTTATCTAAGATTGTGCTTTGGTGTCTGTGGAATGCAGATAATATTAACATTTTCTTTGTCTTTTACAGGCTTTCTCCATCTTCTGCGGTATGGGAATTAACAACACCCACATGTATGAAAAAGTCTGCCGGTCAGTGGCGAAGCAGAGGGTAGCATTAGAGGTAAGAAAACATACAACTTTGATCCACTCTGAATTTGATCTTCACTTACATTTACAAAACCTGTGTTTCTATTCAACTGAAACAGGTGAGAGAGGATTTTCAAACCAAACTGGCAAAAGCCTGGTCAGGTCTGGGTGTTGCCTTTGGCCATCGGGCATAGTCAATGAACATACTCCAGGCGTGTGATTTCTCGGGTGTTTCTCAAAATCTCCTTGATTATTCTTTAAGACGTAAAGCAGTCAATAAAAGGAGAAAGAAATCGTCCAAATTGTGTCCAAAACCTATAGGTTTGTATTTCTGGTGATGCACATAGTCTGTAAACCTCCTGAATTGTAACATCTGGGAGGTTCTGGGTCTAGAATAAGAGGGAGCAAGACCAGTAAGCCATTTTCAGGATTTTTACATCCGTCAAATCTCATCCCTGATACAAAAAAAACCCCACTGAATCCTGACTGAATAGATCACAGTTGTTACACAGACTTGACTGAGACAATGTCAGTCATTTAATCACACCAGGTCATCAAAGTAGCAGCACCTGAGGTTTTATCACCTTTGCAATGTGTGCTCTTGGATTGACTAATGTTGCTTCTTTTTGTTTATAGATATTTTTTAGACTTGTCTACCTTGAGTTCTGTATATTTATTTAGACTAGTTTTATTTCAAAAATTTGTTGCACACTCTACAACATGACAACACTCTGCAAAGTAGGAAGTGAAATACCTTATATATAATTGTTTTAACTTTAGGTTTTGGTTGAGCTTTGCATTTCATTAAGTTGAACAAATTCAAACGCTTTAACAGGAAATTACCTAGTTTAATTAAATGAACTTCTAAAATGTTTGATCTTATCTTTGGAACAGGATAGAAAACTCTTCTTTGGATGCGAACCGTTGTCATCTTCATTATTATGATGAAATTGGTACAGTTAAAAAGGGGCTCCAAGGTCAAATTCACTACCACGGTCAGCACTGGCCCACCAATTAAAATATTTGAATCTTTCCGTGAATGAAGAGCCTGTTATTTTGAATATTCTGCTATCTTTGAAGGTTGATTCTGTTATTATATTGTTTTCTCGCAACAGACACTGTCATACCATGCAACAGCACCACAGGAGGAAGCAGTCAGGTTAAAGGTATTCCATTTTACAAGAAAGCTTTTAACTATTACTAATCTTTGAAGGCTAAAAAATATGCATCTGAAAATAAAAATATAATACTATGTTGAAAAATCAATTTCTTAAATTGGAATGCAAAGGTTTTCAGAAATAGTCCAATCAAAACTGTATGTTTAAAATATATGAATCTAAAAGAAAAAATTATGGTACCTGGTGAACCATATTACAAAGTTTGGCACTTCTCAAATTAAAAACAATAATAAACAGTTGTTACTTGTTTTGACAACGTGCCTCCTGTTCACAACTAATCTGTCTTCTATTGAAATTGTCTTGGCGGCATGCACACAATTCTTGTTTTGCATAAATTTGGAGTGTCATCAAAAGTCACATAATTCAAAGGCAAGCTGACCCATGATGCCACTCCTAATCCAAATTGATGCAATACACAAGGCTTGCACACACCTTCATGTTTTGGTGTTGCTTTGATTTCAAATTCCTATCGTCTATAGTGATTTGCACACATCAGTGCTTTCCAAAAGGAAAAAGTGAATTAAACAGATTAGTTTTCAGCAGAGTTTTGAAAATCTTTGTTAAAATTCTGATGTAGTGTGGCAAATTGTTCCAGCTTGATGGTCAAGAATTACAGGAGAATCAGTAATAATCACAATTATTTAGTGCAAGTGATGTATGGGACATGTTGAGAGGTAGAGCTGGAACTGATGTGACGATGTGGTTGACATGAATGAAAGAGTTCTTGGAGGTATTGGAGTACAGTGTGTCCATTTGAGGAGCTTGAATTTCAGGCATTGGGAGGATACAGGTGTGGCAAATAACATGAATACAGGCATACATTTATGCTGGCCAGAGGATGAGTGAGTGACGTGTCTTGTGGCAGAGTTTTGAATTTAAGTTTTAAGTTTGAGAGATTGGAAAACCAATGGAGAAAGTATGAATCAGTCTTTTGATGGTCTGTTGATCTAGATGTTTCTGTAACTCTGATTTTATGAGGCCAAGCAATGAAGAATGACAAGTGTTGTTTATTTGATTTTGGATGCTGAGGTCCGAAGTGATAGTTGCCTTATATTATGTGCACATATTGACAGTGGTGATCTGGGAGTCACCAATAAGACTGCTATATATTTTGTTTTGGTGTCACTTTTTATGAAGAGCCTGTTTTGTCGTTGTTTAGCTGTAGCGTGTTTGTGGAGGATCATGATTTGATGTGACTGATGCAAGTTTCAATAATGGGGATGATTTATAAATGGACAGGTATACATGAAGAAATGTAAGCTGCATAGACCCTTCTCAGCTGACGTCACTATGCTGGAGTCTGTGCTGAAGTACCTACATGCATATGTCACACACACACACACACACACAACCTTACGGATCCGGTTTGTGGGGTACTGCTATTGTTGTTCTATTGTTCCCTTTTCTAAAGAATTCCCTTGTGGGGCCCTATTGTTCCTATTGAAATTGCCTTGTGGGGTCCATTGTTCCATTGTTAAAAGTACCCCGTAAGTTGGCATGTGTAAGGGCACGCACACAAGTGTGTAAACACCTCCAATCGGGGACCTCCTATTGTCCCTCTTTTGTTTGGACTCTAACTTTTTGGCAACAGCTCCCATTGGTTTTGTACACAATTTCTAACTGGGGACCTTTACCCAACCGGGGACCCTATTGTCCTCTTTTGTTATAGGTCCCCGGTTTGAATGTGAAAACAAACTCACACACACAGCCGTACGGATCCGTTTTTTGGGGTACTGCTGTTGTTGTTCTATTATTCCCTTTTCTAAAGAATTCCCTTGTGGGGCCCAATTGTTCCCATTGAAATTACCTTGTGGGGTCCATTGTTCCATTGTTGTCAGGACCCCACAAATGGCCTTCCGTGTGTCCACACACACAAGTGTGTAAACACCTCCAATCGGGGACCTCCTATTGTCCCTCTTTTGTTTGGACTCTAACTTTTTGGCAACAGCTCCCATTGGTTTTTTACACAATTTCTAACTGGGGACCTTTACCCAACCGGGGACCCTATTGTCCTCTTTTGTTATAGGTCCCCGGTTTGAATGTGAAAACAAACTCACACACACCCATGTGTAAACAGGGGGTTCCTTCAATGGTCCCTTGCATGTTTGGAGTCAAACAAAAGTCTACATATTTTATACCCCTTTAAAAAAGTAATTTTCCCTACAGTTTATGTCATTTTGCTGCCCAAAACTATTATATCTTTACTTATATATTTTAAACTAGTAGGGGAGATGGCCTTAGCTTTCGATCCAAACTAGACCTTCGTCAGAGACATAAACAAGCACAAACACAAACATATCCATTTAAAGCAAAAAGTGAAGGTTTAAGGGAAAAAAGCAGAAAATTATAGCCAATGAAAATTATAAATGTATAAACAATGGGGTGGCTTAGAACCAATCAGAGTAAAGAAGTGAGGACAAAGGATGGTCAGTGTGAAAGGGTGGATCACTGGACCATAAAAGTGGTACTGCATTTTAGGCCCTACATTGAGGGAAGCATGAAAGGGTAGGGTTAGAGGGCAGGCCATATCAGGATAATGCAACTAACAATAGGGGGCAAGATAAAACAACTAGTGAAGAGAGTTTAGTAATCATCATGATGTTCTGTGAAAAGGAAGGTAATTATAGAAGGACAGAATCAGTGTAAGAAATTAAAAATAGGCAAGAGGAGCCTGCGGAGAGAGCTGGTTAAATCCTCTGCAAAAGGAATAGGTTATTAACAGGGTGATTTTTAAACAACTTATTGAGAGAAAGAAGGGTAAAAATAAACTAGTGGAGAGAACATGTTATTTACAGTAACTGTATTTATATTAAATAATAATAATAATAATAAGCATTTATATAGCGCCATCTATCTAGAACACTATTCCGAGGGGCTGGAGAGGAAAAGAAATCAAAAAAGTTGATACAGAGATAAGGATCAAAAGAGTGCCTAGTTAAAGTAAATTTGGAAACAAATAGGTCTTCAGTTGCAATTTAAATGTGTCTAAGGATGAAGCTGTGTGAATGCCTATTGGTAGAGTATTCCAGAGGGCTGGTGCTGCTGATGAAAAAGCCCTATTCCCATAAGAGGTGTGTGTCCTTGGTGTCACAAGAAGACACTTGTTTGATGATCTCAGGCTGCTTTGAGGAATGTATGGTGTGATAAGTTCATTGAGATAGCCTGGTGCTGATCCATTAACTACTTTCCATGTTAAAAGTAATATTTAGCTGTTCCGACTTAGCAGTCGGAGCAGGTTTTGTTTTTGTTGGAATTATTATTAGCTGTTCCGAACTTTCAGTCGGAACAGCTATTGTAATCGTCGAGATTTTTATTCTTTTTAGCTGTTCCGAACTTTCAGTCGGAACAGCTATTGTAATCGTCGAGATTTTTATTTTTTTTCTTCTTATTAGCTGTTCCGAACTTTCAGTCGAAACAGCTATTGTTTTTGTCGAGATTTTTATTATTTTTATTATTATTATTATTCTTTGTTTCCACCCTTAATCCCATAGCATTTGTACACGTTTTTTCTTTAGGCCTAATATCCTAGAGCGTAAATAGAAAAGAGTTGAATCATATATCAAATTGAAGCTTAGAACATAAACTTGACTCTTAACGTAAAAAATATTAAAATTCTTAATTAATTAGCCTCTTTACAGCGAGGTGAATATTTAATTAGCCAATCTTTGCAGCACCATATCTCAAAAAGTATACACCCGATCATCAAACTTGTTTCAGTTTTAGACTTTTGAGATACTGTAGATGTGCTTTCCGGCCTAAAATGTGGAACGACGTCACAATTACGTCATCTATTGCGCATTTTCGCCCGTGTACAAAACACATGGGATGCTTTTTTAACAATTGAGGGCGCTATACCAGTTTAACGGTGCTCTTGCTTGCTTTCTTGAAACTTGATCAAGTCCTCCTAAACCCATTGGCCCGTGTTGTTGCTTTTTTTGTATGTAGAGTATACTATAGAGTCATTCCTGCGCCGACAGACACAAGTCTACGTTCATTCACAAGAATCGAGAATTTTTCTTGCTCTCACTGCAGAGCGTCGTGTCAGCTCAGATCGTTCGTTATTCAGCGTGAACGTAGCAACATAGAACGCCGTGTTGTGGGACGATGTTGCCCGCGTGGCAGACTTGTCTGCGCTTGGGTCCCGTTCACCGGAAAACGATCTTTTAGGTTTCTTATGCAAAAGCATTACTTGAAGCTGAATCGTGAAGGAAACAAGGCTACGCCTGAAACCACGTTTTTAAGGTTCTTGTGCGAATGCATTACTTCGGGAAATCACTATGTACCAAACAACAAACCTGTTGGGTGTTGCAATGAGGCTCGAATTGTAGCTGAATGGGGAAAGGTGTAGACAAGAAAAAATAAATTTTTCATGGGTGTGCATGAAGAGCCAAAATGAACAATAAAGTCATATCCAATATTTACTATTTTAGCCCAACAAAAACATTAAGTATTAAAAAGACACAACAAATGTTAGTACATAAGCATAGACCAAAATTTAATACGTCTACCCAAAATTATTATGCGCTACTAAAGCGCAATTGTGGCATGCACTGAGATGTTATCAGCGGAGAGCAGGCGTAGTAACAGATTAATAATTTGTTTTGAATTAATAATTCGTTTCGAATTAATATTTCGTTTCGAAATCATAATTCGTTACGAATTCATAATTCTTTGATAAGAGTGGCAGTTCGTGTTACGTCCAATTTATTAACTTATACCGCATTTAATATTTTATCGCAACAAAAATTACATACAGGGTATTAAAAAGTTTTTTTTTTAACAATTATGATTTTAATACAACAGCATAGACCAATTTTTACTTACTAACTTGTGAGACCTGTGGTGTGCATGATTGCTTTGCGTACTAACTTGTGAGACCTGGACCCAATTTCATGACTCTGCTTACCGTAAGCAAAAAAACGACGCTTACGGAAGCAGAGAATTCCGTGCTTACGTCAAGCGTATTTCAGGGGTTAGCAGAGAATTTTGGCTCTTTCTCGTGTGTACTTCACGTAACTAGGCATTCTTCGCTTACACAGCTAGCGCAGAAATTCGACGCTTGCAAAATAAGCCGAGAATGGTGACAGTAAGCATGGATTTCAGCAGTAACCAGAGCCATGTAATTGGGCTCATTTGTTTAAATGAGGGGTAGTTCACTTTATACGCTAAGTTGTGAGACCCAGGCCCAAATACATGGCTCTGCTTACCAAAATAAAAAAATCAATGCTTACGGCAGCAAGTTGCGTGCTTACGTCAAGCGTATTTCAGGGGTTAACAGAGAATTTTGGCGTGTGGGCATGTGTACTTCATATATCTAGGCAATTATTATAGTCAATGTTTTGCGGCACTTTTTGATTGAATCGTTTTATGCTTATCCGAACAATAAAATGTAAACGTTTACTGTCACAGGCTTAGTTGTGGAACGCCCTCTAGCGTTCAATGTTTCTTGCATTTAATACCTCAAGCACAGTTTTCATATAACAAAGACTATGAGCCTGATTGGAAACGATATTAATGTGCATTTCAAGTTCTTTTCAGTTATAGACACATTGAGCATTAAAGATTGAACTTGGGTTAACGTGACCCCATGTTAACCTTTACTTCCGGGTCAACCAGAAGTGGGACCATATCTCAAGAACTGCACAATCCAATTCCATTTCTTTTCAGTTATTAGATCCTTTGAACATTGAAGATTAAACTTGGGTTACCGTGACCCCATGTTGACCTTTACTTACGGGTCAACCGGAAGTGGGACTGTATCTGAAGAACTAAACACCCGATTTTCAATTTCTTTTCAGGCATAGACCAAAATTTAAATCGTCTACCCAAAATTATTATGCGCTACTAAAGCGCAATTGTGGCATGCACTGAGATGTTATTAGCGGAAAGCAGGCATAGTAACAGATTAATGATTCGTTTTGAATTAATAATTTGTTTTGAATTCATAATTCGTTTCGAATTCATAATTCGTTTTGGTTTCGAATTCATAATTCGTTTCGAATTCATAATTCTTTGATAAGTGTGGCAGTTCGTGTTACGTACTAACTTATTAACTTATACTGCATTTAAAATTTTATCGCAACAAAAATTACATACAGGGTATTAAAAAGTTTTTTTTTAAACAATTATGATTTTAATACAACAGCATAGACCAATCTTTACTTACTAACTTGTGAGACCTGTGGTGTGATCGCTTTACTTACTAAACTGTGAGACCTGTGGTGTGCATGATTGCTTTGCGTACTAACTTGTGAGACCTGGACTCAATTTCACGACTCTGCTTACCGTAAGCAAAAAAACGACGCTTACGGAAGCAGAGAATTCCGTGCTTACGTCAAGCGTATTTCGGGGTTAGCAGAGAATTTCGGCGTTTTCTCGTGTGTACTTCACGTAACTAGGCATTCTTCGCTTACACAGCTAGCGCAGAAATTCGACGCTTGCAAAAAAAGCGGAGAATGGTGACAGTAAGCATGGATTTCGGCAGTAACCAGAGCCATGTAATTGGGCTCATTTGTTTAAATGAGGGATGGTTCACTTTATACGCTAAGTTGTGAGACTCAGGCCCGAATACATGGCTCTGCTTACCAAAAGCAAATAATCAACGCTTACGGCAGCAAGTTCCGTGCTTACGTCAAGCGTATTTCAGGGGTTAGTAGAGAATTTCGGCTTGTGCGCGTGTGTACTTGATGTAACTAGGCAATTATTATAGTCAATGTGTCGCGGCAATTTTTGATTGAATTGTTTTACGCTTATCCGAACCGTAAAAATGTAAACGTTTAACCGGTTGATCGGTTGGTTAACCGTGTAACCGTCACAGGCTTAGTATACATGCTAACTTGTGAGACATGTTCCTTGATAACAAAATTTAGAATAAAAAAAACGTTAACACATCTGCGGTTGTGATCAAAAGCATTGCCTCTTCAGTGCAACATTATTTGGCTCTGCACAATCATCCTGCAAAATAAATGTGCATTCGAATTGTTGTGGAACGCCCTCTAGCGTTCAATCGAATTGTTGTGGAACGCCCTCTAGCGTTCAATGTTTCTTGCATTTAATACCTCAAGCATAGTTTTCATATAACAAAGACTATGAGCCTGATTGGAAACGATATTCAAGTGCATTTCAAGTTCTTTTCAGTTATAGACTCATTGAGCATTGAAGATTGAACTTGGGTTACCGTGACCCCATGTTAACCTTTACTTACGGGTCAACCGGAAGTGGGACCATATCTCAAGAACTACACAATCCAATTCCATTTCTTTTCAGTTATTAGATCCTTTGAACATTGAAGGTTGAACTTGGGTTACCGTGACCCCATGTTGACCTTTACTTACGGGTCAACCGGAAGTGGGACCATATCTGAAGAACTAAACACCCGATTTTCAATTTCTTTTCAGTTATAGACCCCTTGTGCATTGAAGATTGAACTTGGGTTGCATCAAAGCACAACAAAACGGAACAGCTTTGTGTTTGTTCACAAACACCTCAATGTCTAGTTATTATTATTCTTTCTTTCCCTAAAACCGTATTGACTTAACATGGAACTCTTTCAAAAGCCATATGTACCTTTTAGATTTATCAAAAGAAGACAAATCATATACCATATCAAAGCTTATGCCCTGACTTAAATTTTAAATGTAATTAAATTAAAATTCTTAATTAATTATTCACGTGACAGCGGTATGAATATTTAATTAGCCAATCTTGTTTGCACCATATCTCAAGAAGTATACATCCGATCCTTAAACTTTTTTCAGTTATGGACTTGTCTTGTGTTGTAGATGTAAATTATGTCCCAACATTCTCCGTCACGTCATCATGACGTCATTTATTGGCGCGTTTTCGTTTTGTGTACAAAACACATGGCGCTAGAAGTGTAAATTTGTACATGAGCAGCACATGCAATTCCTATGTAGGTTTAGGTTTTTTTTAGAATGCATCGATCGGAATTTTTTTTTTTACCATCGTGTTCCTTATAAAATTTATTAGTACGAAAAACACATTTTTTTTGCTGTGACGTAATCAGGTGTCGAATTACGCTAATTCAAAGCTTATTCCTTTAAAAAATCATATCTGCTGAACCAAATGTCGTAGAGGCGTAATGTTTGTGTTGCTTTGTAGCGTACAACAATTGCAAAAATTTTTTTTTAGTGATGACCTCACTTTGACCTTTACTTCCAGTCCAAACAGGAAGCTCAAATCTTTATAAAATCATATCTCCTGAACCAAAAGTCAGAAAGGCGTAACGTTTGTGCTGTATTGTAGCTTACAACACTTACGACATTTCATGTACAGCAATGACCTCACTTTGACCTTTACTTCCGGTCCAAACAGGAAGCTCAAAACTTTAACAAATCATATCTCCTGAACCATATGTCATTAAGTCGTTATGTTTGTGTTGTATTGTAGCTTACAACATTTGCAAAAATTTATTTTTAGTGATGACCTCACTTTGACCTTTACTTCCGGTCCAAACAGGAAGTTTAAACTTTAAAACTCATATCTCCTGAACAACATGTCAAAGAGTCGTAATATTTGAGTTGTGTTGTAGCTTACCACACTTGAAAAATTTTAACAAAAAAGATGACCTCACTTTGACCTTAACTTCCGGTCCAAACAGGAAGTTCAAACTTTAAAAAAAAAACCCTCCTGAACCACATGTCATAGGGTCGTTTGTTTGAGTTGTTTTGTAGCTTACCACAATTGAAACATTTTAATAAAATGATGACCTCACTTTGACCTTAACTTCCGGTCTAAAACAAGATCCGAACTAAATTAAACTAGTTTACACTGTGATTATCACTCTGCAAAACAAGCATTGATCATTTCGAACAACATTACGTCACATACACAAAATACAGAATCAGTTCATATCTTGGGCTACAAAACAGAACTTTTTAGGTCAGCAGAACGGAACAGCTGTGTGATTGTAAGTTACAATCACTTACATCTAGTTCTTATTATTCTTTCTTTCCATAAAATCGTATTGACTTAACCTGTGTCTCTTTCAGAAGCCATATGTTCCTCTTAAAATTATCAAAAGTAGACAAATCATATACCATATTGAAGCTTATACACCGACTTAAATTTTAGATGTAATTAGATTAAAATTCTTAATTAATTATTCACGTGACAGCGGTGTGAATGTTTAATTAGTCAATCTTGTTCGCACCATATCTCAAGAAGTATACATCCGATCCTCAAACTTTTTTCAGTTATGGACTTGTCTTGAATTGTAGATGTGCATTCGAGCCTAAATTTTTCAGTCACGTCATCATGACGTCATTTATTGGCGCGTTTTCGTTTTGTGTACAAAACACATGGCGCTAGAAGTGTAAATTTGTACATGAGCAGCACATGCAATTCCTATGTAGGTTTAGGTTTTTTTTTAGAATGCATCGATCGGAATTTTTTTTTTTACCATCGTGTTCCTTATAAAATTTATTAGTACGAAAAACACATTTTTTTTTGCTGTGACGTAATCAGGTGTCGAATTACGCTAATTCAAAGCTTATTCCTTTTTAAAAATCATATCTCCTGAACCAAATGTCGTAGAGTCGTAATGTTTGTGTTGCTTTGTAGCGTACAACAATTGCAAAAAAATATTTTTAGTGATGACCTCACTTTGACCTTTACTTCCAGTCCAAACAGGAAGCTCAAATCTTTATAAAATCATATCTCCTGAACCAAATATCAGAAAGGCGTAACGTTTGTGTTGTATGGTAGCTTACAACACTTGCGACATTTCATGTACAGTGATGACCTCACTTTGACCTTTACTTCCGGTCCAAACAGGAAGTTCAATCTTTAAAAAAACATATCTCCTGAACCACATGTCGTAGAATCGTATTGTTTGTGTTACTTTGTAGCTTAATACAATTGCAAAAAATCATTCTGGTGATGACCTCACTTTGACTTTTACTTCCGGTCCAAACAGGAAGCTCAAATCTTTACAAAATCATATCTCCTGAATCACATATCGTAAAGTCGTAATGTTTGTATTATTTTGTAGCTTACTACAATTGCAAAAGTTTATTTTTAGTGATGACCTCACTTTGACCTTTACTTCCGGTCCAAACAGGACGTCAATCTTTAAAAATCATATCTCCTGAACAACATGTCAAGGAGTCGTAATGTTTGAGTTGTGTTGTAGCTTACCACACTTGAAACATTTTAACAAAAAAGATGACCTCACTTTGACCTTAACTTCTGGTCCAAACAGGAAGTTCTCACTTGAAACATAATCCCCTCCTGAACCACATGTCATAGGGTCGTATGTTTGAGTTGTTTTGTAGCTTACCACACTTGAAACATTTTAACAAAAAAAGATGACCTCATTTTGACCTTAACTTCCGGTCTAAAACAAGATCCGAACTTAATTAAACCAGTTTACACTGTGATTATCTCTCTGCAAAACAAGCATTGATCATTTCGAACAACATTACGTCACATACACAAAATACAGAATCAGTTCACATCTTGGGCTACAAAACAGAACTTTTTAGGTCAGCAGAACGGAACAGCTGTGTGATTGTAAGTTACAATCACTTACATCTAGTTTTTATTATTATTAGCTGTTCCGAACTTTCAGTCGGAACAGCTATTGTAATCGTCGAGATTTTTATTCTTTTTCTTATTATTCTTTCTTTCCATAAAATCATATTGACTTAACCTGTGTCTCTTTCAGAAGCCATATGTTCCTCTTAAAATTATCAAAAGTAGACAAATCATATACCATATTGAAGCTTATACACTGACTTAAATTTTAGATGTAATTAGATAAAAATTCTTAATTAATTATTCACGTGACAGCGGTGTGAATATTTAATTAGTCAATCTTGTTTGCACCATAACTCAAGAAGTATACATCCGATCCTTAAACTTTTTTCGGTTATGGACTTGTCTTGAATTGTAGATGTGCATTCCGGCCTAAATTTTTCAGTCACGTCATCATGACGTCATACGTTTGCGCGTTTTGTTTTCTGTGTACAAAACATTTGGCGCTGAAAGTGAAAACGTTTTACTAGTCAAAAACACAATAACTTCGAAATAAGTTATCTGTTCGTTTCCTAAATTTCATATTCTTTGTTAAAAAAATTAACTGATTTTAATAAGAGATGTTTCAGTCCATTAAAAGCAATCAAGGTACGTCTATAATTAACGAATAGATGAAAATCTTGGCGTAGTGGTACAACGTAGTACTTCACAAACTGGATGCAGTCACTTTCAGTCTTTTTAAACCTCCTCTATGCTTCATGCACTACGGTGTGGACCTGTATGAGTTGAGGACTTACTTGAGAAGAGTCTACGACATTGTCGCGAAGTGCGCAGCTTTTTATTTGATTTCTAACCGAGTATTGGACCATTACTTTGTACATACTCCATTGGGTTTGTACACAACCAATACATTTAGATTCCTACGTAGGTTTAGGGTTTTCGTGAGAATGCAGAATCATTCTGTTTCCGCCTAAAATCCTTAGTGTTTGTACACGTTTTTTCTTTATGCCTAATATTCTAAAACGTACAGATGAAAGAGTTATCATAAATCGAATTGAAGCTTAGAACATAAACTTAACTCTAAATGTTAATTTTTATAAAATTCTTTATTGATTAACCACGTGATCTTCATTTAAATATTTAATAAGTTAATCTTTGCAGCACCATTTCTCAAGAAGTACACGCCGATTTTATTATTTTTTTTCAGTTATAGACTCCTTTTGCATTGGAGATTAGCATTGGGAAATTGTGACCCATGTTGACCTTTACTTCGGGGTCAACCGGAAGTGGGACCATATCTCAAGAACTACACAACCGATTTTTAAACTTTTTTCAGTTATAGACTCTATGGGCATTGGAGATTAGCCCTGGGAAATCGTGACCCATGTTGACCTTTACTTAGGGGTCAACCGGAAGTGGGACGATATCTCAAGAAGTACACAACCGATTTTCAAACTTTTTCCAGTTAAAGACTCCTTGGGCATTGGAGATTAGCCTTGGGAAACTGTGACCCCATGTTGACCTTTACTTTGGGGTCAACCGGAAGTGGGACGTATCTCAAGAAGTACACAACCGATTTTCAAACTTTTTTCAGTTATAGACTCCTATTGCATTGGAGATTAGCCTTTGGAAATTGTGACCCATGTTGACCTTTACTTCGGAGTCAAGCGGAAGTGGGACCATATCTCAAGAAGTACACAACCGATTTTCAAACTTTTTCAGTTATAGACTCCTTGGGCATTGGAGATTAGCCTTGGGAAACTGTGACTCCATGTTGACCTTTACTTAGGGGTCAACCGGAAGTGGGACCATATCTCAAGAAGTACACAACCGATTTTCAAACTTTTTTTCAGTTAAAGACTCCATGGGCAGAGGAGATTAGCCTTGGGAAATTGTGACCCCATGTTGACCTTTACTTCGGGGTCAACCGGAAGTGGGACCATATCTCAAGAAGTACACAACCGATTCTCAAACTTTTTCAGTTATAGACTTCTTGGGCATTGGAGATTAGCCTTGGGAAAATGTGACTCCATGTTGACTTTTACTTCAGGGTCAACCGGAAGTGGGACCATATCTCAAGAACTACACAACCGATTTCAATTTCTTTTCAGTAATAGATCCTTTGAGCACTTAAGATTGAACTTTGGTTACTGTGACCCGTTTTGACCTTTACTTCCGAGTCAACCGGAAGTTGGACCGTATATCACGAACTACACAGCCGATTTTAATTTCTTTTCAGTTGTAGACCCTTTGAGCATTGAAGATTGAACTTGGGTTAATGTAACCCCATGTTGACCTTTACTTCAGGGTCAACCGGAAGTGGAACCATATCTCAAGAACTACACAACGGATATTCAATTTCTTTTTAGTTATAGACTCATATAGCGTTGAATATTGAACTTGGGTTACTGTGACCCCGTATTGACCTTTACGTACGGGCTTAACAGGAAGTTCAAAAGTTAAACAAATGATACCTCCTAAAACATGCACAAAATACAGAATCAGTTTATATCTTGAGCTACAAAATAGAATTTCTTAGGTCAGCAGAATGGAACAGCTGTGTGATTGTAAGTTACAATCACTTACATCTAGTTATTATTATTATTCTTTGTTTCTGTCAAAATTGCCATAGCTTTTGTACACGATTTTGTACGAACCTTATCTCTAAATTAATAAATATGGGAGATTCAGATCTTACATCAAGTTGAAGCTTAGTACATGGAATTATGCTAAGAGTAAAATTGTTCAAATTCTTCATTAATTAGCTGAGTTATAATGACATGAATCTTTAATTGGCAATCTTGTTCTCACCATATCTCAAGAAGTATATGTCTGATCCTCAAACTGTTTTCAAATATAGACTTGTCTTATTATGTAGCTACGCAGCGTGGCAAAAAATTCATAAAACGTCATCAATGACGTCATTTGTGGCGCGATTTTGTTCTGTGTACAAAACACTTGGCGCTGAAAGTGCAAATGTTTTGACAGTCAAAAACACGATATTTTCAATTAAAATTACGAATTAGTTTCCTAAATTACATAAACTGTTTTGAAAAGTTAATTGCTTTTATTAAGAGATGTTCCTGGTTATTAAAACTAATCAAAGTAGAAAAATTTCCACGATAATTAACGATTCAGTGACAAATCGGACACCAATGGCTAGCCATATTATTTAGTCTTGGAGACAAGGTTCTGTTCATCCACTAAAAATGTAGTCAGGTAGCCCTGCGACACAGAGAAAAATGCACGCGAAATGCCGTAGCGAAATAGCCAACTTCTGGGTACCAGTCGCTGCACACTGTTTACACAAAAAGATCGATCTATAGCGTATTGAAACGGTGGCTTGTGCATGTGTACATGTACGTCGTGATTCTGTTGCCCGGTGCGTTCAACGATTTTGTCCCGGGCGCTACATTTTTTGAACATGAGCTTAACTCTAAATGTAAATTTTTATAAAAATTCTTAATTGATTCATTTGAATATTTAACTAGTTAATCTTTGCAGCACCATATCTCAAGAAGTACTCAACCGATTTTAAATTTTTTTTCAGTTATAGATTCCTTGGGCATTGGAGATTAGCTTTAAGAAATCGTGATCCAATATTGACCTTTACTAGAGGTCAACCGGAAGTGGGACCATATCTCAAGAACTACACAACTGATTTAAAAAAAAAAATCAGTTATAGACTCCTTGGGCATTGGAGATTAGCTTTGGGAAATCGTGACCCGATGTTGACCTTTTGTTAGGGGTCAACCGGAAGTGGAACCATATCTCAAGAAGTACACGAATTCAACGCTTGTGAAAGGTCAGGTGTCTTCTATCTCAGATTAGGCTTACATTTTGAGCATAAGTCAAAGACAAATCGGAACAGCTTAGCGTTTGTTCACAAACGCTTAATGTCTAGTTTGAATTGAATACGCTCACGTACTGGCAACCAATGAAGTTTCTGCAAAACAGGTGAAATGTGATCAAATTTTGAGGTCTTAGAGAGGACCCTGGTGTGGGTTTGGTGTAGAGACACGTTCTACATTTAGAGCGGGTACATTTGCGACAACCGTATCTCTGTTGAGGGTGGTGTTTGACCTGTATCCGTGGGGAGTTTGGCCCTGACTAGAATGTCTCCTAGGTATTTAGGGTGGCGGAATGCAACCTACGGGTGCTCGGGGATTGCTGAGCGTAACCTCTTAGAGGAGTGGAGAATATTCATACTGCCATTGAGGATTGAGGAGAGTTTGGGTAGTTTAGGGTGGTAGGTGGTGACCAGGGCAACTCTCTTTGTCAGGACTTTTTTAGTTCCTGTGTTGGTCAACAGAGTATGGCGTGGTATGCTGAGGGCCCTGTTGATGGCAAGTTGGACTCTGCGTTCGCTGTGACCCCTAGAAACAAGGTGTTTCCTTAAGTCTGATGAGCGCCTTTTGTACATATATGTCTTATGCGGGAGGTCTGACTGTAAGCATTTGCTTTCTTACTGTGACTATGGTGGCAACTGTTGGAGAGAAGGTACTGGTGGGTGTCAGTGGGCTTGCTGTATACATCCGTAACAATGCAGTTAGGGGATTTAGTTATGGTTACATCTAGAAAGTTCACACTTGCGAGAGAGTATTCAGCAGCGAACTTCATGCTGGGGTGGAATGAGTTTATATCTTTGTATGGTCGATAAACTTATCCAACATTGTCCAAGCTGTCTTGACCGCCACACCAGATAGAGAAAATGTCATCAATAAATCTACACCAAACTAGTGGGCAGCTGGGGGCAGAGGACAGAAGTTTTTACTCTAAATCAGACATGACAATGTTGGTATATGAGGGCGCCATTTTGGTGGTACCCTGTTTCTGTAGAAAATGCCTGTCAGTAAATGAAAAGTTGTTCTTATTGAGAATGTGGCTAATGAGTTCCTTAACCCTTTCAGTCCCATATACTTTGTACACAGCTAACCCCCATATCCCGCATACTTTTCAAACACATACATTTATTGAGTGTTTTCATTAACAAATTACCATAAAATATTTTGTTACAATATTTTGGGATAATGTTCATCGGGTAATTGTCTTTATTTCTGGATGGGTTTTGTTGACCTCTGTGACCTCATTGACCTTTGACTTCCTGTGAAAGCGGAAGTTGTAAACAAAATATCTATGCTTTTTAATTTTTGTCAGTCTACTTCACTCAACTTACCCGTAGAGCCACTACTAATGCATTTCCCTAACCGACAGGTTTAATCCGCTAAGAGTTTTATATGTACGCAACAGCGCCCTCTCTGGCCCTGCCCACAATGCTCCGCGGCCCGGCCGCCATGTTATCTTCCTCTTTTCTCTTAGCGCCGACCAACGCAAGACGTGGTTTTTTCCAGCTCTAAGAGTGTTCAAATATAACGTTTGAATAAACAGTATTCAGTGTAGAGTAAGTGTGTGTTTTTTGGCTTGTGTAGCTGTTCTTTGAAGTGTTTTTTGAAGTGTTGTTTGGAGTGTTTTTTGGAGTCTTTTATTTTTGAGATTTCCTTATGGAGAGACGTGTGGCTCGGAACACATCGGCCGGTAACGGGGCAGCCTGCAACTCCCCGGGTCCGATTGTTCCTTTTCCAGAGGCTCGAGCCGGAGGCAGCATGAGCTTGCCTACCGACTCGGACCTCACCTCGAACACGCTGGGGGCCACGGTACTGTCCCCTTCAATGCACGGTGTTCGCCCCGCACTGGTGGGTGCCGGGGACCTTGCGGGTCGGACGGATGACTCAAGTGAGTCCTCCGCCCCGGCCAAAAGATGCAAGGCTGGAATGAAAGCCAAGCTGGCCGGCAAGGGGAAGCCCCGCGCCGGACCAGCAGAGAAGGGAACGCTTGGAGATCGGGCTCGCTCGAGCCCCGGACCCAGCATAGCGCCCCCGGCGGTGTCCTCGGGTTTCTACCCCCCAGAGTCACCCGGGCTGCTGGCCTCGCGAGGCCCCACGCCAATGGGGGTTGGATCCCCCCGGCCTACACCCTTCTCAGCTGACTCACCCCAGACTACGGGTAAGAAAAAGAAGAAGAAGAAGAACACTCGTTCCTCTTCGGACTCTTCTTCAGGAAAGTCACCCGGCCGTAGCGGGAAACGAAGCCGGCACGACGACTCAGTGTCACAGGCCGAATTTATGGCGGCTTTCCAGTCCATCTCGGCCTCCCTGGCCGCTATGTCAAGCACCGTGGTGCAACCCGGACTCGCCCCGAGTCTTCTCGGCGTCCCTCCGGGAGCGGGAGGCCACCCCTACCCGGGCGCGGTCCAGGGCTGGCTACGGGGTGAGCAGCTGTGTCTACCCCAGACCCAGAGCAGGCCCCCACCGAGCATCAGCGTGAACCCTTCGGGTCAGCTTGACACCTCTGACGACGGCTCGGTCAACATGGTGACCCAGCCACTGTACAACCAGATTGACGACACACGCTATCCCACTATCACGCGATAATAGGGATACCGCGTGTACGGTGACTCGCACTATGGGTGCGCTGGCACCCGATAATCCACGGGTCACCTCCCGATCTCACTCCACTTGCACTAGCGAGGACTATGGATCAGTGTCCGACGACGAGCCCGACGATATGCCAGACGTGCGCCGACTCTCTGTCTTTGAGACTCAGTTACGTCTCGTTCAGCAGGATATGGTCCGGGTGCTTAACCTGCCTACAGAAGAGAGCACTCCAACCCCAGCACGCCAGTCCTTTAAGAGACGCACGGGACCACAGGAGCCCCCCCCCCCCCCCCCCCCCCGTTCTGTCTTCCCAGTCCTTCCTCTGGACTCTGTCTGTGCCGATACCATGCAATCCATCGCCGAGACCACGCCCTGGAAACCGACGGCGGCGCGTGCTACCTTGTACTACCGATTCCCACAGTCAGACTTCGATAAGTTTTTTTTGGTACCATCAATTTCTGACTCCGTCAAGGACAAGCTGGTGGCCGACGGAACTGCTACTGCCCCGAGGGGCACCTTCAAAGACAAGGTCCGCTTCAAGACGGAGGAGTCCCTACACAAGACGGACGCTGCCTCCCGATACGGGATGCGGGGAGCCTCCTTTCTATTGCTCCTGACCGAGTACCTCGTCAGCGGCTGTGAAGAGGACTCAACAATCCCTCCCGACATGCTAACAGCAGCCTTCAACTGCCTCGAGGAAGGCTTACGTGGCATTCTGGGGCAGTTTGCCCGCATCTCAGCTATGGCAACATTGACCCGATGTAACAACATCCTGGACGCCCTATTCCTCCCGACCGAAGGTGCCCGAAAGCGCCTGGCGGCGCTCTCCCTACTCGGGACCGACCTCTTTAGTAACAAGTTCCAAGAGGCCATGGAGGCCGAGGCGAAACGCATTGACGCTACGGAGAAGATCAACCTCCGCAAGCCCAAGCCGCCACAAGGTGGAAACAAACCCCAGACATCCAGGGCGACCTTCCGTATTCCCCAACGCCGCCCTTTCAGGGCGTTCCGGGGGCGCGGACGGGCTGCGCCCCAGGCGGCTGCCCGGGGTGCACGAGCCCCCTTCCCAGCCCGCAAGCCTCAGTACCCGACGCCCCAGCCGGCCGGGCCGCCGACCTCCCGCTTCGGAGGTTGGCTTAAGTGACTCCGTACACTTACGACGGCCCCCTTACGGACCCGTAGGGGGCCGCCTGCGACTCTTCCGAGGGTCCTGGAAGAGACTCTTTCCCGACGAGTGGGTGCTTCAAACGGTCAGCGACGCCTACGTCCTAGAGTTCACAAACACCCCCCCGTCGGGCACACTGGTCCGCCAGACGCCAGTTCCCACACTGCGGGAGAAACGCGTGGCACTCGAGGGAGAGATCCAATCCCTCTTACAAAAACTAGCCATCCACGTAGTACCCCCGAACCAAGAACTCATGGGCTTCATGTCAGTTTTCTTTCTGACCCCCAAGAAGGAAGCCGGCGCCTGGCGCCCTATTTTAAATCTGAAACCACTCAACAGATTTATCAAACCCAAAAGGTTCCGAATGGACACCCTCCGGGTGGTCCTGGACTCGGTACCGACACCTTTGTGGGCGGCATCCATAGATCTAAAGGATGTGACCTGCACGTGCCGGTACACCCCGACCAATCAAGGTTCCTTCGGTTCCGCTACAAGGAGGAACGTACGAGTTCACGACCCTCCCCTTCGGCTTATCAACTTCCCCCAGAGTTTTCACGAGGATCGTGAAAACCCTGGGGGCAAGACTTCACAGACAAGGATTTACGACCTTCATGTACCCTGACGACTGGCTCATCGTAGGTCACTCAAAAGCGGAGGTACGCAGAGCCCTCGAGGCCACTACGGGACTAACCTCCTCTCTAGGGTTCCTTATCAACGAGGAAAAGTCACACCTGTCCCCAACACAGTTTCCGACCTTTTTGGGGGCAAGGATCGATCTCCGGACCGGGATCGCTCGGCCGACAACGGAGCGCCTATCAAATTTACGACAGTGCTTCCACCTCTTTTTTCAACGGTCAACCGCACCAGCAATATCATGGCTACGGTTGTTGGGCCTAATGGCCAGTATGGTGGACCTAGTACCTTTTTGCAGGCTCCATATGCGCCCGCTCCAACTACACCTCCTCTCCTTTTACCGGCCGAAACTGCACCCGATAAACCATCAGGTTCCTATAGGCCCACATATTCTCCAACACTTCCAGTGGTGGTTACTAGAGGAAAACGTGTCACAGGGCCTGTCTTTCGTGCAGTCCCAACCCACGATTACCGTCACTACAGATGCCTCCCTGACCGGTTGGGGTGCGTCACTGTCCCCCCGCCAAGTCGCGGGGACATGGGAGCTGGACCTCCGGTCAGCTCACATCAACCTGCTCGAGATGCGGGCGGTCCTGAACGCCCTAGAACGCTTCAGACAACTGATCTGGGATCGCCACGTTCGCGTCAGATGCGACAACACCACGGTCGTGGCCTACATCAACCACCAAGGAGGCACTCGATCCGCCAAACTTTGCCTCCTTACATGGAAGCTTTTCCAGTGGTGCCGGGAAAACATGACGGCAAACACGACGATCCACGTCCCCGGCAAGTCCAACGAGCTCGCCGACGCTCTGTCCCGCGGAAGGATTGTCCCTACAGAATGGACACTCCTTCCGAGCATTGCACAGCTCCTTTTTGCACGGGTAGATCGCCCGCACATAGACCTGTTCGCATCAGCAGCGAACGCACAACTCCCGGTGTACTGCTCCCGGGGGCCCGACCCCCTAGCATGGCACACGGATGCGCTCGCAATGACATGGGACGGAATGCTGGCGTACTCATTCCCGCCAATCTCCCTTTTGCCGAGAGTGCTGACAAAAATAGAGCGCGAGGGCTGCAAAGTATTGCTCATAGCCCCCTTTTGGCCCTGACAGCCCTGGTTCACCAGGCTAGTCAGACTACTAGTCGGGCACCCGATAGTACTGCCTCGGAGACCCGACATCCTGTTCCAACCATTGTCGGGTCTTCTGCATCCAGATCCAGCGGGTCTTCACTTGACTTGCTGGACATTGTCAAGAGATCTCTGGCAACAGCAGGCCTTTCAAAGGTCGCTGCAGCCATTGCAGCACACAGCCGGCGGGCGTCGACCAGAAACGTGTACGCTAGCCGACTACGCCATTTTTATAAATGGTGCAAGGGGCAAGCTACTGATCCCACCAGTGCGCTTGTAGGGGAAGTCGGGGACTTCTTTGTCTACCTGTTCCGCAAGCCCCTTGCCATTGGAACCATCCACAACTACCGCTCGGCGATTGCGGCAATCCATACGGGCTTTGCAGACAACTCCACCGTGTCAGACAACCGGGCCCTGTCCAAACTGATCCGGGGCATGTTCGTGGAGCGCCCCCCGGCCCAGAAGTTAATACCCTCCTGGGACCTACCCCAAGTTTTACAAGCTCTGACAAAGCCTCCCTTCGAGCCTCTGGGTCAGGTCCCTCTCACCAAGGCATCGATCAAGGTGGCCTTTTTGCTAGCTGCGGCCACTGCCCGATGACGAAGCGAACTCCAGTCACTTACAATTGAATCTGGACACATCCGTTGGGAACAAGGAGGGGTGCGACTGATCCCCAGGATGGGTTTCCTTACAAAGAACCAGTCACCATCCTTTTAGCCTCCAGACATCTTTGTACCGGAGCTTAAGTCAGTGTCATCAGTCCCGGAAGATAAACTCTGGTGCCCGGTATGGGCACTTAAGTGGTACCTCAGCCGTACGAAACAGCTGCGTGGTGATTGCAACTCACTTTTCATCACATCCATTCCCCCATACCGCTCGGCCTCGAAGGACACGATCGCCCGCTGGATAGTTCAGGCAATTAAGGCAGCATCGACAGACGCCTGGCCTACACCCCCTGACACACCAGCCCATGCCCACGAGGTCCAAGCTATGGTAGCGTCGTGGGCATTCTTCAAGGATGTCCTGATCAACGACATCATCCAGGCAGCGTGCTGGAGGACGTCAAGCACCTTCACGTCCTGCTACTTGAAGGATGTCCTCCAACAGGAGGGAAGGCTGGGGAGAGCAGTGCTGGCAGCGGCAAAGCCCCCTACCAACCGGAGAGACAGGCTGGCCGAGGACCAGTAGTGCCGCCGATCCATACGGTGAGTACAACCAATATATTTTTTTTCTTTTTCTTTTTTCCGTAAATACGTAAAAAAAATTTAAAAAAAAATAAATAATAAATAATAATAAAAAAAAAATTAAAAAAAATTAAAAAACAATAATAATAATAAAATAAAATAAATAAATAAGTAGCCTCGGTGCCCCTCGGGCTCAGTCTGAGCCCCGGCCCGGCCTCCCTACCCACAGGGAAGCCAGGCTTACGGTGGCTATTGGCCTACGCAACAGCATCTCGCGTCCCTCCACCTTCTCCCGGTGCGAGTCAATGCATTAGTAGTGGCTCTACGGGTAAGTTGAGTGAAGTAGACTTCCAAACCACAGGAGTGTGGTAGGAGTCTACGAACGAATACTTACCCGTAGAGCATCCCTCCCTCCTCCCCACGACGGCTCGATCCTCTGGAGGTGCCTTTGGGTGGCCTTCGAGAAAAGAGGAAGATAACATGGCGGCCGGGCCGCGGGGCATTGTGGGCAGGGCCAGAGAAGGTGCTGTTGCGTACATATAAAACTCTTAGCGGATTAAACCTGTCGGTTAGGGAAATGCATTAGTAGTGGCTCTACGGGTAAGTATTCGTTCGTAGACTCCTACCACACTCTTGTGGTTTTGAATTTTGCCTGCTGTTTTTCAGTATTAGTTTTGATGTAATACAAACAATAATTTTATGACATCATTGTAGGTTGGTGTGTCGATAAATTCCGTAGCTAGAACGGTTTTCCTTTGTGTTGTTGTTCATGATCTCTGGCCACGTACGCATATGCTCATGGCGGCCGCCATCTTGAAACTTTGTTTACTTTCGTTCAGATGAACTACTCAAACTTTGACGAAGTTATTAAATGGTTTTAGTTCTGATCAACTGCCAGAAAGTCCATCCATAAGTGGTATGGACATTGTTAAAGTAACTTGCAATACTGTGTAAGGCCAAAGAATCTGTGAAAATGTGGAAAAAAACAGAGGGCCACACGGCTCTGTTGTGCATCATTCGTGACACATGTGTGGAAATGCAAACTCGTTATGTGTGTACAGTTCCGCAAACGATACAAAATACTTCAAAAAAACCAATCAAAATAACAAATTTTTCTGAATTGGTTATTAAATATGCACACCTGAATTAATAGCATAGTATTTGCTAAGTCACCAGTAGTCAAGAAAGGAAATCACAGAGGGAAAACGAGCTACATTTTGAAGAAAATCTTTACGTCAAATTGTTTTCGATTCGGACTTCGCGCAGACTCAACCATGGAACGGAAGGTGTAAAAAGACCCGGATGCCAGTCTGCTATACCTCTCTAAATTATACCAACAGAGGGCAAATTTATTCGTGTATTTGGCGCTGTATTTTTGTTTTCATAGTGCATTTGATGCGAGCGTGACAGCATTTATTGTGTGGCGGCCGCGCAACCCGGGATATCCCGGGAGCGGGATCTGAGTGCGCGCTACGTTAACCGGGATATCCCAGGTGCGGGACTGAAAGGGTTAATATGTCTCACTGCGTGGCGGTATAGTTTATTGCCCCTGAGACAGGCATTCATGCCTTCACTATGCGGTATGTTAGTATACAGTGATGAAACATCTAGAGTAACCAGAAAAGCAGATTCAGGTATTTGATGTTTGACATCCTCTAATTTATGGAGGAAGTCTGTGGTATCCTTTATGAAGGAAGGGGTACTGGAGTCTAAAGGGTTGAGGAAGCTATCGACAAACTCAGAAATGCGCTCTGTAGGGCTACCATTACCAGATACAATGGGTTGTTGGGCTTGTGTATCTTAAGTAGAAGGTAGAAGCGTGCTGTACGGGTGTCCTGTGGAAAGAGATAGTTAGGGTATCTTAGTCAATACCGTTGGGATTGCGAATTCTAACCAAGGTGTCACTAATATGTTTGGAAAATGATGGAGTAGGGTCAGTGTGACATTCAATATAATGATCAGTGTTGCTGAGTTGTCTGAGGCTGTCAGCTATATAGTCATGTGTGTTCCTGACTACATCTGCGGACCCCTTGTCAGCACGTTTAATCACTATGTCTGGTGATTGGCGGAGCTGTGTTAGGGCGTGGCGTTCATCTTGGGGAGGTTGTTAGGTGCCCACGTGTTAGGGACCTTAAGAACCTTGGAGCTGACTGAATTGATGTAGGTATCTAGAGCCACATCTGGGTTCTTAGGGGTACCCAACTACTTTTCTCCCTGAAACGGTTGCGGGTTGGTTGGGTGTCCACAGATTACTTGTCATGAAAATTTTCTTGTAGGCGTAACCTATGGTTGAATTGGGCCATGTCTTGTTGAAAAGACAGTTGGTCCAGTTCTCAGGGTGTGGGGCAAAACTTAAGACCCCTTGAGAGGAGTTTAACCTGTGGGTCGGTTAGTACTTTGTCAGACAGGTTAACTACTGTACGTGTTGTAACTAGTGACCTGTCAGTAGGAGGAACAATAGTTGGCCTTTTACTGTAGAAATGTCTATTAATGTATTTCTTATGGTTAGCTTGGACATTCATGCATTTCTTGTTCTGTGTGTCCATTAGGGTGGACCGTAGGTGGTTATTCAGATCATTTGATGAATTATTTGCACTGGTTAACAATCTTGTGCCATGGGTTAATCTATGTCTAATTTCTTGGCTCTGCTCACTGCATATATCTGTATTTGCAGTCACCATTCCCCACTTCACAGGTAGCTGCAATTTTCTTCACCAGCTATGTAAATGGAGAATGCTTATTTTAGTACATGCAACAGGAAAAGTATGCACATGTTCAAGCTAATATTTCTTACCAACCTGTGAAATATGCTTACTTTAAGCCTGGATTTTGCTTCTATGTCTTGTTTTAAGTGCTGATTTTTCACCTACATGTACAGTAAGCAAAGCCCTGACATTTGGTGTTGAAGTATTATGAAACTGTTTGTAGATTTAATTAAGGCTTCACCTTAATCATCATTTTCCCTTTCAGGTGTACAAAAATTGCTGTTAGCCTCACCACAGCATCTGAAAATAATAAAGTGGCTATTCTGCCACACAGCCTGACGATCTCCTTTATGTGCAATAATGATTCATCATCTTAGCTTTCTTAAGCATCTCCTCAACTTAAGTTGTTTGACTATGTTAATGGAGTCAGGTTGACATTGGATAGTGTTACAATTGTTACAAAGGTATTTTTGTTTTGTTGCAGAAAATGGCAGTTCCCACGCTCTCAGAAATAGGGCTTGACAGCTACTTCTTCAGTGACATGAAGCTATCAGAAGATGAGACACTAACTGCATCACTAAGAATGTTTATTGATTTAGATCTCATCAATCGATTTCATATAAATTATGAGGTAACTATAACCAAACATGAAAATTTCAGGTATTAGTGGTCTTTCATTCTGTTAATTCACCAAACACATTTGTTTTTTTGATGATCTTAAACTTTCGCTCGATATATTTAGCCCCAGCTGTTTTTAGAAGAACACATTTTCCTAAAAGCTAGCAGTGTTGGAAGTAACCGTTAGATATACCTCTATTACAACAAGTCAGAGAAACAAAGATCAAAGTTTGTCACTGCTTTGGTAACCATGTTTCCTTTACAAAACAAGAAACCATACTTTGTAGCATTCCACTTTAACAGTCCCAGTCTGAGACCAAGTCTGAATTGACTTAAGGTGTTGCTATGGGCTGCCTATCTGGTTTTGACAGAGGAGACATGTTTAGCAAAGTGGATATGAGTATAGTACACATACAGGCGTGTTTCTCTTCAATGGAGAGCTTGACTGTAGGCAAGATCATTGAAGAACTTTGCAGTGCTTGGGGTGTCAGCTGTTAGGGAGGAGGTTTTGTGGGTTTTAATTCAGTTGAGATGACCGTGGGTATTTATTGAGAAGATACTCTTGCTATCTGCAGAGCAATACGTAGCGATGGTGGGGTGGAATGAGTTAATATGGTTGATCAAATCATCTAATCTTATATGTTGGCTACCTCACCAAATGCAGAAAATATCATTGATACTAGCGGGAGGTGGGAAGATAGCAAGCTGTCTTTATTGCCAAACATGAACAAAGTTAACATATTAGTGGTTCATCTTAGTGCCCATGTGGCTATATAGTGTTGCTCTACTTTCTTCACTTAACCTTTCTTGGTTATTACCTACGTTTGACAGGTTTTGGTTTTTACTCAATCAGTAAATGACTAGAAGTGTAATTCTATGCTTGATAATTCGTTAAAGTTAAAGTGAATTTTCTTTTTCGTTTTGATTGAAAGACATTGTGTAGGTGGCTGCTGAGTGTGAGGAAAAACTACCGTAACGTGAGATACCACAATTGGCGCCATGCATTCACTGTAACTCAGACAATGTATTCAATACTTAAGGTGGGTTAATTATCTGATAACTATTGATGTCTTACACTGCCCGTCTGTTAATTATCTGATAACTATTGATGTCTTACACTGCCCGTCTGTTAATTATCTGATAACTATTGATGTCTTACACTGCCCGTCTGTTAATTATCTGATAACTATTGATGTCTTACACTGCCCGTCTGTTAATTATCTGATAACTATTGATGTCTTACACTGCCCATCTGTTAATTATCTGATAACTATTGATGTCTTACACTGCCCGTCTGTTAATTATCTGATAACTATTGATGTCTTACACTGCCCGTCTGTTAATTATCTGATAACTATTGATGTCTTACACTGCCCGTCTGTTAATTATCTGATAACTATTGATGTCTTACACTGCCCGTCTGTTAATTATCTGATAACTATTGATGTCTTACACTGCCCGTCTGTTAATTATCTGATAACTTTTGATGTCTTACACTGCCCGTCTGTTAATTATCTGATAACTATTGATGTCTTACACTGCCCGTCTGTTAATTATCTGATAACTATTGATGTCTTACACTGCCCATCTGTTCTCGTGGTACATTCTGTTCATCCTTGATACATCATCAGATATATTTAGTGAAAATTGTATATGTTGTTGGGAATGTAATACATGTACCTAGTGATAAAAAATTAAGAAAGTAAAATCAATTCAACGATACAACAAAGAAAACCTGAGAACTAAACTTAATCTCAACTTCCGGTCACTGGAATTAATAAGTAAGAATTTTGTGCTCAGCTCCGATCACAAAACTTATGTAAACTCTTGTTTTGGATGATCATCAATGATAGTCGCCAGATGCTGTAATTGCAACGCGAAGCCTTTTTATTGCAGTCTATGGTTGTTGAGGCATCAGCATCCTCTAATAAACTGCGTCATGTATCAATTTTAGGGGTTTAGGCGTAAGGGGTTTCTAAAAAGTTAAGATTCAGTAAGCATGCTTGTCCAAGAGTTTTAATTTTATTTCAAAAATAATTAACTAATTATTTTTGTATTTATTATAAAAGCTAATACTAATTTTATAAAAATTGTAATGAGTATTTTTTTTTGGCTCAGATTTTGTCGTTTGATGTAATTTAAAACAAAGATTTGATTTAAGAAAAAAAAGTTCTTCGGTTTGATGTGTTTTCTCGTTCCAAAATGTGTGAGACTTGTGCAGTCAATTGGCTTGACATTATTTGTGTACAATAACATTTTTCAATATTGTTGATTTCACTCTTGTCAGCAACTCTTGTTGAATGTTTTTAGAGTTTGGGAGTGTTGGCTTTTAAGAGCTAGTTGTTTTTGTTACCTTTACCATGTGAGAACATGCATCCCAACACAAGTATTACACCGTAAGGGGAATTAACAACATAGTTGTCCAGCCATTCAAATGCATCCAGTTGGTATTCTAGAATCATCAAATCGATCAGTTACAATTTTCATAATATATACAAAGCCCACGTCGGTAGATTTTCCTCAATAGTGGTAAATGTATATCACGTCAAAAGAACAGCAAAAATAGCCCTGGTAGGATGCCAGTCTCCATTGCACTGCACTGATGCACCGGGATGTAAAGCTTCTCTACTATGCAAATTAAGTAATGTTTATTCATACTTTTACCTGCTTTAAGAAGCTGAAATTTCGTTCATATATTATGTCTTCCATGTCCTTAGCTACACTTTTGATGGTTTCACAAATAACCAAAATATCCATGGGTTACAGTAGTCCAGAAAATAAATCGCAGATCCATGCTTCTGTTGTAAATGTCATGTACCGATTGGGTGTGTAACAACTCCGATGGACTTTCATGTCATGAAGCAAAACAATTGTTAAGTGTTAGTATTGTATGGATGTTACATTATTTTGTAATATGAAGGGGAGGTGGATCCTGGACTGAGTGATATTACTCAAATTGTTGTAAGTAATCGATACTAGAGAGCCTGATAAATGTTAGACCGAGGCCTTTCTCCTGGTTGCTATGAATATTGTGGGTGTGCGTACATGCAGTGTTTCACACAGTAAGTACAAAAAAGTAACAATAGACGCGTCAGCTTTGATTTTCATTTTTTAAATAATGTCATCTGAGGATAATTTAAATTAACAATTCTGAACCCAGCAGTCTCGGAATTCGGGAAATAAGGAATATGTGAACAAAGCTTCAGTTTCCTTCGTTAGTATGAATATAAAAATATTTTGTCATAACTTTTTCCACATTGGCAGGGGACTTTTTTACCCAGAACTCCATCAAGTTGTATGCAACGGAGGATTCCAACCTGGACTGAGCAAAACATTGGTTACAAACGGGTAAAAATTGTAACGGGAAGACATTCAAAAAGCTGTGAAAAAGTGAAAAAGGCTGCCCAGTGAGGCATCCTCAGTGTCTTGAAATAATGATAAATATTCAGTCAGAATCTATATAACAAAACTGATTTACAATTTAACTGAATATGACGATATTATGGAGTTCACTATGCATTGGGAGCAGTTCATGTATTGGACTCAGTTGCACGTAGTCACAAAATGTTTCTTTAATCCCAAAGTCTGATGCATATTTACTTGTTCCTATTTCAGAATGGAGGCATGCATGGTGTACTGTCAGATCTAGAATGCTTGGCTTTGCTGGTTGGTTGTTTGTCACACGACCTCGATCATAGAGGAACTACAAATAATTATCAGATCATGTAAGTTGTTGAAATCTTCTCAAAGTCTACTTCACTGTTCTCACTTGTGAGGTGTTCAACATTAAGGAAAACATTAAAAACCTTTTTCCTCTCTACCCTCAATGTCACTATTTAGAAAACATTTTGAACTAGTTTTTGAATGGTTTATTTACTTTGAGTTTAACAACTTGGGAAAAATAGGGTAGTTGCCGCATTTTTTACACTTACACAGTTTCTTCTTTTTGCGTGCCAATAGTCAGCTCAAAGTGCAATCTGGCAAACTTAACATCTCTCTTTCCACTTTTTTAAAATAACAAAACAAAGTTTATATTTTTCTTTGTTTCCAACCTTCTAAGAATTGTTTTAAAAGATTTTTTTGCAGATGATTTTGAGTTGGAAATTTATTTTATGTCTGTAGGGCTTGTGTGCTGTTTCTGAACTTCCTGTTCCCTACAGGGACAACTTTTAATACAATTTGTTGATGAGGTCCTTACATATCAATGGTCAGAAGGACATGAAACTCCTCCTTGAAGGCTAGGTTGGTAGTTGGGTGGGGTTTTATCGGAACAATTTACACCCTAAATAGTTGAGTTGAGTCCTAACCACTAACACCAGATGATGTGTAAACTCCTATGAGTTTTCAATGACACCCAAACGCAATGCACGCAATCACATACATAATGTGTGTAGCGATTGATGTAATAACATGCTCAGAACATTTTTTGTAGGACGAGTTCAATGCAGAGGATGTGTTGACTCGCTTGGAAGGCTCATTGTGTAGAGTGCATCATGCATGTACTCATGATGTCCCGGTACAGACATGGACAAATGGTGCTGGAATCAACCCTTACAATCACTCTTTCTTGGATATTGCTGTGTAATCCCGAATTCTAGACACTGTTCTTTGTCTCACATATCAAGATCACTAGAGATTGATAAGCTTCCACATTTGTTTCCTATTGTTCTCAGCACCAAGGTTGGTGCAAGATCCAACATGCTATGGCCATAGATGGCTGAGTCATGGTAAATAAAGAGGGCTTGCCATGCAAAATTTCTCGAAAGAGAAATGTAAATCTCGGTGCCAAATGTCATATGTTTGTTGTATTTACTTTGTTTAGTCAGGGTTTCATTCTGACAACAATATTTCAAAAATCTATTTTTTGTGATGGTGTTCCGAAACTTTGTATTTGAAAATTAAGGACATCCCAGATGGAACTGTCAAATCAATGCAATAAGGAATTGTTTCTTTTTATGATAGGTCCGAATCACCATTGGCCCAGCTATACTCCACTTCAACCATGGAGCACCATCATTTTGATCAGTGTATCATGATAATCCATAGCAAGGTAACATTTGGCAATTCATTCGAAGTTAACTCCTTTTTGTGGGTTTTGAGATCTAGTTGGTGGTGAGATTCAACCAACTTGAATTTCAGTGTTGCCATGATTGTAGTTACAGAGTGGCAGTGTTGTAACCAAGTCAACATGGGGTCATGTTTTAAAATGAAATATACATGTTCTGTAAGCTACATATCTATCTATATCTTTATGACATGTGGTTTAGGAAATGTGATTGATTTTATTCCAACTTCCTGTTTGAACCAAAAGTGAAGGTCAATGTAGGGTCTTGTTTTAAAATAAAAATGTTTCATGTGCTCTAAGCTACAAAGATTATGGCGTAATGACATTTGGTTCAGGAGATATGATTTTTATATTTTAGCGCTTCCTGTTTGGACAGGAAGTATTGGTCAACGTGAAGTCACCTTTTAAATAAAATGCTAAGTGTTAGGAACAAAGATGATTTTATCACATGTGGTTCAGGATATATGGTTTTTTGAAGTTTAGAGCTTCCTGTGTGGACCGGAAGTAGAGGTCAACGTATGAATAAAATGTCACATAAGTTAAAAGCTACAAGAGGGCCCAAAGATTATGACTTCATGACATGTGGTTCTGGAGATGTTAACTTTTTAAGTAATTAGCTTAGAAATACTGTAATTTGACACCTGATGACATCATGATGAAAAAATGTGTTTTTCATACTAACACATTTTATAAGGTACAAGATGATCTGTAACTTATCTCCATCTAATGCCTTTTAATGAAACCCCAAATGTACGTAGGAATGACATGTTTGGTCATGTACAAAATCAATAGTTCTTCTATCGGTTAAGAATTAAATAAGCAAGGTGCACATTTCATGGCATTTTTCTAGACTCAAGTAAGTCCCTATCTCATATGGGTCCACACCATAGTGCGTGAATCATACAGAAAGTCTAATACCTGAAAGTGACTGGATGGAGTCTTATGAAGCACTACGTTTTAGCCTTTTTGCCAATATTGACCAATTAATGGTTAAGTATAGTGGTTCCCCCTGCCCTTGTTTGCACACCCTGGCGTAGTGATGTTGTATAATTGTACTTGGGTTTTCAACTTGTGGACAATCATAAATACACTCCACTGACTTCTGATTTGGCAGTATTGCCTTGGAAAAAAAGAATATCAGGAAATCCAAATCGTAAGACTAAGAATTTATTTTGTTGGTATGGAACTGGAGAGTTGTAATCTTAGTTCTGTATTTGGGAACCTTCCCCAAAACAGCCTTCAAATTGTTTTGTTTTGTGATATCTCAGTGTACTTCTTCTTCAGAAAAAAGTCTGCAAGTGGAATGTTGTAAAATAAGTTATCATCCAATCAAACTTTTAGTATGCATTTTCCTTTTTTATAAAAAATACTATGCATCTACTGTTTGATACTTTTAGAAAGTTGGCTTATACAGTAAGACAGATTTTCATTTTTTAAATAGTAATTAATATGTACTTATTATCTTGTTTTCTAAAGGGGAACGAGATATTTCTGAATCTGACAGCAGAGGAGTACAGTCATGCAATAAGAATCCTAGAACATGCCATACTGGCCACAGACTTGGCACTTTATTTCAAGTGAGTCTGATTCATATGTTATTGTTTTTTCTCAATGTGTTTTTATATACATATTTATGTATTTTTCTTCTTCTCGTGGCTGTTTGCAGGCAGCCAATGCAGCACAGAAAAGAACAGAAGTAAAGTGGCAAGCTTGTTTTTTCTGCTGTGTTTATGGCTGGCGATTGTATTTTAACATTCAGCTGAGTTTAAAATAATAGAAGCCTAAAAATGGCTTGATGCAGACAGGAAGGAGCTGAACTTATTTTTCCCCCTGGGGTTAGCACCATATTGGCCATTTATGCCCCTGCTGTTAGCTGTTCTTAAGCTGTACAGCTGGCCAGGAAATCAGATGTGGTGATATGGAAATACAGTATCAATGAGGGATACCTCCAGCTCCTTGCGCTTGTTGTTAATCCAGGTAACATTTCTGCTATACAATGATTTTGGGTTGAAAAAAGGAAAATTAGCTAGAGCAGGATTTGAACCAATGACCTCTGGTTTAACTTGCCGGCGCTCTACCAACTGAGCTATATAGCCCTCTGTTGTGATCTCCCTATTTTGTCAGTATCTTTGATCGTTGGTACAAATCCCACTTTTGTCTTTGTTCAACCCCCCCCTCCAAAAAAAAAAAAAAAAATACCCTTACTTCACTTACAATTCACTTTACTTAAGGGCAATTTGCAATTTTCAATCTGTGCTGCATCATGAGTAGTTTTTTTAAAACCAACAAACAAGAAAAAATGGCATCTCCTATGGGGTGCAGTGTTACTTTGCTGGGGTGCAGTGTTACTTTGCTGGGGTGCAGTGTTACTTTGCTGGAGTGCATCTCCTATGGGGTGCAGTGTTACTTTGCTGGAGTGCATCTCCTATGGGGTGCAGTGTTACTTTGCTGGAGTGCATCTCCTATGGGGTGCAGTGTTACTTTGCTGGAGTGCATCTCCTATGGGGTGCAGTGTTACTTTGCTGGGGTGCATCTCCTATGGGGTGCAGTGTTACTTTGCTGGGGTGCATCTCCTATGGGGTGCAGTGTTACTTTGCTGGAGTGCATCTCCTATGGGGTGCAGTGTTACTTTGCTGGGGTGCAGTGTTACTTTGCTGGGCGGCACCTCCTATGGGATGCACTGTTTTATGAATTGCCTGAAATAAGGACACACTTTAAAACAATCACTGACTGCTTAATATCTTTGCTATGGTAAAGGTACCGGGGTGACTTCTTCAGTCTTGTTGAAGAGGGTCTTTATGACTGGAGTGATGATGATCATAAAGAATTACTACGTGGAATGATGATGACAGCATCAGATGTATCTGCAATCACTAAACCCTGGGATGTACAAAAAAAGGTCATTCTCTTTTCTATTTCAACAACACACATTGTATCTCAACATGTTTATTGTTTTCATATACACATTTATGTTTGATGTGTATGTTGGTCTCATATCTACTTTGTAGTTCTGATTGTTATTACTCAAAGTATTATCATTTAAAATAAAAAGAATTAATGGTTTTCTTGAAGGTTGCCCACCTTATTTTTGGCGAGTTCTTCGAGCAAGGCGATCTTGAAAGACAGCATTTTAACAAAACCCCAGAGGTATGTAATAAAATAAAGGTTATTTGAGAGTGTTTCATATACACATTGTGAAATGCGTGTGGATCCTTTATTTTATATGGCAAAGAATCAAACTAACAGATTGGAATATAAACAAGTTTACAAGTATATGTTACAACTTTCAAAGGAAAACATTCCTAGGCTTGCTGCAAAAGTGCCCAAATATATCGACAAGTTTTGGGGAAAAAAGCTGTTCGTTCCATTCTAAAATTGTTTATTGAACCAAATATTGTTAGGAAGTCCCCAAATATCAGAGTGCTGTAAACTGGTGAGAATAAAACAAGAAAAGAGACAAGATTGATCATTTATGTATATTCATACGTAGGCTGTTTAAAGTTAAAAAAATTTAATGTAAATTAGCATGCTGTAGACGAATGTGCTGAAAATAATTTTTTTGTGTGTTTTTTGAATTTTTGTTGCTGTAAGTACATTTTTACTCACCATACAAACTTTCACACAACAATGTGCTTGTTTAGGGGCCATTTATTCGCTAGTTCACATAGCCGGTCTTTATATTACATGTTGATACACCCCCACATGACCAATCTTCGACCAATCAGTGTTCGTAAACTCCCTGAGGTGTTTATTAAAACACCATAATTTGATCCGATCATCAACTCCTTTATTTTCTTTACCATGGTCCCTTTACCATGGTTAACTCTTGATCTCTCTTGGCTCCAACAAGCTGACCAATGATGACTCTTCCTTAACATGGTGCCTTCTTTACCTCTTGATCTCTCTTAGCTCCATCAAGCTGACCAATGATGACTCTTCCTTACCACGGTGCCTTCTTTACCTCTTGATCTCTCTTAGCTCCATCAAGCTGACCAATGATGACTCTTCCTTACCACGGTGCCTTCTTTACCTCTTGATCTCTCTTGGCTCTATCAACCTGACCAATGACTCTTCCTTACCACGGTGCCTTCTTTACCTCTTGATCTCTCTTAGCTCCATCAAGCTGACCAATGATGACTCTTCCTTACCACGGTGCCTTCTTTACCTCTTGATCTCTCTTGGCTCTATCAACCTGACCAATGACTCTTCCTTACCACGGTGCCTTCTTTACCTCTTGATCTCTCTTGGCTCTATCAACCTGACCAATGACTCTTCCTTACCACGGTGCCTTCCTTACCTCTTGATCTCTCTTAGCTCCATCAACCTGACCTTGGTGCCTTCTTTACCTCTTGATCTCTCTTAGCTCCATCAAGCTGACCAATGATGACTCTTCCTTACCACGGTGCCTTCTTTACCTCTTGATCTCTCTTAGCTCCATCAACCTGACCTTGGTGCCTTCTTTACCTCTTGATCTCTCTTAGCTCCATCAAGCTGACCAATGACTCTTCCTCACCATGTTCCTTTCTTTAGAGAGGGCGCTTTTGTCCCACAGATTTTATGCGTGTTTAAATGTAACTTTTTCAATAGACCTTATGCATTGACGTCATCCAGCCGCCATCTTAGAGGTAAAATGATTACGAAACAATCGAAACGCACAGATTTTTACGCGCGGCGCACAGGATTGACCAATGAACAACCTCCTTTTGACCTGTAGGCGAGGGCGCCCTACTGAAATGACGTCATGTGCATAAGGTCTATATACCAGTCAACCCTGGGATTAAAAAATATTCAACCCTTTTTATAAAATTACCTGCATACTCCTACTGTAACCCTAAAGAGGTATTATATTTGAGTACTTTTTGATTGGCAGCCACTTTTTTTCAGATGCTCTGCCTCTAAACTATTGGTCATTTTGTCAACCAACAATTTTTTTTTGTTTTCTTGAGCTTTTGTTTGTTGGGTACTTTTATTTTTGGCCACCCTTCAAATGAATTAGACGACATTGCATTTGGTTTAATTAACTTTTTAATTTTTTGTTAATTGTTTAAAGCGAAATATTATCAATTGCTGGACTTTGATATCAGACACCATTAAAGTTTAGAAGAGGGACTATGTATGTAAATTCTCAGGAAGGGGTCTTCCACAGTATTTTCATGTTGTTGGCTGTTTGGGGAGTACTTGTTATGGCTTAATTTTTCTGCCCAATTTCCTTACACTCATCTTTGAGCATGTGACTCAAGTTGTTGAACAAAAGTTAATTTGTTACGTATGCTGTATATATTAATGCCAAATAAATTGAAGATGTTTAGTCAACTCCATTTAATAAAGGGACACACATGCAGATTCATTTCTACACATGTTCATACAAACAACAACATTCCACAAAATCCATCCTC
Organism: Pisaster brevispinus; assembly: GCA_023634235.1. NCBI lineage: Eukaryota > Metazoa > Echinodermata > Asteroidea > Forcipulatida > Asteriidae > Pisaster > Pisaster brevispinus. Next base: position 10,424,405 of record JAMKCF010000015.1, on the reverse strand, counting down.
TCTTTTTTCAAAAAGTCATCGTTGAAGATTTTTTTATACCAAATAATATGCAAGTTGAATGTCAACCCTACTTATTTTATTCAACAATTGCTATTTTTTTACAATATGGATTTCATAAGCTAGTGAAGAATTGTTTTTTTTTTATTGAAGGATATGATGAACAGAGAAAAGCTACATCTCTTACCCAAGATGCAAGTGGGTTTTGTGGATTCTATATGCATGCCAGTATACGAGGTACGTATAATGACAACAAATAATGAAGGAAAGGAAACCGCAATAAACTAAGGCCATCCAAGCAGTTTGCCCAAACTCTGCTGGTTTAGGCCATCCAAGCAGTTTGCCCAAACTCTGCTGGTTTAGGCCATCCAAGCAGTTTGCCCAAACTCTGCTGGTTTAGGCCATCCAAGCAGTTTGCCCAAACTCTGCTGGTTTAAGCCATCCAAGCAGTTTGCCCAAACTCTTCTGGTTTAGGCCATCCAAGCAGTTTGCCCAAACTCTGCTGGTTTAAGCCATCCAAGCAGTTTGCCCAAACTCTGCTGCTTTAGGCCATCCAAGCAGTTTGCCCAAACTCTGCTGGTTTAGGCCATCCAAGCAGTTTGACCAAACTATGCTGGTTTAAGCCATCCAAGCAGTTTGCCCAAACTCTGCTGGTTTAAGCCATCCAAGCAGTTTGCCCAAACTCTGATGGTTTAGGCCATCCAAACAGTTTGCCCAAACTCTGCTGGTTTAAGCCATCCAACTAGTTTGCCCTTACTCTGCTGGTTTAGGCCATCCAAGCAGTTTGCCCAAACTCTGCTGGTTTAAGCCATCCAAGCAGTTTGCCCAAACTCTGCTGGTTTAAGCCATCCAAGCAGTTTGCCCAAACTCTGATGGTTTAGGCCATCCAAGCAGTTTGCCCAAACTCTGCTGGTTTAGGCCATCCAAGCAGTTTGCCCAAACTCTGCTGGTTTAAGCCATCCAAGTAGTTTGCCCAAACTCTTCTGGTTTAGGCCATCCAAGCAGTTTGCCTAAACTCTGATGGTTTAGGCCATCCAAGCAGTTTGCCCAAACTCTGATGGTTTAGGCCATCCAAGCAGTTTGACCAAACCCTGCTGGTTTAAGCCATCCAAGCAGTTTGCCCAAACTCTGCTGGTTTAAGCCATCCAAGCAGTTTGCCCAAACCCTGCTGGTTTAGGCCATCCAAGCAGTTTGCCCAAACTCTGCTGGTTTAGGCCATCCAAGTAGTTTGCCAAAACTCTGCTGGTTTAGGCCATCCAAGCAGTTTGCCCAAACTCTGCTGGTTTAGGCCATCCAAGCAGTTTGCCCAAACTCTGCTGGTTTAGGCCATCCAAGCAGTTTGCCCAAACCCTGCTGGTTTAAGCCATCCAAGCAGTTTGCCCAAACTCTGCTGGTTTAAGCCATACATTACAAGCAGTTTGACCAAACTCTGCTGTTTTAAGCCATCCAAGCAGTTTGCCCAAACTCTGCTGGTTTAGGCCATCCAAGCAGTTTGCCCAAACTCTGCTGGTTTAAGCCATCCAAGTAGTTTGCCCAAACTCTTCTGGTTTAGGCCATCCAAGCAGTTTGCCCAAACTCTGATGGTTTAGGCCATCCAAGCAGTTTGCCCAAACTCTGATGGTTTAGGCCATCCAAGCAGTTTGACCAAACCCTGCTGGTTTAAGCCATCCAAGCAGTTTGCCCAAACTCTGCTGGTTTAAGCCATCCAAGCAGTTTGCCCAAACTCTACTGGTTTAGGACATCCAGGCAGTGCATGAACTGGTTATTTTAAACTATTATAACAAAGGAGAAGATGTGCAATGTTGACTGACTGCCTGAGCTTGTGATTGAAATTATCAACATGAAGCAGGATGTTAGGGAAGTGGTTCACTACTGTGTTTGTTAAAGGAGAACATGAGTACAGTGAAGATACATTTGTGTGTGTTCAACTTAAGCTATGATGTGGGACATTGTAACACTTATTAATATTTTATAATCATCTGACTCTATCGTTGGATTAAATTGATTGTGAAGATCAAACTCTGTCCTTTTTACACTTAACTCCCAAACACCTTGCACTTCACATTCATGTACAATAAATTTATTATTATCATCATCATCATCATCATCTTTTGGCTGTAGAGCAGGCCACTACAAGTTTCTTCCACTTAACTGCCACTTTGGGCAAGGGTTGCGATTTGATCACTTGGTTTGCATGTTCATTTTTTAAAAAAATTGCCCAGGAATGTTAAAATATAATGTAATATTTTTTTTTTAAAGAAATATACTTAAAGAAAAATTACACTTCATACTTGATTTTGTGAAAATAATGAATAATAAGTTATGTATTCATTAGAGCTCCTCAACTAACCATTGTTAGAAGAGTTAATACAATTTGTACATTGCGCTTTCGTATTATTTCATAAAAGGTGAACAAATAGATCTGTTTCTATTTCATTTATTGTTACTCCAATTGCAAATTTGTGTTTTTTATTAAATTTACCAAGCTAAAATATTTCATTGATGGCTGCTTAGAATACAGGATTGCTTGATGGATATGACTAGTTACCTGAAACCTATTAATCATCCATCCTTCATGATTGATCTTTTTTCATAGGCACTATCGAAAACCTCTGAAAAGCTGACACCTTTACTAATTGGCTGCAAAGCAAACCGGGATCACTGGCAAGATATTGCACAGCAATGTAAGCAACCCATGGTCGAGGTTAAGGAGCAAGCTTCATCTGAAGAGAAGGATATTGATGAATCTGAAGCTATCCAAACATCCAACCAGCCAAGCAATAAAGAGTAATTTCAAAGTCTAACACACTAACAATCATTGGTAGTTTAAATCACTCATTTCAAAGATTTCTACGTACTATTTTACATTTTAGTGATATAAGTATAGAGAAATTTCCCCATGTACTTTTAGAAAGTTTGATCATGGAGTGAAATAAAGCATGCGTTTGCATTCTTCTCTGAAGTACTAACTTAAACTCTAGAGCACATATATTTGCAAGTTGAAGTTGCCAGATGTTGGGCTGTATTCTTTGGTGTCAGTAGTACTGCTCCTCCAGTGTCATGTTTTAAATGATACAATTATATCCGAATGTTTGTATATAATTTAAACCTTGACTAGGTTTCTGAGTAATTTATCGGGAAAGTGCAACTCATTAAGTGGATTGTTAAGTTTGGGTTGTTCATCCCACCTACTTCATTCTACAGTATTTTATGTTAATGGATTGATTCTCAGGGTGGCAATTGGTCAAACTGCCAAAGATTTTGTCTTTACCTGCAAATTCATTTGTACAGTTATATAGAGTAATAAATGTTTTGTTCATCATGTGTGCTAAAATATAACATTTTGGTCCAGTTTAACCATAGTATTTACTTTTACCGGATGACTTTCTGTTTTTCAGGATTGATAATTTGTTTGAAAGGTTTACACTTTTTAAAAATATAAAGTAACATGAAATTTATATATAATTTGCCACCAAATTGCTGCATATCCCATCAGCTAAGATCACGTCCATCACCAAGCCATGTCTGTCAGAATAGTCCAGGTGTTTTGTCTGGCCAGATACAGTGATTTACATGCAATTGGAACTGTTGATATTTTGTGTTTAGCTGTTGGACCCTTTTTGTAAGTAAATTATTTTTAAAACGATTTTTGTTTTTATTGTTTTGTGGATGTTTTTGGTGTGGTAATTGTTCTTTGGGTATTATTTAGCTTGTTAATTGTCTTCAGCCATTACTAATTTACAAATAAGGAATGTTTATGAGTGTAATAGGGAGAATATTTTCATGAGTTGAAAGTTAGAATGTTTCATCTTTTGAGGAATAACAATATTCTGACTATTGGCCCCATAAACATTCATTGTTTGTTTGATGTAACATCCAAGTAGATCTTTGTCATTTGATTGGAGGATAACATTATAGGAATAAACAATTTGTACAAGGATTGTATTCTGGCATCCACTACGAGGGCGTTATGTTATGCACTGTGTAATGCTTGGTGTTGTAGAACATGAACAGTACCATAATTTACTGAATTTTTCAGAGGCCCTGTAATTAATGTTTTGATTAAAGAATGGTGTGTGACCTACGGTCCTTTAATCAAACGAAAGGATCTACATGGGTGCTATGTTATGAGTTATACAGGGGTTGGGGGGGGGGGCAAGGGGTTAATTACATAGTTGGCAATCTCAACCATCTAAACACTCTTTCCTCAAGGAAATACTCTTACCAAGCTTACCAAGTATTGGACCAGGTCTGACAACAAAATTTTATCCACAATTCAAGTGAGGATAAATGTAAGAAATACAAAGTTGCATGGTGGACTCTACACGTTATCTTGGACATTACTCTCATGTAGAACCATTCTCAGGCTTCAGAGTATGTCATGTTTACATCGTAAACAATAAAATTAACTTCAAAAGTAAGCAGGAAAACTATAAAGAGCTCCAGATGACCTGAAATTTGAAGATATAACAGCACATATAATAGAGTCACTTTTCATGTCTGCATTCTTTTCCACCATATACAGACAGTGGCAACCTCAGACTATTCAATTGGGGGGGGGGGTTGCAGTTGAGAAGTAAAGAAATGGTGTGGAGGGGCAATGGAATATCTGATTTCCAATATATCAAAATTGTTAACTGCAAGACTAATTAAAGTAAACATCAATGAAAATGTGATGATTGTTTTGTCAGCAAAGTTCGTAACAACAGAAGATTACAAGGAACCCAAGTTCAATCTCTTTCAATACTCAGATTCATTGTGTGTGCATGTATATTTAAACCCAGGAATTATAGCAAAAGGGACTATAGGGCGACGATTGCTATCACAGAAGAAAACAATGGGGTCCACGTTTGTCAGGACAAAGAGTTGAACAGGGGGACCACGATTGGAGGTCATTTGACACATGTGCGTGTGTGTGTGTGAGCATGTCTTCCTGTTGAAACCGAGGACTTAAACAAAAGGGATCCTGGTGTTTGACAGAGCGAGGACGTCCTCGCTTTGCTTTCCTGTAAAACATGTAAACAGAGAAGTTCTCAATATACGGGATTCACAAACGTGTGCGTGTGTGTGTTGGGGGTGGGTCGAACCCCATGTCCTAACTAACTTGTTATGCTATACTTTTCCTTTTTGGTATTATCTCAATTCCATAGAACAATTAGAATGTTACCTGACTACTAAACTCGGCATGCATGGTAATGGGTTAGGCAAAGCTTCATAATCAATATCTATTGGATTGGAGGTCTAGATTGATATTGTCAATTGGGTAATCCTTCGGCTGAATTTACACATACATGGAAAGTAATTGGGTTGTTTGGAATAAATGTCCATCCTTTGACTCAGTTTGTCCTGTTGAGAATTTATGATCAAGTGGAGTAAAGCAGAATATGATCATACGGTGTTGATTTCTTTATTTAAAATAATACATTAAGGGCATTTTTAAGAGTAAATGGATCTTTGTGTGAAGTACAAATAGTAATTTTGCCAATTCGCCAGCTACTGTTCCAAATTTAGCACATTAACATATTATTATTGGGTCATAATAAATGCATGCATTTTCACTGAACTAATTTTGGTCATTTAAAAATTTTGTCCGAACGTTGGCGTAATGGTATCTTTCCTCGCCAGTGGATTGGGTTTATGTGATATTGTGGGTTTTCCCTGGAATAATTCTCTGGGGTTTTCCTCCCACATCTAACACTGAAACTTCCTTCCTTGTCTTCTCTCCAATTGGGTTCTTGGTTAATACAGGATTAAGTTCGCTTGTCTGAGAGTCCTTGGCTTCACAACCAAAATAAATGAAATGAAATGACTATTATATGATGTGGTGGAGTAATTACCACTGAACTAAGTTTGTTTTATACATCTATGACTGCAAAAAATAACCGATGTGTACTGTTTTTTCCCCAGTATTATAGTGTAGACCATATTGCATTCATTTAAACCCAGCTAATTAATTGAACTGAAGTTGTGTTTTCTGTACTATATTTAGCGGTGATGTTTTTCAGGCATGTTTTAACTATATATATATTGATTGTAAATGCTTATAGCAATAAACTTGAGTTTAATGGTAAAGATTTTCACAGATTGTATCAAAACTATGCACTTTACCTTGTCATGTTTTACTAAGATCACTAAACAATGAAGAGTGTGATAATGTGAAGACTGGCTCGTAATACTTGAAGCTGCATCTATGTGTGTTTCAGCAGGCAAACTTGTTTTTATACAAAATTTTCTTCAGATATTCAGTTTTTAAGGGTTACTAATTGATTTAAATGTGAACAGTAATACTAGTATACAAGTCTTAGATACCACGTTTACTTGTCTTCCTGTTTCTGTAATAGTTCTATAAACCAAAGGTGGTTGAATGCTAGGTTGTAGACAAAGAATGTCCATTGCATTATTTCAACCTGCTTGAAACAAACCACGAACAACAAACATTTTGAATGAGGAGTGTGTTGCCACACAAATAATTTCATTATTATAATTATTGTTAGCCATCATGTTAATCCATACTCATCTTGTGCGTTCATGGTGGAGCATCAGGCATAATCACAGTGGATTGCAATAAGAGCTTAGTGTGTGGATCTAATCAGTACTCCTTTGGTTGACTGTGGAGCCATAGTCACAGTGGATTGCAATAAGAGCTTAGTGTGTGGATCCAACAAGTACTCCATTGGTTGATTGTGGAGCCATAGTCGCAGTGGATTGCGATAAGAGCTTAGTGTGTGGATCTAATAAGTACTCCATTGGTTGACTGTGGAGCCATAGTCACAGTGGATTGCAATAAGAGCTTAGTGTGTGGATCCAACAAGTACTCCATTGGTTGATTGTGAAACCATTGTGTCAATGGATGGATCTAGAACCTCAATTTGTGAATACAAGTGGATTGTGAAACCAAGTCTCAATGGGTTGGAACAGCCTATAGTCTCACTTAGTGGATCGCTAAATGAGCTCATGGAATTCCACTATTGCTCCATCGGTGGATTGTGAAACAACATTTTCACGCTCTGTGGATTAAACAAATCATGCTGTTGAATATGTTATACATGAATTAATGGAGAACAGCATCCAAGTGGTGATCAGGCTAGATTGAGGAGAACAGAGCATCGGAGTGATCAGGCTAGATTGAGGAGAGAAACAAAAATGGTAAGATACCATCACTCAATAAGACAATTGAGTAACAAAGAGCAGGGGTTTCTACATCAGAAGCAAAGGTTGTAATTTATACATGAATATAATGACATCATTGCTATGCATACATGATTAGTAAGGAGAGGAAAGCACTGCTTGTTCAGCAGACTGGCCTTATAGTTCAAGCAATCGTAGGAATCATTTGGTTATACAATGAAACCGTATCACTCCTGCATCTTCTGTCTGTGACAAGAAATTGTGCACTCCGGTGTCTCTTAGGAAAGGGCCCTCTGACCTAAACCCAGCAGTTCTCTCTAGTTTCTGAATCATCAACATAGTTGCATTGATCAGCATTAGAAACCTAGTTAAGGAAGCTCGGAAGAGAAAAGTGGTTTTTTAGTGTATTGTTGAAAATTTGTTTTAGCATATAATTATGTGCTAAGTATAAAACTTTCTTGAAAAAAAAAATTAGATAATGAAAGTATGTTTTCTTGAAATAGCAATTAAGCCACAAGTTTCAGACATTTAATTATTGATATTTACCTTTTGCCCACTTAATATTCCTGCCAATAGGCACTGCATTCATGGACATCTTGAAGGCATTCACTCTGTACACGGAGCAACTAAGTATAGTCTAACTATAGTATTTAGTGATATTTACAGGTATTAAGGCATTTCGTATGCTTGATTTGTAGTCGGCAGGTAGGATTCGTTTTTTGATGTGAAATTTTGTAAACCAGTTTTCAGATTGTTTTCCTTTATGGAAATATTTGATAGAATTGTACACTTAAGTAATAAAACTTGGTAGGTATAACATACATTTAATGTTAGTTGGGATTAATGTGCATGTGGAAAGTAGTGATGAAGAGATAGAGTTTGCATCACTATACAGATAGTAATGGTCATTGGTTTAACTCTCACAAGTAACCATAGTTACTCATTGAAAGAGAGAAATGTGACTGAAGTTATTCTTAAACATGACACACTTGCCAGCAATGGAAACTACACAAAAATGTCCAATATGACAAGCAGATAGCTCGCCCATGGGGGTGGAAACCTTGACATACATTTAAGACTTTCATTTCATACATGTTAAAGATGTATTTGAAAACTGATTAATGAAGTTATAACAACAGAATGCTTTTACAAACGCGAAGTGTGCCGGTAGACTTATAATGCTAGGCATTGGACTATTACTCAAGAACAATGGGCTTTTAACTTGGGTGATTTAGTAGCCCCAAGACTGATGTGCAAATTTGCAATGCTGGTTGCCAGTTTAGCTGGCTTGTGCTGCAAGGACACAATGTACATTTGGGGTTCTTTTGAGGATTAACATGCATGTCTGCCATGCCCAGCGATACCTAGGCAGTAGATGACACAGATTCAAGAACTAAAAGATACATTTAAACACCTTCTCCCATGACGATTTTGGCACCTTAGATAAACGGGTGGTCCTTCAGCGTGGCATGCAAATTCATGTACATTGCTGTGGCACAAGTTAACCAGATAGCCAATTGCGTGTATGTGTTAGTCTTCTAATACCATCTATGTTAACTCGTATCTCTGTTATTGAACAGAAATCATGGTTTGCTGGTTAAATAATGACCAGTAGTTTGCATCCATTCTGGTGGATTCTGACTTTCCAAGGTTTCATTTGCTGTTTAGATTTACCCTTTCTTTTTTTTTGAAAATAAAATACCATAATTTGTGCTCACAAATGTTTAAACCTATATTGGATAAAGTTATTTGAAGTATAAAACACAGCAATGTTTATGCACTAAAGAATATTTAGGTTCTTAGCTGTAGCACAAGAAAACACTGGGTAATATTATTATTATGATCATTATTATTATTATTATTATTACTATTGCTATTATTATTATCATTTATTATTTTTCAGGGGAGGGGGATCCTCATGTTTGTTGCTGCAGTTGTCTCTTTAATGGTCAATGTGTACTGGGTCACCATTAGATTGTGATTTAGAAGTGTGCTTGTGGATTTCATTTGACTACATTAATAGGATATTAGAGATTGTGTATAGTGAATAATGTGGATGTGGATTGGTGTGGATTGTGTTGATGTGATACTGGTATGTTGATTGAGTGATTATGAGTACTAATTGATCCATTGCATGAGGCGTTTTTATCACAGTGCGGATTGTTTGATTGGGCGATAATTATGTTGTATAAATTGAGGTAGGTTGTTTGAAGCCTTTGCCTTAGTGAGTGATGTGAATTGAATGACATTATTAGCAAGGTTTGTTTAGGTAATATTGGGTTATTACACTACAAGGTCAATCCAGTTATTTGTGTGGATTGGGAGATCCAGATATTCCATCTTGTACTTGGATGTTACCAATATTTGAGTTTCTCTAAATCTGTTTGAATATAGTATGAAATCTTCAAAGGTTTATCCTAACATTTTTTTTGGGGGTATTCTTATGTGTTAGTTCAGGGTAAGTGGAAATGAGGCAAGTTGTGTCCAGGGTCTGATTATCAAAATAGACACTGTGCCAAGGGCCTACAAACAATTGGGTGCTACAAACAATTTCAAAGTCTCTGAAATACATTGCAAACATCTGTAAGTCCAGCACTTCTCTGTGTTCCCACATGTATCATTTGCCCATAGCCATCCTTGTTACTTTAAGACCAAGTTCAATTTTTAAGTTGGGATAAACCTATGAATGTGTTAATATGCAAAAGATAATGACGGCTCGCTCTTATAAGATGATACCACTTTTAGTATGAGAATGGCTATGCACCATGTGTATAGAAACTTGACTAAATTCATATGACACACCACAGCATCTTAATCACCAAGCAATAGGATATGTCTGGGATGTAAATTTGATCTACTTAAAAATTCCCCATTGCCAAATTACAAATTGAAAGAAAGAACTCAAACAAACAATGTACATAAAATAGCTAAATTAGTAAAAACAGTTTTGTGTCTTGAAACAATTATATGCTTTCATCTTTGTGTTTTTCTCCATACATCTGTACTCATTGACATTTCTACTACTAGTTGTTGAGATGGCTTTTTCTCTTTGAAATAGTATTGCTTCTTAAGGTTTGAAATACTTGATTAATGATATGACAATAGTCAGTTTGGATATCGTAAGGTGAACTTTATATGATAGCATTCAGCAATTTGTATATTGTAGTCTACATTATATGGGTGAGACTTTCAGTGTATATTCTTTGTGCCCCAAGATTTGACATATCTCTATCAGGACTATTTGAGCTTATGTGCAGTTGCAACCATTTATTCTTTTGATTGTTGAATGAGTTCATTAGAAATATAGTATGTTCAATCTAATAAGGTTTGTGATGGCACCATGTGCATTTACATGAATGGTACAAAGTGGGTTCAACCATATTGTTTTATTTGCTCACTTTTTATCTCGGAATGAGTTCATGAAAATGGGTTAACGAAAACAAGTTCACATGAGCAATGTTGTTTTTCCTGTTTGAATTCCTGTGGTTTTAAGAAGTACATGATAAAACTCACCCTGTGAAAGGTTCATGCAGAGATGTTTTGGTATTTCTTATCAACCTTAGCTCCAAAAGACCTTTTTTAATTATTTGCAATCATGTTGCTTCCCAAATTGTACCTTCCACTGGCCACAATCTCCTACCTGCATTATAAAATTGTTTTATACAATTTGTCAACCTATAAATATTTGGCACATTTTGGCACCATCTAATACTACAAAAATATTATTATCAGTCAGTCACGTGTTCATTTATACTAGGTGAAGCTGTTCCTCAAAATGCAGATATAATTAAAGTAAGAGGAGTAATGTAGATTTCAACCATCTGTTTCTTAAAGAAGGAATGTCACTGGAGTGGCACCATGTTCAGGAACCACACTGCAGTGGCACCATGTTCAGGAACCACACTGCAGTGGTACCATGTTCAGGAACCACACTGCAGTGGCACCATGTTCAGGAACCACACTGCAGTGGCACTATGTTCAGGAACCACACTGCAGTGGCACATGTTCAGGAACCACACTGCAGTGGCACCATGTTCAGGAACCACACTGCAGTGGCACCATGTTCAGGAAACACACTGCAGTGGCACAGTGTTCAGGAACCACACTGCAGTGGCACAGTGTTCATGAACCACACTGCAGTGGCACCATGTTCAGGAACCACACTGCAGTGGCACCATGTTCAGGAACCACACTGCAGTGGCACCATGTTCAGGAACCACACTGCAGTGGCACCATGTTCAGGAACCACACTGCAGTGGCACCATGTTCAGGAACCACACTGCAGTGGCACAGTGTTCATGAACCACACTGCAGTGGCACCATGTTCAGGAACCACACTGCAGTGGCACCATGTTCAGGAACCATACTGCAGTGGTATCATGTTCAGGAACCACACTGCAGTGGCACCATGTTCAGGAACCACACTGCACTGGCACAGTGTTCATGAACCACACTGCAGTGGCACCATGTTCATGAACCACACTGCAGTGGCACCATGTTCAGGAACCACACTGCAGTGGCACCATGTTCAGGAACCACACTGCAGTGGCACAGTGTTCAGGAACCACACTGCAGTGGCACAGTGTTCATGAACCACACTGCAGTGGCACCATGTTCAGGAACCACACTGCAGTGGCACCATGTTCAGGAACCACATTGCAGTGGCACCATGTTCAGGAACCACACTGCAGTGGCACCATGTTCAGGAACCACACTGCAGTGGCACCATGTACAGGAACCACACTGCAGTGGCACCATGTTCATGAACCACACTGCAGTGGCACCATGTTCAGGAACCACACTGCAGTGGCACCATGTTCAGGAACCACACTGCAGTGGCACAGTGTTCAGGAACCACACTGCAGTGACACCATGTTCAGGAACCACACTGCAGTGGCACAGTGTTCATGAACCACACTGCAGTGGCACAGTGTTCAGGAACCACACTGCAGTGACACCATGTTCAGGAACCACACTGCAGTGGCACAGTGTTCATGAACCACACTGCAGTGGCACCATGTTCATGAACCACACTGCAGTGGCACCATGTTCAGGAACCACACTGCAGTGGCACAGTGTTCATGAACCACACTGCAGTGGCACCATGTTCAGGAACCACACTGCAGTGGCACCATGTTCATGAACCACACTGCAGTGGCACCATGTTCAGGAACCACACTGCAGTGGCACCATGTTCAGGAACCACACTGCAGTGGCACAGTGTTCAGGAACCACACTGCAGTGGCACCATGTTCAGGAACCACACTGCAGTGGCACAGTGTTCAGGAATCACACTGCAGTGGCACCATGTTCAGGAACCACACTGCACTGGCACAGTGTTCAGGAACCACACTGCAGTGGCACCATGTTCAGGAACCACACTGCAGTGACACCATGTTCAGGAATCACACTGCAGTGGCACAGTGATCAGGAACCACACTGGGTATGTTGAGAGTCAAAGACTGTCACTAAAGTCAATTTTGTGCATTATCAGTCAGACAAAACCTGCATTTATAGGTTAATTTGGCATATTTTATAGTTTACACTCTAAAAAATTCCAATTCATAGACCTTTAATGGTTCCCAGCCCCCCCCCCCAAAGATGAAAAGTTCTTTGCTTTGTCTTGGAAAGTAACCTGAAACCCCCTTGCATTGATAGAGTTCCATGGAACCAGTAGGGAGGAATTTTCACCTCACATCAGTTGTGAATGTCTTACTAGACTGGAGTGGAACAAATGCACCACATCAGTTTACATTTGTAGTAAAACTTTAAACTGTACTTGGTTAATGAGACTCATTTAGATAAACATTTATTAAACTTCTTTTTATAAATTTACAGGTTTTTACATAAAATTTGTTTCAGCCAACATTTAGTCCAGGAAGTAAGTATTAAGATTCTATCCAGGACTTGGAAAAGGCAGTGTTTTACTACACGGGCAATTCAGACTTTAAAAAAAACCCAGCGCATTATTTGTGATTCACTAATGATTTCAATGTTTAGAAAAGAGTTGCAACAAAGTCAAAAACTAATTTCAGCCTTTCCCTAACAATATGGTCTAATTGCAGCCTGGTTACAGTCGCATTTTGCCTTTGTGATCATCATTTTCTGTACCATGTTGCATAGTGAAGAATGCACATGGACAAGCACAACATCGTCATTGCTTAACCTAAGGTCAACATTTACTTCATCTTAGATTTTTCTGAAACTAACACCTTTTTTTTTTGAGGGGGGGGGGGTGGTTAGGGTAAAGCAATGTCATGGATTTGGGTAGTGACGGAACCACATAGTCAAAGGTGTGCTGTAAGTGGAGGTTAAATAAATTTAACTGTTTTTGAACTTCATGTCTTGGTTCATGATATAAATTATCCATAAAAAGACCACAGCTGGTCAAAATGACACATTTCTTATTGCCTTGTATTTGAGATCCAATCAATATGTTGCACCCAGGTGTATTCAAAGATATCAGAAAAGTATTCATATTGATGAACTATTAGGTTTCAAATAAATTTACAAAGAGTTTTAAAATGGCCAATAATGGAAGGTACAAGCTGTTTTTGGAAGTCCTTAAACTGTTATCACATATGTGAAATATTTCTATTATCTTATTCATTTGAAATTTATTTGGTAAACATAAACAGTATCTATTCAAAAATTGTTAATAATTTTCCTGGTAGTTGAAATTTTCTTTTTGCATGCTATGCTGAGTTTTGTTTTATGCCAATACATTATCTGTATGAAGTGTTTCTATCTGATTATCAACTTTAAAACTTGTTAACTTGTTTGATTTGATTAAGAAATAATGTTAAGATATTTGCTCCAGGACTCCTTACATGAAGACACTAGTGCAATTGTACTTGCCTGTAGGCTTGATTAATTGTTCATTTGGTGAGGTTTATTTCTAGTTATGCATGAATCATTACTGCCATAGTTTGGTACAGTTGTGTACTATGTTTGGTTTCAACAATACATCTTTTTCTGATCTGCAGTTCTGTTTTATCACAATTTTAGGATACATTGGGGTCTTACAGGTCTAATTCTATCTTGTGAACTGATCATGAGGATTGTATTATTTCAAAAAGCACAATTTCATAATGCAGGCTACAGCACATCTCTGAAATATTGAAAGATGATGGTGGTGTTGCCATAAGTTTTTGTTTTTTCTAAACAAGTGAGGTTGACAAAGGGCAAGTCAAACAAAGTAAGTACATACAGGTTATAACTGTACGTTCAGGTCAAACTGTAGTATATTTTGTACATATTTATTTATTTGAGTATTAACAGAAAACCCTTTTGTCAAACTATTAAATTATCTGCTCTGATATTGTGTGTAGTGAATTTCTTTTGCCTTGCATGGTGCAATTAATGGATGGCTGTACAATCTCATAAGGCTGGTTTATACTGAACTAAATGTCATATTCTGTTTTAGGGTCTTCAAACTTTCTGTTCCACTGGTAAAATGTTAGTTAAAAACTTTCTGTTCCACCTGGTAAAATGTTAGTTAAAACTTGTGTCGAGGTTCAACTGAAAACATTGCTACAATTGATCCCCGAGTTTAACATCAAGGGAAACAATTGGAAATTAGAAAAACAACTTTCTGCCAATGACCAAGCTGATACGCTGTTGACATGACTGTCTACTTAAAGAACGAATGGTTTAATTAACCTGCAATATGATTTTTTACTACTTAGACTATCGTTTCCTTCTTTTTTGGTTGTGAATTTCGAGTCAATCGCAACCTTGAATGAAATTAAATAATTAAATTTGAAATCCCTGAATACATTTGGTGTTTAACCAGTTTGAAAACAACTTGGCTATAAGTAGATACAAGTTAATGATGCTATTGTTTAATGCCGACAAGTAATCAAGAATACTTAAGTACCAATCAAAATGACCTAAGGTATAAATGCAAAAACAACAACAAAGAAAAGGTTAATGGCCTGACATTTCAAATTACGCAGAGTCCATGTTGGATGTTGAGTCCATGGGTTTGAACAGTCCAGATTTAGTAACAATTGTCTTTGCCTTCTCCTTTTCCCACAGACATACCCAAGACTTGGTCTTATTCACTCCTCCCACCTTCAATTAAGTCTTTTGTGTTTTCACCTTTCTCTTCAACCCCCTTTGTCTCTTTTTCATTGTGCATTCAAGGCTTATTTCTGACTGCACTCTGCTTCACTCGATTCCCTTCTTCTACTTCCTTCTTCTGCATCTAGTGTTTCTGTAGTATACTTGTATGTGTTGTGTTGTTATTTAGCCTTTGAGAAAGACTCTACTGGGGTTGAAACGTCAGGCTATTAACAATTTATTGGCACAGTCATAACTGGAACATTTGTAATACTGTATATGAGCCTCATTTCTGAATAACGGAATAACACATTTTTTCACTGTTCAAAGTTAAACTTTTTCACTTGGGGCCTACAATATTATATAATCGATATATTTCAATTATTTCATTATTAATTTTGACCGCACACAAATGTTAAAAAAAAAAAAATTCATTTCAACTTAATGGCAAAAACTTTTAGCAACAACAAATCAAATTTCACTGATCAAGTCTTAATAAAAAAAATACATATAAAAATTAGTATGTATGTTTTTTTAAATAATAGTATTCAATATTTCTATAGCACTAGAGTCACGGAATATTTTCATTTATCATGGATTGTGTCCAATTTTCAGGCATGATATTCTTCCTACTTTAATCTGATTTCCGATTTTTTTGGCTACAGAAATATCAGTAATTTTTTTATTAAATAGCCTGAAGTCTTAAAGCCTTTACCATCTGGTACTAGCAGGTATCTTGTGTAAGATCATTTGTTGCCAAGGAGCTTATGTCTGAGCTACATGTACTCATTGACGGAACTTGTACATGAAAGTCGGCCACAAGGGCTTATTGAGTACAAGACTCAATAAAACTGTCCTACTTTTTCCAAGGACGAAATTATTTCTGAAAAAAGGCATGGTCCAGAATAACAACTTTTATTTAGTTTTTCTTGTCATATCCTCAACTTGAAAGACAAGGATAAAATTAAAACTTTTGGGCATCTTTTATTTACAGATTCTTAATTTTTGTGATATGACAAAGTTAAACATTCAGTTGTTGTAAGAAGTAGTCTACAGATCAAATGTTTTCACACTGACAATACAAACAAACTGCTCCCTAAAAGGAAATCATGGTCTGTCAAATGTAACTGTCTTAAATTATACAGAATATTTAACACACAACTGAGAATCATCCCTTACGTGTAATAGGTAGCAAGCTCTGCTCAGTGCTGGATCTAAACATTATAGCCAAGCACAGTCTTTGAGATTTAGCGACGTTTCTTATAGTTTATGGTAACCATCTTGTTATGGTGTTGATGAATTACCTTCAAGACACGAGAGATGTTTAAACAAACGACCTAGCAGGTATCTTGTGTAAGCTCATTTGTTGCCAAGGAGCAGCTGAGCTTTATCATCAGAACTTGAAGATGTGTAGTTTTGGGCTCATGTTGAAAACTGCCTGATATAAAGATACAGAGTCAAGTGACTCTAGATTGTCAAGTGAGTCTAGATTTTATTGGTAATGCGTTTTGGGAGAGGGAGGCAGTGGAGTCATTTTCAGAAAACATGATTGTGCTTATTGCTTCTAGGTCCCAGGCCCTGGACAAACACTGTCGTTTTGTAGTTTTACTTCTAGAGCTTGCTTGCCTCTTGTAAGATCTGATTCAGGTAAGCACACAATTTTAAGCCAAATACACAAACAAATACACAAGCTCTCTAAATCCTCAGTTCATCAATTATTTAGGGAATAACAGTGTGATGACCTTTTCAGCGGCCAGCCACCAATCAAGGTCATTACCAGACAGTGAAGACCGAGTCATCACACTGTTATTCCCATTAATAAATACCATTAAAGACCAACTTGAACAAAATTTAAATTTTTGTTATTTTTCTTGTAGAAAGGTAAACGAGTGCGTCATGATTACATTTACACTCAATAAAAATTGTGTCATAATGCAAAAAAAAAAACCCAAAACCCCCCACATTTTGATCAGTGTAACGCTGCGTTTCACAAAAAGCCCTTATGTGCCTAGGAATCTAAACAGCATTGCAAAGTCAAACTACGCAGTCCTTTTGTTTAGCCCACACAAAAATAGTACACATGCATAAAAGTTATCCGACACAACAAGCTGATCAAAATGTCGGAAAGCAGCGGTTCGTGGGAATACGGTGTTGATGAAAAAGAGGTTCTAATGTCAAGCACTTCTGACGGGAGTTATATCTAAATAAAAATTAATTTGAGCGTTCAAAATTATGTGGAGAGCACAAAATAAATGTTAGCGTTTCAAAATGCTTTCAAGCAAAATGAATACAAGAGCATAAAATTATTTCGCAATTTTTTTTTAGCTGTTACAATAATGTATTGCAAAGCTCTCCCAACAATTTATGTTGAGTGCAAAATTAATTATTTTGATTGTTCAAGCACAAAATGATATTGCATTTTTCAAGCTTTTGCAATTATTTATTTCGAGCGCACAAAATAATTTTGAGCTTTGAAATTATTTTGAAAAAAATTATTTTCTTACTACAAAGTGATTTCAAACGCTCCAAATAATGTAATTTAAGTGAACCGTTTCTGTTTTCTTTACTTTTTTCCCCACCATAGGTACTTCTTAATACCGACCTTTGATCTATGAACAACTTACCAGATCTATGAACAACTTACCAGTTGGTGATCCCTTCATATAAACCGTTCGAGGACCATTTTGACAACTTGAAATCCTTTCGTGTGCAGTGTTGTAGTCGAGACCCAATAATCCAAACGAGACTGAGACCAAGACCTGAAGGCTCGAGGGGGAGATTGAGATCAAGACCGAGACCATGAACAATGTTCGAGTGTTGTAATAAACATTGCTGGGTTCCTCGGGAAAATGGAAGAGAAAATAATGTTGGGACTCTTTTTGCTGTTTCTGGAATCCACGGACAGCAAATGTGTTTGGCATGATACAAACTTACACATGTTATTGAAAACAAAACAAAAAACTTTAAGAAATAAAAATGATCCAAACAAGACAAATAGTTAGTATATAGAGACGAAGATAAACAATCTTCACCAGTCCACAGTATGATGTCGGTTCCAAACATATTCAAAAAATAAAAAAAAGTGGCAATTTAATTTCAGCAAAACTGCAGGGCTTAAAACTTAAAACATACGACCAAATAATAACTGAACACATAATAAACAAAAGTATAAAGAGTCAAAATTGTTTTAAGTGATTCTGCTCAAGTTGATCTTAAAAAAAAAAAAAAACTTTAGTAAAAATCCTTCAAAATTTGTGATTTTCTTTCGCAGTTAGTTTCAGAAATTTTACATTCATGCTCATAAAGGGACATTCCTTAGGCTGTTCAACTTTTGTGTGGCACCTCATCCCTGTTTTTGCATATTTTGAAGAATTGAACAATTTACAGAATAGATAAATTACAGGTTTTCCTTTATTGTTAGTTTTCTTCACAAAAAAAGAGTACTTTTTGGCTTGGCTTGTTCTCTATTGCATGGTCTCAACCAGTTTGCTTTCGAGATTAAACAACCTTTTCCCGTTACCCATGTGGGATTATTTTCAGTCAAAATGCAAACGTTTTCCCAGCCATTAATATTTTGCTTTGTCAATGAATATCAGTTTGGATACCCATATAACTGTATAAAGAGGCTTTCTCAAAGACAGATTGTAATCACTTGTTTCTGAAGCACAATCGGACCATTGGAAAGCTGCTATGTGATGGCCAATCATCTACTCGCACCCACAGAACAGGTGGCCTCATGACAATGCAGTATAATCTATCTTTACAAAATCTTGGCTGTGAAATGAACACAGAGTTGTGGGGACTTGCTTTTGTTGTTCTATTATTCCCTTTTCTAAAGAATTACCTGGTGGGGACTGGGTTTAACAAAGAAAAATGTTGTGGGGATGGTTGTTCCATTGTGTAAAAGTTCCCACAAGGGTGTGTGCCTACCCAGGTCTTCCATAAAGGTATCAGGCACAAATTCATGCTAAGAAGAGCTAATCCATTCATTGTTTGCAGTGCCTTCTGCCCAGGGCCACCGAACCAGGACTCCATGGAATACAGTCTTACCACACCTGGCCTGGTGACAACACACAGAACCTTGAACGTCAGTTCATATTGCATAAGAGTTCTTCAGGTCATTGGCTTCTATGGAGTGAACTGGTTTCAGACCTCATTACTACTCTTTTATTCCCATACTTCACATGAAACATGGCATGGACAGACAGCAGGGTGCATACTCAATGAAAAGATAAGATGTCTTTATTTTCCACTGACTTGAATGATTTGCATTTGTACTTAGAGGGAATTCATAACTTTAAATTACCAAAATTACATCAATATCATAAATGTACATAAAAGCAAGATTTTGTTCTTCAATCTGTAAATCTTTATTTCATTGATAAAAAGAAAACAATTTCAAGGGCTGTCATGTTACATGTACAAAATTCTTATTTACCAGAAATCACTATACAGTCGACTCTTGTTAATATGAAGTCTGCCGGACTGGCCCGTTTTCCTCGTATTATCTGAACCGCATCTTAAACGCAGCACACTACATGTACATGTATACACACGTTGTCATAGTGCATGCACTACACACGTGTATAGGCTAGAACGAAGCGGTTTGCTTCCTAGTACAGTTCTTATGAGTATCCTGTACCCAAAAAATATCAGTGATAAATGCATTTTTCTAGACTATGATCATAGAAATTCAATATTTTGTATAACTCAAGATAAAAATCGTAGCAAAGCTATGTTAAACTTGCCGTTCATGTGACCATGATGTGACAGATTCGATACTGCGTAGCACCTGTGCTGCCTGCTGAATGTTGTTTTTGTTGGTAGTCGTCCAAGTGTGTAAGGGATGTAACATTTCAAGTGTAGGTTACCAGCAAAATGTTTCTGTGTTCAGATCAGAACTGCATGGCCGTTCCGATCTGATAAATAGTTTGGCAACAAGAATGTAATTTCAGAACCTGGACTGAACGGTAAGCTTTTGCACAGCAATATTTGTTAGATCTCGCTACAAAAGTATGAAAAACAATACATTTTGTCATGGGCCGCCAAAAATACCTCGTAATATCCATGTTCTCTTTACGACCATGCTTGTATCTTCCGTTTTTTAAGACATAGAAACACGCATGACCGGTTCTGGACCGGAAAAACCTTGTATAAACCGGCGTCTCATATCTTCCGAGCTTATATTAACAAGAGTTGACAGTACAAGGAATTTTGAACTCACATGGATATTATTAACAATTGAATTGGCAATTATTATTGGCTAGATCACTAACTGATCACTAATGAATGTATCCATTCAGCATTTGTCACTACATGTATATACACATATCTATGATGAGCCCATTAACCTTCAGACACCAAAGAATGTGTAGTAGTATGGCCCACATGACTTCCTTCTGACTATACCAATGTGTAGTAGTATGGCCCACATGACTTCCTTCTGACTATACCAATGTGTAGTAGTATGGCCCACATGACTTCCTTCTGACTATACCAATGTGTAGTAGTATGGCCCACATGACTTCCTTCTGACTATACCAATGTGTAGTAGTATGGCCCACATGACTTCCTTCTGACTATACCAATGTGTAGTAGTATGGCCCACATGACTTCCTTCTGACTATACCAATGTGTAGTAGTATGGCCCACATGACTTCCTTCTGACTATACCAATGTGTAGTAGTATGGCCCACATGACTTTCTTGACTATACCAATGTGTAGTAGTATGGCCCACATGACTTCCTTCTGACTATACCAATGTGTAGTAGTATGGCCCACATGACTTTCTTGACTATACCAATGTGTAGTAGTATGGCCCACATGACTTTCTTGACTATACCAATGTGTAGTAGTATGGCCCACATGACTTCCTTCTGACTATACCAATGTGTAGTAGTATGGCCCACATGACTTCCTTCTGACTATACCAATGTGTAGTAGTATGGCCCACATGACTTTCTTGACTATACCAATGTGTAGTAGTATGGCCCACATGACTTCCTTCTGACTATACCAATGTGTAGTAGTATGGCCCACATGACTTTCTTGACTATACCAATGTGTAGTAGTATGGCCCACATGACTTTCTTGACTATACCAATGTGTAGTAGTATGGCCCACTTCCTTCTAACCATACCAATGAAGGTAGAAATTAATTTCTATTATTGTAACTCTTAACAATTGTTTCTTTGAATGGTTGCATAAGGATATAACATAACCTACAAAATCTGTAGCCTTAAATGTAATGCACATGTAGAGTATTTGTGTGACGTACAAATGTAATTTGCATCTGACCGAGTTTGACCAGGGACATGGTAGATGTGCAGAGCAACTTGTCAGGTTAGTACACTCATCATCTCATCCTTCACACTGTGGATCAATACTGATGCTATTAAAGAAAATAATACTAAACATTAAATGACCGGCAATGGTAATCAGATATACAAAATACAATGATTAAATAGACACATTGCAACAATGCTCTAAAGGTTTTTCAACCCAGTTAGTTCATTTAGTGGAGGAATTCTTGATATTCTAGCCTTTAGTTTGGATCGGTTTTGTTCAAGTTCTTGGAGTCGGGTAGACATGTGGGTAAACACAATCACACACATAAACCTCTGTTGAGCCGTTGTTGTTTTCCCCATTGTTTGAACTACAGATAACTTACACAATGTAGCTTGTTTAATCCCTCTAGGTTTTGTTTGCAAAATCCAATTGAGGACATTCATATAGATGTGATCCCTTTCATTCAACATCCCATACATCCAGGTGAACACATTGTTTTCTGCTAACTGTTGAGAATACATATTGGTAAAAAGGTCTCATCTGGATAACTCTGTTTTTAAATCATCTTAAATATGACACTTATAATATAGTAAGACAAATTAAACAACTTACTTCAGACATATGTGCTGTACAGTGCTGACTGTAACTCTTTACTGGAACTGTAAAAACATCAAATGGAAACTAGTTTGTAATGATGTATGATTTCAGGCTTTACATGGAGATAAACCAGGACTAAATCTCTTCTAGGAAGAGGCAATGACTCTGAAAAGATCCAGTTGGTTTGTTCTCAAGGTTTTCAATCATGCTCATGGTTTACCCAAAAGCATTACAAGATTTCAATGTTTTTTTCCAATAATAATATTCAGTTGAGTATCTAAACAAAATCTTGTTTTAGTCCATAAAATCTTTATTTATTCATGATGTAACAAAAATTTAAGTTAATGAGGGCAAACAATTTACATGGTGCAATCCTACAGTAACATAAAGGTACCATACTCATATCACATAGCTCATAGTTTGAAAGTAAATGCACAGTGCAACAGTATCCAATCATTCGCAGACAACAATACCCAAACATGCAGCACAAATACAGCCAAAATAGCACTTCAAATTCCCTTAGCAGTTAAGGGTAGACTACTGTTCACAATTATAACAAAAAGAGGAGTTGAAAACTCCACACGATGATGCATAGTCACTGCTTTGATAAAAAGAAGCTCTTGGCTGAGCCAAATTGACTTTACCTTTTTAATTCTGTCAGCAATGTAGGCACAAAGAAAATGGAAGACAGATAGATTCAAAGTCATGTAATGACGGTTGATTAATGCATGCAGTACTAAATGTACAAAGTATGGCTTTTACTTTGGCGTAGCCTTAGTTCTGTGCTCACTGTGAATGCAGCATATTGATACCACACAACACGCATGTACGACAAAATGATGTCACACAACAATTATTTACATGTATGGCAAAATTATATCACACAAAAATTATGTTCGGTAAAATGATAACATAACCAGACTTCAAATACATGTACATGAAAGAAACTTTGGTCATACATTCGTCTGTGATCTCAAATGACCCCATCAAGCAAATCCCCAGATTGTTCAACCATTAACCCTTTAGATTCTATTTAATCGTCACAATCAGGGCCAAATGTGGCTACTATTGTTAACTGGTGTAAACTTTTCAGTACAAATGTCTTAAAAACCCAATATGAAACAGAAACTCTGTTTTGTTTTGCAATTGTAAATAGCACATGTATGTCAACATGGGAAACATTGGATAATGTCAATTCTGGACACGACTTTCACTAGGACCTCTTTTCATTCCATTACAAAGATAAAGTCTACACTAGACAGATCTAATCTAAGCATCATCTAAGACTGGTATTCTCCATCATTACATCTGATATAGTTGCAGTTTGCTTGAGTACATGGCTGTAATGAATATTCAGTTTGATGTAACACCATGTGTAGCTGTGTAGATTTGTTCTTAGGGAACTAGGTCTTGCTTTTTATTCTATTGCCACGGAGTAGATTGGAATTCGGGAGACTACTTAGTTCTAAAAAGAACTGTCCAGCTTATTAGCTACTACCTGGGCGGAAGGTAGGAAATCGGCCCGGACTACTACTTTCACTTAATGGATCGGATCGAGGGGACTTCTGACGATGACTAGAGCAAGCTTGTCGAAACGTTGAGACCAATTAAGAACTCACTCCGCAGCAGTGAAGTTAATATTGAGAAGTCCCCTTGATCTGATCCACTAAGCGAAAGTAGTAGTCCCGGCCGATTTCCTACCCTCCGCCCAGGTAGTAGCTAATAAGCTGGACAGTTCTTTTCAGAACTAAGTAGTCTCCCGAAGTAGTCTCCCGAATTCCAATCTACTCCGTGGCAGTAGAATCAAAAGCAAGACCTAGTTCCCTAAGAACAAATCTACACACCTAGCAGATATACACATGGTGTTACAGCAAACAGAATATACATTGATACCTCACCATGCAAAGCCTCAAAAAGGCATGGCTGTAAATTGTGTTTCTTTGCTTACCATATCTTTGATGTAAATTTGTTGTCCTATGTTGACAGGGATCCGACCAATTGTTATCTTGGGTTTTCTTCCCTTCCAAGCTTTGATACGTAGGCTTCATCATAAGTCTCTCCTTGGCTTTTGATTGGCAGTCAGTAAACATACAGGAATCATTACATGCATTCTGATTTCTATTACTTTCTGCAGACATACTGTTTGGTATTGCAGTTTGTTTGCAAGGTTTCTCATCAAATGCTTTTACATAATTGGTTCCTGCCAATGCCCTTTTTTCTGCTGTACCATTGTGGTTGTACAGTTCTTGAAGTTGTTGTTTAAGTTTGTCTACACAATGTGCAGTGTCATGAAGGTCAATCAAGTTCTCATCTCTGGTAAGTCTACTGGCTTGAATTGGCCTGTATATAAACAATAACGTATAGGACACATGTCAACAGCACTGTACAAGGCAAAATAAGTGTACATTTAAACAAGTGAATACTGTGATGGGGTCCATGGTGTTTTGTACACCTGAGGGACCTGGTGCCATTTGCTTCCGAGGGTGTACACAGCACCATGGACCCCATCACAGCATGCAACAGATGTTTTGTTATGCCATTATAGTACATTGCAGGACCAGGAAACAAATATTATAAAGTGAAATAAATTATATTTCTTTATTGACTTATTGTTGAATTTTGCATTTCATCGTTGAGATGAACAAATTCAAACACTTTAATAGGTAATTTACCTAATTTTATTTAATTTGGGGTTGAACAAAGAAAAATTGACTTTAGTGGGATTGGAACCAACGACCTCCGGATCAAAATGCCAGCGCTCTACCAACTCAGCTATAAAAGGGCCATGTCACACGGGGCAATTTACTGGCAACCAGTTCCAGGCAATCTCCAAGAAGAAAAGAAACTCACATTTGAATGTTCTCGTATTTTTCTTAAGGATCGTAAGACATTGCTTGAAAAGTTATTCATGTGCCACCAAAGTGGTCCTGTAGCGTGCACTGCGGTCGGTTGCCTCCAAGTTGCCTGGAAAAGTTGCCTCGTGTGACAAGGCCCTAATGTAGCACTCTGTTGGCAGTCTCCTTAGTTCGTCAATAACTTTGTTCGGGGTGCCAGTCAGAAGCCATACAACCAGAAGCTGTATAGCCAGGGATGTTCGACCAACTGTGGGCACAATCAAGGTAACCCACCCTGTGGGGTACATCATTCATGTTCCCCTGAGCCATGTACATGAGTCTTTGTAACACATCACGTGATAGGTTATCAACCAATAAAATTCATGAACTATTAGCTGTAGTATAACAAACATGGATGTATGTGATGCCTAAGACTTCAGTGTATGTCTATACTCAAACAAGAGGTCAGGGATCCATGTATTTTTTTCTCATAAACCTGTTACTTTGCTCTATTTCAAGTGTGTTTCATTTGGAAAATATGATCAATCCTAATTGTTAACTTCTGAAATGGGTTATAACAAAAAATGATCAGTAAACATTTTGTTCAAACACAAAAAGTGTTTTTGTCATTTTAATGTATCACCAAATGACAAACATTCATTTCTTTAGATTGTAGCAGCAATGTAGTCTTGCCTTCGTAACAGAGTGAGACGTCTTTCAAGATTCCTGGATTGTAGTACAGCATTGTTGTACTCTTTGTGCAGCATCTGATGAGTCTGAGAAGATATCCCTTGACGATTCCGCCACTCTTTTAATCTTGCTAAAAGAGAGAGACAGAGAGAGAGAGAGAGAGGGGGAGGGGGAGGGAGAGAGAGGGGGAGGGGGAGGGAGAGGGAGAGGGAGGGGGAGAGAGAAAGAGAATTGCTTTTGTCAAGTACGTATGCATTTGTACTATTTGGCAGTTTTTATTTCAACAGCAATACACATTTTGGGTTGTCTGAGTAATCAGCTTTTATCATTTAGTACTGCCTTATTTTGCCTGACATATCTTTTGAATAATAAGGCATTTATATTGCACTTTTCCCAAAATGACCAAAGCACATTACAATAAATACATGAAGAACACAACAAAATACTCAGCATTGGGAAACAGATACATCTTCAGATTACTCTTAAAAGTGACAACTGAAGAAGAGTCCAGAATGTTAATTGGAAGACAGTTCCAGAGAGCCATTTTTGCCATAGAGTAATCTGGTACTAGGAGTGTTAAGATGAGTTGTTTCATGAGAAGAATGAAGGCCATGGCAGTTGGATTGGTGATTCATAAATACCCGAGACAGTTAATCCCTTCTGATATGATCGAGAGGAGATCACATGGCCATGTTTAAACGTGTGATATAAACACGGTAAGAAGTGTTTAAACATATATGTGGCCCGAAAGCTTACGTTTGACGCTAATTTACGCATAACGCAATCAATACATACCAGTATTCAATGTAAAATCTATTAGCAAGCACGTACGCGCAACCAATGAGCGGCGCTCATAATTTGACCCTTTCTGCAAAACAAAGACTGTAGATGTGAAAGGTTTTGAAGATTTACAGAAAAGTTTACAGATTTTCCAACATTATTACGCTTTTTAACAAACGGGGCATTTATGAATAAAAGAGTGGTGACTCGGTCTTGAATGTTTGTTTAAAACCTTGCAGGGTTGTGGCCGTGTGATAAAAGGCCTTGTCTACAACTCAGTCCTTTATCGCACGGCCATGACCCTGCCGATTTTAAGTGAATGTTAACAACCTCGTCCCACTCTTTTATTCCCTTAATTTCAAAAAGATTTACAAGATAAAGTGTAGCAATGTTACTCCTCCACTTGTAAACCAAATGTAAACATACATGTACATGTATACAAGAATTTGAAACTGGATGCATTGCTCCATCGGTAACTAATGTAATACTGAAAGTAACAGTGACCCATGAACTCTCCTACAGTTAGCAGTGAGCACAAGTTTAGCTGCCCAATAGGCCTATTGAATTCCAGTTAGAAGCCCAAGATTTGCTTTTGTGATGTCATACAAAAGTTACAATAATCCAAGCGAGAAGTGTCTTGAGAGTGAACAACATGATAATAAGTATCTATCTTGATCATTGTATTTCCTAAGTAATACTGCAATAATACGAAGATGAAAATTAGTTGAGCTACACAAAGTCATTGACATACTGAGTCTATCATTACACCAAGAATGTCTATGGTAATAATTGGAAGACATTCCAGCATGTCCAGAGAGCAGAAGCCAAATGTGAAAAGCATTTTTGCCATTTTACATGTTTTAGGAATGTTGAGTTTATTGCAGGAAAAATGATGACCTTGGTGGTTGGATTGGTGAAGTACGGTAGAATTTTCAATGGTACACGTAAGAAAGACATTTTGAAATAGTGACAAGTTGTGTTTGGATGCAGCACCAAAAAGTTTAGTTTAATCAGCATTGATTTGTAATTTATTGTGTGAATCTAATATCAGGATGTCCTTTGTGCAGGTGGTGAGGTTTTCCAAGGTTTCTTCTTATTCACCAGGCAATACATGTGGTAATGAACACCACACCAATCAATTACTCTGCGGAGAGGTTGAGTGTAGGTCCAGTGAGTGATCCTTTTGGGAGTCCAAATTCCATTATGTTCCAGACAACACAATAAAGTCTACCACTGTCCTACCCTCACATCAGCAGAAAACACAATATAGGCTACCACTGTCCTACCCTCACATCAGCAGAAAACACAATAAAGTCTACCATTTTCCTACCCTCACATCAGCAGAAAACACAATAAAGGCTACCATTTTCCTACCGTCACATCAGCAGAAAACACAATAAAGTCTACCACTTTCCTACCCTCACATCAGCAGAAAACACAATAAAGTCTACCATTTTCCTACCGTCACATCAGCAGAAAACACAATAAAGTCTACCATTTTCCTACCGTCACATCAGCAGAAAACACAATAAAGTGTACAATTTTCCTACCCTCACATCAGCAGAAAACACAATAAAGTCTACCATTTTCCTACCGTCACATCAGCAGAAAACACAATAAAGTCTACCACTTTCCTACCCTCACATCAGCAGAAAACACAATAAAGTCTACCATTTTCCTACCGTCACATCAGCAGAAAACACAATAAAGTCTACCATTTTCCTACCGTCACATCAGCAGAAAACACAAAGTGTACCACTGTCCTACCATCACATCAGCAGAAAACACAATAAAGTCTACCATTTTCCTACCGTCACATCAGCAGAAAACACAATAAAGTCTACCATTTTCCTACCTTCACATCAGCAGAAAACACAATAAAGTGTACCACTGTCCTACCCTCACATCAGCAGAAAACACAATAAAGTGTACCACTGTCCTACCCTCACATCAGCAGAAAACACAATAAAGTCTACCATTTTCCTACCGTCACATCAGCAGAAAACACAATAAAGTGTACCACTGTCCTACCATCACATCAGCAGAAAACACAATAAAGTCTACCATTTTCCTACCGTCACATCAGCAGAAAACACAATAAAGTGTACCACTGTCCTACCATCACATCAGCAGAAAACACAATAAAGTCTACCATTTTCCTACCGTCACATCAGCAGAAAACACAATAAAGTCTACCACTGTCCTACCCTCACATCAGCAGAAAACACAATAAAGTCAACCATTTTCCTACCGTCACATCAGCAGAAAACACAATAAAGTGTACCACTGTCCTACCATCACATCAGCAGAAAACACAATAAAGTGTACCATTTTCCTACCGTCACATCAGCAGAAAACACAATAAAGTGTACCACTTTCCTACCATCACATCAGCAGAAAACACAATAAAGTCTACCATTTTCCTACCCTCACATCAGCAGAAAACACAATAAAGTCTACCATTTTCCTACCGTCACATCAGCAGAAAACACAATAAAGTGTACCACTGTCCTACCATCACATCAGCAGAAAACACAATAAAGTCTACCATTTTCCTACCGTCACATCAGCAGAAAACACAATAAAGTCTACCATTTTCCTACCCTCACATCAGCAGAAAACACAATAAAGTCTACCATTTTCCTACCATCACATCAGCAGAAAACACAATAAAGTGTACCACTGTCCTACCATCACATCAGCAGAAAACACAATAAAGTCTACCATTTTCCTACCATCACATCAGCAGAAAACACAATAAAGTCTACCACTTTCCTACCGTCACATCAGCAGAAAACACAATAAAGTCTACCACTGTCCTACCCTCACATCAGCAGAAAACACAATAAAGTCTACCATTTTCCTACCGTCACATCAGCAGAAAACACAATAAAGTGTACCACTGTCCTACCGTCACATCAGCAGAAAACACAATAAAGTCTACCACTGTCCTACCCTCACATCAGCAGAAAACACAATAAAGTGTACCACTGTCCTACCATCACATCAGCAGAAAACACAATAAAGTGTACCACTTTCCTACCGTCACATCAGCAGAAAACACAATAAAGTGTACCACTGTCCTACCATCACATCAGCAGAAAACACAATAAAGTCTACCATTTTCCTACCCTCACATCAGCAGAAAACACAATAAAGTCTACCATTTTCCTACCGTCACATCAGCAGAAAACACAATAAAGTGTACCATTTTCCTACCCTCACATCAGCAGAAAACACAATAAAGTGTACCATTTTCCTACCCTCACATCAGCAGAAAACACAATAAAGTGTACCACTGTCCTACCCTCACATCAGCAGAAAACACAATAAAGTCTACCATTTTCCTACCGTCACATCAGCAGAAAACACAATAAAGTGTACCATTTTCCTACCCTCACATCAGCAGAAAACACAATAAAGTGTACCATTTTCCTACCCTCACATCAGCAGAAAACACAATAAAGTCTACCATTTTCCTACCGTCACATCAGCAGAAAACACAATAAAGTGTACCATTTTCCTACCGACACATCAGCAGAAAACACAATAAAGTGTACCATTATCCTACCCTCACATCAGCAGAAAACACAATAAAGTCTACCATTTTCCTACCGACACATCAGCAGAAAACACAATAAAGTGTACCACTGTCCTACCATCACATCAGCAGAAAACACAATAAAGTCTACCATTTTCCTACCGTCACATCAGCAGAAAACACAATAAAGTCTACCACTTTCCTACCGTCACATCAGCAGAAAACACAATAAAGTCTACCACTTTCCTACCGTCACATCAGCAGAAAACACAATAAAGTCTACCACTGTCCTACCATCACATCAGCAGAAAACACAATAAAGTGTACCACTGTCCTACCCTCACATCAGCAGAAAACACAATAAAGTCTACCATTTTCCTACCGTCACATCAGCAGAAAACACAATAAAGTCTACCACTTTCCTACCGTCACATCAGCAGAAAACACAATAAAGTCTACCACTTTCCTACCGTCACATCAGCAGAAAACACAATAAAGTCTACCATTTTCCTACCGTCACATCAGCAGAAAACACAATAAAGTCTACCACTTTCCTACCGTCACATCAGCAGAAAACACAATAAAGTCTACCACTTTCCTACTGTCACATCAGCAGAAAACACAATAAAGTCTACCACTGTCCTACCCTCACATCAGCAGAAAACACAATAAAGTCTACCATTTCCCTACCGTCACATCAGCAGAAAACACAATAAAGTGTACCACTGTCCTACCGTCACATCAGCAGAAAACACAATAAAGTCTACCACTGTCCTACCCTCACATCAGCAGAAAACACAATAAAGTGTACCACTGTCCTACCATCACATCAGCAGAAAACACAATAAAGTGTACCACTTTCCTACCGTCACATCAGCAGAAAACACAATAAAGTGTACCACTGTCCTACCATCACATCAGCAGAAAACACAATAAAGTCTACCATTTTCCTACCCTCACATCAGCAGAAAACACAATAAAGTCTACCATTTTCCTACCGTCACATCAGCAGAAAACACAATAAAGTGTACCATTTTCCTACCCTCACATCAGCAGAAAACACAATAAAGTGTACCATTTTCCTACCCTCACATCAGCAGAAAACACAATAAAGTGTACCACTGTCCTACCCTCACATCAGCAGAAAACACAATAAAGTCTACCATTTTCCTACCGTCACATCAGCAGAAAACACAATAAAGTGTACCATTTTCCTACCCTCACATCAGCAGAAAACACAATAAAGTGTACCATTTTCCTACCCTCACATCAGCAGAAAACACAATAAAGTCTACCATTTTCCTACCGTCACATCAGCAGAAAACACAATAAAGTGTACCATTTTCCTACCGACACATCAGCAGAAAACACAATAAAGTGTACCATTTTCCTACCCTCACATCAGCAGAAAACACAATAAAGTCTACCATTTTCCTACCGACACATCAGCAGAAAACACAATAAAGTGTACCATTTTCCTACCCTCACATCAGCAGAAAACACAATAAAGTGTACCATTTTCCTACCGTCACATCAGCAGAAAACACAATAAAGTGTACCATTATCCTACCCTCACATCAGCAGAAAACACAATAAAGTCTACCATTTTCCTACCGTCACATCAGCAGAAAACACAATAAAGTGTACCATTTTCCTACCCTCACATAAGCAGAAAACACAATAAAGTCTACCATTTTCCTACCGTCACATCAGCAGAAAACACAATAAAGTCTACCACTTTCCTACCCTCACATCAGCAGAAAACACAATAAAGTCTACCATTTTCCTACCGTCACATCAGCAGAAAACACAATAAAGTGTACCATTTTCCTACCGTCACATCAGCAGAAAACACAAAGTGTACCACTGTCCTACCCTCACATCAGCAGAAAACACAATAAAGTCTACCATTTTCCTACCGTCACATCAGCAGAAAACACAATAAAGTGTACCACTGTCCTACCATCACATCAGCAGAAAACACAATAAAGTGTACCACTGTCCTACCATCACATCAGCAGAAAACACAATAAAGTCTACCACTGTCCTACCGTCACATCAGCAGAAAACACAATAAAGTCTACCACTGTCCTACCCTCACATCAGCAGAAAACACAATAAAGTCTACCATTTTCCTACCATCACATCAGCAGAAAACACAATAAAGTGTACCACTTTCCTACCGTCACATCAGCAGAAAACACAATAAAGTGTACCATTTTCCTACCGTCACATCAGCAGAAAACACAATAAAGTCTACCATTTTCCTACTGTCACATCAGCAGAAAACACAATAAAGTGTACCACTTTCCTACCGTCACATCAGCAGTTTTTCCAATGGTTGTAACTTTCTTTAAGTATCAAGTAATAACCCACAAGGGAAACTGACTAAGTATGAACATTTTTAATAATTTGGGGCTGAACAAAGACAAATTTACTAAAGCGAGATTTTAAACCAACGACCTCTGAATTAAAGTGCCAACGTTCTACCAACTGAGGCATCTAGCCCTAAGTTGGTGGTCTCCCTATTTTGTCAATAAGTGTATCTTTGTTCAGGGGTGCTAGTCAGAAGCCATACAACCTGTATCTGCCGTGTAGCTAGGGATCACCCTAATAAGAGGATGTGACATTTTTATTTCAAATATCAAGTAATAAACCACAAGGGAAAGTTACTGGTTGAGTACCAATCCTATGAGAATAGAAATGCAAAATATCGAGAGCTGTCATAGGAGGGCCCTATACATGTACCAGGGATGTACACAATGTAAGTAGGTTACTGTTCATAGGAGGGCCCTATACCAGGGATGTAAGTAGGTTACTCCTCATAGGAGGGCCCTATACCAGGGATGTAAGTAGGTTACTCCTCATAGGAGGGCCCTATACCAGGGATGTAAGTAGGTTACTGTTCATAGGAGGGCCCTATACCAGGGATGTAAGTAGGTTACTGTTCATAGGAGGGCCCTATACCAGGGATGTAAGTAGGTTACTGTTCATAGGAGGGCCCTATACCAGGGATGTAAGTAGGTTACTCCTCATAGGAGGGCCCTATACCAGGGATGTAAGTAGGTTACTCCTCATAGGAGGGCCCTATACCAGGGATGTAAGTAGGTTACTCCTCATAGGAGGGCCCTATACCAGGGATGTAAGTAGGTTACTCCTCATAGGAGGGCCCTATACCAGGGATGTAAGTAGGCTACTGTTCATAGGAGGGCCCTATACCAGGGATGTAAGTAGGTTACTGTTCATAGGAGGGCCCTATACCAGGGATGTAAGTAGGTTACTCCTCATAGGAGGGCCCTATACCAGGGATGTAAGTAGGTTACTCCTCATAGGAGGGCCCTACACCAGGGATGTAAGTAGGTTACTGTTCATAGGAGGGCCCTATACCAGGGATGTAAGTAGGTTACTGTTCATAGGAGGGCCCTATACCAGGGATGTAAGTAGGTTACTGTTCATAGGAGGGCCCTATACCAGGGATGTAAGTAGGTTACTGTTCATAGGAGGGCCCTATACCAGGGATGTAAGTAGGTTACTCCTCATAGGAGGGCCCTATACCAGGGATGTAAGTAGGTTACTCCTCATAGGAGGGCCCTATACCAGGGATGTAAGTAGGTTACTCCTCATAGGAGGGCCCTATACCAGGGATGTAAGTAGGTTACTCCTCATAGGAGGGCCCTATACCAGGGATGTAAGTAGGTTACTCCTCATAGGAGGGCCCTATACCAGGGATGTAAGTAGGTTACTGTTCATAGGAGGGCCCTATACCAGGGATGTAAGTAGGTTACTGTTCATAGGAGGGCCCTATACCAGGGATGTAAGTAGGTTACTCCTCATAGGAGGGCCCTATACCAGGGATGTAAGTAGGTTACTCCTCATAGGAGGGCCCTATACCAGGGATGTAAGTAGGTTACTCCTCATAGGAGGGCCCTATACCAGGGATGTAAGTAGGTTACTCCTCATAGGAGGGCCCTATACCAGGGATGTAAGTAGGTTACTGTTCATAGGAGGGCCCTATACCAGGGATGTAAGTAGGTTACTCCTCATAGGAGGGCCCTATACCAGGGATGTAAGTAGGCTACTGTTCATAGGAGGGCCCTATACCAGGGATGTAAGTAGGTTACTGTTCATAGGAGGGCCCTATACCAGGGATGTAAGTAGGTTACTCCTCATAGGAGGGCCCTATACCAGGGATGTAAGTAGGTTACTCCTCATAGGAGGGCCCTACACCAGGGATGTAAGTAGGTTACTGTTCATAGGAGGGCCCTATACCAGGGATGTAAGTAGGTTACTCCTCATAGGAGGGCCCTATACCAGGGATGTAAGTAGGTTACTCCTCATAGGAGGGCCCTATACCAGGGATGTAAGTAGGTTACTCCTCATAGGAGGGCCCTATACCAGGGATGTAAGTAGGTTACTCCTCATAGGAGGGCCCTATACCAGGGATGTAAGTAGGCTACTGTTCATAGGAGGGCCCTATACCAGGGATGTAAGTAGGTTACTGTTCATAGGAGGGCCCTATACCAGGGATGTAAGTAGGTTACTCCTCATAGGAGGGCCCTATACCAGGGATGTAAGTAGGTTACTCCTCATAGGAGGGCCCTACACCAGGGATGTAAGTAGGTTACTGTTCATAGGAGGGCCCTATACCAGGGATGTAAGTAGGTTACTGTTCATAGGAGGGCCCTATACCAGGGATGTAAGTAG
Source organism: Pisaster brevispinus (assembly GCA_023634235.1). Lineage (NCBI taxonomy): Eukaryota > Metazoa > Echinodermata > Asteroidea > Forcipulatida > Asteriidae > Pisaster > Pisaster brevispinus. Next base: position 10,389,781 of record JAMKCF010000015.1, on the reverse strand, counting down.
GTTACTGTTCATAGGAGGGCCCTATACCAGGGATGTAAGTAGGTTACTGTTCATAGGAGGGCCCTATACCAGGGATGTAAGTAGGTTACTCCTCATAGGAGGGCCCTATACCAGGGATGTAAGTAGGTTACTGTTCATAGGAGGGCCCTATACCAGGGATGTAAGTAGGTTACTGTTCATAGGAGGGCCCTATACCAGGGATGTAAGTAGGTTACTGTTCATAGGAGGGCCCTATACCAGGGATGTAAGTAGGTCACTCCTCATAGGAGGGCCCTATACCAGGGATGTAAGTAGGTTACTCCTCATAGGAGGGCCCTATACCAGGGATGTAAGTAGGTTACTGCTCCATTTCCCCAAAATGCAACCGAGCTGTTGATCCAGGTGCTCCGTAGAGGTCTGGGTGCAGGGGTACAAGGGTGCAGGGGTACAAGGGTGCAGGGGTACAAGGGTGCAGGGGTACAAGGGAGCACCATCCCCTTGACATTGACAATTTTGCTGTTTGCCATGTAAACATACCTTGCTTTCTTCAACAAAATTCATTGCATTTTTGTCATGCATATCTTCATTTCTTTCAAACTAAAACAATAGGACTTACATTTACATGTACATGTAGGTGCGTTATTTGGACCTGTATTTTACTTACTAATGCCAAATGGTGTCATTACATGACTCTACATTTTGCAAACCAAAGTTTGTCCAACTTGCAAATAGATTGGAATGGAAATGTCCCTCGCTGTCTTTATCCTCCAACCAAGATGACTTGAACTTGGATTTCACGGCCTTATCTACATGTACATGTATCTCCTCAATGGCGCTTTTCTGTTTACTTCCATAATTATCCAAGAAATGTTTCAAACGATGCCAATAACTTCTACTACAAATTCCAAATTCGAAATTCAATGTGACATGGCTTCCGTTCAAAATTCTACCAAAGGTCAGAAGGTACCACACAGTTTATTTTCTGCCATATGTACATGTATGCCTTAAATTAGTCTAAGTGCAAGACACTCTCAAAGTGCGATAACTCTTCCGGTAGAGGGCACTCAATCACTGTAGTATTCATTTGTAGTATAGTAGCTGTTCATCAGCTGCAGAAGTCAAGGTGCGTTTGGGCAACCCTGTTTGCCTCATCCATAAATGGCTTGGAGTGTAAATTCCTCCATGCACAATCACACATTGCTACACTTGGTCAGATCAGATGGTTTGTTGTCTCTTTGTCTTGTATTCTGTATTTTTCCAGGGACTGGAGGACATGACTTGCATGACTTTTTATTTTACTTTATTGTTTAAAACAAAAATGTTCTTTTTCGATGATACACTTTTCTAAATCTGAAAAAATGCCTTTGACCCAATTTCTGGAAATTTCCGGAAGACTTACATGTGCATGTACATCCCTGCTATGAGTTTACCATTGTATGACGTACATGTACGTGCATATCTTTGCAGTTCGAGACGAGTTGACCTCTAACCAGGAGAACACCAGAAAGTATTGATTTTTCATCAACAAGCACACAAGAGGTGTAAGACAATTGACAAAACTACTATTTTATAAAAAACGGTGGTAATTTCAATGTGGGTTTTTATTTGACCTTTCAACTGGAATTGAAACTATGTGAAATCTGGGTGTTGCCGAAGGTATCTAATGTGTACAAGTGAATTCGCATGACAAAGGTATCTACCATGTAATGTGTACAAGTGAATTCCCATGACAAAGTCTGCCTTGCCACATGACTAAGTCATCCTAGCCAAAAATTGAATTAACAGGTTAAAGTGACGCAACAGTGATTTTGTGTTATTTGTATCCAAGTTAGACATAGCCTTTGATTTGATGTATTGTTCATGTCTTTTAAGACTTCAAATTGTTAGAGGCTTAATCATCTAACAGCGATGTTCATGTATACATGTTGATTATGTGTTTATACTGAGTTGTCTTACATGTACTAAAGCAATGCTACATAAATGAAAATAAAATACAAAGAGTTATCAATAGTTACATATCTTACTACCAATAGAAAATAGAGAGTTGACTTACTGACTACAGAGGTACAGAGAGCTAAAGCTGTTGCCAGATCACCATCATTCTCCATCTTTCTGGATTGATTTTGAAGACCAGCAACTTCTGCTAACAGCTTTTCACATGCACTGTTAAGAGTCATTTTTTCATCTGAGGCTTGATGCAAAGTTTGGTCATGAGATTTGTGGAAACCAGAATGCCTTGCCATTTTCTCCTCTGTATTACCAACATGTGGTGCTCCAAATGCAGGCGCTTCAATAGAATGAACACTTCCAGAGCTTGCACTGGATCGATCTCTACTCCGATAGCCAGAGTCCCGGCTTGCAATAGAGTCTCTGTTTTGCAGGCTGTAAGAGCATTTTTTGGGGCTACATTTGGGAATATATTCCTGAAAAGTTGAGTTCTGTTGAATTTCTTTTCCAGTATGAATCTCTTTTGTCTGGCTCATCTTCTCCAGTTCTTGTTCCCTGTGAAGTGAGACTTTAGAAGGCCAACTATATGCTGAAGACTCTAAAGTTGCTTTCTTCTGGCCATTTGTCTGAGTAGTACTCTGAGACAAGTGCTCATCTAACTGTGTTGGTAAACCTGATTGGGAACTGGCAGAAAACATACCAGCTAATGATCCACACACTGCTTGATCATGCACATTGGAGGCAGTAGCTTGCATGGAGATACAGCTAGCTAATGACTGTGTCCTCTTTTGTTCAGCTTGGTTTTTTATAGCACTTGCTAATATTCCCTCAGTAGCCATGGGAATGTTCTGGACTGAAAGGGACTTACTTCCTTCTTGCAGACAGCCATGTGACATAACATAATTGTTTGAATACTCAACTGCTGATTGGGACCTCAACATTCTATGATGGAGTTGATCATAGCCTTGCTGTAAATCAGGAACACTACTGTATCTATGAGAGCTGGACATTGCTGCATCACTGAAGGAGTTATGGCGATTAATGGAACTGGAATGTCTTGACTGGGAGTATCTGGAATCATAGCAGGCTTGTTGGCTAGATTTTCCGCTCCAAGATTCATGTCTTTCTAACTTTCTTGGATGTGCTACATAACTACTTGGAGCGTATCTTTGACAAAGATCCGATGAAATGTATGTTTTTGTTTCTAAGTTTGTTTGCTTGTTCTTTGAATATGACGAATCCAAGCATGCTAAGTGAGATATTGGCTGACCCCTTGATCTGGATAGAGGCATATTTCCTCCTGTTTCACTGACTGTACTTGTGCTATTGCTTACTATTTTATGTAGGACAGGTGTTGTGGAGTAAGACTTTACTGCCAGGTTGTTTTCAGGTTTAGCCAGATATGAGGACTCATGCTTAAAGTGTTCATATCTCTGACTTGGGAATTCTTTAGTTTCTTGCATGTTTGTACGTCCTGGTTGGATCACTTGTGATTGACTCCTCTGATTAGTGCATTGGCCACCATTATAATTTGACTGGATTGTTCTCAAGGCATCATGCCCAATCTCTACAACATGATTACTTCCATGGGGGTTTTCTTTATGTTCTTTATCTGGTTCATACTCTAACACTGACTGCAATGGACTTCCAGAAGAACGTACAGCTGTTAAGAAAAGAAAGTATGGCAATGTTAACATACAACAAATTCATTAACTCCTAACGTATCAATCAAAATAAAAACTTGGATTCGTATGGCACTAAAGATGTTAATGCAAAACACACCAAAATGTCAATTCTGAATTTAAGGAGACTTAAGCCCGGTTCATACTTCCTGCCAGTGCTAAAGCAAATTTTGACGTCACAGCTCTGTTTTCGCTGTGAATGGTTCGCAGGAGTTGAGCACATCTCGAAATTGTTTGTTGTGAACTTGTGACGTCAAAATTTCTTTTGCATTTGCATTCACAGGAAGTATGAACCAGGCTTTAGTCAAAAATGTATGTGTTGTGCAAAGTGTCTCTAACAGTTCAACAAAATGAGGTGCAATCAACAACAGTGGAAACAATGCAACATCTCTGCAAGTACAACACTGATCTTATACAGATTTTTCAGAATGTAAAATATTAACTGTTGATCTGTTTATTTCTTGTAGCTTTAACTACAGTGTGTTTCATGACACAATGTACATGAATATATACATGTACCTGCTGGACTCTTTGTATCTGTGTAGCCAGGTAATAATGTTGATTCTTTAGGAGCTGTTTCTGTTGATACTGGAGTACCATTAGGATTTGCAAACAACAGAAGCAATGGTTGAGAATGCCCCCTTTTGCATCGGTTCACGACATCTCTCCAATTTGGCCCAACCTTGCAGGATAAGAAGATATAAAAAAAAAAAAAAAGGATTGAGGAATCAAAAGGACAGTTCTCAAACAACATTTTCACAGTTGAGACAAACAAGAACAGCATTTCTTCTTCCCTTTGAATGAGCCCTTTATTTATATCAGACAGCAGTGCATACTTGTACATCAGAATTCACTATGGTTCACAAGGACAAGACAGTCTTGCATGTTGTCATGATCCTAACAACATAACTCACTATGGTTCACAGGGGCGAGACAGTCTTGGGTATTGTCATGTGGTCAGTCACTTCCTGGGTAATTAACCAATCATGGGACATACATTGTAATACAGCTCTAAAATACTCTTATAAAAAATTTGCTACAAATCAGGGTCAAGGCTAGCTAAAATTGCATAAAAGAATATTTCTTTGTAACCTATAGTTTTGCATACTGGCAATTTGGATTTGTGTATCTGCTAAATGTAGCTGTGAATTAATGTCATTGATTGTTCTTACCTGTTTGACTGTAGCATCATCAAAGTAAACCCATAGTCTGCGAGCTGTGTTGTAGAAGAATGTTGAGTAGTGCTTTCCATAATATGTCACAACACCAACTAAGTGCAGAACAGCTTGTTTAGCACTGTCATCAACAACAGAATTAAACAACTGAAAAATCAAAATATAAAACTGATTTAAACAAGTTCAGGGCTTTAATTTGACAAATCTGAAAATTCCAGAAAAAATGGCTTGCAGGCCTGTGTTCCCCCTTAATCTCTAATAATAAATGTAGTGGCTTCTTATATAGCGCTCATATCCCTCACTCAGTGATGCTCAAGGCGCTATGTTTCTAAAGTATGAGACCTACTCCTTCACCTAGCACCATGTTTACAAGGTGCTGTTGCGCAATATGCAGGCAATCAAACCAGGAACACCGGGGCGAACCCCTTCTATTTTTTGATAAGTGCACTGGGTTCTTTTACATGCATTACATAACACACGGGATCTACGGCTTTACGTCCTATCCAAAGAATGCAGTAGTAATGGTTAAGTGTCTTGCTTAAGGACACAAGTGTTAAGACCAGGACTGGAACCCACACTCTGCTGATCAGAAACACCAGAGCTCGAGTCTGGTGCTCATATCTGCTCTAGACCCACAACCTCCTAGATGTTACAATTGAAGAGGTTTACAAACTTTATGCAACACCAAAAATATAAAACTAGTTTTTAGCATAACTTGGACTATTTCTTTCTTCCTTCAGTGATTGCTTTAAATACTTCTTTAATGAAATTTGAAGAATCAAGGAGTTCTTGAGAAATCACACGCCTACAAGTACATGTACAAATGTAGTTGACCTTATGCGACAGGTCATGCAGGTCAAGCATTGGAAGTCTGGATACTGAATTCAAAGTCTTCTTTATGTGAACTAAACAGATGCTTGATACTAAATTGCTCAATGTAATGTTAAATAAATGATTACTCCCAATATGAATAACTTGTTTTTAAGAGTTTTTATAAATATCTTATGTACATGTACATGTATGTTATTTCAATTAAACTACTGCAATAAAAAAATAAAAAAATAATTAATATACAAGCATTATTGGTATTTTAGATTATTCCCCTCCTCTTTAAAATAATTACTAAATAGCAACCCTATGTTATTTCACCCTCATTAAAAAGATCAAATCTTTGTCTTTTCAAGCATAAACCAAATTTGCACCTTGCAGTAATGCACCTAAGCTTAACATTGTGCAAACTAAAGCTTGTGAGCAAAACCCGTCAGGCTTATTCTACTGGTCCAGTTGCTGGTTCCTCAATAACTACGGCAGTAACAAGTACCCACTTAAGCGTAACTGGTAATCCTAATTTTTCCTGATACATTGATAAATGCTTAATCTGTTTTGCATGTAAAGCTTTCTCACACACGCAGTTCGCTTGGGTTTTTGGTTGGTTTTTTTCACCCTCATACACTGTACATTATATTTCCCTTTTTGATCGGCTTTTGCTTTCTCTTCCAAGAGTTGTCAGCTTTGGCTTCACTAATTTTCAGAGAAATGTTGATGTCGGAAGTATCGAGTGCAAGTTATACACACACACAAAAGATGAGAAACCGAGAACAATAGGGGTATAAATGGGTACCTGCGAGGGTAGAGGTTGATATTGTGTTTGAAAAAGCCTTCGGAGCGCCACGGCAGCCCGGGCTGTATACTCCCCAGGGAGCTGAGAAAGATTACAGGAATGTTATTGGCCCAATGACCAGGGCACTAATGTAAAGCGCATTGAGACGTTATTGTGAAATGCGCTATATAAGAACTAGTTATTATTATAGCAGTTTTTTGCATGTTCAGCCACACATTGTGAAAAGCTTTTGAATTTGAAAAATAACACAATTTTAAACATCTCAACATTGGGTACCGTCAAATGTGAAGTCACTTTTGTTACATGTAAATGTGAACAAGCCAAGGATTACATGTCAATTCATATACATGAGTCATGTCTGAATTCCCTTTTACATTGACTGCACAGCTGTAACTACATGAACTAAGGCTTTTCAGTACATTTTCACTACAATTTCGGTTTGGAATGGAAGGCAAGGTCAAATTGGGATAATGTCAATACAACTTTTATTCAGTTTTGAAGGTGTCTCTGATGGCGTAATCATGACGTCAATGTTTTTGTGCCATCTTCATGTTAAGGTTCAAAAGTCTGTTGAGTTTCAAGGTTCATTTCAATTTCAATTAAGGTTTTTGCCCGGAGAAAAGTGGACAGAAAGAAGAAACTAGACATTCAGTTTTTGTTTACTACAAAAACAAGGTGTTCGTGACCGATGTCATCAAATTATGATATTTCATTTTATCAACCCGATTTGTGGTTCAAGAGTAAGATTTTGTTCCAATATAAATCTTCAACTTCCGGTTTGAACCAAAAGTTAGGTCAAATGAGGTCATGCTGTGTAGCGCTAGGTAAGTCCTAGGAGCCCTTTGTAATGCTATGTAGTTAATAAAAATCCAATGTGTGGTTCAGGAGTTATGATTATTTCAAATATTTAATTTGATCATCCGGTTTGAACCGGAAGTCAAGGACAAATTGGGTCGCATTCTGTGTGTCATTGCTTAAGTTGATAAATACTTTCCCAATGATGTAAAGATTGTTAAAAAAAAATAATGTGTACTTTAGAAGTTAAGATTTTTTGAAACATTAATTTTTAACTTCCGGTGGAACCGGAAGTCAGTGTTAAATGAGATCACACTGTGTAACATTTGTTAAGTCTTAGGAACTCTTTCTGATGACGTTTACTTGAACGGAAGCGGAACCGGAAGTCAAGGTCAAATGGCATAACATTTTGTGTATAGTTTCTTCACTTGTTACCTACCTCCCAAATGATGCATAGATTGTAAAAATCCAAGGTTTGGTTCAGAAGTTATGATTTTTTTAAACATGAAATTTCAACTTCCGGTTTGAACCGGAAGTTAAGGTCAAATGGATCACAATTTGTGTAGTGCGTGTTTAGTTTATCAAGACCGTTCAGAAGACGTATGGATTGTGGAAATCCAATGCGTGGTTAAAGAGATATGAATTTTTCAAATATTACACGGACTATCATTAATTGGGTTTGCAATGTACATGTACAATGTAATAGCGAACAACGCTACATGTATTCGCACATGTAGTACAGGTCAACTTAACTACACGTGCATTGTACACGTGCGTGGCTGTGTACAGTGTCGGCGTACGTTTGTGTTGGCCTACACTATCATGCGTTGTCATACAATGAAAGTCAACAAACACGTGCGCTTTGACGCCCGGTTTGGACCAGATGCAAAAATTGAAATGTTATTATTTGTGTGCAAAAGTTTCGGCAGAATAACTCATCTGTAACCTACTGCAAAATTTATGTTAAAATATTACGTAGTTTATGAGATATGATTTTTTCAAATTTTCAACTTCCGGTTTGAACCGGAAGTCAAGGTCAAATGGGGTCACGTTGTGTGCAGCGTTTGTTGAACTTTTCGCGACCTATCCGATGATGTGTAGATTGTAAAATTCCAACGTGTGGTTCATGAGTTATGATTTTTTACAAATATTAAACTTTGATTTAATGTAATTCAATACTCGATGACGTCATCATGACATCATCAAGTTTGTGTCGTCTTGATATTGAGGTTCATCTGTCTGATGAGTTTCAACCTTCAGTTCAATTTGAATCTTGAGTTATGCTGTAGAAAAGAAAAAAACATGACTTTTTGAAGGAAAAAAATCAAAGGCAAACTTCGACCCAAGGTGACAACCCGGAAGTAAAGGTCATACGATTTTGGCGTTAACTTTTCAAAAGTTGCCCAAGTATTGATCTATCAGATACCAAACTTTGAACATCATACTTTTGAAATTCACGAAGATACAGCGAATAGAAAATGGTAAATTTTCAACTTTGAAAACCTTGTAATTCGACACCTGATGACGTCATCATGACGTTATAAAATTTGTACCGTCTTAATATTGAGGTTTAATTGACCGATGAGTTTCAAGGTTCAATTCAGTTTCAATCTTGAGTTATGCTGTAGATAAGAGTTGAACGGAAGGAAGAAGATGGAGAAGAAAAAAACAAAAACAGAACAATATCAAGAGGTGTTCGTGCACACATTGCACGAACACCTAAAAAACACACAAAAATAATACATGTAGGTGTTTGGCAAAAAAAACGCCAGGTGTGTGGCTGAACCCAAGACATCTAACAATTCTGTGTCCAAACCCTTTTTGATGCTGTTCATCCCATTCAGGGAGGCAGAACAAAAGTAAAGTCACAGCAGTCCTGCACAACAGGTTTGTATTTTACTTTAAAACCAAACAGTATTTCCTATGTACATTAATAGCATTAATATTTTCTGGCTACTCTCCCTTAATCCTTTGCTCCTCTTTTTGCTATAAATGGATATGTTTGTGTTTGTTCTTGTTTATGCCTCTGACGAAGGTCCGGATTGGATCGGATTGGATCGAAAGCCAAGGCCATCTCCCCTACTAATTATGTATATATATATATATAATTATGATTAGTTTGGGTTTGAACAAAGAAAAATTGAATGGAGCGGGACTTGAACCAACGACCTCTGGATTAACGTACCGGCGCTCTACCAACTGAGCTATCCAGCCCTATGTTGGCGGTCTCCCTATTAGTCAATATCTTTGTTTGGGGTGCCAGTCAGAAGCCATACAACCGTTAACTGCCGTGTAGCCAGGGATCACACCCATGTTTACGATTCAACCTGGGAAGCAGCAGCCACGGGATCACCTTAAGGGGATGAGACTTTTTAATATTAAATATCAAGTAATAAACCACAAGGGAAACTGACTGGGAAATTTTATTTAAATAGTTTGGGTTTGAACAAAGAAAAATTGACTGGAGCGGGACTTGAACCAACGACCTCTGGATTAACGTACCGGCGCTCTACCAACTGAGCTATCCAGCCCTATGTTGGCGGTCCCCCTATTAGTCAATATCTTTGTTCGGGGTGCCAGTCAGAAGCCATTCAACCGTTAACTGCCGTGTAGCCAGGGATCACACCCACGTTTACGATTATATATTATATATACTATATTTATATACTTCCGGAGAACCTCGGAAGGTCATCCTATATATACCTCCCCCCCCCCCGACATCGGGCGGAAAAACTCACGTTCATCGCACTTGCACGCACTTACAACATGCGAGTAAGGACACCGTACGTGAGCAGCACGTGTAAGTTCGGCCTCCGTACGATAACATGGCAATCGCACGGAGATCGTACGTTGTAAGCACATTGTAAGCTCGTACAACGCACTTACCACGTGCGCAAAGTACAATGCACGCAACCGCTCACGGCCAGGCGTGGCGTGCGAGTGCCATGGCCTCCCCAAAAAACGTACGGACTAAAAACATGCACGGTGGGTTGTGACCGGGGCTTTAGTTACAACAATTTGAGTAATATCACCAAGTACAGTATTGACACCTTTACTTTATATAACAAAACAATGTTTTGATTCATTAAATGTTTTGCTTCAGTTGACATGAAAGCCGATCGGAGATGCTAGGCATTTTGCACAAGCACACACTTCAATCACCACAAGAAATTTACAACGGAAATGCCAATCTGTAATATATTTTCTGAAATATTATTGACAATAATATTGTAGTCCAGGACATGAACAATAGGCTTATGAGTGAATTATCAGCTTCTTAAATCAGTTAAAAACATTAGTTGAAACTTTATTTGCAGTTTACAGAAGCTTTTTACCCAGGGCGCCAGTAGCAGTACAATGGAGACTGGCATCCTACTAGGGCTAGGAATCATTCATAATAATTAGGGGTTAGAAAACCAAAAAAGGGAACAAATGATGTCCAAATTGGAGATTTGTTTGTTATAGCATAGAGCAAGGGTTATAGATAGCCTAAAAATGCATCCCTTGCACTGCAGTAAAGATCTGAAATATCAGCAAGTATCAGGTATTGTCCTTTTTGTGGGTGGGTCAAGTGTTGATAGAAGAGGGCAGTTCATTACCCAGACTAGTGAATGAAATCCCAGCAACAAAAAACAACAACCTTGAAATGGATTTGGAAAAAAATGGGTTTGAAAAGAGAATGGGGATCAAGGTAAATCAATTTCCATTTAGACACCCAGTAATACCTTTTTAAACTAGACGCATGGCTACCAAGGTACTATACCTGTAGCAGTAATTGTACCCAACGCAACAGTTTTCTGAAGAGAACTGGTGTGTAATAACTTGACATTTTGATCAGTATACTCTTATCTTCTTCGGGAGAAAGCCAATTTTCATAGAATTCAACATTAAAATAAAAAAACGGTTAGTGTGTTGAACTTGGACTTCATTCACTCAAGTACTTTTGTTGTTGATTAAGTCTTAATTTCATTGAAAAAAGGATGTAATGCAGGAATACAGAAACTTGAATATAGCAGAGTTTGACAAAATCTGACTTACATCAGGCATTCTAAGTGAAGTACCAAGGCACTGAATTACATCAACTATATGTTCCTTCTCAGGACGGTCACTATCCCAAACCAAACCAATGGCAACTAAAAGAGAAACAAAACACACCATGATGATCATCAGAGACATTCCCCTTTAACATAAATTACCATTATCTTGACGGAGCATTGTAGGCAAGTAAATCCCTTTCTTGCAACTCTGTTTTTAAGGGGGAAAAAGCTAAGATTTACAGGTAAGATTTACCATAAACACAAATTGTACAAGTTTGCTAAACTAATCTGGTTATTGATCATTCCTTGACGAGCTTGTAGGTTTATAACTCACCAACATCAGGACTGTTCATTAGAACTCTTCTTATGTTGATTTTCTTGCCACATTCACTCTGTTAAAACAAGACAACCAATATAAATCAATTTGTCAATTTGTTCAAAAAAATCTATGAATTGGATAGAAAGCTTGTAGTTCAAACATTTTCCTGAGCACTTAAGCCTACTACCCCTATTCCCTCTCATTGTTCATTACTTTAGAATGGCATTCTTTCCTTAACACTTTGTTACACAGGACAATCACAGAGAAGTGTCATGTATGCCACATTAAAGCCTCCTCATCTTCACGCAATTCTCAAAATGAAACAATTAGGAGCTCAGAGCAAGTCAAGAACAAAAACAACTACCTGGAACCCTTTATGACATGTCTTTATGACAGGTTTTAGCCACTCATTATGAGAGGTTTTAGCCACTCATTATGACAGGTTTTAGCCACTCATTATGAGAGGTTTTAGCCACTCATTATGAGAGGTTTTAGCCACTCTTTATGACAGGTTTTAGCCACTCTTTATGAGAGGTTTTAGCCACTCATTATGAGAGGTTTTAGCCACTCTTTATGACAAATTGTAGGTCATATTAAAGGAACACTTTGCCCTCGTTGAGCAATTTCTGGGCGTTAATGATGACTCAAACATGACTAGAAAAGTATTCCAAAGAAGACTTCCAAAATTAAAATATGAACACCCACTAAAATAACCCCCAAACTTGGGGTTATTTTAGAACTATTTTAGAACTTTGTTTTTTAACTTGGGTTACATTTAGAAAAACGGGGCCACTTGACATATGAGCCACAAAAAGTCACAAAATCATGACGGCTACTTTTACTCCCAGTTGTAAGATGTTCATTACTGAACCAAACTAAGCTCTTGATTTTTTGCAATTATCCTTGAGTAACTAACAAAAGTGGATGTACATTTTACATGTATATTCAATGGTGGTTACATGGTGGTTACAAATTAATAATAGTGATGGTATCTCCATCTCACAAAACCGTAATGGACGGTGGCTCAGACAGTGTATCCGTGGGGCTATAGCGCATTGAAGACCAATATGCCATACTTTGTCAAAGGCCTTGGAGATGTCCAATGCTACAACACAAGCCTCACCCCTGCAATCCAAGGCCCTACTAAAATGACCATAATTAGGAAAAGCAGATCATCGGTTAAGCGGAAATGGTGAAACCCAAACTGGCAGTCAGTTTAGATCATATTACTCCCTTTTATTAGGGAGTTGTTGCTCTTTCTAAAAAGATAGGGCGCCTGGATTGCCAACGCACAACTACAGCTGTACAGGGGCTATTGAAGCATGTTAATTTAAATTGAAGTTTCCTCCAAAATTTGTTTTGAATTGCTTTTTCAACCACTGAGCGGGAAAAAATTACCATGAAAAAATCAGAGTTCAATCAATGGTTGATCCAGTTTTTTGGAGTTGGCAATTTTGTAACACATGTACTGTACTGATTGATGCAACCCAAACATGTTAGAAATATGTAACATTCAGGCGTAAATGGCACATCACGCTATCGTACAGTTCTCCTGAAATAATCAAGATCCTCTGCTATTGTTTTTTGCTTGGCGACAAAATGTGGATAGTTAAGGTACAAATGTATATTAAAAAGAGGAAACAAAACCGCAAATGGAGCAAAAGCAACTCTGACAGCCTGCCGTGAATGTGATGATATTTTGTTCACGTCTGCTGACTGAAAGACAATGGCACAGGCCAGGTCTGTTCAGTCACGTCATATGGTAACAATCTCGTAACTTTTTTGCTCTGATTTGTAATTGTTTTTTAATTAAAAAAAGAAAGCTTTGTTTTGCCTGTTTGGTCATTATTTCACTTTTACTGGCTTAGGGTTTAATCACCAAAAAAATGAACCCTTTTGTCAATTACTTTCAGAAATTATTTACCTTCCGATTCAAATACCTTTTCCGTTTCAAGAGGCTGATAGATTCTGAAAATTCCGTCCATTTCCACAATTGCGGAATATCATTGGCTCTATCTCTTTGATGACATAATTATTCAATAGATTCACACAATGCGTATAACAACAATTCTAAGTTTTTAACTGAAAATTTTGAGGGCGAAATGTTCCTTTAAAACCGTATTTGGCAACACATTCACCTTGCATCCCCAAACCCCTTGGGAAAAGTCCTACTGTTTATATGTCAATGTCAGTCTTTGAGGTTTTAAAGTATTTTTCCTCTTCCAAAATCTATACATAATTATGTATGTAATGTGCCTTACTGGACAAGCTCTTATATCTCCTATTGCACCAGCATTCCTCAACACTTGTCCAAAACAGACTGAGTTATTCCATTTGTATTTCTGCTTGATCTTCTTGGCTTCAGCACTAAAATAAAATAACAATATGCAAGCAATGAGTTCAAGAGTAACATAATAGTCAGAATATCAGGGTCCATTGTGTTTGAATCTCAAATCACCTTCTCAATTTATCATGTCCACCTTTAAATCACTCATTAGCATCATGATATCATTTATTTATTTATTCAAAGTACATGTAGCGTTACAAAACTGAAACCTTCATGTATATCCTTTCCTCATGTAAATATCATACAAATCCATAATAATAAATTACTATAAGTTGATAATAAAAGTTTCAACTATGACCTAAAATGGCTAAGCCTCTACATTTCCAACTTTAGCCCCATATTATCCTTTATAAACCGATTGATAAAGGCTTACCATAATGCAGTACATGATACATAATGAACCATCTGTGTAAATGGAAATGGCTCTGAAGTAGCTCCACATGAGCAGACACTCTGCAATCAATACACATTTTATTTACATTGTTAGCTTTGGTCTCACGTGTTCATTCTTAATGCTCTTTTTGATAATAATTCTGGAAAGAAAATTATGTTTACTTACATGTTCAATGAGAGTCATGGCAAACTTGCGATGGGGGATGCAATGTTTAGCATCACACAATTCCTCTTTGGTATCATGTGCAAGATGGAAATGGATGCGTGTCAAGATGTTTTCCTAAAAGTCAAGAAACATATTAAACATATTAGACAATTTGACACAATGGTGAGATTGTGAATCAATCAATGCATAGCAAACTGAGTCAGAATGCCTTGAACTAACAACATGCATCAATGATTATAAATAATCCTCTACACTGATCTAATGACTGCTCATTATGATGCATCAAATGAATGCTAAATAATCGATGTTAGCAATATCTCAATAAATCATGGTAACAAACGGCCAAAATTTCATTCCACTTAACCTTGAAAAAAACCCTTACAATCCAATAAGTTATAAATTTAATCAAACTAAACTGTTCAAAGAGATTGAATTCGGTATTAAAAAGATTAATTCCGTCATACATCAGGAATAATAGTGAATTGAATAAATTCTACTGACTTAATCAATACTCAGCCAACCAGTACTGATTGTTTATGTCCACTGGCTGCTCAGTCTTTGTTAGTTAATGCATTACTTAGTTACACTGTGCTCTCTGCGCATGATTAGTTCAGCATGTTTAACCATATGTAATGACTGAATCATTTTAAGTTTGTCTTACAAAACATTCTGCAGCATCATCCATACATCCAAGCTGAAAGCGCAGTTCATCTTTGAAGGCTACTGCAAGTGCCCTCCGCAATGCATCAGGAGGAAGGGACTGTCTGTCACTATATCTTAGTTGTGTAAACAATACCTGAATTTAAAACATATTAGATGGTTTACAAATGACATTTTCACTTAAATTGTCATAATAATGTGTGTTTCTAATGCAATAGATTATGTTTAATGTCAGAATGGGATCAATGTCATGAAAGCAAGATCAAGAAACTGCTCATCATAAACTCCAGAACAGTTCCAATAAAACAGAACAGAACTCAATTTAAACAGTTTGTCAATTGGAAAAATAAAGTATCAACAATTTAGGTAAAACAAATGTTTTAAAAACCTATGTTCAGATACCCTATGTTCCAACACCTCTATGTTCTGACTGCTCAACCTATGTTCCAACACCCCTATGTTCCAACACCTCTATGTTCTGACTGCTCAACCTATGTTCAGATACCCTATGTTCCAACACCCCTATGTTCTGACTGCTCAACCTATGCTCAGATACCCTATGTTCAAACACCTCTTTGTTCTGACTGTTCAACCTATGTTCAAACACCCCTATGTTCCAACACCCCTATGTTCTGACTGCTCAACCTATGTTCAGACACCCTTATGTTCAAACACCCCTATGTTACGACTGCTCAACCTATGTTCAAACACCCCTATGTTCCAACACCCCTATGTTCCGACTGCTCAACCTATGTTCAGATACCCTATGTTCAAACACCTCTTTGTTCTGACTGTTCAACCTATGTTCAAACACCCCTATGTTCCAACACCCCTATGTTCTGACTGCTCAACCTATGTTCAGACACCCCTATGTTCAAACACCTCTTTGTTCTGACTGTTCAACAAACACCCCTATGTTCCAACACCCCTATGTTCTGACTGCTTAACCTATGTTCAGATACCCTATGTTCCAACACCCCTATGTTCTGACTGCTCAACCTATGTTCAGATACCCTATGTTCCAACACCCCTATGTTCTGACTGCTCAACCTATGTTCAGATACCCTATGTTCCAACACCCCTATGTTCTGACTGCTCAACCTATGTTCAGATACCCTATATTCCAACACCCCTATGTTGTGACTGCTCAACCTATGTTCAGATACCCTATGTTCATATGTTCCAGAACATAGGTTCAGCAGTCAGTACACAGGGGTGTCGGAACATACATGTAGGGATGTCGGAACATACATGTACATGTAGGGGTGTCAGAACATACATGTACATGTAGGGGTGTCAGAACATACATGTACATGTAGGGGTGTCAGAACATACATGTGGGGATGTAACCATAGGCCCATCCACATGTACATGTATCTTGTACCAACATGTTTATTATGGTCACTTGTAAACTGCACTTTCAGAGAAGGTCGCGTACAGTAACGGCCACAAGTAATTCCAAAGCCCCGCGGGTAACTCGCCGGGCTTAACGAATGCGTGCCGGGGACCCCCGCAAAATACCCTCGAGTGTGCGGGGATCCCTGCAAAAATCACCAAGGGCCACGCAAAATACTTGAGAGGCCCCGCAGACGCCCCGCAAGACTGCAATTGCTTCGGGGTCTCGAAATTAACGGTCGCCCGGTCGCCAAATGCGAGTGAAAACAGCGGCGGGCGAGTCAAAACCCTTCCTTTACTAACCCGCCGGGCGAGTCAAATAATTGTTCCTTTTCATAATAAATGAGGGGTACAGTGGTAAAATCCCAAAGAGAGATTATTTATAAGTTCGTAAAATGGTTTGGCAAGTCTTGACATTGCTAGATCGTTCATAAGTAAAACACGCATGCACGCACACATACATGTACATGTCCATTGTAACCACATGGTAGTGAGTATCCACAGGCCCACAACGTACCCATAACGTTTGCCCGCCCGCCGGTAGTCCACACATGCACACAGCAGGTCCAAAGTCCATCCTAACCAACATTTTGCACGCTGTGATTGGTCGTTAAAAAATATATAAGAAAGCTTGGCTAGCCTCCAACTCTGTACACGTTCACGAGTCGAGTAAACAAAATGCTGCACAATGTGGCGCACGCCCGCAGATTCTGTACTATACACAGCGTTGGGTTAAGGCTATTCAAGCATCGACAACTTTTGCCTCAATCGTGCGTCGTCGATCGATCGTTAACACGAAGATTTCATTGCAAAAGAAGTTTTATAAAACCAATTCTCAAATCACAAATCCATGAAAATGGTTGTTGATTAAAAAAGGATTAATGAGGGCAGAAATTAGGGGATAAGATAGTCCAAATACGCAAATTTCCGTGTGTGTGTCCGTTTGAGAACAATTTTTCTTAGGCCTTGAAAAGAATCACGGTCGTACTTTATCACCAAATGCATGGTATGGACAGAGATTCAAATTTTCAATGTAGTTGGAGCATCACTGGTCACCCTAAGCATGCTGGCAGGAAAACAGCTGCTTTCTGCAAGGTACCAGTCATCCATGAGGCCCCGGCCGGTAGGTAACGCAGCTAAATTCAGGAGCAGTCATGGCCGCACAGCGCAGGGATTTTTTTACACGTTTTCTTTCATTCGATGTTTGAGGTTTTGAAAGTTCAGCTTAAAGTTGAATAAAGCACGGAGGAATTTATTCCTCCATGGGTGAAGCATGGAGGGGTGAAGTACATGTAAGTTTATTAAAATGATATTCAGGCATGAGAATATACGATAACAACAAATCCAGAAAAATTTAACGCTACAAATTGCATGTCCGGATTTTGGGCAAGTCCGGAATTTTTGCGTGTCCAGAATTTGGGCAAGTTTACCCAGGCGTCGGCGTCGCACTCAGTGAGCCTCTGTGCATTGGGGACCATGTGTAGGATCGAGGATATATTAATAGGAGGACAATACTTGTAAAAACGATGAAATCATAACAGTGCTACACGTATTTTGTCTTAAAAGGCTCAAAATAAAATGATATTCGGAACTTACTTCCACGAAAATAAATTATTATGAACGGAGCAGTCATACTTTTGTCAAAAGTTTTGTTACAAATTTTGATTTTTGGGGGGTCTTTTTACCTGTGATACTGAATAATTGTGTTAAGTGTTCTCCCCCTTTGGCCATTGAAACTTGTTCTCCAAACACCTTTCTCTAAGATCCCGACAGTTTATAAACCATAGCATTTTTGAAAAATAATGTGAGACGTCAAACGTTAACGAATCTCCCCACACACGTGTGTCGCACACTCAAGCTCAATTGTCTCGAAGTTTCTTCCAGGTCATAGTTCAACGCATAAAAATATCTCCAGCCGTAAAACACATTAAACGTATCGAAGAAATGGCACTTAAGCCTATGAAGGTGCGTACTGACGACTGGTAAAAAAAGTCTAACGATGCGCGCGCATCCAAAACACCGTGCGTTGTTGTCAGTAGACTTTTTAATGGCTCTACACATGTTCCTTCGCTGCAACAGTAAACAATTGTATAACATGTACGGTCAAACCGTACCATGAATGAAGTGGGGAAAGACTGAAAGAAGTCTACACATTATTATCAATTGAACGCGCTGCACATGGAAGAAACAAATCAACCATACATGGGCCGGCCACTGCCGGGCGGCAATTTATTACGAAGAAGCGTGTCAAGGTAAATGAGTAAACTCCGAATTTCAAGACCAAGAAGAGGGATTAGCAAGATCCAAATGTATACCCCAACAACTCACCCCCCGATTTTTATATCAAATTCACATTGAACTCGGAGACCACATATTTTGAAGTGAAAAATCCGGAAATCCTGAAAAATCCGGAAGATTCTCATGCCTGGATATTACATGTGTGAAATTGTTCTACATTTACATGTGTACGAGTTCGTTGCAGGACCTTTACAGGTCCCCGCAACGCAGGTCCACGACACGTTCCCCGGCTTGCGGGGCCCCCGTTCCGTCCCCGCAGGGCTTCGGGGAGCCCCGTGCCCGCCACGCAGTTTACCCGCGGGTACTCGCCCGCAACTCGCAGGGTTTTGGAATTACTTGTGGCCGGTACTGTACATGTAGGCCCTTTGTACTGTATATTTAAAATACTCACCTTAAGCGCACAGAAGATGCAGGCATTTCCCATGCAAGCATGACCTCCCATCTCTCGGAAACTTCTTCGAAATACATCTAAATGCCACAGAACCTACATACAATATCAATTGCAAATGATGAGTACTACTGAAGTGATCCTTCATTGCTTCATATACGGTCAGTAAACTGTGGTCAAATTTTAAAAGAATTCCCAGAAAAGGGCATTTTAAACTACATGTATGTTGCAATGACTGACTGCCAAAATTTACTGTGAAACATGGTTTCAAAACTTTGGCCAAGTCTGCATATTGTATAACATTTTTAAGGGCCGTTTGGGTTTAAAGATGCTACAAATGTAGGTCAGGTTCCAGTTTCATGGCTCTGCTTGCTGCGTAGTTCTGCGCTTATGGAACCATGTACATGATGTAAAGCACTTGTACTACGGTACATGTCCATGGGCCATAAGCGAAAAAGTTCACGGTAAGCAGTGCCATGAAATTGGGCTTAGATTTTTTTGCAAATTTGAAATACTAGCCGTGGCCTATAAAATAGATTTTTAAGCCGAATATATTCCAGGTGGGATAAAGCAACAGGTAAAGCAAGCTTGGGCATATATGACTTAAATCAAAACCAGCCAATATTTGTCTGACTTTGATGCACAGTGTTTAGGCCTAATCGTAAAGATTGCAAATTCACATTCAAGTCTGCAGTCTGTGGCGTGTCATGGCTGAGTGGTCAAGCACAACAGACTCAAGCTCTGGTGTTTCTGATCAGTGGAGTATGGGATCGAGTCCCGGTCTTGACACTTGTGTCCTTAAGCAAGACACTTACCCATTAATATTGCTTTATCCCTTAGATAGGACAAGCTGCAGGTCCCGTATGCTGTGTAATGCATGTAAAAGAACCCAGTTATACTTATCGCTAACACATGAAGAGAAGGGGTTTACATCCATGTTTCTGATAGTGGCTGCTGAATAAGCCACAGCACCTAGTAAACCCTTAACTTAAACAAAACCATCTTAAAAATAATGATTAAGAGTGTTTTAAGTAGATAAAGCCTGATTGCCTTCTCAACCAAGTACTGTATTCTTGTTCAGGACTATTAAACGCTGCCAGCATGCTTTGTATTATGGGCAACTCACAAACAAGTTTGGTTGCATATTAAGTCAATGAGGTTGAGGCCTTTAGGGATGGTGTTTGAAGTTTCTGCATACAGTGTATCTTCACCAAGTTTAGGTCATTCAAGAGTTTAGATTGTTTTCTGTCTATTGTTGCCTGATCTCAGATCTATGTAGAGCATCAGAATCATGAATGTAAGATGGTGGAGGAGAATATTAAGTATTCTTTTGAATACACCATGTCAAACCATCTACTAATAACTTTGGTTTGGCTCGTCAACATTTTCCCAATACTAACAGGATTTATTTTTCTGAACACCTGGACCCCCCCCCCCCCAATTATTTATGAATCGTTGTCAAAATGAAACCCTGACTCAACAGAGTAAAGACAAAATCATTCCCATAACTTGCACAGGGATTTACTTTTATCTTTTGAGAAATTTTTAAATGAAGCCCTCTTTTTTTACCGTGACTCTTTTAATGATGAATTGGAGGTCGTTGGTTCAAATCCCGCTCCAGTCAATTTTTCTTTGTTCAAACCCAAATTATTAAAAAATTTACCCAGTCAGTTTCCCTTGTGGTTTATTACTTGAATTGGAACATTGTCAGTTTCAGGATAATTTTATTTTAAGTAAAATGGTATTTAAGTTAGATACAAAAAGCGATACACTTGTGATACCCTGGGACCTACATGTATGTTGTTTACATGGTTTACAAACACAAACATGTAGGTGCTTGAGTAGTGGTATGACTATGTAAGCAAAGAAGAAGGTTGATCAGGTTAACATCATTGTAGGGCTTAAACATCCAGACTGATCATGTTACAAAACAAAGACTTCTGGAAGATGTAGTCTGTTAGGATGGAGAAGATGTGTCATCTCATTGACACACATGTAGCTGTGCCAGGACAATGGAAGGTATACATATTGTAAAAATGTAGCTTCAAAGGAGAAGGAACAAATTCAAAAGTACAAGGACTTGGCCAGGCATTTTCATATAAACTGTGGCAAGTGAAGGTGAAAGTTATCTCTGTGGTGGTTGGAGCACTTGCCATCATTCAGATTCCGAAGGCACTAAAGAAACATCTGTAGGTGAGATTTGCACAACTGAGGGTAGACATGGTACATAAACTTCTACCATGTCTACTGCAGATGGCAGGCTTTGAAACAGAAAGAATCCTACCAAAGACTATTTTTCAAGATCCAAGGGGGCAAGGCTCCAGGACATTGTCCAACAGCACAAAAGAAAGTAAGATCTTTCTCTGTCAAGCAGTGAGATTGCAAAATAATGGTTTAATTGTAAGGTTATGAATGACATCACACAGCATGTAGAGATCTCAATAAATTTGATGTAGTAAATGTACTTGCACATACCTGTACTGCACTGTTTAGAAAGCAGTTGTTTTCTCCTGGTGCATTGAGTAATCCTTTTGAAAATATGACTGAACTGGTGTTTCTTGGTTGCCAGACATGTGCTGCTGTCTGTCGGCTTTGACTGGCAAGACTCTGATACCAGGTGGCCATTTCAAAATATTACCTGCCATAAAAGACAAGCTTCACGTTTAATTAATTAAATTTGTTTATCAGGAGCGAGGTTCAATTATTTTCCCCCTCTGTATTTATTTATTTTTTTGGAGGAGGCAAAGTTTTTTCTATTAAAAATCACTATGTTTTTAAAGGAAACTTGCCACAAATGTTTATTTCACTATATGCCATGTGTACTGGATGACAGGAACAAAATTCCAAAAAGCAAACGTTTCTGGAAGGCATTGGAGAAAAAAAAATAAAAAAATCCCTCGAGTCAACCAAATAAACAGCACATATCAACTTCATGCTCAAAACCAACCCTGCCCGTATGGCCCCGACATCGACTACCGTCAACACACCGTCAACACAAACACTACCGTCAACACACCGTCAACACACCGTCAACACAAACAGTACCGTCAACACACCGTCAACACAAACAGAACCGTCAACACACCGTCAACACAAACAGTACCGTCAACACAAACAGTACCGTCAACACACCGTCAACACAAACAGTACCGTCAACACACCGTCAACACAAACAGTACCATCACTGACCGTCAACACAAACAGTACCATCACTGACCGTCAACACACCGTCAACACACCGTCAACACAAACAGTACCGTCAACACACCGTCAACACTATCAGTACCGTCAACACACCGTCAACACAAACAGTACCGTCAACACACCGTCAACACAAACAGTACCGTCAACACACCGTCAACACAAACAGTACCGTCAACACACCGTCAACACAAACAGTACGGTCAACACACCGTCAACACAAACAGTACCGTCAACACACCGTCAACACAAACAGTACTGTCAACACACCGTCAACACAAACAGTACCGTCAACACACCGTCAACACAAACAGTACCGTCAACACACCATCAACACAAACAGTACCGTTAACACACCGTCAACACAAACAGTACCGTCAACACACCGTCAACACAAGCAGTACCGTCAACACACCGTCAACACAAACAGTACCGTCAACACACCGTCAACACAAACAGTACGGTCAACACACCGTCAACACAAACAGTACCGTCAACACACCGTCAACACAAACAGTACCATCACTGACCGTCAACACAAACAGTACCATCACTGACCGTCAACACACCGTCAACACAAACAGTACCGTCAACACACTGTCAACACTAACAGTACCGTCAACACACCGTCAACACAAACAGTACCGTCAACACACCGTCAACACAAACAGTACCGTCAACACACCGTCAACACAAACAGTACCGTCAACACACCGTCAACACAAACAGTACGGTCAACACACCGTCAACACAAACAGTACCGTCAACACACCGTCAACACAAACAGTACCGTCAACACACCGTCAACACAAACAGTACCGTCAACACACCGTCAACACAAACAGTACCGTCAACACACACAAGTGTGTAAACACCTCCAATCGGGGACCTCCTATTGTCCCTCTTTTGTTTGGACTCTAACTTTTTGGCAACAGCTCCCATTGGTTTTGTACACAATTTCCAACTGGGGACCTTTACCCAACCGGGGACCCTATTGTCCTCTTTTGTTATAGGTCCCCGGTTTGAATGTGAAAACAAACTCACCGTCAACACAAACAGTACCGTCAACACACCGTCAACACAAACAGTACCGTCAACGCACTGTCAACACAAACAGTACGGTCAACACACCGTCAACACGAACTGTACCGTCAACACACAATCAACACAAACAGTACCGTCAACACACCGTCAACACAAACAGTACCGTCAACGCACCGTCAACACAAACAGTACCGTCAACACACCGTCAACACAAACAGTACCGTCAACACACCGTCAACACAAACAGTACCGTCAACACACCGTCAACACAAACAGTACCGTTAACACACCGTCAACACAAACAGTACCGTTAACACACCGTCAACACAAACAGTACCGTCAACACACCGTCAACACAAACAGTACCGTCAACACACCGTCAACACAAACAGTACGGTCAACACACCGTCAACACAAACAGTACCGTCAACACACCGTCAACACAAACAGTACCATCACTGACCGTCAACACAAACAGTACCATCACTGACCGTCAACACACCGTCAACACAAACAGTACCGTCAACACACTGTCAACACTAACAGTACCGTCAACACACCGTCAACACAAACAGTACCGTCAACACACCGTCAACACAAACAGTACCGTCAACACACCGTCAACACAAACAGTACCGTCAACACACCGTCAACACAAACAGTACCGTCAACACACCGTCAACACAAACAGTACGGTCAACACACCGTCAACACAAACAGTACCGTCAACACACCGTCAACACAAACAGTACCATCACTGACCGTCAACACAAACAGTACCATCACTGACCGTCAACACACCGTCAACACAAACAGTACCGTCAACACACTGTCAACACTAACAGTACCGTCAACACACCGTCAACACAAACAGTACCGTCAACACACCGTCAACACAAACAGTACCGTCAACACACCGTCAACACAAACAGTACCGTCAACACACCGTCAACACAAACAGTACGGTCAACACACCGTCAACACAAACAGTACCGTCAACACACCGTCAACACAAACAGTACCGTCAACACACCGTCAACACAAACAGTACCGTCAACACACCGTCAACACAAACAGTACCGTCAACACACCGTCAACACAAACAGTACCGTCAACACACCGTCAACACAAACAGTACCGTCAACGCACTGTCAACACAAACAGTACGGTCAACACACCGTCAACACGAACTGTACCGTCAACACACAATCAACACAAACAGTACCGTCAACACACCGTCAACACAAACAGTACGGTCAACACACCGTCAACACAAACAGTACCGTCAACGCACCGTCAACACAAACAGTACCGTCAACACACCGTCAACACAAACAGTACGGTCAACACACCGTCAACACAAACAGTACCGTCAACGCACCATCAACACAAACAGTACCGTCAACACACCGTCAACACAAACAGTACCGTCAACACATCGTCAACACAAACAGTACGGTCAACACAAACAGTACCGTCAACGCACTGTCAACACAAACAGTACGGTCAACACACCGTCAACACGAACTGTACCGTCAACACACAATCAACACAAACAGTACCGTCAACACACCGTCAACACAAACAGTACGGTCAACACACCGTCAACACAAACAGTACCGTCAACGCACCGTCAACACAAACAGTACCGTCAACACACCGTCAACACAAACAGTACCGTCAACACATCGTCAACACAAACAGTACGGTCAACACGAACAGTACCGACAACACACCGTCAACACAAACAGTACCGTCAACACACCGTCAACACGAACAGTACCGTCAACACGAACAGTACCGTCAACACACCGTCAACACTAACAGTACCGTCAACACGAACATTACCGTCAACGCACCGTCAACCATAACAGTACCGTCAACACACCGTCAACACAAACAGTACCGTCAACACACCGTCAACACAAACAGTACCGTCAACACACCGTCAACACCTCCAATATACATTTTAAATCGTCAAAAGATGCGTAGAACTGTAAAGTACGGGCTAAGAGAGAATTTCCATTGGTTTGAGGTTACATTTCTTTTGCGAAAATGCAGGGTTTTTGCGCGAAAAATGCTCGCTATTTAGCCTAGCAGTTGGACGCCATCTTGCCTTCTCATGGAGCTTGTACAATATGGACAACAGAGGGCGCCTTACTGCAGCAACATGGCGGCGGCTATGCTGCTTAAAGATTTTTTTTATGCGTGAATAAAACTCCATTTTCATAAATAAAATGTAACAAATGTAACTTCAAACCAATGGAAATTCTCCTTTAGCCCATACTTTAAAGTTCTATGCCTCTTTTGTCCATTTAAAATGTATTTTAGAGGTGTTGACGGTGCGCTGATGGCGTGTTGACGGTATTTAGTAGGACCCCATGGTGGAATGAAAAAGCCTGGTTGACAATTCTACACTATTCCTTGCCTGCAGAGATGAAAATAAGTGTGCTGAAAAATTAAGCTTTACTCCATAAAAAACACTTGATAATTGACCCCATATTGGGGAAAACACAAAATCCAAGATGGCCACTGGGCTCGAAGCATTTTACACGACATACACATGTACAAGTTGCATTGCAGGACAAGGGGCCTTTAGGGGTGCAGAGGTGTTTACCTTTGCAACCAATGCAACTCACCAGAAGATTCCTTATTCTATCAAAAAAATGGAAGTGGAACGGTCAGTATGTCTGGCATTTTCACTAACTGTCGACTTGTCTTAAAATGTGTAGTCAAGCCTAAGAACTGTTGAGTTCAAATGTCAGTGCTGTGGACTTAAGTCTGAACCATCGACCGTCAACTATCCAGTTGTCTCAATCAAATTGTCCGTCAACCGTACATTTGTCTGAACTCCAATAAATCAGACTAGTAGTAGATGATTTTCTATGGTAAAATTACAATACATTATACCATGGAGGAAGGCTTTTCTATGGTGGCCCTGAAGGGACATCGCATATCGCAAACGTGTGCGCATACGTATGCGATGTCGCAAAATTTATCGCGAATGTGTGCGCACACGTATGCAATGTTGGAAACAATTCGCGAATATGTCCGCACATGTATGCGATGTCGCAAAATTTATCGCGAATGTGTGCGCACACGTATGCAATGTTGGAAACAATTCGCGAATATGTCCGCACACGTATGCGATGTCGCGAAATTTATCACAAATATGTGCGCACACGTATGCAATGTCGCGAAACAATTCGCGAATATTTTCGCACACGTATGCAATGTCGTGAAACAATTCGCGAATATGTGCGCACACGTATGCAATGTCGCGAAACAATTCGCGAATATTTTCGCACACGTGTGCAATGTCGTGAAACAATTCGCGAACATGTGCGCACTCGTTTGCGACTTTATTTGCAATGTCGTGAATTTTATTGCATACCTCTGTTGCATCCTTTGGGGTGGTGTCATTTTGCGGGCAATTTGTTAGTGACCTAGGGAGTACGCAAGTGACCCGGTCCCATTTTGTATACCAAAGATACTTCAAAGCAGGAGCTTGGGTACCAGGCAGGTACATTTTAGTGTGGCCGTCTCACCGGCCAGCCACATGGTGATGGTACAACATCATATCACAAAACAAAAGGTCCATGCGAACAATCGTTGGACTATTCTCACTAAAATGAGCACCGGTACAATGGTTAGTATAATATATAGTTATTCACTTATTAGGAAAGCGTGAGGAACAGCGTGCGCGCGAAGGTAAATTAGTCAGCCCCTATTTATATCTATTTGTGTCTCGATTCCAGACTAGCTGCTACAACTCCCCAGTTCATAAGGAATTTTATTGAATGGTATGACTATGAGACAAAGGTATGCAATAAAATTCACGACATTGCAAATAAAAGTCGCATACGTATGCGCACATATTCGCGAATTGTTTCGCGACATTGCATACGTGTGCGCACATATTCGCGATAAATTTCGCGACATCGCATACGTATGCGCACACGTTTGCGATATGCGATGTCCCTTCAGGGCCACCATACTTTTCTAATTTAGTACACCAATAAAAATACAACCTGCCTAATTGATATATTATTATATTTATATATTCTATTTATTTCTAATCTAAATTCTAAATCTAATCCGATCCCTTTCACTCATCGAAGGAAATATGTAAAAATTACATGGATGAATAAGCAAGGACTCCACAGATGTATTTGCACTATTTAGGGAAAGCTAAAGAAACAAACACTAAACAGAAACAAACATAAATTTTAAGCAACAGACACAAAAAATACAAACCACTGAGTAACTCACTTTGTTTGGTGTACAGCGGCAGGGACAGCAGTGAGCCTGTGCTGTGCGTGCGGTTGTGCGTGTGTGACTGTGAAGTGTGAGACAACTAACTGTACTCTAACTCAGTCATGTACTTACATTTACAATATAATTCTTTGTATTGTAACTTTAAAAAACACCAAGTCCAACAGCCAATGGGCAGTATTTACTGGTGTGCAAATTATGGAACCCAACGAAATCGGCAGAGACGAATACTTTTCGGAGTAGCTTCATTTTCAACCGATAAGTATGCGTTGTTGTCACCATGTACTGTACGTGTACATGTACATAATGATCATACACATGTACGTCGTCGTGTCCGTCGTCGTCCGTCGGATCATAAATACACGACGAGTTCAAATCGCGCCCTCATCGCCAGATAAAAATGGTCCCTACCCATTCGCTCGTCCCCAGCGCCTTGCCTTAAAACCAAAGGCGCTGGGATGGGCAAACGTATTAAGCACGCTCATTGGTTAATGCTCAGTCCCATCATGCATCACACTCACACTGCAAGCACTGCACGCATGACGTACTTCTTGAACAAGAATCTGTGCAAGCTGATTAGCCCATCCCAGCGGTCCTGGATAGGCCGCTGGGGCCGAGCGAACCCTACCCATAGAGTTATCCTTGGTTCTAACCTCTATCTCAAACACACAAATCCATTCGCTCGCTTCCCCCTTTGATGAGATGAGTAAACACCGGTCGAGCGACACTCGTACACACAACTCCTGGTTCTGTGCTAGCTTCAGCTCGGTTCCTGGTTGCGTTGTGTGCCTACTACAGTGGCTACTAGTAAGTAAGTAGATGTCTCAAAAGCTGAATAGAGAAAGTGTTTCTACATACATTTAGTTAGGTAAGTAGGGCCTATTATTATTAATATCATATTATTTTATTTGTTTTAACAAGAATGCAAAATCGGATTGCTCAATTGGAAACGTTAAAAAATTAAATAATGCAATGTAATGTTCAGTCCCAACTTTAGCCCGGTCCTACTCCTAGAACTATGCAGTTCGTTCCGCTAGTGGAGACGATAGCGGAACGAACCGCATAGTTCTAGGAGTAGCCCGGTCCTACCATGACTATACTAAGAAGTGAGTACTAAATACCGTCAACACACCGTCAACACAAACGGTACCGCCGTCAACACAGCGTCAACACAAACGGTACCGTCAACACACCGTCAACACCTCAAATATATACATTTTAAATCGACGAAAGAGGCGTAGAACTGTAAAATATGGGCTGAGGGAGAATTTCCATTGGTTTGAGGTTACATTTCTTTTGTGAAAATGCAGGGTTTTTACGCGAAAAAATGATCGCTAAGCAGCGTAGCCGTTGGACGCCATCTTGCCTTCTCATGGACAGATGGAGCTTGTACAATATGGACAACAGAGGGCGCCTTGCTGCGGCAATATGGCGGCGGCAATGCTGCTTAAAGATCATTTATCGCGTGAAAAAAATACCATTTTCATAAATAAAATGTAATTTCAAACCAATGGATATTCTTCTTTAGCCCATACTTTAAAGTTCTGTGCCTTTTTGTCGATTTAGAAAGTATTTTGGAAGTGTTGACGGTGTGTTGAAGGTACTGTTCGTGTTGACGGTGCGTTGATGGCGTGTTGACGGTATTTAGTAGGACCCACTTAGCCTACTCTAGGCCTAGAGTAGATCTATGCAGTTCGTTCCGCTATCGTGGAGACAATAGAGAAACGAACCGCATAGTTCTAGAGGAGTAAAATTAGCCTAGGTTGGACTCCTCTGTTGCGTACAACGTGACGTAGTCCAGGGTATAAAAAAGGTCCCGTACCATTGCGAAAACATAACAAGCATTTTGAATATTTATACCTGATGGAGGAAGCTGAAACTTCGTACACAATTATTTCCTCGTCGTGTGACCAGTTTTCAAGGCATCTTGGCTTTTTCAAAAACTAATGCAGAATTGATTGCCGTAATTACCTTCATTTGTTTATTAGAAGTATGCAAACATCTATTGTATTAAACCTGGATGAACGTTGCAGCGTTTTCCCCACGCACCGATCTTCGATGCCTTCAATAGCGTTCCATTTGTTTGGAATATTCCTGTTTTCAAGGCACACTGGAAAGTACAGTGTCCCAGTGAAGCCAAGCGTGGAACAAATGTCTGCAGTGACTACAAGTGTTATGTGAGACTCTGTGTGGCCCTACAGCTGACAATTGTCTCTATATTATTTATTTTTCAAAATTTTAAACAACTATCATTATAGTGTTATGCAATAAATTTCAACTGAAAAATAAATAAACAAAATATGTGTGCAAATGTTTTTCTGCTCTCAACTATGAGTAAATTGTTGTTGGGGGGTCTTTTTATGTCTCTTACGATAAAACACCAAACAAACTAATAATTGAATCCCCATTGATTCAGTGTTTTAAAATGTTTATCCACCACAACGGATGAAGGCAGCATCTTAAAATTGATGACACTAACGAGTGCTTTCGCGATGGTTTCACTGATACCACCCCAAATATTACATGTATGTTAGACAAATAAAATGAAAACCTGTTAATTTTTAAAACACTGAATCAAAGGGGATTCAGTTCTACATGTATTACTGTTTGTTTGGTGTTTTATCATAAGACATGTAAGAGATATAAAAAGACACACACACACACACACAAAATTACTCATAGTTGAGAGCAGAAAAACATTTGCACTAAAAAATAATAATAATGTAGAGATAACTGCCGGCTATAGGGCCTAACAGAGTCTCACATAACACTTGTAGTCACTGGCTTCACTGGGACACTGTACTCTCCAGTGTGCCTTAACAACAGGAATATTCCAAACAAATGGAACGCTATTGAAGGCATCGAAGATCGGTGCGTGGGGAAAACGCTGCAAGGTTCATCTAGCTTTAATAGATATTTGCATACTTCTAATAAACAAAGAAGGTAATTAGGACCTCAGTTGATACATTGCATTAGTTTTTGTTTTTTCAATTCACAGAAAAAGGCATGGTGCCATGAAATCTGGTCACGCGAGGATACAAACTCATGTCAAAACTGGGGTTAGAGCTAGAGCCGGTCGCAAGCTCGAGGCAGTGCCCAAGACAAGGTTTGGAAAATGCCCTTTTTTTAGTTGAATGATAGTATCGCTCATAATGGACCGCTAACTCGGCCTATTACTGTTTTTTTAGAGGGTTCTGACAGCGGCCACATGCCGGGTGATGTTTTCATTTTCAAAGTAGTAATTTTCCTTCTCTCCAAAAACCAAAATTCGAATTAATCTCAAATATTCTCAAGAACTTGTATATAAAGTGTTCTTAATAACTTCAAACTTTACTTTTCATTGTTTTTAGTATATTCATGGGGGTGGGGGTGCTCCGTGTTTACTGCGATCCCAACAATAGTTGGGGCGCCCCAACTTTAACACTCAAAGCAAGTTGGGTCCAATCTCAAATGTTCTATAGTTGGGACGATTGTCAAGTTGGCAGTTGGGGTGGAACAGCAATACTCAACCTTAACATTGTCAGGCATAAAATTGATTAAGCTTACACATACTGTATAGACCTGGCCCAATTTCATAGAGCTGCTCAATGGCTGATTATGTGCTTACTGTGCAATTTCCATTTCATAGCGCTGCTAGCTGTAAGTGCAGGAAAAGGCATGCTACCATGCTAACCTTCCGCTGCTTATTGCCTGTATGAAAATGAATGACGTAACAATGCAAATCCATGGTGAACGCGCAAGATGGCTGCCTAATTTTAAATTTGTTTGCTATAGTTAGCACAAAAATTTGATTAACCGTTAAGCAGCGCTATGAAATTGGGCCCTATTGGGCGCAATCTTTGAAGTTGTCCTTTTTTTAAATTCGCGCAGTGTGCCAAGCTTTGTTTCCTTGCATGATTTTAAAATTTGCGCAGGATAGTTCGGGGTGCAAACTTTAAACACTGCACAATCTTTGTCTTTCAACCATAATTCTCACCAACTGGCGCGCTGTACTCCTTTAACAAAAAATTAACATCTTTGGTCAAGTTTATTTTAAAAGGAGTACAAATGTACGCTATTATGAAGGGAGTATACGTTAAAAGGGTAAGTTTACAGTAGTATTCTGCTGGATTTTACTTCTGTCTGAAGTGATACTTTCGTTCAAAAACTTGGGAAGAAATAGGTCTGCTCACAAACTGTAAACTTCAAATCACGGTGTCATGCCAAAAAGTGTCTGCTGCCAAAGAGTGTCCGCTCATTAGCATACTGTGATATGATTGGTCATGCATCCATGACATCACATTAGTTACTGAGCTTTGCCAAATAGTGTCCGCAACACCACCAATACTCCATTCAGACCGAGTTGACTTTGTACCGAGTTGATTTTGGACCGAGTTGATTTGGGACTGAGATGACTTGGGACCGAGATGACTTGGGACTGAGTAGATTGTTCGGTCATTTGATCGTTTGGTTGTTTGGTTGAGTTGACTCGGACCGAGTTGAATCGGACCGAGTTGAATCGGACCGAGGTGACCTCGGACGTGTTGATCGGTACCCTATAGTAGTTATGTACTATATACGTAATCTACCGATGCCATCACGAATGGGCAGACAAGATGAGACGGTGGTTGAATACTTGCTTATTGAATATCTTCGGCACCTACAGTAGTTCGTTGTAAAAAAAAATTGCCATTTTCAAAAATCAATACACATTCTATTTCTAAGAACAAGGATTTGATCTTCAATGTGTTGAATCAATTTAGAACACTTATAAATAAAACATCATCGAGAGAATATGTGGCAGAAAAAAACAAAACAAACTTACCTGAGACTGGCTGAATTGTCCATGAACTGCCCTTCCTAAATCTTGACCAATCAGTGGGAAAACCAAACTGCTGTTTAGGCGTGGTACTCGTCTGTCAGTCTGTATGCGTGCAGTTATAATGTATTTAACGGATTTGCACAGGTTTTAATGGATCTGCAGGTTGCACTGCTTGTTTGTTGGATCATGTACGGATAGTTCAGTAAGTCATCTTCTTTTGCAGCTGTGGTCATTTTAGTGTTTAGTATATCAGTGAAATCTGAATGACCTGTATTTAGTTTTATTTTTGAGCAGTTTTTTGTCATTATGGAGATCTGTTTTGGTTTAGGGCATTTGACCAACAAACTCATGAGCATTCACTCAGACCCTACAAGTACACATGTAGTATACATGTACTGTACACCAGGTAATTTCCAAATGTTAAAACCTGTTCATGGGTCCAGTTACTCGGGACCACACTTCCTCCATGCTGTAAATGTACTTATCAGTATCGAGTGCAAGTTCAACACCTTGGGCAAATTTAGCATGCCTACATTAAAATTTGTGCAAAGGAACTCGGTCAAGAAACTGAGTTTCCCTCCAGTGCTTTGGATGTTGAAATTATTAACCTTTTTAAAAGATTGCAAATATTCTTTTTCGGTTGGCTTCCCTGAACTTCCCTGATGAGTCGCAGCCATTTTGGAATGGACCCACAATGCCATCTCATTATCACCAGGTGTTGAGGGTATGAAAAAAAATAAGTCGGTTGATCGATACAGAGGCGGGTAACTATATGTACATGTACACAGACTGGAGTCCGACAAAGTGCATGCATCAAACTGCATCAATGGACGGTTTAACGCATAAAAAAGTATAACACTTGTGTAGCTGTAGCTGTCACATAAAGCAGCCATTGAATTTTATTGGCACCTGGCAACCCAGATGCAAGGCTTCGGTCCTAGGTGGGATGTAAACTGGGTTCCATAGAGGTGAATGGCAGGGAAAGAAACCTTTGAGCAAGCCTGATCCTCGATTTTGTTTCCCAAGGCACATGCCAGGGGTTGGTGAAATCCCCACTTCCACCGGAATTCCAGACCTTCACCCCTTTGTCATGTTTGTCATGTTTGTGGACAAACAAGGGAGATTGATAGGCTGCCACCATTACATTCAGACATTTGGCATAGGTGGTAAATCCGAGATTCTAGCAGGACATGACCAATTATCGGCCATGGCTTAGGTTTGGCCAATTCATGGTGATCAAGGGTACGTTCAGACGAGGAGTTAAACTAACCCTTATTCCGAGCACCGCGGGTGTCCAAAAGATAAAAATGACTTATTCCAAATTGGGCTTGCGTTCACACGAGTAAGTTAGTCCTGTCCGCACGGGTTAAACTGACCCACACGTTGATTATCAGGTCATGCATAGCTGACCCCGACCGATCACTCTTCCGGTCAATCGCATACATGTACATGTATCAGCTGGGAATTACTTGTTGTAGTCTACGCGCGTTGTTGTTATGATGACGTAACCTTCTGTGGAGAGGTCACATGGAATAAAATAGACCGGATGTAGCAGGTCAGTTGCGTTCCAACGATGGTTTATTGGGCCTCGCAACGGGGGGTTGGTTGTAAAACCTGGGCTAAGTTACGCTAATCCAACTTTTTTTTAGGTTTATATAGTTTAGCCCAGTTCTCTGGGTCAAATTGACCTTCGCGGACCGGATTTTTGCGTTCCAACGGAGGGTTATTTCAGCACTTTTGGGTTAAGGGCTAGTTTAACTCTTCGTCTGAGCGTACCCCAAAAGCCACGTTTCCTCAAACATTTGTTGTCAATGTGAGTAGATGTCATGGTTTTATTGTGAGGATATTCTGAAGAACAAAAATTGTCTGGAAACTTTGAAAATTGATCCTTTGGGTGAGCATGGATATTTGTTTGAATCCCGGTGGTACATACAGTATACATGTAAGTGATTAAAGAAAGAACTCTTAAGATATGCGACTTCTTTTGACAACAGAAATTTGCAGGGTGAGGACATTAGAATTTTGAGTATTTTGGGGGGAAAGTTTGTGGAAGGTGCGATGTTTCAGATTCTCAGTTGAAAGTCCAAGGTTACTTTTGACTTGGTTGAAAAACTTACTAGTTAGGGGGATTGGCAGCACACAAAGAGGATATTCATCTCCATTTCTGTATTATACACAAATACATAGAAACTGTAGGCCTAATATAACACGAGAACCGAATAATGAATTATATACTTTCACTAGCCTATTTTATTTACATTTCTTTTTTCATTGTACCAAATGACTTAAAAAAGCTTATAATGTACATGTAACTTCCTCAACAAATAACCATTTAATAATAACATTTAAAAAAAAATTCCCAGATTGGTCTTAAGATTTTGTATTTGTCTTGTTAAATGGCTTTGTGTTTGTTTGATTACTGGGAAAGGAAGCCTTGTGGTTATGGTTGTACATGTACATGTACATGTACACAATGTAGGTGAGTATGAGTAACTATCAGGACTTCCTTAATTCATTGTCCTGTTAGTGTTAGTCCTTCCTTCCTCTTACAAAAAACCACAGGCATACATGCCTTTGATATTCAGAGTATACACAGTGTAATAATGAAAACATCTACGTTGTACATATCTTACTGTACTTGTCTTTTAATAAGAGCAAAACCTTCTCAAAAGTCTCTTGGAGTGTATCGTTGATTTGCTGGTCACACCTGCGTTTACCAAGTTGAACCCACATCACAGCTGTCCATTCAATTCACATACAATTTACACACAGTCTGCATGCGTGTACAGCTTCTTCTTCACGTGGCCCAAACTTGCTTAATTAGGTGTTCGCGCAATACGTTTACAAACCCCTCTTGTTTTTGTTCTGGATTTTTAGGTGTTCGGCCATAAGCCGAAAACCTATTGTTAAAAATTGTTCTGTTTTTTTTTCTTTTTTTTTCTGCCTCTTCTTCTTCCCCCTGTACCTTGTCTGTCAGATTTCACATTAAGTAAGGTTCATACTGTGTGTTCATTCTGAACTGCAAAACCTCAGTGGTAAGCCATGGGTGATAATCTGCTTCATGGTATGCTGGAATCCCATTGAGCCGAATACAATTGTGTATAGGCTAGAATGGAGCGGTTTGCTTCCTAGTAAAAGTCTTACGAGCATCCTGAATATCAATGATAAATGCATTTTTCTTGACCATGATCATAGAAATTTAATATTTTGTATAACTCAAGATAAAAATCATAGCAAAGTGATATCAAACTTGCCGTTCATGTGACCATGATTTGACAGATTCGAAGCCTCGGTACCATGGGCAGCGCGTCGTATCGATACCTCTCGTCGCTAAACACCTGGTAGGGAAACACTGAAAATCATTGCTGATTGGCTAAACAAAATGTAGTGCTTTGCGTGCAGGCTTGTTAAAAATATTCAAGCGCTTGTAGGGCGCTTGACGGGCGCTTACATGTAGTACGCGCATGTAAAAATGCACGTATTTTGACCCAAACATTTCAAATGAATCATGTTTTTACATGGTCACCCTAAACTGCATACAGTTAGACGTATCACAAGATCGAAAAAGAATGAGAGGGGCCAGTTGCTCCATGATTTGATGCGTCCTTTGACAGCGCGCTGTGCGAAGTCTTTAACACAGAATGGATCAACCACAGGACAAATTAAAATATCTAATGGATATTTTAAAGTCACACTTCCAGGGGTTAAGATCGAGCAAGGCATTCTGAGAAAGAAAACAAATGTACATGTAGCAGCCCATTCATTGGAACATTGGGACAATGTGTATGGGTGTGCCCTTACACATGCCAACTTATGGGGTATTTTTAACAATGGAACAATGGACCCCACAAGGTAATTTCAATAGGAACAATTGGGCCCCACAAGGGAATTCTTTAGAAAAGGGAATAATAGAACAACAATAGCAGTACCCCACAAATCGATCTGTAAGGTTGTGTATGTGTGTGTGTGCCTTACATGTACAGTATATGCAGGAAAATACATTCATCTTCTACCCCTGAGTGAGAAAAGCTTGGTCTCAATCCTTCAACTGCATACTCTAGTCATCATCATGAGACTGACAAGTTCTTCTCAGAGCTAAACTCTACTCAGCAAAAGTAGATAAAATAAAACACATAATGTTTAATACTGCAAACCAAAAACAATGTAATTAGTTTGCCCACACCATTAACATTGTACACAGAACTACTTGATATACATGTATATTGAAGTTATGCAAATCATGATAAAAGTTTACAAATAAATTGAAACATTAATTTACAAAATTTCTTTTTGTGCAGTTGCATGGCAGTTTGATGAGATGTGTTGATTCTTGTTACACATAAAAGAGACTTATCAGCATGGATACTCAGGACGTAGAGGAGCATAGAGATAGAATGTACAAGACAATAGTACAAAGGTAATTACCCAGTATATCATCAAGTGAAAGTTGATGTTGTTTTTGCTGTGTTTAGTTTTACACAAACCAATTCAACATATACGTAGTACATTCCAGGGGAAAAACAGATAATCCTGACATCTTTTTAAAAACGATCAATTTTAAGAGCAGTCCACTTATTATCAAATTTGTACAGGTTGTTGTTGTCCAATGCATTTGTTTCTCCAATATGTAGTGTAACTTAACTACACATGTAAGTTTGGAAAGGAGGTCATATTAGGCTTCTTGTCCTTGAATCTACAGGAGTTTATTGGTTGCTTTCTTAGCCCAAATAGTACATACATTTTCCAACAAAACCTCAGAATTATGTACATCTATTGTCTAGATACCAAAAATAATAGATTTATACGAGTTCCAATTGAAAGGCATTATGATAAACTTTCTCCCACCAGTTCTCTAAATTCAGGCAGAAAGTCTTGACAAACAGACAAACATGCAAACATAAAACATGGCTTCATGGTTTTAGGGTGAGTTTCACAAAAAGAGCAATTATCACTAGAAATAATCCTTATCTTGCAGAGCAAAGTGTGTATACGTGCTGTAAATCATCAAAGAAAATCTAGCTGAATGCAATTCCTAAGGCTTCTGGTAATCCATAGAACCAGTTTGTGTGAAGTGGGCTTACAGTGGAGTGACCTCACACTTAGTTTGTGCATAAAGCGTTTGTGGTAGTTAATTTTACAAATTGCTAGTTTATGTCAGATCTTGACATTGGCATACTAGTAAGTATTCATTTCTCAAGTAGCTCAAGGAGGGTGCGGGGGGAGGGTGTGTGGGTAGGGTTTACTGAATCAATACATATTTTGCTTTCGCAGCCTGGATAGATCCCTGCTTTGCCGCTGACTCAGTGCATGTGCTGCATACATGTATACAGGGCAACTCTAATGTACTCTGAGTATTTTAGTGTAGACATCAGACTGTCGTAGCACTTACAATATATAGAGAATTCAAGTCAAAAATGCACTGCTTCGCACGGCTTTTTCAGCCCAACACTGCCCAAAGTCAAAAATTACTTGATATATGAATGATATGCATATTATGACCCCATGACTTCACTAGTACATGTACATGGTGTAGCTAGTATACATGTACATGTACGCGGTAGACTTTGACACAATTATGGGTCATTGCATGTCAAATCAACAAAAAAAATATTTGTTTACTCATCTTTGAACTTTATAATCTGCGTTTATAATCTGCGTTAACTTTTTTCTGCGTTTGTTTTTAGGTTTTTAATACAAGCTTATAGGGCATGTACATGTATTAAGCTTCAAAATGGCACAAAAACCAGCTCTCTTGGTGTTATACTTCTTGAGATATGGGTGTTTTAATCCGTGAGGTATAGCTAATTAGCTAAAAGTTTGTTAGCGTGTATCTCACTAATTAAGAGGCCTAGAGCACAAAATTTTGATGTTTACGACTTTTCTCATGGGTCCAAACCAATCCCTAAATTTCAAAAAAATTGGAGAGGCCAAAGGAAATTCTTGGTTAGTTTGATATGGAATGATTCTTAAAAGCAATGCACTTGTGACAAAATTATTTTAGCATCTTTGCATCAAACCTGCAAAGTGGGTTGACACTAACTTTTTTGTAAGAAAGTTTAAACAAAACAACTACATGCTCACATAATCTGCATTTTCATGGAAAGGTAGGTCCTCGGCTTCCTGTGCTTCACCATCGGCAGCGGCTTGGGCAATCGGCTCTGAACGGCATGGATCAGCACCGCGAACAACCATCGCTGTACCAACCACACATCTGCAATTTGAAGTTGGTCAAGACTGTCTTATTCTTAATTTCCACTTTCCTCTTAGTTGCTTGACAGTCCAGAAGAGTTGCTGAAAAAGGTGACAACTTCAGAAACAACGCTATTACCTGGTGTCTGACTCGGCCATAATCCTTCAGTTTGTTGTCCACAGTTGTTCAGATGCGATATCATGTATACTATGCTTGACATACTGAACCGAATCAAGCCATGAAGAAAGTAAAATCCTGATATGAACTTTTTTCTAGAAATGTTTTGATTTGAAACATTTGGTCTCACAGCAAAGAATCTGCCAAACATCCTTCATCAAAAGTTTTCACAAAACTACTTTGGAACATTCATGTACATTACACTGTGTATAATTTATGTGAAGTATTGCTTACATCATACAAAGATTAAGGGTTAAAGTTGAATTTTAAAAAAAATTGCTTACTTAATATATATTTTGAAATGCCAGATAAAACAAACTTAAAAAAAAAAATGTATGTACATGTACAACCCCCTCTGGCTGAAACCATATGGGAACTTCATGTATTGCAATTTACTTGCCCCTGGAGCATTCCTACTCTACCATGTCTACCATGTCTACCATGTCTACCATGTCTACCATGTCTACCATGTCTACCATGTCTACCATGTCTACCATGTCTACCATGTCTACCATGTCTACCATGTCTACCATGTCTACCATGTCTACCATGTCTACCATGTCTACCATGTCTACCATGTCTACCATGTCTACCATGTCTACCATGTCTACCATGTCTACTCTAGGATACCAGGCCCAGGAACCACACTCATGTCTGGGCCGTGAGGCATTCACAATGGACCAGAAAAGCCAGCTTGACCTTCAAGCCTTCAAGCCTGATCCCTTCTGATCATAATAACCAGTCTAAAGTTATTTTAGTTTTCAAAATGATTAACTTTTTTTTTTAAATTAATTTTTTTTTAATGAGATATCGCCCAACTCACAAGGCTGGACGGCCACTTCAAGGTGAGGGCTACACTTAACTGATTTGGGCTGTCAACCCAGATCAACTGTCACCAGGCGCACCTTGCCACCTACTCCTGGGGCTGAAACAGGGTTACCCCCTTTACAGTCCGTAAGGTTATAGGCATGGGTATCTTAATTTCAACAAATTTGATATACTATTCAGAGATGCAACTTTTTATACCTTTTACATGTACATGTACCTTTGTTTTAGTCATAATGACAGCCGTTTTTGCAAAAATTTTAAGTGTTTACTTTTGTTATGTTTACGAGCAGCAAGTATTTATAATGTATATGTTTTTGTTTATATTGTTTGTATATTACAGTGCACCATTTGCATCTCATTTGAAAACTTTCAATATGTACTTCAGTGACAGCAAACTGAATCAACAGCTTCAAATAGTTCAGGTAGGTCAGAGGTTTAACACACACTGCTAATATAGTTGCAATCTGTGAATGCTTTACAAAAATCACTAAAACATGTACACATGTACATGATTCTAAAGTGAAATGTTTTCCAAGATGATTGTTTTTTTGTACATACAAACAGAGACAGTTAGGTTTAATGCAGTAATTATTAGAAGACCATAACATGTACTCATATTGTGTATTTTGAATTGTTTGTTTTGTGCATAATTATATGTGTGACTAAATCATAAAATGGCTCCTGAGGCAGCATTCAATGCACCTGTTGAAAGAACCCCAATAATTAGATGAAAACTTGTGAGTTTGATGTATAAATATATACTGGTGATTGACTGTTTGTGATTCTTATTGTGAGATTCCATTTTGATCTTTGTAGGAAAATGGGGTGTACATTCTGTTTGGCATGCTAAAGATTTACTGGGGAACTCAGAAGGTGATACGACTGAAGAAAGAAGAATTGAGTTGGAAAAGGAAGACTACACGCCTTGGATATGACAGTGGTCTTGATGAAAAGCTGATGAGTGCTATGGGAAGTGGTGCCAAAAACAGACGCTCGCTGACAAGACAGCAAGATAGTTTGCCTGATTTACCTTACTCTGCTAATGATGGCAGTGATCCTGACAGCCAGGATGACCAAGAAAGTACCCAGAATACTTCAGACGCTACCACACAAAGAGACCGTAACTCAGATGCCTATGTAGATTATTGGAATAAACAGGCAATGAAAAAAAATGATGACAAAAGAAGTGAGAAAGGTGACACTGGGGAAGAACATGAAGAAAACACAGTGGAAGAATCCTTTGGAAGAATGGGCCTTTCCGTAACAATGCCTCGCAAGTGTAATCTACAGAGAAGAACTATGTCATTTAGTGGTCATCTCTACAATAGCAAAGTAAGGGACTAAGTTCTTTTCATGTACATGTATGCACCGCACCGTACATGTAATGTATTTCATTCTTACATTTTCTTCCAATATACAAAATGAATGTTCATTACAAAAAATTATATTTGTATCTTGAACATGTTGAATAGTACAATGTTGTAACAAAAAAATGTTATGGCGCATCTGTTGTTACTTTAATCAATTCAACTGTTTGTGTTCAATTAACCCTCTTTTTGAAATTTGAAAATCTTTTACAACTTTTAGATTTGATGCTGAATTGTGAGACTATAAACCTATTTGAAAATAATCTGAATAGCGTCATTACAACTGATTATTTCCAGACAGCAGTATTCAGACCAAAGTATGGAACTATCTCTAATGTGAGGGTTTCAAGCAGACAGACAACTTCTGAAGTAATCAGCTTGCTACTTAAAAAATTTGCAGTGGAAAATGTTCCTGAGGAGTTTAGTCTTTTCTGGGTTTTGCAGCATGGAGGTTTGTATTACATGTATATGATAATGTAGTTTAATCAACTCAAGTAAGGTATATTGTTGAAAAGTATAATGACAACCTACATGACCGAAAATGGCGATCAACACGTCTCTTGTTTTAGCTCTCCGTATCTTGTTTCTGTTTTCGTCTTTCTACCGTGCTGTTGAGTCTGAAAACACATCTGATTGTCATCATGGCACCCGTGATCCATTCGGTGCTATCCTGGGCAAGTTCAACCCCAAGACTTTCCTAAAATTTACAGACATTATTTTGCATGACCGTCTAGGGTATGGGTCGGCTCTGCTACCAACAGGTAATCTCCATTTCTGTGCGGCAGGAAACCTAAACAGCCTATAAGCAGTCATGGCCTTGTCTACCTACTAATGCACGGCCTGATTGCTGGTGGTGACGTTGAACTAAACCCTGGGCCACATTCTCTTCGTCATCGTCCTGATCAAAACATGATTGATCAGCCTAAACATAATAATATTACTGGCATTTTACGTAACACTCGTAGTATCCGGAACAAAGGTCCCCAGCTCCAGTCGTATTTATATGCTAGTTCCCTACCAGACATCCTACTATTCACCAAGACATGGCTAACACCTCAAGACAATGAACGTATTCTTGGCCTGCCTGAATATTACTTCATCCATCGGCGAGATCGTTGTCATGGACGCCGTGGAGGTGGTGTCCTTGCTGCTATCAGTGGGTCCTTGTCACCATGCAGGCTGGAACATCTTGAACGTGATGACATTCATTAAACTGATGTGGATGTCAGTCAAGTTTTCTACTGAATCCTGGCTAGTTGGTATTCTCTATCGCCCTCCATCATCTAATGCATCCTACTGGTTGAGACTCACAGAGGCATTTCAATCTGTGAGTATGGATGACTTTGATGGGTGTCTCGTCTTGGGTGACTTTAATGTAGACGTCAACCCCATTAATCAATCTAGCCCTAATCGATCCCGACTGTTTGATATTGCTGCTGACTTCATCCTGGAGCAGCTTGTCACATCAGTAATGCACCCCCACCTCAACAATCCCACTGCTGGTTCCATCATTGACTTGGCTTTTTCAAATCGTCCTGATAGATTCGCTTCCGTTTCCACTGCCCCCAGTCCAGTGGAAACCGATCATTTTGCAGTACACTTTGCCTTTGGATCAAGCAAACCCCCTCCTCGTCCAGCCATTCTTCGCTCTTTTCTGCAGTTTCACCGTGGGGACTTTGATCATCTTGGAATGTTAATTCATCTCATCCCTTGGTCAGCATTTATAGACCATAATGACATCAACTCATCTGCAGAAATCTTCACCGACCTACTCAACGCTACCATATGTGACTCAATTCCCACAACGTCAAGACGACGGCAAGATTTTCTCAGTGGATTACACCAGAACTTAAAAAACTCATTAATAAGAAACACAAATTATTCTCCCACGCCCGTAGATCTGGGCTGTTATGTGACTGGCATCTATATAAGGTTGTTCGTAACACTGTTAAATATCTCACACAGAAAGCTTACTGGAAATTTGTAAATGATATGTTTTCTTCTAATGATAATAGACGTAGATTCTGGTCTTTTGTTCGTAGTCGAAGACAATCACCCCCACCACCTGTATTCAACCACAATGAAATTAGGCTCACCCAACCTGATGTCATTTTTGCTGCATTTAATGATTATTTTTCTTCCATTTTTAGCCCTCCTGGATTTGTACCTGAGAATCCACCACCATGTTCACTGCCCATTCCGCAATTATCTGAGCCCTCGGTGTCATTTAGTAATATTACATCCATCATTTGCAGTCTCCCTAGCAACAAGTCTCCCGGTCCTGACGGTATCCTTCCCAGGGTTCTAAGTAAGGTTGCTCAGCAGGTCTCCTTACCACTTTACCTGCTGTTCAATTCTTCTCTACGTCTGGTTAATATACCAGCTTTGTGGCAGCATGCCAACATTACTCCCGTGTTTAAAAAGGGCGACAAGTCTTTTGTTACAAATTATCGGCCAGTTGTGCTCACCTCGGTTTTATGCAAAGTTTTGGAAAAGGTTGTCTCTTCAGCCATTATTGAACACACGAATACATTTGGCTTGCTGAACAACAATCAACACAGTTTCACCAAAAGTAGAAGTTGTGTTACTCAACTTGTTAATGTTTTGCACGAGTGGGCTTCCACCCTTGATCGCCTGCGTCCTCCTCGAATTGATGCTGTTTTCTTGGACTTGTCTAAGGCGTCTGACAAGATGCCACACGGAATCCTGCTTGAGAAACTGGCTCTAAAATTCAACATCCAGGGTGCCGTGTGGTATTGGATCAAGTCGTTCTTGGTCAATCGTCAGCAACGTGTCATTTTTCAGGGTAGCTCTTGCTCTTGGGTGGATGTCTCATCTGGTGTTCCACAGGGAAGCGTCTTAGGCCCCATTTTGTTCAATTTGTTCGTTAATGATATTACTGACGGTTCATGTTCATTCGAGATGTGTTCTTTTTGCAGACGATGCTCTTCTCTTTCGAGTTATCCGTTCTGATTCAGACGAGCATCAGCTGCAGACTGATCTTAATAGCCTTGCTAACTGGTCTTTATGTAACAATATGTTTTTCAATCCAGTCAAAACCAAAGTTATGCATTTTACCCGTAGCAGAAATCTCCATCCTCCTATTTATACTAAGGGCAATGCCCCCCT
The DNA here is from genome assembly GCA_023634235.1 of Pisaster brevispinus. NCBI lineage: Eukaryota > Metazoa > Echinodermata > Asteroidea > Forcipulatida > Asteriidae > Pisaster > Pisaster brevispinus. Next base: position 10,345,567 of record JAMKCF010000015.1, on the reverse strand, counting down.
AGGTTCCACCTCCTACATCCAGTATTTGGGTATTACCATCAGCTCTAATCTCACTTGGAATTCTCATATTAATGCAATTGTTTCTCATGCCAATCGTTTGCTAGGTTTTATTCGTTCTGTTGCGGGAGGTGCTTCCACTAAACCTTTTTTACATTGTATAAATCCCTGGTCCTTCCTATCCTCGATATGGCATCCCCGAAGAGATTGGTCATGTGCTCTTGGCCTCTGTAGTGTATTAGTCTTTTATAGTTTTGTGTGCTTTGTATAGTCGTGTCCTGTCACTGTCATTTGTTATGTGCAGGACTGCATACCAGCAGGTAATAGTAGTTTATTTTACTTTTGCGGCCCCTGACCCACATAGCCGTTGCTGTTTTTTTGGTTTTTACATTTTGTTAGTCCACAGTTAGTTGTATTTATTGTTGTATTGGCCCTTTTAAGATGTTTAAAGATGTTTAGATTCTTTGTGTTTCTCTTCATCTTGTATTTCTTTTGTTTATTGTGTTTGCTTTCTTGCTTATTTTTTCATATTTATTATTATGTGCTTTTAAATATTTATTGTACATTTTGCGTTGTTTTGGTCAAATAAATAATAATAATAATAATTTAAAATGTTAGTGTTACGCATAACAAACGTAGCAAAAATGTAATAATGATGTTAATTCTGGACTATTCTGTGTAAGGAGAAGAAGCTGAGTGAAATGTAATAATGATGTTAATTCTGGACTATTCTGTGTAAGGAGAAGAAGCTGAGTGAAATGTAATAATGATGTTAATTCTGGACTATTCTGTGTAAGGAGAAGAAGCTGAGTGAAATGTAATAATGATGTTAATTCTGGACTATTCTGTGTAAGGAGAAGAAGCTGAGTGAAATGTAATAATGATGTTAATTCTGGACTATTCTGTATCAGGAGAAGAAGCTGAGTGAAATGTAATAATGATGTTAATTCTGGACTATTCTGTGTAAGGAGAAGAAGCTGAGTGAAATGTAATAATGATGTTAATTCTGGACTATTCTGTATCAGGAGAAGAAGCTGAGTGAAATGTAATAATGATGTTAATTCTGGACTATTCTGTGTAAGGAGAAGAAGCTGAGTGAAATGTAATAATGATGTTAATTCTGGACTATTCTGTATCAGGAGAAGAAGCTGAGTGAAATGTAATAATGATGTTAATTCTGGACTATTCTGTATCAGGAGAAGAAGCTGAGTGAAATGTAATAATGATGTTAATTCTGGACTATTCTGTATCAGAAGAAGAAGCTGAGTGAAATGTAATAATGATGTTAATTCTGGACTATTCTGTGTAAGGAGAAGAAGCTGAGTGAAATGTAATAATGATGTTAATTCTGGACTATTCTGTATCAGGAGAAGAAGCTGAGTGAAATGTAATAATGATGTTAATTCTGGACTATTCTGTGTAAGGAGAAGAAGCTGAGTGAAATGTAATAATGATGTTAATTCTGGACTATTCTGTGTGTTAGGAGAAGAAGCTGAGTGAAATGTAATAATGATGTTAATTCTGGACTATTCTGTGTAAGGAGAAGAAGCTGAGTGAAATGTAATAATGATGTTAATTCTGGACTATTCTGTATCAGGAGAAGAAGCTGAGTGAAATGTAATAATGATGTTAATTCTGGACTATTCTGTGTAAGGAGAAGAAGCTGAGTGAAATGTAATAATGATGTTAATTCTGGACTATTCTGCGTAAGGAGAAGAAGCTGAGTGAAATGTAATAATGATGTTAATTCTGGACTATTCTGTATCAGGAGAAGAAGCTGAGTGAAATGTAATAATGATGTTAATTCTGGACTATTCTGTATGAGGAGAAGAAGCTGAGTGAAATGTAATAATGATGTTAATTCTGGACTATTCTGTATCAGGAGAAGAAGCTGAGTGAAATGTAATAATGATGTTAATTCTGGACTATTCTGTATCAGGAGAAGAAGCTGAGTGAAATGTAATAATGATGTTAATTCTGGACTATTCTGTGTAAGGAGAAGAAGCTGAGTGAAATGTAATAATGATGTTAATTCTGGACTATTCTGTGTAAGGAGAAGAAGCTGAGTGAAATGTAATAATGATGTTAATTCTGGACTATTCTGTGTAAGGAGAAGAAGCTGAGTGAAATGTAATAATGATGTTAATTCTGGACTATTCTGTGTAAGGAGAAGAAGCTGAGTGAAATGTAATAATGATGTTAATTCTGGACTATTCTGTGTAAGGAGAAGAAGCTGAGTGAAATGTAATAATGATGTTAATTCTGCACTTCTGTATGAGGAGAAGAAGCTGAGTGAAATGTAATAATGATGTTAATTCTGGACTATTCTGTATGAGGAGAAGAAGCTGAGTGAAATGTAATAATGATGTTAATTCTGGACTATTCTGTGTAAGGAGAAGAAGCTGAGTGAAATGTAATAATGATGTTAGTTCTGGACTATTCTGTGTAAGGAGAAGAAGCTGAGTGAAATGTAATAATGATGTTAATTCTGGACTATTCTGTGTAAGGAGAAGAAGCTGAGTGAAATGTAATAATGATGTTAATTCTGGACTATTCTGTATCAGGAGAAGAAGCTGAGTGAAATGTAATAATGATGTTAATTCTGGACTATTCTGTGTAAGGAGAAGAAGCTGAGTGAAATGTAATAATGATGTTAATTCTGGACTATTCTGTATCAGGAGAAGAAGCTGAGTGAAATGTAATAATGATGTTAATTCTGGACTATTCTGTGTAAGGAGAAGAAGCTGAGTGAAATGTAATAATGATGTTAATTCTGGACTATTCTGTGTAAGGAGAAGAAGCTGAGTGAAATGTAATAATGATGTTAATTCTGGACTATTCTGTATCAGGAGAAGAAGCTGAGTGAAATGTAATAATGATGTTAATTCTGGACTATTCTGTGTAAGGAGAAGAAGCTGAGTGAAATGTAATAATGATGTTAATTCTGGACTATTCTGTATCAGGAGAAGAAGCTGAGTGAAATGTAATAATGATGTTAATTCTGGACTATTCTGTATCAGGAGAAGAAGCTGAGTGAAATGTAATAATGATGTTAATTCTGGACTATTCTGTGTAAGGAGAAGAAGCTGAGTGAAATGTAATAATGATGTTAATTCTGGACTATTCTGTATCAGGAGAAGAAGCTGAGTGAAATGTAATAATGATGTTAATTCTGGACTATTCTGTGTAAGGAGAAGAAGCTGAGTGAAATGTAATAATGATGTTAATTCTGGACTATTCTGTGTGTTAGGAGAAGAAGCTGAGTGAAATGTAATAATGATGTTAATTCTGGACTATTCTGTGTAAGGAGAAGAAGCTGAGTGAAATGTAATAATGATGTTAATTCTGGACTATTCTGTATCAGGAGAAGAAGCTGAGTGAAATGTAATAATGATGTTAATTCTGGACTATTCTGTGTAAGGAGAAGAAGCTGAGTGAAATGTAATAATGATGTTAATTCTGGACTATTCTGCGTAAGGAGAAGAAGCTGAGTGAAATGTAATAATGATGTTAATTCTGGACTATTCTGTATCAGGAGAAGAAGCTGAGTGAAATGTAATAATGATGTTAATTCTGGACTATTCTGTATGAGGAGAAGAAGCTGAGTGAAATGTAATAATGATGTTAATTCTGGACTATTCTGTATCAGGAGAAGAAGCTGAGTGAAATGTAATAATGATGTTAATTCTGGACTATTCTGTATCAGGAGAAGAAGCTGAGTGAAATGTAATAATGATGTTAATTCTGGACTATTCTGTGTAAGGAGAAGAAGCTGAGTGAAATGTAATAATGATGTTAATTCTGGACTATTCTGTATCAGGAGAAGAAGCTGAGTGAAATGTAATAATGATGTTAATTCTGGACTATTCTGTGTAAGGAGAAGAAGCTGAGTGAAATGTAATAATGATGTTAATTCTGGACTATTCTGTGTAAGGAGAAGAAGCTGAGTGAAATGTAATAATGATGTTAATTCTGGACTATTCTGTGTAAGGAGAAGAAGCTGAGTGAAATGTAATAATGATGTTAATTCTGGACTATTCTGTGTAAGGAGAAGAAGCTGAGTGAAATGTAATAATGATGTTAATTCTGGACTATTCTGTATCAGGAGAAGAAGCTGAGTGAAATGTAATAATGATGTTAATTCTGGACTATTCTGTGTAAGGAGAAGAAGCTGAGTGAAATGTAATAATGATGTTAATTCTGGACTATTCTGTGTAAGGAGAAGAAGCTGAGTGAAATGTAATAATGATGTTAATTCTGGACTATTCTGTATCAGGAGAAGAAGCTGAGTGAAATGTAATAATGATGTTAATTCTGGACTATTCTGTATCAGGAGAAGAAGCTGAGTGAAATGTAATAATGATGTTAATTCTGGACTATTCTGTGTAAGGAGAAGAAGCTGAGTGAAATGTAATAATGATGTTAATTCTGCACTTCTGTATGAGGAGAAGGAGCTGAGTGAAATGTAATAATGATGTTAATTCTGGACTATTCTGTATCAGGAGAAGAAGCTGAGTGAAATGTAATAATGATGTTAATTCTGGACTATTCTGTATCAGGAGAAGAAGCTGAGTGAAATGTAATAATGATGTTAATTCTGGACTATTCTGTGTAAGGAGAAGAAGCTGAGTGAAATGTAATAATGATGTTAATTCTGGACTATTCTGTGTAAGGAGAAGAAGCTGAGTGAAATGTAATAATGATGTTAATTCTGGACTATTCTGTGTAAGGAGAAGAAGCTGAGTGAAATGTAATAATGATGTTAGTTCTGGACTATTCTGTGTAAGGAGAAGAAGCTGAGTGAAATGTAATAATGATGTTAATTCTGGACTATTCTGTATCAGGAGAAGAAGCTGAGTGAAATGTAATAATGATGTTAATTCTGGACTATTCTGTGTAAGGAGAAGAAGCTGAGTGAAATGTAATAATGATGTTAATTCTGGACTATTCTGTGTAAGGAGAAGAAGCTGAGTGAAATGTAATAATGATGTTAATTCTGGACTATTCTGTATCAGGAGAAGAAGCTGAGTGAAATGTAATAATGATGTTAATTCTGGACTATTCTGTGTAAGGAGAAGAAGCTGAGTGAAATGTAATAATGATGTTAATTCTGGACTATTCTGTATCAGGAGAAGAAGCTGAGTGAAATGTAATAATGATGTTAATTCTGGACTATTCTGTATCAGGAGAAGAAGCTGAGTGAAATGTAATAATGATGTTAATTCTGGACTATTCTGTATCAGGAGAAGAAGCTGAGTGAAATGTAATAATGATGTTAATTCTGGACTATTTTGTGTAAGGAGAAGAAGCTGAGTGAAATGTAATAATGATGTTAATTCTGGACTATTCTGTGTAAGGAGAAGAAGCTGAGTGAAATGTAATAATGATGTTAATTCTGGACTATTCTGTGTAAGGAGAAGAAGCTGAGTGAAATGTAATAATGATGTTAATTCTGGACTATTCTGTGTAAGGAGAAGAAGCTGAGTGAAATGTAATAATGATGTTAATTCTGGACTATTCTGTGTAAGGAGAAGAAGCTGAGTGAAATGTAATAATGATGTTAATTCTGGACTATTCTGTGTAAGGAGAAGAAGCTGAGTGAAATGTAATAATGATGTTAATTCTGGACTATTCTGTATCAGGAGAAGAAGCTGAGTGAAATGTAATAATGATGTTAATTCTGGACTATTCTGTGTAAGGAGAAGAAGCTGAGTGAAATGTAATAATGATGTTAATTCTGGACTATTCTGTATCAGGAGAAGAAGCTGAGTGAAATGTAATAATGATGTTAATTCTGGACTATTCTGTGTAAGGAGAAGAAGCTGAGTGAAATGTAATAATGATGTTAATTCTGGACTATTCTGTGTAAGGAGAAGAAGCTGAGTGAAATGTAATAATGATGTTAATTCTGGACTATTCTGTATCAGGAGAAGAAGCTGAGTGAAATGTAATAATGATGTTAATTCTGGACTATTCTGTGTAAGGAGAAGAAGCTGAGTTAAATGGAACAGTCCCGATTTCACTGAGTACATGTAATTAAAATGTTCTGCAACATGTTATGAATAAAAGGTATCCAATATTTGGTTTGTATCACTCATACATAGATTATTATTTGGCTTTAACCTTACAATTACACCAATGTGTGTAAAGCACTGTATACTCTGTACCTCCCTGAGTTCTGTGACAAAATCCACAGGCATATTACTCTGGTGGGATTCGAACCCACGACCTTTGTCATTCTAGAGCAGGTGTCTAACTATGTGTTCATTCAGACAACAGAAGAGTGACATTTGTGACAGTAAAGCCGTGTTTGCATTGGATTTATTTTTTACCGAGACCGTGGTTAACATTCCAATAGGTGAAACTTACCAGCATCTGCACTTTGATTAAGGACGTAGGTAAACTAACCGACACCACCGGTGATACTAACCAACTAACTAAGAGGGTGCTATCGCAGTGACCTTTGACCGGGTTGCATGACTGAGAATGCAATGAGTGCAACCGAGCTTCTGTGTAAACATGTGCATGTAAATCCGGGGGACCGGATATGGCTTTTTACCGGGATGGCTTTTACCCAGATCGCGTTCGCACTGGACTTTTGGGCTCGGTTAAACTGACCTGGTCAATTTAATCGGGCAGAAGTGGGCCGGTTAAACTACCTATTCGGGTCAGGTAAGTTACCTGGGAGGGAAACTTCCTGGGCTGTCCGCATTGGACTTAAAATGGTCAAGTTACCCATTTGCTCGGTTAGTTTACCCAATATGAGTTCAATTCGAACACGGCTTAAGAAATAAAACCAGTGCTAATAATTGTGTTTGTACTGGAAAATGACCTGGATATCTTTGAGATTTGCAAAATATGGCTGACTGAAGATGATAATGTAATCATGGGTCAACTTCCACTCAATGGATACACCTTCAAGCGTATACCTAGATTGACTTGACGCGGTCAGGGAGTTGGAATTTTGTTCCAGATTAAGCTTCAAGTTTAAGCTGACAGTTCAAGTCAATATTATAAACATTTGAACTTTTAGAATTTACAGTCTTGACGGACTCATCAACAATAGAAATTTCCGCTATCTACCACCCACAAGGTTCTGGTCATCTTGGTAATTTCTTTGATGAATTTTAGATCTTCTTGAAAAGAACCACTTCACAACGTGTTTCTTTGTTGTTTAATGGTGACTTCATTAAACAGGGGTGTAGTCTCAACAAACACTGAAACATTCAACTACCTTGCCATAGCTTATTGGCTCAAGCAGCATGTTGTCAACCAATGCTAGATCTTGGGCACATACATGTATTGGATTTGTTTATTACAAGAGAATCAGATGATCACTGGTTTTGGATGTTGCCGTAGCATTTCTGATAATTCATCAATTATGTACAGCCTTAATATATCAAAGCCCTTACCAACTAGGATGATTGTATAGCCCAGAACATACATGTACATACCATGATACCTTGCCAAGGGCTTTCAGCTCGGATCTTTTGGAAAAGGGCATTGTTGGACAATCTAATCCTGAAGGGGGAGTCTGTGCCTTCAATAAACCGTGCAAGTCTCCTGCGTATTCAATAATTTTCACGTGAAGGAAACAAACTCGTGCACTTTAACAGATACGCGTGAGACTTGCACAGTCTATTACATGTACATCATAAAGGATGTGTTGTGCCTGGAACTTTAGAGCGCCCACAATTGTTTGCAGTCAGTTAGATGGTTGACATGAATATCTGCCTGGACATTCCATTGTGTAATGTGCACAGACATGCACGTACCATGCTACCCTTCATTTTACCCTTATAAAGAGGGGTAGAAGGTACTGGAAATTATGCTTGTATTAAAAAATGTAATATCCCTTTTTCCAGGGATTTAGTGTGATTCCTGATTCTGGACCTTTGTCCTTTTGTTATATACAAATGTGACATACATGTACAAGAACCACCAGTCTGCTACCATTGTTAAACATTGTATTTGGCTCAATGGGAGGTTTGTCCGAGCATTCCAATGGTTCAGCATATCTTGGTCAAATATTGGCCTTGGCCTACGGCCGAGGTTCTTTTTGATCACTGTTAATGCCCTCTCACATTTTCTTATAAGACAACAATTCCTATAGCTTATTAGGAGAACCTTTATTGTCTTTCCTTGGTGTTGTCATAGACTCAAATTTGAACCTCAACCAGCACATATCTACAATATCAACAGCATGTCGTGGCCGAAGAGTTAAGAGCAGACTCTGGTGTTTCTGATTAGCAGAATGTGGGTTTGAGTTCCGGTCTTGACACATATGTCCTTAAGGAAGGCACTTAACCATTAGTGCTTCATCCTTCAGATGTGACGTAAAGCAGTAGGTCCTGTATGTTGTGCAATGCACATAAAAGAACCTGGTTACGCTTATTGCTAAGAGAAGGGGTTTGCCCTGATGTTTCTGGCAGTGGCTGCTGAATGTGTCGCAGCACCTTGTACACCCTTATACAGTTATAAGGTACTTCATGAATTGGTCTCATAATTAAAACAATTCTAAAACCTGTCTTAGAATGTTTCTGCTTGTTTATTTTCAAGTACCTTGAGTACTATCAAGATCTATCAGATCTGCTCCGTAACTTGCCTCATATTCACAAATCTGACCCTGAAAGCTACTGAAGTATTATTAGGTCATGCACTTGTCTCCTCTTCAACCTTGCTGACAGCCAAATACACATAAATTGCCTTCAACATCTGCAAAACTCGGCTTTCAAACAGGTCACAATTTACTAGACACGTCACACATCTTACAATTCTCCAATCTTACAAAGCACTTCCTGGAATTCTGGTAGATGAATGCATCAATTTCAAGGTTCAGTTCATCACCTATCATTCTGTCCATGTCACATCTCCTAGATACATACAGGATTCAATACAGCAAAGTGTTTCTACAAGACGGCTTGGCTCTACAAACTTCAAGAACCCTGGTTCTAAATACACTCTGGAGACCATTATTTGCACACTCTGGACCATCTCTCTGGGATGGTCTTTCATTGAACCCCAGCCTACATGTAGATCAAACTCAAGTCCTTTTTTTTCAACTTAAAATTACTACTGTAATTATAATATGTAATTACAATCCTTGCATTTATTTTGTCTTCACGGATTTAAAATATCAAACAAGTTGAACATTTTCGTGACATTAATTGTTCCATCCCTAATTATGTATTCGTCTTGATTATTTTTCATCGTATGATATAATGTAGGCTTCTGACTTTCCCTCAAAGAGCAAAAGATGGTTGGCATAACTGGACAACCCACCAGCATACATGTAAGGGTTGGTTGCTCAGCTAGTAGAGCACTTGTATGGTATTTGACAGGTCACAGGTTAGAGCCTTGCAGCAGCCATTTTTTCTCTCTTTGTTGCTACCCATTGCTATAATAATTCAGGTCAGTTTTACCGTCATATTTATTCTGTGTAAAGCCATATGAATATTTTGTGTTTGTTGTGCACTACCATGACTGCTGCCTTTTCTCATGTTTGGTTATACTCCAAGGAACAATCCCTGGTCATTCATCAGATCTGAGTACTGGATAATTGGATAACCCACCACAATAGGGGTTAGTTAGCTCATTTTGTAGAGTGCAACAGACCTGTGTATTGAACACACCTTTTTTGTAACAGTTGTCATATTTGTTATTTCAGAAACCCATGCATTCCAGCCCAATGACTTTCCATTATTAAAGAGAGTACAGCTTGGACCGGATGAGAATGTGGCCAAGATATTCATCAAGGAGAAAAAGGCTGGTGAAGTATCAACTGAGGTAAGGTTTTCCCTTTCTTGATCACTTGTTTGTTTAGCTCAACAACAGCAGACATTACATGTAGTTAACTTGTATGCTTGAGGCTGCATAAAACATATTGAACTCTAAACATCAAAATGTTCAGTTTTCTAAATCAGTTTAATTAGTTAATGCTGGGGATCTTCCATTCATTCCCTTCCACCCTGATGGGATTATTTGCTTGGAATTGCCGGAATTGTTTTTCCCAGACTTGCCAAAGCCAAGAGAACAAAGATTTTCTTGTAAGCACCAGTGTTTGTTGGTTTTCTATCAAGAAAATCCCATAGTCATGTACTGTGAATTGCAAAACCTCAGCCGTGAGACATGGCTGCCAATTGGGTCTGTGGCCAGAATCAAGGCTTGAATCTCCATCCACTCAGACCATTGAGTCAAAATACAATGACATTAAATACAACAGTGGAAGCCACTGGATGCCACGTTATCCTCGTCTCGGAACAATAGGGCAAAGGCCTGGAACAGGAATTACACAAAAAACCTGCACAATGAGAGAATTTAGGTTTTGTATTTATCTGTCCTCTTTTTGTGGGTGAAACAAAGCAATGCACAGAGAGTGAATGCTGTGTGCCCAAATTGTAGTAGAGAATATGGGTGGCCTTTGTTCCAGTCATTCAATGTGACAGGAAAATACAAATGTCACATCTCCCGGTATGCATTCAGAGAAAATTGGTGTGCTGACCTGTCATCTGGCATTAACTGGTTAATCACTTTCAGACTGCTATGCAAATCCAACAGTGCTGCTGAATAATAGCTAAGTTACTAAAGGAACACAAATTTATTCAAAGTCAGACCACGATTCTGGTCTAGGAAAACCTTTGCCACTATTTTCAAGTGAAAAAGATGTGTTTTGGAACTTTTTCATTTGTAAATTTGCTTTGTAAATAATCAATTGCTTCACAAAGGAAGAAAATGCAATGCAACAATTGGTGAGAGAAAAGTATATCCAGACACCAGTGCAGTGTCATATTTTTGTATGGAGGTTTATGGGGTTAACAAACAATTTAATTTGCAGTTTAAAACAAGAAAAACAATTATGTTTATGCTAAACATGTAAGAAATTGTACAAGTAAAAACATGGCTGGATTTGAATTGATGGAATCAAAATGAGGGATCACATTACTTAGTCATATTGCAATGTGTCACTCTTTTGAGTAAGGATGGATGCAGATTTTCTTTGAGTGTGTAGCCACAAGCTGGTGTTGAGTGGGCAACAATGGAAGCAAGGAGGCGCATTAATTAAATAAGATTTATATTGCTATAAATACAGAAATGAATACCACTTTTGTGGTATTGACAGTGCGATTGTGTACATTTTAAGTGTTGAAAAAAGTTTGTGAAAAAAATTGTCATAAGTTTTACCTTTGCCTTCAGCATACATGGAGAAATTACAGTTTTGGGGGGTTTAGAGTGGTAAATCAGTGGTGTACATGTACATGTACATGTACATGTAGATAATAAATAACAGTGGACCTAAAATTGATCTCTGCGGTACAGCAATATTTAGTTGTATGGTCTTTGAATTGTTGCCCCTAATGTTTACTGACTGACTTCGACCAGCTAGTAAGGAATGCTGACATCTTCAACTTTTGAAGCTTATCCAGTAAAGTTGCATGACTTATTGTGATCCATACAGACAGTACAAGTCATTTCCCCATGGTTCATGTCCTTCAAACACTTTTATGTTAAATCGTGTAAGGTACTTTGAAGTTGAATGCTAAAGCATAAACCCTGACTAACATTGAGGGATCAGTTTGCTTTCATCAAGGTATGACTATACAGCTGACTGCGCCCATCTTTCTAATATCTACAAGATAGTATACAAATAATGAATGTTTATGAGTGCAATGGTAAGAATATTTTCATGAGTTGAAAGATGGAATGTTCCATTCAACGAGGTGAAGCCGAGTTGAATGGAACATTCCATCTTTCAACTCATGAAAATATTCTTACTATTGCACGAATGAAAAACATTCATTATTTGTTTTATATAACATCCAACATGCTACAGTATTTGTAGCATCAGCAGCACAAAATTACTTGAAGCTTCCGCCATCTTTAATCGAATAGTCACTTTCGCCAGTGGTGGGCGGGTGAGCATACAATAGAACAAAACGATTGGAACGAAAAATGCACAGTTAATGGAACGAAAAATGCATGGCGAATGACGTAGCGTGCAATGGTATGTTTATTTGCCCTCACTTGACGGACAATCCTCCAATCAAATGGCAAGGATCTGCTTGGGTGTTATATAATAGACAATAGTTACTGCCACTGCCTCGTCTTTTTGAGATGTAATCATTTTAACTGTCATGCCATCAGAGCCTGCAGCTTTTCCATCTGAAACTGAGGATGTTTGCTTTTGAAGATGCATGTAGTCCTCAGTAATACTGGAAAGTACATATTGTTCGTGAAGTGAATTAAGAGTTGGAAGGTGTTGAATATTGTTGACTACCTCAAGTTCAACCGGAAGTGCATTATTGACTGGAGGGGCATTATTGGCCATACATTTGCCTATTGTGGAGAAGTGTTCATGAAATGTACAAGCAATATCAGTGGGTCATCCATATTTTCTCCATTCACAGAAAGGAAAAAATTAGGATAATCTTCTGTTGATTAGGAAAAGCTTCCTTTGTTGTCATTCAGACCATCAGACCATGGATTAATTGGCTTTATTGATGGTTGTAAACTAGGTACTTGTAAGACAGATTTCTCCTCTAAATTTCAGTAAAGATGTTCTACATTTTCTTGTAGAGTACATGTATGTAAACAATGTACATGTATCCCAATCACTTTGTAGGAAGTGTTATTTACTGATGGCAATGCTTTGTTTTAGAGCAGAACAGATCATCTTGGATGATCTTTGCAGAATCTGCTGCAAGAAGCGACTTCTACCATGTATACACTGTATCAGCCAGATAACAGCCTTATATTTGACAATGACAAATCATATGATACAACAGGCCAGTGTAAACAGTACATGTACATGTATGGCCCCTTAAACACTAAAACTATGTAAAGTATAGTGTTTATACTTGTAAAAAACTGAATGTAAAGTAGTCTACCCTCTGCATACAATGCAAATCAATACACATACTTATTTGGGTCTGAAATTATCAAAGAAACATGTTTCAATTTTTCCAGCAAGGTGTTAACAAAATGTATATGATTGATAATGTGTAAGTGGCTACTGAAGATGTGTCCTTTTATAATTATAACACATATAAACAATATTTTTTCTAATAACAGGTAGCACAATATGTCAATCTTCAGTTCTCCGTGTTGCAAGCCATTCTGAAGAAATTCCAAGAGGAAGAGGAGAAGGAAGTTATGAAGATTAAACAACGGTAAATGTTCAGTTCAGGTGCTCTTTAAAGTCATTAAGTGTGTGGGTCATCATTATACAATGTACCTTATTGAATTGTGCTCGGGGCTAGAACTGGTGGAAGTACAAAAGGCAATAGTCTGAAATGAAATAAATGAACGGAAATGCCACTACATGTCCAAGAGAAAGGGTAATTCACAGCCAACTCTATTTGTAGTTCTCCTACATTAGCTTCAATATGCAGCAAGGGTATACAGCACACTCACATAAGCTCATGAAATAAAATACAGCTCCGGCTTTGTTCAACTCTATCATTACAAGAGCAGTTGTTTATAAAATTCTTCAAAGCTTAATACAGGTACAATTCACATGTATGTACCTTACTAAGTGACACAACTTTTTTGAGTCCCCTGACAGGTTTTACATTTATCAAGTACATAATGCAAGACATGTTTTGAAAATAGCTGAATGAACATTTTCTTTCTTTTTTCACTATATTTACCCTCATCCTCTATTTCTATCAAAAATGTTCACACACAAAATTCTGAAAGTACACCAATGATTTTTTTTAGGGATAGAGAAGTTAGATTTGTGCATGATATTGATGGATTTGGGGTTTTGAGGCATTGCATGATGAGGTATAATGTATATTTAGTTTGTGGTAACAACATGTGTATATATCGTCGCGCCATTGCAAAAACATAGTATCTCGATTTTGCTAAAACATTGTACCTTGCAGGAAAATGGTCCGTGCAAAGACGTTGTATCTCGGCGCATACTTGTTTTGTGTGTACATCCAGGCTATTTTAAGCGAGATACAACGTTTTGACATGAAACTTGCGCATAACTCATAAAAGTGCTATTTTAGGAGATACAACGTTTTTGCACTGACATAACCATACATGTATCTACTTTGCTGTGTAGAATTGTTCTTGAGAACTTCTCATGCTATTTATTCTAATGCTGCAGAATAGATTTCAGAATTTGGGAGACTAATTAGTTCTGAAAAGAACTGTCTTGCTTATTAAGTATTACCTGAGAGGTTAAAAAATCAGCAGGGACTACAACTTTTGCTTAGTGGATTGAGAGGACGTCTTGTTATTAACTTCTCTGTGGTGGAGTGAGTTCCTAAATCTTCACAGCAAAGTAGATATAATGCACATGATGGTACTGCAAACTGAATATACATATATTGATGGAATTGCTGCTTCAGACTAGTAAGTTTTCAGATTATGCATTGACCATCAAGCATGTGTTGTGTTCATTACATCAACCTAGCTACACACCTACCAGAAACTAAACTGTATGATCATTAATATATGTGACTTCTAATTAATATTTCTTTTCCTTTTCAGATATTTTCAGTATAAAGCTAATCTGCAGAAGAAGATCTCACTCCTGCCAGTAGAAGTGTAGGTATCATTCCATACTCATCCAGGGGTCGATTTCACAAAACCCATCCTAACTTAGGACTAGTCCTAGGCAATGCTAGGAAATAGGACTAGTCCTAAGTTAAGACCAGTTACTGGTCCTAACTTCAGATAAGACTAGTCTTAGGACTAGTCCTAGGCAATGCTAGGAGATAGGACTAGTCCTACATGTAAGTTAAGACCAGTTACTGGTCCTAACTTCAGATAAGACTAGTCTCATCTCTTTGTGAAATCCACCCCTGATTCATTAACTTACTTGTAGCCTTCCAATGTCAGTCATGTGGTGCACATACCTTTATTGAGTTTAGCCACATAAACCAACTACAGTCAACCCTTGGTATAAAGAGCACTGTTATAAAGAGGTTCTGCTTATAAAGAGTATATTCTGAAGTCCTGAATCTTATTTCTGCTTTGAGTTTCTTTGTTTTGCTGTCCTCTTTTAACAATGTTCCTGTTATAAAGAGGTAGTTTGGCCAGTCCCAGAAATTTTGTTATAAAGAGAGTTGACTGTACTCTGTAAGCTTTTGTCCTGAATCTGCTTAATGCATACATGATCGTGGTGGCCAATTGACAGATTCCTGTGCTCTGTATTTGAATACTTGTTGCAAGTAGAGGAAGACATTCAATAAGACTTTAAGAAAACATTGAACTCGTACTCTTATGAGAACTGCCACCTATGGTATTTTCTGTAACCTTTATCCTGAAATCTTAAACAGTGTTCTTGTGTGCAATATTTCTGATTTCTGTGAAGTAGTATCTTGATATTGCCCCATTCCCCTGGGAATTAAAGCACCCAACCGTTATCTTTGTTTTTAAATCTTTGTATAAGAGATAGTTATGGTGAAATTAAGTAATGAAGCTCATGCCAAACATACATGTAAAAACATGCCTGTGTCAAAGCTGTAGATCCCCTGGTTGTCTCGAGAAAAGAATTCCAAACTTGTGTGAATAGTTGCTGATGTCCTGCAGTACTGTTGAGTTTAAATGTGGCTGAGTAGTACTTGAGTGCAAGTAGTTAGGCATCTGATATTTAAGTGCTAAGTCTCAGCTCCGTACAGAAGTACTGCCTCTACTGTAGACACAAAGGGTAACCTTTTCAGTTGAGCACTGAGGGCCGAATGACTACACCTTTTCATGTTGTAGAGCACTGACCATGCAAGCCCTCTTTTGGTCCTGAGATCTTTATCACTACAGTTGATCCAAGCTCCAAAGTACTTGAAGTCAGATTCTACCTTGAGAGTTGTAAATCCTTTGTTCGGACAGCCCTGTCATTGATGTTGTAGGTGAGCACCTTGGTCTTCTTTGTGCTCAGCTGGAGGTCGACCTTAAAACACTTCTCCTCGACTGATAACAAAGGCCTGAACCCTGCTCCACTGTTTTTGGGACCAGTACAAAGTCATCCGCTAAGTCCATGTCAATGATTGTCACAGGAAACACTCGCCGACTATTGTGGAGGCACTATGTTGAAACCCAGCTCCTCTTCTCTACTGTCATTCGCCTTCCCTGGGTCATAATTGAGGACAATGATGAAGAGAAATGGAGCCAATGTGTCATCCTGGAACACTCCTGCCAAGATGTCAAAGAGCTCTGTTACCCTGGGAACTCCTGCCAGGATGTCAAAGAGCTCTGTTACCCTGGGAACTCATGCCAGGATGTCAAAGAGCTCTGTTACCCTGGGAACTCCTGCCAGGACGTCAAAGAGCTCTGTTACCCTGGGAACTCATGCCAGGATGTCAAAGAGCTCTGTTACCCTGGGAACTCCTGCCAGGACGTCAAAGAGCTCTGTTACCCTGGGAACTCATGCCAGGACGTCAAAGAGCTCTGTTACCCTGGGAACTCATGCCAGGACGTCAAAGAACTCTGTTACCCTGGGAACTCATGCCAGGACGTCAAAGAGCTCTGTTACCCTGGGAACTCATGCCAGGACGTCAAAGAACTCTGTTACCCTGGGAACTCATGCCAGGACGTCAAAGAACTCTGTTACCCTGGGAACTCATGCCAGGACGTCAAAGAACTCCGTTACCCTGGGAACTCCTGCCAGGACGTCAAAGAGCTCTGTTACCCTGGGAACTCCTGCCAGGACGTCAAAGAACTCTGTTACCCTGGGAACTCCTGCCAGGACGTCAAAGAGCTCTGTTACCCTGGGAACTCATGCCAGGACGTCAAAGAGCTCTGTTACCCTGGGAACTCATGCCAGGACGTCAAAGAACTCTGTAACACCATCTGTTGAAGTGACCCTCTGGTCCGGGTGTTTGCTTAGGTAACGTGCACTAATTTATTGGGGCACCTTGCTGAAGTCAATGATGGTGATGACTGCAGGGAGATGTTTATGCTTGAAACCTTCAGTAATTCTCTTCAGCACAATGATGTGCCCCATTATGGACCTCTCTTGCCTGAACTCGTTCTGTGCTGTTCTCAAGAGAGGGTCTATTACTCTCTGAATCTTGTCGGGCCCCATCCGCTTAAAGGTCAAGCACCATCCGCTTAAAGGTCAAGCACCATCCGCTTAAAGGTCAAGCACCATCCGCTTAAAGGTCAAGCACCATCCGCTTAAAAGTTTTGTTGACAAAAGAGGTAAGTTGGTAGTTGTCCATGCATGTGAGGTCGCCAGACTTCGGAACCGGGATGATAATGGTAGTGCACCACTGATCTGGTACATGTACATGTATTTCTCCCATTGATGGGGACATGCTTCAAGACTTCTGGGATGACACCATCCTCCCATAGCACTTTCCACCCTTGAGCGAGCCCTTTGCCTTGACATATCCTCAGGATTGAAGGGATCATCCTGGATGTCCAGGTCCCCGTACACTTGTTCCACCTCCACCTGTGCATCCAGTGTCTCTGGTTTGTCACCAAAAAGGTTTTTGAAGTGGCTGTACCAAGCCTGTATCCATTGCTGATTGGTATCTCCCTTGATCTGAGAGGGTTGGGAGACATTCTGCTAGCAATGTCATGAGGGGTCTACATTTTAGTATCCCATTTTCGAGATGGCAGCCACAAGTTTCTGAGTAGTGATTTTCCAATTCAATTTGCTGTCAATGGAAGTGCCAAGATATTTTAAGTTAGCGACCTTTTCAATCTAGTATTGTTAATATAACTAGGTTCAATACCAGTCTTGGTTTTACGGAAGTCAAGAACAATTTCTTTAGTTTTGGACACCTAAATAATTTAGATCAGACCAATTAACAAAATTAGCAACGTCTTTGCGATAAGAAGTTTGGCATTCATAGAAATCAAACCGGTCAGTTATTTGTCATCAGCATATTTAATGACGGGACAAGAAGTATCACTGATTCTAAAAACACCAGGTACAACAACCTTCAGGAGCATGGGTAGTGCTGTGAATTTTATCAGAAACTGAGTTCAAAAATAAAACCCTTAGTTAGTTCCTGTAAACCTATATTATTAATACATTTGTACCTATGACTTATTTTTCTCAATAATACAATAATTATTGCTTTTACTTTTATATACTCTTGCAGGGATAAAGAATCAAAGTCCAAAACCAAACACAAGGGAAAAATAAAGAAGAAAGGCAAGGACAAAGGGAAAGAGAAGAAGAAGAAGTGAGATAAATACTTAGTGTTTTAAATATAAATTGAAACATTAATTAGTAATGTTGTCTTTAAGTGAGTACATTTCCTGTTGTATACCACACACAGAGATCCTTGTCACTTGATTGGTGGAACATGTGTCTTCCGTTATTTTGCCATGTATTTACTGTCACGACGTTCCACAATTAGATATTGGAGTCCACTGTGGATAATTTTTGGATGCTTTGCAGTGTCAATCCCAAAACAAGCATTTCCTGCCCCTTTGTCAAAATGAGCTAGACAAGGCTGGTATCATGGTTTTACATAGAGTCCTCCATGTTGTTTAGAAGTTTTATGAGGAATGGAATCATTTTTGTATTTTTTTTGTGTTTACTGTGAACAAATTTTCATAAGACAAGGATCTACATGTGAGTTATATAAAATTAATTTTTAATGCATTTCATTTGTGAATTGTCGCAGAATATAATTGATGAAATCTGGCTTTCTGATTGGAAATGGAATAGTCCAGATTTCACCTCAAGATTATATTCTGCCATAATGCACTCAAATGCATCGGACATTTGTGTAATAACACATTATCATAATACCAACATTTACTGATCTCTTTGTTACATGCTTGTTAAAGAATCACATAATGGACCAATCCAATAAATCAAACCCTCAACTGTGAACCTAACGTTTGAGACAAGTCTGACAGATCAAACTTTATCACAAAATCTAAACAAGCCATTTTAGTTGCTACATTCTACCTATTTTGTGTGTCATTGTGCAAAGCAAGATGTACATTTCATATATCCAAGTGGGGCTGAGCTGCAGTGTACATAATGAGCTTGTGTAGTGTAGTCTCCCATCAAGCTGCTCGCAGTTTTGCACAGTGCTTTTGCTGAGCATTGAAACTCATCAAACATTGAATCTCAAAAGTCAAGACAGCACCTCAACAATGATGCCCGCAAGAAAACATTTTTGCAAGGGGGTTCTGGGTTTTTTTCAAAGACAATTGGTGAGCACGTAGTGCAAAGCTATTACGAGGTGGGGTCCTGGGCCCGGTTCAGGGCCCTTGAAACTTTTGGGTGCTAGATGCTCTGTCGTGCAATCAGAGCCATTATTTGGCACGTATTTGTCTCTTTTTTTTTTCATGTGGCGAAGCTTGGTGAAATGCACTAGGGCCCAGGAAACTTTTGGGTCTTATAGATGCTCTGTCATGCAATCTGAGCCACTTTTAGCATTTACCATCTGTTTTGGGGCAGCGGGACTTAATTAGTGTAATTTGCAAAAATTATTAACCCTTAATATTTTTTTTCACGAGGCAAAGCTGGCTGAAATGAAAAAGCCAGAGTGATTATATTTCACAATGCACGGCGAAAGCATGCATGTGATACTTTTTTTAAACTCACACATAGATCCCCGTCATTAGAAATGTCTTCACAATAAACACACAAAAACTCGGTCACCCCAATCTCTGAAATTTCTTTTTTTAAAGAAATAGCTCCACGTGTAGTATAAACCAAACTTTTTTAGGCTGGCCGTACGCACAAGTGCTGTATGCTGCGTTGCAATTGCTGGGGATGCTGGCATCATGAGGTTTTGTAATCAAAGACATGAGAAAAACTGTTGTCTGTTAAAAAACGGACTATAAACCAACAATTTCTGTCACCCCTGTTCATATTCTGCATTTTACGCATGTCTTTCGGAGAATTCGTGCAGACATATAGGGCCGGCCAGCCAGCCGACCAGACTTAACAGGCACACTTTAAATGATCAATTATGTAAAATTATTTAAAGCTCCCTCTGGCAACTAGTTTGAAATTACATTATTTTTCAAAAGCAAAATATCAACCAAACTTTACCAAATTACACGCACTAGTGGAAAACATCATTGGTAACTGAATTTTGAACAATATTGACTGTGTACAATTCATACATTGTTTATCAAGGCTTGAAAAACAGTCAGACATTTCAATCAAGTACATTGTTATTTAATGACACCGGTAATAGGTAACAGCGGCACCTCATGACATCAAATACCTGTCATGAATCTTGTAATTTGAGTCATTTTTGAGAAGCATTCACACCTTCTTGTTGTGATGAAATAAAAACTATTCTTCTAGTTTATTTTTGAATAAAAATTGGACACTGGCTATTAGATCTACATGTACATGGCTTGAAATAATATCTGAATATTTTTGATTAACCAGAATAAATTTGAAACATATATTTTCAATAAGAATTCAAGTTTTAAGGTAAGATTGTTTTATATTTTTAAGAGTAAATTTATGGTATTGTAAAGCTGTAAAATATGCAAGTATTTGTAAAGACTATATAGAATTACACCTACATGATATTTTTGATCTTTTACCAGTGTTACCATATATATTAGTAGATAAGAGATTACTTGGGACTAGTTACTTGATGCATTCCATATCTCTTTAGTTAGTAGTGCCATCAGCCCCTACCTCACCCATGCAATTCAAAACTTCTCTAGCCTAAAGGTCACCAATCTATAATGTTATCCTGTTCCCATGTTGACAATTTCACTGAGCCTTTCTCACTTCACTCAAACTGTCTTCAAAGATTGCCAAAAGCACATAGGAAATGTGGTATGTATTAAGGATTTATGTCTGGACATGTTTGTTCAAGCTCCTCTCAGAGTTGTTAGTTCCTGACATAAAAAATGCTATGGAATGAACAAATTCATGTTTTTGTGACATTACATTATTATTCACTACCTTTGGAGCTATAGTAGCTAAACCATTGCACATAGAGCACATCTGGACAAGTTTTGTATGCCTATCATGCTTTTCACTCTTTATTGTCATTATATGAGATTATGAGATTAAATATTTGTAAATTGTGTAAGAAATATGTCATTTAAAAAACTACTACCCAAATGAGCAAGTTATTACAAAGCAATAACAGATGATCCTAGGTCTACCAAGAGTCAACAAAAGAAATATTTTTGGATAATAAATGTACATGATGTGGTTTATTTGCATGTAAATTATGTCATAGAGTTGTGTGTTTACTTGATGGATGTTTTCTTCATTCTAAACAACTTTACAAAGCAGTGTACAGTTGTTGTTGGTGTTGTTGTGGGTTTTTTTTTAAAATAATTTTGTTGTTTGTATCTATAAGACAAGTGTAGTTTGTATGATGTAATGAAGCTCACTTCTTCCATGTCATGAAGGTATTTCAGATCAGTTGATCAGGGGCTTGGTCTCAATGTGCATGAGCTTCAAGCATTGTTTAGTGTAATAAACTAATGTTTAACATTTAATCAATAATAAAAGAAACAAAAATGATAAATATTTTTTGCAAAACAGTCAAAGTTGATTAATTCTGTAATTTTTTTGAAAAAGTATTTATCACAATTCATAGAGAAAGGTGCTCATAAATTGAAATAATAGCACCTGTAATGTGTTTTTAAACATGTAGTGATTTCTAGTTACAAGGGCAATGTTAAGAAATCATCACACATAGCCTTTTCTCAAAATGTCTTTTGTATTTTTAGAACGAAATTTTCGGTTGGATATTGACATCACCACCAATATTTTATTATATAAGTTTTTTGATTGAAAACTCTTTGTAATGTTTAACTGATAATGGCCCTGTCTGTCAATGTCTTTTTACAGACATGATAACTATTTGGCTACATGTTGCCAATTAAATTATGTGGGCAACAACCATTGAGCTATATACAAATATATATTGCAACCAACTTTATAAATAAATGTAATTTGGAATCAATCAAGTGTTAAGTAAGACTAAGGTTAGACATGTTTATCCTTTTAACTTTGCCATATTTCAGTAAGCAAACTTGTTATGTAACCAAGTCTTTGCCAAGATTCGCAATAGTGTTTGCATTGTATCTGGAGTGTAATGTCCGTAAACACTCTTTACTATAACAAACTTAAATTATGGGAATATAAACTAAACTGAAACAGTACATCGATATTTTACCACCAGAATCATAAACTGATATGTTTAAAATGGGAAACCCAACGAATTGAAGATGAAGTTTTGTATTGAATACTTTAACTCCCTTATATCTTTTTGAATTCGCAACATTAACGACATTTTGCAACGAAGAACTCAGTGAATGGGATACATATTAAATGCAGCTGTTATGCACCATTATGTCCGACATTGGCCATTATGTCTGACGAAGCGTGGTGTCCGACAAACCATTATGTCCGCCCAATGGTGTCCAACAAACCATTATGTCCGACCCATTGTGTCCAACGAACCATTATGTCCGACAAAGCATGGTGGCCGAAAAACCATTATGTCCGCCCAATGGTGTCCAACAAACCATTATGTCCGACCCATTGTGTCCAACGAACCATTATGTCCGACGAAGCGTTGTGTCCGACAAACCATTATGTCCGCCCAATGGTGTCCAACAAACCATTATGTCCGACCCATTGTGTCCAACGAACCATTATGTCCGACAAAGCATGGTGGCCGACAAACCATTATGTCCGCCCAATGGTGTCCAACAAACCATTATGTCCGACCCATTGTGTCCAACGAACCATTATGTCCAACGAAGCATGGTGGCCGACAAACCATTATGTCCGCCCAATGGTGTCCAACAAACCATTATGTCCAACCCATTGTGTCCAACGAACCATTATGTCCGACAAAGCATGGTGGCCGACAAACCATTATGTCCGCCCAATGGTGTCCAACAAACCATTATGTCCAACCCATTGTGTCCAACGAACCATTATGTCCAACGAAGCATGGTGGCCGACAAACCATTATGTCCGCCCAATGGTGTCCAACAAACCATTATGTCCGACCCATTGTGTCCAACGAACCATTATGTCCGACAAAGCATGGTGGCCGACAAACCATTATGTCCGCCCAATGGTGTCCAACAAACCATTATGTCCAACGAACCATTATGTCCGACAAAGCATGGTGGCCGACAAACCATTATGTCCGCCCAATGGTGTCCAACAAACCATTATGTCCGACCCTCTGTGTCCAACGAACCATTATGTCCGACCCATTGTGTCCAACGAACCATTATGTCCAACGAAGCATGGTGGCCGACAAACCATTATGTCCGCCCAATGGTGTCCAACAAACCATTATGTCCAACCCATTGTGTCCAACGAACCATTATGTCCGACAAAGCATGGTGGCCGACAAACCATTATGTCCGCCCAATGGTGTCCAACAAACCATTATGTCCAACCCATTGTGTCCAACGAACCATTATGTCCAACGAAGCATGGTGGCCGACAAACCATTATGTCCGCCCAATGGTGTCCAACAAACCATTATGCCCGACCCATTGTGTCCAACGAACCATTATGTCCGACAAAGCATGGTGGCCGACAAACCATTATGTCCGCCCAATGGTGTCCAACAAACCATTATGTCCAACGAACCATTATGTCCGACAAAGCATGGTGGCCGACAAACCATTATGTCCGCCCAATGGTGTCCAACAAACCATTATGTCCGACCCTCTGTGTCCAACGAACCATTATGTCCGACGAAGCGTGGTGTCCGACAAAGCATTATGTCCGCCCAATGGTGACCAACAAACCATTATGTCCGACCCATTGTGTCCAACGAACCATTATGTCCAACGAAGCATGGTGGCCGACAAACCATTAGGCCAAAAAAGTAAACAATGTAAATTGCCCTCCACCGACCGACCCCAAAGTGCTGAAATCTTGGGTCGAGTATGAAAGAGGCCGCTGGTTGCTGCTCATAAGGAATTTCCACTTGCTGGGCTATATATATTTGATTATCAAAAATAAATTGGATTTCCCTAAACTTTACAATAATTTTCAATAAAACTGTGTTTCCCATGGCTTAACATGTCAGTTATGAATATTGTTCACATTTTCAACGGGGTAAAGTAATTTGAAAAGGTAATTGGTCATCTTGACACAAGGTTGCCATCTAAGATTATCAACAAACCAATCGGATAGATCTGTAAAGTGAGATTTTTATAAAATAAAAACAATCCAAAAACTTGTGTCTATGATTCTCCATTAAAATACTTAAACAGTAAACCTGTTCCTTTAATGGTGTAAATAGGTTTGTCATTTACTAAAGAAACAGTTCGATTATTTATTTGAAAACAAAGTAAAGTAC
This sequence comes from Pisaster brevispinus, assembly GCA_023634235.1. Taxonomy (NCBI): domain Eukaryota; kingdom Metazoa; phylum Echinodermata; class Asteroidea; order Forcipulatida; family Asteriidae; genus Pisaster; species Pisaster brevispinus. The sequence goes on along the minus strand of JAMKCF010000015.1, from coordinate 10,321,322 downwards.
TAGTGGTGCCCATAACACGACTGATTTACATGTCCCTTGCTATCGGTACATTTCTAGACAACTTAAAAATTCCTTCAGTCATTAAGAAGGAATCATTGAATTCTGCAACATGCAGAACTACATGGATCGCCCAAATTCTAACCTTTTTTTTTGTGTCAAAAATCATCGAGAAGGTTGTCACCGCAAGACTCAATGCACACTTATAAATTTGCCTACGGTATTTGTTATGGATCCAAAACTTTCCAAACTATCCGTGAATATAAATCACTCAAAAAGCCTGAATTTTCTCAGATGCAACAAAGAAATGAAACAAGGTGACACTGATGTAAAAAAACCAAAAAAAAACAAACCCAGAATCAAATTGATTTATTGATGAAACTATCAACCACTTCGAATACCGATTGGGTTTTGTAAACGTACAACGATTGAGTTAAACAAGTGTACATTTAGAACAGATAAGCTTATACAAAAAATAAGTATATCTTACGGGCGAATACGTTAACAGGGAGAGCAGGCAAAGACTCCAGCAACAGAAGATACAGTGAGGATCAAGTACACTCTGGCAACCGATCAACTCCAGGGGCGAAAACAGTTCTCTACCGATGTGACTATGAGCTACCACGGGGCGACTTCACTCCGACAAATGTCCAGAAAAAGACGAAGCAACAATGGGTACGCAATCTGACGCCTGCCACAAAATATGGGGAAGAAGACCACAAAATACCGAAATGTAGATTTAGTTCGAAAATGTCCTTTCTGGAATTAAATTCAGCTCTGCATCTTGGTCAAAACGAACTCTTTCAAAATGCTCCTCCAACGAGTCGTATAAAGACACAGAAGTCCAGTCTTGAGTATTTGTCCTGTCGAAAATCTCTCCCAGCCAGTATATAAATGATTTGTAATTTTTTCTAGAAAATACTAAATCTAACTTTGACTTTCCAGCCATTTCCAAACACAATTCTAGAATAATCATTCACCCATTCATAACAGATTAGCGCCGCCCACTGGTGTCAACGGACTTACACACAGAACATGATTGACAATGTATGCAGTCACACGTAGAAGGACATGTATGTACATGTACATGTATTAGGGTTTCATAACGTATTGTATTCCTGAAATCCAAATTTGTATCACAAAATGTGCAAACTTGGATTCTAAAGTACCTAATGCAGGATTTTGACTATTTACGTGTATAATTATGTGCCGCTCCACTAAACGTGTACGCAGCACGCCCTTACATTGCTATCTATGTGCGGACTTTTCTTTGTCCCTCTAACCATAGAGAAAGGACACTTTCTCTATGCTCTAACTAAACACTCTCCATAGACTTAGCGCATGAAAACAAGTGTGAGGACACAAACATACAAAGGATTCCAATGTGAGGACAGCATTGTCCCTTTTGTACTCCTTTGTTCTACTGGCCCCACTCATCTAGTAATAATATGCCACGGGCTGTTATGTACACGTACGATCGATTCCATGCAAAATGCTCATTAGTATCCATAAATTAGAATTCATCTGGGAAAAAATTGGAAAGAAGGCTATGTAGGTATGGGTGTCAACATTGACAAAAAAAAGTAAGGACCGATAGGGGGTGGGGAATTTTTTTTCGGGGGGGGGGTCATTGAAACTGGGGGTTCATTGACCCACATTTTGCTCAAAGTATGTTGTGTTTGGTATCAAATGAAAGGAAATTGAATTCTAAATGCTTGAAGTGATGTTTATTTTGTCATTTTATCGCACTTGATTGAAGACGTGGTGCTGGTTAGCAAGGAATGGGCACGCTCATTACACAGTTTCTATGTAAAAAAGACATTGAAACTACCGTAATACGTTACAATGTATCCATCAATAATTGATTGAAGACGTGGTGCTTGTTAACAAGGAATCAGCAAGCACTTTAACTTTGTTCAATGGGGGGGGATTAATTACCCTGTAATCTAATCCCAAAATTATAATAATAATAATAATAATAATAATATCAAGTAACAAACCACAAGGGAAACTGACTGGGAAAATTTTTAATAATTTGGGTTTTTAACAAAGAAAAATTGACTGGAGCGGGACTTGAACCAACGACCTCCGGATTAACGTACCGGCACTCTACCAACTGAGCTATCCAGCCCTATGTTGGCGGTCTCCCTATTAGTCAATATCTTTGGGGCGCGTGATAGCTAATCTGTGGGGGCGTTTTTCGTGGCTGATGCAGAGGAATAACTGCGATCTCAGACTTGAAATCAAGTCTATGTTTATACACGCCTTTGAGCATATTATGTAGACTCAACCTCGTCCCCATGGTTTACTTTATTTCCAACCATGTTTGTAAATAGTAAACCCTGGGATGGAAACTCCTCACTTGGACCCTGATTGGACAACAACATTACATTAGCACATGTACATTGTTTCCAATACATACAAGCTACTAAATTTGGTACCGGACCACGAGACTATGGCGAAGATGTGAATTTCGATATGCAGCCAGACTATTCTAATTTGCATACGTATCCAAAATATTTGGATATGCAAATGTTCCAATACCAGGGTGAGAGAGCAGTCAACCTCGTACTGCTCGACACACCCTGGGAAAGAGGTTGATGTAGACTGGATCCTCATGCCTAGCCGTAGTAATAACAATTATATAAGCAGAGCACCAGTCTATTTGCATGTACAAAGTAAAAATCAAGCCGAGCTGCAAAATCGCCTTGCCTACTCAAAGAACGAAAATCCCCAAATCACAACTCGTTGCAAGTTGGCTTGCTGATCTTTTTACCTGTTGGATCGTCCAACAAAGAGTCACATTAAGGGCTGTATTAATTGAAAATGATGAAGTTCAGATAGTGTTTTTAAAACTAAATTGGAGTCCCATTATAGTCTCAAGTAGAGTGAAAAGAGAAGGGTTGACAACGGAATTCTTTATAAGTCTTAAGTTTTCGGCGTATAAAGAAAAACTGTATAACAACATAATAGGAATAAAGATAAGATTCATTCTTGGCAATAAAAAGGCTTTCAAATCATTCTGCTGGGCGTTGTATTAGTTGCTTCGCTCAATTAGGAAAGTCATAAAGTACAACTTGGTGTAGTTGAAAGAGAATTCGGAAAAGTTACACTAAAATAATGGCTTTAATATCCCAGAAATCTCCTGGCTTGGCATGTCAAGGACTCTGTTCCAGCCAAATTATTTCGTTCCCTCTATTTTTTTTTCGAAAGATGGATCTGCAGTGTGTACTGTTTAGACTTAAAACCAGATCACAAAGAGAATGGACATATTGCATATTGTATTGTGATGACGCATTCTTGTATTGTGGTAACCGTTGGCAACACTTGACCCTGTCAGCCAGAATTGCATATACGGCTGGAGGAGGGCGTTGTTCCCAAGCCTCTCTTCCTACATGTCAAACTTCACGGCAGATCGAGACATATTTGTTGATAATATCGTCCCCGTTTCCTAGATTGGTTTAATGAAACGTGTGACTTACCACACGTATGGGATTATTTGCCTGCAGTATGGTGTTTTAAGCTCCACAAATTTACTCAAGGCATGTTCTTCCAAATTACTTACAGACGACGAGTACGCACGAGGCCGCTGGTTGCCGCTCATAAGGAATTTCCACTTTCTGGGCTATATATAGTTGATTATCAGACTCGAGAATAAATTGGATTTCCCTTAACACTTTACAATATTTTCCAATAAAATTGTATGCATGCCTCAAAAAATGTATTTCTCGTGCCTTTAAAACATGGCAGTAATGAATATGTTCACATTTTCAACGGGGTAAAGTAATTTTAAAAGTGGCATGTTCAGCAAAGAATTGTGGAAGGTAGGCATTTTATTGGCATCTTGAAACAAGGTTACCACCTAGGATTATCAAACATCCAATCAGACAGAACTGAAAAGTGTGTCTCACTAAAACATGGCCTCATGGGTCGATTTAATAAAGACAGGCCTAAGATTTCTCTTGGTACAAGTTGTCATTTATGTCACCAGTGACCATACTGACTTGTATACTGTGAGAATGATTGACCTGCCAGAGATTGATTAATTGACTAACTCATCTTAAAATTTATCTACATCTATGAATTTGTTCTCTTTGTAAAATTAATCCTGTATTTAGACTATGCAATTAATGTTCATGCTTGCTTGATTTTGGGGTGTCAACACAGTTTGTTTGCATGTAGATGATTTGAGAGGCGTAACACAGCAAGAAGGGTTCCAGATTGATGTGGACAAGGTAAAGAAAGTGCCAAATTGGAAAGCCCCTGGTCCAGACCACGTGCATGGGTACTGGTTGAAGAACTTCCGTAGTTTGCATGAGCGAATGGCCCTACAATTGCAAGACTGTCAAGACATGGTAAGGTCCATGTTGGATGACTGAGGCAAGAACGGTTCTGATCATGAAGGATGTCAAGAAAGGTAACATTGCTAGTAACTATAGACCAATCACGTGCTTACCTGTGATGTATAAACTCTTGACCAGTATGATTGCAGAAGACCTCTATCGTCATATGGATGACCAGCAGTTGTTTCCAGAGGAGCAGAAAGGCTGTAAGAAGCGGTCCAGAGGTACGAAGGATCAACTTATCATCGATAAGACTGTACTGAAGGACTGCAGGAGCAGAAAGACGATTTGGCAATGGCGTGGATCGATTACAAGAAGGCGTATGACATGGTATCGCACACGTGGATAATGGAATGCCTGGATATGGTTGGAGTGGCTGATGCAGTAAAGCGTGTTCTAGGTGAGAGCATGAAGACTTGGCGAACTAATCTGACGGCCAACAATGATAGTCTGGGCAAGGTATGCATAAGAAGAGGGATTTTCCAAGGTGACTCTCTGTCTTTATCCTGTTTCTGAGGAAGGTGAGTGCAGGTTATGTAATGAAGAAGGACGGATGTAAGATCAACCATCTGCTTTTTATGGACAATTTGAAGTTGTTTGCAAAGAATGAGGCGGAGATCGATTCTTTGGTGCAGACCGTCAGGATTTTCAGGGTGAGGAAGAGAGTTATCGGTATCTTGGTGTACTTGAATCGGACCCTTGGTGTACTTGAATCGGACCATGTCCTTCACGAGGAATCAAAGGTGAGGTTGAGGGCAGAGTACATCAGACGGGTAAAGAAATGTTTGAAGTCGAAACTGAACGGGGGGAACATGGTTAAGGCAATTAACACATGGACCGTGTCTTTGATGAGGTACAGTGCGGGTATTGTCGAGTGGACTAAGGAAGATCTAGATGTCACGGACAGGAGAACGAGAAAACCGATGACCATGAATGGTATGCTTCATCCGCGGGCGAATGTGAGCAGACTTTATATTCCGAGGTCAGAGGGCGGTAGGGGGTTGCTAAGTGTGGCAGACAGTGTTAACATCTAGCGCAGGAGCTTACATTGTCATATTAGGAGGACTGAGGAGAACTTGTTAAAAGTTGCGCAGAAGTACACGAAGGCGGGCGAAGTTGGGCCGAAGGAGAACAAGAGGCAAAGGAAAGAGGAAAGACATAAAGATTGGCGGAACAAACCACTTCATGGCCGGTTCTTGAGATGCACTGAAGAAGTTGCCGGCAGCAAGTCCTGGAATTGGTTAAAGAGCGGAGAACTTAAGAAGGAAACCGAGGGCTTGATTACTGCGGCGCAAGACCAGTCTCTAAGGACAAATGTAATGAAGGCAAGGATAGAGAAAGCAAACGTCTCTCCTATGTGCAGAATGTGTAATAAGGCGGAGGAGACTGAATTTCATTTTGTCAGTGAATGTAGTATGATGGCCCAGACGGAGTACAAAGGAAGACATGACAAGTTGGCCAACGTGATTCACTGGGATATGTGTAAAAATAATGGTGTCCAAGTGACTGCAAAATGGTACGATCATGTTCCAGATAAAGTTGTAGAGACCAACCAGGTCAAGATCCTCTGGGACTTTAACATTCAGACTGATCATGTTATAGAACATAGGCATCCGGATGTTGTAGTCTTAGATAAGACGAAGAAGATGTGTTATCTTATTGACATAGCTGTGCCGGGTGATATACGGGTCGCTAAGAAGGAGTCAGAAAAGATCCAAAAGTACCAAGACCTGGCCAGGGAACTTCGTAAGATTTGGCAGGTGAAGGTGAAAGTAGTCCCTGTGGTGGTTGGAGCACTTGGCACCATTCCGAAAGCACTGGGGAAACATCTGGAGGAAATAGGGACAAATGTGAAGGTAGATTTATTACAGAAGGCGGCGCTTTTGGGAACAGCGAGGATTCTAAGAAAGACCCTTGAGATCTAAGGCTACGGGACGTAGCCCGACTCGAGGAGTTGCCGGCACAAAGGAAAATGTGATCTTTCTTTTGCATGCTGTGATAGTATAATAATAATAATAATAATAATAATAATAATAATAATAATAATAATAATAATAATAATAATAATAATAATAATAATAATAATAATAATAATAATAATAATAATAATAATAATAATAATAATAATAATAATAATAATAATAATAATAATAATAATAATAATAATAATAATAATAATAATAATAATAATAATAATAATAATAATAATAATAATAATAATAATAATAATAATAATAATAATAATAATAATAATAATAATAATAATAATAATAATAATAATAATAATAATAATAATAATAATAATAATAATAATAATAATAATAATAATAATAATAATAATAATAATAATAATAATAATAATAATAATAATAATAATAATAATAATAATAATAATAATAATAATAATAATAATAATAATAATAATAATAATAATAATAATAATAATAATAATAATAATAATAATAATAATAATAATAATAATAATAATAATAATAATAATAATAATAATAATAATAATAATAATAATAATAATAATAATAATAATAATAATAATAATAATAATAATAATAATAATAATAATAATAATAATAATAATAATAATAATAATAATAATAATAATAATAATAATAATAATAATAATAATAATAATAATAATAATAATAATAATAATAATAATAATAATAATAATAATAATAATAATAATAATAATAATAATAATAATAATAATAATAATAATAATAATAATAATAATAATAATAATAATAATAATAATAATAATAATAATAATAATAATAATAATAATAATAATAATAATAATAATAATAATAATAATAATAATAATAATAATAATAATAATAATAATAATAATAATAATAATAATAATAATAATAATAATAATAATAATAATAATAATAATAATAATAATAATAATAATAATAATAATAATAATAATAATAATAATAATAATAATAATAATAATAATAATAATAATAATAATAATAATAATAATAATAATAATAATAATAATAATAATAATAATAATAATAATAATAATAATAATAATAATAATAATAATAATAATAATAATAATAATAATAATAATAATAATAATAATAATAATAATAATAATAATAATAATAATAATAATTAATAATAATAATAATAATAATAATAATAATAATAATAATAATAATAATAATAATAATAATAATAATAATAATAATAATAATAATAATAATAATAATAATAATAATAATAATAATAATAATAATAATAATAATAATAATAATAATAATAATAATAATAATAATAATAGCTCTTATATAGTGCAATTCCAAAAATGATCATTGCGCTTCACAAACAAGAAACAACACCAACAATGTATACACACTAAAATAAATGGTTTTGAGATTGCGCTTGAAAGCGTCAACTGTTGGTGAGGATCTTATGGTCTGTGGTCTCTGGTTCCAGAGAGTTGGCCTGAACACACTGAACGATCCATCGCCTATTCTCATCTAATCATCCCACCAGGTTCTCAACAAGTCGGATGATATCTCCAGAGCTCTACACTTTTTGAAGGAATTGTGCAAACTGTGATACAAGCAGCTGTTTCAGGATGACCGACATTTCCTACAGGATAACCTGTCGACATCTCGAAATTGTTATCTGTAGGATGGTGCCATCCCACAGGTAAACGTGTCGACATACCTAAATCATTATCTGGGAAAATCTTGAAACTATGACATCCTACAAAAATTGTCGGCTTCTCGCAATTCGCCATCTGGTCATCTTCATTTCTTCTTTGATAATGTTTTGTTTCAAGGTAATTTGTTTTTCTACTTACAGTTATACGTGGCCTATCGTGGCCGAACGTTCTTGCGCATTGGACTCAAGCTCTGTCTTTCTGCTCAGCAGCGTGAGGGTTCGAGTCCCAGTCTTGATAGCTCGTGTCCTATTGCTTCGGATGGTTCCATGTGATGTGTACTCATTACACTTATCACTTAGAAATGTATTTACGCCGGTGTTTTGGGCATAATAATAGGCAGCAGATAACGCCAATAGATGTTTATGTAAATGCGTCCCGTAATCAATGAATGCAAACTTCAACAACAAGTTAACATCCTAATTTATTTTGCAGTTTTTTGAGAAACCAATATTGTTAGATTTGCAAGAAAGAAAAAATAGGCAACCACAAATTGTCAATCCTTATCAACAAATAGATATCCAGGTCTCAAGCCATACTTTATAGCTTTGTGGTTGATGCTTATTGAAACTTTTTTTGAATGAAGAGGTTCATCAATTAGTAAATCATCTTTTTTATTTAACAAAATACATAAAGAAAACAAACTTCTTTTGATGAGTCAATAAAAACTTGAAGCTAGGGGTTACCGACCGTGACCCAAAAATTGCACGAAAGAGCAAGATATTGCAAAGGATTGCGCAATTTTCCTGAAAAAAGTTTCTGAAACAAGGATTCTGCCTTTTGATTGGTTTAGAGCGCGTCATATGATATGACTTATTTTTAAACAAGACGTGCTATACACGCAACAAAAAGTGTACCATATACCCATAACAACAGCAGCTTCTTGGTACATATACGTCTATGCACACTGTTTGCTGGGATGTTTAAAAAAGAAGGTTATTGGCTGCTTTTAGCCGTGCCATGGCTAAACTATTCGACTCCCTTGTTGATCCCAGGAACGGTCAGTTTCCCCCGGGAGTTGTAGTTTTAACCATAGCACTCAAAACAGTCAATATTTGTATACTGTTGTCATGAGAATTATGCACCTATGTTCCGACATTCTACGTTTTGACACCCCTATGTATTTTCTCACATCCTAATCCTATACCACCTTAACCCTGACCTTGACGCGTGTACATCACGAGTCTTTGTCTGCATTGTAGTGTAGGATGTGACTTTGGTCAGAGGCCTTCTGGCAGTGCAAAACATTGTGCGGCCCCTAAATGTAGCCCGAGCCCTAAATGTAGTCCGAATCCTAAATGTTGCCCGACCTAAATGTAGCCCCAAAGTTGTACCTTAAATGTCGCCCTGACCTAATTGTAGCCCCAAAGTTCTACCTAAATGTCGCCACGACCTAAATGTAGCCCCAAAGTTGTACCTAAATGTCACTCCGACCTAAATGTAGCCCCAAAGTTGTACCTAAATGTCGCCGGGCCTAAATGTAGCCCCAAAGTTGTACCTAAATGTCGCCCCGACCTAAATGTAGCCCCAAAAGTTGTACCTAAATGTAGCCCCGACCTAAATGTAGCCACAAAGTTGTACCTAAATGTAGCCCTGACCTAAATGTAGTCCCAAAGTTGTACCTAAATGTCGCCTTGACCTAAATGTAGCCCCAAAAGTTGTACCTAAATGTCGCCGGGCCTAAATGTAGCCCCAAAGTTGTACCTAAATGTCGCCTTGACCTAAATGTAGCCCCAAAGTTGTACCTAAATGTCGCCGGGCCTAAATGTAGCCCCAAAGTTGTACCTAAATGTCGCCCCGACCTAAATGTAGCCCCAAAAGTTGAACCTAAATGTCGCCCCGACCTAAATGTCGCCCCGACCTAAATGTACCCCCAAAGTTGTACCTATGTCACCCGACCTAAATGTAGCCCCAAAGTTGTACCTAAATGTAGCCCCAAAGTTGTACCTAAATGTATCCCCGGCTTTTAAGGTAAGCGATTGTAGTGCCAACCCTGATTTCCTTTTAAATTGTTTCGAAGGTAGAGTTTATATAATTATTTTTTGGAAAACGGGCTGCAAAAGCCTGCATTCTTACATTGTTCTTAGCCACAAACATGAAACTATTACTAGATATACGTCGCAGGAAGTCTGTTGATTCATGTTAGATGTTCAGTCTGAGATGTACTAACAAACCTTTACTGAGGACGAGCAGCAGCGTAGCTTTTTCGGTGTGGGGGGGGGGGCTAGAGGGAACGGGTTTGTCAGTGGTGGGGTCATGCTTTTGTTTTGGAAGGGGGACGCTGCAGGGGGCCGCCATCCTTTTATGTTCTTAGCATTTTGTGGCTGCGGTAGCGATCGTGATTTTGGCCCTGAGTTAGCGTGTGGTATGGGGGGGGGGGGGGGGGTCGCCCAATGCCCCCCCCCCGTGGCTACGCCGTTGAGGACAAGCCAATCGCGTGTTTTGCCCCATTGCCCCGAATCTTCCTGTATCTGTAAGATCATGGTAAGATGAAGGTCGGGGCGACATTTAGGTAAAACTTTGGGGCTACATTTAGGTCGGTGACATTTAGGGCTCGGGCTACATTAGGGGCCGCACATCTGTCTTGTGTCTGTGCTGCACCTAAATGTAGCCCGAGCCCTTAATGTCGCCCGACCTAAATGTAGCCCCAAAGTTGTACCTAGATGTTGTACCTAGATGTCGCCCGGGCGACATCTAGGTACAACTTTGGGGCTACATTTAGGTCGGGGCGACATCTAGGTACAACTTTTGGGGTTACATTTAGGTTGGGGCGACATCTAGGTACAACTTTTGGGGCTACATTTAGGTTGGGGCGACATCTAGAAAAACACTTTTGGGGCTACATTTAGGTCGGGGCGACATAGAGGGCTCGGGCTACATTTAGGTGCCGCACAGGTGTCCGCACATACATTACCAGACAAGACTTGCAATATCTTTAGGTTTAGATCTCTTACATCTGGACACAATGCGTTTTTTATTGAGTGCTGTGTCTGTTCACATGACAACTTCTAACCCAGACTAGAGCAGTATTCTGCAATGGTGAAAGCCAGCTATGCGGTTGCACATGTTTGGAGGACGTTGAAGTTGGCTCCCAACTTGAGACCTGAGAGGTTGTTGTAAGTGCTTTAAAATGGGGGTAGCTAGTGCGATATCATCGGCATATATGTTGGAGAGCGTTGGTGCCAGGACAAGTCAACATTTTGATATTACCATAAAATGCCTTTGGTTTAAGCTTACGGTTTTTCATCAGTCTCTTCTCATACGCTCATGTGCTTGTCTCACCATCTCCATGGTCTCACCATCTTCTGAATCTGATTGCTCTGCTTGGTGTATTCCAGATAAACTTTGCATCGCTTTGTCTTTTATGACACTTGTGCCCTTGAACAAGGCACTTAATCATAATGCTTCGTAAAAAGTTGGGAAGGTAGTGCATTCTGCTCCGTAAGCCAGGCTTCTAGTGGATGATATCCATGCCTACATGCTTACAGACTGTGAAGGGGTAACCCTGTTTCAGCCCCAGGAGTGGCAACGTGCTCGAGGTGACAATTGATTTGGGTCAACAGCCCAAATCAGATAAGTGTAGACCTCACATTGAAGTGGCCGTCCGGCCTTGTGATGTTAGACGATTTCTAAAAAAAATATAAATAATGTTATCACAGCATGCATGTTGAACAGCATGTATGTTGATGGCTGTGCCATCCATTCTAGCAGCTTGTAGCCGATGCAGAGAATACTGGTAGGTCTGTAGCTGGATGCTAGTTGTTTGGCAACATCTTCAGGTTTTACCCCAGCTTTGGCCTGGTGATCTTTTCTGGAACCAGTGAGCCTTTTGAGAGAGTCTGCGTTTTTATGATGGAGTGCCAGCTGAGATCAATACTTTCCACTGCTTCAATCCATCGTTCTTTGTGTTTGTTGTCCAGATGGTTGGTTTGGTCATTTGCAGCATGCACATACGTTCTTCTGGTGCGATTGCCTCTTTGTGTTTCGGGGCTAATTTTCACATTCGCCATCCCAGCCCGGCACAAAATCATTTCGGGGATATTTTGAATGTCTTTTCGGTTTTCAAGATGTTTTCTTGACAATGTCAAGAGACTGGTTGAGGTTGTCAAGTGTTAGAGAAGGAAGTTTGGGAGCTTCACCTGTGTGTTTGTCCCAGTTTGCTTTCCAGACGTTCCGTGTTTTACGGGATGGCTTGGAGTATAGGGACAATCAAGGCAGTGTGTCGGATGAGAGAGGGTCAGTGAATGAGAAAACAATTCCCAAGAACGATCTCTTGTAGGCTGGAGTCAAATATTGCCGGCTGTTTATTGCCATTATCAAGGGGACATCATCACCACATGCCCCTTCCTGTATGGAGCTTCGCCGTTTGATGAGTTTCAGTTTGTAGCCACAGTCTATGTTGGCGTAAGAAGTCACTGCAGTAGATCGCTGGGTAGGTATAAATTGGTAGGTTGTCAAAGTTTGTGTTAGGAGGTTTGTTCACATTCATGACAGTGATTCTGTGGATAGATGTAGCAATGCATCGAAGCTGAGCACGGTAGCCAGCATCTTGAATTGAACTGTACATTGGATTTCGCATAGGTGGCAGAGCCATGTGGCACATATCAGATGGTGAATCAAGGGATTTTGAGCATGTCATTGTCCACTAGGGAATGAGTTTATGTAAGGGAGAATGCCAACTGCTTGTTGTTTTTATTTTATTTGTTTGTCTGGTGTTCCTCTGCTAATTGTCTGGTTGGTGTTCTTCTGCTATTTGTCTTCTCGATGTTCTGCTGTTTGTCTGGTTAATGTTTTACTGCTATTTGTCTGTTTGACGTTCTGCATTGGTTTCAAAGTATCACGTTTTTGATGTGATAATCCTTCCACATTTAGTTGGAGCAGGGTTGGTTCTTGCGGGTGTTCAAGAACCTGGAGACTATTTACATTCGCAGCACGGTTTGAGGCATAGTTGGTAAGAGGTCAATAGACCGTCTGTGGGCTATTTGTCGCCATTATGCGTTTCCAGACGACATGGGAAAGGTGCACAGAAATCCTCCATTAGATAGGTAATGAGCCATCATTCTATACCGAAATGGCCTGACAGCCATATTAAACCAATTTGTATTTAACTTCATGATTCGCAACTGCGCTGCATGCCATGTAAATAGTCAACTGCATACCAAACATGGTTACAGAAAGCAATTCAATAATTTTGCCCATTCACATTACATGCAGGGAAACGCAATGATTATCTCTGCCCGTGGTAATTTTTTTTAGGGGCTTCATCACTTTTCGATACTTGTCGGTTGAAAATCAACCTCATTTTCCTTCACGCCAAAGTTTGCCCGTACTACTGGAAAGGATCAATCAACGACCCAGCTATTAAAATGTGCCATAATTTGTCACATCTTAACATAAAACGTAAACCCACTATCTATCGAGAAAGACTTGCTAGGGACGGTGCGGCGAGGTCATAAACCCAAGGGAATGAGGTTGGTAGCACAAATTCCTAATTCGTTTATGTCCCCAAGTTGGTGGATTAAGGTAACGTGTTGCCAGTGGGCCCTCTCAGCAGATTAACCTATTTGTCGACGGTATGATGTGACATTCTTGAAAACAGGGGACTTATATTGGGGACATTTAAACCCATTACTTAAAAGAAAGTTTCTTTGCATTTCGTCTCAAGTCACCATTATATTGAACTACTCACTGCTTCGTCTGTATGGGCCTCCAAATCGTGAACTTTCACGTTGACCTCTTGTCTCATAAGGAGCTTGCGAATCGTAAACTGTCACATTGACCTCTTGTCTCTTATGGAGCTTGCAAATCGTGAACTGTCATGTTGACCTGTTGTCTCGTATGGGGCACCATTGCCATTGTTAATGTTATCGTCATCACTATCAACCATTACCATTGTTATTTTCATTGGCGTCGCTATCAACCATACCATTGTTATTTTCTTTGTCATCGCTATCAACATTGCCATTGTTAACCTCATTGTCGTCACTATCAGCCATTGTCATTATTATTTTCATTGTCATCGCCATCGACCATTCATTGTTATTTCAGAGTCATCGTCGTCAACCATCCAATGTTAGTCTCTGTGTTATCGCCAGCAACTATTGTCAGCAGTTGTCTCACTTTCATCGCAATTAATAATTATCTTTTCCAATGTCGTCGTCCCCATTCTAGCAAAAGTCGTTGTCATTATATTCAACATTGCCACCACCATAAGTCTCATTATTAGCAATTAACTGTCATCTTAAAACAGCATGTGAATGTGTAATTTTTCAAAACCAGTAAAGATGCTTCAATTTGTGATTAACATACAACTCGGTGTTTTGCCGCTTTATTTCAGCATAGCAAAATAAAGCAATTAATATTATATTTGTGTGTTGTTCATTGAGAACAAATTGACCAGCCATGCATACGAATATATTGATTGAGAAGTGTTCCCAGGAAACAATCGATATTCTCATCTCGACTCCATACTTATCCCCAGGCTCAAACCGTTATTTGAAGATGGGGATGCAGACGTGTTTATATCAATTAACTCCTTACCACACAAACATACCAGCAATTAGAACATGCACAGGGCCTAATAAATTGAAGACGATTTGCGCATTGTATGTACATGACATCCTGGAGGTGTAGCCAATGCATGATTTTCGTTTTCACTTTATTCAACTGTTCACAAATCAACAGTCTCTCTCTAGTCAGGGTTAGCTATGGTTTTACATTTAGTCTACCCGTACTCCCACTTAGCTCTTATTCATTAGCATAAACGTGGCCAATGTCGCAGCCAGACAATCTACACTTAGGTGTCAAGACACCCTCAAGTGTCAACACCTCCAAACAGCATTACCAAGCGTCACCTAGTGAGTGACCTTAATTCTTTAAAATTTGATGCTTTCAAATCCTAGATGCTTCCCATTAGTTTCATGGTCTATTGTTAGGTGCTAAACACTGAAAGTACTTTTAAAATATTTACAAATCTTACAGCCTTTTGAAAAAAAACAACAACAAAAAACCCCACAACAAATATCCGGCGATACCTTATACTCTAGTATTTGTCCCAAGGGTAATTGAGCTGTTTCCATCCCAAATGAAAACACATTCACACGAGCGAGAACAACTTTCCAAACAAGCTGCGTCCATCTTATGAAGAAGGTACTACACGTTTGTGAGCAAGTTTGTTGTGCCAGTTTTCAGGACCTGGGTTAACCACACCACCTGTGAGTCCTGTTTCAAACGTCGCGCTTCTTATTCGAATTCGAATAATCTAGTCTTTTTTAAGTTCTCTTTTTTAGATATGGATTCGATACAGCAGAAGCGCGGTGTTTGAAACGGGTCTAAGTCAGGAAGGCAAGAAAATGTTACTCCTCAAACCGTTGAACTACAGATACCTTTCAGGTCCTCTGGAATTTATGAGGGTCGAAACTCTCACTGAAGCAATTATGTAAGTCTGGCGAACCAACTATGTAACTACATCTCGTCGTTAACCAGACTTGAAGATAGCCCGAAGAATAAAACAACAGATTTGCGATATTCCCTCAACACAGCCTGCGAGGTGTATCAATAAACCAAATATTGATTTTTGTAAAAAAATAGGTCCAACCTGGTTTGAATAAATAACCTTTTAAGAATACAAAAAAAGTTGTTCGGGTACAGTGTCATTTTGTGATCTCACAGAAAAATCTCCAAAACTTTTAGACGAATGCATGGAAGCGACACAAAAATGCAAAATGGGTTCACATTTGGGAGATGATGAGATTTTTAACGAGTGCATGTCCTGCACCCGATATCGGTTCAAATCTCCTATTGGTTCAAATACCTTTTAACCAAGTTCGGTTTTAAGCTATAAAGCGTATGGTATCTGCTACTCCTGATTGTAGAACTATGGTACAAACGTCTATTTCATACACAACTCTAAAGTTAAATATTGTGATTGCGAATACATGACAGTTTTTACAGTTCTGCTTTGAACGAAAATGACAATTAATTTGTGAAACCCTTACCTTAAAGTCTTTGTAAAACATTGTATTGATTTGTGTGCTTTTCGAATCATCTTTGGAAATGCTCTATATAATAAGGGACACATGGCAGGTGCAAACTAGCACTTGACTTTCACAGATGTATTCTCACTTGAAATACAAAGCCTTAGACCAAGCTTTCTTAGTCTTAGTTGTCGATGAAAAGTTGCCAAATCAATTTGCAGGACAAACAATCGTTGATTCATAAGAATAGCATTGCTCGAGTTTTGTGTATTAATGTAATTCGATGTAAAACGCGCAGATTCCTGTCACTATGTACAATCAATCAGTCGTCTATTTCTGACTTAGTTGGGTGAGTGCATGGCGTCCAGATTAAGCACATCCCCGGGCAACTCTAGTCCAAACTCGCTGCCTGCGTCAAGGACACCAACATATCAATTATAGTCAAGTTGCCTTTGAATTCTCAACATCTTAAGTTTAACAACTTTGTTTAGTTTTTAATGTACAACTGACGCATTATCTGAAGTGTAAACTAATTGTGCTTGATTGAGATTCAATGAAAGTTCTCCTCAATAGAAGACATTCAACTTCCAGGTATGGCATTAACTTAAAGGAGACAGTGCACTGTAGTGGTCACAGGGAAGAATATTCAACAAGAAACTCAAGATAGCCCTGTCAATTTAATTGGCAACATTTTCTTTGGGGAAAATAGGCTAAACTTCGCATGTAAAGTAATTTCACTGGATTTTGTTCAATTACTTTTAGTCTTTCAAAAGACGTGCTTGAAATATCAATAAACTATATACAATATCTGGCATGATAGTTGATTGATATTTGAAGCACATTATTGCTCAGTCGTTACTATTACTATCACCTCTAAAGTGTGTGACCGAAAGGCAGAGGATCCTTAGCAGATCAACAAGAGAAAACACCCGCAGTCAGTGTGGAGGCGGCCATTCATTTAGAAGCGTGTCAACAACAAGAATCAATTTAAATCTCGCTATGATAAGTTGAAAGCGATGTCATGGAGACGGCTTCATTAGTTCAAATGATTTTGTTTGTAACGTTGACAAGCCAAAGATACACTGACCTCATCTTTGTAATGCTAACCCATTTTCAGTGGATTCTTTACACACTGAGACGACTTATGCAAGGTAGACATGTTCGACTTTCCTTCGGGCTATTGCATTAACTGAGCGGAGGGCACTTCTGTATTTAACGCCCGAACTGTGCGAATATTCATTCACTTGCTTGCACAATCCTGACATGAATCTCGTCATATATTCTGAGAAGTATAGACCTATTACATATTAATAGACCACTGTGTTTGCCAAAATGGTACTTCGTTTTGAAAACAGTGTGCACTGAGTTGTTGCAGTTACTCAGCGCAATGTATCTGTCAATTAGAAAAAGGGATTCTTCTTATTTCTTAGCCAGGCTAAAGAAAGAAGCAAAGTGTGCATAAATCTTTTTTAATGAGAGTTTTTGGATGAATGAAATTTAAAAACAATCTTTTCAACTCTTTCTCAAAATGGTTGACGGGGTTTTTGCATAGTGAGATAGACAGAAATAGCACACATTACGAGAAAACTTAAAGAAAACGCCATAGCGTACATTGAACATACATAATAATTGCATGTGTACAAAAACATGTTTGTCGGAACTTATTGCCACTATGCAAAAGGATGTTAATTACATCCAACTAGGCATTAATTTTGTGCGCATTAGGCGCGGGGAAAATTATCTCTCTGTACTTGTGCCCTTTATTGTTGTACAGCTCCAATATAGCAAGTTCCCACTGGGATGTAGCAAATTTATCTCGAACATCGATACAAGATTTTATCAACAAAGCAGTAATAAACCTTGTGAAAATTAGGAATATGGCGATAGTCAGTTCCTATTGCACGAGGGACATTGGCACTCTTGGATAAACCAATACGGTACACTAATTACGCTAAGATGCCACAATTCACACAAAGAAATTTTTTAGAAAAACCCCCACATTTCTTTCCTTTTTCAAACCAAATATTAACAGAAAGTCAGCAGAGCTGCTGTTTTGTCTTTGTCGTTGGCGGTTTCACTCATGCGTTGTACTCTGCTTTTCCAGTCTCTTCTGAATTCTAGGGTAGCCGGTAATTAGTCATTTCATCCTCACATGACGTCACAGGAAATGTTGTTACTATGGCGACGAAGGCGGCGCTTGGGGTTTGATCCGGTAGCAGTCAGGCAGAAGAAAAGATGTAAGAGAAGTGGGTGAGTTAGTGTGATGTCGGATATTGGACGCCATCAGTCTTGTAGTCGGCAATTCACCGGTGTAGTTGGCATACCTAAGGACAACACTACGTCGTGTTAGGACAGACGAGTAATTTCGGGAAAAGTAAGTGACAATAAAATCATTCACTCATGGTGTCAAACATTGTTGGATATTGGTATAGGACAAAAGTGTAGAGCAACTTGTTGGAAATTCTGTCATGTTTGTCACAATGTACGTGCTGCACATTGAAGCAGTCATCCATAACGTTTTAACAACAGATTAATGTGCAATTTAGATCAACATTTACCAGAAACAATCAAGTCAATAATAAGAAAGTTGCTATTTACCTGAAAGATAATGTGTGAACAACATAAGAGGCGAGAATAATATACAAGAAGCTGTTTTGAATAATATTTTCAAGTAATAAAGTGCGAAAATTGAAGTTACGTATAATTCGAAATAAATAAAATATCTTAGAACGTGCTCAAGTTACCATGACATTAACTGACTAGCTTTGTTTGGATCGTGTCTGTATTAAAGTTGTCATTTTTCTTTGTAATGATTTTGAAAATATTTTGTCCGAAACACACTTTTAAACCACATTGTAGATGCTTCTAAAATGTTATTTCTACAGACAGTGTCAAAGGCGTTGAAAACGCCACTTCGAGAGCACTCAAGAGGACAAACAAATTGAAACAAACACTTTGCCAATCAGGCAAACAGTATAGTGCTAAATAAATAACTGCTTTTTCTTACCAAAAGCTGTACATTTTAACCTTTTTGCGTTTCAATCACAGTGCTATTTTTGGTAAGAACACATTACATTATCATCGGACCCATTCTAAGTACTGAATGGAAGTAAACTTAACATCACTGACTACATCATCTATTTAGTTGTTGTTCTGTCAAAGGAGGTGGAGACTAATTTGCATATTGAGGAAAGAATTCGAAAAAGTCAAAGGCGTTTTTGCATTGCAATATACTGGAATGTGTAAAAACGGTAATTCTAACTGCGTTGAAACCCATGTTTGGAGCAGAACTTTGACTCCTGCTCTTATCTGTGGGTGCCAGTTTGTGAATTTCAATGGCAGTCTTTTCAAACAAAGGGAGAGCTGGTCAAAGCTGCCACTGTCTCACTAAGAACTGAAAAACAACGCCTCAGTTACTTGGTTTGAACTTATGTAGTATCAGTGAGATGTTTTGTCCACACTTGAACTTAGTTTTTAGTTGATCAGATTTGTAACAACACTTTAGGAGCATTTTGTTTTACACTTTTGTTTATTGTATTTATCTTTTTATTGAGGTAATCTTGGGAGGGGGATTGTACTTAACATTAAAATGCTGAGTTTTTATCTCGCTAAATAGCATAGGTTTTAAAATGCTATAACTTGGGGGTCATCTTCTAAAACCATTTTTAAGAACCTGGAGTTCCAACACACACACACTCACCAACTTACGGGGTATTTTTAACAATAGAACAATGCTACCCCACAAAGTTTTCTTTGTTCAAGTGGTACCCCACAGAGGATTTCTTTAGAAAAGGGAATAATAGAACAACAATGGAAGTACCCCGTAACTGTGATATGTAAGGTTGGGTGTGTGCGTGTGTGCCCTTAAACACACACCCAAGTGTGTAAATGGTATAATACCGAGGACATCCCATGCTGTGGACTTAGTTTTTTTAGCGACGTTCCCATTGGTTTTGTACACGAAACAAACCGAGGACTGTCCCCGATATGTTTTTTTTCCGGATCCCTATTGCTAAAGTCCTCGGTTTGAATGCGTAGACATGTTCAATCACACACACACACACACACCCTTACATATGGCAGTTACGGGGGTACTTCCATTGTTGTTCTATTATTCCCTTTTCTGAAGAAATCCTCTGTGGGGTACCACTTGAACAAAGAAAACCTTGTGGGGTAGCATTGTTCTATTGTTAAAAATACCCCATAAGTTGGCGTGTGTAAGGGCACACAAACAAGCTGAAGTCCCAACGTTCAAATGCACGTGAGACTTGCACTGTCTATTATTTGCATGCCAGTGGTATACATAGCCAACAGCTCTCTTCGCATTAGTTATTTTGATTACAATGTACAATGATACATTGCTTCATTATTTAGACTACACAAATGAGCATGATGGATTAGTTAGTTAACTTGACATATTGCGAGTTGTACATGTATGTCATCCCAAGGGTGGAGTACAGGGCCTAGACTCACTGGTTCAAGCAGCCATTGTCTGCTTACAGAGCAACCCTCGACATGGTGTCTAGTAAGCACTGCTTAATGAAAGCTAAGCAAATGACACGTTTACTGACGGTGCTTGTATGCAGATCAATGACAGAAAACACGCGCGGTCAATTGTATAGGTTTATGAAATACATTTTTGCACAAAAAATTGCTTACCGGTAAACAGCTTTATGAAATTTATACCCTACTCATTAAAACAAACCTTTATTGACTCTGAATATACTCATTAATAGTAATTATTATTTTGAGTTAGTATAATATATTCTATAATTTTTTAATTGTGTAAGAGTGGATGGCAAGAAAAGTTGACGGACCTAAATGCGTGAACCATTCAAATTAACGATGACTGGCATAAGCGAGGATTAATTGCTGTATTCAAACACATAAATAGTTAGTTCACACATTATATTAGAGAGAAAATGATCAACATTGAAAAAAAAGTCTACGGCGAAATAAAGGAACATTTTTTGGGGGCCACAGGGGTGTGCACCATTGTTTCTAGGGCCGATCAAAACGGTAGTTACTGTTTTTATTTCCTTATACAAACCTCCTTACAGTGCTCCTGCCGCAATCGGGTCAAACCCGTGTCTAGTTTATGAACATCACACTAAGTCACTGACAAAATAAAAGCCTCGTCTTCACTGAATAGTGATTACCAACTTCGACGGCATTGACACCCATTTGGGTGTATGGTGAAAACTAAAGGATTGGAAATGATTTTTAAAAATGAAATAAAAAAACCAGAAATGTATTGTGAAGTGACCCTGTTGCCCTCTCGGTGCCAGTGTCACACGCAGCTATACTGTCTGGTACGCTCGCCATGGAGCCAATGTGTAAACGCCGCAGTAAGGCCGTTTCCGAATTCATGCTACGGTTATGGCTACGGCTAGAACGCCGCGTTATCATGTGTTGAAGGAAATCCTTAGCAACATCCTTAACAACAGTCGTAGCCGCTGATTCAGGAATGGCCTTTCAAATGGCTCTATGATAACACACGGCTCTGGCTGTATGGATAACACACGAGGGGCATTGACTTCCAAAATGGTGCAGCCAAAAATGATTGCAAAATAATACTTACCATGAGGCGTTTTTGTAAGAACTTACAAATTATAATTATTTGATTTAAAAGAAATGTTTTGAGCAAGTTACCTCACTAGACTTTTACATTCAGAAAAAGGAAATCGTCATTACAATGGATGTCGTGTTCACTGGTAGATATTTTATCTGATGTCATTTGGACCATTTAAGTATTTGTTTTGGAATGGTTGTTTGTTTTTGAGCACCCTTTTCAGTTTGCAATTTAGACTGACAATGAGATTTGTAAGTGGAAGATTGCTCAAAGAGATACATGTGATCTCGAAGCTACTTTGAAGAGCTGCGTGTGTAGCTAAATGAGCTTCGTTCTTGTCTTGTGGCACAGGTGTTGTGATGGCCAATCATGGATTTTTAGTTGCCGAGGCGCTTCTTGTATACATCTGGTTGTCAGCACAGCTATCGATTTCTCCAATGAAAATACGTGAAAAAGACAAATAACCAAATATCTTATTTCCGTTGGCGACGACACGTTAGAACCTACGCAGTTCGTTGACTTGATATGCCCCTATTTTAAAGTCTACATTCTCCAAGAATAAGATGTTGTACTGGGCTGGATTACCATCAAATATTGGCTGCATAGCTTTTCATCTACTCTGGAATGTTGTGTGGACCAACGTTGATTACCATTCGCTTTAAAGAGGTACAATATAGGCCACTACTACAAACTTGACATGACTAGATGAAATAAGCGGAGATGATTAATGCCTACATTTAAGTGGATTAAATTTAAGTCCAGAATATTTTAGTCCAGCATATGGTTTCTGACAAAATATGGGAAAATTATCTTTTTTTATGACACAGCAATGAAATTTAGCACACATGAAGGGACTGCCAATGATGATTTTTACTATATAAGTATGAAGGACCGTCGCAGATTTGACCTTTGAAGCAAATGGCTGAAACCCCAATAAATAAATCCAAAATAAGATTGCATATTTAAACTCGTGTAATAGTTTCACCGACACTTAACAAAGTCACATAGAACACTGTGTTGGTATTCACATTTATACTGCATACGGTTTGGGAAAAGTGGTCGTCAAAAGAATGCAGTCATAGGATCGTAAGGTCTGATATCAGAGGACAAAGCATCACCAATAGTATTGTAAACACGACGTGAACATAATTGTTAATGTGGTTGACTAATTAATACAATTAACAAATCTGAAGAGAGACTCCTGATAACCAGTTGTTCCTCCTCTCTAGAAATACGACGAAATATGGCCCTAGTAACTTGTATG
Organism: Pisaster brevispinus; assembly: GCA_023634235.1. NCBI lineage: Eukaryota > Metazoa > Echinodermata > Asteroidea > Forcipulatida > Asteriidae > Pisaster > Pisaster brevispinus. Next base: position 10,298,467 of record JAMKCF010000015.1, on the reverse strand, counting down.
GAATAACAACCCCAACCCCACCCCCCCAAAAAAAAAAATAAATAAAATTTACCACTCTTTTTATGCCCACACTATTAATAGCATGGGATAACTTTTCTTCATATCGTAACATCTCGCTGATTAATTTACATACTTTGTGCACAGAATATTAGAATACTACAAACTGATTTATTATAGCTCATACGTCCAAATAGCTGATCTTTTAAACGTGGAGAATCCTATTTCATAAGAGACCGTTGCAAATTTCACTATCCATGCCATGTTATGTGTACCGATTGACACACCAATGGTATGTAAAATTAGTTCACTCGATAGAATTCAAGCATTTACAATTAGTAGACAAATCTTCACTATAAACAGTTCAAAGAAAACAACAGAAGCAATAATGTACAGCGCCTATCAGGCTTGATGTTGCTTGAAAGTGAAACATGTTTAATAAGTCACCTCATACATAAGCTGAATTACTTGAGGGATAACATGCAGCTGGCAATTAGAAAGCCTACATTATCCCTGTCGAGATTCAGCAGCACGAAAATGAAATGATCAACGACACACGAAAGACCTTTAAATACCTCCAATCCAACAAATTAACGTTTCCTTGAGCTAATAACATCACATTCACACATTCTTTTTTGAAGTTCATCACCAGTCTACGTGTCTACCATGCATACAAGAAAATACATGAAGTCACAGCTTGGACAAGTGCAGTAATTTTGGTTCCCTTTTCTAAACTGTACTTTCCCCGGTTAATTCTATTTCGTGCGAAATTGAAAGCTCCTCAAAACAGTCATTCAGTTTCAATACTGTGTCAGCAAATGTACTCTTGTGCCATCCTATTGAGAAAGATAATCTTTCAAATGAACAATCCAGTGAACAGCATTCAAATTGGCAGCAGTTTTTTGTTGATATATCTAGTTGCGCCTAATCTGCTAAATTGAATGCCAATCTCGCATGGCTAAAAAGAACGCCTTATAAGTTTAATCGAAAATAATGATATGTAAATTCACATGCCTTAAAGTGAAATTGGTTGACAGTGTCAACTGAGAAGGCAAAATCACTTAAATACGAATGCATGAAAGTGGAATAGGCTGCTTTTTGTCGAAAATGACTGATAACCTATATTTATTTGATGACATAAAAAACCCAGTATTCGTCCAATCACAGTGTCATATTTGTAAAATAAAGTTGAGTGACGTAGACAATTGTAACAAATTGATGCTTGCTATGTGAACTATGTGTTGTCCTTATTAACATGCACAACAATCCTGGTAGAAGGGACCTACGGCTTAATAATGTTCCATCCGAAGGACAAAGCAATTATGGTGAAGTATCTTGCTCTAAGACTCAAGTGTCACGAACGGAATTTATACCCACACTCTGATAGTGATCAGAAACACCAGAGCCTGAGTCCGGTATTCTTAACTGCTCGGCCACATCACACCACTTTAAAAAAAGAATATACTTAACAATAACTTCAAAAATAGAAGTACAAATGCAAGGAAATACTAAGGATTGCGCAATGCGGATTGAGTGTCGTACTTCGCGCCATACGGACTGGCATTATAGTCGACTTCAAATAGTGCTTAATGGCTCACATCGTCAGACTTCAAACACAAACAAAGCATTTTCCTTAACAAACATCGTTGAAGTAAATTTGTTTAAGGCAAAGGTCAAGTATATTTACAAACATGCACAGTGAATATTAACTTACATAAGTCGAATCATGTGTTCGGAATAACGAGAAACTATTCGGATAATTTTGAAATAGGACAAATCCAGTTACTGTTCTCAACGACTCAGCGGCTTCCAGTATTATCATTTTACTACTTGAAGATTAATGCTATGTATAATTCTGCATAAAGTTATACAGTGTACTTAATTCCAGTACAGATTATTATGCAGCTCTGCATGTGAATCAAATGAAGTTAGACAGAAAAAAGGACGAGGGTAAAAACCAGACAGCAAGTTAATAGTCACGCAAAGGTTAATAATGCTTGTCTTGAACCGCATTGGCGTTGACGAAAGGACTACGAATATGGCCGGACAAAGTCTGAATTCAGAACAGCACATTCATTTAACTCCTTCAGTTTTTATAAACATATCTAATTTAAAAAACCCTTCGAAAATGACGCACACAAGGTTGCTGATGGTTTTGGTAAAGAACTCGTATCTCATTAAAGTGACGTATATATTAACACAGCAAACTACACCCACTTCAAACAGGTTATAACTTAAAATATCAGAAGCTCTTTGGAATTAAGATTCCGATGTTTTTCTTTAAAGGATTCTTAGGAAAAGGCCGATCTGAATCTTTGTGTTTCCTTTAAGGGCTGGACCATGGTCTATTTTCATAAGGTGGCGTTCCCATTGTGTTTCCTTAAAGGGCTGGACCATGGTCTATTTTCATACGGTGGCGTTCCCATGGTGCTTCCGGGCTAGACCATGGTCTGTTTTCATAAGGTGGCGTTCCCATGGTGCTTCCGGACGGGACCATGGTCTGTTTTCATAAGGTGGCCGTTCCCATGGTGCTTCCGGACGGGACCATGGTCTGTTTTCATAAGGTGGCCGTTCCCATGGTGCTTCCGGACTGGACCATGGTCTGTTTTCATAAGGTGGCCGTTCCCATGGTGCTTCCGGACTGGACCATGGTCTGTTTTCATAAGGTGGCCGTTCCCATGGTGCTTCCGGGCTGGACCATGGTCTGTTTTCATAAGGTGGCGTTCCCATGGTGCTTCCGGGCTGGACCATGGTCTGTTTTCATAAGGTGGCGTTCCCATGGTGGTTCCGAACGGGACCATGGTCTGTTTTCATAAGGTGGCCGTTCCCATGGTGCTTCCGGACGGGACCATGGTCTGTTTTCATAAGGTGGCCGTTCCCATGGTGCTTCCGGGCTGGACCATAGTCTGTTTTCATAAGGTGGCCGTTCCCATGGTGCTTCCGGATGGGACCATGGTCTGTTTTCATAAGGTGGCCGTTCCCATGGTGCTTCCGGACTGGACCATGGTCTGTTTTCATAAGGTGGCCGTTCCCATGGTGCTTCCGGACTGGACCATGGTCTGTTTTCATAAGGTGGCCGTTCCCATGGTGCTTCCGGACTGGACCATGGTCTGTTTTCATAAGGTGGCCGTTCCCATGGTGCTTCCTTACTGGACCATGGTCTGTTTTCATAAGGTGGCCGTTCCCATGGTGCTTCCGGACGGGACCATGGTCTGTTTTCATAAGGTGGCCGTTCCCATGGTGCTTCCGGGCTGGACCATGGTCTGTTTTCATAAGGTGGCCGTTCCCATGGTGCTTCCGGATGGGACCATGGTCTGTTTTCATAAGGTGGCCGTTCCCATGGTGCTTCCGGACTGGACCATGGTCTGTTTTCATAAGGTGGCCGTTCCCATGGTGCTTCCGGACGGGACCATGGTCTGTTGTCATAAGGTGGCCGTTCCCATGGTGCTTCCGGGCCGGACCATGGTCTGTTTTCATAAGGTGGCCGTTCCCATGGTGCTTCCGGGCCGGACCATGGTCTGTTTTCATAAGGTGGCCGTTCCCATGGTGCTTCCGGGCTGGACCATGGTCTGTTTTCATAAGGTGGCCATTCCCATTGTGCTTCCGGGCTGGACCATGGTCTGTTTTCATAAGGTGGCCGTTCCCATGGTGCTTCCGGACTGGACCATGGTCTGTTTTCATAAGGTGGCCGTTCCCATGGTGCTTCCGGGCTGGACCATGGTCTGTTTTCATAAGGTGGCCGTTCCCATTGTGCTTCCTTACTGGACTATGGTCTGTTTTCATAAGGTGGCCGTTCCCATGGTGCTTCCGGGCTGGACCATGGTCTGTTTTCATAAGGTGGCCGTTCCCATGGTGCTTCCGGACTGGACCATGGTCTGTTTTCATAAGGTGGCCGTTCCCATGGTGCTTCCGGGCTGGACCATGGTCTGTTTTCATAAGGTGGCCGTTCCCATTGTGCTTCCGGGCTGGACCATGGTCTGTTTTCATAAGGTGGCCGTTCCCATGGTGCTTCCGGACTGGACCATGGTCTGTTTTCATAAGGTGGCCATTCCCATTGTGCTTCCGGGCTGGACCATGGTCTGTTTTCATAAGGTGGCCGTTCCCATGGTGCTTCCGGACTGGACCATGGTCTGTTTTCATAAGGTGGCCGTTCCCATGGTGCTTCCGGGCTGGACCATGGTCTGTTTTCATAAGGTGGCCGTTCCCATTGTGCTTCCTTACTGGACTATGGTCTGTTTTCATAAGGTGGCCGTTCCCATGGTGCTTCCGGGCTGGACCATGGTCTGTTTTCATAAGGTGGCCGTTCCCATGGTGCTTCCGGACTGGACCATGGTCTGTTTTCATAAGGTGGCCGTTCCCATGGTGCTTCCGGGCTGGACCATGGTCTGTTTTCATAAGGTGGCCGTTCCCATTGTGCTTCCGGGCTGGACCATGGTCTGTTTTCATAAGGTGGCCGTTCCCATGGTGCTTCCGGGCTGGACCATGGTCTGTTTTCATAAGGTGGCCGTTCCCATGGTGCTTCCGGACTGGACCATGGTCTGTTTTCATAAGGTGGCCGTTCCCATGGTGCTTCCGGACTGGACCATGGTCTGTTTTCATAAGGTGGCCGTTCCCATGGTGCTTCCGGACTGGACCATGGTCTGTTTTCATAAGGTGGCCGTTCCCATGGTGGTTCCGAACGGGACCATGGTCTGTTGTCATAAGGTGGCTGTTCCCATGGTGCTTCCGGGCTGGACCATGGTCTGTTTTCATAAGGTGGCCGTTCCCATGGTGCTTCCGGGCTGGACCATGGTCTGTTTTCATAAGGTGGCCGTTCCCATGGTGCTTCCGGACTGGACCATGGTCTGTTTTCATAAGGTGGCCGTTCCCATGGTGCTTCCGGGCTGGACCATGGTCTGTTTTCATAAGGTGGCCATTCCCATTGTGCTTCCGGGCTGGACCATGGTCTGTTTTCATAAGGTGGCCGTTCCCATGGTGATTCCGGGCTGGACCATGGTCTGTTTTCATAAGGTGGCCGTTCCCATGGTGCTTCCGGGCTGGACCATGGTCTGTTTTCATAAGGTGGCCGTTCCCATGGTGCTTCCTTACTGGACTATGGTCTGTTTTCATAAGGTGGCCGTTCCCATGGTGCTTCCTTACTGGACCATGGTCTGTTTTCATAAGGTGGCCGTTCCCATGGTGCTTCCTTACTGGACTATGGTCTGTTTTCATAAGGTGGCCGTTCCCATGGTGCTTCCGGACTGGACCATGGTCTGTTTTCATAAGGTGGCCATTCCCATGGTGCTTCCGGGCTGGACCATGGTCTGTTTTTATAAGGAGGCCGTTCCCATGGTGCTTCCTTACTGGACTATGGTCTGTTTTCATAAGGTGGCCATTCCCATGGTGCTTCCTTACTGGACCATGGTCTGTTTTCATAAGGTGGCCGTTCCCATGGTGCTTCCTTACTGGACTATGGTCTGTTTTCATAAGGTGGCCGTTCCCATGGTGCTTCCGGACGGGACCATGGTCTGTTTTCATAAGGTGGCCGTTCCCATGGTGCTTCCGGACTGGACCATGGTCTGTTTTCATAAGGTGGCCGTTCCCATGGTGCTTCCGGACTGGACCATGGTCTGTTGTCATAAGGTGGCCGTTCCCATGGTGCTTCCGGACTGGACCATGGTCTGTTGTCATAAGGTGGCCGTTCCCATGGTGCTTCCGGACTGGACCATGGTCTGTTGTCATAAGGTGGCCTTTCCCATGGTGCTTCCTTACTGGACTATGGTCTGTTTTCATAAGGTGGCCGTTCCCATGGTACTTCCGGACGGGACCATGGTCTGTTTTCATAAGGTGGCCGTTCCCATGGTGCTTCCGGACTGGACCATGGTCTGTTTTCATAAGGTGGCCGTTCCCATGGTGCTTCCGGACTGGACCATGGTCTGTTGTCAAAAGGTGGCCGTTCCCATGGTGCTTCCGGACTGGACCATGGTCTGTTGTCATAAGGTGGCGTTCCCATGGTGCTTCCGGACTGGACCATGGTCTGTTGTCATAAGGTGGCCGTTCCCATGGTGCTTCCGGACTGGACCATGGTCTGTTGTCATAAGGTGGCCGTTCCCATGGTGCTTCCGGACTGGACCATGGTCTGTTGTCATAAGGTGGCCGTTCCCATGGTGCTTCCGGACTGGACCATTGTCTGTTGTCATAAGGTGGCGTTCCCATGGTGCTTCCGGACTGGACCATGGTCTGTTTTCATAAGGTGGCCGTTCCCATGGTGCTTCCGGACTGGACCATAGTCTGTTGTCATAAGGTGGCCGTTCCCATGGTGCTTCCGGACTGGACCATGGTCTGTTGTCATAAGGTGGCCGTTCCCATGGTGCTTTCGGACTGGACCATGGTCTGTTTTCATAAGGTGGCCGTTCCCATGGTGCTTCCGGGCTGGACCATGGTCTGTTTTCATAAGGTGGCCGTTCCCATGGTGCTTCCGGACTGGACCATGGTCTGTTTTCATAAGGTGGCCGTTCCCATGGTGCTTCCGGACTGGACCATGGTCTGTTTTCATAAGGTGGCCGTTCCCATGGTGCTTCCGGAGTGGACCATGGTCTGTTTTCATAAGGTGGCCGTTCCCATGGTGGTTCCGAACGGGACCATGGTCTGTTGTCATAAGGTGGCCGTTCCCATGGTGCTTCCGGGCTGGACCATGGTCTGTTTTCATAAGGTGGCCGTTCCCATGGTGCTTCCGGGCTGGACCATGGTCTGTTTTCATAAGGTGGCCGTTCCCATGGTGCTTCCGGACTGGACCATGGTCTGTTTTCATAAGGTGGCCGTTCCCATGGTGCTTCCGGGCTGGACCATGGTCTGTTTTCATAAGGTGGCCATTCCCATTGTGCTTCCGGGCTGGACCATGGTCTGTTTTCATAAGGTGGCCGTTCCCATGGTGATTCCGGGCTGGACCATGGTCTGTTTTCATAAGGTGGCCGTTCCCATGGTGCTTCCGGGCTGGACCATGGTCTGTTTTCATAAGGTGGCCGTTCCCATGGTGCTTCCTTACTGGACTATGGTCTGTTTTCATAAGGTGGCCGTTCCCATGGTGCTTCCTTACTGGACCATGGTCTGTTTTCATAAGGTGGCCGTTCCCATGGTGCTTCCTTACTGGACTATGGTCTGTTTTCATAAGGTGGCCGTTCCCATGGTGCTTCCGGACTGGACCATGGTCTGTTTTCATAAGGTGGCCATTCCCATGGTGCTTCCGGGCTGGACCATGGTCTGTTTTTATAAGGTGGCCGTTCCCATGGTGCTTCCTTACTGGACTATGGTCTGTTTTCATAAGGTGGCCATTCCCATGGTGCTTCCTTACTGGACCATGGTCTGTTTTCATAAGGTGGCCGTTCCCATGGTGCTTCCTTACTGGACTATGGTCTGTTTTCATAAGGTGGCCGTTCCCATGGTGCTTCCGGACGGGACCATGGTCTGTTTTCATAAGGTGGCCGTTCCCATGGTGCTTCCGGACTGGACCATGGTCTGTTTTCATAAGGTGGCCGTTCCCATGGTGCTTCCGGACTGGACCATGGTCTGTTGTCATAAGGTGGCCGTTCCCATGGTGCTTCCGGACTGGACCATGGTCTGTTGTCATAAGGTGGCCGTTCCCATGGTGCTTCCGGACTGGACCATGGTCTGTTGTCATAAGGTGGCCTTTCCCATGGTGCTTCCTTACTGGACTATGGTCTGTTTTCATAAGGTGGCCGTTCCCATGGTGCTTCCGGACGGGACCATGGTCTGTTTTCATAAGGTGGCCGTTCCCATGGTGCTTCCGGACTGGACCATGGTCTGTTTTCATAAGGTGGCCGTTCCCATGGTGCTTCCGGACTGGACCATGGTCTGTTGTCAAAAGGTGGCCGTTCCCATGGTGCTTCCGGACTGGACCATGGTCTGTTGTCATAAGGTGGCGTTCCCATGGTGCTTCCGGACTGGACCATGGTCTGTTGTCATAAGGTGGCCGTTCCCATGGTGCTTCCGGACTGGACCATGGTCTGTTGTCATAAGGTGGCCGTTCCCATGGTGCTTCCGGACTGGACCATGGTCTGTTGTCATAAGGTGGCCGTTCCCATGGTGCTTCCGGACTGGACCATTGTCTGTTGTCATAAGGTGGCGTTCCCATGGTGCTTCCGGACTGGACCATGGTCTGTTTTCATAAGGTGGCCGTTCCCATGGTGCTTCCGGACTAGACCATGGTCTGTTGTCATAAGGTGGCCGTTCCCATGGTGCTTCCGGACTGGACCATGGTCTGTTGTCATAAGGTGGCCGTTCCCATGGTGCTTTCGGACTGGACCATGGTCTGTTGTCATAAGGTGGCCGTTCCCATGGTGCTTCCGGACTGGACCATGGTCTGTTGTCATAAGGTGGCCGTTCCCATGGTGCTTCCGGACTGGACCATGGTCTGTTTTCATAAGGTGGCGTTCCCATGGTGGTTGCGGGCTGGACCATGGTCTGTTTTCATAAGGTGGCCGTTCCCATGGTGCTTCCGGACTGGACCATGGTCTGTTGTCATAAGGTGGCCGTTCCCATGGTGCTTCCGGACTGGACCATGGTCTGTTGTCATAAGGTGGCCGTTCCCATGGTGCTTCCGGGCTGGACCATGGTCTGTTGTCATAAGGTGGCCGTTCCCATGGTGGTTGCGGGCTAGACCGTGGTCTGTGGCGTTCCCATTGTTTTTTGTTTACATAAAGTTTGGTGCCAAAAGTGTCTGTTGTCGTAAAAATCCAAGCCAATAGTGTATGTTTACTGTATCGTCATAATCACAGAACCTTGTTAATGTCATCTGATTTTGGCTATCAGTATCTTTTTTATCAAACCAACCAGCATGACTTTGTGTTGGATGTCCGAAAAATGATTTGGAGACGTTGTAGACCAGTGATCTTCAATCTCAAACTGTGGACCGATGTCATCCGCAAGGGTCTAGTTGAGCCTTGACTAATACCTGGCGGTTCCTTAGGTCCTGCAGCCTTTGGATGTCAAGTTGTCTTTGGGGTTTAGTCGCAGGCTTTGGGCGTTGCTGGTGAATGTTTAAAGTGATCTTTGATCTGATGACAACATGATCTGTGTGGCAGTCTGCTCCGCGCATTGCTCGGGTGATACGAAAACCATGTAGGATCAAATCGACGGGTTAAAACAAAATCTAGGAATTGCCATTTCCTGGATTGAGGGTGCATCCACAAAAAGGAAGAATCATAATTAGTCCTGAAGAATGTGTTTGTGTGATTTAGTTAGCATTTTTTGCACATTGATAGCAGAAGTTCACCGTTTTAGTTTCTTCGACCAAATTTCCCAAGGACTGTATCTCATGTCTTGAAGTCTCTGCCAACTGTGGCATTCTTGATATCATCCAGCACAAGTAGTTTGTCAGTCTGTGGAACAGAGTGGACAACTTCAGATCTAAGTAGAAGTGGACTTTTTCTGAATCAGGACGATCTTGAATGGAAGGAGGATTGAGGTTAGCCTGTGTGATATGCTTGTCAGCTGTCTTGGCATACGATGTGCGGTTTGGTTAGCAACAGCAAAAGCAACACCAGATTTTCCTTTTCTTTGGTCAGAGGTGGTTTCAGACCAGAAAATGTGTAGTTTTTCTCTCGGGTACTTCTGAGAGTGCAGTGAAATAAATTTGGTATTCGTCAGCAACCAATGCTACCATTTCACCAATGGCTGGGGGTTTGAAATCAGAGTTTTCTTCTCATGGGCGTGTTGTCTAAAAGGATATTTATGTGAATCATTATACCATACTTTAAAAATATCTTTCCAACAATACTCACTTCAAAACAAACTCTTTTCTAGCCCAAAGTGACCACTCCGTAACGTGCCTCTTTGAGCCTTGCTTATAGCAACGTATCTACGTTCAACCAATTTGTTCTGCTTCCGAAACCCTCAAAATGATGCCATCACACGCCCGTAAAATGACAGCAGTTGCGAATTAAAAATAAAACAACAACAAATTAAGATTCGATCGGGATCCAATTGTTCCCCTCTTGACAAATCACTTTAGTTAAACGCGGTTAATTTTTCTCGAACTGCGGCACAGTCACGAACAGTCCAGTGGATTGCAAACTTGTAACTTACACACTCATTTCTTTGACAACTATTTCATGGAATGGCATTTAGGCTGATGGGCGGGCCCTTAAGGATTTTGTGTTTAAGTTGCCCAAGAGGATTTCCTTCGAATAATAAAGCAATAGTGGAAAGACGGTACCCTGTATGTGTGGGCTAACGCGCGCCCCTTGTTTTTCTTCGTTCAACACGGAACCCATAGATGATTTCTTAAGAAAAGGGAATGATTGAACAACAAGGTTGTTTGCCATTTTTAATCAAGTTCACACTTGTTTTATTTGTTTTGGGTTTGAACAAAGACAAATTGACTGGAGCAAAACTTGAACCAACGACCTCCGGATTAACGTACCGGCGCTCTACCAACTGAGCTATCTAGCCCTATGTTGGCGGTCTCCCTATTAGTCAATATGTTCGGGGTGCCAGTCAGAAGCTCTGTTGGTAGAGCGCCGGTATGTAAATCCGGAGGTCGTTGGTTCAAGTCCCGCTCCAGTCAATTTGTCTTTGTTCAAACCCAAAATATATAAAATGTACCCAGTCAGTTTCCTTTGTGGTTTATTACTTGTTTCATTTGTTTTACAATTAAACTTTAAATTAGCCAACATGTACCGACCTAACTCATGGAACTCACTGATAGTGGCTTCAGCTTTAGATAGAACTTGCCCATATCCCGTTATAATAGTGTCAACCTCAGCTATAGCAAAGGTCCTTCGTAATATTCCTGTGCGGAAATAGCTAGTAATGTTATCTCTAAATTGGTAAGAAACCCCAAGAAATGCTCCTTCAGGTACAGTTCAAGTAGATGTTTTGGTCATCAATGGATGACATTATTAATGCTTGAGATTTTACTTTAAGTTTAAGTTCATTCTTCGAATAGTTCGGCTATTTTGACCTAATAAGACTATACGTGTATTAATCTATTTGATATTATATGTCTGTGAAAGTGAGTGAGTCGTTTAATTTCAAATGTGTCAGTTTACGGACTGCATTGACATGATCGAGCTGATGGTGAGACAATCTACTGGTCCACTTTACCGTTGGAATTATGGTTGTATAATGATGTGATGATAACAGTAGAAAGGTGGTAAGGGTAGATTTCCACATTGACAGCTATGTCTCCTGTCATGTCGTTCTACAGAGTCTATACTCCTGTACTTGCTTCAATTGCTGGAATGTGTGGCAATCAATAGATAAATATCATTACTAATGATTTCTTATTGACCATACTATACTATGTGTACATTTGTTACGTGAAGATTTAAAAGTCTGCGTGATGTTGCAGGTAAGTGACGTATTAGAAGTTTGCTCAAGATACGTGGCTTCACTAATCAGCCACCACGCCTCATCGCATCAGTTGTTCAGTATTTAAATAGTCAATATGCCCACGTGTTAGCTGTTACAAATGTTGGTGGTAGGAATCCTTTTCACTTGACTTGTTTAGACGTATAAAGGAACGTTATTCATACGAGACATTCGAAGGTAAGTGGAATTTATCGATAGGGAGTAACTGGAGAAAACTTTTCCACCTTATATTAGCGTACCGTGTAGACAAATTTAATTAATAGTTTAAATAATATATTTACAAAGACAGCTAAAAATTGACTATCCGTTGCTCATATACGCCGTAGCTATGGAGCACCGCGTTTACCACGACACACTTAATATGTATATTATGTAGTATTATGGTGCGTTTTAACAGGATCAGCATGGCCTGAGTATAGGCTATTGAGCATGAAGTATAAAGCTATAACATGCCAGCACAGTCAGGTCCTTTCTCTGTGGTTATGTAGTAACAATATTACTCTCGGTTATGTTTCTAGTGCTCCATCAGGCGCTCCATATTTGAAGTTTATGCAAATGAGGTTTGCTTAACTTAGTCTGGTTCAGTGTATACCCATACGTTCATGTACACATAGAAACATTCTTCTTCTGCATATTTGGTTCAACGTTGTTACACATATTGTTGCTGATCAATATTCTAGTTTCCTTAGTTTATTAAGTGCAGTTGCTAGTGCTTGTAGCATAGTTGCTAATCACTGAAGTCATTGCTGTTATTATCTGGAAGAGTTTTTAAAGTTTACATTTAAGAAGAGAATTTTTTTTTAACAAATACATTTGACTGTTGTGTGATTCAACTACCATAGTATAAATGGTTGTTAACTACAGACTCTCAGTTACACCGATTACTTTAATTGTCGTCTATACTTTGCCCTGAGTCAGGGTTAGGTTTGTAAATAGAGCACGTTGGTGAGGAGGTGTATTTATAATTTACTAAGTAGATCAATAATGAGCCGATTTGCTTAGCAGGCAGGTCAGTATTGAGCTTGACGTAGCTTGTAGATACTAACGAGTTCCGTGCTTGGCGTTTCGTGCCCTTTGAGACATTCAATTGGAACATCGAACACTTGAAGTTTGGTTGATGTGTATGTTGAGTCCTCCCTACCATCGAATCATTGGGTTTGATTGAGGTGTCTGTTGAGTACTCCCTACCATCGACTCATTTAGGCAAAGTTGAGGTGTACATGTATGTTGAGTCCTCCCTACCATCTACTCGTTGAAATTTGGTCGGGGTGTTTGTTGAGGCCTCTGTAAAATCTACTCATTGAGGCTAGGTTTAGGTGTCTGTTGATATCTTCACCATTAAATAATTGAGATTTGGTCGAGATGCCTGTGAGGATTTTCATACTATCGAATCAGGTTTGATTAAATTATTTATTGGTTGCCTTTTGAGTTTTCCGTAATATTGCATTCTGTAACATTTTTAAAGTTATAAACGAAGTAATTGTAATTAGTCAAACATGGCGTTTGGAAGAGTGTTTTTTAAATAGTCACCGAAGTCTGACCTCTTCACACCCTCTGTAAGTATCGTTCCAGTTGCCTAGAAATGGCACAGTGTATCTACTCTCCGTGCTCAAGTGCCCAGTTGCACACATAATAATGTTGATGGTTAGCGCGGAATGGTTTGGTGTAAGCAGCGCCATGAAATTGGGCCTATGTGTTAAGGTTTCAATCCGCTGTCTCTAGATGTCATTTAAGCATTTGATACACTAGGCCATACCATACGTGCCATGTGTCAACGCAACTCGTGGTGTGATGGGCGACTAGATTTCAACTTACGTTATTGATCATTGACGGAGTCAAAATCGGTGTCTTGATAATTACCAGGAGTTGGGTTCCTAACCAGAGAGTGTCGTTTCAGTGTGATTCAGTTCTCTTTAAAGTAGATGCTATGAGTTGACCATGTCTAACATAAATAATTAACAGGAGTTGGGTTCCTAACCAGAGAGTGTCGTTTCAGTGTGATTCAGTTCTCTTTAAAGTAGATGCTATGAGTTGACCATGTTTAACATAAATAATTAACAGCAGTTGGGTTCCTAACCAGAGAGTGTCGTTTCAGTGTGATTCAGTTCTCTTTAAAGTAGATGCTATGAGTTGACCATGTCTAACATAAATAATTACCAGGAGTTGGGTTCCTAACCAGAGAGTGTCGTTTCAGTGTGATTCAGTTCTCTTTAAAGTAGATGCTATGAGTTGACCAAGTGTCCAACATCAATAATTAACAGGAGTTGGGTTCCTCGCAGTGAGTGTCGTTTCAGTTTGATTCAGTTCTCTTTAAAGTAAATGCTATGAGTTGACCATGTCCAACATCATGTCTTTAGATACTGCTTCTATTCTGACGACCATGGAGCAAGGTGGCAACATTACACGGTATCGTTCGTTTCTCATGGAGGCCAACAACGAGTGAAGTTAACCGAATGGCCGTAATTTCTCCTAGTATCACTGTGCCAAGACTGAGTTGCTGTTTAAACTTGCGGTGTGGCATGAGCCCTTATTTAGAAGTCCGTTTGTAAACAAAAGTTGTTTACTCCGCCATCTTTTTCTTCAATTTTTTTTCAAAATCCATATATTCCCTTTTGAAACAAAGCCAAATTGGCTGATAAAATCATAGTCTGGTAGGGGCATTCATTGACCCACAATGTGGCGCTCAAACAAAAAGACTTGTTTAATTCCCTAAGGGCAATATTATAGATCCCAGCTGATAAGGTGATTGAGTAAGGCCCTCTCACAAGGACAAGGCAATCAATCATCCTGTCAAGCCTTGCGCGCATGGATTACAGCTGTCCCTGTTGAGAATTGTCCATATAAGTAAGATGCATTGTTTATTTAGACTGTTTCAAGGTTTAATTGCACGCTACTGAAACGAACTGTAAAGAACAGTACCACCACGTAACGGTGGCCGAACCGCACTGCACGCATACAATGAGCACAATATCTTATGTTGCCATTTTTTCTTTTGATCATGTCTAATTTAAAAAATGTTACATTGCAAGGTGTTTCATGGGTTGTAGGGGACCTCTTTCCATCTGTTTAGACCATATTTTGTGAATGGATTGTGTTCACCAAAATTAAACATATTGCACTTTAATCAAACGAACTTTAAAAAGGGCTCACCGGGTAACAGACGTTAACATTTCTGATACTGAACGGGAGGGTTTAATGATTCGGATCGTCTTTTTGTTAAGGAAAGTTCCCATACTACATAGCATGGGTGTCTGAGAGTAATACGTATTGGTCAGGGGTCAGTTCGTGTTGTAGATTAATTGGTTCTTAATGCTTAAAGTATATGTCCATACATTGTATTGAAAAACTGTAAGTGAATTGTAAATTTACAAACTCTAAAGAAACGACGTGTTAGAGTTGAGTTTTAGAGTTGCATTGGAAGTGAGCCTGTATTGGTGTCTGCAGTTTTGTCACTGCATGTATATTGACTTATTGAAATTGGTGTTTGGATTTACCTGTGGCCTCTGATTGGAACCGCGGCGTGAGCTTGCCTCTAGCTCCGGCTGAGGCTCCATCTGTCTGTAAAAGCTCCGTACCAAAAGTGCCCATTTTCAAAATGACTGACGGAGCCCAGGCTTTAGTAGTTTGGAAAGGGGCCTTAGACTACAAGCGTCATGTGCTGCAAGCAATGACTCTTCCACGTTCTTGAAATAAGCACGGGTGTATTATTAAGTTGTTTGTTTTTACGTTGCATCTATCTCATATCCATATATGAGTTAGTAATCCCAGGCGATGCAGCGACCAAACAGAGGGAACGTACCCTTAAGGCATATCTCAATTAGCTTATGGAAGGCTTCTGATATGAATATAACTGTCTTTTCATAAGATTAAAAGATAAAGGAAACACTGCCTGGGGCCGTATCACTTCAATGTTGACAAGTGAAGGAGGGGTAAAGGAATACACACGCCCAGTGGCCTTACACTGGAATTTATTTACCAAGATAGAGCACCGTGTCCACACTGTGCTTTTTTTCCCCAAGCATTCTTTTATAATACAGTCTCTCTTTATTGTGATTTCACTCAAGGAACTAGAGTATCAAATATACGTGATTTCTTAAGAATAATATAATACTTTCTGAAATTAGTTCGTTTTCCATCTACTGCAAACATAACCTTAGGCTACCATACACCGATCAATGAAGTTTTCATAAAATGATCTGAAATTGGCTTTTCTGTTAAAGTTCCACCTAACGGATTTAAATGTCCAACGCATTCAAACAACGACCTACACAATTAAAGAATATTGTTGAAGGTGCATTTTTCTTGGTAAGCAGGTTAATCAAACACCATCAAATCTAGAATAAAACCGATCTACTACAAGGTAGGGCGTACCTTCGGTGACCAATTTCGGTCGGTGTTTATTTGGTTGCTGTAATTTGACACCTCTATTGAATCGACAAAGATTCACTATCATAACCCTTTGATAAGTCATAGAAAGGTACTGGGTGCGATAATATGCTCTTGCTTTTACAAAGAATGCATAGATAATAAATGTCAAGTGAAAGAACTGTTCAGTAATCGCACCCTGGAGCTAGAAGCATTAAGAGAACGTTGTTATGGGTACAGAATTTAGCGGTGAACCAAGGCGAGCATTGAACCTAGTTGTTGTGTGCTTGCTATAGTTAGTATCAATTTTTCTTAACCACGATGACTCATTACGTACAAGCTACGACAGTTTATATAATACAAAAAAACATTTCTGTTTATTTGGTGGAGGTCAAACTGTGGAGTTATTAACTATAGGGGAAAATATTCATTTGATCTTGTTCATGTCCAACATTTGTTTCCAATAATGTTGTAATCTTTTTATTAAAAGTCATCTACAATAGTCTGCGCTAACGGTCTCATGTGATAACATTGGTTCGCTTCTGTCTGTTCAGTCCAAACTTACCTCGTAAGGACGAGATACAATCAATTCTTATATCAAAGTGTCGACGTCGTTTGCTGAAACCGTAGGCATGTCAATGACATAATCAGATGTTATTTTGAGAATGTTACTATTTGGTAAGTTGGTGTCCCCCGTTGTGCCTCCCTGTAAAGCTCATCCTGATCATGATTAGGCCTACATGCGCGTCTCGTGGAGACTCTATACACAGATTTGCCAGAATTTGGCGACGAGAAGAAATAGTCAAATGTACACCTTGAGATACTGGGCCATTGTAAGGTACTGTTATCTCACTTCAACGGCTTCGTCATTTTAGCTTATGCTTTATTTCTATAGTAAGCTATTGGTTGTTATTCCTGCCATTTTATATCATGAGATATAAAGGTAAATCTTGAATATAGAAATACAGGTGGATACAGCTTGATATTGACCAACGCCTAGTCAGTAATATCCATGCCCCCATCCTCAACTCGGCCTCTATTTACGCTCCAAACCTCATGTCTAAAGCAAATATGATTCAAATCAAATATTTTTTACGTTACACTTCGTGCAGGTTCTAAAAGTTTTAACGTGATTAAATTTCCCCGTTTTATACATGTTTTTTTGTAATTCAAATGTTTTCCTTAATTAGCCGTTTGATTAAATCCAAGTAAGACTTATAACATATATTATAACAAAAACTAATGTGCATAATATTTTCATCAAAGAAGAAAAAGAAAGGAAAGGTATTCGCTAATTAAAATCTCCCATGCATCCTGCAAACCTGTGCATAACAAAGCCAGCTCGAGTAATGCCACAATCTTAAAGCCTCCGAATCTATTCCTTCAGCTTTGTGGAGCCAAACTTCCCTTTGGCCATTCGTGTAGGTTCTTTATATTATTAACGCAATCACTTTTACCAATTCTTAACATAGGACCTGGTTAAGGTTCGTGGTGCGCCCAGTGCGAGGCTCAATACAGTGCTCCTAAATCGAATTGCTCGCTGAAAAAAATCTAATAAGCGTTATAATATGCTTGGTGTAAGCGCTCCGACGAGACGGCATCTGAGCCAATTACGTTTGCGCATTCCATGGAAATTGGTTCCACGTTTACAGCACAGTGAATACGTTAATTCGTAGTCAGAGTATAGAAAAATAAACTGGAAGACAAAGTGCTCGAAAATTACCGAGAGAATATTGATTTAAACTGTACAGGTTCATATTTTCACTCTGAAGTTAATTCAATAGCGCATAATATGACGATCATCTCAACTCAACGGTGTACATCATCTTGTTTAAAACCAATGACCATTTTTTTTTTTTTTTTTTGGGGGGGGACCGAAAAAAAAATCGATGAATAGGTAGTTATTCGCAACGTAGGCCTACTGAAGTATTGAAGTCAGGCACGCGACGAAAGGTGTGGGTACTGAAAAACGCTTCGCTAAAATGACCGCTTTAAAGTGGTCCGTACTGTTCTCATTCATCCATTTCAATTTATTTCGCAGTTCCTTACAGCTGTTTGTACTTCTTTTAAATACAAGTGTTGTTTTATGTGTATGTATTTAAGAAAGTCTATTCCTCTTTGAAAAACAAAAACGAGTCATGAAAATCCACCCCCACCTTTAAAGAGGTCTACAATCCTAAATAGTTGATCTCGTTGGCGCTGATTACAGGTAATGGATACAAGTGTAATGAATCATTGAATGACCATTGATAACAGACTCTTGACTACATAACTGGCCATACTGACTACATAACTGGCCCAAAAGTGTCTTCGCAACAAAGCCTGCTGAAACAATTCTAGAGCTGCGTCACATAGACAATGACCTTTGGACTTCTCGCCTCGACACTCATCTTAAACACGCATAGCGCCAGAGTAGCGTTGGAAATGTCCATGTCCCACTAATCAAAGACTACGCATTTGGCATTTTCAATTTTATGGAGTTTCTAAGCTAAACAAGTATTTGAATTCACGACACAACTAAAGTTGTTTGTTTTTTGTTAGTAAACACGAACTAACGCCAGTTTTGACAATGTAATTGAATTGCTGTGTGAATCTCGGACTCTTTAAGGTGAACCGTACAGTATTTCCCACATTATTTCTCGAAGAGGTTTAATATTAAGTTTACTTCTTGAAAGGTCAGGCTTTAGGGCGGGGTATTTTCCCACCCATGTAAACCAAGGTTGGAGTCAGTGGTTTGGGGGAAAGAACGCCTCAGTCCTGCGGGAACAATACGCCGTTGATGTTTGTTTTTAAAGATAGCTGTTCATCGTTCATTACTTTTAAAAAGTTTTGGAAAACGAAATTAATCATCTGGTAATGCAAAGCAGCTAATCCCGTGACGCACCAATCTTTAATTTGTAAGATATAAACAAAATGGAGTAAACAAAATGACTTGAAACCCTAATACCTTGAATGTAATTTAAAGACAAAGCAATTGTTGCAGCTTAGATGCTGAGTTAATTGGTTAATCATTGTGGTTGTTTCCTTTGTTTGTTTTTTAGGTGTTAATATCATTACAACGTTAGTCGTTTATTATTCAGCTGTGGCAAGTCGTATACGTGTCAGGGATTCTTCATAAAGCACAGGGAGTTGTGTGGTACACTAAACATTTCGCATCATGCACTGTCATGCCATTCACTTAAAGTCACGAAAAACCGATCAAGAATTGTCTTCAGGGATGCATCATGAAAAAGGTATTCCGACCAGACTGGTTCGACTATTAAGTGCCTTTAAACTGCCGTCACTTTTGTGATACACGCCTCCTCTGGAATAGAAAACAATGTATCTTAATCCGTAATTTGAAAACATTGACCACCCATTAAAATCTATTTCATTCAAAATTTATTAGTTGATTAAGTTCACTGCTCATTTATGCATAATACTGAATGTTTCACGACAAGCACGGGATATAAGTTCCATTTGTCTTTCTAATCCATGATTCTACAGCAATTCGCTGATCTACCGAGGAAGCGGTCATAACAAAACTTTGATTAACTCTGTCCGTTGAAGCCATTGAACTTTTCAGTTTGTATTCCACGTCATGGTATTGCTGTGTGGGGAACTTGATATAGCTCAATCTGAGTATTTAACATTTGACATGTCAGAGGGGAAAAAGGGAAAGATACACGCATTTTGAATCGAAAACAATGCAATTAAACAAAAAGGTGTATTGCAGATTTGACGTGTATTGCAGGTTTTCAATGTGTTTGGGCATACAGTCTGCAGACGGAGACAAAACACTCGATGGTCTGTTCGTATCGCTAGAGTAGTAGTTGCAAGAAACCTGCAACCTTGTTTGGATTGCCAAAGTTTGTTTTTATATCATTTGCATTTAGAATGTAGGCCTACTCTGTAAGTCACATCGGGGAAAAATAAATTGATCGGGGGAAAAATAAACAAAGAAACGTAGTTTTTTTTTTTTTTTACAATTAAGAAAACAATTTAGCACTGCTCTAAGAGTCTGTGTAATGTTATATGGACTGAGTGCATCTCAATTATAGCATTATACTGTCTGGTGTCAAGCACCGGCAGTGTGTTTCTAATGGGCTTAAAACAGTGAACGTGCTCATGTTCTGGTTTCCCCTCCGAGCCAAAATAGTTTCAGACACTATACTTAGTGAAACGTGTGTCTTGTATTAAAGTTAATGACGCCTTTCAACCTACACGTCTCTTGACAGACTGCATAGAGGAGATGACTACACTAATGTCAACCTTGTTATCTCAGACTGTTTCCATATACTCGATGGGTTATTCAGACTTGTTTCTCTGTGCTTCGTATACTCCATGGGATATAGTCGTTGTTCGTCCTTAAAGTCCCCCTTGTTGATATTCGCTTCGAGGGTATTGAGACTGCTGAATATTACTGAACTTCTTGTTATGGTTGATGTGAGACACTGGACCATTATGTAGGATCCCTTTGGCCTAATGGATGTTATTATTTGCTAGGGCTCATACTGTGTGATCAAGTCATGGACCACTGACAGGAATTGTTAAGAGCAGCTTCAAATTATGGTTACAGGTACACCAACCATGCTATCCAAGCATTATTCAGAGAATTCATAATGCTGCTTACCAATTTGCAAAGAATACCTGATAGGCCATAGTTTATTCTGGTTTCAATGTGAGGTGTATGCGCTGAATGCAGTGGAGACTTTTAAAAACTTTTACATCGCCAACAAAACATGTACATCAGATTATTATGTTGTATACAGCCTACGGAATATCATTTTGTAGATACGAATTAGTATTTAGCACCGGTGCCTGCGACTACTATTGCGACTACGTAAGACACTCATTTCGTCTACGGATTACTATTTCGCAAACACAATTTAGAGAGTATGAGTTTTATTTGAGGGATGACTTGATTTCTTTTGTTTCTGTGTCTTATTTTCTTGTTTCAACGAGAACAAACAATTGATTTAATGAAACTAATTGATTAATTGTCCAAAGTTATTGGAAGGGGACATTTCAAAATATTTAAAGGTAGGGCCGTATATTAGTTTTTGCAAACAGAATGATTTAGAGGAAATTTTTAGAAAGATACATTAAAGGTCACATGGGAAAGTTGCAGCTGAGTACAGTGTCTATTTGCTGAAAAAAGCAAGAAACTGTCACGGTATTCTCATAAGAACGTCGAATCCGTCCACGTTTTGCTATAGGTGGCAGCGGGTACCAACTGCATCTCTGGCCGCGGCATTCGCGAACGGACTCCAACCCTCACAAATCTGACAAACGATTCATGCATGAATCGTTTCTCAGATTCAAAAAATTACCACAACAGTATTACTTCGAAGGGAATCATTTCTTAAATTAGTTTAAACTATCTACAGTCTTATCACCTTTTACCATACTTATACTATGGTCAACAAAATCTTCACATTACTTTAGGGTATATAACCTTAAAACAGTCATGGTATGTAATTGAGCACAAAAAATAATTTTGTGTTGAGCATTACTATCGTTAGAAATACTTTTAAGTCTTACATAGGAATCAATGTTCGGTATGCGCGGAATACTAATCCGTATATACACATAATCTTAACCATACTTAAAAATAAATAAACCCTTCTTCGTATGAAGTACTAAATTGTGTCTACGAAATATTAATTCTTACACATGAAACAGTTATTAGCACCTACGAACTATTAAAATGTTCGTACGATTTAGCAGTACGTCCGAACGAATGAGCAAATTGTACGTTCAAATGAGTATTTCGTATGTTACAGAATAGTATAGCGTGTAGTGTCCTTACTGCTTCTAAAACCCAGTTTGAATGAGTCAGCTTTAGTTATTAACGTACATTTTTGCACAGATTTTCATGTCTAAGCAAGATAACAAATCCAATGTTTATTATTTTTTTTGTATTTTAGAATTCATCGTTGTAGTCGTTTAGAGCAGGCTGGAAATCATTAAGCTTGTCGTAATCATCTACAAAGTCTTGTCCTTAAATATTGATGGTAAAAACTGGTCTCCTTCATCTGCCTTTCATTACAAACCGGCATAAAGTACTAGAAACCTATCGGTCCCGTTAGCCTGACATCTCACCAATTATTCACAGTAATTATAAAGCATTTCCCTCTGTAGATTGGTTGCTTTATGCAGGTGACCGGGTTTCCGCCGGCTGTTTTGCGATGTACAAACAATACCTGTGCAATAACGACAGGTGCGTTCTATGCATGATTTCCCTTGTCAACAGAGAGGGATGCGACAGAAAACTGCTACCTCAATGACTGATTGATAGTTTTCTTTGTGAGTAATGAGTACATACTTCCCTCTGAGTTGA
The DNA here is from genome assembly GCA_023634235.1 of Pisaster brevispinus. Classification (NCBI taxonomy): domain Eukaryota; kingdom Metazoa; phylum Echinodermata; class Asteroidea; order Forcipulatida; family Asteriidae; genus Pisaster; species Pisaster brevispinus. The sequence goes on along the minus strand of JAMKCF010000015.1, from coordinate 10,276,413 downwards.
GAAAGGTTGCAACAACATTCGCAATGGCACTCTACACTATCTAGTTCTTCACATTTCTCTAAAAAAGATTATGTTGATCCGTTGTATTTTTGCACCTCGACGATACGACGACCGTTACGAATAGTTCTTGAAATGCTGAGGATTAGCTTGGGGGAAATTAATTTATTGAGGGTAGTTAAATTGTTTCAGTAGCAAAGTTGTAAACAAAGTGTTTTAATGGAGCTTTATTTTTGTTCTATTTTTATCGTTCAGGAAAAATTAATTAATGGTGCAAACAATATATTAACAAAATAGAGAGACCGCGAACATAGGGCTTAGATACCTCAGTTGATAGAGCCGACACGTCTTACCGGAGGTTGATGGTTCTAATCCCGCTCGTCAATTTGTTCAACCCCAAATTATTAAAAATTTACCCAGTCGGTTTCCCTTGTGATATTTTAGGCCCTATATGTTCTAAATTAGTTATAAAATAAAATTGTGCGGATTGAGTCATTGAATGGTTAAGAAGTAGTCCCAATTCAATTGTGATACGAGTTCCTCCTCAGGTACCGTATACAATGGCTTCAATCAACTGTGATGTAACTGTGCTTCATACAAAACGAAAAGCAATTTATCAACCATACGTCAGTCGACCTCGTGTAAACAATATTTAGAGACCGAGTTTTGTGTTATCTCTTTTATGCTACCCTGCTCCTACAAATCCACCGAAGTAGAAAGTTTACTAAATAAAACATTCTTATTCAATTTTTAAACTTCTACGTGATTTCTTGTGATAAGTGCTTTACTTCAATCATTGCACCAGCTCACTTTCGCATTTTTAAATGGTTTTCCTTCTGGCATTGTTTTGCAGCGTCCTGTTTGTTAACCACTAGCATAATGTCTCCCTTGTCAGTGCGAACACTTTACTAATCGACAGAGGTGCGAATATTAGATCGAAAACCATTGACCATATCCCCATACCTCACGTAGCATACGGACCACTCAGACTGCCCTGAAGTGCTACGGCAGACACCCTTAAATAGCTTAAGTAACTACATGTTTAATTCACACAGCCCAAACCTTTACAAATCTGGCTCTCAAGATGTGTGTATCGACGTGTGTTACGCACAATTATGCCCAACCTGGATCATCATGTCCTACAAGAATATTGAACCATTATGTCCGACCCATTGTGTCCAGGCAAACCATTATGTCCGACCCATTGTGTCCAGGCAAACCATTATGTCCGACCCATTGTGTCCGGGCAAATCATTATGTCCGACCCATTGTGTCCAGGCAAATCATTATGTCCGACCCATTGTGTCCAGGCGAACCATTATGTCCGACCCACAATTTTTTCTGACGGATCACTTTATCCTATTTATTAAATCCTTGTTTATCAGGCGTCGTATTGTTCCTGCCTTAGCCTCATTTCCGAATGTATTTTGCCTTTGGAAAAAACAGAACAATTGTGATTGAATGGCCTGAAATGTGTATTAAAGCCTACACCATGTCTACATGTAGGTCAGTCTTTGTACTCGACAGAATATTCCTACTTTTTCCAAGGACCAAACATCATGTCTAGTTTATCATACAATGCAAGTCTTGCGCTTATTTGAACTTCTGGGACCGAGCGTGTGTGTGATACTGTTCCTTCAAACACTTTCATGTTACGTAGCTTATGGATATACATTTATATCATATTGTTGGGAAAGTAAAATTTAGTCGTGGAAGATATGTTGTTGGAACTTACTGTGGCTACCAGGAATTTGTTGACTTTGGAGGGTTAAAGTCCCTTCGTGTCAGGCCGAGGAGAATCTTTCGGCACCTTAGTCTCATTTGGGTTTTTACAAATTTTTCCCCTGCCTCCTCAGGTTTTTTTAAAGGGCGTTTAATGAGTATTTTGTTTCTGTCATGTTTTAGAATTGCTTTTGTTTTAATGTTTTACTGTTGTGTGATTTTAAAAGCCATTTGTGTGCAATCTCCATTTTAATAATATATAATTATATTGCTGGCGGGGGTCTGGTTGTACACATTTTTCGATGACAGTTCTTTATACTATTGTATACCCTTGACAGCCCTGTTAAACTTGTGTTAACGTCTAAGGATAAAAAAAGAAGGAAACATCTAATGAAGTTTAACAAATTAACATATTAACAAGTTTATAAATTATAAGACTTAACCTTTGTTTCCAGTTACTTGTCAACAATTACAAATTTTGCCCATCTAACTCTCACGTTATCATTAAAACTATGTAAATGGTCGCAAAGATAAAAGTGAGCTTGGCAAATTGTTTATAAAATGTGTCTGACGACCTTTTTTAGAAACAGTTTGTCCGATGATTCATTATGACCGCGCCATTTTGCCCTACCTATCATGGCCGACGAACCATTATTTCCGACACATTATGTCCGACGGACCGTTTTGTCCGACACATTATGTCCGACAGACATTAAATCAGACGGGTCATTACGACTGCATCACTATGTCCGACCGACCGTTATGTCCTACTGATCATGTCCGATGGCCCATTATGTCAGACGATTCATTATGGCAGCACCATTATGTCCGACGGACCGTTATGTCCGACACATTATGTCCGACAGACCATTAAATCAGACGATTCATTACGACCGCATCATAATGTCCAACAGAACATTATGTCAGACTGATGTGATTTATTATATCCAATGTATATAAAGCACATAAAGTTATGTATCTGTTTAGCTACAAATTACGGTTTGTTTGAATCGTATCCTCTGTGAAATGTCAGAGCTTGGAGAAGCCACGTTTTATGGGGAAATGCAATGACTATCTGCTACCCCTCCCCGAAAAAAGGATCATTTAGCATACACAAATGTCTATTTGCACCGTATGTGGTTGGACAGATGTTTTAATAAGAAAATAATGATTCACACAAATATCTCTCAAAATTGTGTGGTTTTCTCTTTGTGAATAAACACGTTCCTCCGTTTTGAAAAGCCAAATTTTAGGCTTTATAAAATTACGTCTTTGCGTCTAAATTATGTCTATATTTATTCTATATGTTAATCAGTTTTAAGAAGACAGTGCCCATGAGTGCAATTCTTGCATAAAGCAGTTTACTTTATTAAGTAAACAAAAACATTAGCAATAAACCGCGGTGCTTGCTTCGAAGATCGGTTTTCAGTATTTAAAAAGACAGTTGATACTAATAATACAGGGTGGTTGAAAATTGTACCCATATTTGATAGCCATATTTACCTACTGACTTATAGGTTTTTATAATTTATTTTATAGATTATATGAAAGGGGTGGCCCTTAAGCATTAGTGGTGAAGAAATTTGAAAGCAAACTGTAAAAAATACAGGTAGTTTAAAGGTTATCTTAACTGATTTGTCCACGAATGCTCTTTTCAACCACTTTGAGGCTAACCTGGCCAACAGTGATTGATCCTGGACTTTAAAACCACCTGTCACAGAATGAATTTGAAATTAGGAGCTTCATGAGTTTATTTAGTGCTTATTTATTATTTAAAAGATTACAAAAGAGATGATGCTATCTTTGTTGTGTATGCAGTGTAGTCAAGCGGAGATAAGAAAATCTCCGTGGGTAACTCAATTTTTGCACATGATATCATTAAAGGCAAAGTATACCTTTTTGTTTTTGGAACCGTGCGGTTTTTTTTTATCCTATATAACTGTAGATATATATAAATAAATAAATTAAAAAACTGTAAAGGTTTCATATCTTTCGTTTTTGAGATATCGCTGAGAATCCGGAAGAATAATCCCTAATAGGAATACACAATATGAGAAACGCTTCTGACAGAAACGGTTCTCAGATTCAAATTTTTTGGGGATAAAAACTTACATCTTTTTCCATAACCACATTTTTTTGAAATGAAATAATTCTCAAAATGTTTTATACTATCGAAAGCTGCTGTACTTCTAACCAAGTAAGTTTATTACAAGTTTATAGCAAGTAATCTTTATAGATATTAACAAATGTATAACTTCCCTAACTACCATATTTTGAAAACAAACTGATTTCTTAGATTTTTTCACGGTTAATGCTCAACAGTCACCGCTTTTATAAAAGTGTAAAAGTGGGTGCACTTTTCTTTTAACTAAACTGTATATCAAAGATTAACACAATTCTCGCGTTGATTGTAAGAAATTTTGCTTTTCATACGGCAAATAAAAACTGCTCATATCACTCACTTTGAACACGTTGCCTCAGCGTCCTCTTGTGGTAATAAAAGATTAATGCGATCTGCACATTGTTTACACCGTTTGAATTCAGTTCAATGTGCTACCTTGGAGTCGGCTAGTCGTTAAGACGCCATTCCGTGATGATCGTAGCACCATTTCACGGCTCTGCTTTCTGAAGTTATGGTTACCGTTCTCTGCCTACAGGGTTAGCGTCGAAATTACGTACTTGCATTAATTAACTTCCAATTTAATAACTGTTATTTGTAATTGTTGAATCCATAAAACAAATTAAACACGTCTGCATATACAGCACATACAAATGCTACGATCGCTTATGCATTGAATTTAATATGTGGGTTAGATGAGATAATGCAAGCTTTTTCAATCATTGTCTCAATTAGAAGTGTTCAACTTTCTCGACCCTATCAGAAAGGCTTATCATTACTTTTTAATGATCTTGTTATCGTGAAATCGGTCCTAATCGGGCAAACATCTTTAGTCTGGGCGACGTCTTGTTTTAGTCAAGAGAAAAGAGCCGATTGTTAGTGTAGTGAATGTTTGTTTTTATATTCCAATCAACCGAGAAAGTATAGGCCGATGTGGCACATCAGAACCCCCAAGGTCCAATTCTATCTTCACCTCGTCATCAAAGCAAACCGAACTCGTCTTATGCTTTCTGCCCAAAGACACAATCATAAACCGTTGATTCCAGTCAGACCTAGAGATATCTTATATCTACCCATCATAACATCACGAGTCAAACCAATGAGCAAATTAAAGGGAGTGCTGTTTTAAAATGCAGTAAGAAATCTGGTTATTTTTCTCTATAGTTTGGAATTCCCGATCGTTTAAAACTCATCTGCAGTAAAAATGTAAAACATGGTCTATGCTTAATTTGGTTCTACCCTTACACCGATGTATATTAAGCACTGTATATTCAGTGCTCTCCTGAGCTCTGTGAAAAATCCACAGGCAATCACTCGGATGGGAATCGAAGCAACGACCTTTGCATTGCTAGAGCAGATGTCTTACCACTAGATCACCGAGCTAACCCGACGGTCTATGCTGTCAAATTTGATTGAAACAAACTACCTGAATATGAGAGTTTGGGACTGGTAAGGGTAGAAACCAACCTGAATATGAGTTTGGGACTGGTAAGGGTAGGAACCAGCATGAATATGAGTTTGGGACTGGTAAGGGTAGGAACCAACCTGAATATGAAATTGGGACTGGTAAGGGTAGGAACCAGCCTGAATATGAGTTTGGGACTGGTAAGGGTAGGAACCAGCCTGAATATGAGTTTGGGACTGGTAAGGGTAGAAACCAACCTAAATATGAGTTTGGGACTGGTAAGGGTAGGAACCAACATGAATATGAGTTTGGGACTGGTAAGGGTAGAAACCAACATGAATATGAGTTTGGGACTGGTAAGGGTAGGAACCAGCCTGAATATGAGTTTGGGACTGGTAAGGGTAGAAACCAACATGAATATGAGTTTGGGACTGGTAAGGGTAGAAACCAACATGAATATGAGTTTGGGACTGGTAAGGGTAGAAACCAACATGAATATGAGTTTGGGACTGGAAAGGGTAGGAACCAGCCTGAGTATGAGTTTGGGACTGGTAAGGGTAGGAACCAGCCTAAATATGAGTTTGAGACTGGTAAGGGTAGAAACCAACATGAATATGAGTTTGGGACTGGTAAGGGTAGAAACCAACATGAATATGAGTTTGGGACTGGTAAGGGTAGGAACCAGCCTGAATATGAGTTTGGGACTGGTAAGGGTAGAAACCAACCTAAATATGAGTTTGGGACTGGTAAGGGTAGGAACCAACATGAATATGAGTTTGGGACTGGTAAGGGTAGAAACCAACATGAATATGAGTTTGGGACTGGTAAGGGTAGGAACCAGCCTGAATATGAGTTTGGGACTGGTAAGGGTAGAAACAAACATGAATATGAGTTTGGGACTGGTAAGGGTAGAAACCAACATGAATATGAGTTTGGGACTGGTAAGGGTAGAAACCAACATGAATATGAGTTTGGGACTGGAAAGGGTAGGAACCAGCCTGAGTATGAGTTTGGGACTGGTAAGGGTAGGAACCAGCCTAAATATGAGTTTGGGACTGGTAAGGGTAGGAACCAGCCTAAATATGAGTTTGAGACTGGTAAGGGTAGAAACCAACATGAATATGAGTTTGGGACTGGTAAGGGTAGAAACCAACATGAATATGAGTTTGGGACTGGTAAGGGTAGGAATCAACCTGGATATGAGTTTGGGACTGGTAAGGGTAGAAACCAACATGAATATGAGTTTGGGACTGGTAAGGGTAGAAACCAACATGAATATGAGTTTGGGACTGGTAAGGGTAGAAACCAACATGAATATGAGTTTGGGACTGGAAAGGGTAGGAACCAGCCTGAGTATGAGTTTGGGACTGGTAAGGGTAGGAACCAGCCTAAATATGAGTTTGGGACTGGTAAGGGTAGGAACCAGCCTAAATATGAGTTTGAGACTGGTAAGGGTAGAAACTAACATGAATATGAGTTTGGGACTGGTAAGGGTAGGAACCAACCTGAATATGAAATTGGGACTGGTAAGAGTAGGAACCAGCCTGAATATGAGTTTGGGACTGGTAAGGGTAGGAACCAACCTGAATATGAAATTGGGACTGGTAAGAGTAGGAACCAGCCTGAATATGAGTTTGGGACTGGTAAGGGTAGGAACCAGCCGGAATATGAGTTTGGGACTGGTAAGGGTAGGAACCAACCTAAATATGAGTTTGGGACTGGTAAGGGTAGGAACCAACATAAATATGAGTTTGGGACTGGTAAGGGTAGAAACCAACATGAATATGAGTTTGGGACTGGTAAGGGTAGAAACCAACATGAATATGAGTTTGGGAATGGTAAGGGTAGGAACCAGCCTGAGTATGAGTTTGGGACTGGTAAGGGTAGGAACCAGCCTGAATATGAGTTTGGGACTGGTAAGGGTAGGAACCAGCCTAAATATGAGTTTGAGACTGGTAAGGGTAGAAACCAACATGAATATGAGTTTGGGACTGGTAAGGGTAGAAACCAACATGAATATGAGTTTGGGACTGGTAAGGGTAGGAATCAACCTGGATGTGAGTTTGGGACTGGTAAAGGTAGAAACCAACATGAATTTGAGTTTGGGACTGGTAAGGGTAGGAACCAACCTGAATGTGAGTTTGGGACTGGTAAGGGTAGGAACCAGCCTGAATATGAGTTTGGTACTGGTAAGGGTAGAAACCAACATGAATATGAGTTTGGGACTGACAAGGGTAGGAACCAACCTGAATATGAAATTGGGACTGGTAAGGGTAGGAACCAGCCTGAACTTGAGTTTGGGACTGGTAAGGGTAGGAACCAACCTGAATATGAGTTTGGGACTGGTAAGGGTAGAAACCAACATGAATGTGAGTTTGGGACTGGTAAGGGTAGAAACCAACATGAATATGAGTTTGGGACTGGTAAGGGTAGGAACCAGCCTGAATATGAGTTTGGGACTGGTAAGGGTAGGAACCAGCCTGAATATGAGTTTGGGACTGGTAAGGATAGGAACCAGCCTGAATATGAGTTTGGGACTGGTAAGGGTAGGAACCAGCCTGAATATGAGTTTGGGACTGGTAAGGGTAGAAACCAACATGAATGTGAGTTTGGGACTGGTAAGGGTAGAAACCAACATGAAAATGAGTTTGGGACTGGTAAGGGTAGAAACCAACATGAATATGAGTTTGGGACTGGTAAGGGTAGGAACCAGCCTGAATATGAGTTTGGGACTGGTAAGGGTAGGAACCAGCCTGAATATGAGTTTGGGACTGGTAAGGGTAGGAACCAGCCTGAATATGAGTTTGGGACTGGTAAGGGTAGGAACCAGCCTGAATATGAGTTTGGGACTGGTAAGGGTAGGAACCAACCTGAATATGAGTTTGGGACTGGTAAGGGTAGAAACCAACATGAATATGAGTTTGGGACTGGTAAGGGTAGAAACCAACATGAATATGAGTTTGGGACTGGTAAGGGTAGGAACCAGCCTGAGTATGAGTTTGGGACTGGTAAGGGTAGGAACCAACATGAATATGAGTTTGGGACTGGTAAGGGTAGAAACCAACATGAATATGAGTTTGGGACTGGTAAGGGTAGAAACCAACATGAATATGAGTTTGGGACTGGTAAGGGTAGTAACCAGCCTGAATATGAGTTTGGGACTGGTAAGGGTAGGAACCAGCCTGAATATGAGTTTGGGACTGGTAAGGGTAGAAACCAACATGAATATGAGTTTGGGACTGGTAAGGGTAGGAACCAACATGAATATGAGTTTGGGACTGGTAAGGGTAGGAACCAACATGAATATGAGTTTGAGACTGGTAAGGGTAGAAACCAACATGAATATGAGTTCGGGACTGGTAAGAGTAGGAACCAACATGAACATGAGTTTGGGACTGGTAAGGGTAGAAACCAACATGAATATGAGTTTGGGACTGGTAAGGGTAGGAACCAGCCTGAATATGAGTTTGGGACTGGTAAGGGTAGGAACCAACCTGAATATGAGTTTGGGACTGGTAAGGGTAGGAACCAACCTTGATGTGAGTTTGGGACTGGTAAGGGTAGGAACCAGCCTTAATATGAGTTTTGGACTGGTAAGGGTAGGAACCAGCCTGAATACGAGTTTGGGACTGGTTTGTTTTGTTGAACACTAGTCTTGAAAAACAAGAAGGAAACACAAACAAGGAAACAAAAAACCTTTTCTGTACCATTATAATATTAATTGAGATCAGTGTATTTATGTGCACTATTGTAATTAACTTTAAATTGTATGACTGTATAAGTGGCTGTTAGATTGATTGGACATGAGACTTGAAATTTGTCCTTAGGTTGGTCTCATGACCAGTCAAACCAAGAGTCACTAATATCAGCAGTCAGGTCATGACGGGGTGTAAGGTTCTATACAACCATACCTTGTGGGCTTGGATAGTGTACAAGAACAAAACAAATCAATATTTTCGTGAAAATATGGTGAAGTTCTTTAGGTTTTTCCTCTTAATTTGAGATGGCATTAACAGCAAGCGAAACAAACACGTTTCACGGCAACATGAGCTGTACTACACGTAAAACAGTACACAGTGCCGAAAGGCTTCAATCCTGCAGGTTTGGACTAAACGGAACATCTTGATACGGCACTATACTTTTCACATTGATTAAAATATTGATGGCAGACTCTACATAAAATCAAGGTGGTATGCATTTCAAGTTGCATAAAACCTTTTAGAAAATTGAAAGAGACTTTCCGTCTCAAACCGTCTCAACAATGTTACCTATTTGTAAACTGTGTCATTGATATTGTTTTCAATCTGACCAATTTTGCCTACACCCTTTAGGTAGCTTCCTCTGTTAAACTTGTTAAGGTGGTAGGTTTTATTATTTGAGACCATTTAGTGTTAACACGTCAGGAGTTGAATTGTGCATATTCATTTAGTTATTATATTAATTTAACGTTGACATTTATCGGTCAGTGTTGAGCACTGATAATGCTGCTACAATGACCAACTGCTCCCGCGCCTGAAAACTAATATTTATGTTTGTCGGTTTGAATTCACTAACTTTGTTCCATCACTTGCACTGTAGTGTGTAGAATCTTCTCAACTAACACCATGTCTTCTTCGTAGACAAGTTACAGTGGTAGCATTTGTAGCCGAGATGGCATTCTATTTCCTGGTGTTTCGCTAGGTTATCTCCTTCACATCTCACCTTAAACTCATTCTAACTGGAAGTTTCCCAAGCAGAAGTTGTTTCAACGCCCGTTGTAAACAATGTCGGAGGTCGAATGGTGTTATTCCTGGCCGAATCGTTTATGCCTACCGTCTCTCGTTAGACCTTGCTTCTTGGAAACATCTTTTATATTAATAGAAATATAATATTCGTCAACATGTAGAAGATCACCCTAGTCGGTTACAGGGAAGGAAGGTTCTAGCTGGAGGTCATTGGCTTCATTCTTTGTAATAGATGTCATGGTTTGCGTCGGAGCCTACACCGATGCGTGTGATTATCCAGTACTTTGCCAGTCCTGTGGAAATAAAATCTACTGGCATACTACTTGGTTGGGATTCGAGCCCACCACCACCATTCTTGAACTCCAAGTGTGTCCAGAGACGAGAGGTCTGGTTATCTTTTCCAACTCTTTAAAACAGCCTCTTTTTCAGATTACTAAATAAGTGATTATTAAGGAAATTGAGTTCACATGAGAATAAACAGGATTTATTTGGGAAAAAACGATAATTTTGAACACACTTCTCCGGTACTTTTCAGAAAGATTCACGAAAAGCCCTGTTACGTCATCACACGTCATACGTGGGAGCTCCATTTTGTGTAGCCGTTTTTTTGCAGCATGGGGGTATAACAAAGAAAACTCCCACACATGACGTCAAAGCATTCTTACGCACGCCGTCAACGGCAAAAGTGTTTCTAGTTTTTCAAAACCTTGATGTTGGGGCCAATTTTTTTTGATCGATGATTACGAAGAATTCAGAAGTGTACAAATATCTAAGTTACTTTTTATTGATAAACAAACACATTATAAACATGTTTAAATAGCATTCCCGTAAAAAAAATCGCTCTTCAAGTACCCGTTTAAGTGCTACTACTGCCTTCCTTTTGTATTTACAGAAAACAATATTCAATCTTACCTTAGCTTGGCCGTTTTTAGAATGGCAGTGGTTATCCATCGTGGAAATGGCATATAAGATCTATTTAATAGTCAATTCAATGCCAATGGTTGTCAAATGGATGCATAATACACAATGAAGTTCACAAAATAATTAGTACAGAGGATTCCTTAAATCCAGGGGATGCCAGTCCAGTCAACTTGGTGGGCTGCAATAAATCCATCTAATAGAATTCATGAATAACAATAAATACTCGACAATGATTAAAGATGAAATTTTTACGGAAAGTCTGAAATCGGAATTTCATTTATTCAAATTGTATTCCTATGTCTTATAGCATTTAAGCCTAGCTGTATCAAGTAATATTTGGATTTGTTATGATGCTTGTTATTACCGCAGCTATCTGGCTACAATTAAAAACTAGTCACCACGCTTGCTTAAGATGTCCAAGTCTTTGCCAATGCTGTATGCTATGTATACAACGTATACCAAGACAAGTATGTATGTGGCAAAGCAAGTACCATACATAACTCAATGTCGAATTGGTCGTTTAATGTGTAGATCATCGCTACAGCTGTTTTATATTTATTATATACTTCTTGAAAATGAAGAAATGGATGTTACGAAAGTTACAAATTATCTTTATAAACATACAAATAACACGTAGACTTAAAATCCATTGGAATACTACTGTTTTTGCCCTCGAACAAATGGGGTGCCTCACCACTCCTTCTCATTTGAAACATTGTAAGTTGCACAATTTATTAAAAGTATGCTTTCAATGCATGTTGTAATAACATATCAAAGTCACGATTTTCTATTTCTATCCTGCGGTTGCTAAACGTGTTTCCGGTTCACCCACTAAAGCAGATATGCTACCCGTCCACTTGGTTTTATTGAGCGACTACTGCAAAGATTCTGTTGCATTCCACGCAGTCACATGCGTAATTGAGTTGATGGCGGGCTGTGCCAGCACCTAGTTCATTCAATCTCAGTTTACTTCACACTGTTCACTGGCAGAGGATCGTGAACGCTTCCTTTTATGTGTGGGATGATCTCGACAAATTTCTTTCCCAATGGCGACAAGTTTTCACTAACAAGGTGAGACTCTTTAATGTCACGGCATAGTGTTTCAAAGTAATTTCGTCAAATTTTATTCTTTCATGCTGGCGTTCTTTAAAATTCGACATTTAAAAAAATAGTCTACACGAATGTATACGATATATAGTGCAACACTTTGGTGAACGATAAAGTGACCCAGTGCGTTCTTGTATATTGTTTATAGACATGGTGATTTGCAGCCGAAATTTCAGGCCAACTAAAGTCGCATGATAGGGGTTTATTTCTTTCGTTTAAAGACATCGTATTTATAGATTGTTCTTCATGTGGGTAAATAACTACTGCAGAGAGACATAAATCTTTCATCGCTGATGCCAGAGAATCGGTATTGGCGCGCTCAAGTGACATCTAAAGGCGCTGTATGGAAAAAGAGCGGCCAGTGGACAGCGAGTTGTTCGGCAAACGTGAAGCCCGTGTACGAGCTCAGTCCGGTTTACTAATTTAATACTGAAATGTGCTCTGCTTTTAAAACCTAGGTTTTGCAGTTGCCTACCAAATCTTACTGAATAAGCCTGTCAGTCCTTCGATGTAATTTAACATCATGACTCCAACAGTAACGGATGAACTTTGTCATTCACGTTTCAGGACAATATGAGGATACGATATTTGACAGCATAAACAATGCCAAAGGGTATCAATGTTAATTTTTGGCTAGCAATTATTAATAGACAAATTTCATGCTTGTGAGTTTTGCACCACTGTGCTGCTAAAGTAAGTAATTTTCGTTGAAGTAACTTCTTTAACTCAGTCATTCACACTTTGTCAGGTCTCAAGAGGTTGATCATGAACTTATTTCTCCCGAAACTATAGGATTGTTTTCTACGAAATTATTGGTACTTAACATTTCTTTTTTTATCTTAAATTTTGCAAGATGTAACGGCCCTTTGAAGATAAAAAAGTACTTAGCTGACTAGGTAGGTGTACATGAATAAGTCTCACAAAATTACAATTGAAAACGAATTATTTTGTAAACTAACCTGTCACACTGTTGCGAATAGAGCGAACGGTGTGCCCAACGTTTTTTGAATTATGGGTGTACGTTTGTGTAAGTTGTTATTCGTTGGTGACACTTTTATTATTTGTTCGTGACACGCTTGGCATAAGTTAGCGCTAATCGCTACTTTGTGACAGGGCCTTAAGGTAAACCCGGTGCACACTTCACGCAAAAATAGAAATAGTTGACGCAAACAATCTGGTACGCGCTGTTTTGCAATCGTGATGGAAGGAAATTTGCTTCACTTTCGCAATTTGCGTGAAGTTTGAACCGGCCCTAACTAACCAAGCAAGTGGGACTTACGTAAGGGTTAGATAAGGCGTATCGTACGGAAAAAGCGTACGGATCTGTTAATTAGGCGTTTGTACGGGATAGACAAATTGAAAGCGAAATTCACACTGTCTCTAAAACCGCTTCGTAGAAGTCGTATATGAAATGATACACAGAGTAAGTGGCTAGCATCAAGAGACCATCCGTGGGGCGTGGAAATATACGCCGATTTCAAAGAACGTCACGGTATCATGACACGAACCCTGAGTGTGTGTGTACATGAACTTCACACTCTCATGCCAATTGTCGCCACAATATAGTCAAACCCGTAGCTACATATTGCTATCTAACAGCAATTTGAAGAGTCCTGACCATCATCACACTATATAGTAGTTCTATGTAGATTGAGTTCGGTTGGCCAATATTTCTGGAGCAATAATTCAAAGGTTCGGCCAGCAGATTTGTGCCTCATATCAGGTTTCGTCAATGCGCAACCAGCTTCTGAGACACAGCTTCGTATGTTGATTGGGGTGAATTGAGCAATTTATTCATTCTATATTTTTTTGTGTCTTGGAATTTCGTATTATAACCCCTAAGACTGTTCCATTTGATTGATGTTATTTTCCAACTTTTCTGTTTATGATCCCTGGTAAAAGAGTTCAATGGAATTAATATAGCTTGAAGAGAAAACCTTGGTATGTAAATCACCGGCTTGTTTAATACTTTTATTGAAAAAGAGGAATGAAATGTTACGACTTCCAAACTAGAGAGTGAAACACGAATTGTCAATATATTGCCACATATGGATGATTTTCTGTTTTGTTACATTTACAATGCAATAAGCAAGCATGGGTGTGTGTGCTGGACCAGTGTACAGTTGTCATAGGACAGCTGCAGGTACAAGCAGCTGTTAAATCGCTTCCTCAACAAATGGCTGGGGCTTCTGTGCTTTTAATAGCAATATAAAATGGCCTATTGCCGAGGAATCCATATTCTTTCACCCGTTAACTACAGCTCGGAATTTGACGTGAATTGTATAAATTCTGACTACTTAATGAAGGCATGTATAGTTTTACATTCCATTGCGGTACATAGGAATGTTTTTTTTATTTCTGACAACTTCGAACAGGGAATTTGGGACGGGTCAATTCTGGAGTGGATGGAATCTTATCAAAATAAATTTCAAATCAAAATATATATGAAACTAGAGAAACTGACTCTTTAATGGGACTTGAACATTCGACCTTTGGGCTGACGGTAACGCTTGCAGATTCAAGTCCCTTTCTGTTCAATTTGTCTTTGTTCATTCCAAAGTTGGTTTGATGTACTATTGACACTGTGCGCGAACAATGCAAATAAAAGAACACTTCGGCCCTTATATTTTTAAAAGTGATTTAAAATTATATTTCTGTTCTTTTGAAAATCTTTTCGTAAAGAAATGTAAGACAAATGGCCGGTAGTTAACGAGAAATCGTCGAAGAACGAAAAAAGGTCAAAGGTTAATGTATACCATATCCAGCCGTTGGAACCGTCAAAAATAGCGTCGGACTTCAAATTACTTGCACTTAATGTAGTCTGGTCCCTGATTACATTACCACTGTACTTACGATAGATGATGGATAAGGAACCAGTGTGTCAACAGATCTTACGAACGATGTTGACATTTGTGATATCACATTCTTTTCTCGTCTTGGCCGGATGGCTCCTTTCGCGATCGGCACAGCTGCAGGCAGGACATTCGGTCATTCAGGCAAGACCTACGGCTTTCAAGTAAATGGGGCAATATGAATTAAACAAAATCCCAATACTATATTGGTCTATGTGATTGAGTTCCGCTCTCCTTAACACATCATATCACTTGAGTGTTTCGTTAAAAACACCAAGATTATGGATTTCTGTAACAGGCTGTTGACTCACTAGCTCCACGGATACAGTGACCAAGCTGCGGTCCGTTACCCGAACTCTCATATCATATATATTTTGAAATGCAATTTCCATCATTATTAATAACTTTGATCCACAACTGGAGTAACTGTATGTCCACTTCTGTTACATTACAAACAACCAGCGTTTAATATGGTCCGGTAAAACTATTTTACGGATGGGAATACAACTAGCTGAATGATTAAGTGAATTCTGTTTAACAATTTTTGATGCAGATAATTCATGTGCACGTCACATGACCTATGGTTTTTATCCATAACCCGTGACCGGTCAAAGTGGAGTTTATTGTAAAAAGATGTTTTATCTTCTTCTTTTGGCAATCTTTCTGGTCATGTTTGAGTCAATACTTTTTATATTTCCGCGACGCCCAAAAATCGCTAAACCGTCAGAAGTGACCCGTGTCATCGTATAATTAATTGAGGGTGTGATTATCATTATTTTGTACGTCGCACATCACATCAAGGGACATGTTATTAGTCCAACTTGTCTTGAAGATTTTTTGTTGTCCAAAAAAATCAAACATCAGTCAGAACATGGTCAGAGAAAGGATCCCGACCGTTTATTTGTGAATTATTTCAAATGTTTCAATAAGCAGAGTAGGTAAGTTTTGCTTTTATGGAACTCACATGTTCTTCAGTAAGGCTGTATAGCTGAATGCCTACTATACATGTGCTTGTATAAGGTGATTAGTTTAAAAGAAAAAAGAAAAGAAAATAGAAATTAAGTGTTGGTTAGGTGCCGACTGTAATCCAACGCCGAGGTGTGGAACTGGGCGATGGTTTAGGGGAGATATGCGGTCATTATTCTACTTTGGCAGTGAGTGCAATAACAATGCATTGGAATGTGTAATTTTCATTTTTCACAAAAATCATAATGTGTCCAAAGACTGGAGGTATTTTGAACCTCAAAGTACTCAGCCCTGTAATTTGAGTCGTGGACGGGTTTAACCTTCATTGATATGCAAATTAGTTGAAATTTACCTCCTTACAATATACTCACTCTTTGATTTCTGGCTGCTATAACAAGTGTACAAAACAGCGTTATGGTAAGGCTTTCGCATGTCCACATCATGCATGTGTCGTTTCCTCGAAAGCCATTGCAACCACCTTCTAAACAGCTGCGATTCAAATGAAAATGCATTCAGTTTTTTACAGTCAAAACAATAAACGCTATTTGCAATGAACCTTAAAATCACCTGCACCATTTTTCATAACGGTGGCTTAAAAAAACCTAAAAGTATTAACCAAACTATGTGTTGTGAGATATATTATAACTTAACCACGTAATCATTATAATTTCGATAAATACAATTTCGAGTTTGTTATGTAAAGATAACTGAGATATATTATTATGAGTTTGTTATGTAAAGATAACTGAGATATATTATTATTATGAGTTTGTTATGTAAAGATAACTGAGATATTTTGTTATGTTGCATAAACATGACTAAAACAATTTACATTGGATCTTGGATTCAAACCATTGTTGCTTGTTCCCACATTATTATTTTTTCCCCCGAAATTTCACGAGTTGTTTTTTGAACTGAATCCTGTTTACATAATGATGAGTAGGAACGGTAAACATTACCCAAGTGATTTTTGCATAAACTATTATGTTTTTGTTTTGCTAGGAATAGACAAGGCCGATAACATTCTACAACCAATAACATTGACGTGCGTCGAATACAGGTAAGCCCTCCGATCATTGCATTCACGTTATATTAATAATTGAATGGAACCGAGATATAAAGTAACTATTGTTTCGGGTGGCTGGATATAAAGGGTATCAAATATTACCGTAACCCTTATAAATAACGTCAGTTCCTGAACAGTTTTAGTGAGCATACCTTTCAGAAATTTGATTCAATATTGAAAAACCCCACATCTTTTAACACAAGTTGAAAATGCATTTTTTTGGCCTCTTTTATTGCAAAATCTAATTACGTTTACTGCCTCCGGACCGTAAATTCCGTGCCGCACTGAATAGCTTGATGAGTGCAGTTGTGGCATGAATTGGCTGGACTGGAAGGTAGCTTTATCGATAGGTGACACCCATTGCCTCGAATCGTATCAATATCTCTACAGGTTATCCAGCATCGCATTGTCTAGCCTTATCAAAATAGGATGCAAGTATTTGAACGTGCCTTTCCCATAAAGTGATAATTTATTTAGTAATCGCATATAAGAGTCATATTTTTAAATCATAAACAAACCTGCAAACTCCCTCTCCATAGTGTTTAGTTCACCTCCAACGCAGCGGGTAAATGATACTGAACACTCAAATGCATCGAATTATTAGGTATCCCACAAACATGAGTGAAATGCGAAAAAATATTGCGCTTCTGCGTGCAATTATTATGCAACGAGACCGAAGGCAAACTTGCGAACAAAGGAAAAGGAAAAGAGAATACAAAACAGTATTGATTTCAAATTTCACAAGGTTTTAACCGTTATAGGCTGTTTTATTGGTTCTGAAAATTGCGCCTAATAACAACAAGACAAATTAATGAATAGCAACAAGATGAGTTTCAGGATATTATAGTCCGGAAAAGATTGAACTTGTTAAACTTTGTAAACATACAACGCGTTGAAGTAAGTGCGTAAATATGCATATTACGTTCAGTACACAGGATGCCAGATGACATTTCAGAGAAGGAATTTCATTTGACTGCAATAAGTGAAAGAGCCAAAATCTACAATGCCGTTATCCCTGAAGCGTTATAGTTTTTGAGGCTTCAAGTCAAGAGAAAATAGGACGCTCATGGGAATTACCAGAGAGATGATAGCTTTTACTATTTGACGACCATTAGCCTATATTTGTTTTATATCACTTCCTGCACAGATTCTGCATCTTTGTTAAGAAGCATTCGAAATAAAAAGCCTTGTCAATCTTGGTGGAGGTTTATCGGCCATCGTGAATGAAGATAATACATTTGAACGCGGTCGACTTCTATAGCATATCTAAGTAGTGAACATCGTATGATCATGTTGAAGGAGTATACGCTCTCCGCTGAACAGTAAACACCTTGACAAAATCTTCAGATAATCATCCACTCTAAAGATTATCGGTAGCCAACTTACACATACAACATTACTTTTAACAAATAGTCTTAAAAAGAAGTTTTAATTTGACATTTTCCTCAAGTTTGGAAATCCACAAAATGTAAATTAACCATAAGAGATAATTAATAAATCCTACCAAAAAAAGTATTATAATAACTCGTGTAGTATAACTAATTAGTCCCGTATTTTTCTCTACTGGCCACTGTCATTATAAATGTCAGTAATATTTAGTTTTGGCCGAACCTTCGTTGCAAGGTGGATGAAACCGCTTTACAACAATGACGAATACGAGATCAACACTACAAGTTTAGGTCAATTTTAAGTTTAATCCTAACCTTCGGTAGACTGCACCAGTCTACTCTCTTTTAATATTTTAGGTCAGACCCCGTCACAACCTTTATGGTGACATTTAAAGTCTGAACTGTTAGCTATATATGTTTCAAGTGGGCATTTTGTAAAAGGCAAGGTCCGGGGGTTGTCGGACATCTGAACTGCTTGCCGACACTTGCGACCACGAAACCTCGAGACAACTGAACCATTGCTGTGACATGCTACTTTGACACCGAGCAATAACGTAACATGCATGACACCCTATTCGCGCATGTCGCGCAGTAAAATAGTCGTCTACTTAGTGGCCATGCTTAGCCCTATGATTAAACATTACAAAGATGTCCTGTGTGCGCATGTAGAACCGCTCAAGCACTGGAACAAGCCATTCTCTAAATTACACGCTTTCACTGTGTCAATTAGTCAAAACAATTAGCAATTACAGACATTTCAACAATCTTTGCAAAATTATTATTTGTGATATAAAAAAGTGTCATTCTATGAATAACTATTATTTTTGACACATGATGGACTCTTTTTGTGTGTAAGCATTAATTGTGGTGATTTTAGTGATGCCTCCATACAATTATTTGCTCTTTTTGCGGGAATGAATTAAAGTTTGATATGCACGATTCGAGCATTAAACCCCCTCCCCCCCAAAACGCCTATCGAGTGACATGCTGTCAACCAACAACAAGGCAAACTATATGAAAAACGTGTTATAAATCACTTGGCAACTAAGAAGCGAGGGTTCCAGTTTGAAGGTAATGTACAATTTGGCAAGCTTTTCCTGTCATGATACGAAATACGATTTTTTTTTCGTTTGAAAATGTTTTCCAAACCTGATCATATATCAATCCACACCTTGAAAGATACCAGAACCTCTTATACGAATATATTATCTTTAATGCCAAACCATAAAACGCTTTCAGTTAATATTCCTCAATTTATTGAGACATCCCTCACAGGTGCGTTATCAGCTGTCATGCTGCGACACCCTGAAGATGGGAAACATATTTCCACTCGTTTTTGGGGGTGTACTAATTGGGTCTATATAGTTAGGAAGGTGTTATAATGGGTCCACCTAGTGCAACACTCATATGCTGGATTGGAGAGTAAGTGTCAAGCGTAGAGCTTGAAAGTTCATTTTCACCCGTCTTCATCAATATCTGTGATCTACCTTTGAATAGTCCGACCACTGACGCCTTTGTACAATTCTCTAGATAGATGAAGTAAAAAGTACGCTTGTCCATCAATCAACATAACGTTCTTTAAACCCAAGCATTTTTTTCAAAGACCTAGTTTGTCCTTTAAGATGTTTGATTTGAATATGTGTACCCACTGTAAAAAAGTAACTCTAGTCAGCAAGCGGTTCGTGTTTCATGAAGAAGATAGTATGGTAAGTGCCTTTATTACACCGTCAACAGTTGCTGGGAGCCCATCTTAAGATGGAAACTGCATTGACCATGTGTTTATATTAAGCCAACAGCGTCACTGACTACAGTGTATAACAAACAAACAAACAAACACCCCAACAAACAAACAAACACCCCAACAAACACCCAACACCCCAACACCCCAAAACAAAAAGACGAAAACAAATTGTTATAGGCCTACAATTGTTGTTTTCGTTCTGATATTTTAGTGTTTTCACACTAATAACAAAACTGCATAACTTAGATTGGATGTAAGAAGAATCTTTAAAAGAAAAACGTAACCGAAATGCTGCCTAGTCATTAACATCATTTGACCTTTGTTTTTTTTGGTATAAGATCAACATTTTTGCAGTTCACATAAAAAGGAAGATCCAGGATCTTATTGTCAAACTGAAATTTCAGATAACCTTTCCTTTATTGAAAAAGCATTGAATTGTTATCGAAATAGTTCATTTGTGGCTGGGTTTATTTGTACTGGCATCAGAATCCGAAATTGGAGACTAAAAAGCGACGGAGATTACTGGAGCTTAAACGAGCGGAAGGAGTGCAATTACATCTACCCACTTCTGCGTGCCGATCATGCGTTACACTCAGTCACAATACATTCTATACATTGCAAGGATGGACATTTTGAGGTTTGGCATAACACACAAGCACAAATATTACACTTCATTTTGCATCCAGCGTAAACGACTGATTTCACATCTTCAGTGCAGCTATTGTCTATCGTAATTACTTTCCGAACGTAATAACCATTCACTTGAGAGCCAAACTGCAATACCTGTAAAAGCAGTGCGACTTAAAGCATGCGTTGAGTTTGTTCAACGATTAGCGCACATGTAAATAAAGCATATTCAATTGAAAGAGAAAATCTTGCAGCTACCCCAATAGGCTTTTCGTTAGTTTGCAACAATTTGTTGACCTACTTAAAACAAAGCTTAATCCAGGGTATTTCAGCCAACCATCATAATTATTAAAGAAGTTGACCTGTCTTAAATTCCACGACAGGGTCTTACATTACACCTAGGCTATGATTTTATTGGACTTTTGATACAAAAACGGGTTTTGTTTTAGATCTCATTTGGCAAATGTTTATTTGCCTGTACCCTTCCTGGTTTGCAATAATTTTGAGAGCACAATGGTTGATGTGAGTTCTAGTCTTTAGAATTTTAAAACTGTGGTTCATGGCAAGATTGGCTTTTCCACGCTTCTTTTCCTTTTGCATATCACCATGTGTTTAGCAAAATTTTACAGCTTGGTTTTCGGGTGAGAAATAGTTGGAGAAGCATCCACCCTTGACTAGTTCAATGATATGTGTGTTATACAGCAGCTCTCTGATTATACAGACATGACCGACAAACCAAAACAGAGTTTAAATCTGTTTTGGTTTGCCGGTCTCATAGGTTGCGTTGACAGTAGTATCAAGCTATAATCATGAGGCAACCATGATCTTAATGTCTGTAACACATAACACTGTAGGGTCTTGGAGAATGAAAACGTGCTGGGAGACCATAAGGCATATGTAATTGTTGTAATCACGTGTGACAAGTTTGCTAGCATTAGTAGCAAATGGACGCTGAACGTGACGCGACGTTCAGTTGGGTTTAAGGAGATACTCACGAACGATTGAAGTCAGCTGATCAGACAGCTGTAAGTTGAATATATCTCTACAGTGCTTTACAGGCTGTCAGACATATCACGGCACATTGCTCTATTTCACATAACAGAGCATTCGTCATCTTTCTATATTCATTCTATTATGGATCTTAATTACTATTTTTCGAGAGTTGACGGGTTAGTCCATTGGAGGGGAAGGGGCAGATTAGAGTCAAAACAACCATTCAACAAACATAAAAAGTGGCCCAACGCATTCCTGACTTGGTCATTATTACACTGCCGTATCCCTTCATGAATATTGAACATCTCTCAAGCATTTTCCTTCAAGGCGCTCAAGGAACTCTTTTGTCAAAGTGTGCGTTGATGTGTGGGTTAGCAATGCTCAGGGTCCCGTGGGAACAAGCCACAATTTTTGTTATATTAATGCATAGAATCTCCACAACCCGGTTTATACAAAATGTCAATAGGAGTTGAGTTAAAGTATTCATAATGCAGCCGTACACATCAATTTATGTACCAGTGTGGAGTATAGGCCAATTATGTGAACATGTTACATTTCCTTTCCTCAAAAAATTAAAAATTTCGGAATGTAGTAAAACGATAGCGGGTGGGTTTGCAGCTCGACTTCCAATTCAAACAGCCATATTTACAAGATTGTTGAGGTTGTCCCAATTTGACTACTTTCATTGGCAATAATATTTGAGTATTGACGCCTTTAGAAACGCTTAATGTGTGCTCTCAATGCAGCAATTTACGCGCGACGCTGCGGAAACGACGAGAAGCAGCGACGTGCAACGCATGACAGGCGTCGATGCTGTGCTCCAATTGAGGCGTGCAGTGACTACAGGACCAGCATAGACACCCTATGTGCCCCATCGATTACTGACAAGGTGCGATCCTTTTGGCCTTTCAGTCTTCTGAGAAGCTAAAACCAGTTTAATGCTTCTAGCGATTCCAGCAACTTTGGTGTTGATCGTGCCCATCATTATACTACGGTATACTGCTCAACAATCTTCGCCTGTAGTGTTTGTTAGTAAACCCAACCCAGAGATAACTAATGTTTGGAATTCAAGTCTAACTACCCGCAAGACAATTCACTGATTCTTGAACATCCTTCAGATATAAAACAGGGTTTGTTTCTTCTCAAAAATATAAGATATTATAAAGACAGTGGCATCAGCTGCAATAAAGTAACAACGCAACATTAATAATTTGTAGAAAATAGGTTTCAAAGCCTAATAATGTATCGCTATATAGCGGAAACTGTTGCTGTGTAGACAACCGTCGCTTTACACCAATGGTTTTTGACGCTATATGATTATGACTGATGACGCAAAAAAATGAATTTCGTATATCCATGCAGTGCAACCAAAGTGTGGTCATGGTCATTATTTCAGAACAACTGTTACTGGTAAACACCATGTAGTTATGTTCTCTAACCATGTCAGTTAATTAGTCTGCTGGGTATTTTGTTATTTGTGTTCATTGTTCGAGTGGATTTAATTGTACGTATATTTTGCGATACGCCAGTAATCGATATTGCAATACCCCAGTAATCAATATTGTGAAACATCAGTAATCCACAGACCGATACGTCGGTAATCGGCGCATTGCCTTACGTCGGTAATCGATATTGTGAAATATCGGCAAACGACATTGCATTACGTTGGCAATCGATATTGCAATACGTCGGCAGTCGATATGCAATACGTCGGTAATCGACATTACAATACGTCAATAATCGATATTTCAATACGTCGGTAATCGATATTGCAATACGTCGATAAGCGATATGGCAATACGTCGGTAATCGATATTGTGAGACATCGGTAATCGGCCTATTTGCCGGTATCTTCTACCTGATGGGGTGTGGAGCACTTAGTTTGCTGTTTGCAAAAATAAGTTTTCCTCAAAATTTTGTCTAGAACATTATGTCCGCAGATTGTCCACTTTTGTACATTTTGTCTATTGAATTGTGTTTTTCTGTCACAGAGTTGACGATGCCTACAGACACTGGTGTAAACTAAACTGGCCACACATAGCCTGCATTGCCAATGTTCTTTTGGTCTATAATATTGAGTGAGTGCTAAGCACTATAAGTAATCTACCCTATCTAGCCTTTTCAAAGTCTCTTAGTGCGGTTGAAGGACTACAAAAGAAACCCGACTGTGATTTATTGTATTGTGTAATGAATCTATGCCGCGTCTACTTAACACAAATACCATTGCAGTATTTCTCTTTATAGTTATAATCTGCGAATGATGTCGATGCATTAATTGACTAAATGCGTATGGCAGGCGGTATTATCGGTTTGGAATGGGGCGGCAATTTAACTGTCAGATTAAACCCATTTCTTTTGGACAGGTCTCTATCCATACCCGTCTAATTTAATTTGTCAATGCACTTTCTGTGTGAATCGCATTAACGCAAATTTCAACACTGGGCATATCACATACAGCAATGTCTCTGTTTGAAATAATTACATATTTCTCTTAATTGTAGTATTTCCCTTTTACTTTTTGTTGACTATAATTTTAGGCGCAAACATCCCACCAGTCCGTCTAGAATATTGTTTTTATTTAAGTTGTCATTGCATGGTGCTACGTTTCAGAAGATTTGGGTGGAAATACTCAAAAAACCAACCACAGGGAGCTTGACTTTATCAATTCAATCACAAAAATTGCCACATTAAGTCTTTTAGTGTGAGGGAATTTAATGTTAACTTGTGTTGTAAGCTTACAAAAAATAAAAGCTTGCGGGAATTACTAAATTTGAGTTTCCTACAGACAATGTCTTTGTTCCATGTTCCTATTGCCTTAACGGTTTTCCTGTTATTCCCGGATTTAATACCATTATGTTTTTACGTTGATAGTTCCTCTTGTTTGGCACACTTATTGTTCCTCATAGTAGAGTCATATCTTTGGATTCCGTGACCATTTTTTGGCTACCTTTTTTCTTGATGCATTTGACTTTAGGAACCATTAAAAATGAAAAATAGCTCCTACGTACCTCTGGAATGTGACTGGAACTTTTTTATAGGGCAATTTTCAAAAAGGCCGCCGACGCCATCTTGAAAACC
Source organism: Pisaster brevispinus (assembly GCA_023634235.1). Lineage (NCBI taxonomy): Eukaryota > Metazoa > Echinodermata > Asteroidea > Forcipulatida > Asteriidae > Pisaster > Pisaster brevispinus. The sequence continues at coordinate 10,251,707 of JAMKCF010000015.1, read as the reverse complement.
TAATTTGTAATAGCTCTGGCACCAAATGGGCTAGATGGACAAAACAGATGTCGATTTCTACTATATCTGGCATAGAAAATCCACTGGGATGGTCATTGTGAAGTTTAGGGATCATCTTTACCTCCAAATCCAAAGCCGCCGTCGCCATCTTGAAAATTATGAAATGTGAAAGCTCTGGCATCAAAAGAGCTATAAGAACAAATATAGTCCATAATTTGATATCCGTACCAGCTCTAGGGCTGAACATTTGTTTGCTTACTACGTTTTGTCCCTAGATTCATAATCTGGCCTTAAATAATAGATATCTCATCTAACTTCTAAGTTAGTTGGCCCCAAAGTAGGCACTTTATTCAACAAGGAGTGATTTTTGATGATTTCCGGGATCACAAATCTCAGATAAATCATCTTTAGGTACATCTCTATTACCAAAATCAAATATGAGCTAAAAAAAAACTATTCCTAAAGGATTGGCAATCCTCCAAAGTTGAGTTCAGGTGAGAAAAAAATCCAAAAACACCCATTCCGTTATGCGCGTGGACCCCCTGTGGACAGTGAAATTTGGAAAAAAAAGTAGGTAAACATTTACATTAGGTCTCCTTATATTCAACATTTCAGCTTTGGTACTCATGACCTTCAGGGTGGGTTTTATTTTGAAATTGCACTATTTGTAAAGATTTTAAACTCGATTTGGTATTCTTACGCTCAATAATGACACATTTCAAAGACTTGTCCTGCCATGTCCATAATTTCGATCGATCTAAATTTTCAAAAGACTATCATAATACTACGCCCACTAAATGGCAAGTACATTTTTTTACCAATATTCTTACGCCCTCTGTGGCACTACTTATATTGGTATTTCTTATCTTTTTATCTAAAGTTGTTGTTGATAATGTGACTGTGCCGTTCAGCCTAGTTTCTAACAAACTGTCTCACTCTCCTTTTTTACTCGCCGTCAATGAACTTGGTTTTTGTGCCTCCGACCACTTTACTGTATTTGACCTCTAAGACATGTTTGTTTAGTAGGACCTCTTTGGTCTAAACGTTCTGTTCGTTTAGTCGTTCGTTGGAGACCGCGCCCTCAAGTTGGTTGATAGCGTCGGTGTCAGAAGAACAGACACTAGCCCGAAGATCTGACGTCACACTTCAAGGCTCGTGAATAACGCCAGATACCAGCCAGACCGGATAAGATATTTTGGTTAATGGGCTAAACTTTGATCGGAAAACCATTCCGTTTGAGTTTTTAAACTTGAACGTTTTTGTTCTACACCCTATTCAAATAATTTCAAGGAGACCATTTAAACGCATTATAACAACAAATAATCTTCAAGGTTGTCTTTGCAATGTATTAACAAATTAAAATAAAAAAGTGAATTTCCCACATTGCGTTATCATCATCTGTGGATCAGCTGTTCATCAAATGTGCATCAAAATTTGATCACCACCCACTATCCGTTATAAATTGTATTTATATGGTAGACTACGTGTAGAAGAGGCCGTTCAAAGGGCTAACGAGGTGTGACATGCGATGCTTCAATCTCAAAAGGTATAAAGTGTAGAGCGATGCTGAGAGGCTTGACTGGCTTGCTTTGGAGGCAGTGAGTCTAAACGCATATGAAGCAACGAAGATTGGACAGAGTCACTTGACCTAAGGCGATCTAAATTAATGAAGTAATGTCCAATGTTTGCATCATTGAACACACGATTTTCAGTTATCATAGTAAGGTTTGTTCGTGGAAAATTGTTTTCGAAAGACTCATCTTTTCAGTCATCAGGTAAGGCTTTTCGTCTGTGTTACATTTATTAATAAATAAAATAATGGTGAAAATTGATGTGATAAACATTTAGTTATACATAGGCGGTAATTGTCCATACTTTGTATTGTTATCAAGATTTCCAGTTTTCTTAACAACTGCCGTTATTTTAAACTCGTGAGTTTATGCGTTTTAAGCTAGCCTATTGAAGATTATCAAATCTAGTAGTGAGTTATTCGGCATTGAAACACACCAACTTTATATTTCGGGTTTGATAATGAAGCTCCAGTAGTTAAAAAAGGAGATTTTTCCCTTCTAAGTTATTTGCTTTACCTTTTCCTGTGAAAGTGACGTGTTATTTTCTTTTCGCCTATATACATTGTTTTGAACTTAAACATCAATCTGACAATGTTAAGCGCATAATTATTTGAGACGTCTGATACGCACCATGATATCCGTCCTGGACGATTAAGTCCGAAGAAATATTTGAACAGCTCATTGTGTCCGACAAACCAATAATGTCCGACCTATGACCGATTGTGTCCGACGAGCCACTATGTCCGACCCGTTATGTCCTTGGAACCATTATGTCCGACAATGTCAGACCCAATATGCCCTTGGAACCATTACGTTTAAAACAGTAACAGAGTATTTGCATAGCACCTCATGCAAGAGCCTCAAACATTGTTTCCAATGTGTCATTGCAAATCTTGGAGAAAAACAAAATGAGTGCAAAACAGCTAAATTGGACCTCTTGTGATTTTACTAGATAATCATTATGTTAATACGTTCACAAATCAATACTCTTTGATTTTTTTTTTTCGAGTTGCAAATTTTCGCTGAGCAGTGTTATTCCGCTGTTTATATTTCTTTACCAGTTCTTTGTGAGTGGCGATTCGAAGACTTGGCTACGCTTAAGTTAACCGAGTGGGATATTAAACAAACATTGACTGCTTCGAGGCTATGGTTAAAACTACGACTCCCGAGGTGAAGCCTGGAGCGTTCTGTAGAGGTGAAGCCGAGGGAAAGTAGAATTGCTCTGGGGGATTATCATAATAGTTCGTCAGACACAATGGGTCGGACATAATGGTTCGTCGGACTCAATAGGTCCGACATGATGGTTTGTCGGACACAACGCTTCGTCGGACTTAATGGTTCGTCAGACGGAACGAGTTGGACATAATGGTTTGTTGGACAGAATGGTTCGTCGGACACAATTGGTCGGAAATTATGGTTGTCGGACACAATTGGTCGGACATAATGGTTCAACATTTTCGTCAGACATAATCGTCCACATTGGACATAATGGTGCGTAACAGACGGCGCTTAATCTGTAAACACGAAAATATTCACAGAATACTAGTTCTTGCAGACTTTAATTCATTTTAGTGTGTATGAATTGTTTAGTTGTTATGATAAACGGTTGACGTCACTTGAATTTTAAAAATTTTTTTTTAGCACCTGTTACAAAAATGTATGACTTAAGATAGGGCTGCCACTACCAATTCGAGTCGAGTCTACTTGGCAATTCGTCACGTGTTATTTGTCAATTGACATGGAGTGCCGGTGTCATGTTCCGTAGGATTCTTTAGCTAGAAATGAACTGAGACTTTTATTTATTTCGTGGTAATTTTTTGCCCAGACATTCCAAAGAACAGTTAATAAGACACTTGGATACGGAACACTATTTTGTAAGTGGACAATTTCTCTTTCTCTTTTCTTAAAAAAATTAGTTTTGAGGGAGAACTAATCGTAACTCACGTATACGGACTTATCCATCACAATGTTGAACAAACAATGCCATAGAAAATAGAAAAGCCGCCGCTATGACCGAAGTTGACGAAGCGATAAATTGCCATGTCTTAATTGCATTCAATATTACAGTTATAATGTGCCGGGTATGATGATTTGAGTTGACGGCCAACGATTGTTCCCCCCGTCCCCCAACCAAATGCCTTTATCAACAATTCAGGGCAAGGTGAAAAGTATGCAAGAATCACACATTAAAATGCCTTTCGGAATAACCATCCAAATTGGAGACCAATGCCCTTTGGGATAAGTATCTCGTGTCCTCAAATGTGTCTTATTTCCATTTACTCCCCATCTTAAATTACGTAGTGCATGCAAGTCGGAGTCTACCTGTCATTTTAAGACAAAGTGTCATAATTGATGGATTGAAATAGCTCTCAAATGGTAAGTGTAACATGCTAATGCCTACAATTTTATCTCTCTGATAAAAATCAAAATTGATGTAGGTTTAAGAAATGTTTCAGTTATGAAACACTTACCTTTACGAAGAACTAACTTACATACATTTAGAGCAACTTTAACAGATATGAATAGAAATTCAGTCGAACTTGTAACAGAATAGCTGTTTTGATAAAATAAAAGAAAATTTGATGTACGCATAGCAGCATAATTAGTACAAGTGTTTACGTATGACGTAATGTACCACTCGGCTGATTGTCTACATCATGCATTTAGTCAACCAGTAAGGTCAGCAGGTGGGTTTTTATACTGTACCCATGCCCTAAATGTAGCCCCAAACTTGTACCTAAATGTAGCCTCAAACTTGTACCTAAATGTAGGCTCAAACTTGTACCTAAATGTAGGCTCAAACTTGTACCTAAATGTTGTATCGACCTAAATGTAGCCCCAAACGTGTACCTAAATGTAGCCTCGACCTAAATGTAGCCTCAAACTTGTACCTAAATGTAGCCTCAAACTTGTACCTAAATGTACTGTCGACCGAAATGTAGCCTCTACCTAAATTTTGCCTCGACCTAAATGTAACCTCAAACTTGTACCTAAATGTTGTCTTGACCTAAATGTAGCCTCAAACTTGTACCTAAATGTAGCCTCGACCGAAATGTAGCCTCAAGCTTGTACCTTAATGTTGTCTCGACCTAAATGTAGCCCCAAACTTGTACCTAAATGTAGCCTCGACCTAAATGTAGCCTCAAACTTGTACCTTAATGTAGCCTCGTCCGAAATGTAGCCCCAAACTTGTACCTAAATGTAGCCTTGACCTAATTGTAGCCTCAAACTTGTACCTAAATGTAGCCTCGACCGAAATGTAGCCTCAAGCTTGTACCTTAATGTTTTCTCGACCTAAATGTAGCCCCAAACTTGTACCTAAATGTAGCCTCGACCTAAATGTAGCCTCAAACTTATACCTTATTGTAGCCTCGACCTAAATGTAGCCTCAAACTTATACCTTAATGTTGCTTCGACATAATCGCATCATATAGAGTGGGTTTATATAGAGAGAGCACAAAAAAGATAGCAATTATAGGACCGGATCGCACTAAAATGATCAAAAAGCTTGAAATTTCATAAGTTATGAAGCCCTTTCTCGTGTCGAGTGAGAATTATTTATTGAAAGGCAAGCTTTAAAAAAAGTTTGAGGCGTCATATATTTTTCTTTGTAAAAAATAAGGGGTAGGAATAGAGGGGTGGGGCTAACAAATAGTTGAGGGCAACGCGACGAGAAGTACAGTTGATTGGGGTGGGGGTTGAGGGGGAGGGAGACGAAAAGGAGGTAGGGTGTGAGAAAAAAAGGTAGACTGTGTGCATAGGCACTGTTCTGCCCAATTAGTCTTTAGCGAATTTGCGATGTGTTTATGGTAGTGCGGGAAATTTTGAGACTATTTCCTGCAGTGGCCATCGAAAGATAAATTCGCAGAGAAGCGTTGTGAAATTGATGTCACACGCTTCGGTGGTCTCTGTTATCAAGCCATCCTTTGACTGTTTGGATGTTGTGTTTGTAGGAGACAATGGTCTCTGTCTTATGAAAAGTAAAGAGGCGATGGCTAAAACAGACCTTATCTTTGACGTTTGCATACAACTTCGAAAAAAAGAAAGAGGGGATATCAGAACTTACTTCATGGAACATTTCTGCCGATGATAATACGTTGAGCCAATCGTGTTTTTCCTTTAATGGAAGGGCTCAAAACACATTTTCTGTGCGTTTATATAAGCTGGACTTCATCAGTCACTTTTTTAGCTTTCATTCCCTTTAATGATTTTTTGCAATGAAGTGTGAACCAAGTATAACATTTGTAGGCAAAAAGACCAAGAGACTAGTTTTCTTCGTTTGTTTATAACTTGCGTAAACTCATCTTGATGCAAGCCATGTCTTGCAATCTTGCAATCTAGCCCAAATTATTTTGTCATTTAAGTTTTTTGTCGTTAATAGCCAACATAGGTAATAAGGGGAGGAGGTTGTTTAGGAAATCAATCTCATGTATTAAGTGCCAGTGTTTCAACGTTTTGTCGTTGATTAGACTGATGTATTTGTGGGTAAAAGGAAAAGCAAAAGAAGAGGCGGATTCGTTTGTTTTTTATTTTGAACATTGAATTCCAGTGGTCATCGCTAGATTTCGTGAAGCGGGTCAATTCTTCCGTGTTGTACTCACGTTCTATTAACTTTTCTTAAAAGAAATTGGCCTTATACTCTTGCCGTTTCAACATTTAGGTACAACTTTGGGGCTACATTTCGGCCGGGCTACATTTAGGTACAAGTTTTGGGCTACATTTAGGTCAGGCTACATTTAGGTACAAGTTTTGGGCTACATTTAGGCTGGGCGACATTTAGGTACAAGTTTTGGGCTACATTTAGGTTGGGGCGACATTTAGGTACAAGTTTGGGGCTTCATTTAGGCCGGGCGACATTTAGGGCTCGGGCTACATGTAGGGTGAAAGTTGTCAGCAGGGGTGATTTCGGTCAGTCAGGACAGACCATCCGCAGTGATGAAAATAACTGACTTTTGAACTATCTCAACCAGTCTTCATTCTTGTATGTGAAGGAAAATTCAATGTAAAAATCACGCATTAACTCGAATATATACGTGAAAAGTTGTCGGCTAGCGTGTCGTGCCATACACCCCGTACGCAACAACGTATCGTGTTTCCGTTCACACTCAGGACCAATCTACACAGTTGCTTAAGGTTACCTTTGGATTAGGCGCTTTGGGCTATACAAAAGTTGGTTATGAATTGAATATGGTTGGAAATTTGTTTTTAAAAGTAGATTATAATGATTCACACACACACGCACACACCCAGTCTTGTTTTGCAGTCGTTGTGTGGACATTCCTTTGTTCTGTACACTTAAGGAAAATCCTATTCCTCAACACTGCAAATAACGTTGTGTGGACGCGTGTAAGTCCACATAGTGCTTCAGATCCCTACATTATGTGGACCTCTTTTGTTCTCAGGTCCACACTGCGTATGTAGCGCTTGCCCACACACACACCTCCCTCGAAAATTGTGTGTGTTTTTCCCTTTATTTTGTGAAGTAGCACAGTCCGCCATTTTGTGGAGTTAAACATTGTTTGTAAAAAATGGCGGACCGTGTTAGTTCACGAAGTGAAAGGAAAACCATGCAATTTCGAGGTATCTTCGTGTGGATCATCATATTCTATAACAAACGCTTTTATAGCCCAAAGCGCCCAATTCTGAAGGCAACGTGCCCATTTAAGCACAACATAATGTGAGGTCAACATTGCGTGAACTCTAGATAAAACTCGCAGTAAGATAAAACTATAAACTTGTGTTAACAACACACAGTAATGTGTTGTTATGCATCATAACACTTTCTCGAAACGGTAAGTATCTAATTGTTAATGAACACCTTGAGATAGTTTGTCAATTTTAATTCAAAAGAAAAACACAAGTGTCATCATATATTATATATTAACGCAAATTTAGATACTTGTCCGACTATTCTTATACCATCGAAACTTGCAGACGTTTTTTCTTGATTCTAATATCAAAAGTTACCTTAGGGAACTAGCGTATATATGTTTTGCAATAGGCTTTCCCAAAAGCCAATCTGCTAATTGTAGCAAGAATCACATCTCGACCGTTGGGATCGTAAACGTACCATTGATTTTTGAAGTAATTAAGATCTGATTTACTCCCTGATTAGTGATAACAAGCCATTACATAGTGAAGACCCTGAATTCTTGCCCCGAAGTCTGAGCAAGAATCCCTCCTGATGTAGAAAAGACTCTGGCCTACCCATCTATCAAATTGACTTAGTATTTAACGGTACATATAGAAGTGCATAGTTGTTTGTTTTGTTTAAAGTTAATAATTGTGTTTTCTTTCTTAGTAATTTTACGTTCTCCTTAGTGTTTTAACTTCTTATGGTCAAAACCCCTTTTTTGTAGAGTATCGCTGAACATCGATGTGTTGCCAAACAGCCAACGAATCTCGAACAATGCTGCATCATAGCAACTGAATTTCTTTCTTTCCACAAAGCCAAAACGTGAGTCTGCATACTCCTTCTTCATTTCAATCCATACTTCATCTCTATAATACTCCATTATTAAATTTCACACTTTGCCCCTTGTTGGATTATGGATCGTTGAAAGTTCTAAAAAATATAGATGTATATATTACCCACCAGATCTTATTCCCATGGAACTTTAGTCAATGCAAGTGTCAGATGTGCAGAGAAAGTAAGCCGTAGGGTTGTGTGCAGTTTGCTGAATAAAAGCCCTTCAAAGTCTGGAGGGTTCGAAACCCATTGTGAAAGTCCGAGATCAGATCTGTGCCGGATAAAATAAAATAGAAACAGTCAAAAGGAGGTTGAAATAACACAAGGAAATGTCATACAAAGTTACGGTTGAGATGCAAGAGTTGATATAATGGAAGTTTCTGTGGTTATATTGAGAGTCAGAACTAGGTGGTTCAAGGTTGTTTTAATACTTTGAAACTGTATGGTAGAAAACGTAGTTTCAAACAAAGATGAAGTGACTAAAAAACAATCAAACAATGTTTGTGAAGGGAAAAGCTTTTGAGGAAGTTAAGCACAACAAAAATTCAATCTGCCGATAGGGAAGGATGAGACACTAATCGGTTGAATATTATTACATCTTTCAGGGTTTGGGTCAGATGCACAAACGAGAGGGAAATACATAAAGACAGAGCAATGCAGATTGGCACAATCGGATAGGTAAGACAAATGGCAAATATAGAAAGAGGACGTTAATGCAACTGGAAAACAAAGCGAAAATGGATGATGAGAGTTAAACAGTGTTTCAGAAAACTGGGGTTGATATACTGTGATTTTGCCAAGATAAGGGACATGGGGAGGGGGGCTAACATGCTCAGGAAAATAAGATCAATATAATGTGTGCCGAGGGTTTGAACAATAATAGGATTGTCAAAGTCAGAGAAGTTAAGAAGGTTTTGTTAAAGTACTTGACCAATAAAGTTTACAATTAAAGTTGTTGAAAACATTGAGAGGGGATGGGGGAAGAATTAATATGAGGATTCAGACTTTAAACTGGATTGGATTCTAGTAAGGACGCTGAAAGTATAAGATCATCGGAATGTAAGTTAGAAAGATATGAAAGATAATAAGGGTCTGAAGGAAATGGACCAAGGAACCATATGAGAAGGACAAGGAGAACGACACCAAGAAGTGGCATGAGGATAAACCAAAGAAAGAGGACAATATTACATAAACTGTAAACGTATTACCCAGTGGCGTTACTGACGTGTTAATTTCGTTTTTGTGTGTGAATTTATTTATTTATTTATTTATTTATTTATTTATCTTTTTAATTATTAATTTTCTTCTCTCTGTGTGGAGTTATGCTACTCTGTTTACTCAACATCAATAATAACATCAACATACATAAAAATAAAAGTCCACTTAATAAAAGTCCACAATAAAGACTGCTTTTATATAACACATACAGGGATTCACAGACAATAATACATTAATAAGCAATTAAATAAATAAATACAAATATATACAATTTAGCGTGACGTTATCACGTGATTCAGGAAAAACAGACACCGAAATTAATTCAAACAAAATAAAAGCACAAGGATGCATCAGAGGTTAAAATTATCTATTTATATATTTATTTATTTACTTATTTATTTTGTTTGTTTGTTTGTTTGTTTGCTTGCTTGTTGTGGTTTTGGTTGGTTATTATTAGTTGGGTATATATAGTATTATTATTATTGTTTTTCTCTTGCTCTGAACAACAACAATCAAACAATTTTACATCAATTCCACATGACGACAGTCCACAAATATTGCTATTTAATAGAAATCGATGAGAATTTTTTTTAAATACAGATACAAGTATATACAATTAAGCGTGACATAATCATGTGGTACGAAAAACCCAAGGAAAATAATTTAAGCTTCAAAAAAATTCCCAAAACTACATGGAAAAGATTCAGAAGTGAAAGGGCACGGGGCAAGGGGGAGGGCAAGTGCCCTGAACCGGGGAGGGGGGAGAGAGTGAGAGAGAGTTGAGGAAAGGTCAACGCACGATTTCAAGGTGTCGAAACACGGAGAGTGGACTTTATTTAGTCACACAATAGGAAGGATTATACTTGTGAAAGAGGATTAGATCCAGAGCAGTTGTGAGTCTCCGTAATGGAAGAGCAGGGAACATTTGTGCAACGTTCAGTTTGATTGTGACCAAAACATTTACCGACGAACCCCACACAACTCACAAAGTTGACGAACCGGACCACAACTATGGTCCCATCTATACTCTCCTAGGTTATTATTTGCATAATAAAAACCCATTACATTTATTATGAATTGTTAGATTTTTACAAGATAAATTACAAAAAATTGTGGTTTTCTTTTCGCACTGTTCATATCAATGTATGACGTCCCTTTAAAGAGCAAGAACGTTCGCTCAATCCTAAGTGGTTGCTAGTCAAATTACAATTGATTAAAGTAGTTGTTTTAAAACGTTTGTAAAAACATCGTTATATTTAACGTTCATATACTCCCACACAAACGCCCTCTCTAGTAATTTATCGATTTACTAATAGCAAAGTAAATGAGACAGTAAATGGTTCAGTTCTGTTCAATAGAATGAAGATGCATTGCCTTTTTTTTTTTCTTGAGAGGAAACTTAAAAAAAAATATTTTCTAAAATAGTTTTTTGGAAAAAAGTATTGCCGTCTCAAAGCGAAGAAATGAATACCAAGTTTCGAGGTTTGAAATTAGAAAACGACGGTAGTTCATTGAAAATAGAAACTACTATACAAAAGCTCAGTTTGTTTGTGGGCTTGTCATCCGAAATGATATCTTTGTTCACTAATTCTCTTTTATGTTTTTGAATTTACTTCACGTCTTATCATTAATCATTTGTTTAATTGTTAAAAGAGGTGGTCAATGCAGCTTTCAGTCTAGCAAAACACTATGATGTTTGTTTAGTTGAATTTCCAAGAGAACAATGACAAAGGGTGGAACTTATCAAATTGCGTTGCATTAAATTTAGAAACAAATGAGATTTGACTTCTTTCGACAACTCAAATAACAAAGCTAATGTTGACGAATGATCCAATGAGTGCAGTGACGGTACAGTTTCGACTTGTCAAACGTGCAGGTCAAAGACGCTTATCACTAGTGGCTATTGACAGTGGATATCTCATTGTTACATTAGTTTTGGTTGGAAATGAGATTGTTTACATTTCAAACTGTTGTTTTTGGTTTTGCTCTTTTAAGATTAATTTGTTTAAGAAGGTGTGCAAGTTTGTCAACTGTTGCAAAGATTATTCATTGTATAAGCTACGACAAAGTTAATTGGATACTTGTCTGAATTCCCATGATGTTTTAACACGGTGTACAGTTCCACCAAATCAGTTGGGTGTGAATTATTTACGGATCGTACGGGATCATTTATTTGTTTTTGCATTGTGTTTGTTAGTGTGTAAGTGAGATGACACTGACAAGTAGTGAATCCCTATACATGTCGCCAGGATGTTCCAAGCCGCAAAGTCTTACAGTATCATTGTTTGCTCATTGATAATCAATGAACCAGGTTCCATGCTCATAGTTGTTGATGTAGTCACAATGTTTTAATGCCTTGGAACCAGGTTCCTTGCTCATTGTTGTTGATGTAGTCACAATGTTGTAATGCATAGGAACCAGGTTCCATGCTCATAGTTGTTGATGTAGTCACAATGTTTTAATGCCTTGGAACCAGGTTCCATACTCATAGTTGTTGATGTAGTCACAATGTTGTAATGCATAGGAACAAGGTTCCGTGCTCATAGTTGTTGATGTAGTCACAATGTTTTAATGCATAGGAACCAGGTTCCATGCTCAAAGTTGTTGATGTAGTCACAATGTTTTAATGCATAGGAACCAGGTTCCATGCTCATAATTGTTGATGTAGTCACAATGTTTTAATGCATAGGAACCAGGTTCCATACTCATAGTTGTTGATGTAGTCACAATGTTTTAATGCATAGGAACCAGGTTCCATGCTCATAGTTGTTGATGTAGTCATAATGTTTTAATGCATAGGAACAAGGTTCCATGCTCATAGTTGTTGATGTAGTCACAATGTTGTAATGCATAGGAACAAGGTTCCATACTCATAGTTGTTGATGTAGTCACAATGTTGTAATGCATAGGAACAAGGTTCCGTGCTCATAGTTGTTGATGTAGTCACAATGTTTTAATGCATAGGAACCAGGTTCCATGCTCATAGTTGTTGATGTAGTCACAATGTTTTAATGCATAGGAACCAGGTTCCATACTCATAGTTGTTGATGTAGTCACAATGTTTTAATGCATAGGAACCAGGTTCCATGCTCATAGTTGTTGATGTAGTCACAATGTTGTAATGCATAAGAACCAGGTTCCATGCTCATAGTTGTTGATGTAGTCACAATGTTTTAATGCCTTGGAACCAGGTTCCATACTCATAGTTGTTGATGTAGTCACAATGTTGTAATGCATAGGAACAAGGTTCCGTGCTCATAGTTGTTGATGTAGTCACAATGTTTTAATGCATAGGAACCAGGTTCCATGCTCAAAGTTGTTGATGTAGTCACAATGTTTTAATGCATAGGAACAAGGTTCCGTGCTCATAGTTGTTGATGTAGTCACAATGTTTTAATGCATAGGAACCAGGTTCCATGCTCAAAGTTGTTGATGTAGTCACAATGTTTTAATGCATATGAACCAGGTTCCATGCTCATAGTTGTTGATGTAGTCACAATGTTTTAATGCATAAGAACCAGGTTCCATGCTCATAGTTGTTGATGTAGTCACAATGTTTTAATGCATAGAACCAGGTTCCATACTCATAGTTGTTGATGTAGTCACAATGTTTTAATGCATAGGAACCAGGTTCCATGCTCATAGTTGTTGATGTAGTCACAATGTTTTAATGCCTTGGAACCAGGTTCCATACTCATAGTTGTTGATGTAGTCACAATGTTTTAATGCATAGGAACCAGGTTCCATGCTCATAGTTGTTGATGTAGTCACAATGTTTTAATGCCTTGGAACCAGGTTCCATACTCATAGTTGTTGATGTAGTCACAATGTTGTAATGCATAGGAACAAGGTTCCATACTCATAGTTGTTGATGTAGTCACAATGTTGTAATGCATAGGAACAAGGTTCCGTGCTCATAGTTGTTGATGTAGTCACAATGTTTTAATGCATAGGAACCAGGTTCCATGCTCAAAGTTGTTGATGTAGTCACAATGTTTTAATGCATAGGAACCAGGTTCCATGCTCATAGTTGTTGATGTAGTCATAATGTTTTAATGCATAGGAACCAGGTTCCATGCTCATAGTTGTTGATGTAGTCACAATGTTTTAATGCATAGGAACCAGGTTCCATACTCATAGTTGTTGATGTAGTCACAATGTTTTAATGCATAGGAACCAGGTTCCATGCTCATAGTTGTTGATGTAGTCATAATGTTTTAATGCATAGGAACCAGGTTCCATGCTCATAGTTGTTGATGTAGTCACAATGTTGTAATGCATATGAACCAGGTTCCATGCTCATAGTTGTTGATGTAGTCACAATGTTTTAATGCATAGGAACCAGGTTCCATGCTCATAGTTGTTGATGTAGTCACAATGTTTTAATGCATAGGAACCAGGTTCCATGCTCATAGTTGTTGATGTAGTCACAATGTTGTAATGCATAGAACCAGGTTCCATGCTCATAGTTGTTGATGTAGTCACAATGTTTTAATGCATAGGAACCAGGTTCCATGCTCATAGTTGTTGATGTAGTCACAATGTTTTAATGCATAGGAACCAGGTTCCATGCTCATAGTTGTTGATGTAGTCACAATGTTTTAATGCATAGGAACCAGGTTCCATGCTCATAGTTGTTGATGTAGTCACAATGTTTTAATGCATAGGAACCAGGTTCCATACTCATAGTTGTTGATGTAGTCACAATGTTTTATTGCATAGGAACCAGGTTCCATGCTCATAGTTGTTGATGTAGTCACAATGTTGTAATGCATAGGAACCAGGTTCCATGCTCATAGTTGTTGATGTAGTCACAATGTTTTAATGCATAGGAACCAGGTTCCATGCTCATAGTTGTTGATGTAGTCACAATGTTGTAATGCATAGAACCAGGTCCATGCTCATAGATTATTTCAAACTCATTGTGTACGATGTGCTCAAAATGTACCCTGATTTATTTGATTTCAAAAGAGACAGTTATAGTTCTTCCGAATTCCAATGTCTTCTTTGGTCATCGCTACATTATGCGTTCATTTATTTTGCAGCTACATCTCGGATTTTTTACTGGAGATTTGCTACCTGCCGTCAGTCTAGCGTTTATAATCGTTCGTTACAGAGGCGTTTCTTGAAGCAATTCCAAACGTACCTGCATGTTTAACATAGTGTCAAATTTTTCTTGCATATTAGATTATGCCATCAAATACTCAGCGTGTACAAAATTAACCCAAACTAAACGGCTTGTATCTTGTTCGAACCATTTTGTATACATAACAAATTGTTTTTCTTCTGCAATCTCTTCGATTCTTCATATTATTTCATGTCGAGGCTTTGCTGGTAATACATGTCCAGTAAGAATTTGGTAACCTTCATACGCACTGGTTTAAAACAAGAATATGGAAATCGTTTTCATGATAACGACTTTTCCCAAAATCACGGTGGAAGAAACCATGTAGCAAAATTCAAGTGCAAAAATTGTGCCCATTGCATCAACCTGAAAATGTTTTTGGTTTCATACATAAACATTTGCTACCTCGTAGAACAACTGATTGCCAAAATATCGGAATCAGAATAGCTTCGTAAACTCGGCTTGTACAAAACTCATGATAACCATTGGATTTGTGAGCTTCGCGAAACTGTGTGTACAATATTTCTTTAAAGTTCTAATTTGAACGACATAGTAAGGACACACAAAAAGGGGAAATATTTCAAGGTAGCTGTAGGAGGTCTGTCCAGCATCTGTACAGCGATCGAACTAAAGGGGTTATGAATGTTTGTTTGTAGAGCAGACGTTAGTCACGCTTGATATGATTTAAGAAAAAAATCTGTGACCTGACGTGCTGTTTTGAATTGCAGTGATATCTATGTAGAGTGTATCATTGATGGGACAAACCAGTCCTATATTCACATTCATGACAAATGAGTAGGTTTAAGCAGGGTAATTCTACCCCCTCTTCCACATGTTCATTTCCATTATAAATAACCTTAGGGACACCATGCTATATCAAGTGGCCTAGTAGCCGATTCGAAAGGTGTCTTCTTCTAGTCCATCATTCCCAATTGGCAGGATAAGTGTGGTCCTAGGTATGAACTAGGTCAGACGGACACGAATATAGATCATCATTTAAGTTACTGTACTTTACTGCACTGTGCCAGGGCCACCTTGAGGGCCAATTTAATTGAAGAACTACAATATACTTTATAATGACATTAATTATGATTTAGACCTCAATATGACAACTGCCTCCTAAAAACATTCAATTAATTTTTCTGGAAAGTCTCTGTCGAGTTCATAAAGACAGGTTAAATTGCAAGAACTTATAAATAACATTCCTGAACAATACATTAAGACATATATGCTGTTGTAACGATTTCTAGTATTGTTAGAACACTTGGAAATAATGTCCCGCAAAGAGCTTAATCAAGGATGGAGTTTGTGCTTTAGATAAGGATATTTTCAGAATAGATAAAAACAACAAACACATTCACAAACATGGCAGTATGTGTCTGAAGATAGAGAGACTGTACATAATGTCATTCTCATGCAGACGAAGAGCTTTTTCCTATAAAGGCAATCATTTTTTCGAAACGTTTGTTTAGAGAGCGTCACTTGTCGAACCTAAAAGATCCCCCAAAATACAAAACGTTGCATTGCAACAAAGCCAACATTCAGAGTGGCAAACACATCAAGTTATCCGAACCCGCTCAATTATTTCGATTCGTTCTCTCAAAACGAAAAAAAATCCTGCTCCCTTGAAATAACATTTCGATGCATAGAAATAATATTTCGAGGGACATAATACAACTTCAAGGGACCGAAAACTGTTTCGAGGGAACTAAATAGTATGTTGTTCTGTTTTATTTTCTTTAGCTGTCACGTTACAAGGTCGACAGAACATGGTCGACACATAATACTATGTAAAGTGCAAGCATATCGACAATGTATCACAACCCCATACAATTCAACACATAACGGTCTTCTTGTAAATGATGTCGATAGTTTTTCGATAGTGACCACGGTGGTAACATGCAAAGTCTTGTTTTATAACCACACCGGCAAAACATATCGGGCATTATGTTCGACTCGTTCCGTTCACGTGATATAAAACAATGGATTACTTGAGAGAAATGACTACAATGCCTTTTTTGGCCTTCATAACATGGATTGTTGCAGTCGCTTCCCAATCACACCAGTAGAGAAGTCTTATACATCTACAACCATTAAAGGGAATTAAACATTATTTGTTGTATTGGTCAGTCCACTTTTCTAAAGTCCGGTAAAACTGTATAAATGCCACTCCAGGCATTGTAGTCAAATATCTGAAGTAATCCATTGTTTTATACCACGTGACCAGAATGAGTCGAACATAATGCCCGATATGTTTTGCCGGTGTGGTTATAAAACAAGACTTTGCATGTTACCACCGTGGTCACTATGGTTACCGTGCCTATATCGGCTGTTGTTTCTTTTCTCACCAAATTTGCCTCTAAATAAGTCATCTGAGATCGGAAGATATATTTGAACATATTATCAAATATCTAAAGGTTAACAACAGAATAAGAACCGAATAAAGACCTCTCGACTTGGAGTCTTATTTCGAACGATGTTTTTACTGGAAGTGAATTTAAAATCCATGAAGTATCGGAAATATGAGAAGAATCTAAATAAAAGTTGAAATTCGATGACATATTAGATTTCTCGATTTCGATGGCCATGTATTATCTTACCTGGAAAGAAGACACCGCCTAGATAGATGAATAAAAACACCAACTCTGGAAACTCTTTTCGAATACTTCCAGAAGATACATGTCCTTTCTTTGGTTGTTCAGTTAATATCATATATTAGATGGTTGTTAACAGTAGCCAAATGCAAAAGTTGCTCCCCAAATTGTCAAAAAACACAACCCAATCCACGGCATCACCCGTTGAGTTTACATTTAAAGATTCAGACGGGTCAAATATTATGGATCCTTCATACTAGCGGTTTCATATTATTTTCATTGTAGATCCATCCAAGGTGAGACAAGTCCTGTATGGGGTTAGCAAATATTAGTCACCTAATAATCACAAACTCGTCGACGCACATGGACTTCTTCGCAGTTTAATTACCATTGACTTGGTAAAGACATGACGAATGCCTTTCGGGATTTAACTGACGATTGCTAGCGAGACCCACTACAACGTGAACGGATAATTTCGACGATAAGATTATTTTGCATTGCACTGTGTGAAAGCCTTTAAAACATCACGTTCTTTTTATTTCTAGACGAATGCTTTTCTTTTCAGTTCGCACATTTAAGACAAAATTACTCATTTTTAACAGTATCAATGAAACACCAGGCTTACCATAGATAATGTTTTTAATTTATCTTGTACAAGCTTTGATTTAAACAATGATTTCTTTAGCATTATAACAGAAAAAGCAAACTTGAAATGTCAACCCGGTTGAGATGACAATTAGAGCAGGACGTGGGGCTTGCTTCGACTTTACTTCATTACCGCTCGATCAGCGTGACTTGGCTGATACCTCCCCGTAAGACTGCGCAACGTTACGGGCTTTTGATGTAGCTTTGTCTTGATCACCACCAGCGGAGGGTGGAGACATATGTATTATATATTTAAGTGTTTATTTATTATATTGTATTTATTCAAGGGGGGGGGGGGTTATACTGAAAGGTAAGGCAAACAAATGTACGCATATTGGTAATTAAAGTTTAATTGTTACTTTTTTATGGCCGAATTGATATCATAGATACTGGTTAATAACTTTTTTACACTCAAAATTTGCATTTAGTAATAAAGAATTCTAGTAAAAACTGCACCTCTCCTCGCAGCTTTTTCAGCCGAGAGTCAAAAACCGTTATCTATGATAATAATATGCAGTGACCCGTTGACGTCATCGGCGGCTAGAAACACACGGTCAGCGTTTGCCACACACATATAAACGTAATTTGTTTGAGGAAACAAAACAAAATCAAGAAGAAACAAATCGTACGTTACAGTAAAATAATCTTCTTGTCAATCCAGGGTATCCTAAATTGTTTCATTGTAAAATGAAGCCTACACGTTCGGTAGTTTTTCGTAAACAAAAATTCAAAGGATCAACGCTCCGCAGACCGTGTGCGAGCAGACCAGCGACGACAGTACTGTATGAATTTAACGTGCAAAACTAGCGACGATTATTGCAATAACATGAGGGAGGGGTAGAGAGCCAGACCACCGTGTAACATTCATAGCAGGTTTGTCAGGTGGTACACCTTGCTGTTAAAATCCGCTGTTTCAGAATCGCAACGTTTCAATTGTTTTGTGTACGGACTTCCTCCGTCATTTTTACACTTTAAGTAACTTGTTTGATGATTGAATAAGATTTATATTGACAATACATGAGGACCACTTGTATGATAGTGATGGTGCTTTCTTGTTTATTGAAAGTGTTGAAAAGGTTTTCTGACAAAAAACATTTCTGTCCCTGAAACATGATTTCCTTCCCTCGACCTTTGATTTAGAGAGAACGAATTCATTATTTGAATTAAATCTGGAATTAACCTTTTTTTGTTCAGGGGAAGTAAATAATATATCGGGGGAATTAAAGCATATCTCGAGGGAACAAAAGCGTATCTTGTGGGAACGAAAGCATATCTCGAGTGAACGAAAGCGTATTTTGAGGAAACAAAAGGGTATTTCGAAGGAACTATTAAGCATATTTCGAGGGATCGAAAGCCTATCTTGAGGAAACGACAGTTTATTTTGAGGAAACGACAGTTTATTTCAAGGAAACTAAAGCATAATATTTTTTCGATTTGAAAAATCGACGACCAGTTTTTACTTTTCGGACGGAGAGCCCCTAAAGGGCCGGACAGGTGAAATATTTTTTAAGATAAAAAGAAGAAGAAAAACAAATTAAATTTATTTGTTCCCTCACATTATAATATTATATTCCCTCATAATATTTGGTTCCCCCGAATTGTTATTTCATTCCTTCGAAATAGAAGGTTTTTTGTTCCTTCGATAAGCCCTAAATACGAGGGAACGAAAGTGTATTTCAAGGGAACTAAAGCATAATCTTAAGGGAAAGAAAGCATGTCTTGAAGGAACAAAAGCGTATTATTTGTGGGAACTAATGCATGTCTGGAGGGAAAGAAAGCGTATCTTGTGGGAACGATAGCGTAGCTCGAGTGAACGAAAGCGCATTTCGGGGATCAAAATAATATTTTTGGAATGAAAAACAATTTGAGGGAACAAAATTACCTCAGGGGAATGATTAATTTGTCCTATCAAAACAATCTGTAGGCCTATTCCCTCGTATTTAGGGCTTATCAAAGGAAAACAAAAACCCTTCTATTTCGAAGGAATGAAATAACAATTCGGGGGAACCAAATATTATGAGGGAACATAATATTATATTTGAGGGAACATATAAATTTAACCTTTTTTTTCTTTTTATCTTTAAAAATATTTCACCTGTCCGGCCCTTTAGGGGCTCTCCGTCCAAAAAGTAAAAACTGGTCGTCGATTTTTCAAATCGAAATAAGTATATGTGAAATGGGACAAAATCTCCACCAAAAGACTATAAAACGTTTTTGAAGTCTTCTCTTTGAATGCGAGCACCTCAGTTGATATGTTTTCACATGTTGCGACCATACAATGTTTATTGAAAAGAAGAGGAATAAAACTATAGTGAATGAATCTGTTCATCCACAGACCAAAGATTCATAGGTCAAATAACTGATTGCCACAATCATCGAAATGTTGACTTTAAACGTCAAATGAAAACTTGAAACGTTATAGGGTAACTCCATCCTTTAAAAAAAGAAAAAGAAGTATTTACAGTACAAATAAACCAGCACGATTTTTTGCGTTTGCAATACCAATGGACTCCCCTTTTACGCTATCGTCCCCATGTTCAGCTTCTCAGAGCAATAAACATGATTTTATTGAAGGGGGAATGTTTGTATATTCAAAGCAAACTTGTATAGCTTGAGTTAATTTGCGTACTATACGTGCATAAAGTCGTTTTATGTCAATGTAGCGTTTCGTGTATATTTAAACCTCCGAGCTATTATCAGTATTGGCGTAACACTGATGTATATCACAACTAATAACTTATTTACATCAATCAAATAAATAGTAAGGTGGTTCCTGACCCTACTGTAGAAGGAACCGACAGGCCTATAAAGGAACCGACAGGCCTATAAAGGAACCGACAGGCCTATAAAGGAACCGACAGGCCTGTATAAAGGAACCGACAGGCCTATGAAGGAACCGACAGGCCTATAAAGAAAGCGACAGGCCTTTATAAAGTAACCGACAGGCCTGTATAAAGGAACCGACAGGCATATATAAAGGAACCGACAGGCCTCTATGAAGGAACCGACTGGTCTATATAAAGGAACCGACTGGTCTATATAAAGGAACCGACTGGCCTATATAAAGGAAACGACAGGCCTCTATAAAGGAACCGACTGGTCTATATAAAGGAACCGACTGGCCTATATAAAGGAAACGACAGGCCTCTATAAAGGAACCGACTGGTCTATATAAAGGAACCGACTGGCCTATATAAAGGAACCGACTGGCCTATATAAAGGAACCGACAGGCCTAAGTAAAGGAAACGACAGGCCTATTTATTATAAAGGAACCAACTGGCCTAAATAAAGGAACCGACAGGTCTGTATATAAATAAATTGACAGACCTACAAGAAGGAACAGAAAGGCCCATATGAAGGAACCGATAGACCTATATGAAGGAACCTACGAGCTTATATATAGGAACCGACAGTCCTATACGAAGGAACCGACAGTCTTATATAAAGGAACCGACTAGCTTATATGAAGGAACCGACAGGCGTTTACGAAGGAGCCGACAGTCCTATATGAAGGAACCGACAAGTCTATGTGAGTCAACAGACAGGCCTACATAACGAAACCGACAGGCATACGTGTGCCTAAATGAACCGACCAGCTAAAATGAAGGAACTTACAGGCCTATGTTGCAAACGCTATTTCAGAAGTGAAGTGTAATTTTGTATGTAGAGGAATGCTCTTAACCTTTCATTAGCGAGAGTACTGAAGTTCTATGGTGCTGTTTACTAAGTCATATTATCCTTATGATGCATTCTCATAAAATAAAAATGTTGATACTGTCTACTACCATGCTCCTGTATTGCTCCTGTATTGCTCTTGTATTGTATTTTAATGTGATAGTATAGAGAGTTACTTTCCCGGTACATTCTACACCATTGTTCACGATGATGCATCCTCAAGCATGATACTCAAAGAAGTACATGATCTTATTTTAAAAACTAAGCATTTGAATTGTCAACCACATTAGTCTCACATACTGCATTCTTAAAGAGGCACACACACATTTATTACCAATCACCTTAATACTTAAACTCTTTCCAATGTTGTACTGAAAGATATTTACTTATTGTAAGGTTCCGTTCCAACGATCTGCCTCCAACTTGATTTAACATACAACCCGTGAAATAAACTGAATTGTTAAGGCTTCAGGTCTGAGGTGGGATTTGAACCCGTGTCCACAGAGGTGAACGACAGAAAAAGAAAGCACCGAGCCAACCTAATCTGCCCAGCATTTACAGATTTAACGACGTTGCAACTTTATCCTCTTGATTTAATTATCAGTTCTTTTTTAGCATTCCTCATAGGAACACTTTAAGCCGTCACTAAAACTGTGCATTCAACAATTTTTGATGAAAGTCAAAAGTACAAAAATAAAACAAAAAACCTCAAAACTAAATACAATATGCATTTTTCTCTATAAAAAGTTAAGTGTTGTGTTGGCCATAAACAGTCACACTGTTCTCAACTTTGCACGCGCGAAAAGGACCGAGCCGAAGGAGAGGTCCTTTATCGCACGTGCAAAGTTGAGAACAATGTGACTGTTTAGCCTCAGCTCGCTTCGATTTTGCGTTGAATTTCTATCCATGGTGAGCACAAAGTATTTCCTCGCTCAAAGTTAGTATTATTTTGCGGGACCAAGGCCAGGACTTTTGTCCTTAAGGCCAAGGCCATCATTGTTGGCTACAATGCCAGCGCCAAGGCCTTAAATGCGGCTTGTGACTTTAGGGTCAAGGTTGAAGAACTACATTACTATTAGTAACTCATAGACCCATACATGGCATATCTTGACCATGGCTTTGTCCACAATAGGCTGTTTGACTATGGCTTTGTCCACAATAGGCTTTGTGGCTATGGCTATGCCTACATTAGGCTGTATGACGCACCTGTGAGCTCTGTGCTCTGGGCTGTACACACTTCATACCTACAATGCAACTGTAGTCTCGTTTGGCTGACATCCTCTCGCCTTTAATTCACTACTTGATTTTTTTTACAATTTAATGTTTAAATTAACCCACTCTATTTTATGTCTTATTGGTTTGAGATTAGATATATTTTTCTGTTAAAATGTACAAATCTGAAGATTACGATCGAAGCTAGACACCGAAGATATTCAGGTTATTAACTGCATTTATACTTTGAGAAGGATAATTCAATGTGACCTGTTTTCTCATGAATTATGCATGGGGAGGATTATTGGCGCTATAAATAAGCTCAGTAAAACTTCAAAATTAGCATTAGACCATAATGCACAGCGCTCGCTAAACATTATTTGCATAATGATCACGTGCTCATTTTGGAAAAGTTCACCGCTCCTTGGATTAATTAGGTCACACAAATTAGCCTCTGAAGAAAGACCCTTTGTAGAGCCAGTCTTGTCAGACAGCGGAAATGTCAAAGGTCATTGTATTTCCATCGCCATAAAATTTTCCAGAGTGAAATCATGGGGCACAAGGAGTGGTTTTTGATATAAGATAATCTGACTTGAATGTAAAAACAAAAACAAATACACTTTCCGCGTGTAGAATGAATAGTTTTTAAACATTGACATTATCGGACCTTAATGCGACGGAGACACGTGCGCCAACCTTGCCCTAGTTACGCCACTGCGTATTTCGCGTTTTGCTTTTCACTACTTGTACTAGGTCTAATACTTGTTATTTCTAAACTATTTAGATAACGCCTGTACTTCATTGTGTTTTTGTTTGTCATTTTGCTCCTTCAATTTTCATTCGGGGGGGGGGGGGGGTCGTATATCAGCAAACAACCATTGATCTGATGATTGTCATGAATGATAAGTTACAATATGAACCTGCATTCTGACTGATCTTGATGAACTATTGAGGGTCTCCTCATAGAAATTTCAGCGTGCATCCAAAAGTACCATGAAATTATTGGAGCGACCATTGTACGAGCAGCTGTTTTTGTTAATTACTCAAACCAGTCAGCCCCTAACGTGTAGGAGGGTTGACGGTCTCAAACAATGATTGCATGGCTCTACTGAGTGGTGTTATTAACATGCTGTCACTCGTTTGTTTCAGCCGAGATATACACTTACAGCCCGTTAATGTTGTAAAACCATTCAGCTCTTGTTAAAGACACGTTCCTGAAATCTAATCTGATTGTACTTGTAATCAGAAAATCTTACTCTTTGAAAGACAAGATTAATTGCCGTGAATGATTGAGCAGCAGTAATTCTAACGGTAATTTTATCAGATAGAACGCTTAGATTTGACGAGCACTAAACAGTTGGGTAGAACGTTGCAAGTCCTTCGGGATACTAGAGTTTATTGACCACTCGTGGGATAATGTTTCTCAAAGAATGAAGGAAAATTAGTCCTACACAAATGCAATCAATACTATTGTTACTTAGTACAAACATTCCTAATTCAAGTTCATTTGTGTAATAGTGTGTCGAAGTTGAAAATCACACCTGTCTTTCCATTACGACTTATACTATATTAAACACATTGTTAACATTTACTCATTACTTGATTAGTACTTTTGTTTATTTTGTTGGTTTTGTTAATTTTCTTGTACACTTCTTTTTAAATGATCCTGCAAAAAGAGTGGTTTTATTTTGAGATTTTAAAAATGACTTCAAATTGATTGGCTTCATTGGACATAGTGTTTTGGAACAAGTGTAATATTTGAATGTGGCTATCATCATTATCCCCATGTCTTCCTCCCTCAACATTTCCGTTTGTTAATTTGTTTCTATTTAATTATTCTTATCTAATTGTTCAACAGTATCTGATGTTTGAAAAGCCGAACCTGAATACGACAAACTGTGATTCTACGGTTTATCTTCTGAAGTGACATTTCTATAAAAGAGAAGAACGGATTGATTGATAAACAATGAATGGATCGTACAGCAACGACAGCATTGGGGGATATCCTGATGTTTGTGTGGAGTACTATAGCGAACCCGTGTGGTTGCAAGTTATTTTTGGGATAATATTTGGCCTAATAACAGTGTTTGGAATCGGTGGTAATGCAATTGTTTGCTACATCGTGTTGGGTCATCGCAGAATGCGTACAGTTACTAACTACTTTGTTGTTAATCTGGCCGTTAGCGATCAACTTATGGCAGTCATGTGTGTTAACTTCACCTTTTACTCGACTCTGTATATGACGTGGCCCTTTGGTCCAGTAATGTGCAAAGCAGTATCGTTTTTTCAGAGTGTCTCTGTATCTGTCAGTATCTTTACGCTAGTTGCAATCAGTATGGAGCGATACATGGCTATAATCCACCCACTGAGACCAAGACTCGGCTCCACCGGAACCCTTTTGGTTATTGGCTTCATATGGATTAGTTCCGGTGCCTTGGGTCTACCAACTGCTATATACACCATTGTATACGTCGAGAACGGTATCACATATTGCTCGGAGGACTGGGATCACAGAGGTAACTACAGCTTCGCCACCATGTTCCTTCAATATTTCCTTCCCTTGGGAGTCCTTGCGATGGCCTATAGTCGCATAGGAATACGAATTTGGGCTCGTAAAACACCGGGAGAAATGGAAGCTAATAGGGACAGAAGAATGACTGAATCCAAGATACGGGTAAGTATAGCTATTTTTGCACCAAATTCCTGACCTCAATTCAAATGTATCAATACATTGTTATGAAACTTCCTTGCAGCGACGTAACTACACATTTCATTTAGGGAGGGGAGGGGGAGGGGAGGGGGAGGGGGAGGGGGAGGGGAGGGGGGAGGGGAGGGGGAGGGGAGGGGAGGGCATTCTGGAGGCAAAGACGTGCGATGTGTCGTGCCATTGATTTATGACAAGGATGCACTGCAAAAACTGGCCTGTTTAAATTGACACCATAGGCGTTTTCACATAAAAATAAACCGAAAAGAGAATCAAAATTAACATCATAGGGTGTTAAAATAACATCAGTGTTATTGTTTTGGCCGAAACTAGTGTTATTTTAATACCCTATGAACTATGGTGTAATTTGGTTCTTTTTGGGGGATATCTATATGACAACAGACATGGTGTCAATTTTAACACCCAAGTTTTGCAGTTTGGTTAAGGGTTCCGAGTGCGCACAGGGGGGGGGGGGGGTGATCCACCCCATGCTCACCCGCTGGTACGTTACGCCACGGTTTCCTTGCAAGATAATGTTGATGTATATACAGCATGTATTTACAGTAGCCATCGACAAAAGTCCAACATTGTTGTATGTCTACTCATCAAAATACAAAATTTCTACAATTCTACAATTCTACAATTAATTTAATGTTACGTATCGTTTTAACTTGTATAAATAACCCACATGAATTTATTCTGTGAAATGAACACAGTTTGTGTCCCATTGAGTGATCCCAGTTACTGCCGTAATTCTCGTTCTAACATTCCCAGTGCACAAAGATTCATTGTCCACACTAAAAGAAAAGTAAGTAAGGGGAAAAAAACGTCTGGTCAGCCTCTACTGCAGCAAAATTGCAAATATTAGCCTAGGAACTTCCATACCGATTGATCAAGACGTAAATGGTATTCGCGTGTACGAGTTAGGCCTAACAAGCATAAGTATGTTTTGTTTTCTAGCTGCCCAATTAGGCAAGCTAAAACTAAAACATCATGACGGATGTCTAGCACGCGACCATTATTGGTAATTTTCAATGACCAGTATTCGCACTTTGTGCGACCATGCATATATGAAATAACCTATTTAAGCCTAGCATATACATGAAATAATATAACTGTGAAAGTTTCAGCTCAATCGATCGTCAGAGTCCGCAAAAATAGTGTAAACTGCACTGTATATTTTACACTGTTTTCAAACATCGAGTTAAAGTGTAAGTGTAAATCTGCTGAATTTCTATTTTCAATCTACCATTGCTGCGCACACCCTTTACGATGATCAGTCGAAGACCTGAACGTCTTTAAAATTACATGTTCATGTGTAACAATTGAAACTGTTTAATGATAAACCATTCATTCATTAAAAATTACATGGCACCCAAACGGCTGAATTGATTGCGCAATAATACGCAATTCTTATGTAGCGCTTTATCACTCCCGATTGGCGTCTCAAAGCGCTCAGTATTTTTCCAAAAAGGTATGTGGGGCTTCGCGTTGTAGTATGAGATCTATTCCTTCACATAGCACATGAATGGTTTAGCACATGAATGGAGCCAATCAAACCAGGAACACCAAACCAAACAAACCAGGAACACCGGGGCGAACCAGTGATACGATAAGTGCACTGGGTCATTTTACTTGCATTACACAACACGGCTGTACGTCCCATCCCATAATTAGGTTAAGGACACAAGTGTCACGACTAGGACTCGAACCCACACTCTGCTGATGAGAAACACCAGAGCGGTGTTCTTATCCGCGCGGCCATGACACGCCATGATTAAAAGGGAACATACCAAATATATATATGAAACGTAAAAATCCATCAATTATTAAAAAGTTACATTCAACAAACTACATTCAACATTAAAAGGGAATAGCACAAAAAGAGATACGAACATCAAACATTAATAAGTAATAGTTTACATTAAAAAATATATATACATTTGTATTTATGAGGCAAAAATGTAATCGTTACTGAGAGGAAAAAGCAATATATGTTTCGGCATTTGGTAATTGTACGTAAAAAGGAATAGGGCTGTGGAGATACCTCTTTGTGAGCCATTGAGGGGTTGATGGTAGCCATTGACGGAGTTGCTCTAACTTCAGGAGTGATTTGCCAAATGTGTGGAATTTGTCCCTGTGAGATTAGAGGGTGTAGGTGTATTCCATTTTTGGAGCATCTTCATAGCTAGATTAGTTGTTACCTAAAATCGTGTTAAATGCACGTTTTGGGATTCTCTCCAGCGAAACAGGTTGCTTATCATTGAGGTCCGCGGGTACCAGACATGTGCTGCAAATTCTGCTAGCGGGCGTATGTACCCATCATAAACTGTGATGAGGTCCGCCTCCGAATATCCCATTTTAGGTCAGAGATGACGTGCACATCAAGGAGTTAGACACATTCTATCTATCAGAGAGGTTTATTACACAAGGATAATAGATTCCATATGATGCTTAGATTCTTAGATTCATATAATTCATAGCCATGCACTTCGTAGGACTGAACTGCATGTGATTATCGTTTGCTTACCTTTCGATTTCAATCAGACCTTGCGGCATATTATTATTAGCATTGTCCTTTCAATAAGAGTCATGTCATCCACCTATTTCAATGTGACTACGATGTTAGAGATGGCTGCATCATAAATCTTACCTAAGGATTTTTTCCCTGTGGGACCCCTGCTTTTTGAAGTTTACAGTCTGACAGCGTACCTCTATAGTTGACACATTGATCACACCTACACTAAAATATAAAATTTGCATCCATTTTTGACAACACGGCAGCAGCTTAAACAGCGCGCAAACACTTATGATGTATCATTTAATAATAATGATAATAATCATAATAATAATAATGATAATAATAATAATAATAATAATAATAATAATGATATGATGATGATGATGATGATGATGATGATGATGATGATGATGATGATGATGATGATGATGATGATGATGATGATGATGATGATGATGATGATGATGATGATGATGATGATGATGATGATGATGATGATGATGATGATGATGATGATGATGATGATGATGATGATGATGATGATGATGATGATGATGATGATGATGATGATGATGATGATGATGATGATGATGATGATGATGATGATGATGATGATGATGATGATGATGATGATGATGATGATGATGATGATGATGATGATGATGATGATGATGATGATGATGATGATGATGATGATGATGATGATGATGATGATGATGATGATGATGATGATGATGATGATGATGATGATGATGATGATGATGATGATGATGATGATGATGATGATGATGATGATGATGATGATGATGATGATGATGATGATGATGATGATGATGATGATGATGATGATGATGATGATGATGATGATGATGATGATGATGATGATGATGATGATGATGATGATGATGATGATGATGATGATGATGATGATGATGATGATGATGATGATGATGATGATGATGATGATGATGATGATGATGATGATGATGATGATGATGATGATGATGATGATGATGATGATGATGATGATGATGATGATGATGATGATGATGATGATGATGATGATGATGATGATGATGATGATGATGATGATGATGATGATGATGATGATGATGATGATGATGATGATGATGATGATGATGATGATGATGATGATGATGATGATGATGATGATGATGATGATGATGATGATGATGATGATGATGATGATGATGATGATGATGATGATGATGATGATGATGATGATGATGATGATGATGATGATGATGATGATGATGATGATGATGATGATGATGATGATGATGATGATGATGATGATGATGATGATGATGATGATGATGATGATGATGATGATGATGATGATGATGATGATGATGATGATGATGATGATGATGATGATGATGATGATGATGATGATGATGATGATGATGATGATGATGATGATGATGATGATGATGATGATGATGATGATGATGATGATGATGATGATGATGATGATGATGATGATGATGATGATGATGATGATGATGATGATGATGATGATGATGATGATGATGATGATGATGATGATGATGATGATGATGATGATGATGATGATGATGATGATGATGATGATGATGATGATGATGATGATGATGATGATGATGATGATGATGATGATGATGATGATGATGATGATGATGATGATGATGATGATGATGATGATGATGATGATGATGATGATGATGATGATGATGATGATGATGATGATGATGATGATGATGATGATGATGATGATGATGATGATGATGATGATGATGATGATGATGATGATGATGATGATGATGATGATGATGATGATGATGATGATGATGATGATGATGATGATGATGATGATGATGATGATGATGATGATGATGATGATGATGATGATGATGATGATGATGATGATGATGATGATGATGATGATGATGATGATGATGATGATGATGATGATGATGATGATGATGATGATGATGATGATGATGATGATGATGATGATGATGATGATGATGATGATGATGATGATGATGATGATGATGATGATGATGATGATGATGATGATGATGATGATGATGATGATGATGATGATGATGATGATGATGATGATGATGATGATGATGATGATGATGATGATGATGATGATGATGATGATGATGATGATGATGATGATGATGATGATGATGATGATGATGATGATGATGATGATGATGATGATGATGATGATGATGATGATGATGATGATGATGATGATGATGATGATGATGATGATGATGATGATGATGATGATGATGATGATGATGATGATGATGATGATGATGATGATGATGATGATGATGATGATGATGATGATGATGATGATGATGATGATGATGATGATGATGATGATGATGATGATGATGATGATGATGATGATGATGATGATGATGATGATGATGATGATGATGATGATGATGATGATGATGATGATGATGATGATGATGATGATGATGATGATGATGATGATGATGATGATGATGATGATGATGATGATGATGATGATGATGATGATGATGATGATGATGATGATGATGATGATGATGATGATGATGATGATGATGATGATGATGATAATAATAATATTAATAATAATAATAATAATAATTCCGCCTGTAGAAATGATTATCAAATCTTTGTATTTTTAATTACCTGTTTTTACATGTTGACAGTTGTCCGTAGCTTTTATCTCTTCTACGTAGGTATTTGCGTTTTAGGTTCAGGTTTGAGGTCTCACATAAATAAACTTTGCACTAGGTACAGGCCTCCCAGTGAACTTACAAAAACAAACAAATGTTTAAAATAATGGAAATCTTAATTCACAAAAACTCAAATAACAAGAAAGCCAATATTTTCGTCTGCTAACAAAGTTTCTACTTTTTTAAGGCTTTGAAGAAAAGTGGTTTTCTATGTAATGAGACTGTGTACCAAAAAACAAAAACATTCTACAGCGCAATGTACCGATCTTTAATCAATGTGGTTTAGAACCAGGAATTGTAAATAGCTTTGCATGGACGGGTTTTCCTTCTTTCTGAAATGTCTCCCAGGAGGTTGCAGACGTAAACTAGCGTCAATGGAGCACAAATGTTTATCCCTTTTGAAAAAATTGCGTATAGTTACATTTTTTGGGAAGTATTTATAATAACTTTAATTATTCATAATGCTGAAGGCGAACAGTAAGATCAAAAAACGGCCACACATGTCTTAGGAGTGTTGGCATGTCTTAGGAGTGTTTACATTAGAAGTGCCCCACTTAGCAATTTTACTTCACAATTTTGAGCGGTACAGGCCCCAGACGCTTGGTGGCGGGCTAGCTGGACTCTCCCCACACTAAGTCGCGTGCCTTCAGAACTGTTTTAATCCGTTTACTGATGATAATTTCAAGGTGTATTAGTTGTTAAACCTCTTTATTTATTGTATTAGTTTATTTTGCTTTATATGGATGATCACATCCATGCTTTAAGTGTTATGACTTATGGTTCACTACATGGACATTCAGGCCCGCGAGAGCACATTTTGTCCAAGGGGTGCTGGATTTTCCAGAGAATCGGCGAGCGCGGAGTGCGAAGCCATTACGGCGTGGGGTCCGGGGCCCGCTTAAGGGCCCCGGAAGTTTTGGGGTCCTAGATGCTCTGTCGTGCATTCTGAGCCATTATTTGGCACTTAAATGTACCTTTTGGAGGTGAGATATTATCGGCAATTAAAAAAAATAATAACCCCACAATGCATTTTATTTAATACAAACACAAAGGAAATACAGCACTGTAGGCCCCCTATATTCTACATAAGTTGTTCTTTTTTAAAACAGCATCGACAGCTATGTTCCGACAAACATTAGTAGATTCATTTCTTTCACCCTGCTTTCTTAAAGACCCTACAAAAATAATAACAAATAAATAAATAACATAAACAAACGGACAAGACACAGGTAATTCTCACAAATCGTTCAACAGTTATTAAGAACAGATTTGAATAAGTGGAAATAAAATACAGCGAAAAACTATTACAAAATTTGGTTCAATTAAATTATTTTCTTATTCATGTTAGTATACATGTATACAGCAGTATTTTCGTTTCTTAAAAATTTGATTCACCATATCCCTGTCACCACATATCCCAACTGGGATATCCTGTTACTTCCAATTTGCAGTCACAATGAGTAAATAAAAAGTCCCCCTCCAAATATATTTCCTCTATTGTAACAGATGTCCTCTTTCCAGATCCCCCTTTCATTGCGTACAGAAAAGATCAAAACATAAGGGAAAAGTTGATCAGAGCAAAACTAAACCGGGGTCAAACCCCCAAACAGTTTGCCCCACCCCCTGATGATTCGGGTTTTGTAGACCCGGACGAAACACTAAACATCCTAATCTCCTTACTGGAAGAACAGGTCACATACTGAAAACTCAACTCAGGATTAAATATCCGCATTCGGATTAACTACATTTACCTGAACCCAAACGAATTACAGACAAACGGATTATAATACCAACACGCAACTGATAATTGCCAAGAAGGCATGGAAACATGTTATTGCTACAAAGAGAGGATCTGAAAAAAAATATCCTCGCGGTCTCTCATAACAATCCATTTATTGACACATCTGTCAATCGGTTCCTTTGGTCCCGTTTATATTTGTCAACTAACCCGGTCAACCTGACAAAATTACAAACATAATACCCATATGTCGACCCTACCCATAAAACTCGTAAAAAATTAAATTACAGTTTTGTGTGTATATCTCAAGTCAACAGTGTTGGAGCGTCACTGAATGGGACAGCGCCATCATTTACCTATCCTTATTTATCTATCATTAAACATTGATTTGTTATAAAGTGTTACACATTTTCCAGGGATTTTAGGGGTGAGTTAAAATTAGTTATAATGTTACAACGAACATTAACGTTCGAAAAGTAGGGGTGCTATAGCATATTCCAGCACCCCCGTCATTTTTGGTAGGGGTGCTGCAGCACCCACAGCACCCCCCGCTCTCGCGGGCCTGTGGACATTATGCTGTAAAATTATATTACTATAGGTTGCAGTTAATTGGGTTGTAAGAAATGCAAGAATACTGACATATGCAGAGTAATCAGACGCTGTGTAATACCGGATTAGTAGGGAAACCGCTAGTAAATATAGGAAGAAATAATAGGAAGATAGACATATTAAAAAATAACTATATGTCAGTATTTCTAATACATTTTTGTGAACATTTTGACGACCTTTCTAAAGAATTCCTCGTGGGTTCAAGTTGAACAAAGAAATACCTTACAAGGCCCCTGCGTACGCCCACACGTGTGTATATTTCGTCGTGACGGACTGCGTGCACTTACACAAGATAATCTTGCAATCAAGCCTACATTTAGCTTCCTGTTGTTTGTCGAGGAGACATTACAAAATAAAATTAAGATCTTCGAAATTAAATCTGGCCAACAACTCAGCAATAATGTACACTGGAGCTGCAAGAAAGTTTATTTCAATTGGTTCAAATACGCCATTAAGTGTAACAACTGTTTGGATTCAACGATCTTATACAGTTCAATGTCTGCGGAGTGACATAGGCGTCCATTTAGTTCTCAATGTACTGACGTGTTTTTCCCAGCAGCATAATGTAGGACTAATTCAGACAAAATACAAGTCGTGTGAGCTGGACACAACACAGTTTTCCCTGGCTGGTCGATTGGTTACAATGTGAACACATACTTATTTATACCGTAAAAGATTGTGATACCATTGTATTTGATTCTGAAATGTCGTTGATCAAGAAGCGGTCAGACGACACAGGACCAACCTATCATGCATCAGTCCTAACCGATGTACTCCACGGGGTCAATCACTCCAGCGTTGGTGTTCCCACGGGTACATCTGATCGTTCCCTAGTGATGTTGAATGGAACCATCCCAATTGATCTCGAAGTAGAACCCAGGGATAGAGGTTGCGTATTCACACCTTTTCCTTGCGAGCCTTCAGGTGTGACTTTTCCGAGCTGTGGCTCCACTGTGAAACAGCTACGGCGTGTTTCCACTAAACATAATTATCCATAGTCGAGAAGAAAGAAAAGGAAGATATGTGAATAAAGAACAAACTGATACAGATTGACCGAAATTCAGTTTTTATGTTTCGTTTATGTTTCGTTTATTTTTCTTCGCTCCAAATTATATGACCATGAGGCATAGCAGCATAGAAACCCAAATATGGCTAGAAAAGTGTGTGATAGAGACTCAGCTAAAATGTATCTTGTCTGTATTTCTAAGCGACCAAATAGAAAGCTTTGGAGCTGCCTGAACTCAATAGCCTGCGAGCCATCAATTCGATATCGGACCTCAATGCATTAATGATAGAAGGATTGAAACTGCCAACATCTTCTGTACATCAATCTAAGGGTCTGAACAGAGATAGGTAAAGGTTACAGTAGTCTAATGAACCAACGTCAAGTATCGAACCAACATTAAAGGTATGTCAATAGTTATTTCGTCAGCCTTCAATTCACATGTACGTGCAGGCGCGGTTTTAGAGCCAGTATTTCTGTGGGGCTTGACTCTTCGCACGTGACGTCACCCTCTTACTTTCGCTACTGCTATTTCATTTTGGGATTCGTAAAGCAAGAAGTTAAGAATATTATGGGCTAGGCATATAATAACATTATCTGAAAAAGCTCATGTCGACCTCATTACTGAAATTCGGCGTCCTTTTCGGGCAAACTCATCGACAACTTTGTCAGGATGTCGGAGTAGTTTCTGTGTCATGTCGCAGTCGATTGCGAGGCCACATAGATGTGTCAGACGGCTGCTGCTCATGGTCATGTAAATATGGCTTTACTCTCTTTATCGTTGAACAACTTTTCTCTATTATTACTGATGTAACAGGGATGATACAGACCATGGAAGAAGAGGAGGAGGTCAGGGAATGCCGATTCATTTGTATCCTTAATACATAAATCTCACCTCTCCTCTTCTTCTGCATCATCAACATCTGCAGATGTGGACGAAGATGGCTTATTATCACTCTCTGTTACCTCATGTTTCCTCTTAAGAAAGAAGTCCGATTGCGTCTGTTTTCTCAGTGTAGCCATTTTGTCTGATGTGAAGTACTGACTTTAACATGTAAATACACGCCCAGAACGTCTTCATTTCCAAACTGATATTAGTTTCGTGTTCATGTAGTACAGAACAAAACGAGGCGGAAGCGCCGGCGGAAACCGTCAATTCTAAGCACCGCGGCTTGTCCAACAATGGGTTGGGAAACATTTAACCGTACATGTAGTCATGGGCCAAGACTATTTAATATATAGTTTTTAATGAAGATCAAGTATTTTCCAGCCTGTAACTTCTTCTTCTTCTTTTTCTTGGTTTTTGTTTTTTGTTTTAAATATTTTTTTACAAACCATTAAATTTTCTAGTTTTCAAGAAACATTGTTATATGATCGTGACCCTACTGTGAATGACAGTAAATGATTTTTCGCGGTTGTTTTGTTCACGTTCATATCCGTACTTTTTAAGAATTTGCAAATCGCAACACGAA